>JAIXND010000798.1:13467187-15867187 GCA_023646645.1 Varanus salvator macromaculatus | reverse complement strand
GGGGAGGCCATTGCCAAGACCACACAGTCCCCTCGTGGCCCTCAGAGCAGTCACAGGAATGAGGCACCCTGTCCTCTGCAGCAGCCACCAACCAGAGGGTGAATGTGGGGCTGCACAAACCAAGTTTGTCCCTCTGAGCCATGGGTCCTCAAACTACGGCCCACAGGCCGGATCCAGCCCACCATGCCCATTTATCCGGCCCGCCTCAGAGGTTTTGGACTCGCCGCGCACACACATCCATGTGGCAGGGTGGTGGCTTGCTCGCATGGAGATGGTTTTGGGCTCACTCAGAGAAAATGATCTCCGTGCATGTGCGCCCCTGCTCCAGCCTGCCAGCACTGCCTTGCCGGCCCATGCCCATTGCTGCCCCTTTCAATTGGCCCCCTGTTGAAAAAGTTTGAGGACCTCTGCTCGAAGTCCGCCTCACATATGCCCCTTGCAGAGCAGAGCAGGCAGTGTGCAGCAGACCCTCTCAGCCCTCTGCCCCACACACTAGCTGTGCAAGAGCAGAGAACGAGAACTCTCCCCAAAAGATCCTGTGATTTCTCCTTCCTTTCCCCTCACAATTTTGACTTTGGCTCCTGTCCTGCCTCAGGGCCCATGGGCAGGACCCAGCTATGGAGAGAAGAATGGCAGCCACAAATCAGTCCAGTTACAGACTCACCAGGGGGCCGTGTGGTTCATTGCATTCCATCTGGAACAACAAGATTTTAGACCACCCCAACCTGACAACTTGCTCTAGCATGGTCTCCCCTGGTCTGGCTGCTATCTCTGTTTCCTAGCCAAGGGAGCCAGCGTTTGTCTGCAGACAGTCTCCATGTCATGTGGCCGGCATGACTAAACACCGAAGTGCACGGAACACTGTTACCTGCCCATCGAAGTGGTACCTTTTTATCTACTTGCATTTGCATGCTTTCGAACTGCAAGGTTGGCAGGAACTGGGACGGAGCACGGGAGCTCACCCCGTGTGCAGATTTGAACCGGCGACCTTTCGATCAACCAGCCCAGCAGCACAGCAGTTTAAACCACTGCACCACCTGCAGTCCCTGTTTTGCACAAAATTCAAACCTAAAGTGGAATTTGAATTTGAGGGGAAATGCAGTATTTAAATATCTCTTCCTTCAAAATGTCTTAAAGCCATTTCTTAAACAAAATAATAAAGAAAGTGACACGGTGTTTCAAAATTTTATCTCAGTTCTTTGCAAACAACCCTGGGAAATGCTTTTAGGCCAATGATTTTCAATGCCATACTTGAACAGTCAGAGGGGGGAAATGGAAGATTCATTTGATGCTGAATTTCTACCTTCTTCAGTGAAGAGCAGTCTTCTCAGGATTGATTTTTGCACTGTTCATGTGTATTACTTGATCTCCGTTGTACATTTACAAGTGGCATTGCACTCTTCTACCAATAGTTCTTCTTCACAGCTGGACATGTTTTTCAGTATAGCACAGCCATCTAGATGATCCGTATACCTACATGGGTTGGCTGTAAGAAATTAAACCAAAGCAAGTTAGATTCAAAAGAGCAACAGCTCCTTATTATTTAAACCATTATTGCTCTCCCCTCTTGTTTTCACAATACATTATTTTAACCTTCCCAAAGTCAGATTATTAATCTTTTCTGATCAAAAGAAAATGCTCTCCTTATTCTGAGCATTCTGCCCCTCGTGGATCCTTGGCACTGTCTTTTCTCATCCCAGACTTAAGTATTTAATGCCAATTTCCGAGATGTCAAGTTGAGACAGGTGGTGTTCACCTTGTCTGAGTGTAGGCACCTAGAGATGGTCCTGTCTATGGAGGATCCTCCTAGGGGAGGATTCGGTCTTCTCCATCCCCTGCAGGGGCTGTCCCACAGCAGCCAAGAGGCAGCATGAATTTAACTCTGACTTCAAAGTATATTGACTTCAGACTAATGCACTGGTTAGGATGCCTGTCTCTAGTGGCTGGAAATGCTACTGCTGACGGACACATTTACAGTAATTAAGATTAATGAATACATTTGTAAAGTCCTTCTATCGTCTCGGTTTTATGGTCTTGGAGCTATGATGCTGATGGACAGATATAAAGGACATCTTCCATTATCATACACCCATGCCATTGCACTCTGAGTTTAATCTAATGGTTTTCTGACCCTTCTTGAGCTTGATTGTAAGCTGATATTACTGATAGAAACTGAAATCACTTGGGAATGATGACAGAATTGTCAGCTCTCATGGGGCATGGCCTAGCGCATGATGAATTCCAAAGAAACCTTGCTTAGGGTTCATTCTTAAGCCATCTTTGTGGCAATGATTGCAAGATGGAATTATTAGGTATGTTCACACGGCCAAATCATGACATACAGTGATATGAAATAACATATATGAGCCACTATGGCAATGCTTCCCAACACTGGGTTCCCAGATGTTTATCCATTACATCCATTATCCCCAACTATTACCCATAGCCAGTGTGATTGATGGGAACTGTAGTCTAAGACCCACAGTTGGGAACCATTGCCCTAGGGAAGACTAGTTCTGCACAGATTCTGGAGTGTTTGGGTACATCAAGCATTGATACTAGTTTAAAAATCAGTATCAATTTACATGTCATGTAAAATCATAGAATGGGTGAAAGATTCCCAAGGTTCAGATGGAAAAAGTTAGCAGAAGAAACATAACCCTTACAAGAAAAATGCTACTGGGACCCTTACTGGGAAAACGTGTGTGCATCATGCAAAGCCAAATGTAGAGTAGCAAAGCTGACTTTGGAACATAAACAAGACACAGTTAAACAGTGCAGTCTGAAACAGATAAAAGACTTCCAAAATAATCCTAAAGTCATAGGTAAATGTCCCATGCTGCCCACAGGCAAAGCAGTAGTTGAGGAAAAGGTGATACCCTTCAGCATCAAAAGGAGAAAGTTCCAAAAAAAGATGAAACAAGTCCAATTAATATGCAACCAGGCAGATGGCCATTGCGCAAAGCCTTGGGAAAGAAAGATATTTAAGATACACCAACATCAGCAGAAGTCTGAGAGAGACACAGACAAACCTGCACAGCCACACGTTCGGTGGCTACCCACCAGCTTGGCTCTTGCTTCTGAGTAGACATCCTGGCTGGCCACCAGGATCCCTTGCTCCAAAATTGGTAATTATCCAAATGAATTTGGAAAGTATGGATGAATTAAACTAGCAGCATTTTATGTAAATGGAAGTGTTCTAGGAACTGTGTTTCAGTGTATGAATTTCAGACTATATCTCACCCTGCCATCCCAACAATTTATAGCATCATAATCAGTAACTTACTGCAGAGTTTGTCCTCACAGTGCATAGGGCAGGCTGCACATGGCCTTCCTTTTTTGTAAGGTCTTCTCAATTGTTTTACTATATTTCCCCTGGAATCACAGAGCAATGAGGCATGTGCTTCATAGCAAACATAAAAGGATAACTGTAATACATGATATCATGTACCTATGCCACATGGCCTGCTGGATGGCTGGTCACAACCCTTGCTCCAAGAGCAATTTCCTGTTTGTAGCCCTGGTGTGGGAAAGGAGCAGCCGGGCTGCACCTTTGAGGAAGGAGGCTGAAACTGCATGATAAAACACATGCTTTGTTTGCAGAGGGTCCCCGGCATCTCCAGTCAGAAGGACCAAGCAGCATGTGATATGGAAGACCTTGGTCTGACACCTCTGAGAACTACTAATCTAAAATCATGGGCATGTAAAGGCCATCCTGAAACCCAGACATGTTGCTTTGTAGGGATACTTCTGTCTGCTGTAGTCGGTCACAAGAATAAGTGCTGGGCAGTGACTTAATGAAGACTGTCAGAACGAGCATCCTGCTCGTAAACGACCTCCTGGTCAAGTCAAATGCAGCAGCAGATCTTGGCACTTCTTGTCTAGTCACCCGGTGCCAGATCCTGACAATATAACTTAGGCAGACAACAGCCTTCTATGCCCACTAATATATTCCAGGATATATGTGTGTGTACTGTTTTAAGTGTGCAAAAGTACACTGAATTACTCCCCCCCCACACACACACACACGACTCTCTGCATCACTGACACATAGAACATAGAAACATAGAAAACAGAGCGAGTCAGAAAGACCCTCCTGGATCATCTAGTCTGACCCCCAGCTCCAGCCGGCTCCGCTCACGACATCCCCACCATGTGCATGTCTAGCTTATCTTTGAACACCCTCACCAATGGGGCCTCAACCACCTGCTGTGGAAGCCCATTCCATACCCTCAGGGTCCTAACTGTCAGAAAGTGCTTCCTGGCATTCAAATTGAACCTGGTTCTCTGAGCTTTGCTCTGTTGGAGTGTGTCCTGCCCTCCTCTGCAGGGGAGAACAGGTCTCTACCCATCTCTGTGTGACATCCCCTCACACACCTGTATGTCGCCAACAGATCCCTTCTGCGTCTCCTCTTCTCCAGGCTGAAGAGACCCAGTTCCCTCAGTCTCGCCTCATACCCCATCCCCTGCAAACCGGCCACCATCCTTGTGGCCCTATGCTGCACTGACTCTAACCTGGCTATATCGTTCCTGTAATGAGGGGCCCAAAACTGAGCACAATACTCCAGTTGCGGGCGCACCAGAGTCGTGTAGAGTGGTAGTAATACCTCTCTCAATCTAGAAGCCACACTAGATCAATCAAGGGTGACGTTCGCCCTCTTAACCACTGCCTCACACTGCTGACTCATGTTTAGCCTGCTTTGGGGAGAACACAGAGGCAAAATAATCATTTAGCATCTGTGCCTGTTCCCTTATATCAGTCACTGGATCTCCTTCCTCCTTATTTAGTGGTCCCACTACTTGTCTCCCCTTCCTCTTCCTATTTATATGCTGATAGAAGCCTTTTTTGTTGCTCTTGATATTCTTTGCAAGTCTCAGCTCGTAATCAGCCTTGTGAAGAATCCTTCTGCAACGGGCCTCCTCCTCCCAGTATAGACCCTTTTGTCTATTTCCCCTGTACCCATTTCCTACGGAGCTTCCTCTTGCATCTAATCCCCCTTGCCACTTCCTTTCACATCCATGGCTGCACTCTCCTTTGCCTCCCCGCCTTACTAACTAGAGGTATCGTCAAGGCTTGCGCCTGCAAAACCTCCCTTTTGAGTGCCATCCACCCCTCCTCAACTCGCTTACCTTCCAGTAACCTATCCCAGGAGACTTTCCCCAGTCTGGCCTTCAGTTGGCCAAAGTTGGCCCTCTTGAAGTCCCAGCTTCTAGTGCTCACCCTGCTGCACGGCCCCAGTCCCCTGATCTCCAAGCAAAGGATGGAGTGATCACTCGCATCCAGAGCTCCCCTAATCTGTACTTCTTTTATCAGCTCCTCCCTGTTGGTCAAGACCAAGTCAAGGATGGTCCCCCCCGCACCCCATCTCCTCTCGGACCCTCTGTGTGAAAAACCCTCCCGCTATAGCTTCTAGGAAGCAACGTGACCTGGCTGTCACCACTGAGTGAGTCTCCCAACTAATATCCGGGAGGTTGAAATCTCCCATACTTACTGTGTCCCTCCCCCAAGATATCCTTAGAATCTGATCTATCAGGCCATCCTCCAGGGTCTCAAGTTGATCCGGAGGGCGATAATATACCCCCACTGTCAGGTCCCTTTCCCTGTCAAAACCCCTAAGTTTCACCCAGACTGCCTCTGCCGAATCCCCATCTGTGCCGCATTCTATCTCATTGCATTCTATGCCTTCCCTGATGTATAAAGCCATGCCCCCACCTCTCTTTCCCTTCCTGTCCTTTTTAAATAGGTGATACCCCTCTATGTTCACATTCCAGTCTTGCCTTTCATCCCACCAAGTTTCTGTGATCCCCACCAGGTCATACCCTCCTATTCCCAGGAGAGCTTCAAGCTCTTCCTGCTTATTACCCATGCTCCTAGCATTGGTGTACATGCACCTCAACGCCTTCCCACCGCTTCCTTTCTTTGGAGTGCCCAGCATCCTCCTTCCTCCCATCCTCCCTGATACCTGGCCCCTCTCTGTAGGAGTCCTGTCAGTCCCTGCAGTACCTCTAAAACCCTGCTCCCAGAGCCCTGATCCTCTCCCCACACTTGTCCAGTGCAGACATGTTTCTGGGGGTCCTGAACCCCCCCCCCCAGCTCAGTTTAAAGTCTTCTGGACGAAGCTTGCTAGAGCATCTCCAAAGGACCATTTTCCCATCCTTGTGAGGTGCAACCCGTCCCTTGCCAGAAGTCCATTGGCAAGAAACCTGGTGCCGTGGTCGAGGAACCTGAAGCATTCCTTCTGGCACCACACCCTAAGCCAGTTGTTCACCTCAGAGACCCTCCTGTCCCTGCCTGGCCCAAATCCCTGGACTGGTAAGATCGATGAGAAAGCCACTTGGGCCTTTAGCTCCCTGAGTTTCTTCCCCAAGGCCTCAAAGTCCCTGGTGATCCTGACCACCAGATCCCTGGTGATCCTGAGGGGGGCTGCCCCCGGGGGGCCTGGAGAGCTCTCTCGGCTCTCAGGCACCTCAACTCCTTCTCTAGCAGGACCACCAGCTTGCACCAAGGGCAAGTGTAACCCTGCCTCTCCTGGGGGAGAAGGGCGAACATGTCGCAGCTGTAGCAGCAGGCAGCAACACCCATGACTCCCACCAAGGCCATCTCCTGGTCTGCCATTGGGAACCCTTCTGGGACCCTACCTTGGTCCCCTGCCTTGTCTGTCCTGCAGTTCTCTTCACTCGCCCAGTTCTCCCAGACAAAAACCTTGCCTTCGCCAGTCCCCTGGCCTCCCTCAGCACTTTCTCCCAGCCTCTGCCTCTGCTGCTCCACTGCTCTGCCAAGAGGCAAGAGAAAAAGCAAAAAGAGACACATCAGAGACAATGGCTTAGAAGAGTCATCAGGATGATGTCTCATTGTACTTTTCATTAAAGCATTGGGAATTCTGTGCATGCATCCCAAATCATACCATACATTAAGAATGGATATTGACCTCCAAATGGATACTTACAAAGGGCAATACTGGCAGACATAAAAGAAAGTACTAATATACTTTCGGCAGTAGGAAAATGCACATCCAACCTGGTAGGATTTATACCAAATAATCTATGAAGATAAAGAAAGCAAAGGGAAACTTTTGCAATCATACAATCATAGAGTGCTCAGATTTTTATAGCAAAACACAGCATGTGTTCAACCAACTAATCTCCAACGCTCTGCACATCTCCATTCACCCCTTGAGAGAAAATAATAGCAGGAAGGCTTGCCCTCCCATGATGCCTTACACAATGCCCGATGGGACCACTCTCCTGGCGTGGACCTTCCCCACACTGCGTTCCTCACCTAAGGCCCCCTCCAGGTTCCAGGGGGTGCAGTGGGTGGCAACAAGCCCTTCTCCGTGAAGGCCTCTCCCCCATTACGTGGTGCATGCAAAGCAGGCATCCCCTCTTTGGCACCAGGTTCTCTTCCTCCACTTTCTGGCATTTGGGAGCATACAGTCAGTTTTAAACACATCACGAGATACTATTTTGACTTCTGTGGGGATGTTTGCTTTGTGTGTATACATGTAGCTAAACATGCATAATATTGTACTGCTAAGGTGTTAATCTGTATAAATTAAGAGGTCTCTGGCTAGGGTGATTTAGAAATGGACAAGATGAAATGGGGGCAGGGGAACGCCATGCAATTATGATACAATCCAGCCACTCGGTCGATAATGTGGATGAACTACATGGATTGCACATCACCAGTTCTTTGGCAACCACACTGGCTCCTGGTCTAATCACCTCCAGGGGCTGGTAATTTCCTAGAAAGTGCTAAATTGCTTGGTGCCAGACACAGAGGGGTTGAGCAGTGGGAGGGAAGAAGAAAGATCTGTCTTCAGAAGCTTTGCGGTTGTGCAGCCCTTTACATCCCGATCTGTGTACATCTAAACACCTGATAGTGCAAGATTTGTTTAACGTAAATTCTGTGTGTTGTTTCCACCATTGGACTTATGATTTTGCGATTCTTGTTCATACCTGAGTATAGGGATCACTATAATTGTAATGCTTGGTTGGCCCCAAACCATGCTTGAAATAAGCCTTTCCTTCTTCCCATGTGTGGATTACATCAGACCACGTGATGGCAGAACTTGATTTTAAAAAATTCTCACCACAGTAGGCTCCTGAAATGACAAAAAAGATGCTTCTGTTTAAGGGTCCATATTCCAGATTGTTCAGTACAGCTTTGCAAAAATTAACTACTACATTGGATGCCGACACTATGGGGGACAGGGTCTTCCTCCCTTCTCCCACCATGGCCCCAATTCAGATTAGATCTCACACCTGTAATTTACATGGCCAAAAGTCAAACTGAAATAAATCAGACCTTTGTTGCAATGTATATTCCAAGGGTTGTGGACCAAATCTAGACTGGGAAGCTAGTGTGGAGCAAAGGGTTAAAGCCTGCCTGTGCCTTGAACCAGCTTCTCAATTTGCATGACTCTGTGTTCAACACCGAGGAGAGGCAACAGTGATCCCAGCAGTGGCAATCAGAGCAAGACCGAGTCTGAGGCACAAGCCATTTCAGACTTGTTCCCATATGAAATGGATCGAGCCAGCACCTCTGGAAGGTAACAGCCATCTAGAGAAGGGCAAACCTAATGGGAATAAATGGCACAGCTGACCATTCAGCGGAGTCTGGAGGAAGCAGCCTTGGGTGAATGATCCACGAGCAATCCTGGTCTTCCATCTTGTCATTTTGCTGATAATCAGTTTGATGGTAGGAATGCCAGTGCTAGCATTTGCATGTGTATGTAATTTGAAGCTGAGAAGACATTCCTCGGTGCCTTCTATGCTTCAAAATTTAGACACAGAAGGAAAAAAAAAGTCAATAAATTCTAAAGGGACATATATTAACCTTACTGACTCAGTACTGACTTCTTTTGTGGCTTCCATTCTCTGCTTCTCAACCCACATATACAAAGTTCAGCAGGTGAGTATATTGTCAGCAGGCCTATGTTATCCCCTAAAATTCACTGAGGGAGTTTTGGATCACTGCCTCCTTAGATCCTGAAGCCTGGCTAATGGGGCCTCCTCAAGGGCTAGCGGAGGGCGAAGGGCTTAAGCAACTGGCAAACCCATGTGCCCTCCTTCCATAATGGGTGAAAGCATCCTGAGTCTCTCGCCATCTACTTACCATTCACTATTCTATTGGTGATGTTACTTATTCTTTCTTCACAAGTTGCAGCCCATTTTTTAGCATTCTTACTAGCTTTCTGACTCCACATCTTTGCAAATGAAGAGAAGAAAGTACATTTTAACAAGGTCATCAAAAACACAATTCCATGGAGTCGACACAGAGCAACTAAAATCTACCGGTCAGCCATTTAGAAAGAAATCCTGAACTTTGTATCCAAAACAGCCAACTACTGAGAGCTTTGTATTTGAGAAAAGGGCTTCACAGGCACACCTGGGAATAGGCTGTGCAGACACACAGGGGCTGGGAGCAGACGGTCCTCTCCGTGGGGCTGCCCAAGCACTGGGCCACCCCACAGAGTGAGGACTTCTGCCATCTGGGGGCTTATTCTCAGGCACGAGTGGGGAGCCATCAGCTGTGTTCACTGTCCCATCTGGAGTATCTCCCCAGGGCGCCTCTGGCAGCTGCACCAAGCCGAGGCAGCTGTCAGCTGCATGCTCTGGTTGGCCACTTGGCAAGCACGGCAATGACTACTCTTGCCAAGTGGCTCACTTGCTTGGAGGCTGCATTGTCCATGTTCAAATGGCTCAGCGAGCAATTGTGGGAGGAACCCTAGAACAGACCGTGGTGTCTTGACAGCGTTGACAGCTATGACAAGCCACAATGGTTGGTCACCATGACTATTGGGTAACACAACAAACAACCATGACTTTGTATTGCGTTTGCGTGTTGTGTCATGGGGACCCAGTCATTGCTTCTCACAGCAAAGCAGAAGAGTCACCCAGCCGGTCTACATAGTCACCTTCATAGCTTCCATCCAAACCTGCAGGAAACCTGCCAGCACTCAGGACACGCTCTCAAGGAAGGAAGGAAGGAAGGAAGGAAGGAAGGAAGGAAGGAAGGAAGGAAGGAAGGAAGGAAGGAAGCCAGCCAGCCAGCCAGCCAGCCAGCCAGCCAGCCAGCCAGCCAGCCAGCCAGCCACTTATCACCTGCCAGCCAATTCTCACTCACCCCAAAGTTGTGTTTGCTGGAATTGGCCCTGCTTTCTCAGAGTAGCTGCTATAACTAGGAACATAAGCCAGCTGTGTTATCTCTGGGGATGCTTTTTCTGCCATTCTTGGAAGCAATGAAAAGAAAAAGATGGCTTGATAGAGGAAAAACTCCTGGGGGGTGCATTGGTAAACATCTCATTGCCATTCAATCTTCTACTTTGCCATGCCAGCAGAGCTTTTAAGGGTAGTCTGTGTTGTTGTTGTTGTGTGCTTTCAAGTCGTCTTCAACTTATGACAACCCTATGACTGAAAACCCTCCAAAATGTTCTGTTCATGTCAGCTCCATTCACCTCTCCAAAGTTATGAATTGAATCCTTTATGGATTTAATTCATCTCATACCTGGTCTTCCCTTTCATCCTCTGCCTTTGACCTCTCCTGTCATGATTAACTTCTCCAGACTTCTCATGATGTGTCCAAAGTCTGACAGCCTTTGCCATTTTTGCTTCTGAGGGAAGTTCTGGCTTGCTTTGATCTAGGACCTGCTTGTTTGTCTTTCTGTTACTGCATGGTATCCAGAAAGCTCTCCTCCAGCACCATGTTTCGAATGCATCCATTTTCTTCCTGTCAGATTTCTTCACTGTCCAGCTTCCACACTCAAACATTGTGATTGGGATTGCAATGGTGTGGATGATTTTGACCTTGGTCATATTTGCAATATGCTATCTAGTGCCTCTTCCACTTTGGAATCCAGCTTGGATGTCTGTCATTTCTCAGTACATATATAGAGTAGTATTCTTCATTCCACACTTCAAGCATTACCTTGCTTGTGTGGGAGATTAAAACAGTGGTCCTATGGTTGCTACATTCTTTTGCATCTTTTTTTCTTGGGGATTGGAATACATATTGAACATTTCCAGTCTGTGGGCCATTGTTGCGTTTTCCATATTATTTGACATATTTTTTTTGGGATTTAGACTGATTCATTTTCTGCAGTTTGGAATACTTCTATTTGTTTCCTGTTCACTCCAGGTTCTTTTCAAGCACTTTCAGAGCAGCTTTCGCTTTGCTTTCTATTATTGCAGGTTCTTTCTTCACAGGATTCCACTTCAAAGAGGTCTGCCATCCTTTCATCTCTTTTCTACAAGTCTTCTGCCATTCGTTCCACTTTTTCTTTATTTTCTCCTGGTCTCACAGTGTGTATTTTTGTTTGTCTTGTAGCATTCCTAATCTAGGTTTGAGTTTCTCTTTGATTTCTTGGATCTTCTGGAAGGGGGGTGTTGTTTTTTCCCCTTTAGTTACTCTAGTCTACTTCTTTGCATTTATCACTGTAATAGTTCTTTTTCTCTCTTCATGATAGTCACTGGATTGGGTTTTTGAAATCTCTGTAGTTCACTTGTAGGTTTTTACATTCTTTATATTTTATACTGTAATTTACTATACATCTTAAATCAGGGCAGTATAGATTTTTTTTTTTTAATGAGGAGGAGTAGGAAGAGAAGAGATCACACAAGCAATATTTCCGGGACAGAAACATACTTGTAAATGAGAATTCAACGTTCTTTTTTGGAACTAACCAACATTGTTGACTTGATATTGCACCCAAGGGACAAATATGGGATTGAAGGCAAGGGTCAGAGAACAGCTTGCAAAGGGCATATGCCCATAGCCAAGGGAGTCCGGATGGAAAAGAGGAAAGTGCTCCTCCACTAATAATACTTGTACTTCATGGAAGTTGCACCTACTATCAGTTTTAATACAACTGTTAAAGATACAGGAGCCTTGTCTTCTTTTGCACCTTGCCACCGCAACTCATGCAGATGCTGCTTCCTGTTGAATTGAGTATGCCCCAGAAGTTTTGGGGCGATGTTCTTACTCACAGCGCAGAGAAAGGGATGTCAGCTCCTCTGTCAAGCAAGATACGTGTGCCTTCTAGTGGTGCTCTTCCCAAATGAGCCCAAAGTCTGCCTCTGCCTGGTTAAAGTGGTCTCTGGAGCATGCTCTGTTATCACAGAACTGCTCCCCTCTCTGTTCGCCTGGGTCCCTGCTGGCCGCCTTCTCCAGCAATGATGCTGCATTTCCATCCTAGGGCAGTCGCGCCCCCTGATAGCAGCTGCAGATCCTAAACTGCATTTCCTCTATGTTCATTTCAGTAGCCAATGGACAGGGTGCTACAGGGCACGCGATGGCTGAATCCTGTCTACAATCTACAGCAGGGAGCTTTTGCAAGACGAATTTCAGCCTGGGAAGTGTCTCAGGAGGCACGTACCAATGGTGGAGGCAGCCAAAGTGCAGTGCAGCACGGCGTCTTACCATTTTCAGCATATTGCTGGCCTTTGGGAATACTTTCCTCCTGATGTTATTGTGTATCTGAACAATGTCTTCCTTATCTTTTTCAGAGACTTTACCCATGATAACTGAGTTGGCCTAAAGTTTAAAAACAAAAAATACATCAGATAGTCTTTTTATTTTAAATTTACTGCTTTACTTAAATCACTGTAATGTGCAGTACGTGGGGCTGCCTTTGACGATGGTCTGGAGATTTCAACTGGCTCAGAACAGGGCTGCACAATTAGCATCTGCTGCTACTTTCTGGGCCCACATAACGCCAATCTTATATGAACTGCATTGGTTACCAGGTGAAACCTGGGGCCCAATTTGAAGTGCCTGTTTTAACACATGCACAGCTTAGGACCATTAAGTTCAGAACAAGAGGCCCTCCTGGATGTGCCATCCCTCAAGGAGGTGAGAGGGGTGGTAAGCAGAAGGGCCTTTTCAATGGCTGCCCCCCACCTGTGGAACACCAGAGGAATTTTCCGGGCACTAGCTATGTTTCCATTTTGATGCCAGGCGAAAACATATCTCTTCTCCACCCATTTTAATAATTTTAATAATGGATTTTAGATGTCCATTAATGTTATTGTATTTTAGTAAATTTGGTTGCCTGTCTCACGTGAACATGTATTCTGAATTGATCTTGGCTATCTTATTTTATTAATTTGTTATTTATATTTTAATGATGATTTTAATTGTTCTGTTGTAATTCTATTGCTGTACACCACAGAGGTCTATTCGAACTACACGGTGGCAAACAAACAAATGAACAACTTGCCTCTGGCCATTACCATTACGCCGACCTTTTGAGGTGGCAGCGAGGAACAGTGGGAGCTGGTGTAAGTGGTAGAGGCATATCCCAGGATTGGCCACGGGGCATAACCATGTAGCCAGTATGATCTTCTGGATCTTTTGTCTCTCTCTGGACCTGAGTTTGAGCATACTTGACCTTTCTGAGGGGCTTTGTTTTTAAGTGCCACCAAGTTGTCTTTGGCATGGCAACCCATGAATGAGAGCCCTCCAAAATGTCCTGCCCATGACAGCTCCATTCAGCTATTCCAAGTTCCAGGCTGTGGCTTCCTTAATGAAGTCAACCCATCTCTTATTTGGTCTTCATTTTCTTCTTCTGCCTTTGACTTGCCCTGGAAAGTCTGGTGGGCTAAGGAAGCGGATGCACAGAGGCCGCTCAACCCCACGCAGGCTTGATTAGGCCAACAGGCGGGACACTGCCCTTCCCTGCCTAGAATAAAATGAGTTGCTGCAGGAAGGGCCATGCACCTTATAAAGTGAGTGTGTGTTTTGTATATATTCAGCATCCGTCCCCTATAATTATAGCCCTAATAACTGGAAAAGAGTGCAGTGGCCAAAATGCACCTCAGAACCAGACTTTCTGAGAAATCGGAATGGCAGCTGCTAATTCTGAAGAGCATCTGGCAGGGGCTCGAATAAAGATGAAACAAAATGGTAGATTTTGAGCTGCAGCAGTTGAGAAATGATACCTAATCAGTTCAGTAAAAGCCCTGATTCCTGATCAAATCATGTCTGACACACAATTATGCAAGTCTTAATTTTCATACCTTTCCTAAAGATTGCTGCCATATTGTAGCCAACAGGAGGAGAACAATAGGAAGCATTTCTGTGGAAACAAAATCGATGAGGAAAGATAATTAGAATCTTCAGTTGCTTAAACCATGGTTGAAATAGCCATGAAATCTCTGTGAGCCTGTCAACGCAAGGCATTTATTGTCTAATCAGGGTGCTTCACTCATGGAAATTTGCGGGACCTTTTAACATCACAGAACATAGAAATAGAATGAGTCAGAAGGGGTCTCCCGGGCCATCTAGTCTGACCCCCGGCTCCAGCCGGCTCCACTCACAACATGCCCACCATGTGCATGTCCAGCCTATCTTTGAACACCCTCACCGATGGGGCCTCAACGACCTCCCGTGGAAGCTCATTCCACACCCTCGGGGTCCTAACTGTCAGGAAGTGCTTCCTGGCATCCAAATTGAACCTTGGCTCCCTGAGCTTTGCTCTGTTGGAGCGCGTCCTGCCTTCCTCTGCAGGGGAGAACAGGTCTCTATCCACCTCCGTGTGACACCCCCTCACATACCTGTATGTCGCCAACAGATCCCCTCTGAGTCTCCTCTTCTCCAGGCTGAAGAGACCCAGTTCCCTCCATCTCGCCTCATACCCCATCCCCTGCAAACCGGTCACCAACCTTGTGGCCCTACGCTGCACTGACTCTAACCTGGCTATATCCTTCCTGTAACGAGGGGCCCAAAACTGAATACAATGCTCCAGTTGCGGGCGCATCAGAGTAGTATAGAGTGGTAGTAATACCTCTTTCAATCTAGAAGCCACACCTCTGGCTATGCAACCAAGGGTGGTGTTCGCCTTCTTGACCACCGCATCACACTGCTGACTCATGTTTAGCCTGCAGTCAACCAGCACCCCAAGGTCCTTTTCACAAGTGCTGCTCTCCAGCCACTTGTCCCTTAACCTGTACTTATGACACCTATTCCTCTGCCCCAAGTGCAACACCTTGCACTTATCCACATTGAACGCCATCCTGTTGTCTCCTGCCCACTTCCATAGTCTGTCCAGATCCTTTTGGATCTGGTGTATCTGCTCCTCAGTTGTGGCCACTGCCCCAGTTTTAGTATCATCTGCAAATTTGATCAGCAGACTGTTCACTCCTTCTTCCATGTCATTGATGAAAAGATAAAACTGGATTGGCCCCAGGACAGAGCCCTGGGGGGCCCCGCTTGTCACTGGCCGCCATCCTGATGATTCCCCACTAATGGTTACCCTCTGCTTTCGGTCAGTCAACCATGCCCTAATCCACCAGACAGTGCTTTGGTGTATCCCAAAACTCCTCTGTTTCTCCACCAGGATATCATGGGGCACTTTGTCAAAGGCCTTGCTGAAATTCAGGTAAACCACATCCACTGCATCCCCTCCATCTAGCCACCTCAAAACCTTGTCATAGAATACCACAAGGTTTGTCTGGCAGGACCTGTTTTTGTGGCAGCCGTGTTGTGTGGCTGTCAGCCTCCCTTCCCTATCTAGCATCACTAGATCTCTCTCTATTATGAGCCTCTCTCTCTATTATGAGTCTATTATGATCATAACCTCCAATGGTTGCCTCAAACCTTGTAGCTACCCTTTTCTCACTTTTTCTCTGACTGGGGAAAATGTGACATAATTTTACTATCGCTTTGAACCTGCCACCAAACTCCAGTGTACTTTTGTCAAAGGGGGGTGTTTTGTTATCTCTCATAATGGATACTATGAAGATGAATGGTGCGGGGGAGGGGTGAAGGAGGTGCAATAGTGATGCCAGCAGAGACAAAGCAGTGGGAGCATTACTTGGTGCTGCCTGACCCTGCCCTTCCTGCCAGGGCCACGTGGCTCTGCTCGTCCATGAGCTCCCAACAGACTGGGGGCTCCTGCCCTCCTCCATCCTTCCTTCTGCAGCACTGATCCCATTGGAGCCCAGAGGAGGGCGCTGGTCTCGGTGGACACGGGAAGTTCTCACTCTCCCAGACGTCTGGGGCAAAGGGGGCAGGGAGGGAGATGGGTGGAAGGACATGAAGGCGTTCAAGTTGCTTGGGCAACTTCTTCTTCTTCTTCTTCTTGACTCACAGGGTCCCTCCTCTCCCCTCCCCGCCAAAAAATAAAGGGTGCAGGGTCTTTTCTAGCCTTCCTAATTACCTCCTTTGGCTTCTTGCTCAAGGAACAGCCAGCTGAATTGTGCATCCGTTCTGAAGTAAGTCAGATGATCTCCAATACCCAAACTCGTAGGTAAATCACGTTTACTTCCATGGTGCCCACACACCAATGGTGGGGAAGTCCGCAGGGGAGGAAGCTATGCCTGCTTGCTTTGGTGCAGAGGGGTGTTAGCAGGATCCAAATGCCGCCCCCGCCACCCCTGCCATAAGGCGCATCTGGATTGGCACACGCAGCTGAGAAACGGCCCCATATTGAAATCCCACCTGAACCATCCCACTTCGTGCCCGCGGCCCCCATGGGAAGGAGCAGGAGAGCGGCGAGGGAGCCTCCCCGCCTCCCACTGGTTCCCTGGCGGGCAGGTCTTTCCTGCGCAGGACCCCTTGTGCAGCGTGCATGCAGGGCGGATCCGGGTGTGCAGCTGTGTTGCCCAGGGGGGGCTGCCACACAACCACAACCATCCATTTCTCAGGCAGGCCATTGGTGGGCGGCAAGGGGGCGGACAAGGGAGAACCGTGATTTTCCTGCCCGTCTGAAGTTAGGCTGTGCTTCCAGGGAAGCTCCCCCACTGCGTGAGAGATTTTAAAGCACTTTGGGGTGTTATGTGGGAAAGAGAAAAAACAAGCGTATATAAAGACAACACTGCAGAACACGGCTGGAATAAATGCTGATGTAGGGAAAGTGTTAATGCAGAAGCCAGTTTGAACCAGTACGCTTAGGAGCACGGCAGTACAGGGATTGGGGGCATTAGAAGTCTGGGATTCCACTGGAGTAAATGATGGGAGTGCCCCACATCTGGACTGGGACTGCAGCAGGGGACAAAATGATAAACCGCCACCAGAATGGCATGGTACATTGCTGACACTGCATATTTGTAGTAGAAAAATAAGGGAAAACTATATGCTTAACATAATCTGTCATTCTGACCCATAGTTTTTTGCTTCAACATAACTTTGAAACTTTTTACTTCCATGTGGACTATTTCTGCAACAAAAAATTTAAATTATTTGCAAATAAGCCCCACTGATTAGTCATTAATGATGAATTAAGTAATACTATTGAAATTATCTTTTCCTGGACCAAAATAATCCATAACTGCTTTTGTTAAGCAAACTTTCCTAGAAAACAATTTTGGTCGCAGAATAATAGGCATTTCAGCAAAGTATGAACACAGTAAATGTCATTGCATTCATTTAATTTAATTAATGCTTAATTTTCCTTATTGACAATAACATTGTGAGATTTCAAATGTATCAAATATTTAATGTCATGTTAATATTGAAATAGGAATGTGAGCCATTTCTGTGGAAAGTAATTCCTTTTGCCAAAACAAAGGCTGTTACATTACCTTTTTCAGGGTGAGTTTGCTATGTCTTCTGAAGAGCTGTAGGAGTGAGATCTAACCAGAACTGGAGACGTGTATATATAGCAACAACACTTCCTGGTTTGTAAATGAATGCTCCTGCACCAACATACAAACAAACAAACATCACTACCAAAAGCTATTTTTTTTTAATGTTCAGTAGTTTCTAATAAGTTCAGTATTAGCTAATAAGAGGTTGTGTAGCTGACAGTTCCACTTTGATATATTTTTAAAGCCAATTAGTAGTTGTGTGCTATTTTAAAGTGTACCAGCAATGGATCTGTGGTCCTGGTGTTCAGACAGGCATAGGCACCTCTGCAGTATCAGAGTGCCTCAAGTCAGGCAGGTCATACATTTCTCCAGCATGGAACTGAAGGAGAAAGAAGCCCCGATATGAGAGCAGATGGTGGGGCAAGAATGACAGCCACGCTCCTGTCATCCATGCAAAGACTACTCAGCAGACTACACTGGCACCACAGTAAAGAGGGAAACAATCCGTGTACATTGCCATGGAGCCGTGCCCTCCATAAAGCAAGGTGGACAACTGAGCCACCCGGAACGGTGGCTGCCCTATGGCACAGCCAGGAAGAACTCTAGAAAGGTTCTGTACAATCAAGGCTCACGTCCTGAAGCGGAGCAGAGAGGATGGGGGAGTTGAACAGGCACCCCGCCTGCCGCTCCAGAGGAGGAGGGCTGGGGTGCCTGCTCCACTCTCAGGCTTAAGAGGGTATCAGTTTCACGGTCCTGCCAGAAGGGGCACCACTGCGCACCTGATTCCTCTACTCCTGCCTGAGAGGAAGTCCCTCAGGTGGGAGCAGGTGGAGGGGGACAAATTGCTGAGGGGCAGTGCAGCAAGCTGGGGAGCGGCCACCACACTTTCTGCTAGCCCCATGGCAAGAACAGCCACAGCTGCTCCTGGGGGTTTCCCCACAACGGGCTATGTTGTCTGTGCTCAGATACACACACACGCGCACACACACAGAAAGGTCAGAAGGCCATTCGCAAGCCATTGTTATATCTGGGCGTGTACCAAATGAATTCCAGGTGCCTAAATACGGTACACAAGTAGTCTTCATTTCTAAGAACCCATTCTAGGTTTTCTATTTTTGAAGGCTGAACAAGTTCACAAGATATGGATGCCAGATTGGACATTCAGTTCCCAATTCTGGAGCACTGATGGTACGTGCTGTAAACATAACAGATTATTTAGAGGGCAATTCACTGCTTGCTGACATTTCTTGATACTTTATGTTTCAAGGCTTTTGTCATTTAGATAAACCACATTTATGGCATGTAGGTGAAAGAAGGTTGTACCCTTGATAGAGGGTAATAAGGCACAAGGAACATGTTATAGGGATATAATTTCAAGAAGCTATGTTCAGCCTAAATGGCATCATTGGCTCCTGGTCATGAAAATCTCATGGACAATACCCAAAGGCAAAAGATATGATGCTGGAAGATGAACCCCTCAGGTCGGAAACTGTCCAATATGGTACTGGGGAAGAGCAGAGGGCTAGTACTAGTAGCGCCAGAAGGAATGAAGCAACTGGGTCAAAGCCGAAATCAGTGGAATTGTGAACTAAAATGGACAGGAATGGGTGAATTTATACTATAATCAGGTAATCAGGTATACTATAATCGGTAATCAGGTATACTACTGCGGCCAAGAATCCATCAGAAGAAATGGAGTAGCCTTCATAGTCAATAAAAGAGTAGGAAAAACAGTACTGGGATACAATCTTCAAAATGACAGAATGATCTCAGTTTGAATCCAAGGCAAACCATTCAACATCACAATAGTCCAAGTCTATGCCCCAACCACTGGTGCTGAAGAGGCTGAAGTTGACTGGTTCTATGAAGGCCTACAACACCTTCTACAATTAACACCAAAAAATGATGTCCTTATCATCATGGGGGATTGGAATGCCGGAGTAGGAAGCCAAAAGATAACCGGAATAACAGGCAAGTTTGGCTTGGAGTACAAAATGAAGCAGGGCACAGGCTGGCAGAATTTTGACAAGAGAATTCGATGGTCATAGCAAGCACTCTTTTCCAACAACCCAAGAGTCGACTCTACACATGGATATCACCAGACGGTCAACACAGAAATCAGATTGGCTATGTGCTCTGCAGCCAAAGATGGAGAAGCTCTATACAGTCAGTATAAACTAGACCAGGAGCCGACTGTGGCTCAGATCATGAGCTTCTGGTTGCAAAATTTGGGCCTAAATTGAAGAAAGTAGGGGAAAGCACTAGGCCACTCAGGTATGACCTAGATCATATCCCAGATGAATATACAGTAGAGGTGACAAATAGATTTAAGGAATTAGATCTGATAGACAGAGTGCCTGAAGAACTATGGACGGAGGTTCGCAACATTGTACAAGAGGTAGCAACTAAAACCATCACAAAGAAAAAGAAATGCAAGAAAGCAAAATGGCTGTCTGAGGAAGCTTTACAAATAGCTGAGGAAAGAAGGGAAGCGAAAGGCAAGGGAGAAAGAGAAAGATACAAACAATTGAATGCAGCATTCCAGAGAATAGCTAGAAGAGATAAGAATGCCTTCTTAAATGAACAGTGCAAAGAAATAGAAGAAAACAATAGAATAGGGAGGACCAGAGATCTCTTCAAGAAAATTGAAGATATGAAGGGAACGTTTCATGCAAAGATGGGCATGATAAAGGACCAAAATGGCAGGGACCTAACAGAGGCAGAAGAGATTAAGAAGAGGTAGCAAGATTACACAGAGGAACTATACAAGAAAGAGCTTAATGTCCCTGATAACCACGATGGGGTAGTCACTGTCCTCGAGCCAGACATCCTGGAATGTGAAGTCAAATGGACCTTAGGAAGTCTGAGCAACAACAAAGCTAGTGGAGGTGACAGCATTCCAGCTGAACTATTCAAAATCTTAAAAGACGATGCAGTAAAAGTGCTACATTCAATATGCCAGCAAATTTGGAAACCTCAACAGTGGCCACAGGATTGGAAAAGGTCAGTTTGCATTCTGATCCCAAAGAAGGGCAATGCCAAGGAATGTTCAAACTACCACACCGTTGCACTCATTTCACATGCTAGCAAAGTGATGCTCAAAATCCTACAAGCTAGGCTCCAGCAGTATGTGGACCGAGAACTACCAGAAGTACAGGCAGGATTTCGAAGAGGGAGAGGAACTAGAGATCAAATTGCCAACATACGCTGGATCATGGAGAAAGCTAGGGAGTTCCAGAAAAACATCTACTTCTGCTTCATTGACTACGCTAAAGCCTTTGATTGTGTGGATCACAACAAATTGTGGCAAGTTCTTAAAGAGATGAGAGTACCAGACCATCTTATTTGTCTCATGAGAAACCTATATGCGGGTCAAGAAGCAACACTGAGAACTGGGCAGGGAACTACTGATTGGTTCAAAATTGGGAAGGAGTACAGCAAAGCTGTATATTGTCCCCCTGCCTATGTAACTTATATGCATAGTGCATCATGAGAAAGACTGGGCTAGATGAATCACCAGTTGGAATTAAGATTGCTGGGAGAAATATCAGCAACCTCAGATATGCAGATAGAAACATAGCGAGTCAGAAGGGGCCTCCCGGGCCATCTAGTCTGACCTCCGGCACCAGCCAGCTCCGCTCACAACATGCCCACCATGTGTATGTCCAGCCTGTCTTTGAACACCCTCACCGATGGGGCCTCAACGACCTCCCGTGGAAGCCCATTCCACGCCCTCGGGGTCCTAACTGTCAGGAAGTGCTTCCTGGCATCCAACTTGAACCTTGGTTCCCTGAGCTTTGCTCCATTGGAGCACGTCCTGCCTTCCTCTGCAGGGGAGAACAGGTCTCTATCCACCTCCGTGTGACACCCCCTCACATACCTGTATGTCGCCAACATATCCCCTCTGAGTCTCCTCTTCTCCAAGCTGAAGAGACCCAGTTCCCTCAGTCTTGCCTCATACGGCATCCCCTGCAAACCAGCCACCATCCTTGTGGCCCTACGCTGCACTGACTCCAACCTGGCTATATCCTTTCTGTAATGAGGGGCCCTAAACTGAACACAATACTCCAGTTGTGGGCGCACCAGAGTCGTGTAGAGTGGTAGTAATACCTCTCTTGATCTAGAAACCACACTTCTGGCTATGCAGCCAAGGGTGGCATTCGCCCTCTTGACCACCGCATCACACTGCTGACTCATGTTTAGCCTGCGGTCAACCAGTACCCCGAGGTCCCTTTCACAAGTGCTGCTCTCCAGCCACTTGTCCCCTAACCTGTCCTTATGACAGCTATTCCTATGCCCCAAGTGCAAGACCTTGCACTTATCCACATTGAACGCCATCCTGTTGTCTCCTGCCCACTTCCATAGTCTGTCCAGATCCTTTTGGATCTGGTGTATCTGCTCCTCAGTTGTGGCTACTGCTCCAGTTTTAGTGTCGTCTGCGAATTTGATCAGCAGACTGTTCACCCCTTCTTCCATGTAATTGATGAAAAAAATTAAGCAGAATTGGCCCCAGGACAGAGCCGTGGAGGATCCCCCTTGTCACTGGCTGCCATCCCGACGATTCCCCGCTAATGGTTACCTTCTGCTTTCGTTCAGTCAGCCATGCCCTAATCCACCGGACAGTGCTTTGGTGTATCCCAAAACTCCTCTGTTTCTCCACCAGGATATCATGGAGCACTTTGTCAAAGGCCTTGCTGAAATCCAGGTATACCACATCCACTGCATCCCCTCCATCTAGCCATCTTGAAACCTTGTCATAGAATTCCACAAGGTTTGTCTGGCAGGACCAGTTTTTGAGGAAGCCGTGTTGTGTGGCTGTCAGCCTCCCTTCCCTATCTAGCATCACTAGATCTCTCTCTATTATGAGCCTTTCCATTGTTTTTCCTACAATGGACGTAAGACTAACCGGTCTATAATTCCCCATGTCCTTCCTGCTACCCTTTTTGCAAATTGGGACCACTGATGCCACCCTCCAGTCCTCTGGAACTTCACCCGTTCTCTACGAGGCCTCAAAAATTGAGGCCAGCGGGCGTGAGAGAACCCCTGTCAACTCTCTAAGTACTCTCGGTGTAACCCGTCAGGGCCTGGCGCCTTTGTAATGTCCAATGCCCTGAGGAGCCCCTCAACTTCAAGGGGGGTGACTCTAATCTCTGCCCCTAAGTCCCCAGCCTCATCCAATCTCCTATACGGATATCTCCCGTCCTGCTTTGGGGAGAACACAGAGGCAAAATAGTCATTTAGCATCTGTGCCTGTTCCCTCATGTCAGTCACTGGATCTCCTTCCTCCTTATTTAGTGGTCCCACCACTTGTCTCCCCTTCCTTTTCCTATTTACATGCTGAAAGAAGCCCTTTTTGTTGCTCTTGATATTCTTGGCAAGTCTCAGCTCATAATCAGCCTTAGCCTTGCGAAGAATCCTTCTGCAATGGGCCTCCTCCTCCCGGTATACCCTTTTGTCTATTTCCCCCAGTACCCATTTCTTACGGAGGCTCCTCTTTCGTCTAATCCCCCTAACCACCTCCTTTCGCATCCATGGCGGCACTCTCCTCCGCCTCACCACCTTACTGCGCCTGCAAAACCTCCCTTTTGAGTGCCATCCACCCCTCCTCAACTCGCTTACCTTCCAGTAACCTATCCCAGGAGACATTCCCCAGTCTGGCCTTCAGTTGGCCAAAGTTGGCCCTCTTGAAGTCCCAGCTTCTAGTGCTCGCCCTGCTGCACGGTCCCAGTCCCCTGATCTCAAAGCAAAGGATGGAGTGATCACTCGCATCCAGAGCTCCCCTAATCTGTACTTCATCTATCAGCTCCTCCCTATTGGACAAGAGCAAGTCCAGGATGTTTCCCCCCCTCGTTGCCTCTCGGACCCTCTGTGTGAAAAACCCATCCTCTAGAGCTTCTAGGAAGTGACGTGACCTGGCTTTCACCACCGAGTGAGTCTCCCAAGTAATATCCGGGAGATTGAAATCCCCCATAATTACTGTGTCTCTCCCCCGAGATATCCTTAGAATCTGGCCTGTCAGGACATCATCCAGGGTCTCAAGTTGACCTGGAGGGAGATAACATACCCCCACTGTCAGGTCTCTTTCCCTGTCAAAACCCCTAAGTTTCACCCAGACTGCCTCTACCGAATCCCCATCTGTGCTTCATTCTATCTCACCGCATCCTATCCCTTCCCTGACGTATAAAGGCACGCCCCCGTCTCTCTTCCCCTTCCTGTCCTTTCTAAAAAGGTGATACCCTTCTGTGTTTACATTCCAGACTTGCCTTTCATCCCACCAAGTTTCTGTGATTTCCACCAGATCGTATCCTCCTATTCCCAGGAGAGCTTCAAGCTCTTCCTGCTTATTACCCATGCTCCTAGCATTGGTGTACATGCACCTCAACTCCTTCCCACTACTTCCTTTCCTTGGAGTGCCCAGAATCCTCCTTCCTCCCATCCTCCCTGGTACCTTGCCTCTCTCTGTAGAAGTCCTGTCAGTCCCTGCAGTATCTCTAAAGCCCTGCTCCCAGAGCCCCGATCCTCCCCGCACACTTGTCCAGTGCAGGCACGTTACTGGGGGGCCTGAACCCACCCCCCACTGGCTCAGTTTAAAGTCTTCTGGACGAAGCTCGCTAGAGCATCTCCAAAGGACCTTTTCCCCATTCTCGTGAGGTGTAACCCGTCCCTTGCTAGAAGTCCATTGGCAAGAAAACGAGTGCCGTGGTTGAGGAACCCGAAGCGTTCCTTCTGGCACCACACCCTAAGCCAGTTGTGCACCTCAGAGGCCCTCCTGTCCCTTCCTGGCCCAAATCCCCGGACAGGTAAGATTGACGAGAAGGCCACTTGGGCCTTCAGCTCCCTGAGTTTCTTCCCCAAGGCCGAAAAGTCCCTGGTGATCCTGACCACCCCCTGCCTGGCCACGTCGTTTGTGCCCACATGGATCACCAGGAGTGGCTGGTGACCCCCGGAGCAAACAAGACGCTCTACTCTGTCCTTCACGTGCCGGATGCGTGCGCCCGGCAGGCAGCAAACCTCCCTTGTCTCAAGGCTGGGGCGGCACGCCGCCGCCTCAGTGCCCCTCAGCAGGGAGTCCCCAACAACAATCACCCGCTGCCGTACCTTCTCGGTGCTGGTGGGCAGCTGTGCCCTGGCCCTTGCCTCTCCTGCAGTGGCTCCCTTGCCTCCTGATGTCCCAGGCTGGGGGTCCTGCTGGTCCCCTGAGGCCTCGTCAGCCCCAGCCTCCCCAAGTGGAGAGAACCTGTTTCCCAGCTCCAGATTGGTGCCAGGAGAAGGAGGACGCCATGCTGGCCTCCTCCTCCTGTGGGTGACATACCTCCATGTCTCCACAGCTGCTCCTCCCGTGGTCTCTCCCTCAGCCCTCTGTCGAGAGGGGGGCTGCTCCGGGGGGCCCCGGAGAGCTCTCTCGGCCCTCAGGCACCTCACCTCCTCCTCTAGCAGGGTCACCATCTTGCACTGAGGGCAAGTGTATCCCTGCCTCTCCTGGGGGAGAAGGGCGAACATGTCGCAGCTCTCGCAGTGGACAGCAACACCCGTGACTCCCGCCAAGGCCATCTCCTGGTCTGCCGTCGGTATCCCTTCCGAGACCTTACCTTGGTCCCCTGCCTTGTTAGTCCTGCAGTTCCTCTCACTCGCCCAGTTCTCCCAGACAAAACCCACTTGCACACACACACAAGGATAAAATAAACTTAAATTTAAATTGGAAGAAAAAGCACAGCAAAGCAAAGCGCAAACAAAACAAAACAAAACAAAAACACACAAACAAAACAAAACAAAAAAATCAATCAAACAAACAAACAACCCTCTGTGTCTCAGGGAAGGGAGTCTCTGGACCGTCCGGACCGTAGCTCAGGGACGCAGACAAGGGACACCGCCCTTGATGCGCCGCACCCGAGCTGGGCCTGCTCAGTCCCTCAGGCCAGTGGCCCTGTCCCCTGCTTCCTCCTGGCTGCTCTAGCTCTCTGGCCCACCCCCTCCCTCTCTGCTGCTCCTGGCCCTCTGCTCCCACCTGCCCAGCACCTACCTTGCCTTCGCCAGTCCCCTGGCCACTCAGTGCTCTCTCCCAGCCTGTGCCTCTGCTGCTCTGCCGCTCTGCCAAGAGGCCAGAGCCAAAAGCGCCAAGAGGCCAGAGCCAAAAGCCAAAAGATGATACCACTCTCATGGCAGAAAGTGAAGAGGAACTAAAGAGCCTCTTGACGTGGGTGGAGGAGGAGAGTGCAAAAGTTGGCTTGAAACTCAACATTAAGAAAACTGAGATCATGGCATCCGGTCCTCTCACTTCCTGGCAAATAGATGGGGAAGAAATGGAGGTAGTGACAGATTTTATTTTCCTGGGCTCTAAGATCACCGCAGATGGGGACTGCAGCCAAGAAATTAAAAGATGCTTACTCCTTGGGAGGAAAGCTATGGCAAATCTAGACAGCATGCTAAAAAGCAAAGACATCACCCTGCCCACAAAAGTGCGTATAGTCAAGGCTATGGTTGCAATATATGGCTGTGAACATTGGACCATAAGGAAGGCCAAGCGCTGAAGAATTGAGGCCTTTGAATTGTGGTGCTGGAGAAGACTTCTGCAAATCTCTTGCACCGCAAGGCAATCAAACCAGTCAGTCCCAGAGGAGATCAACCCTGACTGCTCTTTAGAAGGCCAGATAGTAAAGATGAAACTCAAATACTTTGGCCACCTAATGAGAAGGAAGGACTCCCTGGTGAAGAGCCTAATGCTGGGAACAATAGAAGGCAAACGAAGAAGGGGTCAGCAGAGGATGAGGTGGCTGGCTGGAGTCACTGAGGTGGTTGGTGTGAGCTTGAGTGGACTCCGGGGAATGGTGGAGGACAGGAAGGCCTGGAGGAATGTTGTCCATGGGGTCGCAATGGGTCGGACACGACTTCGCGACTAACAACAACAAGCTTTGTTCAGCCTAAGCTGCATCATTGGCTTCTGGTCATAGTTATAATGGTAAGTTACAGACACAGTCTGAGACAGGCAGGAGCAGCATTTAGTGCTACACTTCCACTTTTCGCTAAAAATAAACAGTGTTCCTTTGGATAATAAGCTGAAGGGCCCTGTGCACAGAAGAATAGAGCAGTAGAACCCCTCTTGAAGAACGGCCCCACTGTCAGTTGCAGCCAGACTTAGTCTTTTGCCACTGTCCAACACATGCACCCAGGTACACAACTGACAGAGAACTTCTCAGCTTCTTTCAGCTGTTTGGTGGACATGGGGGGAGCATGGCTTTCAAAAGGAAGGTGGGTCACAGAAGAGTCCTACTGAAATGCCTTCCTTCCTCCTCATGTAAATTACAATCACCAGAGACTACCAGATCACTGCCTGCAGTGCTGGGAAGATCTCCACTGTGATGGGGAGGAACATTCCCTATGTGGCAACCTCCCATGGAGTAGTTGTCTCATGACTTCTTTGTTGACCTGTTTTAAGGATTAAAAGCACTTGGGAAAAAGCCATAGTGGAATCAAATCTCCACTTCTCCCAGTGTCCCTTAAAAATGTGGCAACTTCATTTCCTGCTTGATTTACTGAAAAGCAAGAATTGTTAACAGATATTAGAAATATTACAGATATTGGCTTATATTTCTGGGGTCTAGGGATGAGTTTCAGGAACTGAAAAAGTTCCCCTCAAATTAGAAACTTTGATTTCTTCTGTATCTTGTAATAAACTCTGAGTCAGAGAAGGTTTTTCTACCCACCAAGGCTCCGGATCTCATTTCATCTCCACCCAGTCCCCAAATGCAACTCTTTCCCCTTAAGCCCATGTACCTGGCTGTGCTGTCATGGGGACAACTCTATTTCCCAGGAACTGTCAAGACTATGCAATCTTGATTCGTTGTCTTGCATCAGAGGAGAACAAAAGGAAGGAGACTGCCTGGTTCATGGTCAGTGACTGGTGGGACAGGAAATAAAATGGATGGGCACTTCCTGATAAAACACGATGTTCTATTGATGAATTTGAATTAGGTGCTCTGTTAGTAGTTACACAACCATTAGTATAGCTTCTTTCATTTTAATATCCTCAGTAACACACCATTTACCTCTGAGAGATGGACATATCACTGACTATTTCTTATAAGAGATATTTTGGATATACCTTGGAGAGGGGAGGGAGGGTCAGAAATCAGGTTGGAGCCATAATGCACCACCATGTGGCTACCTTCTCTGCCCAAGGCAAGCTCTCTAATGGCAGTTGTTCAACAGATGTAGAGGACAGGATGTTCCGTAGACCCATTTCCATGCAGGCCACAAAAGAGGCCCACTGCATGCTCATTAGCATGACCAAAGTGCTTCTAGCTATTCCTCCACAGAGATGCCAGTCTATCCTATCTGCCATGAACTCATCGATACAGTTTTTGTAGCATGAATGATGACCAATCCCAGAAACAACTTTGGTTGCCCTGTATGGTGACCTATGACAGGAGAGAAAATGGGTGAGTGTGATCCTATTGGTCCTCCTGGGCCTTCTGGCTGCTTTCAATACCATCAAGCATGAGATCTTCTTGAACAACTATCTGAGTTGGGGCTAGAAGGTACTGTTCCTAGTTGGATGGCCGGTTTCAGAAGGCAGTGCTTGCAAGGAGTGGCTCTGACCCTGGGACTCTTCAGTATGCATTCCTCAGGGCTTATCCCCTATGCTATTTAAAATGTACATGGAAGCACTGAGAAGGGTCAGCCAGAGTCTGGAACTGTGTACACGGATGACATGCAGCGCACTCGCTCTCCTTTCCATCATCAACAGGTGAGGCTGTGGATGTGCTGAGCTAGTGGCTGGCTTCAACAATGCACTGGATGTGGACTAACAAACTGAAGCTCAATCCAGAAAAGACTGAGAAGCTGTTAATGGGTGGTCCTTCTGACCAGGTGGAGATAATGCAACCTGTTCTGGATGGGGTTACACTTCTCCTGAAGGAGCAGCTTCATAGCTGGGTGTGCTCCTTGAGCCATCATGGGAGGCCCAGGTGGCTTCAGTGGCTTGGAGTGCCTTCTACCTGCTTTTGCTGCTGGCTCAGCCATGCTCCTATCTGGACAGAGATAGCCTGCTGTCAGTAACCTATGCTCTGATACTCTCGAAGGTAGACTACTGCAATGCAATCTATGTTGGGCTGTTCCTGAAGACAGCTCAGAAGTGGCAGCTTGTGCAAAATGTGGTTGACAACCCCATAAATGTGCCTTCCCTCAGGACCCACCCCAGCTCTACTGTCTAGTGGGCTGAAAGCCTTTTTCCTTTGTGTTGTTTCTTGTTCCTAGAGGCTACCTACGTCAATAACCCTACCATTATCTGCCCACCTGCCGCAGTATGAAAACAGGCCCCTCAAAGGTAGAATGAGCACTACCACCAGTGAGACAGTGAGTAGATTGGGGGATGACATAGTCTATGCGACCTGTTGGGCCACCTGCTAGCATGGTGGTGGTGGGGAATGGTGGTGGTGGGGAATGGTCACAGTGGGTAGAGTGGGCTCCGTAGCACATGCAGTGCTCCTCACAGTAAGCCCAGGCCCCACGCTCTCTCAAGTGAGGGGACATCTCTCCGAATGGAACCTCGTGCCTTTTGCAATCTGGCTTACGGCCAAGCTATCACCTTAGCTCCTCCTTCCATTTTGCCTTTGGGTGCCAGCTAAACTGAGGCTTAGAGATTAAGCAAGCAAAATACAGTGTGTACTTGCTGAGCTCTAATGACCTTCAGTGGAGGAGATGCCAGCCATGTATAGTAGCATGAGACCTCCAGAACTCATAAATTGCTTTCTCAGCACCAGGGCCTTTAAATAAGCCACCCTTTAGCACTTCCAGTGTCCTGGAGAGGGAACTCCAGGCATGAAGAGCTGCTACCTCCAATGAGCACATTAACACTCATCATATCAATGTCATTTAGGAACCCCCACTGAAAACATTGCCTATAACTCTCCGTCTTCATTCTATATACCTTGAGTTAGATCCCCATGCCTGAATCCCGGGAAAACCTCTTCCTTTTAGTGGCCAAACCTATGAAGGACCCCCAAAGTGTTTGCTTAGTTTGTGTGCAGTTCCAAGAAGGCTAACTGTGAGAAAAGCGCGGATGCTCCAGGTCTCCCCAGGTTTGCCCTCCTCGCCCCCTGCCCTACTCCAAATTCCCTCCTATCTAGAGGGGCCCTGACGTGTTTTCTTGGATGCTGGGTGTCTAACTTGAGGTCATTCTCTGTTCTGTGGTTTTTGTTGCAACACTTCTCTTTCCACCTTTGTGGTAGGATATGCCATTATCTGTAGAGTGTAAGATTCCCACAAACTTGGGAGCTTTCATGCTTTTTAATTTCTCTGTGTGTCCTTCCTGTCTTTAATAACCATAGTCCTTTCTACACTCTCAGCATGGTGGGATCACTGTGCATCTTTTTTTTCCAAGTATCCCACATCACCACACTAAAATCTTGTATGGTTAGTGTCCCTTAAGACACATTGTAAAGTTGATTGATTTTTCTTTCTGAGAGGAAGTTAAGAGCAATCTTGAACAGGCACCAGTGAAGTCTGAGAGCATGTTTATTTTGAAAGGTTTCAACCAGAAATAAAAGTTTTGATGCAAGAAAAAACATTTGCTTGTTTTTGTACTGCCCATAGCCAAAGCTTTCTTGGAGGTTTACAGCAAAATGAAACAATAAGGACTAACTAATAGAATGTCGACAGTTTCCTGCAGTTACTTCACACATACACTGGGAATGCAATCTATGGATTTACAGAATGCAACAGAAAAATTGCCATCAGATGAATTTTTGAATCCAGAACAGTTATAAAATAAACATCTAGTTTACGGAACCATACTTGGGATTAATACAGAGCTTGGGATTCCTTCACCATTGTTTGGTGTGGAATTGAAATCTGAAGTATGGTTTGGATTGGGGAAAAAACAGCAGCATTGCTGTGTTTAGCTGTGAATTGTTCAAACGAGTTCATAAACAAAACAAAATAAGAAAAAAAGAAAAACAGAGTAGAATTGTATTGATAAATTTATTTGACTCTTTTTCAAAGCTACTCAAAATGCTTTTTAAAAACCTTACCACTTTTATACACAATTTTAAAATGCTGAGAGTTCAGCTATTTTGGAAGAAAAAGAGGTGTTTCTTTTTGAAGTTGAATTCCTGTATACACCAAGATCAAACTTCTGATAATTATGTATAGTTTATATAACTTTTGTTTTGCACTTGCAGAAGTTCTGGCATTTTGTCCGGACCCATTGTGCCTCACACGTAAAGTATCTTGCCAGTAGTTCACAACTGCCATCATCGCTGGTATCCTTGCATAAGGTGGCTGAAAGGAATGAGAACAAAAACAAAGTGATATTCACAAAGAAAGTATTAGAGGATGGCTTTAAAACCATTATTTCTCACTCTGGTTTGAACAGTGTATTATTTTAATATCAGGCTAATTCTCCCTTACTGATCCTTCAGAGCTGAAGGTACTCTACTGCTCTTATTGATACTTCGTCAGTTCAGAACTTCATTTTGCAGAACACTTTCTTTACAGCTGTCTTTAAACTACTCTGAAGTTAGTGCTGGTGTGCCCTGTTGTGGCCCTTTTATTATGGCCCATATTGTTCCAGACTTGACTCAGCTCCAGTGACTTTCTCGTCAGCTGAAGGCATGGGTGGCTGGTGGTCACTGTGCCAGTGGGACTGAGGACAGGGCCAAGATGATCCCCAAAGCGTGGAACGCATGATGCCCCACTGATTTCACCCACAGGAAGAAAGAAGTTCCAATCCAGTTGAATTTGGCCTGGTCTAGCCCAGGCAGTGAGAGGGTCCACAGAGGAAAATGGCCACTTGGGGCCTTTGGCTCCTGCAAGCAAAGTCCAGAGCATCCTTCTGCAAACAAATTGAAACAGAACTTCATAGGGAACAGTTGGCCCATGCAAGCGAATAAGCAATCCAGAGAGAAAGTCTTTTTAAAAAGGCTTTGGTCACAAGGAATATTTGGCCAAAGCAAGCCAGAAAGCAAGCCTTTGCTTAAAAATACAAGCAGCATTTTGCCCAAGCAAACAAACATGTCCAGAAAAAGAAAAGAAAAACTTGCCAAGGGTTTTTTTTTTTGGATTCCTTGGTCTCAGAAATGATTTTTTAAGATAATAAAAAGGCCTGCTCATAAGAAGGAAAAATTACCACCCAAAAATATAAATGTTTTTTTTTAAAGTAAGAATAATTTGTGGATCAAGAAATAAGAATAAAGCCTACCCACAGGCAGTGATGTAACACAATGATTTTAGGGCCTGGACTTCACAGTCTTTCAATGGTAATATGGCCCACAGAGTGCAGTGGGAGTTCCCTGAGTGCAAGTGAACAGAAGTTCACATCCTTTGCTCTACGCAGCCACCATATTTTCTAAGCTAGCCCATATACACACTCCTTGCAGAGAGGAGGAATGATGACAGGTCTAAGGGCCCATTGAAACCAGGCTGCTCCACCAATCTTCAGGCACCAGCAAATGCACACCGCACTGAACAAAGTGAAATTTACTTCTGATTAAGTGTAGGCAGGATTGTGCTGAGAAGCTTCACATGAGGAGGGTACGGGATGGGTTAGGCACCTCTTGCCCTAAAGTTTCATACGGGTTTCTGAAGGGCTGCATTTAACTAACGGTGCTAGTTTAGAAGAGGGTTAATATGTATTATAAAATCAGTAACTTACTGCAGAGTTTATTCTCACATTGTCCAGGGCAGTCTCCACATGATGGACCTTCTTCATAGGGGTTTGCTATCATATGCAATATGTTTCCTCTGAAATCACAAAGCAAGCCATCATGATGATCAATCCTCGAGCATATACTTAAAAAACGGATAGCTTACATACCATTAAAGTTTGAGCAGAGCTCAAATTAATTTCCAAGTATAGACATACAGAAAGAAACATAGAAACAGAGTGAGTCAGAAGGGCCATCTAGTCTGATCCCTGGCTCCAGCCAGCTCTGCTCATGACATTATCAATGTAAAAAGGTAACACTCACAAGTAATAATTTTCATGCGTGTAATTTAGCAAAGTCTCCACATAACACAACTTTCCAGACTGCAGAAGACTTTCTGAAGTTCCCCACCTCTGCTCTGGTGGTTGCAACTTCTGTTTCCACTGATACATTTCTGGGCTCAATGCCAGTTCTAATGGTTAAGAGGACGTGGAAACAGGGTACCAAAAGGGCTGCCTCTGCAAAATGTGCCTTAGTTTTCAAAGACTTCCAAAGAGGTGCAGCAGGCAGGAATAGAGGGGAGTATTTCCCTGAGGCATACCTAGTGGTATTATAGAAAAGAAGAGCTCTGTGTTATTGTATTTTTGTGTTCCTTATTTATGTTAGCTACTTTCAGAGAAAAGGCTGTATACAAATACGTACATAAATGAATGCATCAGTAACATATGTAGGCAGATGTTTATGTACATTCAAAATTGCAGTGGGAACAGTTACTGCAGCAGCAGTTAAAGGCCCCTTCAGTAGCTGGCCAGTTTACATTTTTTTAAAAGCCCTACATATTTAACTACTGGCATGAAGTCAAAAGGAGGGAGCCAACCTAGCCCCCTAAGCAGAGATTTCAAGAGTTTGAGAGCAGCCACTGAGAAGGCCCTGTCTAGCATCCTCTGAAGTCATAGTTCCTATAGAAGTGGAACTGAGACAAAGGCCTCCTCCTGAAACCCAGGTCGATTCATATGGAGGGCTGCTTAAGTGGGCAATGGCTCTACAGTTATCAGTATATCATACAATTCAGACAGAATTTAACGGAGTTGCCTGTATTGTGTACCTTTTTCTGATAGGAAAATGTTGGGTGTAAGCATTTTATTTTTAAACTAAGAAAAAATTTCCCCCGCCCCCACAAACTATGGACATTTCTTGTTTTTAAGAACAATGATCAGCTCCACCAAAAGGCAGATCTACAAAAATGCTTACTTTTATTTTAATTATGATCTAAAACATCTAGAAGCTTGCACATGATATCAATTGTATAAATAAGACAAACTGTGCTTTTTTCCATAGATACCATTTGCTGTGCCACAGGGTTTCCTTGACAAAGGATTGCAACAAATTGTGAACTGCAATTCACAGAAGCATGAAGTTGTAAGAAGCCTCACAAGTTATCTGATCCAAAACTCTGCCAGTGTGGGAATTGCTCTGCTAAGCATCTCTGATAGTTGCCCAGTGTCTGCTAAAAAACTTCTAATAAAATGGAATTGTAATTCTTGTGCCACCACATACAGGTGCCAGAGATCCAGGAAGCAATTATAGATGGCCCTGGAAAGCAAAGTTCTCCATTCATGTGTCCTACATTGCTGAATGAAACCCTTTGCACATCTGTTTTGTCCAGTGGAATGAATGACGGTGTCACAGCATGTATGAACTGTACGGATGCATCAGGGATCTGGGGCGCCTCTTGAACAGGACGGATGAAGCACTGATACTTACAATGGGCAGAAACGGCATATATGAGAGAACAGCAGTTCATTATTTGGGCAGTAGGCAAATACACATCCCACCATATCTGTATTGTGCCAAATGATCTGTTAGAGAGGAGGAAAACATGTTGAAGAAAGGTATAATTTAACACAAAGTTACAATTCCTAGTTTCGTGGTTATACAATCACAGGATGCTATGGTGATTCTATTATTATTATTATTATTATTATTATTGAATGGCATTTATCTTTCCCTCTGGTCAGGAACCCAAGGCAGCTTACACAGTTCTAGTTGATCCTCACAACAACAACCCTGTGAGGTAGGTTATGCTGAAAGTGAGTGTATGGTTCCAAGTCACCCAGTGAGCTTCATGGCTGAGTGGGGACTTGAACCCACATCTCCCAGGTCCCCAGTCCAGCACTCTCATCACCACATCATGCTGGCACTTTCTCCATAAAGTTACACTGACTATATAAAGTCACCAGACATGGAGCCATGAAATTTCTCAGCTCTGGTGGCAAAGCAACAGAGCAAGCGTTGAGCACATGGGCAGAGCAAACACTGTAGAAAGTAAGCACCATTTGGCCCTTCGTTCACTAACTTCACTCAGGAAAAATCCTGTAGAACTGTAGTCAGGTGCTTAAACCCCGGGGAAAGGTGCACAGGAATTTAGATTTGTTGCTGTCCTACTCTAACAGACATTCCTAGGTTGTTGCAGAGAACCTCGACTATGTACTTAAACTGAAGTATGGAAATGGAGGATAAAATAAAAATGTTGTTCTAAATCAACAAGAACCACTGTACAGACCTCAGTGAAACAGTCTGCATGTAAACAAAATGTTCAGGATCAACACAGGCCAAGGTTTTAGGTCTTAAGGGCAGCTCAGAAATGAAAGTTTGGTTACAGAGCTCACCCCAAGTTTATGTTTTCATTTAGTTTGAGGCGGGGGGAAGCCCTGAATGTAAATTTAGAAGCTGAGTTAGGCTCGGTAACTCAGACATCTGCTGTCCCAGGGGAGCTGAAACCACACCAGCATCTTCTTAATCCTCTCTAACTGCTCGGGGATGTTGCTCCTCTAATTGAAAACAACAGCAGCAACAACACTCCATTCCCAGGTAACTCGGCTGACTCACATTTCCACTCAATGGAAGCAAGTGCAGAAAGGTAGTTGGGTCATGCTCTCCCTTGCTTCTGTAATCAAAGCCCTCCAATCTAATCGGCTGCAGTGGCTCCTAAACTGTGTTCTGCAAAAAATCTCAAAAATCAATTTTAAAATGGATTTTAAAATGAAACCACATGAGCCCAACTATTTGATAGTCAGTTGGTGTCCAAACAGCAAACAAGAAAATGCATCAAGTCATCTGGTTCCTAGAGAAGTGGGTGCTGTCCAGGGTATCCCACTGGCTGTCACATGCATGACTGCCTGGGAGTTGGGCAACAGTGTGTGCTCAGCATCATGTGGTCCTGGCCCTCAAGGAACAGGTTTGCTCCACTGAAACCAAAGTCACACACTTGGAAAAGCTGGAAGAGGCAGAGCTGTTTGTGAACAAGAGTTTCAGGGATGCGACTGCAATGTCCCAATCCCTTAGTGAAAGCTCCTTTCCTGTCATGGATAATGGGACCTCAGCAAAGGAAAGCACCAACCTGAGAGAGAGCATGATTCCCTGTCGGCCTTACAACCGAGTCACTTCTTGGCAAGAGAGAGGTGGTGGGAGGGAGGGACAAGGGGTGGGGGCAGGGGAGGGGGTTGCAACACAATTAGTCCCTGGGTTACTGCCTTACGAACCTGTGGATTGCTATAAATGCTATATGAATATCTCTAATATCCTTAGGGACATTGTCAGGAATAACTTTACAGAACTACATGACGAGTTTGGCAACACAACATCAGTCACTACATAGTTCCTAGAGATATTCACAGCTTTTTGTAGAGACAGATTTCCTAGAGATATTCGTGACTTTTCATTCTGAAGCAGGTGGAAAGCCTCAAGGAAGAAGCAGGATCACAGCAAAACAATTTCTGGGAAGGGCAGAGGTGCCCAGATGACTTCTCCCTACTCCTATGTTGTTGTTTTAAAGCTTGAAATCCTGTTTTTATTCATAACTTCCTAATCCATGAGGTTTAGGAGTGGGACCTGGAGCTGGAGAGCCAGGGTTTGATTCCGGGGTGGGGGGGCAATCACCACTAGAGTTGCTTCCTTGAAGTAGGTCTCAAGGGGTGTTTGTTTAGCCATTTTCTTGTGTGTGTGAGAGAGGGAGAGAGAGAGAGAGAGTTCAATGCATCACTGAGAGAAGTGCAGATGAGAACACCGGGGAGGGAGGGGCGTTACAACTACACACACCCTACCAAGACCTCCCTTTTTTCTGTTCAAGTTGGCTCTTGAGAGTTGAGAACAGACTTGAGACTTGACTCAAAATTTTCTTGCAATGACTTGTGACTCGACTTGGACTTGACACTTGACTCAAGAGTTGGTGCAAGGGACTTGAACACATCACTGGAGAGCACCAAAGCTCAAAATGAGCTTGTAAATAAACTAATTTGACTCTTTTGACTTTTGTGAGATAGCAGCACCATAGCAGCTCTGAGAGTCAAATTCAAGCCAGAGAGAGAGACTTTGGGGCAGCTTGAATTTAATGGGGGGCTGCCCATGAGACATGTTGCTTACCCATTTATTCTCCTCCTGAAAAGAAAACTGCCATAACTTGCTGGCAATATATTAATCTGTGGCGTGACCACAGCAGCACAATTTTGGTCGGTGTACCGCAAATGTATACTGATACTGTAAAGCACGGTGTCCAACCTTTGGCTTCTCTGGGCCAAATTGGAAGAAGAAAAATAGTCTTGGGCCACACATTAAATACACAAACACTAACAAAAGCTGATAAGCCAAAAAAAAAAAGTCTGTGCATAATTTTCATGATTTCTGCCACTACCATGTGTGCAAATAGTGAGAACATACATGCATTTATTTTATGTGATATTGCAACATGATGTTATCATTTACGAAGTTCACACTCGAGACCTGTGCAATCAAGTTACCAACAAAAAAAGCACACAAAACAATCTCAATGTTTTAAGTAAGTTTACAATTGTATGTTGGGCCGCATTCATAGCCATCTTGGGCCACATGTGGCCTGTGGGCCACGGGTTGGACACCCCTGCTGAAAAGTATGCAGATAAGGGCAACTAACTAGATAATGTATCTAGTTTGCAGCAGCTGGGACTGTCACCATTTGTCTAGGGAAGGTTACAACACCTGGGATGTTTAGCTTAAACAAATAGTAGGTAAGAGTGGACATGTTGAATGAACATGATGAATTAATGTTGTTTTGGTGGTAGGTTTGATTTATTTATTGGGTTTATTATTTATTGGGTTTTATTAGGGTTTAAGTTATGGTTATTTTGTTTGCCGAGATGCACCGAGGGTAAGGGGAGTGGGAGGGATAAATTAATATTGTTTATTTCACTATTGTATTTTAATCTTGTTGTAAGCCGCCCCGATGCTTCAGTGCGATGGGGCGGCCTATAAATATTTTAATAAATAAATAAATAAATAAAATGTCAGAAGTGTGCAAAAATATGTATGGTCTGAAAGAAGTGGGCAGAGATCGCTTTTTCTCCTCTCCTCCTAATGGAAGAACCTGGGATGATCAAATAAGGGTGAATGGTGGCAGATTCAGGGCAGGCAAAAGGAAGTGCTTCACAGACAGCCTAGTTAAACTATGGCATTCACTACCGCAAGATATCGTGCTGACCACCAGTCTGAATGGTTTGGAAACCAGACTGAACAAATTCATGAAGGCCAGTAGAAACTTCTTGTTCTGATCATGCAGTATGCCTCTGGACACCGTAGTGCCTGCCTGGGGGCCATGGACAGCAGGGTGCTTTTGTGCTCATGCACTATGTATGGGCTTTCCGTAGGCGGCTCATTGGTGGACCCTCCATTTGTTCCAGCCCAGTGTTTCTTATGCTCTTGTGTATCTGGTGCTAACCTCCCTGCTCAGCATCTGGAAGATAAGATTCCTCATAACCCATATGCTCTGCTTCATACATTACATGTGGCAGCCATCTCAGTTCTTAACTTCCTGCTGAGTATACCTATCTGTTGTTGCTGCTGCTGTTGCTGTATCTGTTGCTTTTCTATACTGCCCAATAGCCAAAGTTTTCATGTGTTAAGGTCGGATGGATCCCGTCTTAAGGGTACAGCTAAAATTGCAAGCTCTGGCTTGGCCCTCAGACACAAGAACTAGGATGGTTAAACCATTTTGACTGGTAGCCTGACACCTGCACATTGGAGCATGTGCGCTATCCAGAAAAAAATGTTGCTGCTAGCTACACTCATTTGTAACTTCAATCATTTCTCCACTTTTATTCAGTTTGGCAGAACCTTGAAATTATCCCCCTTCATGTATTACATATGCAAATGGCGTCAAACAAATAACAGGAAGGAAGGCTGGCCAGTGGGGGCCATTGTCTCTTTTCATCCACAGTGCCCTGCAAGCAAGACAACAACAACAAGTAGCATGGCCCATTGCTTTTGGTATTTGTTGCACTTCATGATTTTATTTGTAAAATCCTTCAAATATGGTTTTTTCATAGCAAGGGGAGAGGTAAATGTTTAAATACATACATATATGTTTATGACTTTCCACTCATACCTGAGTATATGGTGAAGACATTTTACTGGGATCAGCTGATGTATTGCCATAATGGAAGTGTGACTTTGAATTATCCCATGTCTGGATGACATCTAACCAGGATCTGATAAAATTTGATTGTGATATGATTTCACCACACATGAGTCCTGCAAGAAGAAAACAGTTGTAGCCTCAGCTCAAGCCTGTCACTCAACCCAAGGGGCCCCATTCCCAGGTGGAGAGCCACTGTTTGGAATGTTTTGTGGTTTTGTCCTGAAACTCACTGCCACAATGCAGGGGTTTCCCGTTCATGCTGTCCATGGTGCTGGCAGCAGCAACAGCTAACTAGCCCTTCCAGTGGCACAGCTGCCATTCTCTGTTTCCCAGAATTTCCCAGGCATCATTCTGGTGCATTGAGTATGTGAGCAAAAAATGCGGAAGCTGTGCTCCACCTGTTGGCCCCTCTACTGGCAACGTCCTGGAGTGAAGTTGTGCCCAGCACATTCTGGGAACACAAGATTGGCTGTACCAATAAAAGAAAAAAAGTGGCAGCACAATAGAATATAATAGACTGAAGAAACTCAGAGGCACTACTGAAGACCTCCCTCCCCTCTGCCACCAAAGGCAAATAATTTACACTCTGTTAGATTTCTCTCCTGCCTTTTTATTGTAGTGAACTCAAGGGCGCCTATATGATGCTCCTCCACCTGCTCTCAATCTTATCTCTGCAACAACAACCCTGTGTGTGTGGTAGGTTGGGCTGAGGTCTGTGACTGGCCCCAAGTCACCCATGGCTGAGTGGGGACTAGAACCAAGGTTGCTGGGGTCCCAGTCCCAGTCCGGCTCTCTTAACCACCACACTACACTGGCTTTCTATGATTTTGTGTCTTCACTAACATTTTTAATTTCAACTAATATCACAATACCCTGTTCCCAGACAGGTAGATCCCACTACTGCCAAATTATTTCACTTTCACTGTAAGATACAAGCAGAATTGCAACTGACTATCCACTCCTTTGGGAGGACTGGACTTTTTCTGTGATCTGTCTTCCTTGGATGGGAAGGGGAAGGTCCCATTCACCTGAACATTCATTTGAAGCTCACATTCTCAATAAACTTAGGAGTGGGGGTCAGTTTATTACTCTGTGTTAACTGGTAGTTCCTTTAAAGCTAAAATGCATATCTGGCTCTTTAAAATAAGCCCACATAAAACACTACCCCTGCCTGTGCGCTTTTGAGTCAAGGTCCTGGTCTCAGCCTATATACTAGCCTTCCACAGCAAAGGGCTGCAGTATCTGATGGATCCTCTCCCACAACTGCTACCTCAGTCAACACCTGAGCCCTTCTTCCAAGTGCCACCTGGGGGAGGATTGAAGGGCAACCACAAGGGCAACAGCCTTCTCGGGGTGGTCCCTCATTGTGGAATGATCTCCTCATTGCCTGACCACAAACAAAAGGGTCTGTGTGGAAAATCCACTAGCAAGGAACATCTTCCATATGTTCACCAAAGTAATACACAAAGAGTCCTTAGGCGTGGCTGCTAAATTGACCCAAGAGCGCCACTAGTACAAATGTTAGCACATATCCAAAAATCCGTAGGAAGAACTAGCCTAGTGATGTATATAATTTATTTTAAAATATTGAAATTATATGTGATGCTGATAAACAAGATAAACTGCAAGCACTCAAGTGCATCTCAGTGGCTTGGCATTCCTTGGTCCGCTTTCTGAGGGCAAACTAGAAAACACAATAAAGGCACCATGCCCACCATACTTGACCCAAATGTGTAGGATTGCACATTTAGCATGCCTTAAAAATTAAAACTTAACGATCCACTGAAGGGACCAGGACCAGGAACAGGCATATAAAGAGGACCTGAAGTACAGTGGTACCTCAGCTCACAAACGTAATCCGTTCCACGACTCTGGTCACTACCCGGATTGGTCACAAGCCAAGTCAAATTCCCCCATAAGGTTCAATGTAAATAAGGTTAATCCGTTCTGTAAATATTTTTTTTAATCACAAAAATTTGAAACAAAGTAACAAAGTACAGTACAGTAGAGAACACTAACCTAGGTGTGGGGGGTATTGTTTAGAGGGAGAGTCCAAACCATAATCGTGTGATCGTGATTTTGCTGGATGGGGGTGGGGAGACGGGCATGATTGTAGACGTGCTTGGGGGGTAAACAGGTCGTGAACTGAGGCATTCATGAGCCGAGGTACCACTGTAGATGTTACATAATGTTCCCAAAGTTTTTGTTTGAATTTTGAATGAAAGGTTTTGTTTTGAGTTTTTAAAAACATTTTTTTAAAGTCTCAGTGGGGGTGCTTAACCCTTTGGTTATTTTTCTGTTTAAAGTGCCCCCTTGAAAGCTTTGTTTTCATCCAATGACTAATAACATTTTCCTGTCCCTTTCAAGTTGCTTACCATCCACCGTTCTGCTCTCTACAGGACTGGGTTTTCCTGAACAGTTTCTTGCCCACTTTTTAGCAGAATTGGTGGCTTCCTCACTCCATCTCTTAGCAAAACAAACAAAGTCATGATTACGTTTTAGCAAAGCCGTAACAGACAGCATCATACAATGAGGCACACACAAACCAGGACAAGTCCCACCACCCAAGTAGCTGGGACCTTGGTGAGGAAAGGACCCTGATTTCAGGACCTCAATTGCCAGTCACCTGGAGATTTGCTTATGAAAAGGGCTCTGCAGGCACAGCTCCAGCTGCTGAACTGGGCCCTGGAGCCACCCCTGTGACATCTCAGAGCAAATGTGGCCCCCAGTCCAGTCGGGGGGCAGGGGGTGGCTGCATCAAAGCGCCATGTACATTTTCCCTTGCTGGTGTTGGAGAACGTAGTGCTCAATACAGATAGAGACAGCATACAATTTAAACAAATATCATTTCCCTTAACCTGCATAATGCCTGATGTTTTATAAATTCATGGGGCATAGGGTGCAATCCGAAGGCCTCCCAGTGTTGTCAGTGTGATCCATAGGATTTTTCAGAGCCCCAGATCCAAAACCTGTGACGTCAGTGCTGGAACTCTGAAGGCCAGGATTGTACCAGCTAATTTTTAAATTTTATTCTGAATTTTAGATACATCCCAAATCCCATAGGCTCTGGGCAGTTTTCAAGAGTTTAAAACCAACAATAGTTAAGATTTCAACTAAAAACAAGTATATTGAATAAAACTAATCTGGAAATTGATACACTTGGATCTCTGGGAGAACAAAAAGAGACATGTGGGAGGAAAAGGAGGAGAATAGTCTGAGTCCAAGGACTCATGCTAATTCCTATTGGCAGTCCAGCCTCCTTCCCTAATGGAGATGACCAGAATTGCCACTGTTGTAATATATTCCATGCATTGGACACAAGTAAGCCGAGTTCATTGGATACACCTCTATGCATTGCAGTGGGAGAAAGTTGAGTACGCTTGGCACATGCTTCATTTTTGAACTAAATGTTTCTTGCATTTAATTTGCCTAGATTGTACATATTGTTTTATAGACAGACCAGCACTCCAGAATTGCCCCTAGTTGATGTGAACAAGTGGCAGCATGGACAAACAAGACCATCTTAACATTCCCAGTCCCAAACTGGATTCCTCATGCATTGCTACTTGTAAGTTCGCAGGATAGAAAGGTTGCCTTGCAAAACCATCAGTGAATTGCATCTTACCATTTGCAGCATATTTTTGGCGGTTGGCTTCACCACCTTCCTTATGGAATTAAATGAGTCAACAATTTCCTTCTGTTGCCTTTTAGAGAGGTTCAGCACCTTGGGTGATTTTCCCTAAAGTTTTTAAAAAATCACAGATTTCTTTTATCTGGAAAATTCAACTTCCCTCCATCAGTCATGAGTGAAATGTACAGAGAAGTTAAGTATAAATACAGCTTAAGCTACCTCAGGATGCCTACAGAATTGTTCTCAGTGCAGTTCATCAGCAGCAGAGATCAGAGAGAACTTCCATTTCCCATGAACCCAGCCTATTTCACAGGGTGAGGATAAAATGGGGAGGACAAAGATTATATCAGCTGCCTTGGGTTCCTTGTAGAAAAAAAGGCAGGATATAAATATTAATAAATATAAAACATAAATTAACAGTATGTTTTAAACTCTCTGACTACATGACTACAGGAATAAATCGATGCTTGCTTCTGCTACCCTGGTTTTGTTGTTGTTTTCAAAGGATTTTAAAGTCATTATTTGCTTTTCGGCGCCAGGCAAAGACCTTTTTATTTAAGAAATATTTTAATTGCTAGTTATTGATTTTATATTGTTGTTATATTTATATATTTCTATTTTTATATTAGACTCTGAGATGGGCCAGTTTTTAAAGTGTATTGGTTTTTAACTGTATTTTTTATATTGCTGTTAGCCGCCCCGAGGCTTGTTTGCAAGGGGGCGGCATACAAATATGTTAAATAAATAAAGTAAAGTGTATTAGAATATGTAACCATGCACATGCTAAGCCATTCAGGAGGCAAAGTACCCGGAGGAGGGCTTTCTCTGTGGTGGCACCCCATCTGTGAAATGCGCTCCCCAGAGAGGTCTGCCTGGCGCTGTCTTTATTTGTTTTTCGGCACCAGGCCACAACCTTTTTATTCAAACAGTATTTTAATCATGTTTAATATTTATATATTTTAATTGTGCAGCCAGTGTGTTTCCAGGTTTTAATTGTAATTGTAATTGTTTTATTTGTTACTTTTGTGAGCCATCCCGAGGCTATGTAGCAAGGGGACGGCATATAAAAACTTTAAATAAATAAATATAAAATGTTTCAAAGACATATCTTAAAAAATCAGTCAATCCATAAAGTTTTGCATTTCTAACTGCTTATGTGGATAATGCTACATTTTCATTTTCTTCTCCTTTATCTGATCACTGTTCTTATACCATTCAAGTCTTCTCCAAAAATAACTCATATATCTGTAAACTCTGAAGAGTTTTTTAAAAAGTTTTCATAAAAGGTACTTTTGGTGTAATTGAGAAAGTAAGTTGTTCTCATGGTTATCTTGCCAAAGTCCAACTGAATAGCAGCATAATTTGTCTACCATAAGGATCAATAATTTGCTTTTTACACTTTAACTCTGATCTCTAAGGTAAATAACAACACCCACTGCTACCTTTCAGAGTAAGCAAGATATAACATTCCAAATTTCTTTTCTAAGTATTTTTCATAAACTTTTCAACTGCAGGGTTTGGTGTAGTACCTTTATCAATTCTTTTAATTTGTTCAGTTTTATTAATACAGGTAATATTGGATCCATTTTACAAAGTTAACAGGTTAACCATTCTTTGGTATTTATATAAACAATAATTATGATTCAGTAACTGAAAAAATAATTTGGGAAATTGAGTAATTGTTAATCAAATTCTTTGTTCTGACAGCTAATAATTCAAAATGTGAACAGATATTTTAGCATTTTAAGTTTATTAAAGCAAACATCACAGAATGCCTTACTTCATGAAATGATGCACTCCTTAATTGATGTAGTTTTACTCTGCACTATAAACAATAATTGAACAATCCCATCATGTCTACTCAGAACTACAGGTGTGTTCTCTGGAGTGTCCTCCAGGGTCACCCTTGACAGGTCCACTAGCATGGCAGGACTCTCTCTCTCTCTCCGCTCTCTGAACAGCCATCCATACCACACGAATCACGACTCCCGCAGATTCACGCACCCTCCAGAACAGAGTTTGACTGCAGGGACCGAGCCAATCACCCCTCTAACAAATCCACTGATGGAAGAAGTTCTGTGCATGCAATGGCGCCAGTGGCTCCAACGCAGTACGCTTAGGGTTGCACTAATAATATGTTATTGAAGAGAGGGCCATTATTCAAGCAGTGATTATATTGGCTAAAAGCCATTTATCAGGAATAAAATAATTGTTAGTGTGCTAGATAAGACACTGCCCCACTTCCTGCTACTCTTCCTGCCGCAGTGCAACACAAAGGGATACCAACTAATGTGCACCCAGGAACAGTAAACTGGTTAGGAGCAAAAGAAAGATAATTATACAAGTAACAGAATAGGTGGCACAGGGCTATATCTTAAGACATGCAAACTTAAAGCATCTTCTGTAAGTGCTCCTGGCAAAAGGGGATGCTGAGCAATATTGGCCTGACTGTGGTTCTGATCAAGCCCTCTGAGGTTCCCCAGATGGCCATCACCGCCCCCCACCACCGCCCCGAAATGGTTCAGCAGCCCTGATCTCAAATGGTTGCTATTTTATTGTTTGCTTTCTCTTGACCTTGGTTTGCATTGTGTGGGGAGGCACATACCACAGAATGGATGGCGTGATGTTGCCAGGGGTTCCTACCATAGCTGCTTTCTGCCTGGCTTCCTCCATTTCTGGGCAAAGTCAGGGCTTCTTCAGGAGAGGCAACAGCAGTGCTGCGCCAGCTCTCCTGAGTAAGTTACTAAGCTGAGTAAGTTACTACTCAGCTCTTAGCACGGATGCTGGAGAAGCACAGGAAGCCTGCCTGCTATGCCGCTACAAGGATCAGCATAGAGATGGCCATTATTTGGCTGCTTATGCTGTCAGGATCATACCTGTCCTGGAGAGTGCTGCAGTGCAGCAGCCAAAGGCAGGAGAAGAACAGGAAGAAGCATTTCTGGCAAAACAAAAGTGAGCAACGTATATGATGAGACTCTTTCCTTGTTTATGCTATGTGTGCACATATTTGCTCAGACATCCTCTGAATCAAGCAGGACTTATTTCCTAGTAAACATCTCGTGATTACAGCCTTAAAGTGGTTCCATAGAAGTTTTTTTTTGGTGAGGTGACTTCTTTGCTTTCCGTTTCATAGAGGAGATCTTGGTCCTGTGCTATGTTCAGCTAATGTATCCACTGTGGTTTGGTGCAACAGGGCTCACACAAAGGAGGTGTGCCTCAAGCAGAGGCTATTTCCGTTCTGGCGAGGCTGCCAGTCAAGAAGTCAGCATGCCCTCCCTGGTGTGCATGAAGAAACCACAAACCATTCTGACTTCATGACAGCCAAGCTGTTACCATCATCAGCAGTGCCTTTGGAGAGTGGACCTCCTACCTGGCATGTGATTGCAAGTTCAAAATAGATAACCCAAGTGTATAAATACCACTGAAAGCCAATACATTAACACCAAAACTAATGCAGCAGGTGGAGAAATTCAGCACAGATCAAAGCCCTGGTTGAGCACCAGATGTCTGGTCCTAAGAGTACATCTGAAGATCACAAAAGAGGGGGCCACCCGAGTCTTGCTAGGCATGGGATTCCATAAGTGGTGTTGCAGCTCAGAAAGCCCCATCTCACATCCCTGTGAACCATGCTTCTGAGGTGGGTGGAACATGGAATGGAGCCACTGGTTCTGACAAACACCTGTTTGTGAGCACAAGTATCCTAGAGGACACTGAGCACGGAATTGTAGCTGGCTACCGATCCCTACCGAGAATTCGCTTTCTAGGCTTGCCCCAACCATATGCCAAATCTGGCCTGCCTGTTGTTCCAGGCTAATCCTTTGTGCTGCTGAATTTTACTCTCAGTTTTATTTCCATGGTATTTTCTCACTGTCGAATTCATGCTTTCCTTTCTGACTAATGGGGCAAGATATACACCTAATGGCTGGCTGGATGGATGGAGGACTCATCCATCATCTTTAGGTGGAGTCCTGAGAAGGTGGCAGCTGCTGTCAGTGACAGTCTGTACTACCTGGTAATTCCTGGTTCTAAACTCAAAATTTTGAGGTAGCTGATCAGTGAGAAATCATTTGAACAATTCTGCCACACACATACATCATTTGATACAAATTAAATATCAATAAATATATCTGCCAGACAATGGAAGTAGGCATATTTTCCACATAGAAAGTTTGAATTTCTTAGTTGCTTGAACAGGTTTAGGTCAAACTAAATGCTGGAGTATATGGATAAAAAAGCTTCCCTCATGAAACTTCAGTAGACCTATACTCAAAATAACTAATTATTGATTATTGTTATTTGCAGATAATGTGTTTGCTATAGGAAATGAATTGCAATGCATTTTGCCACTTGTAGAACAAAATAATCTACATTAACTTCTGTCAAGCTATCTATCTTTCATGATAAAGACTTTTTGTGCCAGGATATTAGTATAAATGTGGCCTACACATGCTTAATTTTCCCATTTCACCATAAACTAACAAAAGTCTTCATATATGTGAATTATTTATTCAGTTTAAGATATGGAAATGTATACACTTTTTATATATCAATTTTGAAAGCCATTACCTGGCATCTACTTAGAATATAAAACATTGGTTCAGGAAGCAGAGTTTTTGACAAAATAGAAGCATTTACATTACCTTTTTCCAGAGTGTTCTTTCCCACATCCTCTGAAAGGCTACTGGAGTTAAGTCAAAATCTCACTGAAGTAGCACATATATAGCAGGAACACTTCCTGCTTTGGTAGTGAAGTACAAAAAAAGCAATATATCAGCAAATGTTGTATTAAAAAAAAAATCTACTGGCTTTCTGCTAATGGATGGCCATAAAACAACCAGTTTAACTAAAATGCTCTTTCTTTGGATATGAAAATCCTGCAATTCTATGTCCTCTTACCTGGAATAAGACCCATGTATTTTGATGCAGTTTCTGAATGCATCTGTATAGGATTGCACTGTTGTAAATTTATGGGAAAAGTTAAAACAGCAGTTCTTTGAGTTGGGAGAAAGATGGAGTGAAACAAGGGGAGTTACAACCATTGTGGCAGCCAACCATAGCAGTGCTTCTGAAGTGCTTGGGGGTCAATTCCTGGTAAGTGCCTCACAAACCATTTTGCACCAGTCAATAAAGCTGCGAATTTGGAGAAATGGCAAACTGACTTGAATGAGTTTTCAAACTGTCACTTAGGTCTGTTTGTTGCTTCTTCTTAATTTGTTTTTTTATGAGAAACACAAACAATAGATTGACCATGAATGAAAGCCCTGCAGTCATCATATTCAGTGGAGCTTGAGTTGCTCATACCCTCATTCTTTTTAAAATATCCTTGTAATTCTGCGAGAATCTGATTTTTATCTACTCCAGGGGCTTTATTCCTTCCAAGTGCTTTCAGAGCAGCTTTTACTTCAGTTTCTAATATTGCAAGTTTTTCCTCACAGAGTTCCTCTTCAAAAGAGTGTGACATCTTTTTACTCTTCTGTATAGTTCTTCCATATATTCCTTCCACCTTCTCTTTACTTTATGCTGGTCAGATACTATGATTCCCTGTTGGTCTTCCAGCATTCCAAATCTGTTTGAACATTCCCTTCTTTTCTTGGATCTTCTGGAAGAAGCCTCTTGTTTTCCTCTTTTGTTGTTCTCTTCTATTTCTTTGCATTGGTGATTGCAGTAGTTCTTTTTGACTCTACTTGATAGTTGCTGAAAGTTGCATTCAGGATTCTGACCCTATTTCTGTCACCTTTTGCTTTTCCTTCTCCCCTGCCCTTAGCATCATCCACTCTTTTACATGATCAGTGCTGTTATTGGTTTTGTCCTTTTATGCATCTATTATTCTTTGTATATCACTAAGAAAAATAATATTTTATAAAAGTCTTAATAAACTTAAGACTTAAAATGAATTAATGAATTAATCATTTATCTGCTTAAGTCTTCTGACAATACTTATTGGGGACTGGCTTCTTCAAGTCCTCCTTCCACATGAAAGATAAGACCAGTTTGAGGCATTGAAAATGTTTTATAAGTTGTTCTGCTTTTCTTTTAAGAGCTTTATTAACAAAGTAGGAAATCTAAATTCAGCGTTGTGGGAGAATTTGGCCTGGGGTTATAAATGAAGCAGGAAAACCATTCATATAGTTATATGAAACCAACGTTTATTGGAGATTCATACAGCAGGCAACCAATCAGATGGCTCTGTATAGCTGGCCAATATAGAAATCAAATAGTCTATGGAATTGGAAGTAGAAGATGGAGAATCTGCTTGCTGCCAAAACAGATCAAGCAGCAGGTTGTGGTAGCAAGTGACCATGAACTCTAAATATCAAAACTCAGAGTAAAGTTGTAAAAGGTCCCTAACAGAAACACAGTGCCAAAATGCAACTTAAATAACATTAAGGAATTTAAAGTCCACAGAAAGAACAATTTGTATAAGTGAACTCAGTTGATTATGAGCCTGAAGAACTGTGGACTGAAAACAGAGACATTATTAAGGAAGAGTGCAAAAAGTGGGGGGAAGCTTAGACGGATTATGCTGAGAACAGGTGAGAAGGAAAAGCAAAAGGTGACAGAAATAGGGTAAGACTGAGAGGAGGAGGAGAATTATGTAAAAGCTGCCTTGAGTGCCTTGAAAGGAAATAGGCGGAATATAAATATAATTTTAAAAAACCACAACTCTGGGTGTATTGACTATTGGCTGTCCTAGATGAGACTTAGATTAGTAATACTTTTTAAAGGACAACTAGAGCTGGGAACAATGAAAAAGCTGCTGTCGAGCTGAAATCATGATCCACTTATTAAACTATTTCCCAGTATCTAAGGCCCAGTGGATTTGAGATTCTGTATAGAAGAACCTCAAAGGCTTGGTAAGAACTGATCTTTAATACGAATTAAGAATAGATTAATGTTAGGTCAGGTATGTAGTTCCCTGTGTTGAAGGGCTTGTTGGACTCACTGTGCACATAAAAGGTTACCTGATGAGCAAGAAAACGCTTGATAATACTTCCTGACAATATAGTATGGGCTGTATGGTTTCATGATTTGTAACATAAGAAACAGCTTTATACCGAGTCAGATCATTGGTCCAAAAAATGTTTTGCAGAAATTCACATTTGCTTCACAGAAATTAAAGAAAGCTATAATGGGAACATAGCTGTAAATTACAATGAACCTTGTCAGCAAGCACAGAACTTTGAGCAGAAACGTAATAGTTCTACCTGAGCTCCATCATTTGTTCCACTTAATGGTTACAGGGAGTAGCTTACAAATGCAATCTTAAAACATCATACCTAGAATTAGCTAAAGCGCTTCCTTCTTTGCCTAGAAATAAAGCCTATTGATATACACTGTGCTCTAGGTGTCCCGGACTGTTAGAACATTGCTCACTTTTTCTTTTTGGAATTGCTGAGAGGGCTACTGAGGAACTGCTAATTTACCTCACTCAAAGCAAAATAAGGTGTGTGTGTGTGGGGGGGGGGGGTTCTGTTATGAAATGCAAATACCAAACATTTAATGCTATTTACTGAAAGTACAGCCCAATCAAGGTACCACAATCCTCTGAACTTGGAGGATTATGGGCCTCTTTTACAAGTAGGAGGAGCACGATTGCCTGGACACTCTTCCTGCTCTGCAAAGCACTGAGAAGGCTGATCTTGGCTAAGTGTGGCCCTTTGGGGCAGGAGTGAAGGGGGTTGAGGTCCCACTGGGACACAGCATATCTTGGTGGCAACACTCTCTTCCCTCCCTGCCCCCATAGCCTCTCTCTGAGGTTGCTCTGGTGACTTCAGAAAGCATCCAGCACAGTGCTTTCCATGCCGGATGTGAGAGGGGGAAGTGGGGAAGGGATTGGTGTATTTCTTAGGTATTTAACATATTGTAAGCCATACAGAGATTATTGGTATTGGATGGGATGAAAATATCCTAATAAATAAATGAATAAAATCCATGTTTGGATGCCCAGTGGCAAGCCTGGAGAGAGTTCCAACCTTGTAACTACAGATATGAACAGTTCTATGTTATCTAGATGGTGGCCATAGGATTGCTCTGTAAAAACAGAGAAATGTAAATAATAGGAGTATCATAAAGACACAAGCAGGTTTTCTAGGAACTAGCATTCAAACAAACAAACAAACGATTGTCAAGGTATTTAAAGAGTACTAGACTGTGATGTTTTATTATTTTTATCTTAGGAAAAATGTATTTGAAGTTTTGACTAATCATATATAAGCAGATGATAAGGCACAGACTGTTGGATATTTAGCTGGCTAGAAAGATTTGCAACCATATTTACAACCATTAAATAAGGAACAGTACAGTGGTACCTCGGCTCATGAACTTAATCCATTCTAGGACTCTGCTTGCGACCCAAATTGGTCATGAGCCAAGTCAAATTTCATAGAAACATAGAAACATAGAAACAGAGCGAGTCAGAAGGGGCCTCCCGGGCCATCTAGTCTGACCTCCGGCACCAGCCGGCTCCGCTCATGACATGCCCACCATGTGCATGTCCAGCCTATCTTTGAACACCCTCACCGATGGGGCCTCAACGACCTCCCGTGGAAGCCCATTCCACGCCCTCGGGGTCCTAACTGTCAGGAAGTGCTTCCTGGCATCCAAATTGAACCTTGGCTCCCTGAGCTTTGCTCCATTGGAGCGCGTCCTGCCTTCCTCTGCAGGGGAGAACAGGCCTCTCCCCATCTCCATGTGACACCCCCTCACATACCTGTATGTTGCCAACATATCCCCTCTGAGTCTCCTCTTCTCCAAGCTGAAGAGACCCAGTTCCCTCAGTCTTGCCTCATACGGCATCCCCTGCAAACCAGCCACCATCCTTGTGGCCCTACGCTGCACTGACTCCAACCTGGCTATATCCTTTCTGTAATGAGGGGCCCAAAACTGAACACAGTACTCCAGTTGCGGGCGCACCAGAGTCGTGTAGAGTGGTAGTAATACCTCTCTTGATCTAGAAGCCACACTTCTGGCTATGCAACCAAGGGTGGCGTTCGCCCTCTTGACCACCGCATCACCCTGCTGACTCATGTTTAGCCTGCGGTCAACCAGTACCTCAAGGTCCCTTTCACAAGTGCTGCTCTCCAGCCACTTGTCCCCTAACCTGTACTTATGACACCCATTCCTGTGCCCCAAGTGCAAGACCTTGCACTTCTCCACATTGAACGCCATCCTGTTGTCTCCTGCCCACTTCCATAGTCTGTCCAGATCCTTTTGGATCTGGTGTATCTGCTCCTCAGTTGTGGCCACTGCTCCAGTTTTAGTGTCGTCTGCGAATTTGATCAGCAGACTGTTCACCCCTTCTTCCATGTCGTTAATTTCCCCATAAGGTTCAATGTAAATAAGGTTAATCCGTTTTGTAAATATTTTTTTTTAATCACAGGGAAGACGGGCATGATCACGGGCACACTCGGGAGGGAAATAGGCGATCACAGCCATCCCCCACCCCCGAGCACAACCGCGATCACACCTGTGCAGGGAAGACAGGTGCGATTGTGATCATCACCCAATGCAGAGTTCATGACCTGAGGAAATTTTTTCCTTAAATTTCTGTTCGTGACCTGATTTGTTTGTAAACTGAGGCATTCGTGAGTCAAGGTCCCACTGTACTTTAAAGATATATTGGAAAATTAATCTATTTTGATAGGTATATGCTTGATCTATCTTTGCATGTTTCAATTCTTTAGGAATGTGTATTAGCAACAAAATGATTAAGAATGGGACATTTACTTAAATATGTGCAATGAGATAATCTTTACACAAAATGATGTAAGCATGTAAAGATACTAGGAGGATATAGCTTCTTAAAGAAGCTCACCAGGACTTCACACCTTCTTGCTGAATACCTTGTTCAGAACCAGATACAAAACTTGGTGCTTAGCTGTGATCTCTCTGTTTAAGCTAAGGACACAGTCCTACACATGCTTAGACAGAAAAAAAAATCCTACACTTGGTAGGAGTTGTAGAACTTCTTTTTCTGTCCAAACATGCATAGGATTGCAATCCACTGCATCTTTACTCATAAGTCTCACTGAATTTGGTGGTACTTGCTTCCAGGTAAGTATACACCCAGATGCCAGTTACAAATGTCCATGTTAAGAACAACCCCTAGTTACAAATGAGCAAACCCAGAAGTCCTGCCACAGTTATTAACAAGTGGGCAGTGAGTGACAAGTGGGTGCCTGTGGGCAGCAAGCAGTGAGTGGCAAGCCAGGTGGGGAAGGGAAGGGAAGGGAAGGGAAGGGAAGGGAAGGGAAGGGAAGGGAAGGGAGAAAGCATTGCATGTCAAGTGGCAAAGCTGGAATTAGAAAGTGATTGCAGCAGGAAAATCAAACCCTGACTCTTCAGCACCAGGTCCACCCTCTCCAGCACCAGTCCCAGCTCCATCATTCTCCAGCTAATGTTACGCTTAATGTTAGCTGAAGAAGTATTACCCTTTAACAATCTTTTTGCAATGTTTTAGTCTTTCTATCTGTCTAAAGTGTTTTAAGAATTGTATTGTATGCCTACACTCATAGATACAGATTCTCTCTCTTTCTTCAATACTGAATTGTACCCAGTGCTTTTTTTGTAAGAAAAAAAGTGCTGGAACTCATGAAATTATTTACCTTTCACACGTAGTCAATCACTGTACACATACCCACACATGTCAGTTGTGTAACAAAACATAATGGTCACCGCCCGCAGTAAGCACTCAGCACACGACCACACAACTAATCACAAGCTGAGCAGTGCCACAAGCTGAGCAGCGCCATCACAACCAGCATGGACGAAGCATGCATGCATCGGAATCGACACACAAGCAGCCTGCATGCACCGTTTTAATGATTTTGCTGCCGACCTGCTACTCTCGATAGGGTGATTCCAATCCATGTGGACCAACCATCAAATTTTCAAAAGTTACTTTTAAAACTTGGAAAATCTGTCAAAAAAGGGTGCTGGAACTCTGTTCCGGTGTGTTCTATGACAAAAAAAGCACAGGTGGCACAATGGTTTAAACCACTGTGCTGCTGGACTGGTTGATCGAAAAGTTGCCGATTCGAATCTGCACAACGGAGTGAGTTCCCGTTGCTCTGTCCCAGCTCCTGCCAACCTTGCAGTTCAAAAGCATGCAAATGCAAGTAGATAGAAAGGTACCACTTCGGCGGGCAGGTAACAGCGTTCCGTGCACTTTGGTGTTTAGTCACGCCGCCACATGACCACGGAGACTGTCTGCGGACAAACGCTGGCTCCCTCGGCCAAGAAACGGAGATGAGCACCACACCCTAGAGTCAGGCATGACTGGACGTAACGTCAAGGGGAAACCTTTACCTTTACCTTTAAGTGTGTCTTAAGTGTTTTATATGCTTTTTATATACATGATCTCACTTACATACAAATTCTACTTAAGGACAATCTCAGGAATGGAACTCGATCTTAACCTGGGAATTGGGTGTTTATAGAATTGCAGCCTAAGGCCTAAGAATCCTTAATATTTGTCTGATGATAAGAAATTATTTTATCTAATGCAAATCATATTTTGATGCGATGGCATAAGTATGTTTTTTAATAAAATGGATTAAAAGATTTTTCCATTTCTAATTTTTCCATTTCTTGTCAATACAAAACTAAAATTGAAGCCACTCTAGAATAATTTGGGGGGTATGTTTTATATGAAGTGTATCAGGGCACAAACTTATGGCCACCTAACAGTGCCTTGGGGACCACAGGATTACTTGGAGCCCTGGCTCCAGAGTTCCGTGACCTTAGAGCTGGGACTTCACAGGCCAAACCCCATCCTGAATCGGCACAGATGGTACAGAAAGGTCTGTGCCTGCTGCCCAGTGCTGCAGTGGCATGTTCAGAAGTGGGGGGTCCCATCATGTTAGCCAGAGCCACACCAAAAGAAATGCCCCATCAAAGCCACACCCCAAGCTACACTTATTTCCAAGATTATGCAGCCTATGATTATACAGTAAAAAATTAGCTTTGTCACTTTGAATTTCTGTTGAGTAATGAATGCAAGATGAGCACATCTCTTTTTGAGCTGAAACAATGGCAACTTCTAGAAGTTCTTTCTTATTATCTTATGATGAATGAATGAATTTTACAATTATACTCATACCCCACTCTCCAGCCAGAAAGGCCCCAGAGACAGTTCCTGTTCACAGTTCCTGCCCACAGGCTTACTGTCTAAAAATATGACATACAAGGAGAAAGAGACAGGAAGGCAAGGGAACAAAAGGAAATTCAGGCACTAATTACCCACACTTGGAGAAACATAGGTAGTTATAGTCCCCCAAGAGCAGCAGGCTGAACTGACAATCATTTTTTGTTTCTTTTAATTTCCTGTGGCATCTGCAACCTCTGACTTTGTGTGTGCATATCTGTGGGCGACACTTCATGAATCCAGAGTTTAGGAGCTCCAGTTTCCCAAAATATCCAATGATCTTTTATTGTGCTTTCATTGGATCTGCATTGAATCATGAGTAAAGTAGCCTAAATGAAGTAAAAGGAAGTAAAAGGTCATGGCTCATTTTCCACATTCATTCCAGCAAATCTACTCCATTACAATACTTTTATTGCACTTTAGCCATTATTTTTCCCAAATAATTCTGGGGCTAAGAGTTGCTAGAAAAGACCTATTTGCCTCATAATTCCCAGTCAATCTCTCTTCCCCAGGAACTCTGGAAACTGTGTGAGGAAGAGGTGCCCACTAATTACACTCAGTACCCTTGGCAAACTATGGTCCCCAGGATTCCCCAGGGAAGTAGAATTAAAGTATCCTAAATGTGTGCTGTGAATGTGGCCTAAGTCTGAAACCAACCCTTTCTGTGGCCTTCTGAACTTGGATCAAGTCCTCAGTTGTAGATTGCAGTATCTGGGCAGATCCAGGTGTGGGGAGGTCTATCAGGTATTATAGTTCCAAGCCATGGAGGGCTTTATAGGATAAACCCAGGACCTTGAATTGGGTCTGGAAGCATACATGCAACAGTGCAAAGGGGCCTAGTTCATCTCATATGCTCAGGTCTCCTGAGCACAGATTAGTCTGGATGTTGCACAAGCTGCATCTTCTAAACAATCCAGGGCTAGAATAGAGAGCTGCAAGGCAAGGCAAACAAAACAAACAAGACAGAGACCCCGAGGGTGAGGGAGGGGAGCCCATTCCATTGTGCCTCTGCAAAGATGGGCTCTCTTCTCTACCCTTGGCATTTTCCCCTACAGCATTCATCTCCCACATAATCCAATAAAGCCACTTCATTCCATTTGAATGTATGGGGTGGCAACACTGCACCAAGATGCAGGGATTTCCTGTGATTTCCGACTGGTTCAGAAAACCTTTTCCTGTTGCACACACAGGTGTATACACACACACACACGGCAATTTCCAAATTAATCCAATTTCTGAGAGCTTTCCCATCCCTAAATCTAATTCTTGAACAAGCTTTTCACAAGAACAAAATTTGTTTTTGTGTTTTGTGAGTGGATGGTGGGTGTGGGTTGAAAGGTGTGGGCATTCCCCCATGGTACATTTCGTCTGCAGAATGTAATGTGGAGTACCCAGGTGCAAGCAACAAGGCATCTGCAAGCTCCAGTGCACTCAAACACCTTTGTCCACACCCGATGAGGTTCTCTTTACCTCTGTCTCATTTTTATTTGTTCATTTTACGGGAATCACTTTATTCCAGCTCTAGGCTTTAAAGCCAGGTGAATGCCTGCAGCAGCTCCAAACCCTCTTCCTTGGACTCCTTCCTGTCAACATGTGGGGCTCACAGACCTCCATAGGAAATGACAGTGCAGATTGTCTTCGAGGCTGCACTCTAATCTGCAGTGCGCCCATCTTGTGCTGGGGTTCAATTTCTCGCACTTCCAAAAGCACACAGAGGTCCAAAAGGTTATCCAGCCAACATATGCTACAAAAATCACTGGGTGCCAGCATCACAAAAATGAACAATTTAATGTTGCAGGTGTGAAACAAGATGGCTTTGCATTGCACACCCCATTCAAATTAAGAAGTATAAAAGTAAAAACTGAGAGTGGGAGAGGGAAGACCCCCCACCTCGCTGCTCGGGGATTCTCTCTTTGGGATGAGTTTCCGTACTACCAGCCTTAGCGCTTAAGGCTTGCAGAACAAGAATGAGAATTCTTATTGAGGAAGAAGTCCCACAGGTATTTTTCTACTGGTGTGGCACTGCAGCTCTTCTTGATTGGATATATGCAGTTGCTCCTTCATTTGAAGTCTTGCTGTTGCTGATGTCTGCATGAGGAGGTGCACTGGCAGCTGCCAGTTGCTCCATCCTGATGCCCCCACTATGCAACCCTGGTGTTGTGCATCTGTGTGCATGTGTGACAACATGAATGAAAAATGATCATGCCACCCTGCAAAGAGGCACCAGGAGAGAGATGTTCCACACTCTCACATAGCACTTTCCAAAACATATTCCACATTTCGGCTCAGCACCAGGTAAGGAGTGTTTCAGTGCTCCCCTTGTTGCTCATTGCATCAAGAACTTGTGAACGATTTGGCCGTTAATTAGTTGCACAGTTGTCACCATGGTTGATTTTTCTATCTTAAATGGCAAATGCCTTCTCTTCATGTATACCAAATGGCTAGTATAAATGGATTCTAGGTGCCCTTTTGACAATTAAAAGACTGATACTGCACCATTGGAAGAATAGACATTTCTTATAATGCATTGGATTGAGGGCCTTACAACACTTTAAATATTTTAATGGATGGCATATAGCTGTCACCTTCATAGTGATACATATTTAGATATTTGGTCCACTTTTGTTGGACTAAAGAACTAAGAGCAATCTTGAACAGGCATTGATGAAATTTGGGAAAGTATTTATTATGCAAGATTGTTTTCATTTTTACAGTCAACAAAGATTCTGTGGAAAGTAAATGGAACTAAATATGAAATAACTAATAGTGTGTTAGTATTAAAAGATTTCTTGCAGCCTTCTTCCTATTTGTCCAAATCAAATTAAAGGGAATGCCGTGCTTGAATTCCAGAAGATACCAGTTAATAACGATCATCAGATTCCAGTCTGAATCTATAGTATTTAGATAATTAACATCTAAATCACTTAGCAACAGTTTGAATTCATATATGCCACAGAGTAATCTTCAGTGCCCATTTTGCTTAGAAATGAAATTTAAGGTAAAAGTAGACTTCACTGGAGAGCACAATTTTCAACACTTAGTGCTGAAGGATTAAAAAACTTGCAATATAACTGAATAATAAATTTAAAACAGACAAAGTGGACACAGAAGGTGATACCTTATTCACTACACACGACCCTTGGGATTGCTGTGGTTTTGTAACAACAAGAATCAGTAATTTTCAAGCACTAGGTTTTTGTCAGTTTTAGAGAAGAAATATATGGTTTTCTACATGCAGACTTCCCATCCTTTTTAGTAAAGAGCCATCCTTTCAACTTAAATTATCACAAGATATACATATAATTATACAATTTCTGTTGAGCATTCGCAGGTTGCCTGACAAAGATTGTATATGAGGCTTTCATCACACTTGAACTTCTTGTGCATTACTTCACATGCATAATGTTTATTGGTATATTTGCATGGGTTGGCTGAAAGGAATGAAACCAAAATACAGTTAGAAACAAGAGACAAAGAAAAACATTTTTTTGAAATGAAATGTTTCCCTCTTTTGAGGAAAGAGGGGAAACATGGAAGAAGGGGTGAACAATCTGCTGATCAAATTCACAGATGACACTAAAACTGGGGCAGTGGCCACAACTGAGGAGCAGGTACTCCAGATGCAAAAGGATCTGGACAGACTATGGAAGTGGGCAGGAGACAACAGGATGGCATTCAATGTGGGTAAGTGCAAGGTCTTGCACTTGGGGCATAGGAATGGGTGTCATAAGTACAGATTAGGGGACAAATGGCTGGAGAGCAGCACTTGTGAAAGGGACCTCGGGGTGCTGGTTGACCGCAGGCTAACATGAGTCAGCAGAGTGATGCAGTGGTCAAGAGGGCAGTTATTACAGGCAGTCCCCAAGTTACAAATGACTGGGTTATGGATGACCATACTTACAAAACTTATATGAATATCTCTTACAAAAAGCTGTGAATATCTCTAAGGAACTATGCAACATGTTTGGTGGTGCTTCATTAGTGGTAGCCTAGTTCCCTAGAGTATTCACAGCTTTTCATTCTGGGTGTTGGCTTGAGCATACCCAAGCCAGTTGTGTTTCAGGTCATGTGTAGGATGTGTTGTTCCCCTTTGGTTTTTCTGTAGCATTTGCTGTTGTCACCAAGCTCTTGGCTACAAAGCCATTTAGGGTGACAAAAAGAAAATGGCTGCAGAAATTCTCTCTCTTCAATACCTGTGGTTACTTTATTATTACTGTATTATTATAATTATAACAATGCTGTATTGCATTTAGATGTTTTAGTGAACATGGAAGTGTTTCTTAAGCATTTTATTTGCATAGAATGGTAAAATATACACAAGACAACATTTGGCTTACTCATGTGATCTGACTCATATGCAAATTTGACTTAAGGACATCCCAAGAATGGAATGCATCTGTAACTCGAGGACTACCTGTACTCACAGAGGTTTAAATACCCTGAGCCCTTTCTGTTTTATGAAATGCTGCAGTTCATGGGGTTCCCCCAAAGGTTTGTTTGCTCCCACAGTAGTTCATTCCAAATACAGCCTTGTTTGTGGGCACTGACAGTGGTCTTCAAATTCCTCTGGGAATTTGTGTTCAGCTTCTACATCGTTTTAATTCTGTATAGCTGCAATGGTGGAATGTGTGATCCAGATAAACACAAGACTTTTAAGGTAGAGAGTAAGCCCCCTGTGCCTGGTCTACAGTGAAACCGGGGTATGAGAGAAAATGTTGCTGCCACTCTTTGCCCACAGAGGGTCAATACTTGATATAGCTTTAGGGTGGAATCTAATTTATGTTCCTGTTCAAAGTCCTACAATTTCCCCAGCCAGCATTGCTGATTTAGGAATTCTGGGAACTGTAAGATTTTCTTTTCTTTCTAAACATACACTGCATGTACTCTTTGGCCGAGAAGGCATAGGCACAGAGAATCTACAGAAGAGAACAAGCTTCACAAGAGTTTCTGAAGATTACTCAGAGGATCCAGAGGAGTTGTTTGATATTATTAGTAACTTACTGCAAAGTTTATCCTCGCAATGTTGAGGACAGTCTGCACATGATGGACCTTCTTTGTAGGGTGTTGTTATTTTCTCCTGATTGTTCCCACTGAAATCACAAATTAATGCAGTGCTGTGATGATCGAAGTGTGGTTCTTAAAAGAAAGATATGGATAGCCTTGATAGAGCTCAGATATTTTCTAATAATTAATTTTAAAAGGTGGAAAGCTACTTGTGGGAAGTCATTTTCATAGCACCAGATATGGTAGGCTATTTACAGAAAATGAAGAGCTTTGCTTAAAGACCATGAAATTCATTAGGGCGTAGTATTTGTAGTCTCAGCTGGCAAATATATTTATACATAGGTGTAGAGGGAGAAAAATGGAGCAATGATGTCAGAGGGAAATGAAATGAACAAAATGGATCATAACTTTATTGGATTACAGCTTAAATGGGGGCATGTTAGTTACAGTGCATTTTCACAAGGTGATGATGAAAGATAAAACAGCCAAGCATTTGTGAACTAAGGAAAGGGTTATGAAGGACAAAATCCTGCAAGAGACAGGCCTGTCTGATACAACTACTTACCTGAAGAACAGAAATTGTGCGTGTGTGTGCGTGTGTGTGTGTGGGGGGGGGGGTATGTTATCAACTTAATGTGCTCCTGGCTCTTCGGGAATGAATTTCTTCCCTTGAGGCCAAAGGCCCTGACTTCGAGAAGATGAGGCAGCCAGCAAGGTTTGTGGATGAGGCCTTAGGAGATGCTATGGCAGCATCCCACTCCCAAAGTGGCATCTTTTCTGCTACATTGGAGTATCAGGGTCCTAGAAAGAGGGAAATCTTTTCTAAGGGCTGAGTCCAAATTTAGCCATACAGAGTATGCCCACTGTCCTAGGGACAGGTGAGAATCTCATTTAGTTCATGTTTCAAGAGGAACTTGCCAACATTTGCAAATTTCTTCATAAATAGGATGGCCAGAAACAATTCAGTTGTGTGAGAAACCAAAGCTGCCAGATTTCTTTATCCACTCTGAGCTTTGAGCACCTCGTTCTTAAGAATTACAGTCAGAATCTCTCTGCATTCTACAATATTTGTGGTATTCGGTAAGGGCAGCTACCTTTTAACCAGTTGTATGGCAGGCAGGTACAATGCTCTTCTCTCCACACTGAGAATACTTGTTCCTACTGAATTCTGGCTGATGTAAGGTCAGTGAGAATTTTGATAGGAATTTACCAAAATTTGCAAATGTCTTATATACAGAATGGGAAAAATCTTGAGATTCTGACAAAATGAATGTGTAAGAAAGGGAAATGGAAAAATTCATCCAATTCTGAAGTAAAGGGTGCCATTAGAAAGAACCCATTCCTTGCGATATGAACTGAGATATTCTAACAGCAAGGATATGCCTTGAGGAATGTGGGTCATTCCTAGAAGTGGGTAATTTGATCCCTAGAAATACAGGCGTGTTTAGGACAGGCATTTGTAATGCACAAGGGCTTGCCAGCTAGGTGACAGACATCATTTTGATTTATATAGGCTGCTAGATAGTGCTGAAGTCAGCACCAGAGCATGGAAAGTATCATCATACAGTCCTAGGAGAAAAGTTTAGGTCATTGGTAAGAAATCTCCAAGGGACCCATCTTCAGAATGTGACTTTTTCAGCTGAGAGGGCCAGGCTGTCTGTGTGAGCGACTCAGTTTGCACCATCATGACGGCAGGCATGACAAAGAGGTACAATTTTTTGATATCTCAGCACCATAATCCTATGGCCCCAGCAGAGTATCTATGGGGCCATGGGATTTCTCAGAAACAGCTCTAGCTTCAGAGCTGGGACTCCACACTTGGAGTACCTGCTCCCTTGCAGCTGGTGCAGAAAAAAACGTGGCTGGCTACATCCCCAAGATTGCAAAAGAATCCCTTTTCTGCTCCTCCCACTCTTCATAGGATGCCAGTGATCCCCCAGGTTCAGAGGGTGATGAGCATCCCCACAGGACTGCACCCTAAATGACTGCCATAGAACATTTGGTTATGGAGGAGGTGATTCTGGACTCGGTTCCCCATTTTGCAGTGTCTTTAGGAAAAAAGGTAAAAGACAGCATGATAGAGTTTCATAGAATCATGAATAGCTTGAAGCAGATTTGTCAGTTACTATCTGTGAGGCTTGCACTGCTTCTAGCATGTCCATTCCATTTCTGCAGCATGTTTCAGAAATCCACATAAAAATTCATACACATTTTATGCAGTTTCCTCAAAAATACAATTTGCTCCCCTCCAAAAACATTGCCTATTTTATTCATTTACAGTTACCTTGGCTCTCAAACGTAATCCATTCCATGACTCTGGTCGCAACCCAAATTGGTCATGAGCCAAGTCAAATTTCCCCATAAGGTTCAATGTAAATAAGGTTAATCCGTTCTGTAACTTTTTTTTTTTTTTAATCACAAAAATTTGAAGCAAAGTGACAAAGAGCAACAAAGATTGTGGCCATCTCCCCCCACCAGCATGACCACGATCACACCCAGGTTCCCTGCCCAAGCGCGACTGCGACCGTGGCCATAGGGGGGCATGATCACGGTTGCACTCAGGCAGAGAACACAGGCATGATTGTGGCCATCTTCCCCCACCTCGAGCATGATCGTGGTCGCACTCATGCAGGAAAGACGGGTGCAATCACGATCATCATCCAATGAGGAGTTCACAACCTGAGGCAAATTTTTTCTGAAATTTCTGTTCACGACCCAATTTGGTTGTGAACTGAGGCGTTCATGAGCTGAGGTACCACTGTGCTTATTTGAGTTCTATCCCATCCTTTTTCATGGAGGGAAGCCAGGCAGCTTACATAAGCCTCCTCTCCACTTTATCTTCAGCACAACCCTACAAGGTAGCTTGGTAGCTTGCAAAGCTATCCACTAAATTTCATGACCAAGTGGGGACTAGAACTCAGTTCACCCACCTTATTCCCAATGCTGTAACAACTACACTGTGCTGCCTTGATATGCCATTTTGTACACAAGTTTGCCTACTGTATGCATTTTTGTGTGCATATTTTAATTGGAAACTCTGGTAAAACTTTGCAGAAAAGGTTTTTGTTTTCTATTCAATTTATGTATTAATTTGGGAAGTGCAAATCAGGTTTGTTCATGTTAAGGAATGAACCAACAAAGTTTTCTTCCATCCCTTGTGTGACAAGGTACATTGAGAGAGGTGTGGCTTACCTCTGTTTCTTTTAATCCTAGAACCTGGATTCATCCAATGAAGTTGAATGGTGGGAGATGGAACACAGGGAAAATAAATTTCTTCTTCTTATAAAGAAGGGGTGCAGAACCTCAGCCCTGAGGTGAACTCTGGGCCACTAGGGATCCTCATCTGTTTCTTGGAGCTTCCTTTGGCGACTTTCTTGCCTCCAACCACCAATCATCTGGTGGCTTTCTGGCTGTCGTACTGTTTTGTCTCCCACTGTAAAGGGTGTCTTAAGGTTGAGTCAGGGGCAGCAGGTGCTTTAAATAAAATATAGGCAGATGTTGGGGGATGAACCTTTTGTCTTTGGGCCTGCCCATGCTCTCACGCCGAGCTGAAAACAGTCACACACTAGCAATCTGATACTGGATTGGAGATCCATCCTGAAAGTAGTACCCCGTTCTCCTGCTGGAGCTGCAGATTAGCCAATGCATTACTTTTAACCCATAGCTCTATTGAAATGAAAGAAGCAGTCTCAGGTCGGAAAAGCACAGATGGCACCTGGCACCCTGAACATCGTGAATTATGCATTCAGAATGGATACTTACCCAGGGCAAAACTGGCACGCATACATGAAAGAGAAAGTGTTCTGTGGGCAGTAGGCAAGTGCACAGCCAACCATATGTGAATTATACCAAACGATCTATTAACATAATGGGGGAAATATGTTCAATCAGGGGTGCTTTAAATCATAGACCACCATAATTGTACCTTTTAATTTGTATTCTGCATCATACACAATATGTTGTGCCCAAAAAGGTTGAAAAAACAAATACAATAAGCATAATTATAATTAGATGGCAATAATCATTAACTGACTTACTGTTCCTTTAAAGCAGAGCAAGATTTAAAGAACTGCAAGGCATGCCAGGATATCAGCTACCAACTATTCAGTACCAATTATGATACATCCTTGCATGAAACAAGTACACCTCTTAGTTCAGTAAAAGCACAGCCCAGTGGGGATGCCTGTGACCCTCTGAATTCGAAGGATTATGGGCATCACAAGCACGGCAGGAGGCTCACACCTCTTCCCCTGTAGGCACTGAAGAAAATGGCTGGTGCTTCGGAGCAGGAGGGAGGGAGGCTGAGGAGCTGCCAGGTCAAGTAGTGTAGTGGTGTCCCCACACCAAAGGGTAGTGCCAGTGTCCCCACACCAAAAGGGCCTTTTTGGAAAAGTGACACAGTTCTTTCCACAAACTCTGTGAGTTTCTAGGATGGAGATGCAAGTGTAAATTCTCAGCTAGGAGGTCAGAGCAGTTTTCTGACCTCATGGCTAGGATGTGGTCACCGATCCAGATGACTTAAAAGGGAATGCAGAGCATTTTCTGGAAGATAAGCCTTGATTACTACAAGCAGGGTAGATTTGATTTAAATTATCTTGATGTAAATTATTTAATTGATCATGATTTAAGTCACTAGTCAGTAAGGCTCGATTTAAATCATGGTTTTCTTCATAATTTGCAGACATGGCTGCCTTACCCATAGGTAGAAGAACTTCATTAAAATATTCCCAAAGTGGGTCTCTTTCATGGCCTGCTGCCATTACAGATTTTCTCCTTCAGGGAAAGAATAATATGATAAACCTCAAGCTATACACAAAAAGATCCAAAGACTTGTGGAGTATTCTCCTCAAAAGGGTTCATTTTCATTTTTACTGCTTGCCTCTCCCTCCTCACACTTAGCTTCTTGCACACATCTATTCCACTCCCAGCAATCTTCTATTCACTGAATATTTTGAAGCTTAGCACTTAAGAGTCAAGGGGTTGATTCTGTGTACATAGATTTGCAAAGGAACAATCTGATTAAGGTCTTTCTCTCAACTCTGTATGTTTTTTTTGTAACATTTTACTGTGAATCACGATCTTAAGATCTCTGCAGACACAATTTCATAGCATTGAAAAGTGTAAAATAAAGCATCTGTGATAATATAGATAGAAACATTGCCCAATAATCTTACAGAAGCCTCTGAAAGAGCATGACATTTTGAATGGATTACTGGAATTCGTTTACCAAAAAAATTAAACTGCATGAATATACCATTGCTTTTATATATTATAAAACTCCAAACACCAAAGAAAATTAAAAAGTTGCTAAAATAGCATGAAAATGTAGTGATCATTTCCAAAATAACATCTTACAAACATGCCGGATGAAGATGGGATTCTTATTCATACCTGAGTATAAGTATAAATGTTTTTCTTTAGGTCTGTTGGTCCAATGCCGTACTTGAAATAAGTCTTTGTATTGGTCCATGATGCAATGACATTTGACCAGCGCATTGCAATCCTGATTTGTGTTAAACTCTCGCCACATGCAAAATCTGAAATAGGAAGGAAATGTTTTTGTACACGCCAAATTGCTTAGTCAAAATGCGTTGGTGTTAGTCATTATATTGATCCAAGAATTTGAGCCACTATGGTATTTAGACCTTATCAAAAAATCCCTACACAAATAGTAGCAGAATATATTTAAATTAAAGCTATATATCTGATTAGATACTATTAAAATAATGTGATGTTGGAGCAAGTGAGTGCAAAATAACCATCCTCTTTGTGACAGCCTTTTAAGTACTTGTAGAGTACAATCATATCTCTCCTCAGTCTTCTCTTCTCAAGGCTAATCATGCCCAGTTCTTTCAGTCACTCTTCCTAGGGCTTTGCCCCCAGTCTCTGAATCATCATTGTTGCCCTCCTCTGAACCCTTTCCAGTTTGTCTGCATCTAGACATGGTGTCCCAGTATAACTTAGCCTAACCAATACTGAGTAAAAGGGAACTAGTACTTCATGGGATTTGGAATTGATACTTCCATTAATACAGCCTAAAATAGCATTTGTTCTTTTTTGCAGTCACATCACATTGATGATTCATATTTAGCTTGTGATCTACAACAATTTCAAGATCCTTCTCACTTGCAGTATCATTGAACCAAGTATTCCCCACCTTCTAACAATGCATTTGGTTTCTTTTTCTTAGGTGTAGAACTTGACATTTGTCCCTATCCAGTTTCATTCTGTTGTTTTCAACCCAGCACTCCAACCTTCTTTCTGTCTTCCAGGATATTGGCTATCCTACTGAGTTTTGTGTCAGCTGCAAATCTGCTAATCATTCCCTGGACTTCTTCATCCAAGGCATTAATGAAGACTGAACCCTGAGGTACTCCACTTTTTACCTCTCCCCTGTTTGAGAAGATGCCATTGATGAGCACTCTCTGTAGCCAACTGTGAATCCACCTGATAGTTGTTCCATCTAGTCCACTTTTAGCTAGTTTGTTAATCAGGATATCATGGGGCACTTTGTCAAAAGCTTTGACAAAGCTTTCTAACTCAAGATAGATTATGTGCACAGCATCCCATAGTCTATCAGGGAAGTTACCCAATCAAAAATGAAATCAGATTAGTCTGGCAGGATTTGTTCTTGAGAATCCATGTTGGCTTCTCACTGCATTGGTGATCACTGCATTGCTTTCAGGTTGTTTGCAGCCCGAGTGCTTTATCATTTGCTCCAGAACTGATGGCATTGGCAGCAGCTGACAGGCCCAGGTGATTCATTCTCTCCCTGTCAATTTTCCTGAAACTGGTGGAGAAGGAATTTGTTTCTTTGCCAACCCCAGCCTTGAAATAGTTCCAGATAATTAGTCTCATTCAAGACTGTGTGGAGCAGGTTTGAGTGGACCCACTCAAAGACCTTGCCCTGGGAGGGAACATTCCCTACTTTTCTACATTTATTAGGAACTTCCAGATCGAGAAAGGGTTCTTTAGAGTAGTCCTTAAACTCTCCCAAAGCAGATCTCCCAAAGGGGGCAACCCCCTTTGGTGTAATCCCCTTTGAAAGCATTGCCTCTGCAAAATTGCCACCACCCACCACATCTTGGAATAGCAGATAAGGGCATACAGGATGGATTCAGACTATAGGAATGAATGAATGAATGAATGAATGAATGAATGAGCCCAATCTACCTTTTAAAACAGCAAGTACAGGGACTCACATTTTCCTTAAGACCACAGAGAAGGTGAACAAATGCAGGTGAACAAATGCAGGGATGGACATACTGCTTATACTTTTCCCTGCTTCAGACTCTCCCTCTCCTTATAAGCCTCCTCCCACCCAACAGCAAACTCCTTTTGCTGTGCGATCTCACAGAGTTCTTTAGTTCACTCACCACTAGTGGTTCTCGCTTCCAGGGGACTGTTCCTAAAACGACATTGACTGGCCCATTTCTTGGCATTCTCACTAGCTTCCTTACTCCATTTCTTAGCAAAGGAAAAAATGCATATTTATTACATTCATTACATCATCAACAATTCAATTATATTGTATGCCAGACTGCCATGGCAGACCATGTACAACACAGCTCACAAAATCTTCTGAACTTCAGGTTGGCCCCTGGATGAACGTAATACTGGACTGGACGGGACTGTGGTTTGATCCAGCCTGGCTCTTCTTTGATTTTTTATATTTTGATTTAAGGTGCAATCCTATAGCCTCCCAACATTCTCTAGGAAGCCACAGGGTTATCTGGAGACCCAGCTCCAGGTCCTGCAAACTTCATCTGAACCCCTCACAGCCAGAGCAGAAGGAACTGTGCCAGCTGCTCCCCCTGACCCTGAGGTCACAACTGAGTCTCGGATGTGGGAGGGAGATGGAGTGTGCTGTCTAATCCGGGTCCCAGGCACTTTCCCCCACTCCCCACCACCACATCTAGATGGCTGCAAACAACTATCTATTTAAATGTTATTTATTTAAACCTTTTATATGCTGTCCCCACATGCCTCGGCATCTCAGGACGGCTTACAACATAGAATTAAAACAATAAAACAGTATCAGAGAAAATACACTGCACAAGGCTTTATTTGCTTTTCGGCGCCAGGAGAAGACCTTTTTATTTAAACAATATTTTAAATGTTAATTTATTTATTTATATTGAGATGTTTTTAATTTAGATCTGGAGATGGGCCAGTTTTTAATGTTGTGTTGTTAAGTTCGTGTTTTTAGGATTTGGAAATTTTAATGTTTAAAATTGTTATTGCTATTGTTGTGAGCCGCCCCGAGGCTTGTGGCAAGGGGCGGCCTATAAATTTCCAAATAAATAAATAAAAATAAAAAAGGCACAGTAGAAACGGCTGCCACCACACCTCATTCTGGGTACAGGATACACATAAGCCTCTGAATTGGGAGGCATACGTGCGCTGAGGATGTGGGCCATAGGACCACACCTTTTATTCATTCACCTTTTATTCATTTCATTTCCCGACTAGCCAACAGGTGAAGGTCTCCGGACAGTTCGCAACAATTAAAACCATATAATGCAGCATAAGATACCATTTAAAAGTTTGAAATGATGGTATAACATCAAAATTAAAATAAAACCCAGCAGCAATGCAAAGATTTAAAATACAGTAGCATTTTAAAACAATTGAAACTGAAAGATGCCTGAAAAAATAAGATCTTCACCTGGCCTTGGAAAAAACACAATGTAACCACTAGCTGAGCCTCACTGGGAAGCTTACCATAAACATCAGCACTGTTTATATAAAAAAATGCAAGACCTCAAGATTATCCACAAACAATTATAAAAACAAACTTTGAATAATCATAAATGTTAATAAATAAGACTCAACAATTTCCTAATTTATGCTGGAACAATTTATGCTGGAAAAACAAAACCACCATCCAAATAGCAGCCAAAACAACACAACTTGCCCATGACTTCTCTCAACAAATCCTGAACTCTGATGATCAATAGTTACCTGCTATCTCTAGCAGAAGGCGCAGCCTTTGGGGCCAGGCCTCTGTTGGGCCCCACATTCCCAGGCAAGCTGGAAATGAGAGCAGGGACCACATCGGCAGGGCCCCAGATCATGACTGGCATAGTAATGATTGCAAGATGGAAACCTCAGAGGCGCACCGATCACTCTAGTCTGATACTTGGTGGGAAAAGGAGCCTGAATCAAGATCCCCAACATCCTTTCCCAAACAGTTAATTCCTAGGAATTTAGAGTATTAAAAGGAACTCTGCAGTCATTGCTCCAGCTGCTGGATTGGAGGTGGGAGCCCCAAGTGCCGTGGGGGGTTGCGCGTGGAGGGCTCTCTATCCAGCTGGCATCAGAGGATTTAGCACAGGATGCAAAGAGAGCCTTGGGGCAGCCTGCAAACCCTGCAACTGGGCATCCTTTCCTTTGAAATACTTAACCCCAGTGATTTTATCAATTCCTGTGAATGATCCAGTCAGGTTTAAGCACTTTAAAGGCACAGTCATCCCAGTGGGAGAAAGTTAAGTGAGTGCTTAACCCTTTACCAATGAATTAAATGCTGGAAAGTGCTTCTTTTTGCCTTGATTGTACCAGGATATCCCTCAGAGAAAATCTTGGCAAATGGCAGTTTCCTAACAGCAGATTCGCTGCCAGGCCATGACAAAATGAAAAAGAACACAAACCCCAGGCAGCACCTAGCAATTTAGAAGGACAGCCTGCCAGCAAGGGTGTGGACCGCAATGGAATTTGCTCGGTGAAGAACAGACCCAGTTACCAGTTTGCAATTCTAGACTTGTGGCCAGTTAATCTGCATGTAATAGAGCAGCCCAAGCTCGGTGGAAGAGAAAATGCTCTGCATGCCAAAGCCTGTGAGTTTGATCTGGAGCATCAGGCAGGGCAAGGAAAGACCCTGCTCTGAAACCCTGAAGAGCTGCTGCCAGTCAGTGTAGGCAGTATTGGGTCAGATGGGCCAAGGTCTGGCTGAGTATACGGCAGCTTCCTAGGATGGAAATGGTCACTTTGGGCATATTCCCACAGAAAAGAAAGTCATCAATGCAATACATAAATCAATGGCATGAATGGAAGTGCACCGAGAGACACTGAGGGTGCCTGGGACAGAAGCAACAGCAAAGATGGTCCAAATACTAGCAGTCCCTGGTGCAGCTTCTTGTCAAGGGCATTCCACAGGGAATCTGGCTGCTACTGCTGAGCTGCCCCTTTTCCAGGAATTGATGTTGGGCCAGTTGGTCAGATCCTAAATCCTCAAGAGGGGCAAATGTGGCATGTCATGAGCACAGCCTTGCCCAAGATATCAAAGCTAAGCATCATCCTAGGCAGTAGTGAGGTGGGGGACTTCCAGCATCAGCCAGACCTCTGCCAAGGCCCCTACGCAGCAAAGACCCTTCCCTGCCTGCAGCAACTTCCTCCTGTGCCATCTCATCACAGCCAGCTCCTCCTCCCTTTCCAGCACCTATTGCTCCGTGCATAAGCTGCCACTTCATTTACCTTTTGCAGCAGCTGATGGTGAGCATGAGAGCTACTGCTGCCTGGCTTGGATGCCTCTGCACACTGATCGTTAGAAGGGGTAGCAGTGCGCCAGCAGCAGGCAGCAGTGACCACACCTTCAGAAGCAGCTGGTCCAGGGAGGGGAGGGGATAGCTGACTGAAGAGTAGGCGAACGGCACCCCACTTCAGTAGTGGTTATAGTCTCCTCTCTGAAGCCCAGGAAACTTGGAGTCACCCTGGGCAGAAGACCAAGAAAGCACTGGTCCAAGAAAATGGGCTTGGATTAGGATGATCAGGATGAGAAGATATGCAAGGATCTAGAATTAATAAAGGAAACAGAAAATAACAGAGATGGGGGGAGAGAATGGGCAGATTAATGCAGCCAATAATCAGCTGGAACTCCAGAGGTGAGGAAGGCTCAAGTCCACATATTCCCAGCTTACCTTATGGATCATTTTAATATATACTCAATATATATTATATATAATCTATTGTATATATAAGACATGCTGGTCCGAAGGGCCACAGTTGTGGCCCTGCAGTGTGCATGTGCGTTCTGTCCCAGAGCTATGAGGCGAGGAGAGGAGAGGAGAGGAGAGGGGATGCCTGTAAATGCTGCAACGAACCTTTACAAGGTCAGCAATTGGCATCTTACCATTTTCAACATATTGCTGGCAGGAGGCTTCACATTTCTCCGTATGGAATTCAGTGCCTCCAGAATTTCCTCCTGTACCTCTGCAGACAGGTCACTTATTACAGCTGATTGATCCTGAATGTTAAAAAAAAGATGTTATGCCAGAGGTTCTTTTGATGTGAAAAAAACCCCTTCCATTATGCACAGTAGCAATAGTTACATTAGGATCACATTGTGACAAAAAGGTGCTACATTATCTTTGCTGTTTGCTATTTGTAATCCAGCCTGAAACAAATACTATAAGAATTGTCTCATGAATTGTTTAATCTGAGAGATATCTCATAAACTGAGACCTCCCAATCCCTTAATCTGGGGGATTTGGACCCACTGCAGGGCTGATTCAACCAGGTGGCAAGATGAAGCAGACTGCAGCAGCTGGTGGATTTGAGGGGCAAGACACCACTGCCACGTCTGGAAAGACACCAGAAGAAAGGCAGGAATGGACCTAATTGTGAAAATGGGGAAGCTGGTCAACTGGCACTGCAACCACACGGTCCACACTTGTGCTACGGTGAGCCCACAAGCTTCCACCAGCGTACCCCTCCTCCATCAAGGGCCCCACCACAGAAATGCTGCTGTGCGGGGGTCAGCTGCCATTCACAAACACTTCAGAGAGCAGCCCCTGGGAGCTTGCTGTTGTGCATTCTCGATGCATCATGGCTGCAAGGGCACCAGGGCTTGCTCCCACTTGGTGCCTCAAGAAAAACTACATTTTATCCCTACCCATAAGCACTTCAAAGGCTGTCACAAAGGGGAAGGTCAAGCTTTCTTCACTGATACCAGAGTGTAGGACATGCAATAATCAGTTCAACTTGCAACAACCCAGATTCAGGCTAGATATCAGGAAAACCTTCCTCACTGTTGGAGCAATACAACAGTGGAACCAGCTGCCTGGAGGGGTGGTGGGCTCCCCCACACCAGACAGTCAAAAGGAACCTGGACAGCCATCTGAGTGGGATGGCATAACTTGGTGTCCTGCTACAGCAGAGGGTTGGACCCAGTGGTCTTTCTGCCCCTTCCAACTCTACTATTCTATGATTCTAAAACAAGGTTATAAAATAATTCCATTAAAATACAAAAAGACAACACCTGTTTATAGGTTTTAAATGCAGAGCTTGTTCCATACTTATGTGACAACACAAAACCTGCTTTTGTAACATGCATATGCACACAGATATTCAAGGCAAGGGGATGTGGCAGGAAGCTGCAGGGGAGCCCCACTGTCCACCGTTCACAACCAGAGGGAAGTATCAGGACCTCATGGAACGTGCTGCCATTTGCCTGGGGCAGCAGTAACCCTCTGCTGGAACTAAGTTAGCACTGAATGGTCAGTGCTCTGCTTGAACCAAGTTTTGGCAGATGTTCAGCAGATGATACGGAATAGTTCCCTGAAGTCAGAGAGCTCGATATCCTCTGGTTAAGAGCCTAGCAACAATATCACTCTGTGAAAATTTATGAATGCGATATCAAGCATCTATCAAAGACAGTCAGCCAGGATCTTAATTAATGGAGAATGTACAAGGGCTGTAGAGATACAAAAGGGTACAAGGCAGGGATGCCCATTGTCACCCCTATTGTTTATTTTGACTTTAGAGGTTTTGAATAGAAACATCCGGGATGACGAAGACATCAAAGGCACTAAAATTAGGGATGAAAAATATAAATTGCAAGCATTTGCTGATGACTTGGTTTTCATAATAGAGGAACCTTTTGTAAATAACCCTAAACTTTTACAATGGATTGAAGAATATGGTGAGGTCACGGGGATGAAAATAAATAAAGAAAAGATGAAGCTTTTAGTTAAAAATCTTACACAAAAGCAGAAAAAAGAACTCCAAAAGCAAGTGGACTTACAGATTGTTAAAAGGGTAAAATACCTGGGAATTTATCTTACAGCTAAATGTACAACTTTGAAAGAAGATAATTATGATAAATTACTGAAAGACATTAAAAATGATCTGGAGAGATGGGTCAATTTACAATTGTCTTTGATGGGAAGAATAGCACTGGTTAAAATGAACATTCTACCAAAATTTTTGTTTTTATTCCAAATGATCCCCGTAAAAATTGATAAAAAGTTTTTTGAGGACTTAAATCTTCAAATTTTGAGATTTATTTGGAAAAAAAAGGAAGCAAGGATTAAACTAAAAATGCTTCAGGAAACCAAAAAGAATGGGGGCTTTGGTCTACTGGATTGGATGTTGTATTATCAAGCGTCTATTTTTACTTGGCTAAAAGAATGGATAATTTTGCAAAATAAGAGAATTTTGTACCTTGAAGGTCATGATTTGCAAATGGGTTGGCATGCTTATATGTGGTATGAGAAGGTTAAGTCACAGGGGACTTTTCTAAGTCACTTTATTAGAAGATCACTAATGTCAGTATGGGAAAAGTTAAAGCTAAAATTGTATAATAAGTTACCAAGATGGCTTTCACCTATGGAAGCCTTTGTGTATCCAAATGTATTGAATTTTGAAGGGATTATAAGATATGATGATATTCTGGATAAGGATGGAGGCCTGAAACTGGAGCAAGAAATACAAGAACAGGGACTTAATATATCATGGTGGTATAAGGTGCAGATGCAATCAAGATATGCCAAAGACTGCAAAATATGGGGGTTTTATAAAGATTTAACAGCCTTTGATCAAGTGATGTTAAAAACAGATGAGAAAATGATTAAAGTGGCGAGGATTGCACTTGCTCAATACTGGAAGAGTGAGGAACTACCCACGGAGGAACTGATTTTGAAAAAGATTCTGGATTGTGCAGAAATGGATAGACTGACTCTATCACTGAAGGAGAAGGAAGACACTCACTTTTACCAAACTTGGGACTTTTTTTACAACTGGCTAGAGAAACGGGACTTGGCTTAGATTTAAAGATGTCTTTAAACTTTTATAAATTGATTTGAATATGATCATAGAATGTTAAAAGATATGTTATAGGGGGCTGACCCAGCTTGTCCAATGTATTTGATGATTGATGTTTTTAATTTGTAGTTTAAAAATCTTAATACAATTTAAAAAAACAAACAAACAATATCACTCTTTGAATATCGCTCTGTCTACCTTCTTTAAATATTCCTGGCTGTTGAAAACTTGATAAGGAAAGAAATGTCAAAATACCTGAAATCAGTAAAAATAACAGGAAAATATTTCTAGGAATTGTGGTCTACAATTGTCAAATAATATACTCTGAAGAATTTCTGCTGTCTATATGGCAAATTATCTGAAGAGTATCAGTTTTTCCTGATTTTGCTTTTTCTGCTCCAAGTAGGCTCCTACCTCTCCTAAAGACTGTTGGAACATCGCAGCCAAGAACAGGAGCACGGTCAGAAGGAGCATTTCTAGAGGAGCAAAAACAGTTTGCAAATTTAATTAGGATATTAATCTGCATTTGCCAAGAAAAAGTAACAGTATTCTAAGAACCTTTCTGCAGTTTCACTATTGAATTTCTCTGTCAGCTTCCTTACCTTGTTCCCAATACTTCTGCATGGATAGTCTAGTGAGTTTTGCCTTGGAGCAGACTTCTTTCACAATAAGCAATTTGATATGTTATATGCTAATATATTCAACAACCAGCAGGAGTGGTTGAAGGGATGCTGAGAGTTGTAAGACCTTTTTATGTCTAAGCATTCCTAGGATTGCACCCTCAATGGTTACAGTTATCATTAATTTTTTTCCAATTGTAGAACAATAATCTGTGCTTGTCTTTGTCAAACTATTTAATCACTTTTCTTGGGAAATACCTTTAGTAACAGGATAATAGCATGAATGAAGTAAAGTTCATGGCCCACTACTTGATTAATTTTCCCTTACTAGGGATAAATGAATTGTTATATTAGTTTTGGAAATAACATTCAAACATCTGCTAGGAATGTGAACTCTTGCTTTGGAAAGCAGAATTTTTGTTTAGATAAAGTCTTTTCTACAGTACCTTCCACAGTGTGTCCTTCTTGGCTCTTTGGAATGGCTGTGGGAGTTGGAGCTAAATTGCACTGAAAATATGTTTATATATAGCAAGAATGCTTCCTGTTCTGTAAATGACCTCTGGCCAAAATATAAAAAATAATAGTAAGTCTTGTGCCTTTTCAGGAAATATTTGCTTCCAATGTTGCCTTTTCAACTCTGATGCACTCTCTCTCTGTATAGTTCCCTATGTTAAAGTGCAGAGTCCATTGTATTCACCAGCTACAGAATTATATAGGCCACACAATTACAGTACAACTCATAGGAATAGACACATGTTCAAACGCTTCTACAGTCCCAAACTCTATTCAGTCTAGAAGAGGGGCATAGTATGGAGTCCAGAGCTCTTGATTTAAGGGGAAAGGATTCAGGAGCTGGGGGAGGAGAGAAGATGCCCTCTCCTCTCCTCTCCTCTCCCATCAGAAACTTTCCATCACTGTGCTATATATTGTAAAAAGGCTCCAGTTTGGGACTGATTCCATTTTATAGCTATATAGATTACCTGGATGGGGAAAGAAAGCACTATACCAGTGACGGTGAACCTTTTAGAGACCAAGTGCCCCGACTGCAACCCAAAACCCGCTTATTTATCGCAAAGTGCCAACGCTGCAATAAAACCGGAAAACTGAGGTTTTTGTTTAGAAAAAACAACTCACAGCCAGTCCAAGCAAATATATCCTTGGCAGTGCACTGACCGGCCATGCGAAAGCTTGGACAAGTTGCGGCTAATGAGTCACGGCTTGTGATGTCATCGCCTGGTGTTGCTACACCTTTCCGAGCATGTGCATGGCCCCTATGTGCGCTGTTATCTGATGCTTGGCTGCTGGGGCGATGCTGGGGCGACTTGGCTTGTGTGCCAACAGAGAGGGCTCTGTGTGCCTGCTGTGGTACGTGTGCCATAGGTTCGCCGCCACTGCACTACACATTATGACTGCAATAACAGGGGAGAACAACTTGTGGTCCTCCAGTTATTTGGGCCTGCAATTTCCATCAGCTACAGCCAGCACAGCCAATGGTGAAGAATGATGGGAATTGTATGCCAAAACAACTGGAGTTTCACATGCTGCTCACCCTTCCTGTACAGTGCCAGAGGGGGAGTTTTCTAACCTCCCAGAATATATACTCCTGACGCTAGGCCCCTTTCTGGAATAACATTTGCTCTAGATGATTTAAGCAGGCCTGTTCCCACTCCCTTTCACCTTCACTCTTTTCCTTGCCTTTTCTTTAAATGGCACAAATGACATTCCTTAAGTCCTGAAGCTCAAGGGCCCTTCTTATTATTGCTTTGTTTTTGTTTTTTAAAAGTAACTTTACACACTGGTTTGCTTCAGAATACCTGGGAATCCCACTGAGTATGCATAAATTATATCTCACTTTTCATTTCTGCATGGACAGCCAGGAAAAATACGGAAACAGCAGAGGAAATACGGGGACTACAACAACATGCTGCGGCACGTCCCCTGCCTCTTATACTATCTATTTGGAAGAAGGGGAGAGACCGGTTAGCTCACCTTATTGTTTTGGAAATGGACTGAAACATGTTCCTTCTTACAAATACTTCCCCCCACAATGCATTCCCCTCATTCAAATCAGGGGAGACCCACATGTTCTCCGTGATTGGCATGCATGGGGGAGGGGGCATCCCTGCCAGTGGGAAGAAGCTCCCAGTGCACCTGGCAAGGGCCCTGTTTCCCCAAGGGATGGGATTTTGCCCCCAGCAAGACATTTGGTGGCATCGGCTTTCTTTGCAGTGTCTAGGGCAGGGGTCCTCAAACTTTTTAAACAGGGGGCCACTTTACTGTCCCTCAAACTGTTGGGGGGGCCAGACTATAGTTTGAAAAAGATATGAACAGATTCCTAAATTTTTTAATGTGCACACTGCACATTAAAAATTAATTAAAATTAAAATAGATTTAAACATTAATTAGAATTTAAAAATTTAATTAAAGAAACGTTTAGTCACTTGGACTGCAGCAGAAGCCCAAGATGACGCTGCGCTGCCTGCCAAAAGGGAGAGGGGGAGCCATGAGGGTGTGCTCGCCTCAGTCGAGGCCCTCCCAGCTCCTCACCACCGCCCCGCTTCTGAGCCGGAGGAAGGTCCCCTTGCAGGCAGTCGCCTGGCTCTGGGAGGGGGAGCAGGAGCGGGAGGCCACAGAGGCGGGCGCGGGATGGCTCCCCTAGCCGGGACAGGGCCGCAAGGAGGGAGGTAAGGGTGCTTTCCTAGGCGAGAGGAGGCGAGGGATGCTTCCCACCTCTCCCTGCCGCACAGGAAAGAAGCATGGCAGCTGCTCAACGGCGGCAGCTTGCCCAGAGAAGGCCGCGGCAGATGCGCGGGAGCTGCAGCCCCGCTCTGCCTCAGCCTGTCTGCCCCTGGACTCAGCTAGGCGACCGTGGCTTGGCCCGCAGCCCGGAGACATGGCTCACATCGTTAAAAATAGATTTAAAAAGTTGTATTTTTCTTACCTTCTATCCTTTTTTAGTGCCTTCGTCTCTCTCTCTCTTCCCACCACCCTCCTCTCTTTTGTATTCCCGCTCTGTATTCAGAGCCAACGCATGCGTGCAATGGGGGGAAGAGCCGGCACACGTGCAGTTGAAGGGTGCTGCTACAATTTGGAGCATGTTTTCAGAGAATGCATGCGCCAGCTCCGAGCTTTCAGACTCGCTCAGAGATCGTTTTTTCCGAATGAGTCCAAAAGTTCTGAGGCGGGCCGGGTAAATGACTATGGTGGGCTGTATCTGGCCTGGGGGCCATAGTTTGAGAACCCATGGTCTAGGGCAGGCGTTCTTAAACTTTTGCACTAGGGAGCCAGTTAAAAGCTGCTGGTGCTGGGCACAGGCTGGAAAGGTGGTGCCTGGTGGTGTGTGCAGGCCAGCAAGGGGGCGGAGGCAGCGCGTGCACACACTGAGCCGGGGGGCGCGGCGAGGGGAGGCAAGGTGGGGGGGCACGTGCTGCAAGGCAGGCGCACGAGGCAACGGCTTGCTCACTTGGAGATTGTTTTCTCTAAGCGGGCAAACCACTGCCTCCCACACCCGGGGCCAGGTGGGCGGTGGCAGGTCCAAATGGGCATGGCGGGCTGAATAGATGGGCATGGTGGGCCAGATCTGGCCCCCGGGCCGTAGTTTGAGGAGCCATGGTCTAGGGGGGAGGGGAACTCAGGCCAGGTCAAGCACTCTTCCAGTGAGACTGCTGTGGGTCGTTGGGCTGCCTGCTACCAGCCTCCGCTACCCTCTGAACTCTCCCCTGCTGGTTGCGAAGGGGCCTGCTTTCACACTGGCTTGAGCACTCTATTGCTGGACACCAGGATGAGGGGCTTTAGCGAGGGGATGGGTCTTTTTTTTTTTCTTCCTTTCCTCTCTCCTATAAAGTGCAAGGAGGAACCTTTTCATAATCTCTTGGGTCACTCCCGAGCCTAATCCCCACCTCTAGACTATGTACTAAAAACTGTTGGGAGCCCAAAACTGCTCTGCCAGGTCAAAGACGGGCATTGTGCAGCTGCTCCATCATACCCCTTTCCTTTCCTTTCCTTTCCTTTCCTTTCCTTTCCTTTCCTTTCCTTTCCTTTCCTTAGCAGGTTTTCCACAGCAATAAAAGTGGCACAAAAACCACCCCACCACCCAGGAGAGCCCCACCACACTCCCTGCTTGAGGTGGGGCAGAGGTTTGCTTTGGCCTTCTCCCTCTTTCCTTTCATCTATGGCACAATATTCCAGGCTTTTTTAAATGTTCTGCAGACACCAGTGCCAATACAAATGCAGTTCTTTATCTTTGTGGCAAAATTACTGGTAGCCAGGACTGCACCGCTGGCCTTCAGTGCAACTGTAACTATGCTACATCCCGTCCTATGAACATTGATGGTGATAACTAATAAATAAATACATGTCTGCTCAGAAGTAAGTCATCCTATTGTATTCAGTGAGGCTTATTCTAGGCCAATGCACTTTCTGGGAGTTAGCTGCACTGAATACAATGCGGCCTGCATCTAAGTAGCATCGTTTGGCTTGGTCCCTTACCTCATGATAATCTCCCACTCCTCTCACTGAACTTTGGAGCCAGAAAAGTTTGGACAGTTTCTGTGGTTACACTGAACAGCCTTAGGAGCCCAGCACAAGAGTAGGTACCCTCCCTAAGTCTTGCTGCACCCCAAAACTTGGAGCTGGGGGAGGAAAGCAATGAGTTTGTTGATGAGAGGTTGCTGAAGCAGCGCCTCCACAGGAATCCTCACTTGTCTCTCCTGTCCTGGAAAAAAGGCTGACTTTGTCCATGAAGAGGCGCACTCAGAGCAGCGCTGCGCCCACATTAGAAACATAGAAACATAGAAACAGAGCGAGTCAGAAGGGGCCTCCCGGGCCATCTAGTCTGACCTCCGGCACCAGCCGGCTCCGCTCACAACATGCCCACCATGTGTATGTCCAGCCTGTCTTTGAAGTGAGGCCACTGCCCATTCCCCACTGAAGTGCAGTCACTATCCATACCCCAACTCCACACATGGTTGGTGCTTGCCTGAGTGGCACACCATCCCCCATCTGCTCCCAACACACCTTCTAACATACTTTTAGATTGGGGCTTCTCTTTGCAGTGGTTGGAGCACATTTACCATTCCCCATCCAAATAGCCAGCTCCAGCTTCTTCCCTACCTTGGGAGATGCAGTGGTGTGCAAGAAGGATCTTGCCCTCAATCGCATTTTGCTTTAAAATCCTCTAAAGAGCAACATAACTGAGGGAATGTGTCTGGCCTCTTACCCGTCTGCAAGTTGAAGGAGAGGGGAAGGTTCACTTGCAGAAGAAAAACTGGACATGCATTTGGTAGGCATGTCATGAGTGAAGGCGAGGGCTGGGGCTGGGGCTGGGTTCAGACTAGGTAGCCTGGGAGGACCCTTCTGACTCACTCTGTTTCTGTGTTTTTATGTTTGGCACCTTTGCCAGAAAACTGTAGATCATTTTCCTAGTAAGGTGATCCTTGCATCTTTATATTACTATGGGAAACCTGCTAAGAAAAAATAGTGGAATGGCTGTACAATGTATTTCAGTAGATAGTGCAATTAGAAGATCCTCCGTTCGTTCATTCGTTCGTTCGTTTGTTCTTTCGTTCAGTCATTCATGTTTTTATAGATGGTTCTATCAGCTCATGTTCTCAGAACTGTTTACAATTTTTCTTTGTTGCTAACTTATGTTTCCAGGTGGACACAAAGCTGTTCTGTTGACTATGAACTCTGATATTTGGTATCACATCCATGCCTGTGCCAATGTTTTGTGCCAATAAAACCAAGTTTGGTTCTACTATCAAATCATCGCTCTTAGTTAACACCCAAAAGTAGCCTACATCATTCTCCTCCTCAGGCTCTCAATCTTATTCCCACAATAACATCCCTGTGAGATAGTTGGGATGGGAGTCCACGACTGGGTCGAAGTTACCCAGTTGGCTCCATGGCCAAGTGGGGACTAGAACCTTGATAGCCTGAGTCCCAGTCCTGTGCTCTTAACCACTTACACCACTGAGCTATGTTGGCAAGTACCTATGTGTATGTGGGAAGCTAAGAATACTTTGCTCGCTCTAAGCGCAGCAGGTTGTTTCAATGAAATGCTGCAATATTAAATTAAAAATGCAATCTTAGAAACACAGGACAAGATTAAGTAATGGGTTTCCTTCTTTGAGAGAGAGTGAAAAATCTTGTCCCTATATATCATACAAAGATCCCTGTCCTCATCACTTCCATTAACACTGAATTCAGGTGCACATTCCCTGGGTATGAGAACTATGTGTGTGCACACATTCAAATAAACAATCATGTCATTTAAAACCTTAACAACCCAAACATCCCAAAAGGAATGAGGAGCATAGGGCCCTCAATGGCTACCAGTCATGATGGCTAACTATTGCCTCCAGTATCGGGAAAGTTCTCTTGCCTTTGTCTTACTTGCGGACTCCCCTCAGGCACGTAGCTCTGTAACCTTTACCTGGAACAAATTGTGGATTCCACCATGAGCAAACCACCCTTATCTTCCTAAATAAAGGGACATGCATATACAGCTCACTGCACCTTACTATGGTGTGCCCAATTTATAGTGCAAACAAGTGCATACATCTTGAATAACCAAAAACCAGGGTATCATAAAATAACGTGTTGCAGGTATTTTATTGCTTATAAACTGATCCTTGGAGTACACAGTGTGTCTGGGAAGTCTTCTGATAATAGGAACAGAATGTCCAAGCTAGTCTCTCATTCTTAAATTTGTCCTCATATTTGCTGTGGAGTCAATGGTAAGCAGTAATGTGAAGTCTTCCTGTTCACTATTTGTAAATATCATCATGAGAAGCCCTTGACTACCCCCACAAAATAAAATAAAAACATAAAAGCTGCACAGTGTTTAAATGTGAAATGGCTACATAAGCATTAAGCCAAATGGGGTCATGTTCACAGGCCATTTTCAGCAACCTTTGTGAGGGAAAGAGCAAACACTTTCTTTTAGGGAACAGAGGGGTTCAACATTGCAAAAGGAAACAGCAAAGGGATTTCAAGTTTCTTTTCATTAACTTTAAAAAAAATCTTTGCCAATTTCTTCAAACAGTGGTTTAACAGCAATTAGAATAGCCTAATGGTGTAATGTCTCCCTGATACTTCTATCCCCAGTAATAAGTTAATAGCTCTTACCTTCACCCACCCAAAATAATGCTTTTGCTTAGTCTTTTTCACGCAGCCACTTCTCTCTACCCTGAATTTACAGGGTATAAGTGACAAACTCTCCAGTCCTTCTAGAAATGCCTGTCAACAAAGAACCTGACATGATCTCTTTAGGCAGCAAAACGAGCCTATTACAGTCCAAAGCTGACTCCTCACTGCCACCCTCCCAGGCCTCAGTGGGCATCTGCCCAGATCACCTGGAGGATGCCTGAACAGGCCCTCCCTGCTCACTCTGCATTTTGCCCTCTGGTTGTTCCCCAGTCCCCATAGAAAGACCTTTGTGGACGGACAAATCCTCCTTTGTCTTTGATAGCTAACAAAGAATTGAAACAAGGCTATGGCAGGTTGAAGAGGTGCTCTGTCCAGCCAAGATTATTTCAGAAGTACTGGTCTCATGAGTTTTATATTCCACCTTTCCTCTGGGAAGATCAACATGGCAAACATGCTCACCTTCCTTTGGTTTATCCTAGCAAGAACCCTCTAAGGAAGCTTGGGCTGCGGTATAGTGATTGGTCCAAGGTCACCCGAAGTGGTTCATGGCTGAGTAGGGACTGGAATCCAAGGCTCTCCTGTCCTACTCCAATGCTCTAAGCATTATTCTACTCTGCTGGTGGGCAGCTCCTAAGATCTCTATAAGTAAGCCTTAACTAGTTAATATAATCATTTATTTTATTTTATTTTAAAAGCAGCTGACCAGTTTCTGAACTATACTCTGGTTGGTTCTTGAAGGAAAAATGGGGAAATGGTGTTAAATTTGGCCCTTTTGTCTGGGCATTATTCATTCCTAGACCATTAGACCAGGTTGATCTGACCTGAAGGAAGCCCTGGAGTTGGGGCCTATCCTTCTTCATAAGAGTAAGCACCCAGATCCACATGCTCTAGATCTAAGAGCAGTTGATGGCATGAATGGGGCCAGAGGGACTCTGGAAGATACAAGGATGGGTGTCTTGTAGCTTGTCCTACCTCCAATGATTGGAGCTGCAGGCTCCCATTTGTCACAGAACAGGGTCAGGAAAATTTAGGGAGTTATCCACTTTAGCATTTTGGACATGGCTTATATACTTATTTGGCACAGATATCAAGCACTTGAAAACACCTGACCCAATCCACTAAGCAGTGGGGGCATGTAGCAATCCAGGTCAGTGACTATTTGGATTCCTAAGGAATGTGAAATTTCAAGCAATTTGACATTTTAACGAAGCTCTCAAAAGAGAAGCAGAACAGCCTATAAAATTTTTGAACTATAGCAAGTTTCCTAGGAGAGGATGGGATAATTTGGATTCCCATAGTGAGGGGTCCACACTCATATTCTCCTCCCCATCCCCCTGCAGATGAGAACTGCATCATCAGCTGCTTCTCTGGGATTGTAAAAGTAGTCTCAGAGACAGGATATAGGAGGAATTTGGGGGCAGGCAGGGGAGGAAAGTGGGGCTGCCAAGATGGGGACTATCCTGATAGCACTCCAGTCTCCTTGCTTCCTCTTATGAAGCTTTTAAGCAAGATTGCTGAAAATGGATGTCCAGATGGAAAGGAGACTGGAAGATGCAGGAATGTAGACATCGGAAGATGCTTTTATGCTTCCACGTATGGGGGCTTGCCAACATCAAGGATGCCATCAATAAGAGCCTAGGATTGCAACCCAAAATTAAAACCAACTGGCTTCTTTAAGATCTGTTCCCTCCTATAGATACAGTTCCACTTCCCCTTTACCATTTCCCTAATTTTTGGGAAGTTTCCTCTTCTGAAGTCAAATGCAACTGTGTTCAACCTCTTTAGCAATCTGCCACGTAACAGTACACTAAATCTGGTAGCGCTGTGGTCATTATTTCCTATTAATTCAACAACATGTTATGTCCTGGGCAAGTCCACCTAGGATTGCAGGTTTGCTTCCCTTCTGGTTGGTTCCATGATGAGCTGCCCTTTAGGACATTGAAGAAATCCTTCTACAACAGGTTTGATGAGCCTTTTTCATTCCACGGGCCAAATTGCAATTTAGGAAGTGCCTCAAAGACTAAATTCCAGCAGTAGATGAGGGTAAAGGCATGAGGCAAGAGAAAGCAAAGTGGTAAGGGCCAGATGTAATTCTTGCAAGTTATGCATTTTCCAACCAAGCATAAAACCCCAGCAGTATTCTAGGCATGTCTACTCAAGAGTAAGCACCAGCTTTCATGCCTGCAAAGGACCGCTCAATGCTATGCAATGGCTCTCATAGTACAACTATCCCTCCTGCATGATTGTGGTTAGGAGGTCATCCTTCATAAGGACAAGGCTAGCTCTAACTTGACTGCTGCGGGCCTGTTTCCTTCTGCTCCTCGGGAATCCACACTTTGCTTTCTGGAAAGATGCCCCCCATAAGAAGAAGGTACGCTACTGAAGAAGGAATTTCAACTTCTCCTAGGACGATGCAGCCTCTTATCCAGTGGACTACCGCTTTAAGCCAACTATTTACATGACACAAGAACCCATTGTGGGGTGCTACCCACAAAAGGTTATCATGTCATGTGAACCCAGATGGATTCCCACAGTGTGGCTTATTTGAGGCCAATGATCCTTCCTGACCCCCACTATCTTGTCCAATTTGTTAGATCCGCAATGGGTTGTCATGTCCAAGCCCAGGCAGCTGACTCCGTCATGGGTACTGGGATTGATTAGCTACTTGCATGGCAAGAGTGGCAAAACCCCCTTGCTGCCTCGACCAGCCTTGTCTAGGCATCCGCTAGTGCCAGTCACCTCTCAAGTGGCACTTGGGGGCAGCTGGCGCTGATCAAATGCTCACTGATAGCGTTTCCCCGACAACTTTGTGGATGCTTGTTTGTTTTTCAGGATGTTGCTGTGCAAGTCTTGGGCAGGAGTGCCCTCTAATGGACTCGTGTATGACAGCTGGGACTTGCCTTTTACTCCGTCTCAAACCCCAGCTGCTGCTATCCCATCTCATGAGAACTGGGGTAGCGCTGAGGGAGAAAAGAAGAGCATGTTTTACTGGGTACCGCTTTCTTTTTGTGGAATGTGGGCATGCAATCCTAAATATAACTGAAGGAATCTGAATTTAAAGCCAGCAGCAATGTGAGCATTGCCCAAGGTAGCTATCTCAAATGTCTACTGATAACTTTAATAATTGTGTGAGTCAGGCTATGGGGAGACATTGGGTTAAAATTTTATATCTCTAGAAAGTCTTGTGCCATTGAAGGAGATGTATACCTGAGAGACAGTATAAGGTCCAGAGTGCTCCAGCTGGACTCAAGAGAACTAGGTTGAAAGTGTTGAGTTGGAACAGAACAATGGGATCACACTAATAAAGGGTGTATATCAAGGATTCATTTGTCTTTAGACTTTTAAAAGTTAGTAGCCAAAGTGATAGTGTCAAAACTAGCATGCCCATTATGTTTTGGAGTAATGGTGGTTTTATTCTTTTGGAACCTTATACTTCTTAGCCAGGGGACTAGTTCTTTATGATTAAACAGTCTGCAAGCCTACTGGATTCAGTTTGCTTTATTCAACCACTTCCACTAACAGGAAACCCCCTAAGTTAAATTAAAATTCACTTGGTAACCTTGGGCCAGTGCTTTGCTGGTCTACTTGGTTTAATCAATCTCACAAGGTTATTGTGAGGATGAAGTGGGGTAGTTGGACCCATATAAGCTGCTCTGACTGCCTTGGAAAAAATGTAGAATAAAAAATACAAAAAATTGAAGAAATTGTAATTGTAGGCCCCAGAAGGAAAATAAGTAAACTCTTTGGTAGCTGATGCTGGAAATCCTCCCAGCCTGTTGCAGAACATGCATGTAAAGTTGCATTGTGTTGTTTATGTGGTGTGTGCTTAAGCCCGGTTTTGCGACCAGCAGTGACCTGCTTCCTGGATTTGGGGAGTTTGTGTTTGACATCCCATTTCTGTGACAATGTGCATGCTGCTGTCCTTATTCGGGTGCAGCTCCTGTGCATGGGAGTGTCTGAGGCCTCCTTGCATCCAAACCCCTCTTTGTGCCCCTGTAAAGAGGGGAAGGTTCTTCCCAGGCCAGAAGAAGCACAAACAGAACAAATCAGAGAAACAGAAGGGCAAAGATGTTGCTAAGGAATGAAGTGCAAGAACAAATGATGAACAGCTTTATTTCACTTACATGTATAGCACACACCCAAGTGTTCAAGCAGATACATGATGCACAATGCTAAAAGGACATGGAGTCTCAAACTGACAATATCCAACAAGGAGGTGTTATAAACTACAAATTGTGTCTCCATATAACAATATTTGTAAGTGGTGAAAAACTGTTCTTCAAATAACTCTACCGTATAGATGTACCAATGTAAATACTATGCATAATGGTTCTTTAAAGGAGACCAAGTCTCAAGTTTAACACTGCATAATACACACAAGGCTTTTGTTTGTTTATTAGATATATATTCTGCCCATTAGCCAAAATGGCTCTCTGGGTGGATTTCAGGGTGGGTTTAGTATTAATCTACAATGCTAAACAGAGGAGTATGATGCAAAACCTTCTGTGTTCAACTACACAGAACAATGGGAGGTCATTGCTGGCCATGCACAAGATAATTAGCATTGTGTAGTTGCTAATGCAGTATAGTATAGTTTGATGAAAAGTATATTTGATGAAAATGCAGTAATTTCATTTCTGTCCTTCTTCAGAACAAGACCATTATTTTGTTTTCTTTATCTGCTGCAGAGATTGGCCAAACTTTTCCTCTCAGTTATCAGGCTCTATGTATGGCATAAAGAAAATCTTGTCATAAGCTGCCTCTCTGCCACCAAGTTAAGTGTGCTACACATTACTTAAGTCATTCCAGCTTACCCAAAAGCTTAAAATACTGTAATGAAACCACTTACAACAATTGTTCTGCTCTAGGGGACTGATTTTCCTAATTCTTCTAAAATTTCAAAGTAATGAGGCAAGCCATTGTAATCCATACCTGTTTACTTTCATGAGGCACTTGCTGCATGACATCCTGAGGGTTTATCTCACCGCAATTGCTCAAGGTCAGTCACCTTTGGGTCAGTACAGAGACTCGAGGATTATCCCTGTTGCATTGTCAGAAAATAGGGCAATATGTCAGGGACTTAACACCTCCCACTCAGAGGGGGGCCCTGTAACCTCTTTACAGGGAACAGCTGTGCATTTGAAGGGCTGCCTGGTCCAGGTCAGGTCTAAACATAAATGTCTCTCAGGCGTAAGGGCTGGTCCTTGATTGCAATTGGATAGTAGACTGAGCAGGGAACACACAGCACCTGGCCACACTATGGTGCGATGTACTATATTTCCTTTGAATTATAATAGAATAGTCTATTGAGTTTTGATTTAGTTATTCAATTCAACTGAATATTATAATTAAGTTTATTGCATTTTATGTATATCTATACTCCTTCATGGATAACTGCCTTGTCGTGGCGAAGGGGCTTGCGTAGCTCAATGAAGCTATGAGCTATGCCTTACAGGGCCACCCAAGACGAACAGGTCATAGCAGAAAGCTCTGACAAAACATGATCCACTGGAGAAGGAAATGGCAACCCACTCCAGTATCTTTGCCATGAATTCAACAGTGGCCAGTTTACATTCCAATCAAAAAAAAGGGCAATGCCAAAGAATGTTCAAACTACTGCACCATTGCACTCATTTCACATGCTAGCAAAGTGATGCTCAAAATCCTACATGCTAGGCTCCAGCAGTATGTGGACTGAGAACTACCGGAAGTACAGGCAGGATTTCGAAGAGGGAGAGGAACTAGAGATCAAATTGCCAACATACGCTGGATCATGGAGAAAGCTAGGGAGTTCCAGAAAAACATCTACTTGTGCTTCATTGGCTATGCTAAAGCCTTTGATTGTGTAGATCACAACAAATTGGGACAAGTTCTTAAAGAGATGGGAGTACCACACCATCTTATTTGTCTCTTGAGAAACCTATATGCGGGTCAAAAAGCAACACTGAGAACTGGGCACGGAACCACTGATTGGTTCAAAATTGAGAAAGGAGTTCAGCAAGGCTGTATACTGTCGCCCTGCCTATTTAACTTATATGCAGAGCACATCATGAGAAAGGCGGGGCTAGATGAATCGCCAGTTGGAATTAAGATTGCTGGGAGAAATATCAACAACCTCAGATATGCAAATGATACCATTCTCATGGCAGAAAGTGAAGAGGAACTAAAGAGCCTCTTGATGTGAGTGAAGGAGGAGAATGCAAAAGTTGGCTTGAAACTCAACATTAAGAAAACTAAGATCATGGCATCCGGTCCTCTCACTTCCTGTCAAATAGATGGGGAAGAAATGGAGGTAGTGACAGATTTTATTCTCCTGGGCTCCAAGATCACTGCAGACAGAGACTGCAGCCAAGAAATTAAAAGACGCTTGCTACTGAGGAGGAAGGCTATGGCAAATCTAGACAGCATACTAAAAAGCAGAGACATCACCCTGCCAACAAAAGTGTGTATAGTCAAGCCTATGGTTTTCCCAGTTGCAATGTATGGCTGTGAAAGCTGGACCATAAGGAAGGCTGAGCACTGAAGGATTGTGGCCTTTGAGTTGTGGTGCTGGAGAAGACTCCTGCAAGTCTCTTGGACCGCAAGGCGATCAAACCAGTCAGTTCTAGAGGAGACCAACCCTGACTGCTCTTTAGAAGGCCAGATCCTGAAGATGAAACTCAAATACTTTGGCCACCTAATGAGAAGGAAGGACTCCCTGGAGAAGAGCCTAATGCTGGGAACAATAGATGGCAAAAGAAGGGGACAGCAGAGAATGAGGTGGCTGGATGGAGTCACTGAAACAGTTGGTGTGAGCTTGGGTGGACTCCGGGGGATGGTGGAGGACAGGTAGGCCTGGAGGAATGTTGTCCATGGGGTCGCGATGGGTCGGACATGACTTCGTGACTAACAACAACAACATACTCAGAAATTAGCATCTATGAATTTTATGAAAATGGTGTCATCTTTTGGTAATGTGTGTCCTCTCCTTTTGGCAGTTCACAAGCAGCCTCCCTTTATGGAACTCACTGAACTACCCTGGACAGGCTGACCTGCTTCATGGCACAGTTGTGATTTTAACTGTGGGATGCAGGGAGTGAGAAAAAACTATGCATACGTCTTTGAAAGAAAGATGTGATATGAATGTTCCATATACAGAAAACACCCCTGTATCCCTGTGAGAAGTAGAAGATTACTGTGACTAACAAACTAGAGCAGGTAAACCCATGGATCGCTTAAAGGTAAAGGTTTCCCCTTGACATTAAGTCCAGTCATGCCTGACTCTAGGGGGCGGTGCTCATCTCCGTTTCCTAGCCGAGGGAGCCAGCGTTTGTCCGCAGACAGTCTCCGTGGTCATGTGGCCGGCATGACTGAACACCAAGGTGCACAGAACGCTGTTACCTGCCCACTGAAGTGGTACCTTTTTATCTACTTGCATAGAATCTTTCGATCAAACTTTTGATCTACTTGAATCTTTCAATCAACCATCCCAGCAGCACAGCGGTTTAAACCACTACGCCATCTGCAGTCCCGATGGATCGCTTAGTGATTAATAAAGGTATTGTGATTAACAAACTAGAACAGATAAAGCTATATAGATCACTTAGTGATTAATAAAGGTATTGTGATTAACGGACTAGAACAGGTAAAGCTATGTAGATCACTTAATGATTAATAAAGTTATTGTGATTAACACAAACTAATAGACTACAAGATATAATTGGTAGACATGGCATTAAACTTTTGAACTTAGAATCCAAGGTACGGCTGTGTAATAAGCTAATGCATATTAGTGGTGCCTCCTACAATGTCTCAGAGGGTTATTAACATGAACATGGGACATATGAGCAGGTGGGGGTAATATACCAAGGAATAGTATGATGGAGGAGGATGGGAAGAATGTGAATTCCGAGTATCCCACCAATGGGAGAAAGGAGGCAGGGACTTTGCGCGTGAAGTAGGCTATAAGAGGCTGTGTAAACTGCTCCTCCAGTGCACTACCTTCGGGGTGAGTGCCCGGTCTGGCCAGAATGTATTAAACTTGCTGCTTGGTACTTTGGCTCCTTATCATCATTGCTTGGATTCCATTCCTTACAACTGGGGGCTCGTCCGGGATCCTGGCTCGTCCTAGGTGAGTATTTCTTCAGCCTGCACCAGGGAGACGCGTCCTGCCAATTTCAGTAGCTTAAGTCAGGTGGAGGAACCACCTGGGCGCAGCTCTATTTAAAATTTTGGACGAAATACGTGGACAAAGAGAAGCAGCCGGTAAGGGGCTTTTTTGGTGGGACCAATGGATAGGAGCCAACGCCGTGGTCGCTAGGCAACTCTGTGCACAGACCAAGGTAAGAAGCAAACGGGACTCCCAGTACTGCCTTGGTGGTGAACAGGGGAGAGGAAACCTCTGGGGAAGGAGGGAGAACCCTCTGTGTGAGGCTTGAGAGAGAGTGATTGAGACATACAAAGGGGTATGAAGCGAGTGTGGAATCCAGATCCTCTGCGAGGAGGATGGCCGGAGAAGGATGAAGCAGATGTATTGTTGTACTGACTGGAAGCCTTGGGAAAAATTATTGAGGGTCACTAGTGACTGTTAAGTCCACTAGGGACGAGAACAGGTTCCGCTCCTGACCAACTAGGGACTAAGAGATCTGAAAGACAGGCATGGGACCCCCAGGATCCAAAGCCAAGCCCAAAGAGGGCAAGAATGGGGGCAAATTACCACAAATTCCTCCCAACAGTCCCCTGGGATGGACGTTGAAACATTGGGAAGGACTTCCTTACACCCCTGGAAAAAGTAGGGAAAAGATGATTAATTACTGTTGTTTTGTTTGGACAAAAGAAAGTATTCGACCCCCAGCAATACTCTGGTCCCAATTTGGAGCAGATGAGGTCTGGTTATGTCAGACCCTACCCTAAACAATTACGTAAATAATAAGGACCCTTTCTCTCAAGAAGAATCTGACTATGGTGATTGTTGGTTACAAGCAACCCCTGTAGGAATCTATGCCTTACAACCAAAAGAGAAAAGGGAGAAGAAGGGGATCCATCTGTGGGAACCATTGAATCATCTTCCCCCACCCTATGCTCCTCCATCTCAAGAAGAGGAGGAAGAGACAGAGAGAGAGCATAGGGAGCAGGAAGAACCCACGGCTCCGGTATTAGAGAATCCTCCACTGGAGTGTGTTGTAACAAATAGATACCCTGGACTTGAAAAGGTACTTCTGGCTCAGACTGCACCTCTGGAATTTGCAGTGCATCGATTCAACCCTGAAGATTGGGTCCTGATTAAAGCCTGGAAAAACTCGAAATTACAAGTTGAGTGGGAAGGTCCCTTTCTGGTATTACTAACAACTGAAACAGCCCGGTGGACCCACTACACCCGGGCAAAAGGGCCCGTTTCACCGCCAGAACAGGAGGAGTGAGTGGTGTCTGCTGGAAACGAACCTCTGAAACTTCAGCTATGCCGGAAGGACCTGAATCAGCACGGGAGGACTGGTCAGGCGACTTAAGAGCCTGCTCCTCGGATGTGTTGGTTCTGTGAGTGTAGCTACTGATGTGAGCGTTGCTGCTGTGCACATTGTCCCGATTGTGCACTTGTACACAGTGATTGTACCAGTGAGTGTGACATTGTGTTAATAGAGGACTGGATAGACCAGGAGGATAAACGGGACATGGATCAAAGTAACATTATGGTGCCTCGCACTCCCGATGGGTGTGGGAACACATGAGGACACGTCTAGTTCTGGGTTTGAGGATTGTGCCCCTTGTATCAAACAAATAGCACAACCAGATCAACCAGACTCTGATATACCATACAGAGTATAATTGTAGAGACCCGATCGGGAGATGTCAATATCAAAGGGTTACGTATGCCAAGTGTAATACCACAAAGGGGATTGTTTGCTATGATCCCAAAGTACCTCCATTTAGAACTTATCTGGAACTCAGGTTGGCAGTAGCTAATGAAAGGTGGGAAGGGGATGAAAAGCTCATACCATCGGTCCAGATATTTGAAATGCACAGGCCCGTTAACCTAACTTTCGATGCCTGCCAAGTACTAGGAATGAATACGGTCAATTATTCGTGTGGTAGCATGAGCTGGGTATGGGCCTATGCCAACAATCATAAATTCTTGTGTAAGGAAAAACCCACGGAGGCATAGCGATCTTCTTACCCCTTCACAACAGGATCTCCCTGCTTTAGTCCTAAGGAATGTGCAGGATGGCACTGTGTCAGCTGGAGTACCAGTAACTATGGAACTATGCAAGGAAAAATTATAACCCTGTTTAAGGGCCAAACCCCTGTGGCCTGCTCTCTTTTTACGTGTAATCCAGTAATACTTCAAACTATTCCATCCCTATTGGAAGGTGCGCAGAGAAGACAGGAGATGACTCAAGATTTTGGGTTTAGAATTGATGGATCAGGACAGGATCCAACTACCCTCTTGACTTTAAGGGTGGTAAATTGGATGCACACTAAGGAACACCGAATATTCCATTCCTTTTATGAGGCGCTAAGTGAAGCAGAAGTCCAAATGAAGGAATGGGCCTGTTTAAAAAGGGCCAAGAATTTGTTTATAAATTTAGCTGAGAAAATTGCAAACTCATTAAAAGTCACTAATTGTTATGTGTGTGGAGCAACTAATATGGGAGAGCAATGGCCATGGGAAGCCCAGAAAATAGATTTAGGTAACCTGACTTGCATAAATTTTACCCAGTTTCATGACCCCTACGGCCCATCAGCATGGGGGCTGGCAACCTCTATAGTGGGACATTCTTGTGTGAGTAGGTCGTGTGGGGATCCTTTTAACAAGGAGATGGGGAGCCTAGTGTGCGAAACCACACACGAGGCAAACCAGTCCTCTTGGTGGTACTCCACTCCCACACCCCCAGGAATGATAACTGGAAATCCTTTTCCCACCAACACACACTTACATGAAGTCTGGACCCATGGTCGAAATGCTTCTCTAGCATGGAAAGCTCCAGCAGATCTGTACTGGATGTGTGGGAAGAATGCATACCCCTCATTACCAGAAGGATGGTGTGGGGCTTGTGGACTAGGCACAATAAGGCTCAGCTTCTTCCTGATCCAGTAACCAGAGGAAAAAGGTTAGGGGTTGCAGTATATGATGACCTAAGGAGAAGCAAAAGAGGGGTAGGAAGAGGTCTAAGGATTGGTAAGTGGAACAATGATGAATGGCCTCCTGAACGGATAATCCAGTACTACAGCCTGGCTACCTGGGCCAACAACAGGATGTATGGATATTGAACCCCTATATATATATTTCAGGACCAAAACATGATACATAGGAGAATGGCCTTTTTGGAAGCCAATTTGTTCTATACCTGTCTTACCATCAGCAATCCATACTGCGAGATTATTATTTAAATGCATACCATAGATATGCTTCGACGGATGGCAGCCACTGCGGGACCAGAGACGCTGCTGGCCTGCGGCTCCTCCACCTGTGCCGGCAAGTTCTCCACAGACCCCACCCTTGTCCCTCCTCGCCCCCCCCCCAGCATGGGTGGCACCTGCGCCAGATTAGAGGCAGGGCGCAGGGAGGGGCCGCGGGCTTAACTCGCTGGCGGCCTCAGGCCGGTGGCCAAAGGGGGAAGGCCTAAGGGTGGCGGCACCGTTTGGGGCCATTCGGGGCCGTGTGGGGCTGGGCTGGGCCTGGAACTTTGTGTGTGTTTGTAGTGGGTGGTTGGAGGGTTTTAAATTGTATTTTATTGTATTTGTTTTACTGACTCCACATCTGGCTGCTGCTTTTATGGGGTTGCCTGCGAAGTGTGTGTGCACAACCATTGGGGTGGACTTGGGCAGAGGGAGAAATGGTGTTGGGGGATTAACATGTCGGCATAGAAGAAGGAGGGACAGATGGTTGATACCTGTTCCTCCTTCTGGTTATTCCTCCAATCAGAAGTTTCCAGTTAAGCTTATCAACCACCCCTTGGGCCTGACAGTGCTGCTGCTTAATGCCAGGTCAGTCCATAATAAAACATCCCTGATCCACAACTTAATTGTGGATTAGGGGGCCAACCTGGCTTGCATTACAGAGACCTGGGCAGGAGGGCGGGGATGTAGCCCTCTCTCAGCTGTGCCTGCCCGGTTTTCTAGTTCAGCACTAGTTCAGCACCAGTCACGTCTGGAGGGGAGGGGAGGGGGGGGGTGACTTTAATTTACCGAGCTTGTATTTCCCTCACGGGGCTTCCTGTGCTCCCGAGACCAGGTCTAGAGTGCTTATACCTGGTGCTGGGCGATGAAGACAGATTGGGGATTCTGCTGGTGTACCGTGCACCCTTCTGCCCATCAGATTCCCTGCCTGAGCTGACAGAGATCGTCTCAGATCTGGTGTTGAAGACCCCCAGGATGTTGGTCCTGGGAGACTTCAATCTCCACGCTGAGACTGTTCTGACCAGGGCAGCTCAGGACTTCATGGCTTCCATGACAGTCATGGGGCTGTCTCAACATGTCATAGGCCCAACCCATGAACGTGGTCACACGCTGGACCTGGTTTTCTTGACGGTGCAGGAAGAGGGTGATTTGAGAGTGAGGAATTTGCGTCTGACTCCCTTGTCATGGTCAGATCACTTCCTTGTGAGGTTTGAGCTCGGAGCTGGCCTTTACCTCTATAAGAGTGCGGACCCTATTGTGATGGTCCACCCTTGGAGCTGGATGGATCCGGATGGATTCCTAAAGACTCTGGGGTATTTTCCGGTTGATAAAGCTGGCGGTCCTGTTGATGCTCTGGTTGAACTGTGGAATGGAGAAATGGCAAGAGCAATTGACATGATCACCCCTAAGCGTCCTCTCCTGCCACACAGAGCCCATCCATCCCCATGGTATACATCTGAATTACAGGCAATGAAGCAGGTTGGGAGATGTCTAGAGTGTAGGTGGAGGAAATCACGGGATGAATCTGACCAAACACACTTACATGCTCATTATTGAGCCTATGCTGTGGCAGTGAGGGCAGCGAAGAAGAAATTCTTCTCCACTTCCATTGCCTCCTCACAGTGCAGTCCAGCGGAGCTTTTTTGAGTGGTACATGGGCTGATGATATACCCCGGCCCTAAGAAAGATCCTGTACCACCATCGATGGCCCGCTGTGATGACTTTGCCCAGCACTTCAAGGAGAAAATCGCTCAGATTTGTCATGAGCTGGACTCCACAATTGATTCAGATCCCTTAGGGGAGACATCAATGTCCCCGTCTGGTCAGATATTAATGGATAAATTTCAGTTAATGCAGCCCGATGATGTGGACAAGGTGTTTGGACAAGTACATCCTACCACCTGCTTACTCGACCCTTGCCCTTCGTGGCTACTGACCAAAGCCAAACATGTGATTGGCTCCTGGATCCTGGAGGTTATTAACGCCTCTCTGAGGGACGGCAGGGTAGCCGCTCCTTTAAGGAGGCGGTAATCAGGCCTGTCCTAAAGAAGGCATCTCTGGATCCAGAGATGGCCGCCAATTATAGACCGGTGGCCAACATCCCGTTTCTGGGCAAGGTGTTGGAATGGGTGGTGGCGGGACAACTCCAAGCACTCTTGGATGAAACTGATTATCTGGACCCATTTCAGTCTGGCTTCAGACCCGGGTATGGTACTGAATCTGCCTTGGTCACCCTGTATGATGACCTGTGCAGGGAGAGAGACAGGGGGAGTGCTGTAATTACTGAAAGAGGAGGTGTTGCCATCATTACTATCTATTGGAAGAATGAGAAACTATCAGAAATTGAATGCACAAGCAACAAAGATCCACTTCAAGCAATGTATCAAGTGTTAAACACAAATAGGCAGATTCATATAACTATGCTTGGCTGAGGGGCAGGACTGGGGAAGATACAAGCTGCGTTGTGAGAGAGAACGGAAATTCCTCAGAGTCCCCTGCCTGGCACCAGAAAGTAGGCACATTCATAGAAAGGTGCTGTTTCAAGGGGGGTTCTCCTAACATGTGGCTACCTCTGCCCCTTGACCAAAACTAAAATGAAATAATGTTAAAGATAATTGCATTTGTGTGTCCTGACATCAGATTTTGACTCTTTAGACCAGTATGTCTATAATTTGTATGTGTGCTCTGTATTTTAACTGTGCTACTGTTAGGTAAGGAGAGGCTGGAGGAAAACTCTGCTAGAATGTCACAAATGATGATGTCACAGGGATGCTGTGCTGAAGGTTCTATTCTGTATCCATTTGTGGCCAGGCTGAGGCTAGAGGCAGAAGCTGCTGGTGGTTACACAAGCCTCAGGAATAAAAGGAAAAAGGTAAAGGTTTCCCCTTGACATTAAGTTCAGTCATGCCTGACTCTAGGGGGCGGTGCTCATCTCCGTTTCCTAGACAAGGGAGCCAGCGTTTGTCCGCAGACAGTCTCCGAGGTCATGTGGCCGGCATGACTCAACACCGAGGTGCACGGAACGCTGTTACCTGCCCACCGAAGTGGTACCTTTTTATCTACTTGCCTTTGCATGCTTTCGAACTGCAAGGTTGGCAGGAGCTGGGACGGAGCAACGGGAACTCACCCCGTTGTGCAGATTCAAACCGGCGACCTTTCGATCAACCAGCCCAACAGCACAGCGGTGTAAACCACTGCGCCACCTGCAGTCCTGTGGTATAAATACCACCCAGTCAGGATGACTGTCCACAAGGACATCAGTTCCATGTTGTTTGGAAAGATCCTGTTATAGATTCATCACAGAGGCTTCAGAAGAAAAATAGAAAAGGGAGGTAAAGGTAAAGACCCATACCTCAATACCAGAACTGCCATTGCTTTTATCTGGTTTGCAGTATACTCCTGCAATTGTCTTTAAAGCTGCGATTTCCCATGTCAGTGGGAATAGGACCCACTGATCTCAGTGGGACTTAACCCTGAATTAACATACATAGGATTGTGCTCTACACTGGCCAAACATGTGAAAAAAGGAGATTCCAAAATGATGCTGGCAAATGTTGAGGGCAAGGGACTAAAATATACTCCTGTGCACCAACCATATATCAGGTTGTTAATCAAACCAGTTCATTAAGAATAGCTCCTGATGAACGCACAAACTGGCTTTTAAAAACAGCACGTGGCTTTCCATGTGTTTTGATCAATCAGTCAATTGATCAATCACATTTGTATGCCACTCTCTGGGCTGCTCATAGCGCAATATATATAAATATCAAAATACAAATAATTTGTAGATACGTAAGATGGGGACAAATAGCCTTGCACTCTAGGGTCAATGAAGAATCTATTTTATCATTCGTTGATTCTTTTCATAGATACAGCTATGGATGACAAAGGTGAATGGTCAACTATTGTGCTGCATAAGCGTTCATGCAATCATTTTCAAAAGCCAATCTATTAGCATAAAACTCTGCAGAGACGGCTTCTGCCTGCCCCAGTACTGATGCAATCCGTCATATCCCCATCTGGGGGTCAGTGGAAGAGTTCTCTGGCAGCCCACTCTGTGCAGATAAAGCCAAACTCTAATTTCATGAGAAATACCTCTTGCCAAGGCAAGTAGCAGAAGTGGGGATGTTACTCCCACTTCCTGCACTCCAGAACCATCTGTGTGGCTGGGGAAGGTCTGTAATCGGACCGGAGCCACTTTTGGAACCACACCCAGTCAAGAACTGAGATAAGCCAGGCCCCCTCCATATGGAAACCCCACCTTTGGCAAATGTCTGGAGAGGACAATGTAGCTGTTAAGCCTACTCCTCCCATACTGCAGCCTTCAAAGGCTGCTGACTCAGGTCCTGATTCAGAAGTGGAGGAAAGGGGTTAGAATTCATAGCTTAAATGCCAAGGCTAATGAACCCACAAATAAGCAAGGCAGTCACTGCAAAGTAGAGAGTTCCAAATCATACAACATCAGGTTAAGAGGGCAGACTGAGAAACATCAGATGCTCCAGGCTATTGGGTCATAAGCAGCAGGATCCACCTTGGAGTAAGGTCTTCTTGGTCTGTCAAGGAAGAGAGGCATTCAGTTTGGAATCGGCTGTGTATCATTAAGGTGCATTTCCTTAAATTCACTTATGTCTTTTGCTATTGACTCCTGCAATATTCTTCTCTAATATTACAATGCTGGTTAGTTGGTCAGTGTCAACATAATACAGACCTTAACGAGAAAACCTTGTGTCCTCATCTGCTTGGAAGGAGGAGGAGAGCAGCACAGGACCCTTAAGTCATCAGTGTTATTAGATAACCTTAACAGGCTTGCCAACTGGCCAGTTGAAATGAGCTTGTCCTCATTCGGAGCAGTCAGCAGGGAAATCTCTCCCTTTCATGGACCCAAACCATCACCTGCTAGTGCTGCAGAGAGAAGGGCTCCTGAAGGAACAGCTGAATGGTCCACTGAGAAAGCTGGCAGGCTTGGACCTTAGGCTGTATTCACGTAACTTTTTTTTTTCGGTGGGTAGCTTTCACACTACCACTTTTTTATTTGTTTTCACAACAATAATAAAACATCCATCATTACAAACATCAAAACTACTGAGTCAGCCCCTTATTACATTTTAACATTCTGTGATCATTTCAAATCCATTTAAAAAGTCTTAAAAATTCTTTTTTAGATCTAATCCCAGTCCTGTTTTCCCAGTCAATAACAAACAGAATTCCCAAACTTGATGGAAGTCATTTTCTTCTTCCTCTCTCTATACTAGAATAAGTTCATCTATTTCCTGTTCTTCATATTAGCAAAAGGACTCTCCACGTTTTGTAAAAGTTAAAATCTTCTTTCTTTTCAGATAAGAGGTTTCCACCTAACCAACACTATGCAATTCCAACTCTTTTCTTTTAACTGTTAATAAACAAATAGACTCCTCTTAAAAACAATTACAAATACAATCAGATACATTTTTGCTTACAGGTATTCCAGTCCAATATCTACTAAAAAGAGAATGCAATAGTAAAAACTAGCCTATTTAACAACAACCCAAAAACCGGAGAGTCATACAGTTAAGCTCTTAAAACTTTAAAACAATCTATGAAAACGAAAGATAAAAAGGAAAAATAAAAGGAAAGGATCCTTCTTACCATCAAAACTACTATGTCAGCCCCTTATTACACATCCTTTAACATTCTATAATCATTTCAAAGCCATTTAATAAGTCGTAAAAGTTCTTTTTTGGATCTCAGCCCAATCTCGTTTTTCAGATGAGGTTTCAGCCTAACCAGCACTACACACTTCCAAATCTTTCCTTTTTACTGATATTAAACAGAGTCCTCCTAATAGCAATTACACATACATTCAGATATCTTTTTTTTTTTTTTTTGCTTACAGATATTCCAGTCTGGTATCTACTAAAAGAAAGAGGATACAATAGCCAAAAAAATACATCTTATTTAACAACAGTCCAAAAACCGGAGAGTCATACAATTTAGCTCTAGTAATCATCTTTAAACTTTAAGACAGTCCAAGAAAGCGAAAGAGGAAGGAAGAAAGAGAGGAAAAAGATCCTTCTTTCCTTAACACCTTCAGAGTCACTCATAACTTTTTTGATCATTGGGTTTCATCAGCCTATGTTGACTTTTAAGTGCCTGCCATTGGATGAAATGACCATTTGACTGCCAAGTGCACAGACTCAGATTGGATTTTAATTTGCACTCCATCGAAACTCCAATCTTTATCACTACAACTTTTTTCCCCAAAATGTTAGCAAACTGAAGGGTGGACAATGGGAAAGAAGCAGTCCTTCCACATCAGGGCTGGCCAAAGGCATACTTTACCTCTGGCAAAGCACAAGAGGCCCTCTTTGGTACATTTCACATACAGAAACCAACTGAACTAGGTGCCTTCTAATGTCAGCATCAGGTGTTGCTCCCTTTTCAGCAACTGGAACTGTATCTTATTTACTAGCCTGAGGCAGCAGGTGAGAAGAGAAAATAATGTTGCTCTCAGGGTAACAAACAATCATTAACAAAATCCTAATAAAATCCAAAAGGGAATGTAAAAAAGCAAACTCCATATTCAGAGAACGTAAATACCTGGCTTATTCCAAGTATGTGGGTGCAGGAATGCAGTTTAAGACTCACAAGTTTCTCTGTTGCTCCTGTGAGTACAAGATAAAACCAACAAAACCCTGCAGCAAGGCAGCAACACGACTTCCTATATGGAACGTGAGAGCTTGTCTGTGTGTATCATATATAACATATATTTCAGAATCACTCTCTCATTATATCTTCATTGTTCCTTTCCCAGCACAATACCAGTCCCAGCTGTACTTCAATCAGCATGAGGTTCCTTTATTTTTTTATACTTTTCATTTGCCTGTTCCATTCGATCCACTTGGACAAATCAGGTAAGAACGCTAGAAGGGTGCAGAAATTACATACAGACAATAACCCTCAGGAAAAGCATATTTCCTTCTTCTGTATTGTGGTGACTGATTTTTCCTCAAATTCTTTTTTGTTTTCAAAATCTGTATTGTAATAAAAGCTTTGGAACAAGGATATTAGGGCAAGCTTCGATACGACATTGCACACAGAGCAACCAGGCTGCAGGCTGCTAAAGAAATGTGCTCTGTGTAAGAGAAACATTGCATGCAGATTGTCACATAGTGCAAATGCATGTCAGTTTTACAATTTGTGCATAAACACTGGGAAGCCATTGTCAAGTATCACCCTTATGAAATGTATGTGCATTGTGTGTGCTTTTTTCTCAGAAGCACTTTCCACATTGGAATGTAGTGTTGTTTGAAGCAGGCCTAAGTATGAAGGAATGAACCAGTCCTTCAGGACTTCATTGTGCCTTATTGCCACATCAGTTTGCAATTTTTTTTTTTACCAAGGCTGCCTGAAAACTCTTGCACATTTTTGTAGGTACTCTTCCTAATATACACATTTCTTACACTGCAATCCAATGTATGTCATGAGTAAATCTCACTGCGGTGTTACTGACAGTGAGACCTACTCCCAAGTAAGTGCATATAGGATAACAGTCTGCAATATATATGGTCAATTAAACACATCAGAACAGATAGATCCAATATTTGGATTATTATTAGGAATTATATATTATAGGTGCAGGGTCCCAGTCTGGACCAGATCCATGGCGGGAAGAAGGGTGAAAGCCTGTGTACTTCTCACATTAGGGTCCTAATACAGTTTGGGACCCTTTTACTCACCCTAGGGTGAAATAGCAAAGTGTGCCTCAGTCTCCAGTCATGTACGATTGAACGTGTGAGCTGTCTCCTCAGAAGCATTAGGTGATGTCAAAGCTTTCTGAAGGCTCAACCACAGATGCAAATCGTCACTTGTTGCAATAGTAAAGGCATACCAAACATGTATGCACCTACCAGTTCTTTGTATGCACACAGTGTCACAAGACTGTGAATTGTTTCTCAAGTGTGTACAGTTTTAAGTTGTTATGAAGTTCTAATTGTAATTGTAGGGGCCCTAACTGGACTGAAAGGCAGCTCATAAATATGTATGACTTTTAAGCAGTTAAAATATGGTTGCTGCATCCTGGTACTGTTTGGCATTAGGATGAAGGCAATATTGCTGTACACCTAGAGAGCAAGGATAATTCAGAGTTTGGTGTCCTGCTTTAATATTAAAAGCTATGGCTGTACCGTAGAAGCATGTTTCATGGGCTGACACGCTAATTAATTTCTTAATTTCTTGCATGGAAGGAGTTGTGTGGCAGGGGTATTGAGCCGCAAGTGCATCACCTGACGTGGTCCCTTCTCTCAGAACATGGCTTACAGCCCTTACAAACAAGCACAATCTCTCACTGTGAAAGGGACCTCGGGGTGCTGGTTGACTGCAGGCTGAACGTGAGTCAGTAGTGGGATGCGGTGGTCAAGACGGTGAACGCCACCCTTGTTTGCATAGCCAGAAGTGTGGCTTCTAGATCGAGAGAGGTATTACTACCACTCTATACGACTCTGGTGCACTCGCAACTGGAGCATTGTGTTCAGCTTTGGGCCCCTCGTTACAGGAAGGATATAGCCAGGTTAGAGTCAGTGCAGTGTAGGGCCACAAGGTTGGTGGCCGGTTTGCAGGGGATGTCGTATGAGGCGAGACTGAGGGAACTGGGCCTCTCCAGCCTGCAGAAGAGGAGACTCAGGGGGGATCTGTTGGTGACATACAGGTATGTGAGGGGGTGTCACACAGAGGTGGGTAGAGACCTCCCCTGCAGAGGAGGGCAAGATGCACTCCAATGGAGCAAAACTCAGGGAACCAAGGGTATAGAATGGGCTTCCACGGGAAGTAGTTGAGGCTCCATCAGTGAGAGTGTTCAAGGATAGGCTAGACATGCACAATGGTAGGCATGTTGTGAGCGGAGCCGGCTAGAGCCAGGGGTCAGACTAGATGGCCCGGGAAGCCCCTTCTGACTCACTCTGTTTCTATGTTTCTGTTTCTCAACCAGTGTACATGTATGTATTTGTTCTCTCTGGTTTCATATAATGTCTTGTGACTGGGAGTCAAGACTAATATCAACCACACATTCTCCTAATCTCTCTAAAGGCACAGGACGATGCAGGAGACTAAAAGGAGTTTGCCGACATACACTCTGCCATCCTGTGGAAGTTTATGTCGGCAGATGCAACAACGGAATGGGAAATTGCTGTGTGGATGATGCTGAAGACATTCGGAAACACATGAAGTAGAACCCCCGCTGGTAATGGCAGGAAGAAAGGCTAAGCAGTTCAAAATAGTACTTGTGATCCTAGACTTCAACCTTTGCCAGAGGCAAAAAGGCATCTGGTGTTCTATGTTGTTGTAATAAAAACTGTCCAATATTATGAACAATGTATTTTGTACAGTACTTCCAGGTCAAGAACTCTTGCAAACTGCCAAAAGTAGCCTGTCAAAATTCAGGAGAAGGCTTACACAGCACTCTCCAGATGCGAGTTACTAAGACAATACATCTCTCTGGCTCATAACCTTAAAAACCCTTTATCAACAATGGCATTAAAAGCATGGAGTATTAATTTTTATTTTTACCCTTGATTCCAATTGGGTGAATACAAGTAAACTTTTACAGGTCCTTTTATGTGTGACTTGATTTTACAGTGCTTGATTTTTTAAAACTTTTTGAAATTGTTGTTGTTAGTCGCGAAGAGGTGTCCGACCCATCGCGACCCCATGGACAACATTCCTCCAGGCCCTCCTGTCCTCCACCTTCTCCCGGAGTCCACTCAAGCTCACACCAACCGCCTCAGTGACTCCATCCAGCCACCTCATTCTCTGCCGTCCCTTTCTTCTTTTGCCATCTATTGTTCCCAGCATTAGGCTCTTCTCCAGGGAGTCCTTCCTTCTCATTAGGTGGCCAAAGTACTTGAGTTTCTTCTTCAGGATCTGGCCTTCTAAATAGCAGTCAGGGTTGCTCTCCTCTAGGACTGACCGGTTTGATCACCTTGCGGTCCAAGGGACTCACAGGAATCTCCTCCAGTACCACAATTCAAAGGCCTCAATCCTTCAGCGCTCAGCCTTCCTTATGGTCCAGCTTTCACAGCCATACATTGCAACTGGGAAAACCATAGCCTTGACTATATGCACTTTTGTTGGCAGGGTGATGTCTCTGCTTTTTAGTATGCTGTCTAGATTTGCCATAGCTTTCCTCCCCAGGAGCAAGCGTCTTTTAATTTCTTGGCTGCAGTCCCCATCTGCGGTGATCTTGGAGCCCAGGAAAATAAAATCTGTCACTACCTCCATTTCTACCCCATCTATTTGCCAGGAAGTGAGAGGACCGGATGCCATGATCTTAGCTTTCCTAATGTTGAGTTTCAAGCCAACTTTTGCACTCTCCTCCTTCACCCGCATCAAGAGGCTCTTCAGTTCCTCTGCACTTTCTGCCATGAGAGTGGTATCATCTGCATATCTGAGGTTGTTGATATTTCTCCCAGCAGTCTTAATTCCAACTGGTGATTCATCTAGCCCCGCCTTTTTCATGATGTGCTCTGCGTATAAGTTAAATAGGCAGGGTGACAGTATACAGCCTTGCCAAACTCCTTTCTCAATTTTGAACCAATCAGTGGTTCCGTGCCCAGTTCTTACTGTTGCTTCTTGACCCACATATAGGTTTCTCAAGAGACAAATAAGATGGTCTGGTACTCCCATCTCTTTAAGAACTTGTCCCAATTTGTTGTGATCCACACAATCAAAGGCTTTAGCATAGTCAATGAAGCAGAAGTAGATGTTTTTCTGGAACTCCCTAGCTTTCTCCATGATCCAGTGTATGTTGGCAATTTGATCTCTAGTTCCTCTCCCTCTTCGAAATCCTGCCTGTACTTCTGGTAGTTCTCGGTCCACATACTGCTGGAGCCTAGCTTGTAGGATTTTGAGCATCACTTTGCTAGCATGTGAAATGAGTGCAATGGTGCGGTAGTTTGAACATTCTTTGGCATTGCCCTTCTGTGGCCACTGTTGAGATTTCCAAATTTGCTGGCATATTGAGTGTAGCACTTTTACTGCCTCGTCTTTTAAGATTTTGGATAGCTCAGCTGGAATACTGTCATCTCCACTAGCTTTGTTGTTGCTCAGACTTCCTAAGGCCCATTTGACTTCACATTCCACAATGTCTGGCTCGAGGTCAGTGACCACCCCGTCATGGTTATCAGGGACAGCTCTTTCTTGTATAGTTCTTCTGTGTAATCTTGCTACCTCTTCTTAATCTCTTCTGCCTCTGTTAGGTCCCTGCCATTTTGGTCCTTTATCATGCCCCTCTTTGCATGAAATGTTCCCTTCATATTTCCAATTTTCTTGAAGAGATCTGTGGTGCTCCCTATTCTATCGTTTTCTTTTATTTCTTTGCACTGTTCATTTAAGAAGGCATTCTTATCTCTTCTAGCTATTCTCTGGAATTCTGCATTCAATTGGGTGTATCTTTCTCTTTCTCCCTTGCCTTTTGCTTCCCTTCTTTCCTCAGCTATTTGTACAGCTTCCTCAGTCAGCCATTTTGCTTTCTTGCATTTCTTTGTCTTTGGGATGGTTTTAGTTGCTACCTCTTGTACAATGTTGCGAACCTCGTCCATAGTTCTTTAGGCACTCTGTCTATCAGATCTAATTCCTTAAATCTATTTGTCACCTCTACAGTATATTCATCAGGGATATGATTTAGGTCAAACCTGAGTGGCCTAGTGCTTTTCCCTACTTTCTTCTATTTTGCAACCAGAAGCTCATGATCTTGGGGGGGAGGGGGGGGTAAAATGGTTTTAAATGATATTGTTGTATTTTTATTTGTTGTAAGCCGCCTCGAGGCTTTGTTGCGATGGGGTGGCATAGGAATGGTTTAATAAATAATAAATGAATAAAATCTGAGCCACAGTCAACTCCTGGTCTAGTTTTTACTGACTGTATACAGCTTCTCCAACTTTGGTTGCAGAGCACATAGTCAATCTGATTTCTGTGCAGACCATCTGTGTTGACTGTCTGGTGATGTCCATGTGTAGAGTTGTCTATTGGGTTGTTGGAAAAGAGTGTTTGCTATGACCATTGTATTCTCTTGACAAAATTCCACCAGCTTGTGCCCTGCTTCATTTTGTACTCCAAGGCCAAACTTGCCTGTTATTCCAGTTATCTTTTGGCTTCCTACTTTAGCATTACAGTCCCCCATGAGGATACAGACATCATTTTTTGGTGTTAATTCTAGAAGGTGTTGTAGGCCTTCACAGAACCGGTCAACTTCAGCCTCTTCAGCACCAGTGGTTGAGGCATAGACTTGGACTACTGTGATGTTGAAAGGTTTGCCTTGGATTTGAACTGAGATCATTCTGTCATTTTGGAGATTGTATCCCAGTACTGCTTTTCCTACTCTTCTATTGACTATGAAGGCTACTCCATTTCTTATTTATTTATTTATTTTGCACATTTCTACGCTGCCCCATCGCCAAAGCTTGGGGTGGCTCACATTCGTAAAAAAATAATAATTCAAAATTAACAATAAATAATCCAATATTAATACATATAAAAATAATCTGAGTCGCCCTGGCCAAAAATTAAAACTAATAAAAAATATTAACCATTAAAATAGCGTTTGAATGAAAAGGTCCTCGCCTGGCGCCGGAAAACAAATAATGACGGCGCCAGGCGGACCTCTCTGGGGAATGCATTCCGTAGGTTGGGCGCCACCGCAGAGAAAGTCCTCCTCCGAGTAGTCACCCTCCTAATTTCCTTCACGGAGGGTTCTCGGAGAAGGGCCTCTCCCGCCGATCTCAAGGGGCGGGTGGGCAAGTACGGACGTAAATGCTCCTTCAGGTAAACAGGGCCCAAGCCGTTTAGGGCTTTATAGGTCATAACCAACACCTTGAATTGGGCCCGGACTTCAAGGGGGAGCCAGTGTAGCTGACGGAGAATTGGGGTCATATGAGCATAACGCCCAGTCCCCGTCAGCAACCTGGCAGCTCTATTTTGAACCAATTGAAGTATCCGGACCGTTTTCAAGGGCAGCCCCATGTAGAGAGCATTGCAGAAGTCAAGTCAGGAAGTCACCAACACATGTATCACTGTCGCTAGGCAGTCATTCTCCAGGTAAGGGCGCAGCTGATAGATCAGCCGAAGCTGAAAGAAAGCGCTCCTCGCCACTGCTGTCACCTGAGCTTCCAAAAGAAAGCTCTGGGTCGAGGAGCACTCCCAAGCTGTGGACTTTGTCCCTAGGGGGGAGTGCAACCCCATTCAGGACTAAATTCAATTCACCTTCCCTGAAGCCCGATCCACCAACCAACAGGACCTCTGTCTTGTCTGGATTGAGCTTCAGTTTATTGGCCCTCATCCAGCCCACTACCTTGGCCAGGCACCGGTTCAGTACAGCCACTGCCTCACCTGGATGGGTAGAAAACAAGAGGTAGAACTGGGTATCATCAGAGTACTGATGACTCCGCAGCCCACACCTCCTGATGACCTCTCCCAGTGGTTTCATGTAGATATTAAACAGCAAAGGGGACAAAATGGAACCCTGCGGAACTCCATGGCATAGCTGCCATGGCGCAGAGCCATAGTCCCCCAGCACCACCTTCTGGAATCGGTCATTGAGATAGGAGCGGAACCACTGCAAAGCAGTGCCCCCGACCCCAATCCCGCTAGCCTATCCAGAAGGATACCATGGTCGATGGTATCGAAAGCCGCTGAGAGGTCCAGGAGAGCCAACAGGGACGCACTCCCCCCGTCCCTCTCCCTGCACAGGTCATCATACAGGGCGACCAAGGTGGATTCAGTACCGTACCCGAGTCTGAAGCCGGACTGAAATGGGTCCAGATAATCCGTTTCATCCAAGAGTGCTTGGAGTTGTCCCGCCACCACCCGCTCCAACACCTTGCCCAGAAACAGAATATTGGCCACCAGTGTATAATTAGAGGCCATCCCTGGATCCAGTGACACCTTCTTCAGGACTGGTCGGACTACTGCCTCCTTCAAAAGACTAGGACCGATTCCAAGATGGTGTCAGAACGAGACAGATGTGATTAGCTATCTCTGCTAATTACTCTGGTATTTTTCCAGCAGCGGGGTCGAGAGACCTAAACAAACCCTGTAGGGGTGAAGATAGAGTACCTGGGCATGTTTTGGCTGGATGTGGGGTGGCGATCCCATATCAGTCAAGAACAATTCAGGTGTCTCAGTTGGACAATACAGGAGGTTTTTTAGCCTCTGCAAGTTCACGGCATCTTATTAGACTAGCGTAGAAATCTTTATAAGCCGGATAAACATCGGAACTGCTGAGTAAATATTTTTATTCGGATATCTTTTCTCTGCAACAATTACCCGTGGGAAAGCAGTATTTGGCATGAAGAGCTGAAGAACCCTTTTAATCAGCAAAGCGGAGACTGAAAATACAGAGACTTTGGAAATTCAGTGTAAGTTAAATTTAAGCTTTTTTGTGAGTGTCTGTAGGGTTTAACTCTATTGAAAAGATAATGTGCAATTTGACAGAAGTATGAAAATTTGACTGAAAAGAAGAAAAGAGGGGGAAGGGAGAGGTGGAGGAAGGAATCTTCATTTCTTTGTCTGCGTTTCTGGGACTATTGCCAAAATATCTGGCAGTCTGCCAATCCTTTGTCTGTTCGTGCTATTGCAATTATGATCTCTTTACAAGAATCTCTTTCAACAATTAACTCTTATCAGCTATAAAATCTTCACAAGAATTTTTTTTTGATAAAATACACGTTCAAGATGATCAGCAAAAGAGGCTTGATAGAATTGGAACTTATTTCATGCGGCTGGGAATGATTAAAGCAGAACAGAGTATGCAGGAGACTCAACAGCTATGTGGGACTGCAGATAATGAAACAAAATTAACAGAATCAATAAATAACCTCCCACCAAATCTGTTTGCTGCGGTGAAGGAGTGGCAATTTCTGAACTCTCAAGCATATAATGGAGTTTGAGATTGAAAAAATGAGAATTTTACTACTAGAGATGCAGACACTACGAACAATTAATGATCTGCAGAAGATGAAGAAAGATGTGAAGGTCTTATTGCAATTAATGCAGCCATTGCGAATGATTAATGCTTTCCAACAGACGCCAGTTTTACTGGATCTAAGATGGTCTGGCAGAGGTGTGAAACAGAAATGTTTGTTTTAATGATATAAATGGCCTGATATGTTTATTGTGGTATGGAATGGCTAAGATATATGATTTTAATGGTGGAAGCTCATTTATTTTTAAGTGTGTGGGACTATGAAGTGATGTAGGTTTTAAGGGAAGATGAAGGATTCGTTTCCTCTCCTCTTCTGCTTTTTTCTGTCTCTTCTTTTGCTTTCTCTTTCCTATTTTGCCTTAAAGTTTAAAGATGAATGACTAAGAGCCAAACTGTATGACTTTTTGGTTTGTGAAATGTTAGAAGATAAATGACTAGTACGGGAGTAAGATGAGCTGTGCTAAACAAGCGTGAATATGAGATCTCTTTCTATTTCACTTTCACTTTTTAGTAGACATTAGACTGGAATACTTGTAAGCAAAAAATCTATTTGATTGTATTTGTAATTACCATTTCCTATTAAATTAGCTTAAAGAAAACCTGTTTAAAGAACATAATAGATAATTGCCATTGTTAAATTGAGTAGATAAGATGTCCTTAAAGAAGATGAATGGATATTAGACATGTGAAAATGACTCTCTCTTTTATTTTTCTTTCTTTTTAGTAGATATTAGTAGATATTATTTCTTTTTTAGTAGATATATTTAGTAGATATTAGATTAGAATATTTGTAAGTAAAGAATGCATTCGATCATATTTGTAATTATTATAAGGAGGAGTCTATTTGTTTAATACTGGAAAAATGAAAAGATTTGGAACTGTGTAGAGTTGGTCAGGCTGAAATTTTTATTAAAAAAGAAAGAAGATACTGACTTTTACAAAACTTGGAGAGTCCTTCTAATATGAAGAACAGGACTTTGTAAGAAATGGATGAACTGATTCTATTACAGAAGGAGAAAGAAGATAGTGACTTCTATCAAATCTTGGACTTTTGTTTATTATTGGCTGGAGAAACGGGACCTGGCTTAGATCCAAAAAGGTTTTTTTTTTCAGACTTTTTGAAATGAAATGATCACAGAATGTTAAAAGATGTGTAGTAAGTGGCTGATGCAGTAGTTTCGATGTTTGTGATAATGGATGTTTTAGTACTGTTTTGAAAATTAATAAAAAGTTGTATATAAAAAAAAAAGAGACTAGGTACCCGACCCTCCCTCAGAGAAGTGTTAACCACTTCCAAGATCCAGGTCCCAATCCCATGCTTGGCGTTGTTAATTAGCCAAGATGGGCAAGGGTCCAATAAGCAAGTGGTGGGACGTACTCGTCCAAGCACCTTGTCCACAACAGGCCGCAATAATTCAGCAATAACTGAAATTCATCCATTAATTGTGGACCAGACGGCAGCATTGGAGTCTCCCCAGAAGCCTCTGAATCATTAGTGGAGTCGAGCTCGAGATGAATCTGAGCGATTTTCTCCCTGAAATGCTGGGCAAAGTCGTCACAGCGGGCCTTCAAGGGTGGAATCAGATCTTTCTTTGGGCCAGGATAAACCAGGCCTTGAACCACCCAAAAGAGCTCCGCTGGACGGCATTTTGAGGAGGCAATGGAAGCGGAAAAGAATATCTTTTTTGCCGCCTTCACCGCCACAGCATAGGCCCGATAATGGGCTCTTAAGTGTGTTCGGTCAGATTCATCCTGTGATCTCCTCCACCTACTCTCTAGACGTCTCCCTGCCTGCTTCATTGCCCGCAACTCAGATGTATACCACGGGGAAAAGTGGGCTCTGCCTGACAGAAGAGGACGCTTGGGAGCAATCGTGTCAACAGCCCTGGTCATTTCCCATTCCATAGTTCAACCATAGCCTCGACAGGAGCACCAGTCTTGTCAGCCGGAAACTCCCCCAAGGCCTTCAGGAATCCATCCGGATCCATCCGGCTCTGGGGGTGGACCCACACAATCGGGTCTGCACCCTTACAGAGGGAGAGGCCGCTCTCGAGCACAAACCTCACGAGGAAGTGATCTGACCATGACAGGGGTGTCAAACATAAGTTCCTCACCCTCAGACCACTCTCTTCCTGCCCCATCGAGAAAACCAGGTCCAGAGTGTGTCCATGTTCATGGGTCGGGCCAAGACATGTTGAGACAGCCCTATGGCCGCCATGGAGGCCATGAAGTCCTGAGCTGCTTTGGTCAGAACAGTCTCGGCATGGAGATTGAAGTCCCCCAGGACCAGCATCCTGGGAGTCTTCAACATCAGGTCCGAGATGATCTCCAAGATATATTAAAAAACTTCTGTGTCTTTTAACTGTCAAGCTCAACAGCAATTGTCACTTAACTATAGCAGTATGTGGACTAAGAACTATGAGAAATACAGGCAGGGTTTCGAAGAGGGAGAGGAACTAGAGATCAAATTGCCAACATACGCTGGATCATGGAGAAAGCTAGGGAGTTCCAGAAAAGCATCTACTTCCGCTTCATTGACTATGCTAAAGCCTTTGATTATGTGGATCGCAACAAATTGTGGCAAGTTCTTAAAGAGATGGGAGTACCAGACCATCTTTTTTGTCTCTTGAGAAACCTATATGCGGGTCAAAAAGCAACACTGAGAACTGGACACAGAACCACTGATTGGTTCAAAATTGAGAAAGGAGTTCAGCAAGGCTGTATACTGTCGCCCTGCCTATTTAACTTATATGCAGAGCACATCATGTGAAAGGCCAGGCTAGATGAATCATGTCAAAATTAAGATTTCCAGGAGAAATATCAACAACCTCAGATATGCAGATGATATCACTCTAATGGCAGAAAGTGAAGAGGAATTAAAGAGCCTCTTGATGTGGATGAAAGAGGAAAGTGCAAAAGTTGGCTTGAAACTCAACATTAAGCAAACTAAGATCATGGCATCTGGTCCTATTACTTCCTGGCAAATAGATGGGGAAGAAATTAAGATAGTAACAGATTTTATTTTCTTGGGTTCCAAGATCACTGCAGATGGAGAACACAGCCAAGAAATTAAAAGATGCTTGTTCCTTGGGAGGAAAGTTATGGCAAATCTAGACAGCATACTAAAAAGCAGAGACATCACCCTGCCAACAAAAGTTCATAAAGTCAAAGCTATGGGTTTCCCAGTTGTAATATATAGCTGTGAGAGTTGGACCATAAGAAAAACTGTGCAAAGAGATAAAATCAGTCGATCTTAAAGGAAATCAACCCTGACTGTTCTTTAGAATGTCAGATACTTTGGCCACCTAATGAGAAGGAACAACTCATTATATTTATTTATTTGTGTGAGCCGTCCTGAGGCTATATAGCAAGGGGACAGCATACAAAAAAATTAAATAAATAAACAAACTAACTCACTGGAGAAGACCCTGATGCTGGGAATGATTGATGGCAAAAGGAGAAGGGGACGCCAGAGGATGAAGTGGCTAGATGGGGTCACTGGGGTAGTTGGTATGGGCTTGGCTGGACTCCAGGGGATGGTGGAGGACAGGAGAGCCTGGAGGAATGTTGTCCATGGGGTCATGATGGGTTGGACATGACTTTGCGACTAGACAAGACAAGATAGCTTGTTTCACCCCAAATCTGCAGAAATCTGGCCATATTTCCCGAAAAGATCATGGTGTGCTATCTAAGAAAAACAAAAAAGCTAGAAACCTAATTTTCCTAAATACTGCCATTTCAGGTTGGTAAAACATTGAAACTTCAAAGGTAGAACCTACTGTACAACCTTTAGATATGCCCAATAATTCCTTCTTATCAGGACTTGGGAGTTCTGGTGGTTGCAAGGATCCATGGGAAAGTTCCTCTGGTGCTTGATGAAACTAGCTGTGAAAACTGGAAGCATCTCTAAATATTGTTTTTGAAGAAATTGTCAGTGGAAACATTTATTCTTTAACAGTGGTGAGAAACAAACCAACCATTTTGCCCACGGCCAAGCTTGGTCCCACAAGTAAACTGATTTATAAAGGAGGGCGTTCTCTGCCAGTCCACAATCCAATCTGAGGGAACAGAGATCCCATGCAAAAGAGAAAAAGTTGTAGATAACTTGAGTAGGAATGAAAAAAAAAAATGCTTGGATCATGTTGCCAACCAGCAAACCTGTCACTGTGGCGAACTGAGTAATTCAACCCAGTCCAATATTCCATCACGTGGGACTGACTTGGTGAGCACACCTGAACGTTACCCTGATAAAGAGAGAAACACATCAGTTGTAGTCAGCCAGGTATCTGACCCATGTCTGGTCCTGACTGCCTTTGCCTCTGGGCATGGTACTCTTATTGGTATCCAACCCTCACCTGTCCTTGACTTGGTCTTTGCCTCTGGCCCAGCCACACTTTGCCAGCATCTGAACCTTGCTTGTACTTGACTTCCCCTTTGCCTCTGGGCCTACCTTCTTCCACCAAGACTTTAATCTATCTACATCATTCCTGGTCCTGGAACTCCAGTCAAAGACACCTGCCACCAAGGAACTGACTCTGGGAAAGACATAGAAAGTGTGTGGTGCTACTGGTCAAAATCAACAGCTACGTGTTGGTTGCCTGTCACAGAGAGACTTCAGAGGAAAACAAAAATCTTAGGAATGTGTGGTGCGTAAACAAGTCCCCTGCGTGTTTCCTTGGAATCCCCCTCAGTTTAGTATGATTTACTCCTAAGAAAATGAGCCGAAAATTGCAAGCAAAGGGCCAAACTTCATGGTATATTAAATACTTATTGTGCAGCTGGCTTTTGCTTTTTGCTCACATTTTAGCATGCGGGGTCTTGTTTCGGATTCCAGTGTATGGGCTGAAGAAGCGTAAACTTCCTCCCAGCTGCCTGAAATATTGCTCCCATGCTCTACCTTTTAGTCCACAGGTGGATGGGATTCTAGAAAACAAGCAATATTGGGATGTGGGGAGTTTAAACTTTCTCTACCCACTCATACCATTCCCAATCTGGACAGCAGCCCTATGTGCTTGCCTGTGGGTTGAAAAAAAAGGGTTAGCTGCATGCTGTATTTTAAATTATTGTGTACTCTGGCCTTTTATTTTTTTAAATTATATCTCATCTGAGGTTGCTTGTCCCAGAGTAAGTCATTGGGAAAAACATCTTATCAGTGGAACACAGTGAATGCCACTATGCTGAATCTTTCAAAAATTGCACATTTTAGTAAGGGGACAGAGTCTTAAGAACTGCAAGGTGGGAAGGAAAGCCCATTTAAATTCTAGTTTGACTCTTAATTCAGGATAGATTCCAATTTTAAAACAACATGAAACAAAGCCAACACAAACTGACAGTTTGTATGAAAGCTCTAAGACATCCATAACACAGAGACAATAGTATTCAGCTGTTGTCATCATTCAGACATAATGCTATACTATAATTCAGAATTACATGAACAAGGTTTGTGCAAGGCATGGCTGTGGAGACTGGAAACATCTGCTTCCTCATCAATACTAATTTTGTGTATAATTCTTTCCAAAATGGATATCTACTTAGTTTACATTATGACTCCTTGAAATAAGCCAGGATCAAATCATGATTTATGATCCTGGCTTGTTTCAGTGAGCAATAGCTTAAACCAAGGATGGATAGTGCCTTTTCCTCTAACCTGGGAAGCCTTTCTCTGTGGTTTTCTTTTCTTACGCAGTTCTCAGCAGGCCAGCCTGTTTCTGTACTGAGCAGCACCAAGCCATGTATTTAGCACATAAATGCACTAGGCTGCTAGACAAAGGCCAGATTTCTCTCCTTTCTGGTAGTTGGTATAGTTTCTGCAGGGAGGAGACCTAGAAACCAGCTTATCTTCCCCTGAAGTTAGTAGGAAATCTAAATGGGATAGCCCAATGTTTTCATAGCAGCCAGGGAAGAAGACCAGCTCCACCACAATCTCCTGCAGAGAATCAAGTGAGGTGCTAAAGGACAGAGCATGCAATTCATTCCTCTTCTGTTGCTTGCAATTTTGTTTTGGATGGGTGGGGGGGGAGGGGTGGTAGAGGGAAGAGGATGTTAGAAAGTGCAAGAAGGGATTAATTGATCCATTGCCGGTGTAAGGACCCCACAGATGCACCTGAGGAAATGGAATCCTCAAAAGGAATACAAATGTTCCCTACTCTTGGCTGATGTTTCTAGTGTGCATGTCACAGGAAATTCTGGTTAGTTGATACTGTGAAGCTGATATTTCTAAATCCTCCTTGGGACCATGAGGAGGAAAGAGCATGCAAATCCAAGGTCTTTAATACTAAACCATGAGATAGGATTATCTGACCCAGGCCATTGAGTTGTGCGTGTAAATCAGTAATCACAGACTTTTGGCTACAGAGAGGTCAAATGAAACACTACTCTTTTCAGTCAAAACCAGACTCCTGCCTGCATGGAATCAAGGGAAGAGAACAGTAAGTGCTGAGAGCTGCAGGAGTGAATCTGCCCTAAAGTGTAGAGTGACCCAGGTATGTCATGTTTACTTGTGATGTTTCAGGTCATTCACAAAGTTAGCTTTACTCTACTGTGCAAGATTGATAGCATGATGTTGGTAGCATAGTGCTGATGAGGATGAATAGCATACAGGTAGTCCCCAGGTTATGAATGTCCAGGTTATGAACAACCAATATTTACAAATGCATAGACTGCTGTAAACCCTATATGAATATCTCTCACAAAAAACCATGGCTATCTCTAGGGAACTTTATGATATGCCTGGCAATGCATCATAAGTAGCCACATGGTTCCCTGGAGATAGTCACTGCTTTTTGCTTAAGATAGAGATTTGCTATAGTCATGGCTGTCTCTGAAACTACATGATGTATCTCTAGGGAACTAGGATGACAAGTCATCAATGGCAGTATTCATGGGGTTTTGTTCTGGGTGTTGGCTCATGTGTACTCAAGCCAGTGTGTTTCAGTGCATGTGTAGGGTACATGGTTCCACTCTGGATTTTTTGTGGCATTTACCCTTGTAACCAGGCCTTCAGCTGCTACAAGGCCATTTATGGTGAGAAAAAGAAAATGGCTGCACAGACAGCCCTGGAGACCTACTTCAAAGAAGCAACTCCAGTGAGACCCCTGCCTTCCCAGCAGCACAATCAAACCCCAACTCTCCAGCACCAGGTCCATCTCTGTCATCATCAGTTAATGGTAGGCTTGATGCTACCTCAAGAATGTTCTAAACATACCTCAAGAATGTTCTAAACTGTTCTAAGAACTGTCTCTTTTATTTGTTTTCTACAATACTGTATATCTGCACACATATACATAGAGTCACACTTTCTCACTTTCTTCAGTACTGATCGTACCGTTAGCACTGAATTGTATTTTTCATTCTGTTCCACTGGCAGCCACTAGAGAGAGCAGCAATGCAAAGACCAATTAGTCTTCCTATCAGTACACTTTAGCAATGCTTTGAAACAATACTAATTTTGGTACAAGGAATGTCTTAATTTACCTATCTTCTCTGAACTTTGTAATACTTCACTCCTTTAGTTCTGTAAGCTGTGTGGTTTAAGATATGCTCTTTCAAATATTAATACATTCTTATAGAGTATTCTGAGAACACTGTATGAATGTTTTCTTTGAAAATTTGTGGACTGCAGTGCTATATACACTTCCTATAGAATAAGCTCTGCTGATTTTTTAAATCAGTACGCATAAGGTTTGGCTTCATGTTAAAGAGGCAGACATCTAAATTACTTCCTACATAGGACTGTAACAAATGAAATGTCTATAATACCTATTTGTGAAAAAGCTGGAATAGCTATTTTTTAGCACAGAGATCAGATGCTAACGTTTAGATTCCTTTGTGCAATGGTAGAGGAGGCAGCAGTGGCTGGTCCAGCCCTGTTTTGTTTTGTTCCCTTCTGTTTGTCTCCATTCCCTTCCTCCCTTCTTATGCAGCACAGCAGTACAGCAAGTGAAGGGAGCAGGGAAGCCTGAGGACCTGGCTGTGAGTGGGCCACAGCAGCCACAGGGGTATAGTGTCCCCAGGAGCATTTCAAAGTCTCCAGGTGCAGTCCTGGCTGGGCAGTGCAGGAGCATGTAGGACTCTTTTCTCTCTACACTGGCACAGGATTGCACCATTATTTGGGAATAATAATAAAGCTAGGATATTCTGTCGCCTCAGAAATAAAGGCTTATATACGTAAGACATATGCCTTTTGTTAAGTACCATATTTTTTGCTCTATAAGACTCACTTTTCCCCCCCTCAAAAGTAAGGGGAAATGTCTGTGCGTCTTATAGAGCGAATATGTGTGTGCAGTAAGTCTGTCAGATGAGCAGCCCATGGGGAAGTGATGGGGAATGTGCCTGTGATTGTGTGCCCATTTGATTCAGAATATTTTTTTTCTTGTTTTCCTCCTCTAAAAACTAGGTGCGTCTTATGGTCAGGTGCGTCTTATAGAGCGAAAAATATGGTAATCTGGTCAATATGAAAGTTACAGTTTTTAGATGCAAGCATGGCTCATGGAACTCTGCTTGGGGTGGAAAACGTCTGAAAGTAAGTAACCCTTATCTAATCATAACTTGCTCTTCAGGTGGAACCAATATCCAAAACAGAAAATACCTTTAATAAGGAGAAGTAGCATATTCTGTTTAAAATACTGTTGCTGATGTTCAGCTGTGAACAGCTGCTCTTACTTCCGAGTGGATATGTATAGATTTCCCTTGAATGGGGACATAGCATATAATGTTAGTGTGCCAGCCCTGCACACTCCAGGTGCAGCTCTGACTGAACTTCATGGAAGTTCTGAGGACATGTGTAAGAACAGGCAGCAGAGCTCTCCTGCATTTCCTGGTGCCTGGTATTTTCTAAGCCAGTGGGCCTTGCTGCTCTCTATTTTGTCCAAGTAGCTATACTTTTGTTAGCACGGCAACTACTAGATGCATTGATTTGCCCACCGCTTTGCACAGAGAGAAAAAAAAGAGAAAATCCTCTGATCTGTTTCAATGTTTCAGACTACAAGAAAAAGCATCAACTACAAGATGTCAGTATTTAAATATATTTTGAAAGATAGACCCTTCCAGTTCCATGCAGGGCTAGGCTAACACGTAATAGCTTAGGAATGCTGACTGTAACTCAGCCCAGCTGGCTATTCCACCAACTCTTTTCACTGAATTTCTTAGCCTTCAGAGATTTAAAACAAAAATGCATGCAGTTCCCCTTGGGAATTGTTTTTTCTTTTAAAGGAACTGATAAGACTTCAGTACATAACTGAGTTGGAAGTGAATTATTTTCATGGGGGGAGGGGTACTATTTTAAGCCTGTCTTGTAATAGTGGGGACGTCTTTAGAAATAAGAGTCAAGTGGCAGAAATGTTCAGGGAGGGAACCTTTAAACTTTCAATGTCTTCAAATGGTCTTCAAAGGTCCATATTTTCAGAAACTGGGCAGTGAAAGACACCTATTGCTGTCTGTGTTATATGAAAGCTGCCCTCCTAACAAACACTCTTCTCCATTGTTCCTGGACGCTCATGTTTAGTTGTACTACTGAAGGAGGATATCAGGGAGAACGTTCCTCCAAGGATTTCAGGCAAGTTGATAAACCACAATCTGGAACACACCAGTGTAGAAAATGTAAGAAGGGCCCTTGCATCAAGTCACACCTCTGGTGTGTTTACCTCAGCCTCCTCTCCACTTCCGGAGAGGTTCTTGTGTCCCTGCCTGGAGTTCCTAGGGTCTGAACCTGGGATCTTTGACATGCAATACATGCTTTACTCCAGAACTGCACCCCCTCCCAAATGCTCATAACTACCCCCAGTTCAGAAAAGAGGGGCAGCCTTCTGTGGCAAAACAATTTCCGAACTTCATGTGAACGACCAAGGAAAAAAAGACCATGGTGGTTGTGGGCAGCTTAATACAAATGTGGGTGCATGGAGGACGGAAACTCCATGTTAGGATAAATCTGCCAATGTTAGACTGTTCATAAACACATTGTGGTCACCCTTGCAATGATGGGTACAGTTCTGGTCACTGCACATTAAAAAAGGGATCCTTGTAGAACTTCAAGAAATGCAGAAAGGGACAACGAAAATGATGGGAGAGGTTGGAGCCACTCTGTGCGTCCGGGGATGTTCAGCTTAGACAAAAGGTGAAGGGTCATGCTCTCGCCGCCATTTTAGGCTCGTTTAGGCCTCCCTCCCCATTTTCTTGCTGCTGAGGCGAGGCGAGGCCTCTCTGGGGGCTCTGCTCTCCTTCCTCCAGTATTGCCTGCAATAAGTAAGGGCAGGAAATTTGCGTTATACCCGCTAGCAGGAACCTGAGGCAAGTGAGGATCGAGAACAGCTCCCTGCAAGGGCTGCACTGGGTGCGGGCACGGGGCGGGTGAGCGATCGGCGGCTTCCCTTCGCCCCCGAGTGTTCCCTTCAGCCCGGCGAGAAGCGCTGCATGCAGTGGTGCAACCTCTCTCTTCCTAGGGCGCCTGCCTGCCCAGCAATATCACCGAGGAGGATTTTGGGCGGCTGATTAAACGGGACTGCGCTTTGGCTTGGGCTTGGGCTCGGTCTCGGGCTGAAATAGCGAAGGTCACTTGATGGAAGAGCGGACCTCCACGAATTCTAGTTGCTGCTTTACTTGTGAAGATGCTTTCAGCTGCGACCTCCATGGAGCTTCCACAGCAAGCGCTCAGCTCTCAGCTTGGTCCTGTGGAAAGAGCAGTCGTTCAAGACGATCGTGGCAGAAAGCTTTCCTCGTGTCCGCCACAAAACCTGCCGGAAATAAATCCCTCGAAAGAGGCACATTCTTGCTGATCATGACCCTGAGCGGTGCTTGCAGAACCTACAGGACAACTTGACGTTGCAGAAGGGCTGCCTGAGAAATACCTATATGAAGGCTGCTCGCATATAAGACAAGGTCCATATTTTGGGCTGCTTTTCTGATGTTTGTCCTATGTCTGGTGTATAGGAGGACCCCTATCTTGAGCAGTAACTCTCACATACCCAGTAACGTGAATTGGCTTCAGTAGGTAATAGTCCGCCGGAAGTTTCTAGACTCTCCTGACGACACATTATTCTAGCTAATAGTCACGTTACCTCTGATTTCATAAGAGCTCACATTTGTCTTCTGCGCACTTTGGCTCATCTCTGTGTGATCTGTGTCTGTTTTGTAAAGTGATGTGATAGCTTTCTTTTTGACCCTAAACCATGGAGTGTCACAAAAGAAGAAAATATGAAGTTTGTTTTAAGCTAAAAGTTATTCACATTTTGAAACAGTCTAATGTAATGCAGCAGGAAGGTTCGACGTAACCAAGAAGATGGTGCGGGATTGGAGGAAGAATGAAGACAAACTAAGGAAAAATCCCAAGAATAAATGTGCAGTGAGAAGTGGAATCACATGTTGGCCAGAAGTGGAGCAGCAAGTTGCAGAATGGGTGGTTGAACAAAGGCAGCAAGGTTACGTTGTGACAAGGAACAGGATCAGGTCGCATGCTCTCAAGTGGTCAAAATTGAATCCAGACAAGGGAAGGGACTTTAAGTCAATGTTGGAATGGTGTAGCCAGTTTATGAATAACAAAAAAAGCTTGTAATTTGTCAAAAAGCAAAAACAAATCCCAGAAACTCCTGCCAGATCTTGACCAGAAAGTTATTAAGTTTTATAAATTTATTATTCAATCAAGGCAACAATATGAAATCAGCATTTCAAACATTGGAAACATGGGTGAAATTCTAATGAATTTTGACATGATAAGCAGTAAGACTATGGAAACTTTTGGTTCTGAAACCATGCTAGTGAAAAGTTCAAAGCATGAAAAAATAGGTTTACTGTGGTATTGTCTTGCATGGCTGATGGTGGGAAGTTAACACTTATGGCTATCTTCAGATGAAAAACTAGACCCAGAATAAATTTCCCCACTGGAGTTTTCATTCATTTTCATGAAAAAGGATGAAAGGATGAGAATGGAGTCAAACTGTGGATTAATAATGTGTTGAACAAGCAACGAGGAAGTATGTTTCAGAAAAATACTAGTTTATTAGTTTGCGTATCTTTCATAGTTACACAACAGATGCTAAAAAAACTGCACTGGCAGAAAATAAAACTAAAATGGTTATTATACCAGGAGGATTGACTTCAGTTTTGTAGCCATTAGATGTGTCCTTAAATAAACATTTTAAAGATAATATCTATAGAGAATGGAATAATTTGGTTATATCTAAGAGATCATTCAGTAAAGGAGGATTGTTGCACATTCTAACACTTGATGTTTTGTGCAATTTTGTAACAACAGTGTGGGACAAATTTAAAGCAGAAAGTGTTATTAAATCATTTTAAATGTGTGGTGTATCTAACACAATGGACAGAAGTGGTGAATTCCTTTGGAACAGTGATGAAGAGTAAAGTTTCCTGGAGTTGGACTGAAGCTACCCTACAAAATGAAGCTGAAAATGTAATCAAAGACCTCATACGTTAGCGAATTATCCAGTATGGTTTGTTGCTTTGGTACCGGTATATACCAGCAGTAGTAGCAATAAAACCCTTTCTTGGCATGCAACATAAAACCTTAGTCTGAAACACAGAGGCTTAAACCCACTAGCTTCCCTGAAGAACAGGAAAGCTGAGCTTGGGACTTCACAATCCAGTGCAAATAAGCTGCTATTCTCTTCAGAACCTCAGGCATCTCAGCAGATAAGATAGTCTGTACTTTAGCCATATCCAACCAGCCATGCATCCTTTCAGAATTGGGTCTAGGTATTTCTTATGAAGACCTCTATAAAGGGGAAGTGGAACAGCATGTGCACAAGTGTTTCAGCACTGCCCATCTCACAGGAGCATCATCTTTCATCCTAGGGAGTCCTGTTAAATCTACCATAAAACAATGCCAAGGGCATGGCATTATATCTAGTGAGTGGACATGCTCTGCGCTCCTGTACAAAGTTTTAAGTGATAAAAGAAGGGGGCCAATTGGCCAGATTTACCATATTTTTTGCTCTATAAGACTCACTTTCCCCCCCTAAAAAATAGGGGGAAATGTCTGTGCGTCTTATAGAGCGAATATGTGTGTGCAGTAAGTCTGTCAGATGTGCAGCCCGTGGGGAAGTGATGGAGAATGTGCCTGTGATTATGTGCCCATTTGGTTCAGAATATTTTTCTTCTTGTTTTCCTCCTCTAAAGACTAGGTGCGTCTTATGGTCAGGTGCGTCTTATAGAGCGAAAAATACGGTAACAGGAATGTGCAAGTGTAGCAGGGAACATAATTTATTAGCTGCACTCCAAATATCCTTCTGTTCTATGTCCAAAATTCTGTCCTTGATCATTCAGAAAGCCTTGATTTTACTTAAGGCTCCCACTGATTCTGTGTCAATTCCTATTGATCATAACTGTTTTACAAGATTTATAGTGCTAATATGTAGGTCAGATTCCAATACAAGTTGGTATATCAAACTAGTTTGATCCGGAATATAATATATTGTTAAGCAAAACTGAATTAACCTGAACCAGGCCAGAGCCACTAACAAGGATTGGCCAGTTTCTCGGCAATGAGCAGCATAGGGAAGGCAACATGGTAGTCGTAGAACTTGATGTAAGAAGAAGGTTTGTATTTGCTTGATTGAGTGATCAATAGTGCTACACTAGATTGAAACACTCTACAGAACTTGTGGTATGATTTTGGCCTTGAATACCTCCAAGACTGCCTGTATGTAACTATTTCCTTGACTGTAATAAAATCAGGTAAGAGCTTGAGCTGTGAATCTGGCTACATTTACCGTTGCTTTACAATGTGCCACACAAGAGTGATTATAAGGTAATGCCATAATATCTGTACTGTTTAACTTGCTTGATTTTATTTCCATTACATTTCCAACTAAGTTGTTTCCATTTTTTTACAAAGACCAACATTTCAGATTTTTTTATTATTTAATTTTAAGTTGTTGGATTTTAAATACCTGACACTTCTGTCAATCATGTGCTTCAAACCAATATGTGCCCTAGAGAAGAGTGCAGCATCATCTGCATACAGGAAGCAATGGAATATGTCTAGTACCCAGTCTAGGGCAATGCCTCTCAACTACCTCTACAGGTAGCTAGATCATTTAGAAAAAGATTGATTAATAAAGGAAAAAGAATACAGCCTTGTTTAACTCCCCTATTTACTGGTATGTGTTCAGTTATTTCTCCACCCAAGGAAGAGTGAATCTGGCAGGATGTATTAGAGTATAATACATAATAATAATAAGGCATAGAAGTCTCCTGTCCATAGCTAAATTCTGGAGTTTCTTCCATAATATCTCCTCTCAATTGAGTCAAAAGCTTCCTTTTAGATCTAGAAAGGCTACGCAGAGCTTTAAATTTGCTTTCTTCACCTGCTGTTAATAAGATGTGACAAAATTAGGCAGTTATCAAGAGCAGACCTACCCTGCTGGAAACCTGCTTGTTCTGGAGCAAGAATTGCCTTGCTTCTGAAAAATCAGTAAGAATTGTTATGATTATTATCTGAATCTTTTTAAAATGGTGAATATAATATGACAAAAACTTTTGACCTGGCATATAAAATGACCCTCAATTTTTGCTTCGCTCTTTTTGGTTTCAATGGATGTCTTAGATGCCAATTGTTGTTGTTAGTCGCAAAGTTGTGTCCGACCCATTGCAACCCCATAGACAACATCCCTCCAGGCCTTCCTGTCCTCCACCATCTCCTGGAGTCCAGTTAAACTCACACCAACTGCTTCAGTGACTCCATCCAGCCACCTCATCCTCTGCTGTCCCCTTCTTCTTTTGCCATCTATTGTTCCCAGCATTAGGCTCTTCTCCAGTGAGTCCTTCCTTCTCATTAGGTGGCCAAAGTATTTGAGTTTCATCTTCAGTATCTGGCCTTCTAAAGAGCAGTCAGGGTTGATCTCCTCTAGGACTGACCAGTTTGATCGCCTTGCAGTCCAGGAGACTCGATATGGTAAATTAAAAAGCCCGATAGCATCATAAGGAAAGAGAAAACTCACCACATTTTGCCCAGTCTGAAATATTTGAATATGAGTATGCTTCACATTGGAAGGCTCTTGATGAAATGGAAAGCAACAGCATGAACAAGTTGATAGAAACATGAGAGAAGTCAAGGAGAAACTGGAGGCAAAAATGGAAGCACATGAGCTTCAGCTAATGCTGAAGAGACAAGATCCTATGAGTTGTCAAGAAGAACTGAGACATGTGGATGATCTCAGAAATCAGGAGATACAGAAAAGAAAGCAAATACAATTGAGACATGAAGAAGAACATAGGTGTTGTGAAAAAGAGATGCTTGGCCAGAAAGAACAGGATTTAAACCAAATTTCATGGACATTTCCACAGTTGAGAACCTTACAATGAAACAGTCAACAACTGAAACAAGAAATAGTGACAGCAGATGAGACTCCTAGGTTGGAAGGCACTGAACCAGCTACTGGGGAAGAGCAAAGGACATGTAAGAATAGTGTTGCTGCTAATGTCTCAACCAGGTCAAAACCAGAAGGAAAGACTAGCAAAAGGCAGGCAGAGGTGAAAGTCCAGTGCTGCACAATATATGCAACTGGAACATGGACCATAAGAAGTATAAAGAAAGGTAAACTGGAAACTGGAAAGCAAGAAATAGAATGGCTAAGCACCTCAGCATTTGGGGTAAGCAAACTACTTAGACTGGAATGGGCCATTTTCATTCAAGCAAACACAATGTTTTCCTCTGGAAATGATAAACTCAGAAGCAATGAAAATGGAGTGGCTCTATTACTGAGGCAAGATATAGCACAGGCAGTAAGGGGTTATCATGCAAATTCAGAGTGAATAGTATCAGACTTCTTGGAAAACCTGTCAATATAAGCATCATTCAAGCATATGCTCCAATAACATAGCCTGAAAAATAAGAAATTAAAAGTTTTATGCAAACGTCCAGGAAGAAATTGATAATACACTGAAATAGGAATCACTGCATTCCAATAATCATAGTCCATTGGAATGCAAGCGTTGGGATGCAAATAAGGGAGAATCCAGAACTGTGGGATCATTTGGCCCAGGACACAGAAATGATGCAGGAGAATGACTCATAGAATTCTATGAACCCAATGACTTCTATTTATTGCAAATATTTACTTCAAGCAATGTGATAGACAACTAAACACATGGATATCACTAGATGGCCAATACAGAACTCATAGATTACATAATTAGGAGCAGTTGATGAAGAAGCTATTCTCGCTGCTAAAATGGGACCAGGAGCACATTGTGGTAGGGATCATAAACTATTAATATCAGAAATTAGAATAGAGCTGAAAAAGATCACTAACAGAAGCATAGAGCCCAAAAAGAAGAGAAGAACCACCACTTCTCCAAGCCTCAGTCTACCCAGTCACTACTGTCAACATCCAGGGTCTTCCTCCAAGTACAAACTCCAAGGGAGGATTGGAGGGTGGTAACAAAAGGGAGGGCTTACTCTGGTGGCCCCCATGTATGGAGTGACCTCTGCACTGAGGTTGACTCCAACGCCAATCTTGTCAGCTGTTTGACAACAAATTAAGACAACTCTTTATGTCAAGGCTTTTAAAGATATGCTTTGATATCCAAGAGCTCGAGGTTGTTATGTTGTTGTTGTTAGTCGCAAAGTCGTGTCTGACCCATTGTGACCCCATGGACAACATTCCTCCAGGCCTTCCTGTCCTCCAACATCTCCCAGAGTCCACTCACGCTCACACCAACTGCTTCAGTGACTCCATCTAGCCACCTCATTCTCTGCTGTCCCCTTCTTTTGCCATCTATTGTTCCCAGCATTAGGCTCTTCTCCAGGGAGTCCTTCCTTCTCATTAGGTGGTCAAGAGACTCGCAGGAGTCTTCTCCAGCACCACAATTCAAAGGCCTCAATTCTTCGGTGCTCAGCCTTCTTTATGGTCCAACATTCATAGCCATATATTGCAACTGGGAAAACCATAGCCTTGACTATACGCACTTTTGTGGGCAGGGTGATGTCTCTGCTTTTTAGTATGCTGTCTAGATTTGCCATAGCTTTCCTCCCCAGGAGCAAGTGTCTTTTAATTTCCTGGTTGTAGTCCCCATTTGTGGTGATCTTGAAGCCCAGGAAAATAAAATCTGTCACTACCTCCATTTCTTCCCCATCTATTTGTCAGGAAGTGAGAGGACCGGATGCCATGATCTTAGTTTTCTTAATGTTGAGTTTCAAGCCAACTTTTGCATTCTCCTCCTTCACCCACATCAAGAGGCTCTTTAGTTCCTCTTCACTTTGGTCCTTTATCATGCCCCTTTTTGCATGAAACATTCCCTTCATATCTCCAATTTTCTTGAAGAGATCTCTGGTCCTCCCTATTCTATTGTTTTCTTCTATTTCTTTGCACTGTTCATTTAAGAAGGCATTCTTATCTCTTCTAGCTATTCTCTAGAATTCTGCATTCAATTGGGTGTATCTTTCTCTTTCTCCCTTGCCTTTCGCTTCCCTTCTTTCCTCAGGTATTTGAAAAGCTTCCTCAGACAGCCATTTTGCTTTCTTGCATTTCTTTTTCTTTGGGATGGTTTTAGTTGCTACCTCTTGTACAATGTTGCGAACCTCCGTCCATAGTTTTTCAGGCACTCTGTCTATCAAAAGGCAAAAAGATATGATGCCGGAATATGAGCCCCTCAGGTCGGAAGGTGGCCAATACGCTACTGGGGAAGAGCAGAGGGCTAGTACTAGTAGCACCAGAAAGAATGAAGTGACTGGGTCAAAGCCGAAAGGACACTCAGTTGCTGATGTATCTGGTGGTTTATGGAGAGTCCAATGCTGTAAAGATCTATACTCCATAGGAACCTGGAATGTAAGATCCATGAATCAAGGCAAGCTGGACGTGGTCAAACAAGAGATGACAAGACTGAACATCGACATCTTAGGAATCAGTGAACTAAAATGGACAGGAATGGGTGAATTTAATTCAGATGACCATCAGGTATACTACTGCAGCCAAGAATCCCTCAGAAGAAACGGAGTAGCCTTCATAGTCAATAGAAGAGTAGGAAAAGCAGTACTGGGATACAATCTCCAAAATGACAGAATGATCTCAGTTCGAATCCAAGGCAAACCTTTCAACATCACAGTAGTCCAAGTCTATGCCTCAACCACTGGTGCTGAAGAGGCTGAAGTTGACCAGTTCTATGAAGGCCTACAACACCTTCTAGAATTAACACCAAAAAATGATGTCTGTATCATCATGGGGTATTGGAATGCTAAAGTAGGAAGCCAAAAGATAACTGGAATAACAGGCAAGTTTGGCCTTGGGGTACAAAATGAAGCAGGGCACAGGCTGGTAGAATTTTGTCAAGAGAATATGATGGTCATAGCAAACAGTCTTTTCCAACAACCCAAGAGACAACTCTACACATGGACATCACCAGACGGTCAACACAGAAATCAGATTGACTATGTGCTCTGCACCCAAAATGGAAAAGCTCTACACAGTCAGTAAAAACTAGACCAGGAGTTGACTGTGGCTCAGATCATGAGTTTCTTGTTGCAAAATTTCGGCTTAAATTGAAGAAAGAAAAGAAAAGCACTAGGCCACTCAGGTATGACCTAAATCATATCCCTGATGAATATATAGTTGAGGTTGTTATACATTCCCCTTGTTTTTTGCAGGGGTATTTTTTATTGTGGCTCTTTTTCATTTTTCATCTCTTCTTAATTTTTTCTTTTAAATCTTGTATGCTTCAGAATATTTTAAATATTTGCCATTTATTTATTTATTTATTTATTTATTTATTTATTTATTTAATGTGTGGCAGGAGTCCACAATGCTCAGACAGAGATGTTTGGCTGCCTGCAATTGCTAGCTCGTTTTGTCCACATGTGTGTGTGCATCGCAGGGGGTGAACTAGCTCCACACACATGCAGGCTAAGTGGCATTTGGGTTGTCAGCTCATCCAGGCTTCTCCCACCAGAAGCGCCTCACTTCCAGCACTGGCTCCTGCTCTCCTCACAAACTCCGCTAGCTTTTCCCACTGGAGTGGTACCCATTTATCTACTTGCAGATTTACATGCTTTCAATCAGCTGGGTGGGCAGAAGCTAGAGGCAAATGATGGGAAGTCACTCCATCACACGGTGCTAGGCTCAAGCCGCCAGCGTATCCGCACATCCGGTACCATTAAGCTGCTGCACCACGTGTCTCCGTTGTGTTACTTTTATGGACTGTTGCAAACCACTTTAGAATGCTGCAGCTCAGGGGATACAAAACTGAATAAGGGGAGGCATGATAGTATACATAAGGAAAAAAAAATTCTTCCTAATACCAGTGTGCAGAGTCATCCCATGAGGTGAATGGTGAAAATTGCAGGACAAATAAAAAGAAACATTTCACATAACTTATAAGGAAACCATGGAATTTGCTAGCATGAGATGTGGTGATGGCCATCAGTTTAGCTGGCTTTGAAAGGGGATTAGACAAGTTCATGGGGACAAGGCTAGCAATACCTGCTAGTCTTGATGACTATATACTATCTTCACATTCAGATTGAATATGTCTTTGTACACTAGCTGCTCGGTGACAACAGCAGGCAGGTGTTGTTGCAATAATGTTCTGCTTATGGGTTTCCCACGGGCAGTTGGTGAACACAATGCTGGACTAGATTAACCTTTGTATGACTCTAGTATAACCTTTGTAAGAGTCTAGTATGACTGTTTCTGATTACCACTTCAAGAGATTACTCCCCCATTACTATACAAAGAAAACTAGTACATCAGGAAACAGGATAAAACAGAGTATTTCTCCCAAATGGGAACTCTGCATAAGCAGGGAATATTTAATAGAATGTATTTATTCAAACACCCATCTGCATTTTGAGGTGTACAGGAGGTTTTATGTATGAACATGTAGTTCAGTTCCAAACCTTTACTTACAGTGGGTAATACCACTTGTGATGAAACTTCCACAATATGTTTAACAATGCAGCTCACAATATGTTTAAAAGTGCAGCTCAGAGTTATATATTTATATATCAGTGGCACCTTCTCAGACAAGCAGGGTTCAGTGTTATGCAACATTTTTATTAATTATTTCGATGAGGAAGTACGGGGAACACTTATCAACTTTGCAGATGATACAACATTGTGTGGGATAGCTAATACCTGGAAGACAGAAACAAAATTCAAAGTGATATTGATAAGTTGGAGCACTGGACTGAAAGTAACAGAAAGAAATTCAACAGGGACAAATGACAAGCTCTGCACCTAGGAAAAAGAAATGAAATACATCATTACCAACCCTAGGTAGGACTATTGGTACAGTTTATAAATATTAAAAAATAAATAAGATGGGCAATACTTGGCTCAACAGTACTACAAATGAGAAGGATCTTGGAACTGTTGTAGATTACAGGCTGAATATGAGTCAACAATGTGATGAGGCTGCAAAAAAAGCCAAATGTTATTTTGGGCTGTGCTAATAGAAGCAGCACTTCCAATTCACATGAAATGCTAGTTCTTCTCTACTTAGCACCAGTTGACCTCATCTGGACTACTGTGTCCAGTTCTGGGCACCACAATTTCTGAAAAATGCAGACAAAGGGCAGCAAGTAATTGAAAGAACTGGCCATGTTTAGCATTGAGAAGAGAAGATTGCGGGGAGAGAGAATTGCATCCTACAAGTACTGTCCTTGAAAGATAGGAGGGTTAGGGTCTGTTCTCAATCATCCCAAAGTGCAGGTTACAGAATGACAGGTTCAAGTTAAAAGGAAGTCAGGTCCTGGCTGGACATCAGGAAGAACTTCCTGACTGGTAGAGCAATACAACAGTGGGACCAATTACCCAGGCAGGTTCTGAGCTCTTCCACAGTAGATGAGTTCAATGCTAAGCTATTGACTACACCTAAGTAAATGTGAATAGGGCTGCTGTCCATGTAGGATTTATCTGCACTGAACACCATGGAACTTAGATCTGAGTTAACCTCTTTAGAATCAGTTTTCCCATTGTGACTATGGCCTAACAGAATTGTGCCTTCTTGAAATGTAGCCATTTCCTCACATTGTTGTACTGTAAGGCATGTGCTACAATTGTGAGTTTCGTGTGGGGGCAGGGAGAACCCTATCAGGACTGTGGAGATGTGTGAGAGAGGCATGTGAAGTTGTTATAATTCAACTCAAGGGAGATTTGGGTCATCCAAGATCATCTAAGATCATCACTATCAGTAGACAAAAACACAGTTCTCTATATAGAATTATAAACCAAGAGTAAAGCTACACAATTTATTAATGAACTCAGTTTACAGAACACATTAAGCCACAGTGGTCTGACATGTTGTTTGAGCCCAGGACTCTTCCTATTGAGTGGTTTATGAGCTTGCTGTAGGGCTTGATAAACCCATTGTGTTGCCCAAATCCAGACAGAAAATCAACCGTGATCAAGTTAAAACAAAAAGCAAAAACCAGTCAGAAACCGCTTGGCATGGATAACAGGAAAGGCTTGCTAAGGAAGCTCTTGGGGACAGCTAGGAAAGTTTTCTCCCTTCTCTACTAGCAGCAGTGGTGCAATTCAGGTTGCGAAAAGAAATCCCATGCAGGGAGGCAGGTTTGTCACTTTAAATCACACTCTCAAGCCCCATGCGAGTTTCCCTCTGGTTTTGCCACTTCCTGAGCTGCTCTCTACTCAGGGTCAATTGCAAAACTGAGAAGACAGCTGGGGCTTCCTAGCATCCTCTGGGGATCCTGCTTGGAAGGAGAAAGAATTGAAAGAGTGCCCCTCCAAACACTCTTTTACAGCTTCTTGGGATTTATTTAGGGGGCCCTTGGCGCAGTGGTTTAAACCGTTGTGCTGCTGGGCTGGTTGATCGAAAGGTCGCCGGTTCGAATCTGCACACGGGGTGAGCTCCCATGCGCCGTCCCAGCTCCTGCCAACCTTGCAATTCGAAAGCATGCAAATGCAAGTAGATAAAAAGGTACCACTTTGGTGGGCAGGTAACAGCGTTCCGTGCACTTCGGTGTTTAGTCATGCCGGCCACACGACCACGGAGACTGTCTGCGGACAAACGCTGGCTCCCTCGGCTAGGAAACGGAGATGAGCGCCGCCCCCTAGAGTCAGGCATGACTGGACATAGCGTCAAGGGGAAACCTTCACCTTTACCTTTTATGCCTCTTTATGATTAGGACGTAAGAAAGTGAAGGCAGCCCAGGATCACATGAACACCCCAAAGAGTGCTCTACTGTATTCTATTCTCTTTACAAGATGCTACTGTAGAGTGTTTTCCATGCACATCCCCTTTAAAAATGTCATAATTAGCAGTGACCTACCGAACTAACTTAGCATAGACACTGTGTCCATGCAGATAAGTTTCCATGCCAAACTGCAAATTGGTAGCCCTTTGCAGCAGGACCCTTGTTGGTTGGGGTTTGGGGGTGTTCATATGGCCCTGGGCTGTCCTCACTTTCTCACCTGTAGATATCGCAGAAGCACTGTTTTTGAAAAGGTCAAGCCAAATGGTTGGCTCAGGAAACATCTTAGTGTTCCTGCAGTGTCCCTTAGGATGTCCCTGGGATGTGGCAGAAGGACTGAGACAGGGAAGACAGGAGAAGAGGAGGGAGGAAGAAGCAAACAGTCCCTGCTGTGCCTGGTCATCTGTGCTTATTTGGCATTCACATGTGGGTTGACATGTTATGTGAACCCAGCCAATCACGATGGGAGCCCCACTCACAGAACTCCAACATGACTTGCAGTTTGGCCCTTAGGCTTATCAATCAACACTAGTATTTCTGGAATAGTTGTCTGGGGATAGTATTCGTTTTACAGTATTTATATAGAGCTTTTTATTATTATATTTATTAAGCCATAATGGAGTTCACAATAATAAAATCAAATGCATAGGTGGAGCATGGTTTTCATAACAGTAGTTCTGGACTATAAGGCCAAAGGGCCTAGTGGTTAGAGTTAGAGTACTAGATTAAAACTGGAACAATCAAGGTTCACTTCCCTCCTCAGCCAAGTGCTTTTTGAATGATTCTTGGCCAGTCACTGTACCTCAGCCTAACCCACAACACAAGGTTGTTGTGAGGACAAAGGGGGCAAGAGAAACTTGAAAACTACCCATAGCACCAGGGAGGAAAAGTGGAACAAAAATCCAATAGATGAAAGATCAGCTGCTAATTAAATCCTGTTGCTCCTTGTTCTGCATTGCTGAAAGGTGGTGGCAGCAGTCAAGGAATGTGCTGAGGCAGATGTTCCTGCTACTAGTGCTCTGAGCAGGTTGTGTCAGCAATTGTCACACTTCTCAGAGGCAATTGAGGTGCAATGACTTCTTTCTGGGCCTCCTAGTGGTACTGAAGGAAGGAAGTGGAAGTTAGGTAAGTCAGTGTGTATGAGTGAAAGGCAGAATTATACACTTGCATGTGTGCCCACTAACCCAAAGAAAAAATAACATGACTCACTTCAAATGCTGGGGGAAAAAAATGTATTTTATACTCTCAGCTTAAAACAGTTTGTTTGACATTTTCCTGAGTAACCTTGTGCCATAATATACTAGTTTCTAAAAGGGAAGTCTCTTGATAAAAATTTCTGTGGCAGTTGCCACCAGCAGGCACTGTTTGTAGATTTCATAAATGAGGTGGGGCAGGGGGTATGCATCCTTACACTTATAAATGCATAGCTAAGTATGAAACAAGAAGGACCTATTAAAAGATGCAATTCGATGCACGCTTATGTGGAAATAAGTACAGGGAATTGTCCGGGATCTACTGCAGAGTAAACATGAAAGGATTGCTCCCATTTGAGAAACAGCACATTCCCCCCATACGGGCAGAAGAGCTCCTTCTACTCCTGGATACGCAAGAAGCGTTCTTTCCTCAGGTAGCGCACAGGAGTTGTCAGCGTGTGCCGCCGACCTGGGCCTAACTCAAGCGTGGCTTCCACGAGTAAGCTCGGCCTGAATCGGGCTCGTTTGCCCTTCGCCAAGTCCGCCCGCCTCGAGGGCTGAGGCCACGGAGGCAGGCTGGCCTGCTGCAGGGAGGCCGGCCGGGAGAGCAGCCGAGCGCGCAGGACGCGGCTCCACGGGCGCCCAGGAAGCGCCGGACTCGCGCGCTCCGTCCGGGGCAGGCAGGGACAGGGTTAAGCCAGACTGGGCGGAGGAGCCGCCAGACAGTCGGCGAGAGCCGCGCCTGCGCAGGGGGCTGGCCTCTGGCCGCGGTCTCGCTCGCGAAGTTGTCCGGGGGCCGGGGAGAAGTTGACGGTGCTGGGCGGAGGCAGAGGGCGGTGGGGCCGGGCTGTGCGCTCGGATCCCTGCCGGCCATGGCGTTCCGCAGGCGAGCGAAAAGCCACCCGCTTTTCAGCCAGGAGTTCCTCATCCACAACCACGCCGACATCGGTTTCTGCCTGGTGCTCTGCGTGCTCATCTCGCTCATGTTCGAGGTGAGCAGCCCTCGCCGGAGTTAGCAGCCCATCGGCTTTCGGGACGGGGCGGGAGAGTGGTCCTGTCAGTGCAGAGCCCGCTGCGTAACGGGCCCCTCTCTGGCCGGCGGGGTGCCGAGCGGCTCCCTCCCGGAATGAGCGCTTCTCTCTGCCTTTCTCGCCCGGGACGACAGGCGCGCTCTCCTCTCCTCTCCTCTCCTCTCGCTCTCCCGCGCGCGCCTCCCTGCCTGACTTGCACGCTCCGATTCCTGCGTGCCTCCAGAGGGGCGAATTACTGCTATTGCTCTCTCTCGGGAGCCGCCTCATCCCTTTCCGCTTTAATTTACACCGCTGCTTCTGATGCCCTGCTTCTTCCTACAAGTGGGAAGAGTTTCTGTGTGCTTCTAACCCCATTTATCCTCCAAACTTCCTTCCTAGCCTTGTATATCCAGCCTGTCCCGATTCAGGGCCTGCGTCAGAGGTCAGCTCTGCTGGGCAGCAGCCGCAGCCCCAGCACTTCAGGAGGCGAAATCCTGACTCGCTGCCACTGAGAAAACACAGCAGGAGGGCCCGCTGGAATCTTGCTCCCTCCTCTGCACAGTGCTGCCAGTTGTGTCAACCTCCCCAAGGCAGCCTCCTCCAACTCCTCCTTGCTCTTCCACCAAAGCAGGCATGTGAACAGCAGTGGGGAGGGCAGCTGTCTCCCTCTTGCCTGTCCTCCTCCCTCCTCCTCCCCTGGAAGCAGCATGGCTTGGGCCCTGCACTGCTGTCAGGGGAGGGAGTGAGCAGGCCAATGGAGACAGCGGCTCTGTGCTCACACTAGTGAGCTCCAGTGGGCAAGGAGCCACTTTTTTCCTGCTTGTTCCCTGTGCAATGCACAGGATGGCTCCCTGTTCCTTCAAGCTGCTGCCACCGTCACCACTGGGTCCCTGCCATGGCTGCTGCTCCATGTTCAGCCAGCCACTCAGATAAGCAAGCAGCTCATGGGGCTCTGCCCTCTTCCTGAGTGGTGCAACTGTTAAGATGGGGTGCAGCAGCCTGAAACTCCTGCTGCGCAGCCCAGAGGCACAGGGCACGAGAGTGAAGGCGATAGCTACTCCTTGTTTGGTCACTGGCAAGGAAGAGCCATGGCCTCCCCTTGTTCTCCCTGCTCCCCCTGCAGTGCACCAGATGCTGTCCCAGTCACCACATCACCCAAAGAAAAGCAGAAGTGGTGTGAGGAAAGAGCCCAAAGTACTCATTGACAAATGTACCACCCCCTGCTTGCCTGTGCCATCTGTTCAGGACACTGACCTTGCTTAACCTCACATAACTAAAGTATCCTGCCCCGTTCACTAGCCCATGGCTGTTTAAGAATGGATGGGCAATTTGTGGCCTGCCAGATGTTTTGGCCTGCAGTGCCAATCATCTTTAATCAGTGTAGCAAGTGGTGAGGTATCATGAAAGTTGCAGTTCAGCAGACATCTAGGGGACCATGAGTTGTCCCTCTCCTTTATTTAAGGCAGCCGTGCCAGTGATGATGTGTCACTATCAGCCTGCTCTTCTAAGTTCCCAGTGGACTTGCTTTCCAAACCACCTCCCCCTGGAGTCAGTGCCCAGAAGTAGTCAGAGCCTTCCTGCCCTAGGCTACTATTGATCTTCTTGCTCCTTTGCTTTGCTTTCTTTAAAAAAAAACACTAAGAGCTCATCAAGAGAGTTGGATTCAGTTCTATTGGTCAATCTCATGATTCTTAAATTCCTGGTGTCATCTTCCCACAATCCCTGCAAACCACATGCTAGTAAGCTAGTGACTTATCCACAGGTGATCTGCTGATGATTACTAGGCCATCCTTTGGAAGCCACTAACCAATACTTAGTATTAAGAGTGTTGTTCATATCTGATTCTTAGAAGTAGAAGATTGCCAGCCCTTGTATTTATGGCTCTGTTCTTGGTATTATCATTTAGAGTAACCCTACTGAAATTACAGAGATACCATGCTGGATTATCTCATGCACTCACTTACGTAATTTTTTTATTGTTCCTCCACTTCCAATTGTGATTTCCAAGGAACTCTGGGAATCTGTACCAACTAACAATCAACTAACCAGTACCAGCTATATTAACAATGAAACACTGATTGTGGTATAATAACATTACAATCAAATGAAATGATTGTTGTTAAAACTATACCAAACCAGCACAATAAAGTTTATGCAGATGTGATATTCAACAAATGGGGGAGGAAAAAGGACCAGTCATTCTTTGGATTGGTCCATGTTTGTGTTCACTCATTGTGCCTGCAGCAAAACAACCTGTCAGTGCTTCAGATAAGCAGGATAAAAACCAGCTTAGTTTTTGTTGCTTGTTGGTGGTGTCCAGGATGTCTGCACAGGGTTGCTTTGTACATCAGTGAGTAGCATGCTGTATATCAGAGTTGCTTTTTTTTTTTTTTTGCTTTATCATTGCAGTAAAATATAGCACTGCTTCTTGGGAAGTGGCTAGAAGTTACTGGGAAGGGTTGTTGGTGCTGTCCCAGAGCATTCCAAAAATGTACTTGCTTGGGATCAGGTAACCTGATGATGGCTTTCTACTAACTTAGTTTACTGTAGCAGCAACCCAGCAATCAGGTAACCTGATGATGACTTTCTACTAACTTAGTTTACTGTAGTGTGGTGGGTTATCCTAGCAACGGGTATATCTTTTGCCTTTGGGGCACACGTGTGATGGATACAGCAGACATGATATGGACTGCACTGATCCCTGTTACTCATGCATCTGATATGCCTGCAATTTTTTTAAAAATCGTGAAGCATAAGCCTCATAATTCCCTTCCTGTTCCAAGGTAAAAAAGCTGCTGTGCAAGAACAATTTTGACCATAAAAAATGTTATTTTGGGGGAATGGCTAAGTACCCTTTCTGATGTTCTGAAAGGGGAAGTTCTACTGTATTATTAGTAAAAGAGAATAGGGAAAACTCAAGCCAATTTCATCCTTTTTTGGGGGGGTGGGGGGAGGAAACTCACACAGATGGGATGAACAGGAGTTTTTCATTCCTCCCCCCCCCCCCCATATTGTTTTCTGCCTTCCTTGTGGAAGTTTGCTGTTGGGTAGAATCCCGTGGGCTCATATGCCTTACTCGGATACCCGTCCCTCGGCTCAGCTTTTTTCAGCCTGCTCTCTGTATAACGGATGCCCTACAAGCCAGCCTTGTGTTTCCCTCAGTCTTTGTTTCCTCCTGCTTCCTATCTCCGGCCCAGTGCACCCGGTGAAAGTTTTGCCGCTGCCTAGACTCGCAGGTCTTCCATCTGAATCCCTTGCGAGACGTGCCTGTTTGTGTCATACAGCTCGGAGGGTTTCTCTCTGAACGTTGGGCTTTCCCAAATTGCACCCTTGTAACAAGATTTGGGTAGTTGTGAATGGAGCTTTTCTCTCCCCTCCCTTGTTGGGGTGCCTTCCAAGTTCTTTTTTCGTATAACTAGGCTTTTTGCCTCTGAAGTCCTGGCGCTTTGCACAGAAATGTCAGGAATGTTGAGCTCCTCCTTCGCCTTTCTAGCTTGCTCCCCACCCCCTCCTCGCTAGGCAAGGGAGGGTGGCAGCTCTTGCGAAACAGCCCGGGCTCTCCTGACGTGGAGCCTGACTAGCCGTGCCAGCAGCCTCGCTCAGCCTGCCTGCGTGCGTGCACCCGCGCGTGTGTGCATCTGCGGCTTGTAGCTCAATTGAGTGTGTGATTGAGAAGTTGAGGGTTGAAAACACACACCCCACCTTCCCCTTGCAGCTCAGTGCCACGTTTCAAAGCAAACCGAGGTGGGGAGGGGAGGGGAGGGGAGGGGTCGATAGGCTCTTCATGCTGGCAAAGGGGAGGAAAGGGGATTTTAACTGCTTTACACGGCACATTTCTCACTTTCCTTGTTTCTATTTTCTGGAATTAACAGATAGTTCCCAATGCACAGAAGCAGTGATTACTTGAAAGGGAGAGGGATGAAGGGGACAATTTAGCAAAGAAAGGGGGAAAAAGCCCTGCCGGCGGGAGTGGAACTTCTGAAACTAAATGCAATACTGTTGCGTGCTGGCTGTAAGTTCTCGCTCTCCTGCTCTCTCTCGCAGTCAATAACATCGGATATTAGACAAGTTGGTTTCCTATGAAGTGAGGTGCTGGGGGGGGGCGGGAGGTCCTTTTGTTGAGGGCTTACCTGTATTAAAGCGCGTGTGGGGGGTGGGGTGCGGGATCCTGCCTTATCTTGAGATAAAGGTAAGGTGACAAAGACACAGGATGGTAACTATAGCCTGGAGTTGAGCTTTATCTGCATAGTAGAACTAACTGACACCTGGTCGTTTTAAGTGGGAGATTCTTTTGGGTTGAGCTGGCTGATTAGTTGTGCGAGTCACCTCCAGATAAAGCTTCTCTGTATTGGAACACTCTATGCATTTACACTGGAACACTCAAATAATAAATAAATAAATAATACATGGAATACATATATTTATACTTTGAGTACTTTATAAATAATACTTAGTTTAAAAGACTGAATGACATATATATCATACATACTAAATCATGTGCTACTATTAGAAAAATCTAGGTAAGACCTGAAAGTGGGAGCTTGTCTTGTTCCGGATGGCACTCCCCGTCCGTTAGGATTGTGTCCACTGGTTAGGGTATTAGGTCTAGATTCAGCATTATAAGGGGAAGAAGAATTGCCTTTGGCTGACATGCACATTTCCATTCATTCATTCATTCATTCATATTCAATGCATTTATTGTTTGTTTGTTTAACGTTTATTTTTTCTTTCTCTTCTATTCTTGAACTTTGGGTGGCAGGGGAGGGGGAAGAAAAGTACCTGCCTCTGCTTTGGAGCTGAATCACCTTCACGTGGGGTAGCTGCTGATACAGAACTCTTGTGCAGAATGCGGTGTCTCTGAGAGGGATCTCCTAGGTTAATGGTGCTTGTTGGCTCTTCTTGTCTGACAGAGGCCTGCTCTTGCTTCACTGGAAAAATAGTATCTTCTCAGTTTGTAGCCTCACAATATGGTTGGTTGATTGGTTTGATTTTTCTGTACCACCCAATAGCTGAAGCTCTCTGGATCTTGGAAGGCCATGACCAACTAAAGTTAGACTTGATATCCTTGCCCTCTGGACAATACAGAACGGTGCAAAAAATGACAGAATCCCAACACACGTTAGCTTGGTTCCTCCACAGCAGACTCTTTTATGCTTATTTCTTTTTATAAATGTATATACTGCTTAACAAAAAAAAATACTACAGTGGAGTATAATTTAAAAGTAAACACAAACACAGTTAAATGAATGTAAAAGAAGTGCCATAGCTATTTTCAACATAATTTATAATTTAGTATATAAATTTGTGCCTTGGGGATAATTCTGAAATCCTAGTGCATGCTTACTTAGTAGGAAAATCTCCTCCATTTTATAGATCTTACCACCATGTAAGTACAACTAGGATTACAACTTCAGGAGTATACCTTTGTGTAAGTAAAATGAGAAAGACACGTAACACTGCATTGTACACACACAAGGCACACAGGGGCCAAGGAGGGAGACTAGCACACTCAGCTCCCCTCCCCCTTCACATGTAATTTATTCATAAAAGTTGAACGCCTAAATTCAGACTTGTGTCAGAATCATTTGAGGGGGAGAAGTGAACTACCTGACCACAAGGGAGGGGCTAGGTCAGAAGGGCAGGAGGCATAGGATGCCCACAGTATCTCCCAGGTAGAGCAGAGGTTATCAGACTGAGGTAAGGAGCAAAGAATGAGCATCTCATCTAGACAGCAGAACTTTTTGGTGCAGAAATGCATGTTGGTTAGGGGCATTATATAAGGGAATAATCATTCTCTAATGCAGATTACTTTACATAAAAATACTGGACACCTTTAAAAGCATTTAAATCGTTTTGAAAGAGAAACTATTTCATGGGAGGGTTTTTTTTTTCTGTTCTTCTCCAAATTACTATTTTTTCTGTTCTTTCTCTCTGGATTTCAAATCAGTGTGCACAATGGGAACTAGAATACTGTGATGTGCTTTGTTCTGCTGCATTTCTTTTGAACACTAATGCTGAGCTATAGATGCTGGAAGATGTTGTTGTTGTATTCTGTAAGAAAAAAAGTAATGTATAATTAAAGAAAGTTGAAGTATAGGTTGGAAGCAGTCATGGAGTTTTCATAAAATACTAAACTGGAAGATCTTAAATTTTAGAAAAAGTAGTCTACCAACTGTTCCCTTTTTTGTGTGTGCTAAATGTTTAAGAGCACAGTCCTGAACGTGCCTATTCAGACACTTCTAGTTCAGCTGGGGTTATGCCTAAGTGAGTATGTAGGATTGTAGTGCAAACATATTTTACATGCAGGCCTGCATCCCCCAGAGTTTCTCCTGAAAGAAGTTAATCACAACTTCAAAATTGCCTAATTTGACTCCATGCATTATAAAACTAATTCAGTTTATGAAACAATGCATTTTTAAAACTGGAACTTTTCCACAGGAAAGTATAGCAATAGCAAATGTTCCATTAGTGAATAGTTCTGCCAAAACATTTCTGCCCTGCTCTGTGGGTTGTGAGTGACTTGTGCATTAATGCATTTCAGAGTATCAGTACTTCACAGATGGATGAATACAGCTGTGAGTCTCTTTTCTCATGTCATTTATAGCTGGAAACAGTTGTGGTTTTAATTTTGGAAGTGAAAAATTATGCATGAGCAATTTAACCATTAAGTAGGGAAAACCTATTCTCATAAATGAACACTGATAACTTTAATGTAATGCTTCCCCTATTTAAGATGTACTTTTAGCCTGTTTAATAAGTTTCAGGGAACATGCTTAATACTGTTAATTTTTGTTAGTAATGGTAGCACCATTAGGCTCCAATTTAAGTGCTGATTCTAATTGCATGGTGAAATAGTGGAAGTTAGTGCATACCCTGAAGGAGATGGAGACTCACTGTGAAGGGAGCATAGAAGCTCACTATGAAGCTGCTGGGAGCTGGTAAAACTGTTGGTCCCTCTGGTGATAACTCAGGAGAACCACAGCGATTCCTTAGGGTATTGTCAATGCCCTATATGGTTTGTGGGCATGCCAGCCATTTTCTAGGGGTCAGCCAGTCAAAAGGGAAGCTTGCAGCAATTCGCATCTCTGACTTAAATGGACAACGTCTTTGTTTTTATGACACCTAACAGATTTTGCCCCAACCAACCCATTATTTCAACCTATGCCAGGAGAGAAGCAAGGAGTCTGTGACCCAGTTGATACTCCTTGTTTCTCTCAGCAGGCTTTGATACCGTTGGCCATGGTAGTCTTTTGGCGCAGCTGGCTGAGTTAGGAGTGATGATCACTGCACTGCAGCAATGGTTCCATTCCTCTTCAGAAGGTTGGCTCCGGAAGGAGGTGGTGTTTGGGGAATATTGTTTGAACCAGTGGATTATCTAGCATGGAATTCTGTCCCCCATGCTATTTAACATCTTCATGAAACCACTGAGTAGGGTTCTCTGATGCTGGGGGGCGGGGTTGCCATCCTCCTCTTAAGGTGAGGCTGTGGATATACTAAACCAGTGCCTGGCTGTGACTGTGAACAAGATGAGGGCTAACAAACTAAAGCTCAATCCAGACAAGACTGAGGTGCTGTCAGTGGATGGTTTTACTGACAAGATGAAGAGTATTCAGCCTGTTCTGTATGGGGTTGCATTCCTCCTGAAGAAACTGGTTCATAGCTTAGGGGCTCTCTTGGATCCATTTTTGTCACTTGTGGCTTAGGGAGCCTCAGTGCCTTGGAGTGCTTTCTACTAGCTTTGGTTGGTGGCTGGCTACACCCCTATCTGGACAGGGATAACCTGGTTTCAGTATTTGGGGTTCTGGAAATCTCTGCCTTAGATCACTCCAATGCACTCTGTGTGGGGCTGCCCTTGAAGACTGTTCAGAATTTGCAACTTGTACAAAATGTACCAGCCAGATTAATGACTAAGATCTCGCAGGTCTGAGCATGTAAGAAGAGTTCCGACGCTCTTGCATTGGCTGCCTGTATGTTTCTGAGCTGATTCGAGGTGCTGGTTTTAACCTACAAAGCCACCTTATGTGGCTTGGGACCACAATACTTGATGGGACACTCAACATCTGGGGCTTTCCTCTGAGTGCCAACTCCAAGGGAGGTTAGGAGGGCAGCAACAAGAGGGAGAGCTCAATGGTGGCCCCCCATCTATGGAATGACCACCTCACTGGGTGCACCAGGTTAAAAGAGTCCTTTATGCTGAAGCAGTTAAAGAAATATGTGGATATTCAAGGGCTTGAGAGGATTACCCTTCCCAGGTGTTTTATGTGGCTGTTTTTTATAGCATGTTGTTTTAGCTGTTTCTAATTTTCCTTTTCTATTTTTATGCTTTGGAAATATTTTGCAGTATTTTATTGTAAAGTCTGTAAGTAAACAGCCCAAAGAGCTTTGGCAATCATAGATTTAAATAAGTAAGAAATAGTTGCACTAACCATTCCTCTTTATGGCAATGCAAAGCAGTTTCATTTGTGTGCATTCCTGTAATGAGCTACTAAGACATAAGTGTGTGGACTTTCAGTCTTAACTCAGTTGGTGGGTTCACATGGCACAACAAGCAACGGACCTTTTACTTTTGTTGGCCTGTGTGTCATCTGAACCCCATTGCACTATTTCAGCATAATACATTTGGTTTCAAGAAACAAGCAGAAACAATGGTCTGCTAGTTTCTTAGTACCACAATGGTTTGTTGTGTCATCCATACTGGAAAACACAACTTGTTGTGGTACTGAGGCCAGAATCATAGAGCTACTTGGCAAGAGGGGCCCGTTGCCGCTCTTGCAAGCAGCTAATCAGAGAGCATCTGTCAGCGGTAAAGATCTTTGCAGCAGGTGCAGGCAATCAACTGGTCATCACTGGGAAAAAGCAGTGCTGTTCAATTGATTCCCTGCTGCCTCTGCTGCATCAGGAGAAGTGGCAAGAACCCACTGGGCAGAAGGAGGCCAGTTGGAGGCTGTGCCCTGCAGCAAATTCCCCACTCCCATCCCTCTCGTGTGAGAGCAGGACCAGAAGCAATTGCGTGGTTGTGGTTCCTGGCTGGGGCCTGTGGGCCACAACAGCTTCCTTCTTGCTCCCTACAGCAAAACTCCTTGTGCTGCTTCCTGCAGGCCAGGGGCAAGGTGAAAACCCACTGGGCAGAGCTGTCAGGAAGGAGCAGCACCTCTGATTGATTCCCCGCTGCCCTGCCACATGTGCCCAAGCAAAGCTCTTTGTGCTGTTCTTCACAAGCACGCAGCAGGGGCAAGAAGCTTGGTCGTGGTGGGGACTGTTCGCATTTCTTTTCTGTTGAATGATTTATTTGAATTACGTGATGGCCAGCATGTGGAAATCAGTGCTTCCCTACTGGCTCTGTCACAACTCATGTTCTCCCAGATCAAGACTATTAACATGACTGAATGTAGGAAGCTGAAAAATGAGCTTCTGTTTCCAGAGTGTCCCCCCCACCCTGCCCTGGCCTTTCAGTTGGCCTTGAAATTCAAAGAGATCAGTAGTTTTATCACATATTCATGTAGAGTCTAAACATAGCAAGAAAATGTGCAAGTAAATCGTATATATCTCTGCTTAGAAGTAAATCCTGCCAATCCTAGGCAGTAGGACTGCAGATACAGTGACCACTGATAAATGATCATCAGATGGAGAGGAGAGCCTTGTAGGCCACCTTGAATTTCTTGCTTGAGGAAGAAAGACGGGGTATAAATGTAGTGTGGTGATGATGAAGATGAAGATGAAGATGATGTGATGGTGTGTTCAGAATACTTCCCCAAGTCAGTGTTCAGACTTTCACTGCCTGGATTGTAAGCAGAATATATTCATAGATGCTTTCACAAACAGTAGCTAGACTTGTGGTGGTATTGTGGGAAAAGATCTTCATTCAGATGAACTAGTATTTAATTAAGTGGATAAAGGACAAATTGTGTTTAGATGCTTTCATATATAAATTATTGCTGTATGGTACAATGTATAAAATTATTGAGATGTCAGGAGGATATTTCAAAGCACCAGTAAGCTGTTAGATATATATTGTTACAGGTCTGGACCCTGCTTCATTAACATCCTCCTCAAACTAAATTTTTCAAACTAAACTCATTTAGTCCTCAAACTAAAACTTTTTTCAATTGGATATTTTAGTGTTTCCAACTTTCTGGATCTTGAAGTTTTGAACATTTCCTCTGAAAATTGGTAGCATAATTGATGCATGTCAATATTTTTCATTTAACATGCTGCTTGACTGATCGTTTGTATACTGGTCAGATGTTCAGTTGACTTGACAGTGCCTGTAAAAATATAAAGCAACCCTAGAATTAAAATCTTGTATAAAATGGGAATGCCCAGCAAAGTTCCCTTCTGTAAGCTCCATTTACTGGCCCAGTCTGGAAACAAGATTTTTGGTTCATTTCCAGTTGCTTTGGGAACCAGTAGCTTCCTCTTGCACTTGGCTTGTGTCCTGCTAGCACCTGGCTAGCATTAGATACGGGCCAGAGTGTTATCTCATTCAAGTCTAGCCTGAGAGCCTGTGTAGTCTGGTGGTTAGTTTTAGACTGGGAGATCCAGGTTCTAGTCCTGACTCAGCCATGAAGTTCACTGGGTGGCTTTGGGCCAGTCACAACACTTGGAAAGGAAAGGAAAGGAAAGGAAAGGAAAGGAAAGGAAAGGAAAGGAAAAAGGAAAGGAAAGGAAAGGGTATTCAGCAGAAAATATAGAGCAGGCACAAGCTTTTAATCTGATGTTGTCTAGGCAGCAAATATTCCTGTTACATCCCAGTCCTACTCTTTGTTTCTAAGAGATAAAGAACTTCATGCCTAACAAAGAGACAAGATAACAGAGGGACAGACAAAGGAGGTCCATTGCCTGCCCTTCAGGGTAGATTCTGGACAGCAGTTTTGTGTGTGTGTGTGTGGAGGACCGGGAGTCAGGCCTGTGCTGTGTTCAGAACGTGTCCCTCCTCTTTCTGCTCTGTCCAGAGTGTGTCTGGCTCCCTTTCCTAAGTGCCTGATCTTTAGATTATGTCTCTCATACCTGTGTCTATGGGAAGGAGGAGTAGGATGGGTGCTTGATGCTTCATGGTGACCTTAACTATTGTTTCTCTGTGACCATGAGCATATCTACTTTCCATTGGTCTTTGACTGTGTTTGCTAGCTATTTATGGGGTAATTTCTAGGTGTCTCAGGACACTGAATCATCCACCTTGCAGGATTGTTTGGCCTAATCTTTTTTTCAGGAAACAAAGAATTCCAGCATTCATTCTTCTTTCACACTGACTAGCCCAGGATAGTGAGCTCAAGCCTACCCAACATGGCCCATTGCTCCAAAGCCTGTTCTGGCCTGGGAACTTATTGTTAAGGTGCTAATATTGATATATACGTGTGTTACAGTCTTACCTAAAGATCTTCCTATTAGAGTTTTTAGGAATGATCAGGGAAGGGGAATAAATGCTGGGTATCAGTGTATGAACACTTTGACCTAATTTGCACATGGCTTTCCACCCCTGCCATATGCACTGTTGTGTGGCAAGACAATTTGTGTAATTACTCTGACCAATTTCATTTATTCATTCATTTTATTTCTACACCGCCCATTAGCCGAAATGGTTCTCTGGGCAACAAACAGTAAAAATTCGTCCATGACATGGCTTGCCACTGCTGTAGTGAGCAAGCCACCCAGAACCCATGGCAGGTACTTGTTACTCATTGCAGCAACCCCCCCTTTGCAGGTTCATCTGTAAGCAGAAACTTCAGTACACTTATCAGGTCATACATATGCAAAAGAGCAGCAGCCACTGTGAGTTTTAGAAAGCAGGGCTTTCTCTCAGTGGCGTCTTTTTGAGTGAGGACTGGGCCATTCTTTCCACCAGTGGTTCTTGACTCATCTCTCCTATCACTGCAGAGAGAATATCGGTGAGCACTGCAAGTGGTTTGCCAGTGGCAGCAAGCAATGCAAGTGCGCAGACGAGATGGCTGACAGTGTACCCTCCCTTGTTACCTTACTGTAAGAGAAGACTGAGATGGCGGGACCCTTGCTTGAGTATTACTTTATGGGAGCTCTGCTTGAAAGTACTGGTAGGCTTGGATGATACACAAGGCAGTTGTCTTTCTGTTGATTGACAAATGCAAGCATCCTTGCTGGGATTGTGCTAGGAGTAGAAGATATAAACCTTTCCTTGTGGTAAAAGTAGTTACTGATCAGCCTTTGCTCTCTGTGGTCTGGACTAGAGACTACAGGTACTAGGGCATTAGATGTCTATGCACATCACCCTAAATTTGTCCCCAGTTAGCCATCTTCTGTGAATTTGGTACCGTGGTGTTGCTAGATGATTTTTTTCCTGGGATATTTCTGATTCTTGCAACTAGAACTTCTTATTTCTTAAGAAATAACCCCTTATATTTTGTGACTAGATTAAGGTTTTCAAAGAGTGGATGCAATCCAAGTAAAGCTGTTGTGGGTTCCATGGCTGCTTGCATTCTGTAATTCCTGCTGTAGGCTTCTAACTCCCAAACTGTTTTGTTCTTTCCTGCATCAAGTTTTCCTGATGTGTGAGTCATTTTTTTTTCCTTTTTTGTCTTTTGCATCGGCCCCTGCTCCAGCTGCTCCAGTTAGGCATGCTGTTCCTTGTGAAATATGCAGCGGGAGAACACACTCCTCCTCTGTTTTGTAAATGGACTTTGATGACAAGTCCAGCCCCTGCTCTTCATTCTAAATAGCTCCTGTGCCTCATCCATTGCCTTTCTGACTTCTATCTCTGGCACCAGACTAATGGCTGGACTGTTGTTTCAGCATTTTAGAGCTAGCTTTCCAGCTGGAGGACATACTTGTAATGTGCACACACAACCCTTTTTTGAAACATGAATAAAAATTTTGCAGATGGAGGAACAACACAATGTATACTTGACTTAGTGGGTGTACAATGAGCTAATACTTACCTTCATTTTTTCCTCTTGATGCTTCCTAGCTGCAGACTTCCTATTCTTCTCGGCTCTGCTTGCCTAATTTCTCCTCCTAATGTCCTTGCTACCCCATTTCCTGTAGCCTGTGCTTCTATTGCCATCTGCCTGCTTTTCGATTTTTATCCTCAGGGCCCCATTAATCTTTGTGGGATGGCCCTCTGCTCCAGCCTGTTGCTTAGCTGAGACTGAGGCTCATGCAGTTTGTACAGTCTGGCAGGGCTCTTTGGTCTCTAACAGCTGCACATCAGGAAATTTCTTTTGACCAGACCTTCCGCCTGTTACTCTAGAACCAGGCAGGTATTAACCTGCTGAATTTCTGCCTGTGATGCATCTCTTGGAAGCCCAGCATACTAGCTAGTAAACGGAGTTTGCTCAGTCCCCCCATTCTGCTTAAATGCAAGTGCTTAAGCCTGGCTCTTACTTAAAGGGCAGGAAGAATTTCATTGCAAGAACGGATTGTGTGAGCCAGCAGTGGAAGGGGAAGTTTAATTATGCACACACACACACACACACTGCTACGTGTTGTTTCAATAAAACTACTTGGCCTGGACTAGTTTTCAGTGGGGACGAGGCATTACGCCTGCACATTCCCTTTGCCCTGTTCCCTAATTCTTTCTCCATCTATGCATTGAACAGTTTACCGGGAGATTACTTCTAATGTAAAACAGGAGCTTTGAAACCGCAACATGTTTCTCCCATACCCATGACAGGCAGACCTCTGCAGATGTGTTTCCTATGTAATGTACATGAGCAACAGAAGAACATGAAAAGTTTAGGTGCACGGACAAATAGATGCATACAGTTGGAGTTTTGCAGTTCAAAGCTGAAGTTTTAGTTTATTTTTAAAAAATGTTTTCTAGTTATACATCTAACCTTGGTGAAGAACCACACAATTGATGCCTTGTGCAGAGAAGGCTTTAATGAATAGAATTTTTGGGCTGTATTAAAATCCTTTAAAAATAAATTTAAAAGATAATGTAAATATAGAGAAACTTTTGCTGTCAGGCAATGGGGTATGAATTTCATCCATTACTGAGATTAACATCTCTGAACAGTGGATGTACTGAGATAAACAGCTGTGTTTGAGACTGTGCTAGGAATTAATTCACTACAGGACAGAATTATTGTTTTGGGATGGGTAAGTGGGTTGTTCCTTTTCCATGCAGCATGTAGTTTGCCCCCTCTCTTAAGTCATCTGGGGTTATTTTCTTTTCCGGTGTGCTGATGTGTCATGATTTTTCATATCTACTTATGACAAATGTGCAGGATTCACGCACTGCTATAACTATGTGAATTTGGCTGGCCTTGATAAAGGGGCTGCCCTTGATCGTCTTCTTTGCCTTTCTTGAGTGAGGATTGCACTATTGTTTCCCCTTCCATTCCTGTGGGATTATGGGTAGTGGCGTAGTCATCCCTAGAGATGAGAGAAGGGGTGCATGTCATTTTTTTGCTGCCAGTCTTCTTTCCAAATGCTTAGATAAGGTTGGGCCTGGAGAGGCCCTAATCCCATCAAGATGGTTAGACCCTACCATCCTTTTTGTTGTGGATGATGATCTCTGAGGCAAAAGGATAAATATCGGGAGTGTGAACCTGCGGAATCTGAGAAATACTGAGCTAATTTTTAGAGCTGGCTTGTTGCAGACCAATTGCAATTGGGGACCAGGTGGACAGACACTGGCAAATAATAGAAATATTTCTAAATAATACAAACTATATTTATCTGATTAGAGATAGTGTGTATTACCCTTAACTCCATGAGTGACATCCTACAGATCATAATACATAGAACTGAAGACAAAAGAGATTTTTCAGAGCTTGGTCTCCCCAGCCTTGACTGATACAAGGAAGAGTAGAAAAGTAAATTTAACTTAACCTACTTCAGTTTTAGTGCAGATATTTTATTAAGAGTTTCAAGAGTAAGAAAGCAAGTGGCTGAGTGAAAAGATGTTTGCGTATTTATAACAAAACCCCCAAATATCTGTTGAGATTTTTCTAAGCAAGCATAACAATGGCATTTTTATTTTGTCTTTACAGGTTACAGCCAAAACTGCCTTCTTGTTTATCTTACCTCAGTATAATGTTAGTGTGCCTACAGCAGGTAAGAGAAGATCAGCATATCTTAGTAACACACTCTGTCTGGTTATCACAACGATCAGTTACTATTCTACTCCCAGGTTGTTCAGTGCTGAATGTAAACTAGGGGCTATGTCTTTCCAGGAGATAGACAATCTAGAGCTGGAATCCAAAGCTGACCATACCTTCCACATCTGAGTTGTCTCTTCCCTGACAAGCCAGAATTCCTGATACATACATGATGAACATCCCTGGGTTGCTTAGCTGCTCCAAACATGAGAGTGTATCCATATGCCTACTTCCTCAGAGCCACCCTGCAGTTGAAATAGCCTTGGGTTCTCACAGTGTCCAGAACAGTATTATAAATACCTGCTTGATGTCCAACAAGCTAAGACTGCTAGATTTTTTCTCCTATTAACAAGGTTTATGTAATTGCTGCAACAATCAAGCTTCCAGCTGCTTTTTCTCCTTTTCACTTCATTGACTTGGTTTGCACAATCAAACAACCCATGGGTAAGCCATGGACTACTTTTGAGGTAAATAGATGTGAGAGAGCATGCTGGTTCCTGCCCAGTCACCTACTTCCACTTGCCTGCACAACCATGAAATTTCCATTCCTGGATCATTGTTGCGACATCCAGACTCGGCACTCTAGGTTTTTTTATGGTTAAACCCATAGTTAGCCATTACACACAAACACTAAGATTGACATTATCCTTGCCAAAAAGCCACTCTTGAAATGTTTAATACAGACAGGTGTTAAAGGTCCTTTATCTTAGTAATGGGTTAAAAGCTAATCTTATGGGCTATTTACCCTCCAGCCCTAGATTATGCAAACTCTGCAGCAGGCCAAGTGTTCAATTTTTTATTTTATTTTTTTTTGAACAAGTGAGGGAATCTCCTTCACCCTTCAGAAAACCTTCTTTGCCCTTTTGTTGCTGTGCCATCCCAGAGAAAGCACATTTAAATCTGTCTCGTTTTAACAAGGACAGTTCATTTATTAATCTGTTATTTATCTAAACCAGGGGTCCTCAGACTTTTTCAACAGGGGGCCAGTTGAAAGGTGCTGGCGGTGGGTACGGGCCCGGGAGGTGCCACTGGTGTCGGGCGTGGGCCGGTGAGGGGGCAGGGATGGCGGGCATGTGTGTGGCATGGGCAGGTGCAGGCGTGGAGAGGTGGCAGTGAGGCGAGGAGATCGTCTTCTCCAAGTGAGTCCAAAACCTCTGAGGCAGCCGGATAAATGGGCCTGGCGGCCCGGAGGCGGCTGTAGTTTGAGGACTCATGATCTAAACTCTCAGAGCAGCCAGCGTACCTGATTTTTATTTGTGTTCAGAGGCTGGCTTGCTCAGTAGGCAGTTATCAGAGTCCGAAGCAGGTAGGTCAGAGTGAGAACAGAGAAGCAGTGTGTGTAGGAATCTGCTGAACCACTTGTTTTAGCCCATCCTGCCTTAACCCAGGTCATTTAGATGTTTTGGCCTACAACACCCATCAGCCCCAGTCAGCATGGGCATTACAGGCAGTCTCCAGATTATTAGTAAGTTCTGTTCCTGAGATAAGGGAAAATTGTATTTAAGTCAAATGCATGTGTAAGTTGTATCACATGTAGTTGGCCCTCCACATTCATGGCAGTTAGGGATGCAGGACCCCTGTACAAGTGGAAAAACCATGACTATCTCTGTCTGCTCCACCCTGCACCCTCCAACTCAGCAGTGTCTCCTCTTCGCAGCAAGGAAATGCTGGAGAGATTTCCCTTTCCGGATGGGCAGGGCAGGAAGGCATGCTTTGGAGGCCTCCCTCTCTCCCCTTCTTATTCCCTCTCTCTGTGGTAATGCTTTAGCCGCATCTCTCTCTCCCCTTTCACTTCCTCTGCCTCTATGGTTACAACAATTTTCTGCAGTAATCTTTTAAAAGTAATAGGCTTTTTGGCTATTCATGAGAATGGGTTGTTTGTAACTTGGGTGTTTGTAACTTGGGGACTGCCTATAGTCAGGAATGATAAGAGTTTGGACCCAAAACATCTGGAGGTTTCTAGGTCAGGGAAGCCATTTTAGAACATACTTTTTCCATACTAAGCATACCATTTTACCACCTTACTGATAAATTTTTGCTTTTTGAGGTTTCAATCCATGTTTATAATTGGAAAAATGATAGACTGAAGAAAAGATTAAATGCCCTCTCTTTACAACAGCACTCCATGGAAGTGTAAGGGCCTTTTCTGTAAAGGCCCTCCGTGGAATACCTTTGCTGGCAATGAGTAGGAGCACATGTAAACATCCGTGTATACAACTGGGCTGTGTTTAAAATCAAGCCTTTAATGCTCACTGTGGTCTGTTGTATGCCTCTTGCCAACGTTAAACCAATTCACTGTTATTTCAACTCTGTCTCTTGCTTAATGCCTTGAAAAGCTTGGAGCCTAAATAGATTAAATGTTTGGTATTAATATCTTCTTCCTTGACCCCATTTCTTTTCTTTAGATGGTGAAATTGTTCTTTATCACTACGGGCTGAAGGATTTGGTCACAATCCTCTTCTACATCTCCATAGCAATAATTCTGCATGCTGTAGTACAGGAATATGCCTTGGATGTAAGTCTTACTTTTCTTACAAGCTGTCAGACACTTCGGTCTGTCTCTTGGCTGGGTGCCATAGAAAATTTGGCTTGGTAGATGTTTGTCACAGTGCCCTTCAGAAGTCAGGAAAGTGTTCTTAGTCCCATTTTTCAAAAAAGAAATTGAACTTGCTTTTAGACTTTGTGTCACCTTCAGCTTTGATTCGAGTGTGGAATTGAAAGTTGTGAGTTTGTCAGAATTAGTATATTCACTAATATACTTTTTCCCTCCAAACATCCAGGTTGCTTTTTTAAATTTATTTTTTTATTTATAATTGAATTCATAATCTGCATTAACCAATAGTCCAGGAGGATACTCTGTGGAGATTTACAAACACATGAAAACAAAACAAACAACGAGAATGAAAACAACGTATAACAACGTAACAATCAGTTCCCATCATAAACACAAGCCACAACATATAAAATAAACATACAATCTAATATATAGTAGATGGTGTACAGATGAGAGTTTAACCTGAGAATTAAAACAGTGCAGGTTAAAATCTAAAACACACCCACATGTAATTCAATTAAAAATTAATAAATTATTCAGAATCAAAGTCAATTATTAAAATATCTGGAAAATAAAATTGGTTTGCCCAGGGCTGAAAGGATTGTAAAGGAGGTGCCAGGCAAACTGCTGGGGCGCAGCCCTGAGAAAGCCCCCCTTCTGATTGCCACCCCCCTTGCCATCCTCCTTAGCTCCGTGAAGGAGGGCTCCTTCAGAAGGGCATCCACACTTGATCTTAGGGGCCAGGTAGGTGCAGATGGGAGCAGGCAGTTCTTCATGTATCTTGATCACAAGCCATTAGGGCTTTATATGTTAAAACAAGCACCTTGAATTTGGCCTGGAGCTCAAATGACAACCAGTGAAGCTAGTATAGCGTTGGTGTCTTGTGGATGCATGGTCCTGCTCATATTAGTAGTCATGCTGCCCTATTTTGCATCATTTGGAGTTTCTGTACAGTCTTCAAGGTCAGCCTTATAGAAAGTGTATTGCAGTAATCGAATCAAGAGGTTACTGAAGCGTGGGTGACTGTGGCAAGACTCTGTCTATCCAGATAGGGCTGAAGTTGGTAAATTAATCATAGCTGAAAGAATGATTAATTCTGTGCTCCTGGCCACTGAGTCCACCTGAGACCCAAGTGATAATTTTGGGTCCAGGAGCACCCCCAAGCTATGAACTCTGTCCATCAGGGGAGTGTGATCCCCTCTGGGCAGACATAGCATCTACCAATAGCACCTCTGTCTTATCTGGATTGAGCTTCAATTTATTGGCCTTCATCCAGTCCATTGTCGAGTTCAGGACATGATCCAGGACAGAGACTGTCTCACCTGAGTTTGATGAGAAAGAGATGTGGAGCCCAATTCACCTCAGTCCCCACCCCTGAATTACCTCTCCCAGCAGTTTCATATATACATTAAACAGCCTGGGGGGCAGTATAGAACCCTGAGGAACCCCATAGTGCAACTGTCATGGGGCAGAGCAACTGTCTCCCAGTACCACCTTCTGGACATGGTCAGCCAGGTTGGAGTGGAACCCCTGCAAAGCTGTGCCCGCAACTTCCAGCCCAGCCATCCTGTCCAGAAGGACACCATGGCTGATCATGTTGAAAACTGCTGAGAAGTCCAGGGGAACCAACAGGGTTGCACTCCCCCATCCTTCTCCTGGCAAAGGTCATCCCAACCCTGAAACCTGATTGAAATGGATCTAGATAATCCATTTTATCCAAGAGTGCCTGGAGTTGCTGGGCCACCACCTGCTTGAGCACCTTGCCCAAAAATGGGATGTTCACAGCAGGCCTATAGTTGAGAATGGCCCCTGGGTCCAGGGTTGGCTTTTTTAGGAGGGTCTTATCACCCCTCTCCTTCAGCGGGGCTGGAACCATCCCCTCTCTCAACAAGGCATTGACAGCCTCCTAGACCCAGGTGCAATCGCCCTAGCTTGATATTTTGATGAGCCAAGCTGGGCAAAGGTCAAGTAATCAAGTGGCGGCACGAATAGAGCCAAGTACCTTGTGCATATCGTCAGACTGCAACAATTGAAACTCATCCACCAGTCAGATAAGATGGTACTTTGAACACCTCTCTCAATGGAACTAAGGCAGTCCAGAGTCCAGATCGTGACAGAGTTGAGTGACTTCAAAGTGCTGAGCAAATTTGTCACAGCGAACCACCAAGGGTTCAGTGGTCTCACTGGATGTTCCCATCTGTAGGAGATGCTGAACCACTAAGACAATTTCTGCTGGATGGCACTGCGAAGGTGAAATAAAAGTGGCAACATACTGACTGATTTCCTCCACTCACGCTCTAGCCATGTCCCCTCTCACTTCATTGCCCTCAACTCTGATGTATACCATGGAGCTGGTCAGGCTCTTCGAGGGCAGAGAGGATGCTTGGGAGTGATCATGTCAACATGTCATATCTCTGCATTTCATAGAGCAGCTTGGGCTTCGACAGGAGCGCCAACCATGTCAGCTTCACATTCCCCCAGAAACCTCCGGAAGCCACCAGGATCCATCAGTCTCTGACACAGACCATCTTACCAGGTCCCCCACCCTTGCAGAGGGGAAAAGGTGCCAACAGCCCAAACCTCATCAGAAAGTTGTCAGGCCATGGCAATGAGTGGTAAAAGTCAACTCCTCCACATCTGAGCCACCATCTTCAAGATCTATTGGAAAGACCAGGTCTAGAGTGTGTCCCTTTTTGTGAGTTGGCCTAGTAACATGTTGAGACAGCCCCATGTTTGTCATGGCAGCCATGAAGTCCTGAGCTGCTCCAGATAAAGCATGAATGTTCAAGTTCCTCAGAAACAACATTCAGGGGGTCCTCAACCAGGTTCTGCCAGGTCTGAGATGACCTCTGTCAGCTCAGGCAGGGAAGCTGCTGGGCAGCTGGGTGGCCAGTACAGCAGCAGAATCCCTGGTCTGTCTTGAATGCCCAGTATCAGGTATAAACAGTCAAATCCGGCTCTCGGTTGGACTGGCAGTCTGGCAAGGGAGATCGTATTTTTATAGACTGTTGCCACCATCCCTCCCCTGCCCTCCAAGCAATGCTGGTGCTGCACCAAGTGGGCACAACTGGGAAAGGGGAACCTCTCCCCCACTTCTCCCACTCAGGTCTCAGTAATCCAAGCCAGGTCAGCCCCTCTCCCCACTATGATCATATCTTAGATGAAGGAGATCTTATTCTGAAATAACCTGGCATTTAAGAGCAGCACCTGTAGGCCAGAGGGCAGACTGACAACAGCTACTAGAAACTGTTCAGCTAGAGGAGGAACCAGAAAAGGGAATAGGTATAAGATGCCTGTCCCCTCTTCTTCTACATGGGCCTGTTCCTCCCCCACTGCTGTATCTCCCCATACCCATTATCATCCCAATGGCGGTACCCCCAAGCCTCCCCTCCACATCCAGTCAAAAGTAAAACTCAGTGTTCCAACTCTCAGCTGTAATGCAAACACATGGGCATGCACCCAAGCACCTAGAAATCCCCACAGGCCCCACATGGGCCACAAGTGGGCAATAACCTTTGGCACCCACCCAGGGCTGCTGCCCAGGGCCACTGACCCGGCAAGTTCCTGGTATAAGTAGGTTCCTGGCACCAAACCCCGCTTCCAAGATGGCCAGGTCTAATTGGCCATAGCCACTCACCCCTGCAGTCTTCCCACATGCCTCCAGCTGCCACCAAGCAATGTCGATGGGTACAAGGGTGGCAGGCTGAGGAAGAGAAGCAAATGGCAGCCTGGGTTTCCCACGGCTGCTCTGAGTTGCTGGGGCAGGTCTCTTGGCAAGGCACAATGTTCCAGGCACTTTCACAGCCCTTTTAATGTCCTCCCTCACTTCTCTTTTCGTTTCTCTCTTGCAAAATCAGTTTTCTTCTACTTGTTCCTGAGGATGGGCAAGGCTGGGCTGTTTTCCTATTTAAGGCCCACCTTTATGGGTGTGTGGGTGCCGCTGGGATCTGCATGGATTTATGTCACTGAACTTTTCTTCCTGCCCCTGGTGGCAAAGACAATTCACTTGCAGGAAGGAAACAAAGAGCTCTGTGAGCTGCTGCAGGAGGAGACGGTGGGCGCTGCTGAGTCAGTGGCGGTGGAGCAGGAGTCCCAGTCCCCAGGACCTGCCCTCTTGCCCAAGTGAAAGGCCACTGGGGTGGCGTTTGCTTCCGTGGCCATCCAGTCTTGGAGAAGCAGAACAGCTTTGTCTCAGGCTCCCCAGAGATCCACATGCATAACACTCAGCCTCCCTCAAGGGCCTCCTTTCATTTAGCACAGGTGGAGAGGGCCAGTGGCAATGGCAAATAACGGCTGCCGGTTGGTAGGTCAAGCCAAAAGACAGCAAAACTTGGTATTCTTTTTTTTTTAAAGATTTTATTAAGATGTTAAACTACAAATTAAGAACATCAATCATCAAATACATTGGACAAGCTGGGTCAGCCCCCTATAACATATCTTTTAACATTCTATGATCATATTCAAATCAATTTATAAAAGTTTAGACATCTTTAAATCTAAGCCAAGTCCTGCTTCTCTAGCCAGTCGTAAAAAAAGTCCCAAGTTTGGTAAAAGTCAGTGTCTTCCTTCTCCTTCAGTGATAGAGTCAGTCTATCCATTTCTGCACAGTCCAGAATCTTTTTCAAAATCCGTTCCTCCGTGGGTAGTTCCTCACTCTTCCAGTATTGAGCAAGCGCGATCCTCGCCACTGTGATTAAATGTAGTATCAAATACATTTCTTGTTTACTAATATTTTCTGGTACAATGCCTAACAAGAAAGTTTCAGGTTTAAAGGTAAAGATTTTTCTAGCATTTCCTCAAGCCATTTATGTATTTTAAAACTTGGTATTCTTAAGTCACCTGACATGATGTTGAGCAATTGCATTTGTATGAGAGAAGCTGGTGGAATATTTGCTTGTCGTTCTTGTGATGCTGTTGACTTATTTTCCTCCAGAAAATCAACCGGAGGCTCCATCTTTCCAAGATCAAGCACAGCAAGTTCAATGAATCTGGACAGCTGGTAGCGTTTCATCTCGCCTCCATGATCTGGTGCTTATATGTCATAGTGACGGTAAGCTGCCTTGAATTTCCTTCTGAAAATTTGGGAATAAACTTCAGTGGCAACTCTGGGAGCAACAAAGGGCACCGCACACTAGCTTTTTGTTAATGAGAGAAATGGACATGTGGCTGTTCCCTGCACCCCGACAGCTTTAAATTCCTCATCTTAGAGAAGGTTTGAGCCTTTATCACTTGAAAAGTTCATTTGAGAAGGAATGGGCGATGCTGCTTTAGAAATATGAATGGAGAAAGGCATGATGTTTTTAGAACAAACACTGGGTGATGGTTGCTGTTCTTTCCAGTCTCAAGTCTGACATATTTCATAATATTTATTAGCTATAGGCAATTTTAGCTAGAACTGCAGGGCAAAGGCCCTAAGAAAAACTGAGCCTAAGAATATATAAATTCCATGGAACCCCATTCAGAGCCATGAAATTTGGAATATTCTTCTGGGTGGGTACAATGATAAAGAACCAAGCCTGCATTTACAAAGGGATGGTCATCTGTTACATGGAGACTTCTGTGCCCAAAACTAGAAAGCTAAGCATGTTCAGCACACCCAGCAGTATAATGTTCAGAAATCATTCCAGTGGACACTTACGATACAGCCGTCTCAAGCTGCTGGAGGAGCAGTTAGAACACCAGGTTTTGACTGTATCTGTTCACTCAGGATGTGGAATCTTCTGGCAGGACCAAGATGGACCATTGCCAGCTTCCTTAATGGTGATGGGGCTCCCTCTCTCCTAATAGGACATTCCCAGCTGGATACTGGGAATGAGAGATAGCCAAGGAGAGGGAGGAGGCACTGATTTGTCAAGGTTGACAAGGGCGTGAGCCAGGCAGTGGCTGAGAACCTAGCAGACCTGGGTATGGACCGTTGGAGAGGAAGGAGAGTGACTTCCTCAACCCAGCGAGATGATGCCAAGCCAAAGTAACACCAGGTTTCCCACCATCTGACCCACAAACAGTGTTATTTTTAAAAGCACAATTGATTTATTTTATATCATTCTGCTGCTTTTTGGTTTAAAACTATTTGACTGTGGTGTTTTTGAAAGGTATGTATATTTCCATAAAGTTAAGCTTTAAAGAGACAGAAGTGAAATTCACTCTCTTTCATATCTCAAGCCTTTTAGCCCTTTGGCTTTGAGAGCAAATAAACTGAATGAGTTTAGTTTGGGGGCTTTGTTAGCCAAGCTTCTCTCCTTCCAAACCCAACACCTTAATGCTCAGATTTCTTAAGCAGGGTTTGTTGCTATGTGAATAAACATCTGACGCTCTTACTGCATCAGAGGGTCCGAAGTGTAGCAGGCCTCTGAAGCTGTCCTAATTCCACATCTGGATATCAGATTCTGAACTTCTCTGGGTTGGAATTTTCACAGAGGTTTCTGTGCCTGTGAGCCATGTGTCTTTGAAACCGGAGATAAGTATTGGTGGATGTGGCTTCCCAGTTTTTAAGCTGATTCAAAATGTGCTCAGTGCTTTGCTATATGAGACTAGGAGGTCCTTTTAGTCCTACATTCTGTCTCAGACCCAGGCCAGCTGGACTCCTTTGGATATTTGCAAGCTGGGCACACAACCCACGGCCTTGATAATTTCTATGATCATGCAGTTTTCAATTGCTGGCTTGCAATTGCTGATTGTAGAATTAAGTTCAGTGAGAGCCCCCCCTCCCCCTCCCCCCTACACACATACAATTAGGATATTGTTTTTCTCTTCAGGCAGTGAAAGGGCTGCAATATTTAAATAGCAGATGCAGCAAGGTAGAAGACAGTGGAGAGAGGATACTTGTTGTAACCTCTTTCATGTTTATTGAGGCACTGAAGGTGTACCAACCCTGTTGCTGCTCTTTCTCCCCAGTGTATATCATTCATGTGATGTGATTAAGGTTAAGAGAACCTTGACAAAGTCTTAAATTCATCTAAAATTAAAGAAGTATTGTGTAGTGAAATTTCTTTGAAATACTGTAAGTTCAGTTTTACTTCCACACACCCTTCTGAAAACGCTTATTTGCCTTTTGACATGCAAGCAAAAAGCAGAAATACATTTCTGTTTCCCTAACATGGTGTCCTCCAAACGAACTGCACAATTCCCATCAAGGACCGTGCTGACTCGGGTGCAGGGGAGCAGGCTGGAGAAGCCTGTTCTAAAATGTGACAGTAGCATTGTTGTCTGTTTGCACATTCATTCATTCATTCATTTCCATTCATTCATTCATTCATTCATTTCAGGATCGGCCACAGGAACAGGCTGCCATTAGCCAGGGGTTGCTGATGACTTACCATTTTTGTACATTTTTTCCTGTTCAGGAAGGATACTGCTCAAACCCCAAGAGTCTGTGGGAGAGCTACCCTCATGTTCATCTCCCGTAAGTAGCCACAGAGATTGTACTGTCATCACAAAGTAGAACTTTGCACTGCCAAGCACAGCCCGGTCTTCCCTTAGTTTATCTGAGGTCAGGAGCAAGTGCATCCAGTACTTCAGATGGGAAAATTGGTGAGGCTCAAACCCTTTCATGCTTCACCATGAAGATCATTCCCCTGAATGCACCTGGAAATAGAGCACATTTAGACATGCTATTTCTAAGTAGGTAAGGGTACCATTCAGTGTGGCTGCCCTCAGGCCTCTGAACTCCAGGAATTGCAGGTATCCAGTTGGAGGGAAGGAGAAGTTCAGAGGTGGGGACTGATCCCACACTTCCCTTACCCTCCAGAATCCCTGCATGCTAGGAGGAGGAGCTGAGGCACAGTTGGAACTTCTTGCATGTAGTTGCAACCTGGCTGCTCCCCCGACACCCTCCAGCACCAGCCTTGAAGTCACATGTGCAACTTTGGAGCTGCAGCCGGTGAAAAAAAGCACAATGACTGCAAGGGTGGAGGGAGGACCCTCTGGATTTTCCTGTGGCCATCTAGACAACATCTAGTAACCATAGGAATGTGCCCTAAGTGTTTTTTTTTTTTTCAAATGCACATTGATTAACTCTGTGTTCTTCTGATGAGTACCCTCCTTGATGGCAAGTTCAGGAGCATGCAAGCTTTGTATGAAAGATGCATTTGCCTGTGGAAATGTGTATAGGAGAAGTATATTTCTCCTATATCTTACAGTGCTTGCAGGCACCCTCAAGCCTTCTACAAGTAATCTCAGAGCCCCCTCCTGTGAGCATTGTCAAAATTTCATCAAAACCTTGTGGTTGCTGGGGGAGCAAATACGTATGTTTCATCTGGTGCTTCTAGATGAGGCTTCTGCATCATCCTTGCCTCGCCTCTTTCACAAAATGGAGTGAGGGGTCCCAGGCCTCATCAATACCAGTTTATAGCTTTCCCATGTTTTCCCCCCAGTTCTTTGGTCTTTTCTCTGGCCAAAGAAAATCCCTGAAGAATACAATCCCGGAATAGCGGCAATATGAGCTTTCCCTGGAAGCACCCATCTTCAGCAGCCAGAGAAGATGTTCAGACTATAGCTTGCAGTCCTTCTCAAGCTGTACACACCACTACTGTTCTGCGAAAATCTGTGCTGGCAGCTCTGCTTCATAGCTGCTGTTGCTTTTGGTCGTGTGTCCTTGCAGCTGCTTACTTTTCCAGGGATGCTCCTGGAGCAGTTGCCTCAGGGGAAGAACCTGGACTTTTTGTCACCTAATTTGGGAAGCAAAAGACTCTTTTTGGATGGCACTGTTAGTTCCAAGTTACTCCAGACTGCACAGTCCCCAGACACCATGTCAGTTACCTTGGCTGGTGATAGTTCTTTCTGTAGCAGGACTATGTAAGCAGGCATGAAACCCATCTCAGCTCCATCGCTTCAGAAATGAAAATAGAACTTGGATAGGTTGAAAGGCTTTATTGAAGCCAGTGACAAATAGTGACAATTTAACTCCCGCACTGTTTATTTCTTTATTATTTACTAATCGCATTTCTATGCCAACTTAAAATAAAAAATGAATTGTATTAAATTCAAATAAAAAATAAAATACAATCACAGTATAAAATACATAACAAATATTAAGTAATAAAACTAAACACAGACACGTCTCAAAACTTTTAAGAGCCAAAACCTTTCAAAGCCTAGTTTTGACAGAAACCTTTAATGCCACTAATCAATACACTTCAACCAATCAAATCATATCACGCATTTTCCATCATACAAAATTGTTCATACAGTTTAGATTTAGGAACACAAGAAAATATAACATTATTCATTAGCAGTGATGTCAAAATATACATGATGGCATATCTGATGTGTGCTTTGAAATATTAGTGTTACTTTGAAGCTCCTGGTCACATTCCTGAAATGGGCCTATGTTGGCCTTGATTTCATTCCCTTGCTCCCCAAGAATTTTCTTCCCTCTGTGCAAAGGATGCTTCCAAGCAAGGTTTTCATTATGCTACTAAGGGCATGAGTAGGAAGGAAATGTTCCATCAGGTAACGAGGTTCCAAGCTGTAGAAAACATTACAGCTCAAAACCAGGACCTTGAATCAGGCCCAGAGATGAATTGGAAACCAGTGACGGTAAGAAAGGATTAAATTAAAATGTCCTGAATACCTGGTCTCATGTAAAACTGTTGTAGCCATTTTTGCAATAGCAAAGGTTTCCGCACTGTATTCAGATAAACTCACATGTAACTGTAAATACAGCCACATTATCTTCAGTTCATGCTGTTAGCGCATTGAGCCTGTTTGAGCCACTTCCAAGGAGCTCTAAATCTTAGCATTTTCAGATGGGTCTGAAAGAAAGTAATACAGAGATGAATTAATTTATTAGGAAGATCTGCATGCATTTTCCTCATCTGCCTCCTCTTCTCTGACTCACTGGAAGCCAAGATGCTTTCCAGCCAAAATCCATTTCTCCAGTTACACTTTTGCAAAGCAGATTTCTCTGTGTTGGGTAGGGGAGAGGAAGCACCAGCCTCAATATTTGAAAAGCGTGCTTTTGTTTTTTGGGGGACTTAATCTCCTTGTTGTATTTGTGACCTTGTCTGCATTTCATGTTAAGCAGACTCCGGGTGGCTGAAAGGAAGGCCTATGGCTTGTTCAGCTCATCAGGCCATAAGCACTAGCATGCGGGCTCTTTCAACACAAACCAAAATGCTTTCAACTCTGGCAAATTGTGGTGGGTGAACTTAAGGGCTGGTATATGAAGCTGATCTGAAAGACTGGTGAATTCAGTATCACTACCTGAGTGACACCACATCTAACTGGTGCTTAAATGTGATTTGAGCAAGCATAGGAACAATTGAATGGCCCCCAACAACCCTAGCATGCCTTTCCTCCCAGTCCAGAGTTTTATGAACCAGCCCTTGGTATTCTTGCTCCCATTTATGTCTTGGAAGAAGATTCCTTCCTGTCCCCACAAGGAGCTGAGTCACCAGTGCTTGAAGGCAACCTCAAAGGAGCTCATTCAGTGTGCCTTGGAAGCAGAACAGAGGCTGTAACTGGCCTGGCATGAATCACAAGCTTGGCTTTCCTGGTTCCAGAGGGCTGCTTTGCTAGGATGTGCAGGTCTTGCTGGAACTGAAGCCTTCTTGTCTCATCACCTTTACTCTTGAAGGCCGTTAATAAGCTTGGCTACCACTTAGCAGCTAAATAAACACCATTTGGGTGTAGTGTGCATTTTTTCACAGGAAGTGGGCCGTGCGATGGCCCTGCCTTCCCGAGGCCTCTCTCCATTACTACTATTATATGGTTCCTTTGTAAGTCCATGAAGGCTGCACAATCATGAACTCATTACCTTGACCAAGCAGGAAACTCGCATCTCTGCCTTGGATGCGACAGGAGATAAGAGATGACCATCCGCTTCCTGGCTTGCCAAATCTGCTTGCAGGGACTGGTCATCCCAGATCAGCAGAAGTGACTCATTTCCCATTTTTCCCTTTCATCAAGGAACGCTCTATGGCAGCGGACACTGGCAATGATACTTGGTCACCTAATAACTTGAGATGAAGATTAACACTTGTGGACTCACCTAGCCGTGGTAGCCAGTTTTTGCCTACTAAGGGGAAGTTGGGAATGCTCAGCTTCTCAGGATGTATTTACAAGTGAGCTGCAGAAAGATGACTGGCCAATTAGCAGAGAGAATGCCAGGAATGTGCAACATGGAGTTTTGCATTATGTAGCTGTGTAAAAACCATGCTGCTGCTTCTTCTTTAATGCTAGGTTCCAGGTGAAGTTTTTCTACCTTTGTCAGCTGTCTTACTGGCTGCATGCACTGCCTGAACTGTATTTCCAGAAGGTTCGGAAGGTGAGTGTCAGCGCAGCCAACTTTCTCAGTTATACGTAAACAGGGTAAGTGGGTGGCCCTGGGAGACTGCAAGGTGGGGAATAAATACTTTTGGTAAATAAATCAGCCTTGTAAAGCAGCCCACAAAAGTGACTAGCTTGTAAACTCCTGCTGGTTACAGAGGAGAAAAGACCTCCCTCTTCATCTCTTCATCTCCAGTGTGGCAGTCCAGGATGCCAGCCTCTTTGCAGGGCCGTAGACAAACATCACGAATTCTGCCAAGGGACAGACTTCCTCCTCAGCTAACCTAGAAATCAAACAGACTGGCAGAGGAAGGATGGGCTAATTCGTTCCTCTTAGCCAGCCCATTCACTCACCTGTGTGGGATTCCTTCTCACCTGTCAATACCAGGGGATTTGTTAAATAGAAGGCTGATTTAAAAAAAAAAATCATGATTTTAATTTAAATACAGTGTTTAACTTTGAAGGCAGAGGTACAGATGTATTTTCCCAATTGTAGAATATATTTTGAAACGCACTTCTTTTATTTCCTTCCCAGATTCTAATGTGATGGTAGGACATCTTCCTTGGCACCCACCAAGGTTCCCTATCTGTCCTACTTTGCTTTAAAAAATGAATGCATTTGCTTAGCAGTAGAAGGGACAGCTGTGAGTTAGGTTTATACAGGTGCTGAAAACTGTGGGTTGAAAAGGAATGGTTTATGGCCTTGCACTTGAACATCTGGGCAGTTGACCTCTCCATTGTGATACTTCTCATGGCAGACAACGTGCAGGGTTCCCTGAACAGCTTCTCAGATTGCCAGATGTGCCTAAGGCCAAAGGGTGCCTACCCCTGTTCTAGTGAGATACGAAAGGATGCCTACTTCAGTGTCTTTGTTCTCCTGGCCATCTGAAATTCACTATGCCAATAAAAAGCTGCCTTAGGAAATGGCACCCTCATCCTGTACTGTACAGATTTCTTTGATGTGAGAAATCTACAAAAATCTTGAATCTAGCTCCACAGTTGAAATGGAAACGGCCCATGTCACCAGTGTTATGCACAGCCTATTTATTAGCCACTTTATTAGCCACTTACTGTATGTAAGCTGCCCAGAGAGCCTATGGCTAATGGAGCAGCATATAAATCAAAATAAAGAAGTGACGAAATAAAATTATCATTGGCATCTTGTGACTTTCCATGTTGTCCAGGAAGAGATTCCTCGTCAGCTGCAATACATCATCCTCTATCTGGTGCATATTGCTGGAGCGTACCTTTTAAAGTAAGTGCTGCTAAGCTTTCTTTCTTTAATGTGGTCCATAATGGATATGGTCAGCCACTCTCCAGTCACTGTACAAACACCTCTTAATATTTTCAGTATTTTCACCTCTACTTTGTTTAATTAAAAAAACCTTTAAGAAGAGCATGCTGGGACAACCTTATGCATGTTTACTCAGAAGCAAGTTCTGTCAATTTCAGCAGGATTAATTCCCAAGTAAGGGGCATGGTGGCTCAGTGGGTAAGACACTGAGCTTGTCAACCAGAAGGTCAGCTGTTGGGCAGTTCGAATCCCTGGTGCCACGTAATAGAGTGAATTCCCATTACTCACTTCAGCTCCTGCCAACCTATCAGTTCAAAAGTATGCAAATGCAAGTAGATGAATAGGTACCACTTTGGTGGGAAGGTAACAGCATTCTGTGTATGAAAGTGTCTTCTAAGTCATGCTGGCCACATGAGCACGGAAGTGTCCTCGGACGACGCTGGGTCTTTGGCTTGTAATGTAGATGATTACCGCCCCTGGAGTTGGACATGACTCTCATGCCTATGCGAGGCAAACCTTTACCTAATTCCAAGTAAAGGTACATAGGACTAGCTTTTCAATGGTTTGTGTGAAATTAAATGACAGATTGTATAATGTGTAGCATACCAATCTTTAGGTCTCGACAGCCCAGTCCTCCAGTTACTCAGATGTAACTCATCTTCTGCTTACTGGAGCTTCCTTTCCACTAGGGCTTCCAGTCCTGAAGTTTAAGAGTTTTGCTGTTTTTAATTGGCTGCTCTCTGAGACAAGTTGCCCATCTTGATCATAGTCAGAGCTGGTATTCTGCAATTTGCACACGCACAGAAATGGGTGTTTTATACAACATTCTATTCCAAAAATATTCAGTTTTTCTTCCAGGCCTCAAGGTCTGACCTTGATATTCATTATTCATTCATTCATTAGGAATAACTATATCCCTCCTCCCTAATACAAAACTGAACTACCCCAGGTTGCTTATACAAGTCAATTTAAAATGCAACAGGAAAACAGAGCAAAGCAAAAATAAAAATGAAAATGAAAGAAGCAAAATAACAACAAATAATAAAATGTAGAGTCTCAGATAAGGCCTGTCAAAAGCCTTTCAACCCTGCCTCAGTCGACAATTATTGGCATGCCATGGAGGAGTCCATAGTATCTCTGAGGCCGAGGAGTCACAAAGGCCTGTGGGCACAATGGAAACTCCCACAACCATGCTGAATGGCCAAACTGTGCACATCAAAACCATTTCCCTCTCCTGCTTCCTAGCTGCAGTTTGCCCTGTTCAGTCTTTTCAGAGGCAAATAGCAGCCACACTGGAAATTCTGATAGGAATCTGATGCCAGGCCCTCATCCATGTCAGGGGCCCACACCATGACTTAGCCTTTAAAAGAAAAGGGTCCATGCTGAGCACATTTTCCAAAGAGTGTGAATAGATTGGCCTTAAATTGGAAGGTTTGAAACATGTGTGGATGATGCTTGGTAAAATCTCAGAATAAAGGGAAAGCAGTTTCTGGTTTTAGCGGATGTTCCAGTGACTGGTGGGCAGAAGGTTCAGTTTCCTGGTAGCATTTGGTATCCTCCATCAATAGCAGAATTATCCAAATCTGGCAATCACGTATTTGGTTGGTTTATGCAAGTTACACAAGTGCTTTATTTTTCGCATAGAGCTGCAGAAGTACAATAAAACTTAAATAAGAGATGGGGTGAGGATGGATTAGCTTGATTTTGTTCATGATCAAGACAGCTTTGTTCATTTCTGGGGCAAACTGTGGGAGAAGGTTCAACAAATACTTCCCTCTCCTGCTCTTTCTCCTTTTCTTCAGCCTCACACGTCTGGGACTAATCTTATTGCTGCTGCAGTATGTGGCTGAATTCCTCTTCCACATGGCCCGCCTTTTCTATTTCACAGATGAAAACAATGAAAAGTTGTAAGTGCTCTTGAGTGTGCTTTGGGTGAAGGCATGGCTTCGCGGTGTATTTTATTTTACCTGCCACAGAATTCAGAATTCTGAAGATCTCTGCTCATTGAGGGTTACAGCTTAAACTATCTTCACCCTGCTTTCCCCCAAAATGTAGCCTCCCTCTTTGCTATTATATAATGTGTCTATATTTTTAAGTCAAGCAAAGATGCTTTTAAAAGGCTAGTATTGCCTGTCCCCACTTCACTTCCTTTTGTCTGGCCCTTGAGAAGGAGTACAGGAGGCAAGTTGATCTCCCAGTTATGCGGCCCCCCATCAGCCACACATTCTGCCTCCACCCAGAGTTGGTTGAAGAAATGCTTATCTATGATAAACAGATGCTGTGGCTGGGAAAGTCTGCAGTATAACTGGACCGCTTTGGGATTAGAAGTTGGCAGAGAGTTCAGGAACCGGCTTTTGTTTTGCAGAATTTAGATTCCCCACCCTGCACCCTGGGATAACAGCCGTAATGATATGCTGAGCAATAGGAACTGATATATAGAAATCACGCATAAGTGATAGTTATAAACAAATATGCACACTTCGAAGACTTCCCAGTCCTCTTGTGCAGGACATGGGTTCTGCACTTGCTAAGTTCTTTTTGCACCACTGATGCAACCTTGTAGTATCTTGTAATGATACTAGAACATTATCCTCTGAAAACCAAAAGAACAAATGATGAAATAGTATCTGTTCATTAAACACAGAGAATTTGGTTGTCACAAATAGGATGCTTGATGGCTGATTCAGCTTAATACGTTACGGGTAGTTCTGCACAGCTCACAGCCAAAGGTGTTGCCCGAGGGGTCTGCTCTTTTGGCACAGGCACTGATGTACACATCCCAGGCACACAGGAAATAATCCAGAACACAGGGGCATGTAAGCAGTCTTGGGGTAGTTACTATATAATGAAGTGCCAACCAATTAGGTATAGCAAGTCTCACCTGTCATTGATAACATGGAGTTGTCTCTTTTTCTCTTTCCACAAGGTTCAATGCATGGGCAGTGGTGTTTGTCATCTCCCGCCTTTTTACCCTTACTCTTTCCGTGTTGGTCATTGGCTTTGGGTTGGCTCGGGTGGAGAATCAGGCATTTGATCCTGAAAAAGGAAACTTCAACACTTTGCTTTTCAGGTAAGACTCTGGCAGTTTCTGCTTCTAGCAGGTGGAGGAAAATTATTTGGTGGGGAGGGAAATAATGATGCTTGAATTCATCTCTCCATTCCTTAGTAATCGCAGACTGGCACAGTTGTCATGGTTCTCACTCTCGTGGTTAGTACATTGAGAGTGAGCTGAGGGTTGCATGCTCCCTTGCCCACACAAATCCCCACACCTGTCTCCTGCTGATTTTAGACACAGGAAAGTTTTAAATTGATCTTAGATCACATTAAAGCCAGGTCTGACCAGCAAATCCTGTTTAAGGGGGAACCTGTTCCACAGCACTGAGATGAATATTATGGTAATGGACACACACGGAATTCCTTGCCTGTGTAAGTGATGGCTGCAGTTTTCAGGTCAAGAAACTCAGTAGGTAGCATTTTCACAGAAATAAGCCAGCCAAGATATTATCCACAACTGTGAGAAGTAACTTAAGCAGTTTTTTTTCAAGTCCTGTTCCAGCAGTAGCAAACTGGCTGAGCAGAAGAGCAGATGACTTGGGTTTGGCCAGCCTCAGCCTCCATTTTCCTGAGGTTGCAATGAAGAAAAGGCAACTTGGTAGCAGGGCAGTTAGAGCAAAGTATCCTGTTCAGTTGGTCTTGGGGCTAAGGCCCAGCCCTGTGATGTCACCTTAGGAGCAGCTGGGCCATTGCGTCTTCTCAGCTTGCCTCTTCTGCCTTCTCCTAGGCTATGTGTGCTGCTTCTGATATGCTTGTCACAGGCCTGGATGATGTGGCGCTTCATCCACTTCCAGCTGCGGCGCTGGCGGGAATACTGGAACGAGCAGAGTGCAAGAAAAAGAACCGCAGTGACTGTCCATGGCAAACAACAGTTGAAGACCATCAAAAGGGAGTCTGGTGAGCACCTTGCCCAGTCAGCCTAGGATTTAAACCTGTGTCTGATGCAGATCAGAACTACACTGTACAGCAAACTACATGGTTAGATTGATCACGTACAAAACGAAAAGATCAGCTAAAAGGGTCAAATGGGCTGCAGATTTTTAAAAGAAATACTTTTACAACAAGTCTTTATTAAAACTGCAGGAGGCAGGAATCCTTTCCTGTGCAAAAGGGATGGAGGGTATGGGTCTTCCGGGAGACGCATCTGCTGTGACATGTGTCAGGCTAGCTCTGCTGGCAAATCAAGTACTTCCGTGGCACTGAAGCAGCAGCAACAGCCGGGAGTCTCTGTTTGGGGCATTTTAGCCACATAAAGACACCCAGCAGTTTCTTGGCAGTTTTCTCCACCTTCACTCCGTGGCATGTGCCACAGTCTGATGGTGTTGGGAGTAGGAAGGATGATGGGCTTGGGCAATCGTCCCCATGGATTGCTGGCTGCATGCCAGACAATGATTCAGAATCATACAGTGAAGCACATTTCACTGAGACTGGGGAGGAGGGCCTAGAGCAAGATTCGGAGATATGGGGGAGGAGGTGAAGGTGGAGATTCTCTCAAGGCCAGCCGCTTCACCAAGCCCAGCAGTTCCTGGGAATGGACAGGATGCACAGCAAGTAGGAGGGCTCACTGGGGAGGAGGGAAGGTCAGATACAGATCAGCCACCCCCACTACACTCGACCCCATGGCAAGGCTCCAGCAAAGATGGGAGGCCCAGTTGAATGAGCAGCTCGCAGAGAGGACATGCTTGCCTTCAGAGAGCCCTTCCTGAGGGGATGGGGCTGCGCATGTTCATAAAAAGACTTCCTCGAGGTAAGCACTAGATGGGGTTCAGCAAAGCGCTCTGTGCATGCTGAGAGATCCGTTCTGGGTGATTTGTACTTGGAAGGAATAAAATAAGTTGCACGGAAAACTTACCAGTCTGTGGCTGGTGATGGTTTGAAGGAGGGACTTCAGCTCAAGACAGATGGCTCAGAGAAGATGCAAGGTCATGTGATGCTGCTGAAGAAAACCATCTTTGACCCTCTAGGCTGCCTGGATGGAGGGATACTTAGAAGCCACATAGAAGCTGCTGTGAGTTCTTTGTGGGGAGGTTAACCAGCCTCTCTTGTCCTGACTTTCCCAATCTTCTTCCACTCTGCACATGCATGCAGATGCTCACATAGTATGGGTGACTGCTTTTGGTTTGGTAAATGTTGACAGACTGGATGAATTGTCCTTCTCCTGGGTCTGTGTGACCTGATGCAGAGGAATGGAACAAGATGTGTAGGTGGCATTGTGACAGTGTGAGGCTCCCTCAGGCAGGGAATTCCCTAGCCCATTGTTTGAGCCTACAAAAAGCCACTTATTTATTTATTTTTTATTTATTTAAATATTTATATGCCGCCCCTTGCAGCAGCCATGTACTTACTTTTAACAGCCATTTTGAAAACCAATCTCATGCTCACCCTCTCCATTGTCCAACCTCAGGCTACCATGAAAATGGAGTTGTAAAAGCAGAAAACGGTACCTCTCCACGGACCAAGAAGCTGAAGTCTCCCTAGAGCCAAAGCACTGCCTGCAGGAGATGTTTCAGGAAAAAATAAACCGGACTGTGCAAATCTGAGGACTCCAGGAATAACGAGGCACCTTCCTCCCTTCTGTCCTCACAAGGTTCCACTTCAAACGGCTGCAAGACAAAATATGACAATATCGTGTTCTCCTCCAGGCAGTTTGCCATAACCAAACAGGCCCTCTCCCTTCGCAGGGGAGCCTAGGAACACCAAACATTTTCCCCACCTAGTGCATTGCCTTTTTATGCATTTCTCCTCTTCAGAGTATTCCTGCTTCTTTTCCAGCCCATGGAAAGTATGTTTGCCTCTGAATTCCATTCCCAGTGTGTGGTCCCCTCCCACCACGCCCATTCTTGTTGCATCTAATGATGCTTTAGCTTGGGGAGATGGCAGCTCTAGGACATTATGCATTTTGTTGCCAAGGGAATAGAACTTTAAATTAGTGTGTGGCGCACCAGGACTCACTGCAATCTCACAGAGACAGCTGGTGAGAAATGCAGTTTGAGTCAGGATCAAGGGAGAAATCTTGGTGAGGTCTTTATCTAATTTTTCTAATTCTGTTACACAACCGGTAAGCTTAGTGGAATGTTCAGGATGTGTCAAGTCTTCACAAGGCTGGACAAGGAAAAGCACAACCTCGCATACAAGTTTGTGTTAAGCCAGTCTCAGAGGCTGACATTTTAATGTGTGACTCCCAGACAGATGTAGGTCTCCTTTTCCCCGTTCTTTATAAAATAGAATTTTCCATTATCTTAGAAGAACTGAGCTCTCCTGAAACACAGCACCTAGATTTGCTGCTTGAATAGCTTGGTATGTGTGATGTACTCTTTTATCTCCACTGGCCAAGAATGACTCCCTTCAACCTACAGTGCCTTAGTGAAGGGAGAAACTTCACCACTCACTCAAATGGCAGCAGAGGCCAGAGGTACTCTTATGGTAGCTTGTTACATCTTTATTTCAGAAGCAAGCAATTTCCTCACACCTCTGTGTGCTTTTTCCTCCCATGCACCAGGCTGCCTTGATGGAGTACTGATGGCATCTGTGTCGCGGAGTCCATCATTTCAAAGTGGTCTATCCACCAAGCATAGGATAGCAATACTGCTTGCTGGGCAGTGCAACCCGTTGCATATTTATTCAGAAGTGAGGCTCATTGGGTCTTACTCCTAGTAACTGTGTTCAGAATTAAAACTTTTATCTTTTGTTTTTTGAGGAAAAAAACTTTTTGTAAGTTTTATCCAAATGGATTTAGATCCATTTCTGTTCTGGCCGCCACTTGTACCTCCTCTCACTGTTATTCTTTCCTTGCCTTCAAGGCTAACTACATGAGTTGCAATCCTGACAAATGAGGAGCAGCACAATTCCTAACTCCTTAATATGTGGATGAGTTATGAATGTGGGGTGACAAAAGCTGTGTAACGCAGTGGTCAGTCACCGTGTCGAAAGCATTTAATACCATCCACTGCTTTTGGGAGTCCAAAGGTGTTAGATGGTATTAAGTGCAAAATCTACCTTGGTGGCCACCCTTTTCTAATTGCTATAAATCCCCTTGTTTTTGAAGCAGAATTAGGGTATTTGGAGAGAGGAAGTTGGTCCATCACTCAAAAATAACTTATGGATTCTTTGTATTCTTCAGCTGCATGTCCTTTTCAGAAAATGATATCCTTTGTAATTGAGCTTGCCACATTCAGTAGGGTTAGTTGAAATACTAAGACTTGCTTTAAGCCCTATTGCAACTGGAGCACCTTACAGTTTTTTTCAAACATTTTTTCACCATTTCACATTTTCTCATTCCACGTTGCAGATCATCAGTTAATACAAAGAAGGAACTGAGGCTTTTGTTTTCCTTTGCCCTAATTGGCGATAGATATTTCTAGTACTGCATTCTTGATCACAACAGTATTTCCTTCTGGTTGACATATGGTGAGGGAATAAGCAGGTTCTCTTTTAACAGGTTACGGGATGAGGGAATAAGCAGGTTGTCTCTGAGAGCTTCATGCTGGTCCAATTTGCACAGTAATTGCAGCTTGAATCAGCCACAGTGGGTTGTGGTATGTACTTTTGGCCATTTTGAATCTTCAACCCTTGGAAGGGTTATTTGTGAGGCATTTAATGGGTCTGGATAATGTTGCAAACCATGGCAACCCCTTGCCAGGGAATGAAGATTCAAAATGGCTGCCAATACATTCTGCTATCTTAAATAAGTTATGCTGGGTTGCAGTGGTCACGTAAACGAAGTGACTGACCACTACTACTCAAGTTTGGATTAAGATGGATGCAAGGAAATCAGGCAAGCAGATAGCTTGTAATGGCTTATAAAGTTTTAATCACATTCAAAAATGGGGATATTTTATACTGAATAAATTGAGCTTGCATTTTTGTGCAGGCCTTTAAAAAAATCCCCTCTAATTTCCTTAAAGCAGTTCTACACACCAGGTGATTCCTTTAGTCAAACACACTGCATCCATCATGAATCGTACCCCACCAAGGATGCCCTCGTCTGAACTGGACAGCAAAACAGAGGGATGGCCATAGGCCTGGCAGGCCAAAATTCATACTTGTATGCAGCTTGGTGGGTACATCTTGCCCTAAACCTTGTGGAAGTGTTGCCTAACATGAGGAAGTAACCAAAATTCTTCAAGGGAATGATCCTGTGGCCACTATATATTGTCAGAGGGTCTGTGGGAGAGTTTGGGTTCCCAGCTTCGAGGCCAGGCATGGACACTGGGGTTCTAGCCCTATTTCCACACCAGCTGTGCTCAATGTTGGGACAGCAACATTGGCATTAAAGGGGGCATTTGTGAGCAGGGGCCTCTGGAGAGGCCAGGGGACAAACACTCCTAAAGCCTCTTCTCTTCCACCTCTGTGATGCTTCAACTAGAAGAGCAAAAAGCAGGGTGGGAGGACGGGGAGGTGAAGACGGCCTTTCCATTGCCACTCTTAGCATTTAAGTTACGGTAGCATTGTGCCTACATCTTTCCTTATTCTCTTACTGTGCCCTCTTGTGCCGATTGGCATTCCCTAAGAGCATACACAGAGAAGTAGGTGATGGTTTTCTTTTCCCTCCAGAAACTCAAAATGTGTAGAAAAAGGCTGAGATACATCCTCTCCCCATACCACAATGTGCCTGTCACTCCTTAGCTTTGCTGAGTCCTAAATATACCTCATCTGTGTACTTTTTATCTAGGAGTGAAGGACTAAACTGGGTAGACTATGGTGCTATGTAGGCCAGGTCAAGTGGGTTAATCCAACAGAACACAGTTGCAAAGCAGCTTGCAGTTGGATGAGCCTAGTAGAAACCAGGCCTCCTTTCCTTCTGCCCACCTTGCTCCTACAAATGTTGGGCCGTGTTCCAAAGAGAGAGAGAGAGAGAGAGACCACCCTTCCAAATTAGGACCTCTCCCCACATTAATTCAAACCTTGAATTGATATGGGTGAACCCACCTTTACTAAAGAGGGCTTCCCATTTTTGTAGTTATCTCTGTCATCAGTCTTCTGTCTTCCAAGGCAGTTCAGAGGATCACTTCAAAGCTGCAGAAAATGGCTTCCACCCAACCCAGCTTGCACAACATTTCTCCTGCACAGAACTGTCAAGCCACAGTGTAGCGTGTACAGTTCCTGCAAGTGCCTTACACTGCAGTGTAGCCTTTTGCACCTTTTTATCTTGCATGTGTGTCTTTCTCTCTGTGTTCTTATTGGTGTAGTTCACTTACGTACACTAGTTTAGCCATTCATAAAAGGGACAGCTTTTGCTGAACACATTGCCTCAATTTCTATGCCTTTTTGACTGTAGGGAGGTGTGTCTTGGTAAACATAACTCCTCATTGGAACAATTTTAGATACCAGCATCTCTAATATAACACAAGCTGCAATACCATGAACAGTCTTTCTTGGCTGCACGGCAGGTCAGATTCCATTACCTGCTTTTAACTTCAGATAACTCACTGTTTCTGAAATGTTATATAAAGAAAGTTGAAGTGATTGCAACTCCCGTTTGTGAGTTCTTTTGGTGATAACTGAGGATAAACTAGATGTTATGTGTGGTTTGGTGATTCCTCTTTTGGACTTCTTTTAAAAGTTGGACACTCACAGAGGCAGCAACTGGAAGCAGAAGATGTGTGTGCATTTGGAGGTACACGCGACATGACAGGCCACCATGGGTTATTCATTTAACTCATGGTGAGGCTGGGACATGTGTAGCTGCCATCTGAATAAGTGAATCAGGTGATCATGGGTTATGCAAGGGCCATTTCATCCTCACATAACCCATAGTCATCAGGTTTGTAGAACATGACAATCTATGAGTGAGTGTTGGATATACCAAGTGATTGCTGTAACCCATCCTGACCTGTGCTATATCATCCAAATGTGATTGTTGTGTGTGTAGAGATGTCCCCTAGACTCTTTCCCAAGATGCTGCTTTTCCACTGAAAATAGCCCCTCCCCCCCACATATCACATATGTGTCTGCTTTCATCTCAAAAAGGGAAAATATGCATTACAGGGGAAAGCGATTTGGGAAAGAGCATCACAACTCTCTTTATTCCAGCCTTCATCACCTGCACTAGCCATGTGCTTCAGGTTACAGCTTTAACAGTGTCTGTGGATGTACCCCTCCCACAAAAGAATCACAGAACTGCACGTTTTCATCTTGTGTTCCTCATGCATGGGACAGGGAGAACAAGTTTAGCCTGCCTCCCACTGAAACAGAAGAAGCTATTGATCAATTGAGCTCTTTGCTCCCAATTCAGTGTTATACCATTGCCTTATACTCTGCCTCCCATTTTGGCCAAGAAAAAGGCTCCTTTATATTTGTGATCTTACCTGGGGAGGATGATGGCTTACATCTAATGTGATCAAGTTTCCATGATTTTGTAAGAGGTAGTGTGTGTGTGTGTGTGTGTGTGTGAGTGATATCTTCCTCCATCACATATTCTGGACTGAAGAGCGGGAGATTATGTAGTGCTTTCCCTGCTTGCCTCGTCCTAGGTGAATTAGTAGATACATAGCATAATTCTGAGATCTAACCATAATTTTTCCAAAGTTCAGTAAACAGATTTTTGCACAGCAGGGCACTGAAATGTGTATTTTTGAAAGTAGCAGTTTTTTGTTTGCCTGTTCATTTTAAAGAACCTATCTGATAAAGCAGATCTGATAAAGGAAAACAGAATTTCCTTTAACTGTACTGACCCACAACCCGTAATGTGCTTAGTGTCCGCTTTTGGAACAGGACATAGAACTAATCATAGAAATTGCAGAGAGTTTGTTTTTAGTCTGTAATACTGTTGCTGGAAACCAGTTACCTCTATATCTGATCTTGGATCTTCCTGAAGAGCCTTTATTATCCTGAGTGTTGGTCTTCATTGAGAAAACAAATACTCTTACAACTGTTCTCCAAGTGAATGCATAGCAGAGGATACAGCAGCTGATGCTGAGCATGTATATGGATTGTTTCCCAATATTTCCAAATATGGACCAAATTTAAGTCAAAAACCTGAATTAATGTCTGCTCTTCCATATTTAAGTGTAATGATGATGGTTTGTGGCCAGTGACGGGTGGGCGGGAGAAGGGAGAGAGCCAACCTTTCTTTATTGTTGTATTTCCCATCATCCCCTGCCATTGAAAAATACAAACTGTATGGATGGTTGTTATTAAACAGCTTTTATAAAAGCTATTTGTGATGCAATATTTTCTGAAATAAAAAGGCATGGAATGATCAAAACAGTTATTAGAAGAACTCGGTGCTTTCAGTCATTACTAACATCATTTGTCATCACCTTTTGGTTGAGGTTAGTTTGCTAAGTTTGTGCCCATGATGCTGTAAACTTTTAATGCTCAGTTTGTCTGGCTGAAGCAGAGCAGTCACACACAACATTTGCAAAGAGATGTAAAATGTAGAATGGAGGTTCCAGGTTCAGTCCCTGTGCTACCAGCCTCCTCCCTGAGATCATTCTAACTAGAAACCCCCTGATGGGTTTACAGGACATGTTACCCTCCCCCACACACGAATTTTAGCCAGTCATGAGAGTAAAAATCTGTGCCTGATAGACAATCAGGTGCAGCAGGGATTTGTGTGTCCCCCTCCCCAGTATCCCAGGGGGCTCTGCAGAGCTTATAAACCACCCCATGGGGATAATGCTGGGTTCATGCATAACATATGGTGGGGTACAGTGTTGTCTGAACACAGCCACTGTGAATTGCTGCCAGCATACACCCAATTTGATGTCAGATTTAGTTGCCAAACAACTGCACCCTATGCAATGTAGCCTCCCAAGGCCTCTGTTGCTGTTCTTTTTAGTCGCGAACTCGTGTCTGACCCATCGCAACCCCATGGACAACATTCCTCCAGGCCTACCTGTCCTCCACCATCCCCCGGAGTCCACTCAAGCCCACACCAACCACCTCAGTGACTCCATCCAGCCACCTCATCCTCTGTCGTCCCCTTCTTCTTTTGCCATCTATTGTTCCCAGCATTAGACTCTTCTCCAGGGAGTCCTTCCTTCTCATTAGGTGGCCAAAGTATTTGAGTTTCATCTTCACTATCTGGCCTTCTAAAGAGCAGTCAGGGTTGATCTCCTCTAGGACTGCCCAGTTTGATCGCCTTGCGGTCCAAGGGACTCAGGAGTCTTCTCCAGCACCACAACTCAAAGGCCTCAATCCTTCGGCGCTCGGCCTTCCTTATGGTCCATCTTTCACAGCCATGCATTGCAACTGGGACAACCATAGCCTTGACTATACGCACTTTTGTTGGCAGGGTGATGTCTTTGCTTTTTAGTATGCTGTCTATGAAAGCTGCCATAGCTTTCCTCCCCAGGAGCAAGCGTCTTTTAATTTCCTGGCTGCAGTCCCCGTCTGCGGTGATCTTGGAGCCCAGGAAAATAAAATCTGTCACTACCTCCATTTCTTCCCCATCTATTTGCCAGGAAGTGAGAGGACCGGATGCCATGATCTTAGTTTTCTTAATGTTCGGTTTCAAGCCAACATTTGTGCTCTCCTCCTTCACCCGTGTCAAGAGGCTCTTCAGTTCCTCTTCACTTTCTGCCATGAGAGTGGTATCATCTGCATATCTGAGGTTATTGATATTTCTCTGAGCAATTTTAATTCCAACTGGTGATTCATCTAGGCCCGTCGTTCTCACAATGTGCTCTGCATATAAGTTAAATAGGCAGGGCAACAGTATACAGCCTTGCTGAACTCCTCTCTCAATTTTGAACCAATCAGTGGTTCCGTGTCCAGTTCTCACTGTTGCTTCTTGACCCACATATAGATTTCTCAAGAGACAAATAAGAAGGTCTGGTACTCCCATCTCTTTAAGGACTTGTCACAATTTGTTGTGATCCACACAATCAAAGGCTTTAGCATTGTCAACGAAGCTGAAGTAGATGTTCTTCTGGAACTCCCTAGCTTTCTCCATGATCCAGCGTATGTTGGCAATTTGATCACTAGTTCCTCTCCCTCTTCGAAATCCTGCCTGTACTTCTGGTAGTTTTCGGTCCACATACTGCTGGAGCCTAGCTGGTAGGATTTTGAGCATAACTTTGCTAGCATGTGAAATGAGTGCAATGGTGCGGTAATTTGAACATTCTTTGGCATTGCCCTTCTTGGGGATCGGAATGTAAACTGACCTTTTCCAATCCTGTGGCCACTGTTGAGGTTTCCAAATTTGCTGGCATATTGAATGTAGCACTTTTACTGCATCATCTTTTAGGATTTTGAATAGCTCAGCTGGAATACTGTCTCCTCCACTAGCTTTGTTGTTGCTCAGACTTCCTAAGGCCCATTTGACTTCACATTCCAGGATGTCTGGCTAGAGGTCAGTGACCACCCCATTGTGGTTATCAGGGATGTTAAGCTTTTTCTTGTGTAGTTCCTCTGTGTAATCTTGCCATCTCTTCTTAATCTCTTCTGCCTCTGTTAGGTCCCTGCCATTTTGGTCCTTTATCATGCCCACAGAGGGTCCGAGAGGAGATGAGGAGGGGGACATCCTTGACTTGGTCTTGACCAATAGAGAGGAGCTGATAGATGAAGTACAGATTAGGGGAGCTCTGGATGCTAGTGATCACTCCATCCTTTGTTTTGGGATCAGGGGACTGGGGACATGCAGCAGGTCGAGCACTAGAAGCTGGGACTTCAAGAGGGCCAACTTTGGCCAACTGAAGGCCAGACTGGGGAAAGCTTTCTGGGACAGGTTATTGGAAGGTAAGCGAGTTGGGGAGGGGTGGATGGCACTCAAAAGGGAGGTTTTGGAGGCGCAAGCCTTGACTAAATGCTCTAGTTAGTAAGGTAAGGTGGGAAGGCAGAGGAGAGTACTGCCATGGATGGGAAAGGAGGTGGTTAGAAGGATTAGAGGAAAGAGGAATCTCTGTAGGAAATGGGTACTGGAGCAAATAGACAAAAGGGTATACCAGGAGGAGGAGGCCCCTTGCAGAATGATTCTTCGCAAGGCTAAGGCTGATTACAAGCTGAGACTTGTCAAGAATATAAAGAGCAACAAAAAGGGCTTCTTTCAGCATGTAAATAGGAAGAGGAAGGGGAGACAAGTGGTGGGACCACTAAAAAAGCGGAGATCTTTGCAGCATCGGACTTTCCTTCCGCCACCAGATACATCCGCAACTGAGTGTCCTTTCAGCTTTGACCCAGTCACTTCATTCTTTCTGGTGCTACTAGTACTAGCCCTCTGCTCTTCCCCAGTATCATATTGGACACTTTCCGACCTGAGTTGGCATCATATCTTTTTGCCTTTTGGTGCTGTCCATGGGGTTTTCATGGCAAAGATACTGGAGTGGGTTGCCATTTCCTTCTCCAGCGGATCACGTTTTGTCAGAGCTCTCTGCTATGACCTGTCCATCTTGGGTGGCCAGGCATGGCATAGCTCATAGCTTCATTGAGCTACACAAGCCCCCTCGCCATGACAAGGCAGTGAACCATGAAGGAGCCGAAGGCCTCTAGTTGGACTAATTGAGGAGATTTGAGTCTTACAGAACCTTACTCAGTCATGCAGTTCACTAGATGATTTGGGGTAATGTTTTTCAGGCTAACCTGTCTCATGGACTTGATTTGCCCATCATGACAAGCAGTTTTTTTTTTAAAACCATTGTGGGTTTGTCATGCTGTCTAGACCCAGTCATGATAAACTGCCATGGCTTGGAAGCCATGACAAGAGACAAAGATAGGTTGCATTGTTCCTGCGTATCACACTTAATCTGTCATGACATCCAGACCCAAGTGCTCCATTTTTCCATTCATGGTGAGAAAACATCAGTCCTGTGGAAAGCAGCAACCGAAGAGGCTGCTCTAGGCATCCAATCACTACTACACATGGATTCCTAGCCCCTCCACACAGACGTCTTCCTATTGGCTGAGTTCTGAGCCCATCATCCTGTTCAGTTTCTGCAATAGGGAGAAATTAGTACTTGATGAGAGAGAGGAGATGGGAATCACAACATGTATTTTAATGTAAACAAAAAAATGGAAGGGGCTGGATTGGCAGTGAAGTATTAAAGGGATGGAGGTTCAATCAGGAAGGCGAACCTGCCTCATAACCATGGCAGACCCATGAGGTCTATGAAGAAGAATACAATAAAGAAGGGGATCATGTTTGCCAGGGCTGCTGGGATGTGTGGTGAGGAGGAGGAGGAGGTGGGGGAGCAGAACAGAAAACTGGCACCAGCAAGGGTTTGTGATTTTCAGGAAGTACATGGAAGTCACCACCAATTCTGGCAATACCCCATCCTTGCTTCTTGTGATGTGCAAACCTGCCCATGGAGTTGTCATGAAAATGAACTGGGATGGAAAAGTGGAACCCTTCACACTACCATCCCCTGCTTTGAGGAACAGCAGGATAAAAAGTGGCATTTTTAAAAAGTGGCATTTTTATGTTAAAGTATTTAAAACATGTACAGTGCAACTAGCATTATGAGGCCTTTTTGAGACTTCTAGGAGTACGCCTGTTCACTAAAAATGCATCAAGGCTCCTTGATCAATGGCAGAAAATCTGTAATATTCCTACAGCAGCATCAGGAGTGAAGCATCTGTTCACTGCTGGAATCTTGCCCATACCTTGGCCAAAAGCTTTGCTGTTTGCAGCTTTCTCCTCCCACTCCACCCAATATAATGGAATATTTGCCACTCTTGCACCAGTACAAGAGGTTGTTGTACAGTAGGACACTGCCCCTCCATACCACATCGTTTCAAGCATAGTTTCATGTCTGGCACTTCAGTTCCCAGGAGTCTCTGCCACAATGGCCAATGGCCAGTCATGCTGGGAACAGGCACTCCAAAACATCTGGATATCTACTTTCTGCCAACCCTGGTTTACAGGGCTAGGACTAGCTTAAGCATAGTCCTTGTGTTTAAACTTTTGTGGCCAATTGTAGTTTGGGAAATCTAAGAAAGGGAGCTGAAATTACTGATAAGGCCCTTAATGATTTTCTCATCTGAAGTTGCACTCCCCCCTCAGTAGTGGTGGGCTTAACAATTCTGAGAGCAGTTGCTTCTCAGAAGATGGGAGGATGTTTGCTCACCATGGCTGAATTCACACATGACGACAAGCCGCTGCAGGAATGGCTTGTTGCGGTGTGTGAATCCTAGAAGCGTGGTGAAGCGTGGCAAGTTTGGTTACTGGGGATCCCATGGGGAACCATGTTCTAAGGTTTCCATGTTTCAGCATTGCTTTTCATTTTATGTGAACCCAGTATGTGGTTTTTCCTCGTTTCCCCCTTTCTTCCAGCAAGTTTGGCTGCAAAAGCAACCCTGGCAGCCACCATTTGCTGCTGCCTTGTTCGCCCAGTAATGGCTGAGGTGGTGACAAGCAGAGTACAGATTGCACTCCCGGTCCTCCCTCCTGATGAGCCCTTCCCGATGCCCACCACCCGATGGCCCACTTGACCTGGCACTCGGCCCCCTCACCCCTTTGCTGCCCCACCCCCTTGTTTTAGCATGTATACGAAAGAGGCTGGCATCTCTCTCACACGTGTGCCCTGCAATGCTGGCATGGTGGCAAGCAGCAAAGACGTAAGGGAGCAGAATGGTAAAGAGGCGAGGGGTGAAGCAGTACATGAGATACGCAACCGGCCACATGGCATATGAGGTGGGTCAGAGGGCAGGTGAGGCAGCAGCCGGTCAGCTGGGCCTTGGGGAGTGCAGCCGGGAGGGCAGGCAGGGAGCAGTGACTGTCCAGGTGACCTAATAGACAGGGAGGGGCTCCACAGAACGGAGGGCAGAAAAAAGCGGCAGCCAGCTGAGAACATGCCCAGGGGCACATGCAGGCCAGTGGGGGACAGGCAGGTGACACAAGCAGGAGCCGCGGGCACTGGGATTGGCTCTCAGCTGTGGGGGCCAATGGGATGCATGCCACCATTCTGAGGGAAGATTTAAATCGTATTTTAATTGTTAAATTGTTTATTTGGTTTATAGTTTATTGTTGGTATTTATGTTCTATTTGTTGTCTAGTTTGGTTATTATTCGTTTATAGTTTAATCGTGTGGATTTATTTAAATTATATGGTCTATTGGTTTGTGTATGATTTTGTATTCTTAATTTGTTGTATTTTTAGGTTTGCCAAGATACACTGAGGGGGGGGATATATAGGTTTTTAATTTATACAAATGTTTTGTATTTTTATGTTGTAAGCCGCCCTGAGGCTTTGTTGCGATGGGGCGGCATATAAATGTTTTAATTAATTAATTAATAAGATGGAGGTGCACAGAGTACTCGGGAGTAATTATCTCACAAATGTGTGATCATGGGACACAAGGTAAAAAGGTAACTGCACAGTAGCCCTTGCATTATGTGTGAATAGCCCCAGTGAACACACACACACACACACACACACACACACACACACACACAGTGGTACCTCGACTCACGAACTCCTCAGTTCACGACCAAATCGGGTTGCAAACGAAAATTTCACAAAAATTTTGACTCAGGTCGCAAACTCTTCATTGGGTGGCGACCGCGATCACGGCCATCTCTCCACCCACCCAAGTGGGGAGATGACTGTGATAGTACTGGGGGCAGGGGAGGGGGGAGATGGCCGAGATGGCGCCTGTCTTTCCTGCACAAGTGCACCTGTGATTGCGCCCGTCTTTCCTATACGAGTGCAACAGTGTTCTCTGCCATCTCCACCCCCAGCACAATCGCGCCCGTGTTCGCACCCGTCTCTCCCCCCCAGCACGCTCAGGTTCACACCCGTCTCTCCCTCTCCCCAGAGTGCCAGGATGATGGGTGCGTGCAGGGCTGACGGGTGCGATCCTGGTCCTGCTGGGGGGACGGGCAGATGGCTACGCTCATGCTCGGGGTGGGGGTGGGGAGATGGCTGCTATCCTTGTTGTTCTTTGTCACTTTGCTTCATATTTTTCTGATTAAAAAAATAGTTACAGAACGGATTAACCTTATTCACATTGAACCTTATGGGGCAATTTAACTTGGCTCATGACCAACTTGGGTCACAACCAGAGTCCTGGAATGGATTAAGTTTGTGAGCCAAGGTACCATTGTATATATATGGTGGTCAAGTCCTGCCTGCTTTTTGGGTGAGTCTACAACATTTTGCTGTCAGAGATGGAGCAGCAAATGGTACCCTCTCCCTTCCCCAAGTCGACATGCATAGCCATGGTACCCAAGTTTGGGCCAGGTACTTGGTACCTGCAACAGACTGTAAAATGCAATAACAAATTAGTTATTATCTTTTATGGTGCCCCAAATTCAGAGCCAAGAGCTGTCCCCTCAGTCTGCCTCTAGCCCTGTGACAGACTACTTCTTACCAAACAATCTGAAAATGGGTTAAGTGCTTGACCCCAGGCAACAGGAGGAAAGAAGGAGGCAAGGACAAGCACACGGGAATTCAATTTTAATATACACTGATCTACTGAGGAGCAGCCTAGTTTCTTCTTATACCCTTTTTGTCCATCAGCACTGGAACACTCTGAGAAAGATAGGATATCTTATCTGGTTTTCACCATGACAGCATAGGCTTATAAGCTGGAGGAGACAAAGCAAGTGAAGCCAAGTTGAGAAACTGGAAATATTATCATTTCAATAGTAAAAAAAAGTTTGCAAGTTATCATTTTGCATAAACAAGCATAGCAATAGCTGTGAGGAGCAGACTGTCCTCAAACCTGAAAGATAAATGCATATTGGAAGGAAACAACTTCTTTGCTTCGATGAGTGGTTTTCTACAAAGGGTATGCATGAACATTCAAGAGTGCTTCCAGTTCATTTGCACTGCAATGGTAGTGTTAAATTGTATAGAGACTTTGATAAACTCTAGTCTTAGAGTTGGCAAGGGGCGGCATAGAAATTTTTCTAATAAATAAATAATAAATAAACGGCTGTTTCCTTCCTCCATATGTCTTCACATTCGGATGGCAAAGGTCATTGGCCTAAACTGAAGAATATTGCTGTTCTATTTTCCAAATACAAACATTCCCTTCTGGTCTTATGCTGAATAATAAAACTGCATAGCTCATTTAGGGACCACTATGCATGATCCAAGAAGCAGCCATAGGCCAGATTTTGAGGATGGCTGAGTGACCAATGGATATGACCAATGAATGTAAACAGCCCTGGCCAGAATTCCTTTCAGCTTCAGGAACTTACATCCTTTGTGAGTGGCCAAACTGATTCTGGATCAGTTAAGCCCTTTTATGGGGTTCAATATACTGAAAGATGCATAAGAAACACTTCCCCTGTGGTGTTTTAACAGCTCAACAGTTAAATTATGTTTAAATAGCAATTCCTCAGATGGAACTGTGGTGACACTTAGGCTGCAATTCTATGCACACTTACTTGGGAGCAATTCCCACTGAATCCAGTGATATTTGCCTCAGAGGATCATATTAGTCATGCATAAGATCGTATTTTTATAGTGTCACAGATGAGACCACAACAAAACAGCATTTAAACCATTGGTAAAGCCACCCATTGAACTAAACTTCATAAATAGTTGGGCTGAGGGTTTTCCCCCCAGAGTCTTCACCTAGGGCCAAAGCATAAGGGACAGCTCTAGGCAAGCTTCCCTGGGAAACAAGTCCAAAGGTGGGTGCTATCCAAGAAAAAGCCCTAGCCAAGGCTGCTTCCCCACCGCACATGCACTCCTACACCTCTGTTTATAAAAGCTGAGCTGTGTAAGTATCAGCCAGGTATTAAGGAAAGGAAAACCATGTACAAAGAAAAATATTTTTTCCTCTGAAAGACTGGCATATCTGCTGCCAAAAATCTCACACAGTTTCACAGCAGAAAAAGTGCTGAGAATGTCCACGCACAGGGGTTTATATTTCACCTCTGAACTAAAACCAGGCAGAGAACACTGAGGCTGACTCTCAGAAGAGCACTAATGTGAGCCAGCTGGATTTCCTGTAGGCTCAGCTTTGTGTGGTCAACTAGGAGGTCCACTGGCCAGTGCTTGCCCTTCCACCAAGACAGAGAGGACCACAATGCAGTCTAGTCTTGCACTGCCAGAAGATAGGGGCTTCGTTCCCCCAGACTCTTCCGGGTTCCTTTTCTTGTGCACTGGTTATCACTGGTGGTGGCCCAGGCAAACTTGGTAAAGGAAGCAAGGCAGGTTGTGGCACTCGTGCTGAGCACTCTGCTCACTGCTTCCCACAGTTGTGGAGGGATCAGTTATCTGGGTTCAGATGATACAACAATCCACTCCTAAAACAGCCCATGGGATCTCAGAATGGGAAAAAAACAAGTCATACTAGTATGGTATTAGTATCCCCACATACAGGAAATACATGGATTTCAAAACTTTTCAAAAATCAGTGTAATACTATTTGCTCTGATTTACTTTTCCCATCCTAATTCTTGCTGCTAGCTATATTACCTGCCCTGTTTTACTGACTATACAGGAAGGGACTTTCAGCATATGATACATATTGATTCAGAATGAAGCCCTACTGTTTCAAAGGGACTTGCATGAGAACATGTCTACACAAGACATTTAGTCAAATGACTTTGCATCTGACTTAGTAAAATATGATATGCGATTTCTACCAGCATGGTTCTTATTCTTTACCTTCTGGAAAGCAGGGTCATCAACAGGAACTTTGAATTGATCACAGAGGACAAGAACTCTTCTTTGTTCAGGAGCCCTGAGCCTTCTTTGTCTTGTTGGAGGAATGCTGCCTGCATATTGCTATCTGGCAAGTAGTTATGTCGCCGCATGTGTTCCTGTATCTGCGCAACTAACACATCCAGCTCCTGTGTGTCAGGCTCATTTGAAGCTAACCTGCAGCAAGAAAAGGAACTTCTTTTCCATGAACTAAGCAGACTTCATCTTGGGACCACAAATCCTGTCTGGTCAGGGTCACCTTGAAAGCCTTACTGATAATTAAGAGTTTCACTTGGGTAAGGGTTTTGCTGATCAAAAGCCAGCCTAATAATCACATTGATTGCACTGAGATAAATTCACATATTACCAAAATCTCATTATAGGTGAGACTTTAAGAAAATGAATCTTACATTTAATACACAAAATCTACCACTCATTATTTGAAATAAAGCCCATCTTTCATTCTTTTAATTTCACTCATTTTATTTTAATGCTACAGAAATCAAGTAACACATGTAAGCAGAAGCATGGCTAACTTACAGTCCTACTAAGTAAAATTCACTCCCCGTGATTAATCTACTCAATGTTTAATTAATCACCCTTTCAAACAAACTAAAAATTGCAAACTTACAAACCATAATTTAGCAGAGTGCTGAGCCTGGACACTAGGAAGGAGCCGCAGGTTGCAAATTGGCATTTTCTGTTTTAGTTTGCATTTTTTTTGGTCAGATAGCAAGATTTCTCAGGATGGGATGATACCAGCTGACCATGCAGCAACTATGACTCGCATGCATATTCCCATTGCAATAATGCTTCCCTCTTATATATTTTAGCATCTGTGGTTCACAGATATCCATCTATAAACTATTCTGTAATATAGTGATGAAAACAACACATAGAAACAGAGCGAGTCAGAAGGGGCCTCCTGGGCCATCTAGTCTGACCTCTGACTCCAGCAGCTTTGCTCACGACATGCCTCCCATATGCATGTCTAGCCTATTCTTGAACACCCCCACCAATGGAGCTTCAACCACCTGCTGTGGAAGCCCATTCCACGCCCTCAGGGTCCTGACTGTCAGGAAGTGCTTCCTGGCATCCAAATTGAACCTTGGCTCCCTGAGCTTTGCTCCATTGGAGCGCGTCCTGCCTTCCTCTGCAGGGGAGAACAGGCCTCTCCCCATCTCCATGTGACACCCCCTCACATACCTGTATGTTGCCAACAGATCCCCTCTGAGTCTCCTCTTCTCCAGGCTGAAGAGACCCAGTTCCCTCAGATTCCCCAGTTCCCTCAGACCCAGATCCCCTGCAAACCAGCCACCAACCTTGTGGCCCTACGCTGCACTGACTTTAACCTGGCTATATCCTTCCTGTAATGAGGGCCCAAAACTGAGCATAATACTTCAGTTGGGGGCACACCAGTCATATAGAATGGTAGTAATACCTCTCCCGATCTAGAAGCCACACTTCTGGCTATGCAACCAAGGGTGGCGTTCGCCCTCTTGACCACCGCATCACACTGCTGACTCATGTTCAGCCTGCAGTCAACCAGTTCCCCAAGGTCCCTTTCACAAATGCTGCTCTCCAGTCACTTGTCCCATAACCTGTACTTATGACAGCTATTCCTATGCCCCAATTGCAAGACCTTGCACTTATCCACACTGAATGCCATCCTGTTGTCTCCTGCCCATGTCCATAGTCTGTCCAGATCCTTTTGGATCTGGAGTACCTGCTTCTCAGTTGTGGCCACTGCCCCAGTTTTAGGATCCTCTGCAAATTTGATCAGCAGACTGTTAACCCCTTGTTCCACTAACTGTGCAATTTGAGCTTGTACATGCACTGCATTTGTACTGCTCCACAACAGCAAAAACCTGCCGGGATGTATAAAATTCATTTATCAGGAGTCACATACTGTGGAGAAAAGCTTTGATGGCACTCAAAATAGAAGACACACAAATTGTTGAACTGTTGAACTCCAGCTAACTTGGTTTTTGCATTTGCATAGTTAGCAAGAGATGTGCTTATTACAGAAAAATCGTCAATCTTCTGCAGTTTGGTTGTGTGGGGATATGTATGAAACTTGTTGACTGGAATGATGTAAAGATTAGGCTGTTTATTTTTGCTAAGTCCAATCTGAATTGATGGGTAACTCACCTAAAGAATATATAACCATACAAAGAGCCCTGCTGAAATAGATGAAATTTCCATGTAGTCCAGCACCTTATTTCCCCAGCTAGATGTTGGCTTGTGGAAGCATAGAAAGCAAAGCATGAAGGCAGTGGCCCTCTCCTGCTTGGTTCCTCTACATGTGGCACAGAAACCACAGAGGCTTGGGGCTTCTCATGGCACCTTCACAGTGTGAGAAGGAATTGTGCACTACTTGCTGGGAGGATAATGTGAGAAGAGGACATTTGTCTACATGACATACATAATGGCATAAGAATCAACTCTGCCATGCTGAGAAATGTGGAGTGAAACTCCTAAGCACAGTCCTGTGACTTGAGTAAAAAATCTCTGAGTCAATTTCCTTTAAAATCTCACCTCTTTAGTGCCTCTGTTGCTGCCTGGTGAGGTGCAAAGTGATCCCTCATAGACTGCACAACCACTGCTGGGAAGCTCTCCAAGTTGCTTTCCATGTAACTCAGGACATAATGATCAACATCCACAATAATGAACCTGTGGCCAAACACTGGATGGAAGAAAGCCAACCAATTTATCACCACTAAGATTTTGTTTTAATTCAGTTTTCAGTGTTAGGCACTTTGAGTACCATTATCTGGCAGAAAGGTGGTATATTTAAAATAAAACAGAAATAAATCAAAACAAAATGCAACACAACGCAACACAAATAAAATACTGTATGTGTGACACTTTCAATATCTAAATGATCAGATATAATATCTGAAGAACAAGCATACAATCCAAGGAATCCATGGTTTCAGCTTATCCTGTAGTTTGGCAATCTGTCTTTCTCTGCAAAGTGACTAAAGCAGAACCTGAAAGAGAATCTGCTATAATTGAATAATCAAATTGTGTGGTTCAGCCCAGTTCTGCTACTCTTTTATTTCAGACTCTTGGTCCTGGGGCCACAGTATAAAGCAATAGGATGAAGATATAGGAGCAAACTAAACTTCCACCTTAATTCATTTGCTCTTGGTTTTCCCTGTCAGTATAATGATGATATAGAACTTTGAAGGTATTAAAGAGCTCAATTCCCACAAAAAATGTCATTTATGTGCTAGTCGGTTTTAAGCAATTTGATTTCATGATGTTAGTCTATGTATTCATGAAATCCACTGGAGAAGGAAATGGCAACCCACTTCAGTATCTTTGCCATGAAAACCCCAAGGACAGTACCAAAAGGCAAAAAGATATGATGCTGGAAGATGAGCCCCTCAGGTCGGAAGATGTCCATTATGCTACTGGGGAAGAGCAGAGGGCTAGTACTAGTAGCGCCAGAAAGAATGAAGCGACTGGGTCATAGCCAAAAGGACAGTCAGTTGCAGATGTATCTGGTGGTGAAAGGAGAGTCCGATGCTGTAAAGATCTATACTCCATAGGAACCTGGAATGTAAGATCCATGAATCAAGGCAAGTTGGATGTGGTCAACAAGAGATGAAAAGACTGAACATCGACATCTTAGGAATCAGTGAACTAAAATGGACAGGAATGGGTGAATTTAATTCAGATGACCATCAGGTATACTACTGCGAGCAAGAATCCCTCAGAAGAAACGGAGTAGCCTGCATAGCCAATAAAAGAGTAGGAAAAGCAGTACTGGGATACAATCTTCAAAATGACAGAATGATCTCAGTTCGAATCCAAGGCAAACCATTCAACATCACAGTAGTCCAAGTCTATGCCCCAACCACTGGTGCTGAAGAGGCTGAAGTTAACCAGTTCTATGAAGACCTACAACACCTTCTAGAATTAACACCAAAAAATGATGTCCTTATCATCATGGGGGATTGGAATGCTAAAGTAGGAAGCCAAAAGATAACAGGAGTAACAGGCTGATTTGGCCTTGGAGTACAAAATGAAGCAGGACACAGGCTGGTAGAATTTTGTCAAGAGAATACGATGGACATAGCAAACACTTTCCCAACAACCCAAGAGACAACTCTACACATGGACATCACCAGACGGTCAACACAGAAATCAGATTGACTATGTACTCTGCAGCCAAAGATGGAGAAGCTCTATACAGTCAGTAAAAACAAGACCAAGAGCCAACTGTGGCTCACATCATGAGCTTCTTGTTGTAAAATTTAGGCTTAAATTGAAGAAAGTAGGGGAAAGCACTAGGCCACTCAGGTGTGACCTAAATCATATCCCTATGAATAGACAGTAGAGGTGACAAATAGATCTGATAGACAGAGTGCCTGGAGAACTATGGACGGTGGTTCACAACATTGTACAAGAGGTAGCAACTAAAACCATCCTAAAGAAAAATAAATGCAAGAAAGCAAAATGGCTGTCTGAGGAAGCTTTACAAATACCTGAGGAAAGAAGGGAAGCGAAAGGCAAGGGAGAAAGAGAAAGATACACCCAATTGAATGCAGAATTCCAGAGAATAGCTAGAAGAGATAAGAATGCCTTCTTAAACGAACAGTGCAAAGAAATAGATGAAAACAATAGAATAGAGAGGACCACAGATCTCTTCAAGAAAATTAGAGATATGAAGGGAACGTTTCATGCAAAGAGGGGCATGATAAAGGACCAAAATGGCAGGGACCTAACAGAGGCAGAAGGGATTAAGAAGAGGTGGCAAGATTACACAGAGGAACTATACAAGAAAGAGCTTAACGTTCCTGATAACCATGATGGGGTGGTCACTGACCTCAAGCCAGACATCCTGGAATGTGAAGTCAAATGGGCCTTAGGAAGTCTGAGCAACAACAACGCTAGTGGAGGAGACAGTATTCCAGCTGAGCTATTCAAAATCCTAAAAGATGATGCAGTAAAAGTCCTACATTCAATATGCCAGCAAACTTGGAAAACTCAACAGTGGCCACAGGATTGGAAAAGGTCAGTTTGCATTCTGATCCCAAAGAAGGGCAATGCCAAAGAATGTTCAAACTATCGCACCATTGCACTCACTTCACATGCTAGCAAAGTGATGCTCAAAATTGTACAAGCTAGGCTCCAGTAGTATGTGGACCGAAAACTACCAGAAGTACAGGCAGGATTTCGAAGAGGGAGAGGAACTAGTGATCAAATTGCCAACATACACTGGATCATGGAGAAAGCTAGGGAGTTCCAGAAGAACATCTACTTCTGCTTCATTGACAATGCTAAAGCCTTTGATTGTGTGGATCACAACAAATTGTGGCAAGTTCTTAAAGAGATGGGAGTACCACACCATCTTATTTGTCTCTTGAGAAAACCTATATGCGGGTCAAAAAGCAACAGTGAGAACTGGACACAGAACCACTGATTGGTTCAAAATTGAGAAAGGAGTTTGGCAAGGCTGTATACTGTCGCCCTGCCTATTTAACTTAGATGCAGAGTACATCATGAGAAAGGCAGGGCTAGATGAATCACCAGTTGGAATCAAGATTGCTGGGAGAAATATCAACAACCTCAGATATGCAGATGATACCACTCTCATGGCAGAAAGTGAAGAGGAACTAAAGAGCCTCTTGATGCGGGTGAAGGAGGAGAGTGCAAAAATTGACTTGAAACTCAACATTAGGAAAACTAAGATCATGGCATCCGTTCCTCTCACTTCCTGGCAAATAGATGGGGAAGAAATGGAGGCAGTGACAGATTTTATTTTCTTGGGCTCCAAGATCACCGCAGATGGGGATTGCAGCCAGGAAATTAAAAGATGCTTGCTCCTGGGGAGGAAAGCTATGTCAAATCCAGACAGCATACTAAAAAGCAGAGACATCACCCTGCCAACAAAAGTGCATATAGTCAAGGCTATGGTTTTCCCAGTTGCAATGTATGGCTGTGAAAGTTGAACCGTAAGGAAGGGTGATTGCTGAAGAATTGAGGCCTTTGAGCTGTGGTGCTGGAGAAGACTCCTGCGAGTCCCTTGGACTGCAAAGAAATCAAACAGACAATCTTAAAGAAAATCAACCCTGACTGCTCTTTAGAAGGCCAGATCCTGAAGATGAACCTCAAATACTTTGACCACCTAATGAGAAGGAAGGACTCTCTGGAGAAGATGCTGGGAACAATAGATGGCAAAAGAAGAAGGGGATGGCAGAGAATGAGGTGGCTGGATGGAGGCACTGAAGCAGTCAGTGTGAGTTTAAGTGGACTCCGGGAGATGGTGGAGGACAGGAAGGCCTGGATGAATGTTGTCCATGGGGTCCCGATGGGCTGGACACAACTTTGTGACTAACAACAACAATTCATGAAATATTAAGCAGTGCAATATCAAAAAGAATTTTCTACATAACAGGGAAAACATCAATAACATTAATATTTCCAATACAGATGAGCCTAATTAAAATAGTGCTGAGTAAGCCATACTAAGATTTATTAACTTAGTATATGCACGCCCACCTTTCCACTTACTTTTAACCTACTACTTACCTTCCACCATAGATCCAACAGTGAGGTCAGCTGGTTCATAGTAAACAGGATCATCTGTAGAGGACCCTGGCTTGGGGACCCTAGTCTTGCTTAAGTATTTTCCCCCAATAATTCCTGAGTTGCGCACAGGTGGTTCATAGATGCTAATCATGTCAGTGGCTAGCCAATAAGAGAGGACAAAACGACGCTTGCTGTCCTCAGGATTTGGAGATTCCTGCAGAAATTAATGCCAGATATGAGCAGCATAGGCAGGGAATAATCAGGCTGGCTGAAAGGCTACTTATGAAAAGCTGAGTGTTCAGAGTAGTTCTCAAAATGTATCTGCTGCACACCAAAAAAGCTAGGTCTGATTTCAACTGTATGAAAAGCTTTTACTCAAAAGCAGTAAACTACAAGTTTCATGATAGCAAAATATAGCCAAACTTCTGACATGATAAAAATTTGAAAGGTGCCACTGTGCTAACTTGTAGATAACTGGTGTTGTCTGCATGATTAAATGGAGGGGGAACCCTAACAGCTTTAAAACTAACAGGTATTAAGGTGACACAGCCTGTTCCTGATAATGATGAGGCACTTTCTTCTCCTTGTTTGTAACTGCTTACAGCATGGCTCTGACGCTGGGCTTTGCCAGGAAGAGTAAGATAATTATGTGGATAACAGGAGCTGTACCTAGAAGATGTATCAGGAATGTGTGTGATCCAGTTCTGCAAACAAGATATAGGGTAACAATAGGCTATGCAGAATAATGTTGTTTTTCAACCATTTGTTAGTTTCAATCCTTTTGATCATCCTTGTGCTTTCTTCCCAGAGTTAGATTAAATGTGCAACTCTATACATGTCTACACAGAAATTCGTCCCATTTTTTAAATGAACCTTACTCAAAGCTAATTATGAAAAAGGGAATGTCTATGTTTGGAGCCATCTTCCCCAATTCCCTGTTACCAGTTACAATGAAATTCCACCACTGCAAGCCTTCATGCATTGCCACCAGTTACAAGAATTAGAGAGAGGACCTAAAATCCCCAAACACCTCCTTTTCTCCAGAAATAACAGTATACATCAGACAACTCACCATTTTTACTGCATAGCGCAACACTTTATGGTCATTCTCTAGTAGCTTAATAATATTTTTCCGAGGTGGTTGTGGGATCAGGCTGAAACAATTCTGGAGAGAGTCATCAAGGAAGCCATAGCCATTGTAGGGAGGGATTATCTGCCAATAAAAGAAGCCAAGCAGAAATATAATGCTGTGCCATGTGACTTAGCGCAAGATGTATTAAACAGGCTACTTTCATTTTAAAGCACTTCAGCACATTCTGCTATTCCACCATGATCACTGCTTGTGGTTAGAATGAGGTCATGTAGGACAGCTCAGTATTAGCACCTCAGTATTAGCACTCCAGGCTCCTTGACCCTATTTCTGTTGACCTTGGTTCCTTTATGTTAAGGTTGTTAACAGACCATCCTTTGTAGAAATGACTGTTTGCTAATAGTCTTGGACAGTCAGTTGATGCTTTACCTATCAAGGAACAGGAGATTATTTCCTGATAGGATAGTGGGAATTCACTCTTCAGGATGTGGAATATCAGATATTAGAAAAGATGACATCACTTCAAGCTGAAAGTAGGGTGCAAAAAAACCCAAAAGCAGTTTAGTCTGTTTGACCTGGGGAGAGACGGGAGAGAAAAATGTCTACCTGAGGTGCAACCTTAGGGAACTGCACACGTTGGTTTCTGGGATTCTGTTGCCTTCTACCTATTCCACTACTCTCTTGTTTATTTGTATTACTATTTGTATCCCTGTTACCTGTTTTATTTTCTCTGGGGGTGGCTTCTGCACATCAACTGGCTGAAAGCCAGTGATGCCAAACTTGTCCCGATAGAATTGTCTAGTGAACTCATCACAATCATAGATGAAAAATGTGCGCCCAAGAAGAGTCGTAGATTTGCCTACAGCAAAATCTTTAGCTGTAAACCATTCCAGCACCTCTTGATCAGAGATTTCTAGGACACAGGATGGGAAGATTCCTTGTGGAAGAAAGAAATTGGTTAGATGTGGTCCTGATAACAACAAAGAAAAATGTATATGTAGTAAACATAGAGACATAAACGTTTTCATATCTCCAGGTTAAGGAAGAGTGACAATAGTGCTTCCTTCACTTTGCTACATTAAGGGTGCAATCCAATGGAGCAGGGATGGGGTTCCATAAGCTTCTGAACTCAGTTGATGGTCATACTAGGTAGGGTGAGGAGGAACATGGGGAAATCTTTCCGTTTACACTCCTCCTGCCTTGCAAGGCAAATAGATGGCTGATTTTGGCTGGCTGTGGTACTTTGAGCAGGAAGGAAAGGAGGATGGAAAACACCACCAGGATACAATGCATCCTGGCGGACCCGGTCTCCTTTTGTCTCTGGTCTCCAGAGCACCCTCTCTAAGGTTAAGGTTACTGCCTCAGTGATGTAGCCAGGGTGGCCCCTTTCACACCAGTGCAAGACAGGGAAGAGGGATCCACACATGGATCTCCAGGTCTCAGACTGACTTTGGATCTGGGAATCCAAAGAATCCTGTGGTCCTCTAGGCTATGTCTAAGTACCATAAGATCACTCTGCAATATAATAATTTTAAATGAATGCAAATTCACCACAAGATGTTTAGATTCCGAAAGTAATTGTCACAGGATCTGAGACAATATTATCATATAGCATTTAGCAAAAGTCTAAATGATGGAACATCTCTAGGGATGATAAAAATAGGCTGACTTATAATTTGGTCCATAACCTGGCTTAATTTCATTTAATGCCTAATGCCATCACATCTGGAAGCTTGAAAAACGACATCCTTCAAGCTCGCATACACATACTTCTCATGCTGGCTATGACTCTCTAATTCCCATGTCTCCATATTCATGCACTCACGACATAGTAAATTTTAACTGGATTCATAGTACACCCAAACATGTTTATACATGCACCTGTATGCACTAATTTTTGCATTCACATACCAACTCACATACCAATTCACATACCAGTATTCACATACCAATGGGTGGCACCCCATCTGTGGAATGCGCTCCCCAGAGAGGCTCGCCTGGCGCCGTCGTTATTTGCTTTTCGGTGCCAGGCGAAGACCTTTTTATTTAGACAGTATTTTAAATGTTAGTATTTTTTTAATTTAAGATTATTATTTAATGGTTTATTTATTTATGTTGTATGTTTTTAAATTTAACCTGGAGATGGGCCAGTTTTTAATATTGTATATGTTTTTAGTGGTTGTGAGCTGCCCCAAGGCTGCTGCAAGGGGCGGCATATAAATATTTAAATAAATAAAATATTGCTTTTTATTTAAGCAATATTTTAAATGTTAATTTATTTTATGTATTATATTGTATTTGTTTTAATTCGGACCTGGAGATGGGCCAGTTTTAATGTTTTAGAGTTTACTGGTTTTGGATGTTGTGAGCCGCCCCGAGGCTTGTGGCAAGGGGCGGCCTATAAATTTCTAAATAAATAAACAAACAAACAAACAAACTCTACAAATCCCTCAATCCTTAAACCACAGGAGCACATGGGCCATTTACCTTTCTTCTCCACCATTTTTTTGGGCAGGTGCTGACGTCCTATCAACACTGGGAAAGGGTCTCTGCCATCATTCCGCTCATGTACTTCCCGCACCTCCACTGTATCATCTGCCAAGTAGTAGTGAATGATAAAACGCCGGTTCTCACCAAACATGTTTGCGGTGTCATCCCACATGGCATAAAACCGAAGGACCTGTAAGACATGGAAGGACCATTGCACAGTATGACAGAACACAAGCTTTACTTATATATGGTTCCAAATTCAATCCTTGGTATCTCCATTTAACAGCATCTTGGGCAGCAGGACTACCCTAGCTGGGAGGAGCACGCCACTGTTACAGCATTTGCCAGCCCATAATAACGAAGATGATGCTTTATGATCAAAGCCAAACATGAACTCCTTACATCAGCTGCATTAAGCTACAAGTGTTTAATTTTCTGCTTTTTAAAACCTCTTTCCACCTCAACAAGAAACTGTCATTAGATGTATTTGCATGCCAGATGAAAGTGCCTCAGACAAGAAAAATGCTGCCTATGAAAGAAAAAAACCTTTGTTCTGGCTGAAATAGTCCTTCAAGGGGTTTTCCAGCCATGTAAGAATGGCTTTAATCTGTTAACCAGTACAGGCAATTTCAAAATTAATCCATTTTGAGGATATGCAACACAAGAAAATCTGCATAACAATTGACCTTTACTTCGCAAACAATAGTTTACTCTACTAACTTAGCAAAGCTTTACCTCAACAGAACTTAACTTTGTTTGCTAGAGGTTTAAAATCTTGGCTTTAAAAATGAATCAAGGTTATCTATTTTGAACCTTCATTTGTTCCTTTGTGTGGAACTTATTGTCTGGGGTATAAAAATATCCTGTTCAACTATTCCGATGGAAATACTGTGGTACTTTTGTGCCCCAGGAATGTTTTGATTTATAAAAAAAATAAATAAAAGCAGGAAGCTAAAATCTGAGGATATTTTGGACTAGACACTTTGTGATGATGTCTTGGAAGAACAACTTCGTAGGACTACTTAGGTGTAAAGTACAGTGCAGAATGTGAACTGGGGGATGACAGTTACTAAATAATGCAGGATGAGGGTTATTTTAGAGTGTCTGTATTGTAGCTTCTCTTTTACTAGCCTATTTTACCTATTAGTATATAAAGAAGAAAAAGTTATGAATAATATAAAATAAACACAACCCCTTTTCAAAGACTCACTTTTTTGTCAAAGGCTAGAAACTGCTTCAGCTGGTCAAAATCTGAGGGTGTGATATACATACGTGGAGGCATTTTACGTAGCTCTGTGTAAGGATCAAAAATCATTCTCTCTGGAGGGTTCAGTTCAATTCCTTGGCTCTCGAGAAAAGTCTAGAAAGAGACAGCCATGCCATTAATATTATGTATTATTTTTACAAACTACACACATACATATGTGTGTGTATTTGTGCGTGAGTGTACATCTATACACATGTTGCTTATAGAGAACAGGTATGACATTGGATGTGGGCCTTGGGACTGAAAGGATTGTGCAACTCTGCTCTACAGTAAATCTGGATTTGCCTTTGAGCAATTTAATGAAATATGCCTACAATTGCCACTATTTTTCCTCTTGTATAAGTATTTGTTACGCTGTGGCTGTAGAATTATATTTCAAAATGTTAACCAATCATTTATGTAGGTTCCATTCTATATAGCTGAAACTTTCCAAATGTGTATTGTATGGTGCTATTAAACCCATGTTCACAGAGTAAGTGGCTTTTTGGAGCAAACTTTGTCCATAAGGATCTACTATACATTTTAAAATATTTCAGACAATCTTTCAAATTACATGTAGTAATATCACGGAAAGATTTCTGTGTGAAATATGGAAAACTCTAAATGAATCAGCATCAAAGACACACAAAATTTATTAACATCTTTTGGGACAAGACATGTGGACAACTAGCCAGACAGCTGGCTCATTTCTAACTATAGTGGTACCTTGGCTCATGAACTTAATCCATTCCAGGACTCTGGTTGTGATCCAAATTGGTCATGAGCAAAGTCAAATTTCCCCATAAGGTTCAATGTAAATAAGGTTAATCCATTCTGTAACTATTTTTTTTAAATCACAAAAATTTGAAGTGGGCATGCTCAAGTGGGGGGAGACAGGCACGATTGCGGGTGCACTCGGGGGAGAGGCGAGTGGGATCGCAATCGTCACCTGATGTGGAGTTCGTGACCCGAGGAAAAAATTTTCAGAAATTTCTGTTCATGACCCAATTTGGTCATGAACTGAGGCGTTCTTGCGCCAAAGTACCACTGTATCTGATACAGTTACTTCTGGGGATTACTGAATTACTTTACAGCACCTCTGTAAATGCATCACAATCAACTATCCGGAAAGTCTTGCCATAAATAGTTATATTGATTCCTCGGTTTAGATCCTTCCAGTGATAATGATCCCCATGATCATTCTTGGGTAGCCGCTGCCTTTTGATTAATTTGCCCTGAGGAATCCCAGAGTTTTCCACAATGGGCTCCATGACAGACATGCTATCATCTTCCAGATAATAGTAAATGCCCACTTGGCGGATACGAAAATGCTCTTCTGTTGATATGGGAACATCTTCTTGAAAGTAACCATCAAACTTCAGCACCTGAAAAAAATAAAAGATTCCCATGAGTCTGTAAACAAGTACTTTAATAACATGATTCCAAAAGACCCTCTTGTATGGCGCTGACCCTATGAGAGTATGAGCAATTGGAAATATGCTACCCTTTATTCATATTGAACCCAGGAGATATACAAGGATATGCCTGGGAAACACTGTCTTCTGGGGAAAGGAAAGAAGCTGTTTTCAAATATCAGGCTAACATCAGCAGAAGCAAATAATTTAATTTCTCCTTCCTAAAGATAGGCCAGTGCTTCAGAAGACTTGCTCTTTAAGTTTAGGACTTTTGATGGAATGGAATTTGCAAAATACAAAGGGAGAGTTTCATCTCTTTGTTCTACAGAGGCAATACTGGACTAGAAGCTTGTTTGAGAAGATATGGGTTATGCTAAATTTTGAATTACAATTTTTAGTTATGTTGGTGTAAGTTGCCTTAGGTTTCCCTTTGGAAAATAAAGGTGGTATATAAGTGCTAAATTATATAATTTGCTGACAGATACCAAGAAATAACCATTCAGTCCTCAGTTGCTCAAAGGACATGATCCTACCTGTAGATTGTAACTTGATTTGTTTGAAAAAATGTCACTTTCAGGCAGCACCTAATATTGCCTAGTCCTATTTGCATTCTATGCTCAAGTATTTTATCCTAAAATTTGTATCTCAGGTATTAATTTACTACACTGTGTTTTAGTTACATAAGTGGACAGAACACAACTGTTTTTGGCTGAGCCACTATCCTGACCCTTCCAATTCCATCTTTGCACATTTCATATTTTCTTTTATAATCTGATAATATGTGTCTCTGCCTATTCATTGATCATTATCATTGACTATTTTCAATGTTATTTATTTTGTAGACTTATGGTACGGTCAGAGATAGCATAAGGAGATGGCCTAGTAGGATTGCATCCCCAAATTTCTGGGAAGCCATCTTTCTGTTCCCTCAGTCCTTGCCACTGCTGAAATAAAGGTAGAGAGGCCTTGATGATCTCTATTCATTTCATTTCATTATTGCCCAATAGTTAAATGGTTCTTTAAGAAGTTTACAAATGTAAAAAGGCATCAAAAGCAACTAATCACCCTGGGTTAGCTGGCTTTTTGCTCACATGTGCTTCACCTCCTGCTTCCCTCTCACCCTTGAATCTTCTGAGATTTTTCTGCAATCAAATGCCTTCCTCTCTCCTGTCAATACATCCCTTTTTACAAATATAGAAGACATAAAGAAAGCACACATAATTAGCATATGCTAATTTGTGCATTTTTTGTCCTGCAAGCTGGGGCATCAGATCTTTTTGGTACCTAATACTACCCCTGGATACAGCTATTTCAAAATCTCTCAGAAAAATTGCTTACAGTATATATGCAGGTATACCCTTATTCATTCATTCATTCATTCTCTCTCTCTCTCTCTCTCTCTCTCTCTCTCTCTCTCTCTCTCTCTCTCTCTCTCTCTCTCTCTCTCTCTCTCTCTCAATCTCTCTCTCTCTCACACACACACACCCCTTTCTAAATTCCGCACATTGCTGAAAACCTAGCAGTACTGTGATCATATGATGACAAATTACTTCTAGGAGTAGTATTCCAGCCTTCCACAATAAAACAAGAGATAGATCTGGGGACAGCATGACCTGATTCACACATAAAACCCAGGAATTAGTGTGTTGTGGCGAAATGGGAAAGCATACTACCTCCCACCCACTTGCCACCTCGAATCACCTGTCTGAAACAACCCAGCTGTTGTGAACTGGGGTCCTCTTCCTGAGTAAAGATGCTACTGTGGAACTCATTTTTCCAACAAACTTCATTGTTGCATGACTCTGAGTTCACCCAGAGTGAAATGTTGAGCCCTCTTTAATATCAATCATTCCCTTGCTTCTTTATAACCTCCTTGGCATCTTGCTCCAGAAATTGGGGCACTGTGAAATTGTGGTCATCTGTACTCTTCCTGTTTCCCCCCCAACTGAACCTACCACTGGTGCTGGTGCCTAGCAACTGACACTACCTCTTCAGAAGGAGGGGGCTTCTATGTCCGACAAACTACTGAGCTCTCTATCCCCAACCCCTGCTGTGAGACATGTCCAGCATCCAGATTGGGAGATCAGGGCTCTCACAAGCCCAAACTATCAACTCCTCCTCCTCTTCCTGTCTCCTTGTTTGCACAGGTGAATCAACCAGGGATCTCATTGCCCAAACTGCCAACTCCTCTCCCCTATATCTTCTCAGACATTGGCCTTGGTCTATTGCTTGGACATGCTGAGATTCCACAACAATCGCATCCTTACTATCTGAGTCTGTGTTCCCATCAGCTGCTCATGTGTGAAACAGCCACCTTAGTATGGTGTGCGCACATCACACCAGAAATTCAACAACAAACCATGGGTTAAAGCCATGACTTAGAAACAGGGCATTCCTGTAATGCTTCAGAAAGTGGAAGCAGGTAAGCAGGCAGAATCCAGCACACTCAACCTCACAGATAACTTGTGGTTTCTTGATTACAAACTGAGCTGTTATACTCCAGAGTCAGCCAGGAGAGAAATTGATGCGATAATGGGCATCATTCACCCAATTTCTTCCCCACAATTCTGCTATATGTTGTTCCCTAAACTTCGCAGTAAACACTTAACTAATCCCTGATCCTAAAAGACATTCTTGAATAATACCTTTTTGTCGAAAGCCACATGTGCTGGGATGAAATCTGCAGGTGGTGCTTGTTTGGGTTGACCATAAGTTAATGTAGGTCTCTTGTTGGACAGTTCATCCAATTCAGCTTGGGATAACTGGTTTAAATACAGCCTGTTTCCTCCTATCCCCACAGTTGGAAGTCGCTTGAATGCAAAACCATTCTTGTAACCCAGAGTTTGAGAGCGATGAAAAGCAGTTTTCTAAAGAAATAAAGAGTCAAGTACTGTACAGATTACTATATGGTACACTAAACAAGTTAAGGATTTCTCTTATCCTTTCAAAGGTATTCTGATCAATACTAATTACTTTATTTATTTAGGATTTTTCTAGGCCATCCAATCACTTTCGTCTCTGGACAGCTCACAACAATCTATAAATACAACAATAAATAATATCTGTATCCTAAACAATAATAAATTAGATATCTCATGACTGAAATATATAAAATTAATAAATAAAATAAGTTAGATTAAAATAATTAATTCTAATAATAATTAAAAATTTTATCATTAAAATATTGGTTAAATAAAAAGGTCTTGATCAGGTGCTGAAAAACATATAAAGATGGCACCAGGCAGTCCTTTCTGGGGAGCGCATTCCATAGCCTGGGCACCACTGCAAAGAAGGCCCTCCTCCAAGTATGTTCTCTCCTAACCTCCTTCAAGGAGGGTTCCTGGAGCAGGGCCTCTGCTGCTGATCTTAGGGGGTGGGAGGGCATATGGGGAAGAAGATCCTGGTCTTCGTATCCTGGTCCCAAGCCCATTAGGGCTTCCTAGGCAATAACCAGCACCTTTAAATTGGGCCTGGATTTCAATGCGAACAATGGAGCTGATAGAGAACTGGAGTTATGTGAGTAACAACTGGTCCTCGACAGCATCCTGGCAGCTCTATTTTGCACCATCTGAAGTGTCCGGACCATCTTCAAGGGCAGCCCGACGTAGAGCGTGTTACAATAGTCCAATCGGGAGGTTACCAGTGCATGTGTCACTGTTGCTGGGCAGCTCTCATCCAGGTAGGGACGCAGCTGATGGATCAGCTGAAGCTGAAGGAAGGAGCTTCTTGCCATGGCCATCACCAGGGAGAGTTCTGGATCGAGGAGCACTCCTAAGCTGCGGATGCTGTCCTTTAGAGGGAGTGCAACCCCGTCCAGGACAGGGCCAAAGTCATCTAACTGAAAACCCAAGCCACCCACCAACAGGACCTCTGTCTTATCTGGATTGAGCTTCAGTTTATTGGCCCTCATCCAGTCCATTACCTTAGTTCAGGACAGCCACTGCCTCACCCGGATTAGTTGAAAAAGAGAGGTAGAGCTGGGTGTCATTATTCCTGTGTTCTTGAACTGAGCCAAGTGTCACTATAAAACTTCAACCTCTGCCATATTTTGTTTGTTGAGGAAAAGCTGGGGACATCTATTATATCTTTCTTTCCTTCCTTCTTTTTTTACAATGTTGTTAATGTGCACAGATGAACACTATAGAGGTCTTCAGATTTCAGTTTTTCGTATGAGTGATGAGTTTAACAGCCGCAGATGTTAAACCTCTGAGTAGGTTGCTGATCAACCGTGTTGATCTTCCATTTAGTGGGTGCACATGAACACAAAACATTGGTGCTTCCTTCTATCATTTCAGTGATTACCTATCCAGACAGTAAATGTTCCTGAAGTGTTTATGTTGCAGAAATTAAGAAGTAGGACCAGAACCATATCCACTTCAGGATTAAGCATTGTATTGACAAAGTTGTTTTTAACCCTGTTATTGTCAGTTTAGAAGGCAGTCCAGAACCAATACCAGCTGTTGATGAATACGTGTTTATAACATACAGCAGGCAAAGGGAAACAAAAGCCTTTAGCAATGTGCAGTCCATATGAGTATAGTATGCAGTAATGTATGTAAACTAACAATTTTGTTGATGTTGTTAGTCGCGAAGTCGTGTCCGACCCATCGCGACCCCATGGACAACATTCCTCCAGGCCTTCCTGTCCTCCACCATCCCCCAGAGTCCACTTAAGCTCATGATGACTGCTTCAGTGACTCCATCCAGCCACCTCATCCTCTGCCGTTCCCGTCTTCTTTTGCCATCTATTGTTCCCAACATTAGGCTCTTCTCCAGGGAGAACTTCTTTCTCATTAGGTGGCCAAAGTATTTGAGTTTCATCTTCAGTATCTGGCCTTCTAAAGAGCAGTCAGGGTTGATCTCCTCTAGGACTGACCGGTTTGATCGCCTTGCGGTCCAAGGGACTCGCAGGAGTCTCCTCCAGCACCACAACTCAAAGGCCTCAATCCTTTTGCGCTCGGCCTTCCTTATGGTCCAGCTTTCACAGCCATACATTGCAACTGGGAAAACCATAGCCTTGACTATACACACTTTTGTTGGCAGGGTGATGCCTTTGCTTTTTAGTATGCTGTCTGGATTTGCCAAAGCTTTCCTCCCCAGGAGCAAGCGTCTTTTAATTTCTAGGCTGCAGTCCCCGTCTGCGGTGATCTTGGAGCCCAGGAAAATAAAATCTGTCACTACCTCCATTTCTTCCCCATCTATTTGCCAGGAAGTGAGGACTGGATGCCATGATCTTAGTTTTCTTAATGTTGAGTTTCAGGCCAACTTTTGCACTCTCCTCCTTCACCCGCATCAAGAGGCTCTTTAGTTCCTCTTCACTTTCTGCCATGAGAGTGGTATCATCTGCATATCTGAGGTTGTTGATATTTCTCCCGGCAATCTTAATTCCAACTGGTGATTCATCTAGCCCCGCCTTTCTCATGATGTGCACTGCATATAAGTTAAGTAGGCAAGGAGACAGTATACAGCCTTGCCGAACTCCTTTCTCAATTTTGAACCAATCAGTGGTTCCATGTCCAGTCCTCACTGTTGCTTCTTGACTCGCATATAGGCTTCTCAAGAGACAAATAAGATGGTCAGGTACTCCCATCTCTTTAAGAACTTGCCACAATTTGTTGTGATCCACACAATCAAAGGCTTTAGCGTAGTCAATGAAGCAGAAGTACATGTTTTTCTGGAACTTCCTAGCTTTCTCCATGATCCAGCGTATGTTGGCAAACCCTATGGACAGTACCAAAAGGCAAAACTAACAATTTATAAGTACACAAAAGTGTCCTATTTTTCACTTGTGAAATTTTAGAGTTGTGTACCACTGAAAGAGAATGAGGAAATGTATGGTGTGTCTAACAACTGTCAAGACAGAGTTGCTAAAAGTAATGGTGGTATGGAAGAAGAGCTTATTTAGGTATCTCAAAGCATTTTAGTTGAGTTAAATGAGGTTCCAAGTCCATAAAGTATGTCACACTCTTAAGGTGCAATCCTATGCAGGTTTAAACAGAAATAAGCCCCTTCTGTCTAAAGTCAAAGGCAGAAGAAGAAAAGGAAGTTCAAACATGAGATGGACTGAATCCGTAAGGGAAGCCACAGCCTTGAACTTAGAAGAGCTGAGTGGGGCTGCTGCGGACATGGACATTTCAAAGGGCCTGCATTCATGGGCTCACCATAAATCAGAGTCAACTTGACGGCAAATAACAACAAACTTGCATAGCTTAGAACTGATACACATGCACATATGCACAAAACCTCCCCACTCCCTCAAACTTTATCTCATTTTAGCCAATAATAAATCCTTCTTATGTTACAACTTGCCTATTTGTTATTGCAATTTGACCAACACTCTACTCTTGATTTGCAAAATCCTTTATAGAGTCTTCTGACAGTGGCACAATCCAGGGCATCACACACAGATCAGAAAGTGTGGGGCCACTGCTAGGCAGGTGGCATCTGCACCTGGGCCAGTATGGATCAGAACCCGGGGAGCTGATACTGCTTCTTGCAGGATAAGAAACTGCTCCTGCTCAGAGTATTACCTTAAAAAACTCGGGATTAGAAAAAAGCTTTCTTTTAATGAAGAATATAGAAGAGGGAACTGTAAAGCATGAAATGGCCATGTGGCAGGGGAGAAATGTCAGTTGATTACTTCACAACTGAACGAATGTGCATGGCCATCTAAGGCATGGGGGGCGGGGGGGAGACCGTCCAAATGTCCCTGGCTGCACCACTTGCTTTGAGAGTCCTGAGGTTTCTGATCAGGCGTGCCACAGATGGCTGTTAGTCTTACTTAGAGTAGACCCACTGACAATGAATGGCTCTTTAGCGCTGGCTATATCCCAACGGGTATGGCTGACGACGCACACCGAAGGATGGGATACGGAGGGAGGAATATTTGGTAGGGGGCGGAATAAGGGCCCTTCGGCGAGGGGCCGGAGGGAGGAAAGAAGCGATTCTCCTCACCGTGGGGTCCCGGAACGACGAACCTGGCAGGAGGGGCAGCCCTTGCACCGGCTGGGAGGCCATGGCGGAAGATGACGGCTTCGCTATCGCGCGGAACTAAGCAACCTCGTTCCCCTGGTAACCGCTCACACGCCGCACGCGGCGAGAGGGCGCTCCTGCGCATGCGTAATAGGTAACCAGGCGCGTTCCCTGCTCCCGCCTTATTCTTGGGGTGTTCTGCGCAGTCTCGCAAAAGGGGGCTCGGGCTGCTCGGTGGGTTGGAGGCTGCCTCTTAGCTCCATCACGGCTGCGGTGGTAAGCAAGCGCATGAGGAGCAACGCGACTGTGGCAAGCAACGGCCGCTTCACGCCCTGACTTCACTTACCCTGATTGAGGAAGGGCATAATCATTAACAAATAGTTGTTATTGTGTTTTAGGTCAGTTTAGGTCGCTTTCATGTATGTGGGGTCCACTTTGGTGTGGGTTTGGTTATTTAGTATAACCCCCATGCCCATCAACTGAAGCCTGGTACAAAAGACATTTGGATTTTTTTAAAGAATGTTTTGAATAGCAATACTTCCTTACAAAAAATCAGTACTGATTATTTCAACCTCTCAATTTCAGCAAAATAATTTAGGGTGACCCGGGTCGGGCAGATTGTTTTGTTGCTCTTTTTGAACTTTCGGGACTCAGAGAGCTTTCTCTTCTGCCCACCTCTTTTAAGCAAGACAAGTTGTTGGGGCAATGATCAGCCTTGCAGTCATAAGGATGTAAGTCTGCTTAATTTAATGTACTATAGTACACACTTCTGGTGCAGGAGACGTCCGTATTCTCTGGGGAAGTGTTCCACGATTATTTTTATCTATATATCTCGTTTTCTGTTGTTTTTCTTGCATGGGACTTTCACAATGCAGTATATCTCACTGCTACTTTTGTCTTTCAGATCCAGTGAAATTCAGATACTTGTTCACAATTGCCTCTTCTTTGAAAGTTGTCACACCATTTTTTTTTTCCCTTCGATTTATATCCTGCCTTTTTCCTACAAAGGGATCAAGGCAGCTTTCATCATTCTCCTCCTCCATCTTATCCCCACAACAACAACCCTGTGAGGTAGGTTGGGCTGAGAGTCTGTGACTGGCCCAAAGTCACCCAGTTGGCTCCATGGCCGAGCGGGGACTCGAACCCAGATCACCTGAGTCCCAGTCCCATGCTCTTAACCACTACACCACCCTGGCTCTCAGAGATCTTCTGTGACTGTTTATTGACTGATCTGTTGTATAGCATTAAAATTTGCTGCAAGTTTCCTACTAAAAGTGAACAAATTAAAACAGGATAGTAATTCAGAAATCTGTGTGCTTCACTGTATCAAATACATTGTGGTTTGACTTGAGAATCTCAAAAGCTTGGATGGAGCAGGAGTGATTTCTTTCACGTGTCCCTTGACCATGTCCAAGGAAAAGAAGTCATTGTGCTGCTTTCTAGAGCATGAAGTTGAGCAAAAAATTCTTCCAGTGCATAAAATGGGTAGGGACTATGTGGCCCTCCAAATGTTGTTGGACTGCAGCTCCTATCAGCCCTAATCAGCATAGCCAGCCAATGTGAGGGATGGTACGAGCTGCAGTCCAAAAACTTCCAAAGGGCTACACATTTTTCATTCCTGAGTTAGTGGAAGTGAGTGAAAGGCCAAAAACAGCCACAAATATTGCAGTTGGTCTGAGCAAGGTTTGATACGGAAAGAGCAAGATGGATTGGAAGCTGGTTCTAAAACTTGAACAAAAGTTTAACAGAAGTGAATGGGACAGCCTTCTAAGTAATCTACCTACGGGTGTTATCCTGATACCTTTTAGATTTCTACAAGTTATGTTCTTTAAGCTGTTCAAATAAGGTATGTCTAACAATGGCCTGCAGAAGTATTCACCACTCTCCTATGATTTTGATGGGGAGCAAAATGGGGATGGGAGCAACTTCCAGGTCTTGCCACAGAATTTGTCTGATTGAGGTCTGGGCTTTGACTGACCCATTATAAGACATTCAGATTCTAGCTGTGTTTAGGGTCATTGTCCTACTGGAAGATTCCCCGTCTCAGGTTTTTTGCAGACTGAAACAGTTTTAACTCTAGAACTACCCTGACCATTTTCCCAGTCCCTGCCGAGGAAAAGCATCCCCAAAAAATGTTGTCACACCATGTTGACAGTGTTCTGCAGGCAATGAACATTGTTGGCTGTGCCATACAGTTTTACACAAAGGGCAAACAATTCAGAGAATCTTTTCCCATGTTTGCTGTATCTCCCACATCTCATTCCAAACAGACTCTGATATGGGTTTGTTTCTTACTACTCTTCCATAAACCTCACCTTTGTGCAATGTCTGATAGTTCTCATATGGTTTTTCCATCTCTCCAGGTCCTTCAGAGTTACCATTGCCCTCTTAGTTGCTTCTCCAACTAATACCCTCCTTACCTGGTCACTGAGTTTTGGTGGACAGCCTTCTCTATGCGGTTGCATTTGAGCTATATTCTTTCCATTCAGTAATAACAGGTTTAATGGTCCTCCTGAGGGTGCTCCTAGTTCAGGATATTTTTAGCCCAATCCTGATTGTTGCTTTTGCACTTTATTCCAAAGTTGATTCAATAGCTCCTTGGTCTTCATTGATGCTGTTTGTTTACTGTAATCTGCAGAAATGCTCTCTAACAAACTCTGGGGCCTTCCAGAAACAGCAGTATTTAATCAGATATCATGGGGACTGAAATTGCAGAGGTGGACACCATCCAACCACTTATGGTGCATGACTTCTGGAGGGAGTGGGTTGTGCTACAATGTATTTAGGCGTGTCACATCAAATGACATGAATGCCTATAACATCAACAAGTGTCATTTTTTAGTTTACTTTTCAATAAAATAATTTATACCTTCATAATACTCAGTAGCTTGCATTCATCAAGTGGTGATAAGGCCAATTAAATCCATTTCAAAATGTGGAAAAGTCAAAGGGGTGGATACCTCTACAAGGCTCTATAAGAATGTAAATACCACTAACCTAAATATGTACCCTTCCAAATTTTGCTGTACTTGGCCTGTCCTGTGTGAAATGAATGAATAGTTACTCCTCTCTACTGTCTGAAGTTGGTGACTGGTGTCTACTGCTTCTACTACTTACTACTAGCACTTGCATTATAAATGGCACTATGCAAAGTGACATCAGCAAAACCATGCCCATACCAGGATAAATTTTAAGTTTATAACTAGGATAAAGGCTTTTATAGAGGCTATTCTTTACCCCAAACCTTACAAGACACATTTTCAAAAGTGTGCAGTTTAACAGATTTCACATCAAACACCAAAGGTTTGGAATTCCTTGACTTTTACTTATGATTTCCCCCAATCCCCAACAGTTAATACAGTACAAATTTTTGAATGTTCTCAATAATACAGACTTTGGGAGATATACATGGAGAGGTTATCTATGCAAAATAACAACCAACACTCCCTCTTTGTTGAAGAAAATATAAAATTCCACCACTTTTAGTAACAAATTTCTTCTTAAAATATTTTTTAAAAATCAGTATTTGTAAGGAGTAAGTTCTCAAGGCACACCAGGAACCTCTATCAACAAGTGTTCTTGTTGCTAAAGTGGAGCACTGGAAATATGTATGAGGTGCATGTTAACTGCCTTTAGAATAACAAACACAGCTGAAATGCACCACCATGTATAAGGCATGAAGCCTGCAGAAAGCCAAGTATGTGTTTGCTCTAACTTACTAGTTCTTTGGAAACAAGTTTGGAAGTGTGAAAGTGGACTGTACATATTACTGCATTCTCAGTAGTTATCAGTCATCCCAAAACTGCCAACTTCTGCATAATAAAGCCAGCAAAATTTCTGATGTCTGGTCTCCTGATCTTTCAATGCAGCTCATCATCTTGGCTACTTGTGATGACAGACTCCCACATAAAAACTTTCCTTGCAGATGTGCAGGACGGACAACAAAGGATTTTGGGAGGTATCTGGAGTGCACTTGGCCAAAGATGATCTCAAGACTGAGACAGAACCCCATAACAATGAAGGTCCTGCTTCACAAAGTGCTCTTTCCTACCTGTTCATACTTATGTTCACAGATGTCCACCACAAACCTTTCAGTGCATTAAATGGGACTACGCTATCATTTTAATACCAGCTTTTTGGCAACCAAGTGGCAAGTATGTGGTATAAATTCGACTAATGACTGCTAGAGGAACCATGTAACTTATGAAGCCATAGAGAACTAGATAGGAACAACATTATTAATATATACTTAGAGTGGAAAATAATTTTAGATAAGTATTTTTTAAAATAAGTGAACTTAATGAAAAGAAAATCTGTATTTTAAAATCTAAGGTATTAGAAAATAATTATTTTACTATACCACTAGGTGGTGATATGAAGTCACTGAGAATATTCATACAGCCCATCAGTTTAGAATGATGAAGATATCCATTCTCGTGTTGTATAACTCCAACATCAAAGTTCATGTGTTCTTCTCTCTGGACAGTTAGTGTAAATCTCTTGCAGCAGCTTAACTGACTGCATTTAACTTCATGCTAATACTTCAAATAATATTAGGCACATCATTGAAGAACTCTCTTATATTAAAGACTACCACTCTGGCCCGTATTTGCTTCAGAAGTATTGTACTAAATGCTCTTCTACTTACATAAGCCAAATAAAATTTCAGCAAAATTTATGAATAGGTACCTGAATGACAGCAGCTGCCTTTAATAAGATCTGTGCATCATTAAGAAAGAAGTGGAAAACGTAGGTAACAAAATTCTGAACTATCCTACGTCAGGCTGCAAGGGGGGGGTTGGTCATCATTATTTGGAATGCTCACCCATGGAAAAGCATCCCTGCATGTCAACTAGCATATCAGCATAAACTACCATACCAGAGATAAAAGTTTAGCAAATCCCATTCAATTACATGGCAGTCACACATACTGATATATCTTTTCTATCGACATTCAGAGTAAGATGCCCCATAGTCACACTTTGAATAATTACCCCTCTTTACAATCTAGGCATGTGTGTTGTGCTTGACACTGTATAAAGCAATGGCATGGTAGAAAGCAGCATGATGCTGGAAGTAGAGCCCATGGGTTGTCAAACTGGAATTTTGGTGGAAATTTTGAATATGCCTTCCAATGTTTTATTCTGAGCCATACACAGACCAACATTTCAGCTTTATGGTATAGTACATTTCTGAAGTTGTCCTTTGTAACTTGAGTCTGAATGACAAGCCTCATTAACTGACAGACTGCAGAAAATTTATGCAGGGAAGAAGGGCAGAGTTTATACTGGAATCTATAGTTAAGGTAAGGGGAAAACTGTATGTCATGCTCTTTTACTACAAACAAAGGAAACTTAGTCCCCATGGACACTGAGCGCTGCCTCACCTGACCTAGGCCAAAAAACCACTGGATTACAGTTATATTTGTTTACCCGCCATTTGTTCAAACTGCTCTAACAAAAGAACCTTTCCTTATCTCATAACCAATTTCCAAGAAGCTTCTATTTGTTTAAATTTTCATGAATGCATCCAGTGCTTAATTTTTGCATATTTCCATGTTGAGAAAGCTGGAATTCTGCTTTGATACATGACAAGGTGCTGTTTTCAGAAAGAAGGAACTGGAATAAATCCAAATTCTGAAGAAGCTGAGCCTAAAATATTCAGAGCAGTTAAGGCTATGACTGAGGTGAGGTTGTGGGCAGGTGGAATGTTTTCTAAACCATCACTAAAACAAGGATCTGTCAAACTCACTTCAGCCTTGTTTCACCCAAGCTGTCACAAACCACTGTAGTCCAAATCTTTCTCATTATAGCTGGACCTAAACATTCAGAATTTGGTGGAAGAATGGACTGTACCCACTAGTCTGTATGTTGGGGTTATATTTTTGAATGTGTCCTATGTTTGAAAAAAGCTCTGCAAGTATTGAACTTGAAGGAAGAAGCTAGGCTGACCTATGCCATATACAGGGGGGAAGGAGGAGGAGGAGGGAAAGCATTCAGATGTTTTATCTTCCAAATGCAATCTAAGGTGTATTTTCTAATAATGTAAAACCTCAAGACATCATTCTGATGCAAATGTATTTCCAGAATATTTGTTCTGCTCTCCCTCAAGAATTGGAATAATTTTCCCTTCTTTTCCTTTTCTTTTGGATAGTACAAACCATTCTATCCAGCTTATCCAATTCTGAAAAGCCACACAGGTCCAGTAGCTCAGCCCATGCCTATGAGCAAACAAAATGGAAAGCAATTCAATCCACAGAAACTGCTGTCTCCACAACTCTCCAATTCAATGTTGTATCTTCATTGGGTAATGCAAAGAAGCTCCCATACGTCATGACATTTACTTTTTAGTAATTAGGACTAATTTAGATATGCTTCCCTAAAGAGTGCAGTTATTGACATTTTCACTCAGAGGGCAAAATGACTATACCAGTGAGGAATAAATAAAACCACTGTGGTGGAGCAGTAGAGCACCTGGACAAAGCCCTGCAAAATGGACCATTCACCAGGCCAGCAGCTTTTCCCCCACCCCTTGCTCTATCTCCCCGGATCTTTTTTGCTGAATTTTTCCTTGCATCCTGGTTCTCTCCTCCTGTCCAAAGCTGACGACTTCCTGAAACACACTGAGAGGCTGCTATATCACCTGCTGCATTAGGAGGAAAGAATATGGCTCCACCGTTGCTCAACACACCTTTGCAGTTTCAGGAAACAAGTGGGAAGGAGAAGAGACCACTGGCAGTTTAGTGTGTTTTACTTGAAGGAAAAAGCTTCATCTTACTGAGCCAAAAGACACTTAGAATGACTTATTGCCTCCTGAAAAGAAGTTGTAGATTCGCAAAACCCTAATCGGAATTGATCTAAAAAGTTTACTGAGACCAAATAATACTCCTATTTGTACCATCCGTTCTATCAACATGTAATACAGTGTATCTCTGAAACTTAGATTAGACAGAGGATCAAGCCAAGTGGATGGGTACAGCTGACTGCAGTGGTTGGTATAAAAGGCCATGAACAGATAAAATGGAACAGACCAAATTAGGTAATTTCCCTGAAGACTGCCAATCTTCACTATATACCTGAGTCTTTGAACTAATTCCACCTGAGATTGTAAGCCTCTGTTAGGATGTACCATTTCAGATTTTAAGTGAGGATTCAAAAGATTAAATCTCCTCCCTGCAAACTGAAAGACAGAATGTCAGGGACAAGAGTTCAAGCCTAGCCTTCTCCATATGCAGAAATTTTCCTCTCCTTTGATACTCAATTTGCTGAACCCCACTCTGCTTTCTGAAGGAATACAACCCAGGCATATCTCAGTGAGAGTTAGGCCTTTGTAAATGAATGATTCCATAGTCCTTTCTATCCCTCTTCAGATGATTCTTCCTTCTCATGCTCCCTTGCACACACATATATATACACACACATTTTCAGCACAGAACATTTAGAAAAATTTAAAAATTATCTTCAGTTAGGTGTTTTAAATGCCCTTCGCCCAGCAATGGGTGCACTTAGATTTAAAAAAAAAAAATTAGAACTAAAGGTAGTTAAAAAAGTAGTTCCAGCCTTCAATCGGCTCCTTTGTTATAATTATTTAGGCAAGCCATTTTGTTAATTTAATATACAGTATTTAGATGTGGTTCTCCTTTGCTGCTTCTTTTTCAGCAGCATGGGCTTACGCCCTGCTCCATGTCAGTCTCTCAGGATTCCTTTATACTCAGCTCCACCTTGATCTTGCGCTGTAAGAGGTGTGCAGTGACAGCGCTGCATGCCACTAAGCCAAAGAAGGAGACACAAGACAGGATGATGGAGAGGGATCCATGCCGCTTGAGGAAAATATCTTGCCTGTTCTTATAATCCAGGAAGATGGCTTCCAATTGTGAGAGGGTGCAGATGGCCAGAAAGGTATGGAATATCTGGTGGGCATGGCCAACAATATCACAGGAGCCTGGGAAATATTTCTCGGGGACTGGGCAGGAGAAGAAATATGCACTGACTAGGAAGAAAAGTATCTGAAAGGTGTGGTACCAAGCAGCCATCTCCTCACAGCCTTCGAGGTGACACATGATCACACGATGTGCCACAGGACTGATATCCAGAATGAACGCCAGCCCTGCTGGGATCACCTGGCATACTTTCCTCATGATGGGGTAAGGGCGCCGGTAACGGTATTTGGCATAGCAGCAGCCAGCACAGGACAGCCACCCACAGAAAGCAGCAGCGGGCAGGAAGAAGAGCCAAAACTTGTCATACCAGGCCTGATCGGAGCTGTAATAGAAATGCGCCAGGGCACTTCCATATTGGTATATGCTGACCCCAACATAGTCCACAAAGTAGAAGGTATAGTGTGACATCTCTGACTTGGACTGTAAGAGGTGAGCCAAGAGGCTGCATGTTAGATATGTTACTGAGGAGAGAACAAAGATGAAGAGAGGCAAAGTTTGTACCTCCAAAGACAGCTCTTCTGCTTCAGCAAAAATGTTGAATCTCAGCAGCACAGCCAAGGCTGCCAGCAGGTGGGTCCAGACATTAACAACCTCATTGTGCTTTTGGAAGAGACTGAGGAAATAGTAACGCCAGCCTTGACCAGTGGGGCGATACCCAGCTTGGATATATGGCTCCCGAAAAAGCTGGGGCACATCAGATTCTTTGACAGTAGAAGGCATCTTGGGGAAGCCTTCTTCTAGGAGCTTAGGGAGTCGGCGGAGTTGTTGTCCACTGATGGACAAGGTGCTGAGCCGCTCTAAGATGGCCGTCATCATGCTAAGTGTATAGCAACAACATGCAGATGATCCCTATGGGGATAAAACAGAAAACAAGATATTAGAAAATTGGAAAAAAATGGTAGCAATGGCATTATCATCTGTACAAGCCTTAGATAAGCCTTACCCTGTCTCTGTATACTCCAAAGTGGAGCAGATCTGAAAAGTGGGGAGGGAAAGAGGCAGTGGTGGCAGCAGCGATGATCTGACTGAATTTGGTTTTTCAGGAGTTGCACATCTGCCACATTCACCTTCACAATGAAATGTGGCAGGGACTCATGCTAATAAGCACACAAGTCTGGGTCTGAACCTACGTGAAGGGAAGTAGTCCGAAATAGCCCAAACACCTGGGATTGTTAGGAAGTTGAAGGTTGCCTCCCTTGCTCCCTAAGCAAAAGCCACCTGCTCTTTAACACCCAGAGACCTCACCAGAGGTCTGTCAAAAACTTTGGACCCATTACAGACTCTCAATCCAACTTACCTCACAAGGTTGTTTTTGCTGTGGAGATAAGATTGAGCGGAGAACTGTGTAAGCTGCCTCGAGTTCCTTGAAAGGAAAAGAGATGGGATATAAACATAGAAACACAGAAACAGAGGGAGTCAAAAGCGGCCCCCCAGACCATCTAGTCTGCTACAGCCACCCCCAGTTACAGCTGGCTCCGCTCACGACATGCCCACCATGTGCATGTCCAGCCTATCTTTGAACACCCTCACCGATGTGGCCTCAACGACCTCCCGTGGAAGCCCATTCCACACCCTCAGGGTCCTAACTGTCAGGAAGTGCTTCCTGGCATCCAAATTGAACCTTGGTTCCCTGAGCTTTGCTCCATTGGAGCGCGTCCTGCCGTCCTCTGCAGGGGAGAACAGGTCTCTACCCACCTCCGTGTGACACCCCCTCACATATGTGTATGTTGCCAACAGATCCCCTCTGAGTCTCCTATTCTCCAGGCTGAGGAGACCCAGTTCCCTCAGTCTCGCCTCATACCCCATCCCTTGCAAACCAGCCACCAACCTTGTGGCCCTACGCTGCACTGACTCTAACCTGGCTATATCCTTCCTGTAATGAGGGGCCCAAAACTGAATACAATGCTCCAGTTGCGGGCGCATCAGAGTAGTATAGAGTGGTAGTAATACCTCTTTCAATCTAGAAGCCACACTTCTGGCTATGCAACCAAGGGTGGTGTTCACCCTCTTGACCACCGCATCACCCTGCTGACTCATGTTTAGCCTGAAGTCAACCAGCACCCCAAAATCCCTTTCACAAGTGCTGCTCTCCAGCCACTTGTCCCCTAACCTGTATTTATGACACCCATTCCTATGCCCCAAGTGCAAGACCTTGCACTTATTCACATTGAACGCCATCCTGTTGTCTCCTGCCCACTTCCATAGTCTGTCCAGATCCTTTTGGATCTGGAGTACCTGCTCCTCAGTTGTGGCCACTGCCCCAGTTTTAGTATCATCTGCGAATTTGATCAGCAGACTGTTCACTCCTTCTTCCATGTCATTGATGAAAAGATAAAACAGGATTGGCCCCAGGACAGAGCCCTGGGGGGCCCCGCTTGTCCTTGGCCGCCATCCTGATGATTCCCCATGCCCTAATCCGTCGGACAGTGCTTTGGTCTATCCCAAAACTCCTCAGTTTCTCCACCAGGATATCATGGGGCACTTTGTCAAAGGCCTTGCTGAAATCCAGGTATACCACATCCACTGCATCCCCTCCATCTAGCCATCTCGAAACCTTGTCATAGAATTCCACAAGGTTTGTCTGGCAGGACCAGTTATTGCGGAAGCCATGTTGTGTGGCCGCCAGCCTCCCTTCCCTATCTAGCATCAATAGATCTCTTGCTATTATGAGCCTTTCATTGTTTTTCCTACAATGAATGTAAGGCTAACTGGTCTGTAATTCCCCATGTCCCTTCTACCCTTTTAAAAAATTGGGACCACTGACGCCACCCTCCAATCCTCTGGAATTTCACCTGTTCACCACAAGGCCTCAAAAATGGAAGGCGGGGGTGGGGACAGAGCTTGCATGGAATGGATTCCAGACGCTAAAAAATTTCACTCCTCCTGATCATTGACAAAAACATGATTAAAATATACTCAAATTAAGATTAAGAAACACTGGGTAAATGCATAAAACGGAAGTCAATTGCTTTGTTTATCTCCTGGGAAGATCTGAAACACAGATGTGGACTAACAGTTTTTTTTTTTGTGATTTGAAACTGCTGGGCCTAATCCAGAGTAAACTGTATTTCAACTGTTTACAGATTGAGAAACAGCGTTTATGTTATAAACACTCTGGCCATTTGTTATAATAAGCTTAAAAACAGTTAGGGAAGTGGCGATAAAAGAGGCTGCTTTCTTGAAAGATTTTTCTTTTATATTATGTTTTTGATAAGACATATTCTTTTATATTATGTTTTTGATAAGTTCCTCTCCTCTCTCCCACCAGGCAGCTGGAAGGCCAAGAGAGTGCCGAAACCAAAAACATTTGGACAGAGCTGTAAAGAATGCAGATCAAAGCTAATTAATATCCCAAGACTAACTCTTTTGCTGAGTTGTTTATATTATAAGACAATAATGAGCAAAAAATAAATAAACAAACAAAAAAGTATGATAGACCAAATAAATTACATAAAGGAATTGCTGCGCTCCCTCTGCTGGCTAATTGTTAAATTGCAGCTGCTGATTTACTTATTGGTTGAAAGTGTAATTCAATGGTGGACTACAAATAAGATCATTAAATTCAAGAGCTCTCTCCTCTTAAGCTGGAAATAATAGTTGCAGACAGTATGTCCTAGTGCAGTAAAACTGCAGAAAATGTGAGATCTCAATCTTGAGAACCAGTTTGGCAAAGACCCAGGGCGAAACAAGATCCTTCTCACAAACCTCTTCCATCAGATTTGTGTCTGAAAAGAGTGGAGACAAGTGGAAATGGGAAAAAGAAAGCATCACCGGAAAAATCGACTACATTAACACAATTGGATAGTTCTAATACACTTTTACAAGAAATAAGAGAAATGAAGGCACAGGTGATATCAGGTGTTATGGATGTGAAAGAAGAGATGAAGAAAATAGATGTTAAAATAGACAACATGGATGGAAGAATAAAAGAATTAGCTAAACAAAACCAAGAGAATCATCAAATAATAATAGAAGTGAAAGCTCAGGTGAAAGAACAAGATAAAGAGCTAAAGAAAAGATGACCAAGATAGACCAAGTCTCTAAAAGCATGATTGAGATTCGAGATAGACAACGAAGATCAAATCTACAGCTTAAAGGATATCCAGAGGGTGAGAAAGAGAATGAAGATAAATTGATCCAATCAATATTGGATTGGGCCAAATCTATTCTTCCGGACATCTCTTTTACAAGATATGATATTGATGCAATACACACAGAGTTGGCCCAAGAAGACTGGGAAGAAAAATACCGAGAGACATTGTGGTTAGATTTTGGTCATATGCAAAAAAAGAACAACTGATGTGGAAATTACGGAATATGACATCAATTATGCTGAAAGGTCATCAGATTCAAGTCTTTCCTGATCTATATAATGAGACTTTGTAATGGAGAAGAGAAATGTCTCAAGTCTGTCAAATATTGCAAAAGAATTCTATAAAATATAGTTGGGGGTTCCCAATTTTTATAAGATTTGCATATAATGGAAAATATTATAGAGTGGATACAAAGGAGGAAGCACTGGAATTATTGAAGATGCTCGGAATTATCCTTGATGATGAATACGTGGCACAAATGAAAAAGTTAAAGGACATATCCACATTTTCAAGAAGCAAGACAGAGAAGGAAAGAAGAGATAGTAAGAAGGAGAAGTTAAGCATAGCAGCAGGAGGTTCATCCTCTCCATAGAGGAGAAAAAAGAGGAGATCTAGAAGAAGAGGAGTCTTAGAAGAAGGTTGAAAAGATAAGAAGATTTATATGTAAAAGATATAGAATAGATTGTATTTGTTAATGTTGAAATTATTACTGAAATATAAGAGAATTTTGAGTTTAGAATAAAAGGGTATAGATGATTGGGGAGGGTGGAAAGGGTGTCTGGGGTCTATGAAGGGAAGGCTCCTCTCCACCCTCCCACCTTGGAAGCCCGAAGTGGCGGGGAGGAGAGAATCTCCTGAAGATGGACAAAGGGGCTTTTATATGCAATTGTGGTGGGGAATATGGTGGGGGTAGGGATGAGTTGATTTTGGTGGTTGTTATGGTCTTGTCAGAGTGTTTATTTTACCACATATGGAGACAAAAAAGAATATTTAATGTACTGAAAGAATGGGAAAAACACTGAAGATTGTGTCTTGGAATGTAAATGGCTTGGGAGAAAGACATAAACAAGCCAGAATTGAGAAATCTTTAAATAAAGAAAAAGCAGATACTATATTTTTACAAGAAATGCATCAAAAGAAAGATGGGGTAAATGAACTAAAATTACCGTATTTTTTGTTCTGTAAGACTCACTTTTTCCCCCCTCAAAAGTAAGGGGAAATGTCTGTGCGTCTTATAGAGCGAATATGTGTGTGCAGTAAGTCTGTCAGATGTGCAGCCCATGGGGAAGTGATGGGGAATGTGCCTGTGATTATGTGCCCATTTGATTCAGAATATTTTTTTTCTTGTTTTCCTCCTCTAAAAACTAGGTGCGTCTTATGGTCAGGTGCGTCTTATAGAGCGAAAAATACGGTATATTGGGCAGACGTATACGAAAAATCATATGGTAGTTCAAAAGCAAAAAGTGTTGTAATTATTCTTGCCAAAATATGTGAATTTAAAATAATAGCTATAAAAAAGGATCATTTGGAGAGATTATTTATAATACAAGGTGTGATGCATGGACAAGAGGTGACTTTAGCTAATATATGAGGGGTGTTCAATGTATTCTCGGTATCGGGTTGATTTGCTATTGATGTGGGTAATTTAATTATTTCATCAGCTAATGACACTATCTGAGGGTATACATGCAAAATTTCAAATTAGTGTGATCATTAGTTCCCTAGTAATCCTCAGTGAAAGATGATCATGATGACTGATGCAACAATGTTGAAGAAAATCAAGCACCACGCTGTGATTAAGTTCCTTACAAAACAAGGAAAAAAGTAAAAAAATCATTCATGAAGAGATGGTGGCCATTTACCAGGACTCTGCGCCTTCATTATCTACTGTTCAAAAGTGGTCAAGTGAAATTAAAAAGGGCAGAGAAAGCACTGAAGACAACCCTTGCTCGGGTGGGCCGGTTACTGCCACTACGTAAGAAAATGTGAAAAAAATTGAGAAACTTGTTTTGGCAGATGCCCAAATAAAAATCAAAATGTTAGCAGAGATGACAAACCTATCCATTGGTACCATATTTACTATTTCTCATGACCATCTTAACCTTTCCAAGGTTTGTGCAAGATGGGTGCAGTGAATGCTCATGGCGCCTCAGAAACAAGTGCGAGTCGAGTGCTGTAGGGAGTTTTTAGAGCGCTGTGGTGAAGATCCATCGAGTATTTTCGACTGGATTGTTACTGGACATGAAACTTGGGTTCATCACTATGACCCTGAAGGTAAGCAGGAGTCCATGCAGTGGCATAAAAAAGGTGTTGAGCCTCCGAAGAAATTCAAAGTCACTCCATCAGCTGGAAAAATCATGGCCAGAGTGTTTTGGGACTCAAAGGGAATTTTATTGATCAAGTACACAAAAAAAGGTGAAACCATAAATGCAGCATCTTACGCAACCATTCTGCATAATTTAAGAGAAGCAATTAAAGAAAAAAGGCGGGAAAAACTGACCACAGGTCTGTTGCTTCTTCACGACAATGCGCCCGTTCACACAGCGCGTGTTTCAAATGCTGCTGTGCAAGACTGTGGTTTTGAAGAAATAAACCACCCACCCTATAGCCTGGACCTGCCCCCCAGTGACTACTACCTATTCCCAAATTTAAAAAAGTATCTTCGTGGAAAGTGATTTTCCGACGATGAAGAGCTCAAGGCGGTGATTAACGCACATTTTTTAGACAAGGAGGAAGGGTATTTTTTACAGGGAATTGAAAAGTTAATTTCTAGATGTAATAAGTGTATTGAAGTTATGGAGGATTACATTGAAAAATAAAAATTATTTCAATTTATTATTCCTTTTTCTTCATGCTGATACCGAGAATACATTGAACACCCCTCATATATGCCCCTAATACAAATCAAAGGGAGTTCTATGACAAGGTATATAAAGAAATAGAAGAATTAAAAAAGGGGTATGTGATAATGGTGGGTGATTACAATATGGTTATGAATAAAAAAGATAAATCTAACCCATCAAATATAAGAATACAGATTTAAGTAGATTGATTCATGAAAACAGATTTAAAGATATTTGGAGAGAATTAAATGAGGACCAGAAGAGTTATACATTTTATTCAAACAGACATAAAAATTTCACAAGAATAGATTATATATTTGTAACATCAGAAATAATGTCCAAGATAGTCAATGGGGATATAAAAGTAATTAAAATATCAGACCACGCATTGATAACAACGGAAATGGAAATAAAATGTGATTATAGACAAGCAAATAGATGGAGGATAGATTTAAGGATTTTTAAAAATGATAAGATTTTAGAAAAAATGGAAAAAGAATTAAAAGAAACATGGAAAATAAATGAAAAAGGAGGTAGTAATATGAGTGTAATATGGGATACAATGAAAGCAGTGGTAAGAGGGCTAGGAATCAAATATTCATATATTTAAAACAAAAAACAAAAAGAGCAACATATAAAGAGACTAGAAGAAGTTAAAGAACTAGAGAAAAATATATTAAAAGTAGAGAAAACAAAATTATGTTAGAATTAACAGCAAAAAGAAAAGAAATACAAAACATTGAAATAGAACAAGTTCAAAGAAAACTAATTTACTTGAAAAGGGAATTTTATGAAAATACTAATAAAAATTCCAAAATGCTGGCCAGAGCCACACAAGTCAAAATAGCAAAAAAAATTAATTGGAGTAATAAAGAACGAAAAAGGGGAAAAGATGTAATAAGGTGAAAGAAAAACTTTTAATTTTTCAAAAGTTTTTTGACAAATTATATAAGGGAAATGAAATAGATTTGAAAGAAAGTCAGAAATATATAGAAAAGAATTTAAAGTGTAAAATTCAAGAAGAGGATAAAGAACTCATGGAAACTAAAATAGAAGAAGAGATATTGGAAGTTATTAATACATTAAAAATAGGTAAAGCACCAGGATCTGGTGGATTGGGAGCTGAATATTATAAAATTTTTTAAAAAATATTAGTCCCTAAATTCAAAATGATGTTTAATAAAATAATGGAAGGGGAAACAATTCCATGCACTTGGAGCCAATCCATGATAGTATTGATATCAAAACCCAATAAAGACCTTCCAAACCCTGAATCTTATAGACTGATATTTCTCATTAATCAAGATGCTAAGATCTTTACAGCGATATTGGTAAATAGATTGAATAAATGTATAGATAAATATATAAGGAATGATCAATGTGGGTTTATAAGAGGTCGACAAATGTCAGATGTGGTAAGGAGAGTTTTAAATATTAACTATTATATTAAGAAGCAAAATATAAAGGCTAGCACTAGATATATTTAAAGACTTTGATTGTGTGGAATGGCCAACAATGAAGATCTTAATAGAGAAGATGGTGTTTGGAGTAAATTTTAAGAAAGTAATAAATCAATTATATTCAGAAAATATAGCAAAAAATAATTGTAAATTATGATATTACAGAAACAATAATCCTAAACCAAGGGACGAGACAGTGTTGTCCTTTATCCCCAATATTATTTGCTTTAATGATGGAAATATTGGCAAATGCAATTAGGAATGATACACAGATAAAAGGAATTTGAGTATGGCAGAAAATCAAAATTAATTTATTCCTGATGACACATTGCTAACATTTCAAGACCCAATAAATAGAATAGAGAGAATATATTTACATTTAAAGGAATTTGGGAAATACAGTGGATTGCAAATTAATTGGGAAAAATCCGAAATGATGTTATATAATCATAATAGTGAAGAACTGGATATATTAAAAGAAAAATATAAATTAAAAATTGTAGATAATATTATTTAGGAATTGATATTCCAAAAGATAGTCAAGAATTAAAAAAGAAAAATTATGAAAAGTTAAAGAAGGACATAAAAGATAAAATAGGAAAAGGTAAAATTATCATGGTTTGGAAGAATAGCAGTAACAAAAATGAAAATTCTGCCAAAGATTAATTTTTTGGTTTGGATGATCCCAGTCAGGTTTTATGATCAAGAATGAAAGGAAATGCAGAAATTATTGGAGGTTTATTGTAATGGAGGGAAAAGAGCAAGAGTAAGTGAAGCATTATGGTACGAATCACAAAAAAAAAGAAAAAAGAAAAAAAAAGAAAAGGAGGGCTGGACATCCCAGATGTTAAAAAGTATTGGGTTGCAAACCAATTAAAGATAGTTCTAGATATTATAACCCAAATTAAAGAATTAATATGGAGTGATATCAAATTAAAAGAATTAAGGGAAATAGGCGATCATTTAGAGACATATTGGTTTAAAAAGGATATTAAAAAGATTATTAAGAGAATTCAAAATCCCTTTTTAAAAAATACGATGGAAGTATGGGAAAAATGGAGACAACAGTTAATCCTGGGAAATTTTTCGTTAACCTCAGTGGTCGAAATGGAGAAATTCCCAAAAATAGAATTAAAGGACTGGATTAATAAATTAAAAAATAACCATATATATATAAATGGGAAGACTGGAAAAATAAGATAAAAATATAATACAATTGAGGAGTATATTGCCAGAGGTTAAATTAAATTGGTTAAATTTAATTCAATTAGAAAAATGGATAAAGATGGAGGACAAATTTAAAGAGGAAGAAAGACAATGAACAAAATTTGAAATGATTATAAAAGAATGTGAGACTGAGGAAGAATATACAAATAAAGGAAGAATTGCCAAAATCTACAGGACATTAATGGAGTTAGGCGATCAGACAAAAAGTTTAAAATCAATTTGGGAAATGGATGTAGGTGAGATAAAAGGCAAGGTTTAGAAGAATATTTGGAATAGAAGAGTATGTAAGAATATGTCAGTTAGAATTAAAGAGCATGGATACAAGGTGATATGGAGATAGTATTTAACACCAGTTAAGTTAAATCAAATCGATGACAAATACTCTAATATATGTTGGAGATGTGGTAAAGAGATTGGAACTTATAAACATATGTGGTGGGATTGTGAAAATATACAAAAATTTGGATTATGGTGTTTAAGGAAATTAGAGAAATTTTAGATATAGACTTAGAAATGTCACCGAGAATGGTGTTATTACTGTTGACAGAAAAACAAGATATAAATGAAGCTAAGAAAGAATTGATTGTAAGTTTGATAATGGCAGTTAGGCTAGTGATAGTTAAATATTGGAAACAGAATTGGGTTTTGCAAAGGCATGAATGGTATAATGAAATTTGGAATATGGTAATTAATGATAAACTGACAACAGAAATAAAAATTTAAAAAGGGTTAATGAAAGCAAATAAATATAATGAAATTTGGGGAGATTTTGTAAAACCAGTACTACTAGAAGGCAAAGGCTGTAAACCTAAGCAAGATTATATGAATTTCAGGAGGGGATATGGATATAATTGAAGTATATTATATATTATCAATTGTTATGTGAATTAAGTGGTGGTAGTATTGGTCTCCAGGGTGGTGGGGGCACTTTATTATTTACTCTTTAATTATTGTGTTTTTGTTATGTTATATTATTATTGTTGTGATATGTTGTACTGTGGTACCTCGGCTCACACACGCCTCAGTTCACGACCAAATCGGGTCACAAACAAAAATTTCATAAAAATTTTGACTCAGGCCGCAAACTCCACATTGGGTGGCGACCGCAATCGCAGCCATCTCCCCCCCCCCCAAGTGGGGAGATGGCCACAATTGTGCTGGGAGTGGGGGCGGGGGAGAGATGGCTGAGATCACACCAGTCTTTCAGGCATGAGCGTAACCGTGATCTCAGCCATCTCCCCCACAGCACGATTGGGCCTGTCTCCTCCCCCAGTGTGCCTGCATTCACGCCCGTCTCTCTGTCCCCAGCACACACGCGATCATGCACATCTCTCCCCCCAGCACACTGGGATGACAGGTGCATGCAGGAATGATGGGCGTGATCCCGGTCGTGCTGGGGGGAGATGGGGAGATGGCTGTGCTCATGCTCAGAGGCAGGGGGGGGAGATGACTGCGATCTTTGTTGTTCTTTGTCACTTGGCTTCACATTTTTCTGATTAAAAAAAAAATAGTTACAGAACAGATTAACCTTATTTACATTAAACATTATGGGGAAATTTAACTTGGGTCATGACCAGAGTCCTGGAATGGATTACGTTCGTGAGCCAAGGTACCACTGTATTTATGTTTTTTTTCTGTTTAAAAAAAATAAATAAAAGGGGGGAAATGGAGGCCAGTTGGCATGAGAGAACCCCTGCCAGCTCTCGAACTACTCTCAACTGTAACCCATCAGGGCCTGGCGCCTTAGTAACGTCCAATGCCCTGAGGAGTCCCTCGACTTCTAGGGGGGTGACTCTAATCTTTGCCCCTAAGTCCCCAGCCTCATCTAATCTCCCATGCGGATCTTTCTTATCCTGCTTTCAGGAGAACACAGAGGCAAAATAGTCATTTAGCATCTGTGCCTGTTCTCTCATATCAGTCACTGGATCTCCTTCCTCCTTATTTAGTGATCCCACCACTTGTCTCCCCTTCCTCTTCCTATTTAGAAGGAAGATAGAAGCCCTTTTTGTTGCTCTTGATATTCTTGCAAGTCTCAGCTCGTAGTCAGCCTCAGCCTTGTGAAGAATCCTTCTGCAACGAGCCTCCTCCTCCTGGTATACCCTTTTGTCTATTTGCCCCTGTACCCATTTCCTGCGGAGGTTCCTCTTTCCTCTAATCCCTCTAACCACTTCCTTTCGCATCCATGGTGGCACTCTCCTTCGCCTCCCCACCTTACTAACTAGAGGTATCATCAATGCTTGCACCTCCAAAACCTCCCCTTTGAGTGCCATCCACCCCTCCTCAACTCGCTTGCCTTCCACTAACCTATCCCAGGAGACTTTCCCAGACCTCCTTTTTCTTCCTTCCTAGCCTCGAGCCTTGCTCTTTTATTCCACTCACCTCTTCCTCTTGTGGTTTCTCCCCACTCCTAGCCCCTTCCCCCTCTTTATGTATCTCACATCCCCTCCTTTTATTAAGATTTCATAAATCTACCCCAATCAGCCTCCCTCACTGCGTTTGGATGTTATGACGTTTGGATGTTTGCTATGCCTAGCAAGGGTAATTCTGTAAATCAGGTGCCACATAACTTGACACATGCAGGGTAGCTAACAAGCCACTAGGATTTATATAAGTACCTTGCAATTGCGCCAACCATGTCACTGAGGGATATGGAATCATGAAAGATCAATTTAGCCCTGTTCAGAAGTTGCCCTCACACACTGGACAAACAATAAACAGAATATCTCTGCTTGTGGTGTGTCGCGTGTGATAAGAAGCCTCATGACATCCCAAACACACATCCCGCAAACATCTGCAGGGAAGCAGCCTTCACACATAGAGTTGTGTACACAAAGGCAGTCACCCTGCAGAACTTCACGCTGCACTTACAGTTGCCACGGAGCAAAGTTCATCACAGGATATGACTGGGCTGGCAACTTCAGTCCAAGAGAGACTTCTGAACAAGACTTTTGTGTTCATCTGTCCTGCAGGTAAGAGTATCTCTCCTGTCATCTAAACCCCTTTGTCTGATATTCTTAGCTGCCTGCCCATTGTTCCTTGGTCTTGTGTTACAGCTCCAGTTTCCTGATACTGACTTTATACTCTAGGTGTGCTTTTCCAAAACATTCTTTTAAAGCCTCATACTTCCTTAAAACTCAGTTAAACTATTTCACCTTCCTGCAACTTGGAGGAACGGCCCTATACTTGCTTCCCACTAATATTTAAAAAGTTTGCAACACAACTTTAATTGTGCAGAATACACTCAATTGTTCTGGGGCAAATGATCGTAGAATCTCAGATTGAATTTCCATTTTCAGAAACTCTAACATCTTGTCTTTATTAAATGGATTATATTAAGGCTAACCTCATGACAGCTTCCCTCTTATTTTACTTTTTAAAAAATACATATTTTTAAAATATATATTTTTTAAAAGATACAAATACAAAAAAATCATATAATAAAGAAAAAACACAAAATACACAAAATAAAATTTAAAAAGTCACCCTTAGTACACCCCTCCACTGGGACTATGGCTGCCCAATATTTTTTTTCCTTTCATTTTTCCACTCTTTCAGAAATACTCTCTTCCATCCAAAATTGCAATATATCCACAGGACGTTTAGTATCCTCCCCTTTTATTAAATAAACTCCATATATTGTTAAAATCATTCTTCTTTACAAATCCTTTTTTCACCTTTATCTCACTTGTCAACTTGTTATTAACCCCATATTCCAAATTTCTTAATACCATTCAATTAATTGGAGATCCTGTTTCTCCTTCAAATTCTCTGCTATTAATTGTGCTGCTGATACCAAATTTATTCTTTAATATTCCATTTGCAATTCTTTTCAGAAAATATTAACAACAATGCTATTCCACGATCCACTTCAATTTTTAAGATCAATCTGATTTTACATGTAATTACTGCAGCAAGGATTTTATTTGTCCAACATTGGAGGAGTGAAGAGCCAGCTACTGATGAACTGATCTTAAAAAAGAACTTGGACTGTGCAGAAATGGACAGATTGACCTTGTCTCTGAAGGAGAAAGAGGATACAGACTTTTATCAAACTTGGAACTCTTTTTATTATTGGCTAGAGAAACAGGACTATGCGTAGATTTGAATATGGTTATGGACTGTTAAAAAAAAAGAGTAGGGGGCTGACCCAGTATGTCCAATGTCTTTGATGATTGATGTTCTAGTGTTAGTTTGTAGAAAAATAATAATAATAAAACTTATTTTTTAAAACATTAATATCAATATCTTACTAATCTCCTTGAAAATCATTATCCAAAATTTCTTAATATTTTCACATTCCCACCACATATGGAAATAGGTTCCTTTAGTTCATCCACATCTCCAACATAAATTAGAATATTTATTATCCATATAAAATAATGTAACTATTTAACTAGTTTTAATAAATAAATAAAAACTATTTATTTATTTATTTATTATTTGTTTATTTAAAGTTTTTATATGCCGTCCCCTTGCTACATAGCCTTGGGACAGCTCACAGAAATAATGCCATGCATCATTTCCAGACTAATGTATCAAAATTTTGCTTGATTCTAATCGACATACCTTTTCATGGTCTCTTATCCCATATTTTCCCCCAGTCATCCTTGTCTATATCCTTCCCTAAATCCATTTCTCATGATTTTGTAAAAAGATTATATATATCCTCCCTGTCTAATAAAATCTTAAATATCTCCCTTATGGTCCCCCTTGTTTGCATTCTACCTTGTGTCTCCCTATTCATCACAATCTCCTCAAATATATTCAGGTCTCTATGCTTACCATTTTTCTGCAACCATTCTCTAGTCCATTGTTCCAGTTGTATAGCATTAAACCAAGTTAATTTTTCTTTTCTAAGCAATGCCATTATCCTTTCCTTATTATCCGTTTTCTCCATACAATCTTTTACCCTAAATATCTGTTTCTTTTTTAATACCTTTCTTAAACTCTCTCTCAAGCTTTCTGGAAATCCTCCAATCTCTGTAACTGGAGTTATTGCTGAGATAATTGGGGAGAGGGGGAGCGGGAGAGAACAGTAGGGTGGAGTTGGATCCCAGAGTTGGATCCCAGATCTGCCTGCCCTGCAAAGGGAAGCTTTCAGGTCATTACACTACCACAAGTCTTCCTCTCAGAACTAGCCCCTCTCCCACACCCAAGCTTTCCACATACACATGCGGAAGCGGCTCAACCAATGCCCACCAAGTACACAACGCAGGTATAGTATAGGGCTCTCAGGTAACAGTTTCCAGTGCCACCACAGATCACCAGCCAAACTGTTGGTGCCAGACCAGGCATGCACTTCTGTAAAGTCAGTTAGGTTCCAGTGCCTAAAAGGCACCTACGGTCCCTTGCTACATCCTCCTCCACAACTTGAAGCATCCCATGGCAGCCACCAGCACACATCTTGTGGGAGTGAATTACCTCTCAGACAGTAACACAAAGGGGGTCTGAAACATCCTGCAGGGTCTTTGGGGGTGTGATGGAGTCAATGAGGCACACAATCTAACCTTTGGATAATGCAGGAATTGTAGTAGTGCATGAATTGGCTAAGCCACCTGGTTCATGCACTACCACATGCAAACCCCTCGTATGCGCCCCATGAGCTAGCCCAGGCTGCACAACAGCTCCTCCTTTGCCCACCAACCCATATTCTTATTTATTTATTTATATTTCCTTTTATATGCCACCTACTACCAAAGTCTCGAGGTGGCTTACAAGAAAAAGTAAAAGTACGTATAACAGTAAATAAAGAATAAAAAGATTCATTATCAAAATTTTAAACCTTACAATTATAACAACAAAGCACACCGTGAAAGGCAGGATAGGATCAAAGGTATTAAAAAGGAAGTTTTTAGCCTGGCACTGAAACAATAATAGAGATGGCATCAGGAGGACATCCCTAGAGAGCCTATTCCAAAGGCAGGGAGTAGCCCCCGAGAAGGCTTTGTTTATTTGCCATCCCTCACAGCTATTTGAGGGATGGTACTTGCAGAAGGGCCTCCTGACCTGATCTTAAGGAAAGGGCAGGTTCATATGGGAGGAGGTGGTCCTTCAAGTATTCTGAGCATGAAGGAATTTTCAATGGCGGACAGCAGTTTTCACGCACTGAAATTGCTTGGAAACCAAGCGGTTTCTGAAGGTTGCTCTCCCACTGCTGTGATTCCTCATCCTGAAACACGTACCTCCATCATGCTGCTGCAGCTGCTCTGTACAGCCCTTCCAGCTCTACTTTGATGGCTTAAAGGGCGGTGGGGCGGGGGAGCTTGTGGCCCTTTCAGGATAGTACCTCAACTCTGCACCAAAAGAGGACTTATCTGTTCCAACGTGGTGTCCCTGCTCTGACAGCTTCCTGGCAGGGGCATTTTTTGCTTAAAAGCTGCCTGTCTTTCTGGTGCCAGGGTAAAGGAACAAGGCCTGGTGATTATCACATCAGACATGCCAATTTACAGGCCTAAGGCACACTCACAATGGCACCTCACTTTGCCTTCCATCACTGCTGCCTGTGTCCTCTGATTCTCTTTCAGCACAGTGCCACAGAGCACTCTTTGCTGTTAAGAAAATACCTTACTAGCAATACAATTAGGAACCGCTTGGACACTGGGAAACAGAAAATGAGCCCAGCTCACAGAATCTTTCCTTTAAACAAAGTCTAGGGCATCTGTGAACAAGAACCACTTGCCAGCTTTCAGCAGTCATGTGGCAATGATGAACAAAGCAGCAAGCAATTACCATTACAGAGAGAAAATTCCAAGGTCAGCACTTGCTTTTCTACTTTCACAAAGCTTCTATTCTCTTCTTTTTTGTGTGGGTGTACCATTCTGCTGTAGAGCTATATTCATTTTACAGGGCATCTATTTCAGTCTCAAGCCTACCCTGTAACACTGCAAGGCTGAGTTATATTGGTTAATCACAAACAACAGCATCCGTATGCAACATGTCTGGTAACTCAGATGCAAAAATTGAAAGCTTATGTTTTTTGTTTTCATTTTTATCTCTTATCAGCAACAAAACAAGTTCTGAAACTTGGGCAAATCAAATTATCTTTTCCAGGCACAAAATAATGTTAATAGGGTTATGTCAGCAATTTTAATTAGGTCTAGTTTGTGTAGATAACGTACTAGATGTTAAATTATGTTAGTTTTTGTATATTGGAATTTTAAGGATGTTTTAAATTTCTATATCCCAGAAATTCATACTGTGAGTCATTGTATTTATATTTTATTATATCTTCTTGTATTTTGATTAATTGTTGTGTGCTGCTCAAACAGCTTTGGCTACTGGGCAGTAAAGAAAATAAATTTCCAATGGATGTCTCTGGGGTGCATGATGAGACTCTGAGCCATTCTTAGTAAATGAAGGTGGTGGGCAGTTGCAGTTTTGCAAGCGCCCAGGAAAGGAAGGGGGGTGGGGGGAAGAATCAGGAAAGCTGCATTCAAAAGAGTTGTTTGGTGTGTTGTGGCTCAGAGCCCCAGAGTCTCTGCGCAGTTTTCTGGGTAGGTTACTTGACCTGTATAACCAGCCAGTTCTCATGGCGGCCCTTTTGTGTTGGTGCCCACACGTTTCTTAAACTGACTGAGTGAATAAACAGAGGGTGCCAGAAGCCCAGCTCACGCCTTCCAACAGGCACTGGGCATATGTCTCTGTCCATTTGATGAATGCTGGTGGTACCATGGCTGTGTTGCAGCACAGCTTGAGCAGCTGCAAGGAGGCCAGGGAGAGAGGGCAGCAAGCAGCTGCAAGGTACTTGCTATATGGGCAGTGCTGTATGGTGTGTCCTGAACCCACTAAGCTGCCCTGCTGCCTTCAGCGACAGCAAGAGGCTGTGTCCCACTGCCAGTGTTGAACTGAAATTGAACTAGCAGCCTGGTTGGCCTCTCTAAGTGCAATGGCAGGAGCTACCAGCTTGTCCATCTCAGGAGTCAAGTATCTTGGGCTGGTCCTGCATATTTTAAAGCTAATTTTAAATCTGAAACTACCCAGTACATCTGAATCAAAGTAAACAAAAATATGCTACAACTATTATTCTTCTACTTCAAAAATACCGTAAGAATAAAAGAGGCGTGGAATCTTCCATGGTCTTCCATCCAAACTTGTGCTTTCTTAGATAGCACAAGATGACCTGAAGAAACTAACACAGAATACTACAGCCTTCCTTTTCCCTGTATGATGAAGAAAACTAATCCTAATTAACAAAATATGCTGTGATACAATAGCAGTTAAACCTTATGCTAAAATTACCAATACTAATTCTACTTTTCTAAGCACACAGTACTCATACTACGCTATTCTCTCCAAATCGTTCCCTTTGTTGTCTTGTTCCACTTAGCTGATGCAGATTTTAACTTTTCAGGATAGTAACCTTGACTTTCTACCTCGGTGCAATAACATAACACCTTCTAAATTTACAGTACAATCCTATGTATGTTTAGCTCAAAGTTAGACCCACTGAATTCAGTAGAGTTTACTTCTAGGTAAGTGTGCATAGCACTGAAACCTAACAATTGAAAAGCTGCAAATCAAGGAGCAGCAGCAATTACAATGAAATGCTATCAAATAACCTTCCAACTTCAAGGTAAAGCTCCTGATGAATTGAAACAAATAGGGGGTTGCAGTGGAGGGAAAGCTCTGTTTCAAGTGGCTACTGAGCATGCCTCAAAAACCAAGACCTGCGCTCTAAATTGGTACCATCAAGCACTTTTTACTGAGGTATTTGCTACAAAGGACACACTGTCACACCTTATCTGTGCCCTTGTCTGTGTGCCACTGAAGGTCCATGCTCCTCAATACTAATTAAGGCTGGTATATTTGATGCCCATGGCTATTAGGTAACCCAACAGGAAAACAGAGCAAGAGTGAGGGAGGGAGAATGAGCAAAGCTAGATTGTTAGTACTGCTACTACTTCTTATGTGCTTCTTCAGAGCACATGCAAAAATAACACGGTTGCACTGGATTAACCCAAGAAACTAAAGTGTTGCCTATTCAAAGTAATTCGATTCGATTCAGTATTCTGCAGCTTAAACTTTAAAAGTATATGCTGAAAGGCTAAGAAGCGTGTACTCTTCTATGTTCCGTCACTGTCAGTTCGACAGGCCGGCCCTCAAGTAATTTAATACTCATTAAGGTCTCTTGTGTATGAGATCCTAGCATTAATTGTACGATGTTGATTACAGCTAGCCTGCCGTTCAGGGAAAAAGCCGGCGCTTCGCACCCGTGCGGATAGCCTGCTCTCAAGCGAGAGAAGGGAGCGCGTTGCCTCCTTCTGCCTTGCCTGGAGTCAGCATCGCGCCGCCAAAGCCGTTGAGAGGGCGATTTTCAAGCACTGTAGCGCATCGCAATGAAGATGCGGCTGCATAACGTCACCGCCGCACGCCCAGCCGCCCCCGAAGGCAAACAAAACACACGCGCAGCCGCCAGGATCAGCGGCTCCCCGCCGAAAGGCAGAGGCAGCCCCGTTTCGGCCAGGAACACCCCCCGCCCCGCGGGCAGGCGTTTGATTGCCCGCCGTCCCAACTGACTGCAGACCTCGCAAGGAAGGAAGACGCCGCTTTGCGCTCTGCGAACCGGGGGGCGCGGGAGAGAGGCGCGCCGCGCTTTTTGGCGCCTCCGGGACTTCCCCGAGCTCCGCGCGCGCGAGCGAGCAGGCGGCGCTGATTTCAGCGAAGAGGACGGATTCGCGCGCGAGGCTGGAGCTGCCACCTTGGCCCGGGCGGCTCGGCATCGCCGAGGCTGCCCTCAAAGGCTCACCTGGAAGCGCCTCCAGAGCAGTCGCGGGGCTGGGGCCAGCTCGGCTCAGGCGCATTCGCCGCCTCGGTTCCAGGACCGGGGTGACAGTGCCTCCTCCAGGCCTTTCATCACCCCCGGCTCCTCCGCCGCGGCTTCTGCGATGCCCGCGCACACGAACGCCGCGCCGCCTGGCACACAGACGGCGCTGAGCAACAACCGGCCCTGCGCATGCCCGCGACGGGGGCGGGGCTCCTCCCTCGGTCTTCCTCCCTTCCCGGCCGTGCGAGGGATGCGGAGCGCGCCGGGCGGCTCACATGGCCGCCCGGGTGCCTGCTCTGCTCGCTGGCTCCTCCTCTCCTCCCTCTGATAGGGGCTCCCCATTCCGCGGGGGGAGGGAAATGGGGCGCAAGGATGCTCGGGGAGGCCGCTCGCGCTGCTCAGCACGTGCGGCTACACGCACAGCACAGCGGAAGCCAGACAGCCCGTTCTCCCCTTCCCGGGGTCCTGTCTCCGCGCCGCAACTGCACCCCTCTGGATGGCAAGACACAGTGCTGAGGCCCAGCCGGCACGCTTTACTCTGGGGAGAATTCCATGCGGGCAGCAATGCACGTGAACATCGCGTTCACACGCTCCGCGACACACCGGTTGATAGCAACTGCGTGCCAGCCGCGCGCGCACATCATGCGGCCAAAAACATGTGATGTGGGAGAGGAGATTGGAGCGCACCGCTACCGCAAATTCATTCAAACTGCTCCGAAGGACAGGTGGGAGAGAAGCGATTCCAACCCTTAAGCAGAGGTGGTTTTCCAGGTCAAAATCGTAGCCCTATGGGATGAGAGACTGGTATCCTTTGTGCCTATACAGTAAGGTGTGCAGTGTCGCAAACCACCATCTACCTATGGAAACCTCATGCTCCAGTCTCACACTCATACACATTGAATGTGTGTCTTCATATGTACATATACACCTGCTTTCATAAATACAGACTCACAAAGGGTTCATCTTGATGTAGCAGCAGGAACATTCACTAATGCACTGTCATGCACATAGTCACATGTGAAACAGTCACATGGACATTATGCACACTCATTCCACAGTTTATAAAAAGTGTACTATTATTTTCCCACAGTCCAATCTTCAATAGCTCTTTTCAAGTCTTACCAGAACTAATTTGTAATATTTTCTAACAATAATTGGCCATCAATTTCAAAGCGCAACAACAATAAAAAAGTTATCCAAACATTTGATTTTTTTCAAAGACATATTTTACATTTTATTTTACTAGATAATCATTTCTTTTGGGTTAATCTTTAATTATTTATTTTTAATTATTTATCGATTTATATCCTGCCTTTTTCCTACAAAGGGCTCAAGGCAGCTTACACCATTCTCCTCCTCCATCTTGTCCCCACAACAACAACCCTGTGAGGTAGGTTGGGCTGAGAGTCTGTGACTGGCCCAGAGTCACCCAGTTGGCTCCATGGCTGAGCGGGGACTCGAACTCAGATCCTCTGAGTCCCAGTTCCATGCTCTTAACCACTACACCACACTGGCAATTATTGTAGTTGTTGTAAAATTAACCAAATCTCTTTAATCTCAGTAGAAAATTCAGAGACACTGGCAACTTCATGATATTGTAGTGCAGGAATATTCAAACACAAGTCAGTACACTGCAGCAAGGCTGTGTTGCCGCATCAGGGAGCTGCAGCCAATCCCAGCTCTTCTGTGTAGATGTGTATGATGCATGGGTGCTCAAACACCTGCTTGTCTCATTCACACATTTTAAGAGCACAGTTAAAATGATTAAGTGTAGACCATATATGTGAAGAAGCTCTACACATCAGCCAGCACAGAGTTTGGGAAACTGACTAGACACATATCTCTCTTCTGAGTTACAAAGTCATGTGCTACAAATACTTGGTTGACTTCTGGGAGCTGAATATGCTCAGATTCCAGTGCCCAAAATGCAGTGGACCAATGGAGTTAACCTCTTGTAAAGTACACATTCTCCATTCTTCCAAAGTAGCTGGAGTATAAGCTGCTAATAGTTTGCTGGGAAGGAGATACACAGCAACACACATTGCACATTTGCTTGGGCAAGACACATTGTGTTCAGTGGGCCTACTGCCAAGTAGTGGTGTGTAGTGATAGCTATAGCTGCCAAAAAAAACAACAACCCACCAACCCAAAACAAAACAACAACTACCCAGTTATTTGTCTGCCCCTGCTCACACTATGGCTAACTGGCTGGTAAAAGGTAGAGCTGGAATATATGTGTATGTTCGTCACTTGATGGCTATAGCATTATTTGGTGAACTCCACATGAAAATGTTTCACTACAAAATCAGCTACTGCAGATATTTTTTGTGGTTTCTAGATGTAGTCATATGTAGAATGGATCTATTGAAATCAATAGGTCTTAAGTTAGTGATGATTTGAATGTGGATTCATGTTGGAGAAGACTCCTGAGAGTCCCTTGGACTGCAAAGAGATCAAATCAGTCAATCCTAAAGGAAATCAACCCTGACTGCGTTTTAGAAGGTCAGGTACTAAAGCTGAAGCTCAAATACTTTGGCCACCTAATGAGAAGGAAGGACTCATTGGAAAAGACCCTGATGCTGGGAATGATTGAAGGAAAAAGGAGAAGGGGGTGGCAGAGGTTGAGGTGGCTGGATAGGGTCACTGGAGAGGTGGGTGTGGGTGTGTACTTCAGGGGATGATGGAGGACAGGACAGCCTGGAGGAATGTTGCCCATGGGGTCATAGGGTATGACTTTGCAACTGAAGAACAACAACATCTGGATTCAGATGAATAGTTGTTCATATATTCAAGTGCTGATGAAATGCTAAGGAACCAAGTGGTACCATTTCATTAACTAGCTTAATACATACAAGGGTCTATAATATAAACTGAGTCTAGTGTGGATGGAGGTTATCAGAATTCAATCCTGTGCAGGAGGCAACCAACACCAGGGGTGGCCAAAGTAAAACCCACAGGCACCATGGTGCTCATGCAAGGGTCCCCAGTGTAGTGCCTGTAGTCACCTGCAAAACTTACTTTTCCCTTTAAAAATACACATATGTGGATTTGTAGAATTCTAAAACAATGAATGCATATGAAATGCATATAAGATTCTAGCAATTATCTGTTAGCTTCAAGAGAAGCAGATGTGATATCCAAATAAGTTTTCCATTTGGAATGTTGATATGCCACTCATTCAAATGATGGAAGCATTATAAGGTCTTCAATCCATTGCCTTGTAGGAAGTGAGTGATTATTCTTCTAATGTTGTAATTTCAAGTATTTATTTATTTATATACCACCCAATACAACACACACATGACAATAAAATTAAAAGAACAATATCATAATTGTGATTGCTATCATTCAGCATTTCACTGTCAAAAGGGTGCATTAAATTTATTTATGGTGATCCTTTAGCTTCCATGAAGCAAGTAAATAATATAAAAGAGAATAGACACTACTGAATACTGAATTCTGTTCCAATACAACATTGAACTGTGTAATAACCTCCTCCCAAAAAGGAGCAATTGGTAAAAACATATGGTTTGAAAGAAACATTAACTGTATTGCACTGCCAGAAATTAGCAGAATTAGAAATCCTTTATTAAAGAGAGATTGCAGTGTTAAGTAGACACAAAAGAAATGGTTCATACACATCCACAGACAGGCAGGCAGTGGCCAAAGTGAAATGCTACAGCTAAGGCCATTTTTGGCTATGCCCGCAACAGTTTCTCTGATTACCAAATGTGTCCTTGGATGCAAAAAAGAGTGGGGATCCCTGACATAAATAATACATTTCCTACAACCTTATTGTCAAAGTCCAACTAGACTTACTGAATTTCAAGCATGCTCCTTTAATAATATACTTTATAAACAGGAACAGACTTGAGACAATAAAGAAATCAAGAGACAGTTCTTATGATAATCATATAAAGGGACCTTTAATGCACCAAGTCAATCAATCAGATTAAACCCCAAAACTACCTCCTGTAGACCAAAATGGAAGCTCCTTTTTTAAAAAATAAGTTTTATTGTTATTTTCTACTAACTAACAAAACTAACAGAAAGAAACTAAAAAATACTTAATCATCAAAAAACATCAGACCTACTGGGTCAGCCCTCCAAACTTTTTCTTTTCATGGTAATTCATAAACATATTTAAATCTATGCATAGTCCCGTTTCTCTAGCCAGTAATAAAAGGAATTCCAAGTTTGATAGAAGTCTGTATCATCTTTCTCCTTCAGAGACAATCTGTCCATTTCAGCACAGTCCAAGATCTTTTTTAAAATCAGTTCGTCGGTAGGTGGTTCTTCACTTTTCCAATGCTGGGCAAATACAATCCTCGCCGCAGTAGTTACATGTAAAATCAAATATATTGCTTGATTACCAACATCCTCAGGTACAATGCCTAATAAGTAAACTTCAGGTTTAAATATTAGGGGTTTTTGTAACATTCCCTCAAGCCATTTGTGTATTTTAATCCAATTTTTTTTGCTTTATCACAGGTCCACCACATATGATAAAAAGTACCTGGTTTGTGTTTACATTTCCAACATCCATCTGACATATTTGGAAACATCTTAGCTAATCTATTTGGCGATAGATACCATGTATAAAACATTTTATACAGGTTTTCTTTATATGAGGTTGCTAATGTTACTTTAATGTTTCTTTCCCACTTTAACTCAATATTGTATCCAAAGTTTTGTGCCCAAGTTACCATAGTTTCCTTAACTTGTTCATCTTCCATTCTCCTATCCAGAAGAAAATTATACAATCTTTTAATCATTTTCTAATCTGATTTTAAAATCAAATGGTCAAATGTTGTTAACTCCTTATAAAAACCCCACATTCTATGGTCTTTAACATATCTCGATTGCATTTGAACCTTGTGCCATCAAGAGATATTAATTCCTTGCTCTTGTATTTCTTGATTCAGTTTCAATCCTCCTTCATTATCCAACATATCATCATATAGCACAATCATATCAAAATTCAGAGCATTTAGATATACAAGAGCTTCCATAGGTGAAAGCCATCTTGGTAATTTAATATACAGTTTTGTCTTTAACTTTTCCCACACCGACATTAATGATTTCCTAATGTAATGATTTAAAAAACAACCATGTGCCTTACACTTCTCATGCCACATATAAGTGTGCCAACCCATTTGCAAATCATGCCCTTCAAGATACAAAATTCTCTTATTTCTTAAAGTTATCCATTCTTTTAGCCATGTTAAGATAGAAGCTTGATAATACAACATCCAATCAGGAAGGCCAAAACCCCCATTCCCTTTGGCCTCTTAAAGCATTTTTAATATAATCCTTGGTTTCTTCCTTTTTCCATACAAATCTCAAGATTTGGGTATTTAAATCATTAAAAAAATTTTATCAATTTTTATGGGAATTGTTTGGAATAAAAATAGAAACTTTGGTAATATATTCATTTTAACTATTGCTATTCTTCCCAACAAAGATAATTGCAAATTAGCCCATTTTTCCAGGTCACTCTTAATTTCCTTAAATAATTTATCATAGTTATCTTCTTTCAATGAAGCGCATTTAGCTGTAAGAAAAATTCCCAAATATTTAACCTTTTAAACAATTTGAAGATCTACTTGCTCCATCAAAGTTTTTCTCTGTTCCAATGTGAGATTTTTCACTAACAGTTTCATCTTCTCTCTGTTTATTTTCATCCCAGTAACTTCGTCATACTCTTCAATCTTTTGCAAAAGTTTAGACATTGTTACCAAGGGTTCCTCAATTATAAAAACTAAGTTGTCTGCAAATGCTTGCAGTTTGTTGCTTTCATCTCTAATTCTAGCGCCTTTAATATATATGTCTTCTCTAATATTTCTATTGAACACTTCTAAAATCAATATAAACAGCAGTGGTGATAAAGGACATCCTTGTCTTGTGCCTTTTTGAATGTCTATGGTATTTGTAAGTTCTCCATTGATTATAATCCTGGCAGTCTGTTTTTGATAGATGCTTAGTATTGCATTGATCAATTTTCCACCAAATTCCATTTGAACTAGTTGTTTCATAAGTTGCCAGTTAACATTATCAAAGGCCTTCTGCACATCCATAAATAATAGCGTCATTGGTTTTTCAGAGTGGACCTCATAATACTCTAAAACAGGGCTTAAAATTTCAAGTGTAGACCTGCTAGCCAGGCAAAAACCTTACTCTCCACCAGTTGCCCCACCAAACCTTGCCCAGGTCCGCCTCCAAACCCACCCTAGGCCCATCCCCAGCCCTGCCCCCAACCACACCCCCTTAAAGCCTATGAAATTACATTTTTCTTTAGAATAAAGAGTCCAAAATATAAAAAACAGCAATTATAACATAGCTTTATTATGTCAATTTAAACATAACAACAATAGCTTAATAGCAATAGGGTGCAATCAAAATATCAAGTAGTTAGTACTTCTTCAGCACATGGGTTCCTATGCATAGTCAGCTACCAATTTTATTGAAAATATATATTTTTATTTTAAATGAAATGTGTAGCTGATTGTGCATAGGTGTGCTGTGCTTTGTTTTTTTGTTTTTTTTTCTTTTTTACTTTTTGAAATATTTAGGCCCCAGAGAGCAGCACTAAAATGGCGTTGTTAGTTTTTTTTAACATTGTTGGTGGTTTTTTTTACTCTTTTTGAAATCATTTTGCCCCCAGAGCACAGCACAAAAAATGTCATTTACCTTAAGCTGATGGGTGTAGGGATGTGCACCGGTGGAGAGCGGATCTCTCCTGCACGTGTCCCCTCAGCAGCGCTGCCAGTGTAAGGGTGGTGCCGAAGAAGAAACAGGAAGTCGGAAACTGGAAGTCAGCTTCAAAACGAGGCTTGGAGTGCAAGTGGAATGCAAATTGATTCCCGGGGCCTGGGGATCGCATTGCAAGCCACCCGCTCCATTACTGTGCTCGCCAGAAAGGAATTTACCCTCGCATTTGGCAAGCAGGCGAGCAGAATTTTCAAGCCCTGCTCTAAAATATCCAAAATAATTCTCATATTGTTCCTCATTTGTCTTTTAGGTAAAAAGCCATTTTGATCTGGATGTATAAAGTCTGTTAAATACTTCTTCCGTCTTTCTGCCATTACAGAGGCAAAAGTTTTGTAATCCACATTTAAAACTGATATAGGTCTATAGTTCTGGATCTGTGTCAAGTCCGTGTCTTCTTTCAGTATTAAGGTAATATTTGCCTCTGCCCAAGTATTTGGTATTTTAGCTTCTAACAATACTGCATTGCATATGCCCTTAAGAGGCATAGACAGGATTCCTTTAAAAGTTTTATAAAACTCTGCTGGTAACCCATCCGGGCCCGGGGTTTTGTCATTCTTTTGCCTCTTAATTGCCTCAGTTACTTCTGTCATTGTTATTTCTTCATTTAATGTTTTTAAATGAAGCTTTGGTAGATTTCCAGAAGGGACGCTCCTGATCCAGTAGAGGATTCCTTTCAGTTTATGCAGTCCCGTATATACTCCCCATTCCCCAATCTGTTCCAGGGGTGTGGAGGAACCATCTGGAGGGTCATGCTGGAGGCTGCAGATGGGGTAATTGGTGAAGATTGCCTCTGCTCCTTCTTCTGCTGGTGGAAGCATTCTTACTGGAACTCAGCTTAGGGAAAGCTCTTGTGGGTAGGAAAGAAGCTGGATCCAATGCGTAAGACCACCCCTACTGGATCAAGCACCTATGCAGTCCATCATTTTGTTCACACAGTGGCAATCCAGCCATTTGTGGGAAACCTCCAAACAGGATGTGAGTACAGGAGCATTTCCTTCCCCGTGTTTGCAAGCAACTGGTATACAGAGGTAGCATATAGCCATCAAGACTAGTACCCTTCTGCTCCATGAATTTGTCGGATCCCCTTATAAAGTATCCAAACTGGTGGACGTTGCTACATCTCACAGAAGTGAATTCCATAGTTTGAGTGCTGTGTGATCTGCCTTGCATCTCCCACTGACAAGCTGCATGGGATGACCCTGTGTTCCAATATTATGGGAGAAGGGGAAACATGGGTCCATCACCACCATCTCCACACTATGCATAATTCTGTACACCTCCACTGTGCTTTCCCCTTACCTGCATTTTTCTAAGCTAAACAATCTCAGCTGTTGTAAGCTTTCCTCATAGAGAAGCTGCTCCAACCCCTTGATCATTTTAGTTGTCCTTTTCTGTACTTTTCCCACCACCACAAAATACTTTTTTAGGGGCAGGACCAAAATTGTACACACTATTCTAAGTGTGGTGGCACCATAGATTTGTATAAGAGGAGGGAGATATTGACAGTTTTGTTTTCAATGCCTTTTCTAATCATGCTTTCCACAGCAACTGCACACAGAGTCAACCATTGAGCCATTATATTAATGAAGCCATTTATATAACAAAAACGTTCTCAGGGTGACCAGCTGGCAGGAGAACACTTGTCTCTTGATACTGCTTTTTACTGCAAAATATTTCTGCCTAGAAATAGGAACTAAATTTGAAGGTACTGGTAAAAAAAATAAGTTCCATATTTACTTCTATCTTGTGTAGCATTCTTTTTATTATTATTATTATTTCTAACCCTACACTAGTTGATTGTAGCAAATGACCCTGTTGTCTAGAGTTGCTAATTACACAGGGCAGCAGATTTCCTCTTGCATTTGTGGTTAGACCACTGCCCTGCTAAAAGGAAGCAACAGAACAGTTTCATAACGCAGTCCTTCAAGAAGCTGAAAAGTCTCAACCCACCACCAGAGACAATAACCAATGAAAATATGCAGTGTCTCACTATGAATACAAAAGTGAATGTCTGTTAATAAAATATCTCAGTATCCTTCCTAATCCCCTTCATGGATCGCTGCCTTGTTGTAGCGAAGGGGCTTGCGTAGCTCAATGAAGCTATGAGCTATGCCGCACAGGGCCACCCAAGACGGACAGGTCATAGCAGAGAGCTCTGACAAAACATGATCCGCTGGAGAAGGAAATGGCAACCCACTCCAGTATCTTTGCCAAGAAAACCCCATGGATAGTACCAAGAGGCAAAAAGATATGATGCCGGAAGATGAGCCCCTCAGGTCGAAAGGTGTCCAATATGCTACTGGGGAAGAGCAGAGGGCTAGTACTAGTAGCGCCAGAAAGAATGAAGCGACTGGGTTAAAGCCAAAAGGACACTCAGTTGCTGATGTATCTGGTGATGAAAGGAAAGTCCGATGCTGCAAAGATCTATACTCCATAGGAACCTGGAATGTAAGATCTATGGATCAAGGTAAGCTGGACGTGGTCAAACAAGAGATGACAAGACTGAACATCAACATCTTGGGAATCAGTGAACTAAAATGGACAGGAAGGGGTGAATTTAATTCAGATGACCATCATGTATAATACTGCAGGCAAGAATCCCTCAGAAGAAATGGAGTAGCCTTCATAGTCAATAAAAGAGTAGGAAAAGCAGTACTGGGATACAATCTCAGTGAGGACTATAATTTCCATCACACCCAACCAGCATGGCCAATGGAAGTTGTAGTCCAACTCATATGGACAGTATCAGTTTTGGCAAGGTTGCACTAAAATATGGAAGTCATCAGCTCTGTATCCAAATACAGCCATTGTGAATTGTGGGAAATGTTCTGGGCTGACTTGCTTCAAATACTAATAATGGCATTAACAGTATTTATTTTTAGTATTTTTGCTTCATTCTTTGTAAATGCCAGTTGCAGTCATCAGCTGCATTATGCAAAATACTGTATTTAGTGCCTTGGTTGTGTTGTAGCTATGTCCCTTGAATATGTACATATTCTTCCCCACCTCTTCTTGGGCTTCTGCTGCAGCCCGAGGGAGCAGAGCAAACATTTTTTATTTTTTAATTAATTTTTAAAATTATTTTAATTTTAATTAATTTTTAATGTGCACTGTGCATAGAAATTCATTCATTTTTTTTCAAACTATAGTTTGCCCCCCCCCCCAACAGTCTGAGAGACAGTGAAGTAGCCTCCTGTTTAAAAAGTTTGAGGACCCCTGGCTTAATGGCTAAACTGCTTGGGTTCCTTCCATTGAGTAATTCATACTTTTCACATGTACTGGTACATTAAGCCACCATAAAGTTGTCCAAGAGACACCCTCGCAGGGACAATATGGCTTTCCTGAATTCTTTTTTTTTTTGCGGGGGGGGGGAGGGGTTGGTACTGCAAACAGAGCCTCCATCTGCATGAGATATGATTACATTGCCCTGAAGTGAGATTTCACAGCAGGTCCTAGGATTCTTCTAAACAGAGGGCTCCTGGCTCTATGACGGGTGGCACTCCCTCTAAAGGACCGGGTCTGCAGCTTGGGAGTACTTGATCTGGAGCTGTCACTGGAAATCCAGGTGGCGGCGGTGGCAAGGAGCGCTTTCCTACAGCTTCGGCTGGTCCATCAGCTGCGTCCTTACCTGGACAAGCACTGCCTAGCAACAGTGATATGTGCTCTGGTAACCTCCCGGTTGGAATAATATAACGCCCTCTGCATGGGGCTGCCCTTGAAAATGGTCTGGATACTTCAGCTGGTACAGAATAGAGCTGCCAGGCTGCTGATGGGGACAGGTCGTTATTCTCACATAACGCCAGTCCTCTACCAGCTCCAACAGCTTCCAGTTGAAGTCTGGGCCTAATTCAAGGTGCTGGTTTTGACCTATAAAGCCCTAAACAGCTTGGGAGTGGGATATCTGAAGGAATGTCTCCTTCCCTATATGTCCTCACGTCCCTTAATATCTGTGGGAGAGGCCCTGTCCTGAGAGTCCTTCCTGCAGGAGGTAAAAAGGACATCTACTCAGAGTAGGGACCCTCTCTGCAGTGGCACCCAGATTGTGGAATGTGCTCCCCAGAATGGTTTGCCTGGCGCCAAGCCTATATTCTTTTCGGCACCAGGTCAAAACCTTTTTATTCAAGCATTATTTTAAAAATTAGTATTTTAATGGTTTTATCAGTCCCTTTTGATTTGATTTATTTTTATTGTTTATATATTGTTTTATTACATTGTGATATTGTTTTATTGGATTTTGATTTTAATTGTTGTAAGCCATCCTGTGGTGTTATACATAAAGGATGGCATATAAAAGTTTAAAATAAATAAATAAATAAAATATCAAAAAGCATGCTGGTATTCCATTTTTCCCCTCCTTAACAAATTTGTCACAGTAAGTAAGTAAAGGTTGGAGGAACTGGTAGGAAAAACCAGCATGCTTACACATAGATGTCATCATCTAGACCTGCCATCACAGTGTGATTGCACAATAAAAGCTTTACCTAGAAGCATGCCTAGTCAAATAACAGGTTCATCTCTACCCGCAACCTTGTGATGCTCCTTAACCCAGAAAGCAAAAACCTGGGATGTAGGATCTCTCTGTTCAGTCCTCCTGAATCTCATCTATTCCTTTTCTTATATCACTGATCTAACAAGGCTTTGCACCCTCACAACAATCTTGCAATTGGATTTCATGCACTTGCTCTATTATAAGTAAATTGGAACTGGTTGCTTAAAGTTGCAGGGCTCATTTCTGCAAGACACAAATTTGTACACAGTTTACATGTGCTAATTTGCGTGTGCGTGCATGCAAATGTATAAAGTGGCAACTGTGGCATTGATAAGTTTTTAAAATGTAAAAATGCTAATCCAAAAGCAAATAGAAACTGAATTATGGGGTTACCTACATTTAATCTCACAGCTCCCACATCAATCTTGCTCCAAATATTTATCAATTTCCTTCATTTTATCAACCTGTTCAGTGTCACCTCCTCTTAAACTCAAAATGAAAATAAAGTGGTGCACTATACCACTGTGTGTGTTGGCGGCGGGAGGTGGGGGGTGTTTTAAAATCCTGGGTGAGTAGTAGAAGAACAGAGGGAAGGGATGCTTAGAGTGGAACAGAGAAGGTAGATGAGAAGGGCAAAGATGGTGATTAGGAAGGAGAGTAGGAAAGAAAATACACATTTCAGAGTTAGGGGGTCAGATGGAGAGAAGGGATGAAGGAACAATTGCCAAGTATGCAGGAGCAAAGGGAGCCTGAAGAGAGAGAGAGGAAGGCGAAGAGGAAGTGACAGTAGAGGGTTTTAAAGAGTAGCTTGTTCCTTTTCTCTGCTTTGAGATTTCTGCAATTGTGTCCCTACACGGTAGGTAGGGACTTGTGACTTCTGTGACTCCAGTGCACACAGGCACACACCGGGGGGGGGGGGGGGGGATCCAGAGGAAGATACAATCAGAGGAGGGGAGGAAGCCATAACTTTCTATGGGCCTCAACGCAAGGCAGAGAGGTACTCAAAGACTAGGAGAAGCCACAGCAAAGGCAAGACCAGGGTCCACCAGAGTCCCTGGAGAAACACCTTCTGCCTAAATTATTCACTTTTCCTGTGATTTTCACCTTTTCACCAACTCATCTCTCTCTGTCCATATCCTTACTTCCCATTTCACCTTGCCTTCTGCCTCCTTTCCCCTCTTTCTCCTGGAGGCGAATCACTCCTGCCTCCTGCAATTAGACTTAATAAACCCATCTTTAACTGCCATATGTTGATTTTCAGAGACAATCCCAGTTCTGAAAGGGAGAGCTAACTCCTCTCTCCTCAGCTGTGCTTTTCTGAGAGCTTATGGAATGATCTCCCTGCTGAGACCTGTCTGGTGCCAACTTTCCATTCCTTTTGGGGCCAGGTTAAGACCACTCTCCGTGTCAAAGCATTTAACTGCTCTAAATAGCACATGGGGGTTATGTTTTAACAGGTCTGGTTGTATTAACCTGCTTTAGTTGCTTAAAATACAAACAATGTTTGTAAACCGTCCAGAGAGCCAACTGGCTATAGGCATGGTATAGAAGTGTTTTAAATAAAAAAGATTTTTATACGTTTTAAAATTTGGTTTTACATTTCTGTAACTCATGTTTACTTGCTTTTGGTATTTTATGAATGGTTGTAAACTGCTTCGGGCAGCAGGTAGTATAGAAATAAAATAACATAAGCAAAACATGCCCTCCTCACATAACTGAGCTGTGGGGAACTGTCCATTGGCGCCAATAGAAAGTCTCCTTACAGCTTAATTGTCGAGTGGCAGGGGCAATTTCTGGCGGATTGTAACATGAGAGGAAGCCCTGCTCCATTGGCAACAAATGTGGGGCTCAAGGAAACACTGTACACTCAGTCCTAGGCCCCACAGTCTTAGTTCCAGCCATAGCCCTGCCTGACGTGATCCAGTCGCAGGTAACTGGTGAATATCTGGACATTTGCTGTGATCTGAGCCAAGGTGAATTCCAGGGCTGTGACCTTTGAAAGGGTAGAATGGATTTATGGTTTGGATTAACACAGAAGCTCAAGCAACGTATGGAATCAGAAGGACCCAGCAAGTCCTTTGCTCAGGTAGGGGCATGCTTGGGTAGGAAGGTTTAAAGCTCCCCAACCCATATGCAGTGGTCCTGCTCCACATTAGGGCCTTTCACCCGTATTTGCCGGAATACAATAAAATGAGGCTCAGCTGCATGTGACTTGTTTTACAGAATGTGCAGCTTCCTCTACCGTGACCAGAGTGAATATCCATCCTGCTGGAAGAGAAACGGTTCCATCTGTGCTGATCTCCTCTATCAGAAAAGTCTACAAATTGGCAGATTTGTCAGAAGTGCAGGTTCCGCTGGTTGCCATGTTCCTGCTGGATATTGAGAACAGGTATCAAGTGCTAGATTTGTGGAGATAGGCTGGGGACATCTGGGGGCAAAAAGGCCAAGGATGTCAGGTTTAACAAAATGCTTTTAAGTGCAACCTTTTGAACGGGAGCACCTGCTATTTTGTAAGGCTACGGTGGGCTCTTCCTGCTTAACAAGAGCCAGAGGGGAGAGAACATAGCTGTCACTAGCAGTTAGCTCTTTCGCAGTTGGTCCCAGGCAATAAGAACTCTGGAAAAGAAACCTGAGCACAGAGCCTAGAACCCTGTAAGCTGCACTCCAAGGCGTGCTTCTCTCAAGGCAAAATGAGCCAAAGCTCTGCCAAAATATGGGTGCTAAAAGCATGACACTGTAAGAACAGTTTTAGACTTAAGGTGGGGTTCCTGATCCGATCAGGAATCCGGGTGGCAAGCCCTGCTCCCTAGCATAACACCTCAGATATGCTAATGCGCCTGTCCTGAAGCTTATTTTTGGGTTGTATTAATCCATTCAAGCCTTTTTTCCTCTCATGTGTCAACAGCAAACTGCCTACATGATCCTCCAGCTCCCCCAAACTCTGTATGTAACTAATAGGTTATAGAAGCATCCTGTACAGACTCCATCTTGGTAGGTCCTTTGAGGGCTGTCGACATACCATATGTATTTATTACCTACCTACCTACCTATTTAAAACTTTTGTATGCCGTCCCTTATGCATGGCATCTCCTGGTTTTAATAAACTGTAAATGCTCTTTAGATTATACATGCCCAGCCGAGTGTCTCCATTTTTTTCTTTTTTCTTTTCTTCTTAGAGAGCAAGTTCCAATGAAATCACTAGGAATTCCTCTGGAACTAAAGTTCATAGGATAGTTGATAGTCTTCTTCCTATTTCTCTCCTCTCCTCCAAGGTTCTCCTCCTCCTATTTCAACTGTATATGGCCACAGAAAAGACTTCAATTCTGCAGATGCAAGCATAGCCAGAAAGTGTTTCCCAGCCCCTTGCTTCTGTCATACTGAAAACAAGCCATTCCCTCTCTGGTTCCTCTCCCACAATGCTGCATGTCCTCCCAAATCTTCTGTACGCTCTGAATTAAGGGGCCTGTTTCTGAGCATGTGATCATTCAGAGGACAATGTCCCTGGGAAGTGTCTATTCATAGACTCTTATGAAGCCGCAGAATTCAAGGCAAGAGGTGGTAGGAGCACGGTGTGCCAGGAACAAGGAAGCCAGCAAACACCAGCTCTGACACGGAGGGTCTCCTGTCCACTGCCGTTTAGACACAGGCAACACCTGCTAGCAGCTTCAGGGCTAATTACTTTCCTTCTGGGCTGGTGCGCTGATTATCAGGAGGTGCAAATATGGGTTGGCCTCTACTTCCTCAGCACAATTTTGGCCAACACAGTCGTGCCTGATCCAGACTATTCACAGACTTCTTGCTGCCAGCTATACTCTTCCTAGCGCAACCGAGGTAGTGCTGTGTGTGGGAGACTTGTCTCCCACTGCACTCAAGGGCGGAAGGTGTCCTGCTGCAGGTTTGGGTGTGAGCTTGAACATGTACACAAGAGTGATTGCGACATGACAAATAAAACTGGTCAGAGCAGCTTTGCAGCTGCTACCAGAAGAATGGACATCAAGTAGCTTTCCTTGGGAGCCACATTCTGCAAAGGATTAACTTTGTGACTAAATGTAGCAGCTGCCTAAGGCAAGTGGAGAGTCTCAGTCTCTTAAAGGAACAGATGACTAATGATGCTTCAGGGAAACCAAGGAGCCTGGCTTGGCATTCGGGTTCTTTCAGGACAAGAGGAGCAGAGACACTCCTGCTGATTGATATTATATCACAATTTGATTTTATATCACAAAGGAGGCACATATAAGCAACCTTTCTCTATAAAGATTTAATTGGATTTCCCCAACACAATCACAAAGCCCAGCAGGTTCCATTGTTTTCGGCACCCTCCCCACCCAGCCTCCTGCTCTGGCCACAAACACCTCACAATCACAGTAGTCCCACAATCACAATCCTCTTCATTACTAATTGTTCCCTAGCTACCTCAGCTGCCTCTTCCTGATTGGTCGAATGAGGTTTTGAGGTGGGTTCTCCCTCCTTTCCTTCCAATCATACCTCCATCTCTTTAATGTTTCCTTGCTAATCCAGACAGTGAAAGGAGGTTTGGTTTTGTTTTGTTTTACATGAAAATAAACACTTTGTGATGCTCCCTTTCTCCCTTTGTGCATTTACCTGCCTTCTCCCCGTTGCTAGGAAGCCATGGATAGTAGTGACTGAATGCCTGGAGTGGTCACTTCTTTCTATAGGACTCTATGGTGTACTTTCATGATGAACAGAAAATGGAGCTCCAAAATCTGGACATCATAACAGACAAACTTGGTACGCAGAAGCCATATAACAGCCCTATGTCTCTTGTTGTAGGGCATACCTAGCTGGTCAGCATGAGGCAGGGGCTGGCTGGTCAAGCCCTGAGCATCTACACAACAATAGAGAATCACCAAGGGCCAGGGACTGAGCTATCTCCCACCAAAGCCCTCAGCCCAGCCCTAAGGTGACCCAGCCTCCCAGGTACGTACAGGAACCACCTGAATTTAAATGTGCCAATCTGTGCTCATGGTGAGAATTTCAATCCAATGAGTGTCTGTCATTGCAACCTGGTCATCCAGGGTATAAAAGGGGACTGCCCCTGCCTTCTAGATCAATTGCCATTTTGCTGCGATCAAACTTATTCTCAAGAATAAAATACTGTTTTCCAATCTCTCATTCCAATCTCCCAATCTCTTAATTGGGCTGAGCACGCCAAGGTCTGGACCCCTTGTGTCCGACAGCATCATGGACCCAAAACAAACTGAGGTGACACACCACAACTGGTTCCAAACAGAAGCCTAAAATGGTAAAAGAAAAACCCCCCAAAAACCCAAACCCACACATACCATGATGTGTGAGCTTGCTTCTGTCTACTTCAGATATACAGGACACATGGAGCTTTCTTCTTGCATGCTCCTTCTTAGGCCCACCCATAGAAATGTCCTGCTGACATTTATGCTGACAGTCTTGACTGGTTGTCTCAGTAGGTGCTGTTGAGCTGAAATAAATAATGTATAAAGAATCATTTTCCCTCTGCACTGCCTTCTTCTTGCAATAATCTGCTTGCAGCCCAGGGAAGCTGAAAACAGGGGTCTTCGTGGACTGCATCCTTGCTACTTGGAAGTCCCTGAATTTAAAGGGTTTCAAGATTGCTGTGCCCTGCAGGGCTGAAGCTAGCATGGTGAGAAGAGCAGTGGGGGGTGGGTAGCTAGCAGTGGAGGCAGGCTTTGCCCCCTTTTCCTGCTTGCTTTGATTTTTTTCAGCTCATTGAACAAGGCCACTTTGAAGGGGAGGGGACAGAAGGCAGGAGAAGGGTCAGGATAAACCATCTCTCTGTCCTTCTCCCCTCACTCCACGATGCTCACCCCACTCTGAGGTTGATTTTCCATCCACCTGCTCAGCTTACACCAGGGAACATATGCTTGTTCTCTCTGAAGCTTAATTTTCAGCCCAAGATATGACAGGAACATGTAGAATAAAGCTCATCATCCTTGTTCAGTAAAATTAGAAAAAATAAATCTGTGTAGTGTCGTCTTGTATTTTCTCATTTGGAGAGAAACCTTGCAATCTGGCCAGATAACACACACACACAGCTGTCCCCTGCTTGCCCCTACCACCCGCAACTCAAAAGTATACTGCCTATGAACATGAGGGGAAAAAAACATAAAGTCTTTTCCTCAAGGGAAGATTAGCATGCAACCTCAGCACTATGAACAGGTCCTTATGGACAGGTTTTTCAGAAAAGAGGACACTGAGTATTAGGTGGGGAGTGCCAGCTATCTCTTCCCTACATGCCGTGACTCCCACCGATTGCCCCCAAGCAAGCAGGAGGATTTTTTTTTTTTTTTTAAGGCTTCCATGTGAAAGGAAGCATTTTTTCCCTAAATCTGCCATGTCAGGAGTGGTAGCTGGGTCAGGCACTGTCCCTGCTAAAATCCCCTGATCAGCAGTTACGTTAAACCTAATTGCCTCACATACACGCACAAAGCCACTACTGGCCACTGTGGCTTTTTAAAGCCACAATGAGCTGCAGAACCCATGGGTGTGATGTTGTCCATTCAGGTCCCTGCTGTAGCTTGATGTGTCATCCAGGCTGGGACAGTGAGGGGTGTCTGAGGAGTGAACAACCCCCAAAGAAACCATAGTCTGTCGTAGGCCCATTCAAGCACCCTTTCATTCTCAAACAACTCCCTGCCACCCAGGCTTGGATGACACGGCAAGCCATGGCAAGCAGCATCAAGGGCAGAATATTCAGAACAGCCCCTGGAACACCCCACAGCCCACCAGTGGCATGCATAAGTGGGCTGGCATATGGCAAACGGGGCCGATACACAGGCATAAAACACTCAGGGTTTGGGCTAGCAGCCATCCAGCACTCCGCAACACGGTAACCAGGATTACTTTCTCACTCTTGAAATGCAACCCACCCCCGCTGGCCTGAGCAACGCCACGGCGCTCCGTGGCTGGGGTGCCTGGGATAGTCTTCGTCTTGCTAAGAGGTGAGGATGCCTGCCTGCATGAATGGTTCGAGTTTGGATGTGGCCTCAGGAGACCGGGCTTCTCGCCCCCCCTCTGGGCCAGCCACTGGCTTTCTGCCTGAGCTACCTCACAGGGTTGTTTCTCTGCAGAGGAAATGGAGAGGAGAACCCGGGCAGCTATCGTGAATTCTTTGAGAGATATAAAACTCAGGATATAAATGCAGTAACAACAACCATCTATGGCTTACTAGCTGTTAGTACTTTTTTTTCTTCTCTTCTTCCTTGGCTAAAGCCTTTCATATTTATTTCTTTTATAATCTTACTCTTGTTCATCTTGTCTCTGTAGGAAGAAGTTTTCATTCTTCCTGATGGGTTATTACCAGCCTTAGTGCACAATCTTATGCACACTTACCTGAGAGAAAGCCCTTCTGAGCTTAACAAAACTCAGTTCTGAGTGGACTTGCATGCAATATCACAGCGTGTGGAGATCAAATATGGCTCTGATACAATTATTCTAATAGCCACAGCCCACAAAAGAGGGCAGGCTGTGGAAGTATTTATAAATAATAAACATTAAATTCAGCTGCTTGAATGGTTATAGAAATGATGGGAAAATGATGTTTGAAATAAACATTTGATCATCACAGCCATGTGAGTTTTGCTCTAATGTTTGTTTAAGAGCAGACCTTAGAAATGTAACTTCTCTGTGTTTTTTATAAGTGTGACTCAGAGCAGGGTGTTGCCCTGGGTAAAAAGCTAGTCATACTTTCCCTTCTTCTTACTAGTCACACAATCTTCTTACCAGGAACTGTGTTGTCCTTACTACCACTTGCCTACTATTTACCTTTTTTTCCCGTTTGTTAGGTAGACATTTCTTTTTCTTCTTTGATTCATGCAACGTACCCCATCATCTAAATTAACTGTATAGACTTGGTCAGCAATATCAGTGTAAAGCTGAAGTTAGTGTTATGCAAAAAGCTGCAAAAATACTTCTCCTCAAGTAAAATGACCAACAGAATGAGGCATTTCCTTCGCTTATTGCACTAGACGGGGAGAACTCACTCTATCAGAATCTCTCCAAAGAACAAACACACAAAGCAGCTCCTGTTATACCTCAACTTGCCCATGGTAGCCCTCCCCAATTCCCTCATAGGCCAAGGTACTAGGGGGTTACAATCTTTCTGTCCACCTACATCATATAATCCCATACAATTCCACTACATATATCTATATACATCACATGTGCATTATAATTAGCCCATTGTCTATTCAAAGTGCGTGAGTTAATATTTATCCACCTATTATGCCTGTGTGCTTATAACTTCAAGTTCACTACTCCACTCCTCTCTGACTTCACCTTGCCTTATGGCCCCCATCCCATAAAAACTACTGGGCGTATAAGATAGGAGCTAGCCCACTTCCTTTCAACCCAGTTATCCTTTCCTCCCCTCCACTTTCCTTCCGATGACTTGATTAATGGCTTCTCTTTCTCAGTCACTGTGTTACATTCTTCATTAGGAATAATGAGCTGGGTCGCAGAAGGGTTGCATATCACTTGAGAGCGGCATGGCCCCAGGAAGCAAGATGTGGGCCTCATAGTTTCCTAGAGTCTCATAGCTTCACTGCTCTCCCCACACCCACCCCAAAGCAGCTGCGGGGCTTGCGCTCAATGGCACGGCAAGGAGGAAGCAAGTCAACGGCAGCAGCTGAGGTGAGCAGCGCGGCTGGCTGCTGGGAGGCTGCCATTCACTCGCGCCACTCCTCTGCGCCCAGTTTGTTACACTGGAGGCCTTGGTTTTGTTCTTCTTGAAAACAGCTGTCAGGCAATGCAGCCTTCAAAGTGTCCCATTAACACTTGCTGATGGCTGAGGCTGAGAGGAACTGTAGGCCAAAATATCTGGATGGCCACAAGTGGTTCATCCCGACTGCAGTACCTCCAATGTATAGTAAATGGTTTATCCTTTTCTGGGTGATCAATCTGACTGTAGAGTAACTCACCCAGCCACACTGTCCTCCTGTGGATTGATCCATTAATCCAAAGGTTCTCAATATATACTATTGACGTAGCCTGTTGACGAGAAAACCCGAACCTCTGCTCAGGGCACAACCATTCCACTGCTTGATTGCTCAGATTGAGCACGGTATCCTGCCTTTTCTAATCAGTGCATTACAGGAAGTGGTTGTAGCATTGCCAGGGGTGACAGGTGCTTGAGCAAACCCGCAGTACACATTTGTATTATTTGCTTGCTTACCTGCACTTCCCCAGTAAGGGAATCATGCGGCATGCAGTGGGCTCAAGTGGGCTTGGCTGTGCTTGTTCACTTGGTCCAATCATCCTTGAGTTGTGGATATAACTGAGTATGGCTTCATGAATGAGGACAGTTATTTCTTGACTTGAGGAGCCTTGCTGTGATTGGATCTGGAAGCGAAGGTACTTGTCTCTTCCACAACTTCCAGCTAAGTCTCTCTCACGCACACAAGCGGTAGCTCAAGCCAGAGCCATATCCACATTAACTCATTCAGCCTGTTACTCTCTGTAAATATCTCTGGAACAAGCACATTGACCTGGGAAATGCCTGTTAATATGATGCCTTTTCCCAAGTAATGTTCCCTCTTTTGAAAAACTGTAATTTGGTTTCTGAAAGATCGTTGCTCTTGGGCCTAGCAGGGACTCCAGGTCCCAGCTGAGACCTAAGGCTCAGATTCAGGTACAGCAGCCATTTAGAAGGGGAGCAGAAATACACAGCTCCTAAGACACCCAATAATTCTGCCTCGATAATATGGGCAGATGGTCAGCAACGCCCTCCATTTGTATACAGAGCACTGAAAAATGTTAGCCCTAGATATAAAATAAACATTTCGCCTAGTGGGGAAAGCAGTGTGCTGATCCTTTTGTCATAATCTTTGGGGGATGGGACAGTCCAGAGATTTCGAGTTGATGCCAGCAGGTCTCCTGCCATGCCATTTTGCTTCTCCATTTTCTTAAGAGCAGAACTGTTCCAAGAGGACAAATGGCTGCTCTTTTTAGATCTAATTCTTGTTACCTGGATGTGCCGGACCATTGGCTCCCCTGCCATCTCTTGTCACTTGCCATACCAGCACAAGTGGACCAGGGTTAACAGGGACATTCTTCATTCTTGGCTGCTACAGGTATTTTGTTCAAGGTCACAACTGTAATCTTTGTTGCCGGCTGTCAGCAAAATAAGGTCTGTTGGGGCACATGATACATTCTTTTCAGAAGCGGACAAAGGTATGAAGCAGAATCAGGGAATCCTAGTTTACTCCCACTTAGGCTATTCTTCCAATAGGTCCACTAAAGAAGAAAAGAGCGCACTCTAATGGGTATCCACATATAAGCCTTTAAACGTTATAAGCCTATAAATGTTTAAATGTTTTAATAAATAAATAAATAAATAAATAAAAAACAAAATAAAAAGTAATAGATTTTCCATGTCCGTTTTGGGCATAGGCTCTTCCACATGAAAAGCAATGTTTCTATAGAAGAGGGAGGAATGTACATAAAAGTGATTGCAAGAATCACAGCCATGGTTTGCAAACCTCAGGTAGCAGTGGAGGGAGTCACACCTGTAGTTAAGGACAATTCAAGGCCAAGCTTGCTTCTCTATAGAATAAGAATTCCCTCCCCTCAGAGGAATCTGCCACCTGCTTATTCAAGAGAGGAATCCATTAAGAATTGCAATATGCAGGGTAATTCCTCTGCAGCAAATTCTGCTTCATCATTGCAAGAGGTATATTTGAATGACCTCTTTGTATTCAGTGTTAGAGGCCCAGCACAACAACCACACTTGGTAGAAACTGGGCACGAGGATGCAAAGAAACCAGCTAGAGAAGGAGCTGAGTGGCATTAAACCAGCACTAAAGGAGCATAAGGAGATCACAGAGAAGCCTTCGCCGCAGATACCTGTTCCTGAATTTATGTATTCATAAAGGGGATCTGAGGAATTCATTTCAAAAGATGAAATCTCAACCTTACTGACAAACTGAAAGTTAGGTACATATGTTTTATATCCTAGAGTTCTTAAAGAACAAGTATGAAATTGCTGACCTTCTTATAAAAATATGTAATTTGTCCCTAATTTCAGCCTAGGTAACAGAGGATAAGAGATGGACAATGTAACACCAATTTTTAAAGTAGGATCTTGTGGTATATGGGGAATGACATGCTGCTTAGCTTAGTGTCTGTTCTGGGTAAATTAGTTGACTGTATTATTAAAGATAGAATCTGCACACAGATGGACAAGGCCTGCTGAAAAGGAAGCAACATGGCTTCCACAAAGTCCTGACTTGCTAACCTATTAGGGCTCTTCAGTGATTAGTCTGGAGTCAAGTCTGGAGTCAAGGATCAAGTCTTTTCTTTAAAGTCCAAGGCAAGACTCACGTCACTGCAAGGATTTTTCAAGTCACAACTCAAGAGCCAACTTTAACAGAGAAAAGGGAGGTGGTGGAAGGGTTGCAACTCCCCAAATGCGTCCACCTGCTTTGAAGCCTTTACTTCAACCATGATTTATTTAAACAAAGCTGTGCTGTTATTTGAATGTATCAAGATTGCAATGTTTAAAAAATCCCAATTTCTCTACATGATTGGCCCCAGCCTGGCAGTGTTATTTTTAAGTAAGACATCAAGCTCTCTCTTCTTCTGTCATTTTGTCAGGAATTGCTGATCACTGGTGATGTGCATCACTGCAGCCTCTCAGCGAGGAGGGAGGAACTGAATGCAGCTGACCTATGTGGGAAATCATTGAATTGCAGGTTGCAGTTTCTCCACACAAACCTTCCTTCCCTGCCAGAACTGACTCCATCCTCCCAGGCTAAGCACTGCATCCTTCTGGAGGTGTAAGAGCGTAAAGGGCTTTCTGCCGCTACAAGAGTCTTGCAACAAGATTGGAGTGTCTGTTTGCTTTTGCTTTCTTGGTCCTGCCTTGCTCCTTGATACCGTCTTTTGGTTTGACCTGTAGACCTGAGTGCTGGCTTGTGCCACGGCTTCTGGCACACTTACAACTGTTACTCTTAACCCAGGCCTGGCTCCCACCTCCAGCTTTTTCTGCTAAAAACATTTTGTGGCTGCCAGGACAAGCCCCTGCCCCATGGATAGTCATGGTCTTGTTCCTGATCCCATGCTTCATCTTTGAAATGCAACCTGAAATCAGGCTTCCCACTCCAGTCCAGTCCAGATCCACCGAGGGATGGCAGAGGCATGCTGGCTTTCTCTGCTTCTGTGCCTGTGGGTCAGTCGGAGGGCCAACAGAAAGAGAAAAAAAGCTTTGAGGAGTACAGTAAGCATCCTGTGCTTCCCCAAACTTGCAAAGGCCAAGCAGTGGGAAGTAGGTGCTCTGGGGAACCCTCCTCGCAAGCGTTCTGTGCATCTCTGGGAAGGCATGTCCTCACTTGCCCTCTGCCCTGCCTTTTCCGTGATAAGGTTGGGGTGGGGTGGTGGAGAGTGCATGCCACAGGGCACTGCTTCCTCATGAAGCACCTTCGGGCAGCAGCAACCAAGACTCCTGTTCCATTTGAGCTTTCTTAAATGGGGGCCAGGTGGGAAAAGATCATGCCCCATTGCGAAGGGACAGAGCTGCTGGAGCAGGCCAACACCATGGGCCTGATCCAACTTGGGCCCTTCTCATCCCTGTCCTAAATATAACAAATACAACAGCATATCTCCCTTTTCCATGTTTCCAGCACAAACTGACAAAATTAACATGTGTGGAAAGTGACCTGCACACTAAATGTGTACAGAATAGCAATAGGACTGGTTTTGTACTATTATAATCTGTGTGGCTACTGTAGTGGCACCTTTGCTTACTGACTTAATTTCGTTGCTATGAAGACATTAGTTCTACCTCTCTCTCCCTTCATGCCAACATGGTTCTGTCATTATTTCCTTGTTCTTTATTTGCTGAAGTAGATAGCATGTTCTTTTCCTACTGAAAAGAACTGTGTTAAAAGTTATCACAGCCATTGTCATTCATTTCCAAATATGGATGAAAACATTTCCCTGTCTTTTGCAGGGGTGGAAGTAGATTTTGCCCTGATTTTGTTTGTCCTTATTTGTTTTAATACTGCACACACATGGCCACCAACTTCACCAGGAGCACTGAGAATTGCTATGCTCAAATTGTGCATAAATTGTAGATATTGAAACCATTACCAGTTCATTATATTCACTCTCTCTCTCACATACACACACGGCACTATGCAAGCTGAAAAACATGAAGGAAAAGTGGGGAAGACAAAGCCATTTTTTGAAGGAAAAAAAAAAAAAGATACTCAAGCCATAGAATTCTATAGATGGAGGCAATACCATTCCCACTCAGTTTATCCAGGTATTAGCAAAGCATGTGACCAGCCAATAAGAAAACATTGGGGAAGCCTTATCACTTTGTCAGCACTCCAAAATCTAGCACACATTTTGTGTGGCAGAAAAAAGTACTACTCATTTAGTAATACAAACTAGTGATCAATTTTGGCTGTTGGGTGGTAGAGAAATGTACGTTATATGGATGAGCATATTCCATATAACATATTTATATATGTTTAAAGAGAATTAGTGTACAGTCCTATGCATGTTTCAGGATTAAAAAAACTCTCTTTGGAACTCTCAGCCTGGCTGACTGGGGAATGCCTGGGGAGCTATAGGGCTTTTCTACACTTGCCTAGGATTGTGCCCTAAACGGAGTTAACTGTGGTCATTGTGTTATACAATCAAACTTGCACCCCTTCCTCAGTAAGCAGCAGAATTCCAAGCCAGGTTACTGTTCAGCATTGCTGTTCCTTTAAGAAGATGGAATTCATAGCTGAACTGAGAAGCCGCTGGAGGCTCAGTGGGGAAATACTGGTGTTTCCATCAGCTGCAGATGAGACAAAGACATTCATCTGTTACTAAATGGACCCATTTAATCATCTAGTTTCACAAAGGCAACTGCCTGTGCAGTGTGGTTGTCAAACCAGTTTTCCTGAATGGTTCCTCAATCAGACACACTTGCATGTTCAAGCAGACACAGAGGCTGATCTAAACTTTCAGGAATTCACTGAACTGACTTGTCAAGAAGGCTCACTCAGAGAAATGTTCTATTGTCACAGGCATTTCTGATTGCTTTAGAGTATTGTTTTGTGTATAGAGATGCCGAGATGCGTTATCTGGAAATCTAATACTCTGTACATAACTGGAAGGTTATAAAAATATCTGTACATGGGCTGTGATTTTGTAGTTGGTGATGAGAACCACTACCTGGTAGCATGCTGTCATAAGTAACTGCAGGGGTCCTGAGTGATCTTTCAATAAAACTGCTGAGGTTCAAGGCAAAAGGGGTCTTTCCAGACTGAACCCAGGCATCCTGTCTTGTGGCTGCCATCAAAGCATCCTGACAGTATCTTGTAGCATTGTCTTTTTTACCCTTTTCAGTTTTACTCTAAATTTGGCACCCAACCCAGATTGAAGCCATAGTTTGGGCAGGGGGACTCTTAAAAAGTGGGTTAGGGGTCCTAAACATACTCTAGAGTAAAAAGAAAAAATAATGTAGCTTCCAGATTTAATGTAATGGCAAGTTGTAGCCCTTTGCTTCTAGGAAAAAGCAGTTATTCTATTACAGCTAGTAGAGCAGTTAAGTTACTCTACCAAAAAAACCCCACCAGCTTGTTCTGCCAGAGCCAGTGACATAGCATTAATAAGTGTGCAAAGGATAAGCACTCTCGTGGAAGTGTCTGCAGCACAGCACTGATACAGCTGCAACATAGGAAGTCAGGAGTCTGTAATGCTACACTGCCAAGAATTTAGAAGCCAAATCCATGTAACACAGTTCACATATAACAACAACGCTTGCATTTTTACAGCACTTTAAGGACAAAGTTCAAGATTAGCACGACTCATTTGTAGTTTACAATGCACTAAACCAGTGGCAGGGGTGTGGGGTGGCTTAAGAGCAGCCAAACATTATTGCAGTTCTGACCACAAGGCTCCAGCTGCAGGCAGCCAGCAAAATGCCCAAGCATCACTCTGCACAGCTGTCCTTGAATTCCCCACATGTGCCGACTGCTGCTGGGAGAGCAAGGCTGCTTGTGAGCAACCCCTCTCACCCTGTGGCCTGGGCAGGAGCATGGGAGAAGCGACTGGACTTTGCCATGTACCACCCACCTGTTCAGTGCTTGTAGAGGCAGCATGCGATGGGGAACGGGTCGGCTTAGCCTTGCAGTCAGGCCAAGCAGCTGGATCCCATTGGCTGCTGCTACGGTGGCAGGTGCCAGGACAAGAACAAACCTTTCTTGAGCGGCAGTCACCCTGCTTCTCCTCTTCCTGCTGGGAAGTGGGGAACATGGCACAGGAAGCACTTCTTTGGAGCATGCTCAGCTGAGCATCAGCTCCTCCAGGCAAGGGGCAGGTATGAGCAGCAGGCAGCTCATGCCCCCCCTCAAGTGGTGGTGGGGGGTGCCTCCTGTCCACTACATCCACCAGTGCAATCACCTCACAATCATGCTGCCCAGTGCGGGAGAGAAGAGGGGCTTCCCCCCTCGCCTTCCCCACACCTGCCCTGCCCCGCTTCTGAGGCACTGCCAGTGCCTGCTGCACACCACCTTCCAAAGCATCACTCAGGGCTGCTCCCCAACCTGCTGGCATGGCACCTGCAGGCACTGCACCAGCCCAGGGCAGGAGGATGCGGGTGTCGCAGCACGGTTGTCTGGGCAGCCTCCCAGAGAGACCAGTCATGAGCTGGAGTGGGAGGCACAGTTCCCTGCCACTGCCATGCACAGCAGTGACATGGAGAAGTACCAGCCACCCCCTCTGTTCAGTGAGCAGCTTGTGAAATGCAGGGGGCACTTCTCTCTGTCCCTTGGCCCCCACTGCTTAGCCATGGTGCTGCTCAGCTTAGGAGCACCACCACTGTGAGGTGGGATGGGCCACCTTGTACTGGTGCGGCAGCCCAAAACGAGGTCGCTCAGGCCCCCACACTCCCAGTTCCCTGCTGATGCTGCAGGGGACCAAACTGCTCACAAGCCAACCTGCTCTGTCAGCATCAATAGAATCATACAGAGGGGAAGCAGGTAACTGCTCCCACCATGCCTACTTTCTTCAGCTGTCATCCAGCTGGGTCCCTGTGTAGCTGGCAGGAAGGAGGACTGAGGAGGGAAGAGCTGGCTGAGTCAGACACAGCAGGTTCCCCAGGCAACTTTAAGTCAAGGCTATAGATCTACCCTAGGCTTGCAGTATTGTTTGAACCCATCTGGGTGAGTAGGACCAGGAATGCAAGGTCTGTGAACTGGGGGTGGGAGCTAAGCCTTTCTTCCACATCCCACATTCTGATGCAGCTCCTGCATGCCTACAACTGCTATTAGGCCTGGCAAGCAGGAATTCTAAAAACAAAAAGTAAACATTTTGAGTGTACGAACCTGGGGCTTACACTGATAGTTCAGTGCAGGATTGAATGAGACTAAATACTTATGCTTAAAAAGAAAAGTTTGAGTTCTCAAATTCCTTCTCTTTTAAATCACATAGTTTTGTTAAAAGCAGCAAAGAGTCTTCTGGAACCTTAAAGGCTCATATATTTAGTATGGCACGTGAAGACCAAGGCCAAGATCATCCATAGTATTGTACCCTCAACTCTGTATTGGTGGGAAACCTGGACAGTAAAGAAAGCTGACGGGAAAAAAAAAACCCTGATGTGTTTGAAACATGGTGCTGGAGGATAATTTTTCAAATATCCTGGAATGACTGAAAGATGAACACGTGGATCCTAGATCAAATCAAGCCAGAACCTTCTCTGGAAGCAAAAGTGACAAAACTGAAGTGGAAGCTGTCATGCTTTGGGCTCATTGTAGGAGTCAACCAGAGAAAACAAGCATGCTAGGAAAAGCCAAAGCAGAAGAGGAAGCTCAAACACTAGAGGGATCAATTCCATAAAAGAAGTTTCAGCCTTGAATTTACAAGGACAAGGCTGTCAAGGACAGGACATTTTGAAGCACATTCTTTCATAGAGTTGCTAAGTCAGAAATAACTTGACACCTAAAAACAACAAAAAGAAAATGGGAGGTAATTTACATTTTATGCTTTGTTACCAGCATTATAATGCCTGATCCACTGGCACAGCTTGCAACACTCAACCAAGCTGTGATCCTCACACTATTTCTACTAGCCCAGTTATATCACAATGTTGATATATCGACATGCAACATGATCACATGTTGCAGTTTTCCTTGGGTGCATGTATGCTGAGCTGGCTGACTTCTGAGCCCAGGAGATGTGGCTTCTGTGGGCTGGTGGGAAAAGGAAATGGGGCTTAAGCAAAACAGCAGCAACTAGGAGGAGGAGATTCTTGAGTAGCTTTCCCAACCTCCTTCACCCTCTTGGTTTCTCTCCCTCTATAACTTGCCAAGTGAAGCTGTCAGTACGTGCAGGGCTACTTCCTCTCTCCCCTCCTGTGTCCTTTGAAACAAACAAACAAACCATGTACAGTACCTTTTCAATACATGTCTAGAAATACTTGTCCATTGAGAAGCAGTTCACATGATTTATGATGACTTTATACTGAAGTAAAACACACTGGCCTTTATGGCAACTGCTTTTAAGTGGTGAGAATGGGAATGCTAATACCATTGGCTTCATCCCCTGAGAAGTGGGAACAAAGCAACAAAAAAGCACGGCAGGTGCCCCCTCTTCTCTTCTCAACCAGCCTCCTTCATTATTTTTTTTTTTTTTTGCGAGGAAAAAAAAAATCTCAGCTCCAACCGAGCTAAAAACCAGCACACACACACTGAGCTGTAAACGATCGTGTTCCTGCACAGCTTCCCTTTCTAGTTCCTCCAACTTATCTATGCATTGCATGTGTGGCACAACATCATAATGGAAGCAACACTGCATTCATTACCATGTGCCCAAATGAGAGAAGCATATTTGCATAAATACCAAGGCTGTGCGGCTTCAGAGACAGGAGGTTCGTTGGTGTAGATCACCCCCTGGTGTCCGTTTCCTTAAACGAAGACAATTGGATGAGGCAAGGCAACACAAGCGCAGCGTATTGCAAAGCCCTGTTCTAGTTTGAGGGGAGGTCTGGCGCGTCAATAAAGAACAGCTCCCAATTCTTCCTACCTATCCAGAACGCGTTCTGCTGCCTCTCTAGTCAAGTAGACCCGCATCGTCCTGAAGGGACTTCCTTAACAAACAATATAAAAACCCCATATAATCTTAAATTAAAGAGCAGCATTTCCCCTCACCCTCCAAATGACATTCACGTTCTTTATTTCTTGCTGAAAATGGACTTTCAAGTTCAACCGGAAATTAGGCATCCGAGTTTTCCAAACTACATGTCCCACGATGCCTCTCGCGTAATTTTTAGAGGCGTCAACCTCCCCTCCCACGCGCCTAACGTTAAGCCTCTCTGATTGGCTGTGGTCTCGGAACGTTCGCGCCATGGATAGTTTTTTTCTAGACCGAGCGTTTCTACTGGTCGGTGATCTCCGCTTAAGACCAATGGAGAGGCTACGTTTTAGGGATCGTTCTGACGCCTCTCCTGTAGTTTGGCGGGAAAAAGTATCAGCTTTTTCGCGCCAAAGGGCAGAGCAGGAAAAGTGAAAGCACCGAGTCTGTTTTCACGCGCGCAGAAGTAAACGTAGGTCCGTAACGAGTGCTCGGCTCATCGGGATGGCGGCCCCCGCGGTAGCGACGCTGGAGGATGCAGAGCTGCGGGAAGCTCAACGCGAGTACTTGGATTTTTTGGACGATGAGGTGAGTGAGGTTCACGGCAAGGGGCTGTCGTAGGACTGTGGCGCAGAAACGGCTGCTAGTGGCAAGGCTCAGTCCTGGGATAAGTAGGGAAGTAAGAAGGAGCATGTGTAGAATGTGTTTGTAATTATTGTAGCGAGTCTTTGCTAATCTGGCATCGGAGGCAAGGATTGTTTCCCCCAGTGTTTTGGCCTACAACTCCCATCAGCCCTTAACTAGCACAAGTTTCCCACTATGCGTTATAGTTCCGTTTCTTAAACACTCTTGGCCTGGAACATTTAATTTTAGAAATTAAGGCCTGAGTCGAGGGTCATGGTCTGTATAGGCTCGAGTCAGTTCTGATCCAAATGATGTGAGTGGAATTGACTTGTAATTACATCCTCGTAAATGCCTCATTAATGACAAAGTGGATGCATAACCGAATAAAGAGTGGATTTCATCTTCTCGGTAACGCTATTCACTGGAGAAGATTTGATTCAAAGTAAGGGCCTTTCCTGGGAATCTTAGAGCATCTATGGCCCTAACTTCTGGAGTGCTTCCAACTAGGAAACAGGGCATTGCTCTCCATACAGGAAGAACTGCATTGAAAATAATACGTTATAATTAAAATCTCAAATCAGTTTACCTTAAAATGCATCATACAGAAATATGATACAAATGAATACGAACAGTTAAATATTTAAATTGTATATAATCTTTCCTTTGCATAGCTTCAGATTGTTTGTTTCTTCCTTGCTAATCTCTGTAAGGCAGCAAGAGATCCCAAAGGGCTTCTATAATTAAAATAGAATAAATGAAGACCAACACCCTATAATGTGTTGACCAAATGTTCCATGTTCTGGTGTGCATATGCCCCAAATACACAACAGGGGAAGGTTTTCTTTTAAAGATTTATTCTAGAGAATAACTGTTTACCAACCAATCGTTCCAGATGGTGCACCTGAGGGGTCCTCAGGTGGCCCTTTTATACACTGATCATTAAAGAGTTAAACACAACACAGTTAGCACTTTCCAATATGTTACAAATGCAAAAAGCTACAACGGCATGATCTCTCCCACCTGCCTAGCAAAGAAGATGCTCTGAAGTAGGCAGGTGCTATTGCACAGAAGAGGAAGAGAATGGGCTGGGCAGGTGTGGATTGCCCTTTGTTTCAGCTGCTGTTATCTGTCAAGTGTCAACTAACTTTCTCTGGACTGGTGCCTGGTCAGTGTCAGTTGCATTTCAAGGATGCACACATGCTGATTTCTAGAAAAGAGGCTTTTCTCAGGCCTGTTTATGTGTCAATGATTGCATGGTTTAACCAATGAAAGTTCTATTTATAGCTCTGTATATCAAATGTATAGTGCGAACTGTTTCATGCTCCTCTTGCAGCAGGAAGCCTATGTTTTTTTCTTCCCCCCGTGCCACAAGGTGATGTGGATGGGGAATGAATGTAATAATCCAAGGAGTTTGCCAGCTTACATTTCTCCAGTCATACGAGAGATGCTTTACCTTCCTCATAGTACCAGCCACCCTTACCTGAAAGTTAACAAGTTAGGAGCCACTACAGAAGGATAACATGTTTCCTTATTTCTTGGAGTACTGAGGAGAGGGGACCAAAATGGACCAAGTTATTAGAAAGCTCCCATTCCTGTTTTAGCATCCTTCAAACATGAAATCTTCTATGTCAGTATGGTTTCAAATACATTTTGCTTTATGATACATGTAAATTTCTGCAGTGAATCAAGTTAAATACATTTATGTGAGTGTGAATGCATTTAACTCATTCTGTTTTTCTAATGTAAACATTTTCAGTGGATTTTGGGTGAATGGAGGAAGGGCTTTCTGTTTTTTCCTGGGCTTAAAGTGGTGCTTTAAAAGTTATAGTTAAATCCTGATAAGATATGATGCTTAAATTGTGAGACAGTGGCTGGAGCCCACATCAAGTTAAGGTGTGGCACTTCTTTTGTGGCTTCTTTCTAATGTTCCTCTTAAAAAATTGGATTCCTGAGCTTTTGGTAGAGACATAAATTCCAACTTTTTTTTTCTGTTGGACTTAGCTAGATTTCTGTCACTGACTAATTAGCACTTCCCTTTTCTGTATAAGCAATAAGAACTCAGTAGCAGGCATACTTAATCTCCAGCAATTTCCAAGTAGGAGTGCAGGAAAGGTTGAGAACTGCAAACCTTTATTGAAGAAGAGAAAAGATGTTAGTCTTGTAGACCAACTTGATATAAATGTTTTTTTTTAATTTTCATTATGGATTTGGTAAATTGTTTTATGACTCATGTCTTATCCAGATAAATGCAACATTTTCTTAGTAACACTGACTGCATTATAGGAGGATCAGGGGGTTTACCAGACTAAAGTACGAGACATGATTAGTGACAACCAGTACCGCCTGATTGTGAATATTAATGATCTCCGAAGAAAGAACGAGAAAAGAGCCAGACGGTATGTTTTTTTTTAAAGGTTAAGCATTAATACGAGTATATTGCATTAAGGTTAAGTCTTATTAATATATTGTACTCTGGTTCCTCTCACTCCTTCAAAAAGATGCTCAGAGTGGCTTACATACAGCCAGTTTGTGTGATCAAAGCGAGCCTTCCTGGCTTAAAGATGTCATGGTGGCTTATTGTGATCCACAGTGTATGCTGACCTGATGTGCATAATCACAGCTGGCTACAGCTTATTATGGATTGCATGGATGAACATGGATTGTTGGAAGGTTAACCAATCCTCAGATTACCCTACAATGGCCCATGGCTTGCATTGATTGTGCAAACCAGGTAATAGAATTCCCAGACCATGTCACCCAGGTGTTTTTAGGGACAGAAATGCCTAGTTTTGACAGACTAGCCATGTTATATATCTTTAGGGTATTCTCTAGACCATGGGTCCTCAAACTATGGCCCATGGGCCGGATCCACCATGCCGTTTTATCTGGCCCGCCATAGAAGTTTTGGACTCGCTGTGTGTGGCGAGGCGGGGGCTTGCTCATGTGGAGACTCGCTCAAAGAAAAGGATCTCCTTGCAAGCAAGCCTCCACCTCGCAGTGCCCCCTCCCTGCCCCAGCCCGCGCCCCCTGCCCACACCGCATTGGCGGCCTGTGCCCATCACTGGCACCTTTCAACTGGCCCCCTGTTAAAAAAGTTTGAGGAGCCCTGCTCTAGACCATTGTATTCCTAGCCATCTGTATATACTTTTGAAGACAGTTGTGGTTTTCTTGGTGATTGGTGTGTCTAGTTTTGTTCTTGTATGCACTGGTTATCAACTACTTCTCTAGGAGGCAGTGAAATGTACTTGAAAGAAAACGGTTGCATGGATAAGTATAAATGTAGGGCTACATATGATATTTAATGCACAATAGTAAAAATCAGTGCTCCAGTAAGGAGACAAAAAAATCTCCTTTTAAGATAAAAACATGCAAAGAATAAGAGATGATTTGATATGAAGTATCTGAAAATTCCCATAAGAGGACTACCTGTACATGGAAAAAGCTTGTTGCCCCTGAACAAAACATCCAGTAGTAAAATGACTTCCAGCTTAATTTAAACAAGGTTTCCAAAGATATAAAGAAACAACATGAGCCCTATGGTATCGAATATTTACCCTTTTAACCATTTGTCTTCAGATTATACTGTATCAAATAAAAAAATTAAAACTGGTTCATTGTTCATACAAGAAAATGGCCACTTCACACACTGCTTCATAAATCATGCTTGAATGTCATAGAAGAAACCCACCAGTTCAGATTCTTACATAAATAGAATAAAAAATTCAAAACATAATGAGAAATTGTAAATTCAGGTTAACTTACTGCACCATAACTCAGATCATATGTCATGATAAGCCTCCATTGGTTAATTAACCCATGGAGTTTTAAATTATGCACCAGCTGCTATTTTGAATGTGCAAGTTGGGGGGGGGGTGTCATGGTTTGTTCTGTCATGCACAGCTGGGCACTGCAGGTGATTTGAGACTCTAACCCTAGAGACAGTCAACCCTAGAGCAATCCGTGGATGCCATCCTGAATATTCCAGGCACAGCCATGGCCATTTGTTTGAACCTGGTGGCTGCTTCCCTTATGGAACCCATGATATGTTTTAACCCTTGTTGCTGCTTAAATTTTCACACTAGCAACCACACATGCTGCAACCCATCACATATTTAAATAAGTCTCTCTGGACTGTCTGATTATGTGAATTGGTACAAAGGTAATGAATAATAAGAACATCCACTGCACTTTAAAATGGCCCTCTGTACTTTACAGGATCAATAGCTCAGTAGGTGGGCAAGAGTGGACTTTGAGGACTTCAGTTTTTGATCCCTGTGCTGGAACTAAATATTTTTATTGGAAAGTTTCTCAAAGTGTTAATTTTGTTATTTATTTATTGGGCTTTTATCCCATCCCATTAGCTCCCTGGGTGGGTTACAAATTAAGGCTAGCATTTCACAGCTTGGGCAATCCATAGCCAGGACTTGAATCACATTTGTAGGTAGGTGTTGATGCAGATTTTCCTTAGGTGCAAGGGCCTAAGTTGGGCGTTGAGGTGGGGGCAGGGGAAAGACAGTAACCTCCCTCTGAGGACCAGACCCCTCCTGCACAACTGCCTGCCATTGAAATCTTAGCAGGGGCTGATGCAGCACTAGGATTCTATTGCCCTGTGGGAACCCCCCCCCCGACTTTTTTCTGCTAACGAGGCTGATGAGTCTTGTTCTTCCTTGTTCTAGTCTGCTGAACAGTGCCTTTGAGGAGATGGTTGCCTTCCAGCGCGCCCTGAAGGATTTCGTTGCTTCTGTTGATGCCACATATTCCAAGCAATATGAAGATTTTTACATTGGGCTTGAGGGCAGCTTTGGATCCAAACATGTGACACCCCGGACATTAACTTCTCGCTTCCTCAGCTGCATTGTCTGCGTAGAAGGCATCGTTACGAAATGTGGGTGAAAGGGACCGCAAGCTAAGCGAACCTTAAAGCAGCCTTTGGTGCTGAATGGGTGGGAACACGATGGAAAAAATGGTGGTCTTCTGAAGCACTTAATTCACTCTAATCATCCCTCAGTTGGCTTTACCCTCTACTTCTAGCTCTAATGTGTATTAACATAAGAGTATATACTTCTCTTCTAAGGCATGTGTACCATGTATTTTGTTAAGTATGATAAGCAGTATTTCAGCTGTTAAAGTATATAGCAAATAACAATAATCAAGAATCCTCTAGGGAAATGGACATTCTCCCCAAAGTGTTGTGTTTTGCTTTATATACTTTATAAGTGTCAGGAACCAAAACTAAGTAGACATTAGGTAATAGCAAAGTGAAATTAAATGGCAAAGCACTGTACATCTTGGGTAACACAAGACCTGATACAAGTGCTGGCTATTGCTTGGGAGCTAGTAACTATGCTGTGGTACTTGTGGGGAATAGATTTAATGTGGGTCTCCTTCTAAAGTTCTGCTAAACAATACAATTAACAGGCTAATGTCCTTTGCATGCTTGCTTCAGAATACGTTACAATAAACTTAGATGATGTGATGCCTCTGGCAGGTTAATGTGACTGTTAAAATGTTACATTTTCAAATGGAACTTTCAAATTTAGCCTGTGAATGTGGGAAGTCACCACAGTTTTAGGAAATACTTCTGCTTTTATGCTGCCTTGAAAAAATGTAAGACTTTTCTTTGTTCTCACTGCAACGCAGGCTCTTTGGTGCGTCCAAAGATAGTCCGCAGTGTGCACTATTGCCCTGCTACCAAGAAGACCATTGAGCGCCGCTATACAGATATGACATCCCTGGAAGCGTTTCCATCTACAGTTGTTTACCCCACCAAGGTGAGCTGAGTGGGTTCCATGCCCCCAAGGGGCTGTTTCAGGATCTCAGGTGAGGGATTGATGTTTATGTTGGATGGAATACCATGGAAAAGCCTCATTGCAAGTTCAAACCCACAACTAGTGCAGCCTTCCTAGCTTTGAATATACAGTCTGGATTTTTTTTTTTTTTAACCCTGGGGAACATTTGGTCACTTCATATTGTGCAGCATTAAATATTCCATTACGTGCTGGTGTTTCTTTTAAGCAGTTAAAATTGTACTAAGAGTGTTGGCTGAGGGGGCTCTAGGAACATGTGGAGTTCCAGCTCCAAAATCCTGTGATCCCAGAGTTGAGACTCGGAGGGCCAGCCCCCTGCTCCACCCACCCTCTTGTCCAGTGCAGGAAAAAATCTTGTGAGCTGCCCTTTCAAGGCTGCAGATTGACTTGAAACACGGGCAGGGTGCGGAGGAGGCTGGGGCTGAGGACTTGCAGCAATCCCATCAGAGCCCCAGGCTGCTTTATTCCTCCTCCCAAGGGATTTATGGCTATCTAGGCGTGCGCATCAAGGCAGGAGGTGCAGTGGCCATGGAAACTGATGCTGCCACACTTCGCTTTATTCAAGGTATAGGAAGCATGAAAGCTCAGAGGCTTGTGTGCATCAAGGGCAGGGGCGATAGGATTGAACCCTCGGGGTAACCAAGTGGGCCACCACAAGAATGACTTAGAATGTAATAGAGGTGATAGGAGAGATGTGATCAGTTTGCAGACTACCAGTCAGAATAGCTAATTAACAATCTATTCTAGCCTTGGATGGTTGGCAGTACCTGTTACAGATGGCAGTAAGTGTTGTCCCATGTATGTTTTGGATGAAGTTTCTTGGGTGTGTCTATATTCACAGTCAAGCACACATACACTTCCCTCTGATTTTCAAGCTTACCAGGCATTATCTAGCTTCTTTTTTTAGAGTGAAATGTTAAGGGTCCTTGAGGCCAAAATTGGGTGCCTGGTTATAGCTAATGTGTGTGTTCACAATTTCAAAGTACATGGTATGCTGGAGGTAACGGTATACTAAGCCTCCATAAAGGAACATCTGCACAGTACATTTCTGAACATCTTTTCATATTCCCACATTCTCTGGAGCTGACTCTTATTTTGTGGTTTTTATCTTAGGATGAAGAGAACAACCCTCTTGAGACAGAATTTGGTCTTTCTACATACAAGGACCATCAAACCATCACAATTCAGGAAATGCCAGAGAAAGCACCAGCTGGACAGCTGCCACGTTCTGTGGACATCATTTTAGATGACGACCTAGTGGACAAGGTGAAGCCTGGGGACAGAGTGCAAGTCATTGGAACATTCCGTTGCCTGCCAGGAAAGAAAGGTGGCTACACATCGGGGACATTTAGGTAAGTTCTGCAGCTTGTAGGCTTATTGAGAGCAGAAGCCTATGCCAAGAGGGCCAGCCACTTCCGGCATGTCTGCTTGGGACAAAGAAGCAGCTGCAGGCCTTTTTTGGTGGTGAGGTCTAAACTTGCAGAGGATTGTGGCTTTTGCAGTATAATTTTGATTTACTCAGGCTTATGGCACTGGCTTAATGCCCAACTGCCACAGAGTCTTATGAGAGCATCTGTCCTGTTCCAATGCAGTTCCTTACCATAATACCAGGAAGCTATAAATTTTGAAATGTACATACAGTCTAGAAATTAAATAGGTTCTAAATTAATTTTATTTGGTTTTTATTTCATTGTATAGGGATGCTAAACAGCTTTCCAATAGCATGGGTCTAGTTTGAGAGTGGGCAACCTGTGGTCCTCCAGATATCCTGGACTACAACCCTCATTACCCCTTACCATCAGCTACACTGGCAAGGGCTGATGGGAATTTTAGGCCAGAAGTCTGCAAGGCAACTTGATCTGAAGGCAAGTTGATCCCTTGATCTAACTCATTGATGTATTAAAGATTTCAACCATAATGAAAAAATGATAATATCCTGGTATGAATGCAGTGCCAGTACACAGCTTAATGTAGCTTTCATCTGCATGTGGTGTCTTCCAGACATTTTGGATTTCAGCTTTCATCAGGTGCAGCCCACAGAGCTAATGATCAGAAATACTGGATATTGTAGGTCAAAACATCTGGAGGACACAAGGTTGGGGAAGACTGCAGTAAATCCTGCTCTAATGCTACAATTAAATGTAATCAAAGTCTTCCACATGCTCTGGAAACTTAAAATGACTTATTCAAAGTAAAAAAAAAAAAACCACTGAAAATATATTATTCTTGCCATCAAATGCTTTATTGATAAGTAGTGTAGAATCGTACCACTAGCAAACTCTTGATATAGTTTTTCTTGTCCTCAAAAATAACCTGTGCAAAATCCATGAAATTCCTTTTTTATATTAAAAGAATCTCCCTTATTCTGGTGAAGGGAGATGGCAAAAAGAATGCACAAATAATATATTCATTTGATTCTTAACAACATGTTGGATGCATCTGACCCTTACAACCAAGGCATTCTATGTATTGTGTGGAAGAGAATGGAGTTAGTGTGCAGCATCTGTAAATCATTGTGGAATATTAGAGCTGCAGCCCAACTAAACCATTATTACTTATGTTTTTTGTCATTTGCATATAAAGCGTGTATTTCTGAGCAAGAAGCGCATTTTATTTTTAAATGATGAGCCCTGTGTATAACAGCATTACCTTAGAAACATTCCATCCTAAATGGAAGGGAAGTAGGGAAAGCCTCTTAGTGTATTGTTACATTCACAGCCCACCTTTGTTTTCCTCCATGGTGATCTCTGTCTCCATTTTATCCTCACAACAACCCTGTGAAGTAGGTTAGACTGAGAGTCAGCCTACTTCAGTGCATTCACCTATGAGTGAAGGCTCATTCAGCTGTTTACAGGCAAGTTGGATTTAACCCTTATAACATTACAGATAGTTTGCTACTGAATTTCAGTGATAAACCACCAATTGTTTAAAGAAAAGGTTTTGAGGTGACTTTTAAACATACTGGAGTCTGCCAAAGGGGAGTTGTTCAGGGGGACAAAATGTCCCAAACCACCTTCAGTTGCTTAACCTTCTAATACTGTGCCACATTGGTTCTTAAGTTGCTCTTTGCAGCTGTTACCTATATTTAAAATGGCCTTTGAAATGTGCTCCCCAATTAATTGAGAACTCCTTTCTGGTGGATAACTTTAAAAACAAACTTAAAATGGTACAGCCATAGGAGACAGAGATGCTAAAATACATATGGCATGTAATTTAAAAGGTCTTTTGAGATTTGTTTCCTTCTGAGAGTCTCAGAGGAAATGAACCAGAAGTATGGGTGAGGTTTGGGGCAGTCCTTTTCCACTAAACTTTGTAGAGCATCTAGACCTGCAACAGACGGCAATGACCCTCTTGTCTTGTCTTGCCCAGGACCATTCTGATTGCTTGCCAAGTAAAGCAAATGAACAAGGAAGTTCGTCCTGAATATTCATCAAGCGATGTTAACAAGATAAAAAAATTCAGCAAAAATCATTCAAAGGTAAGCTGCCGATGTAGGAGCCATTCCACACATCATATGATGAGAATTCAGGTTTGCTATAGTGTGACTTGGCAGAGCATCGTAACAAATAGATGTGCTTGTGTAAGCCACCTCTCCTGCACTTTCAGTGATTCTGCACTGGAGCCACGTGGGTTGTTCCTGCTCGTGGCCAGAACCAGGCATCACTCCTCAACAGATGCCTAGTGGAGCTGGGATTTCTCTGAACAGACAGATGAATGCATGGGGAACTCCTGCATCTGAGGAGGCACCTTGCTCAAGTGTTGAGCCCACCCTGTGTAGAAATCTTTTCAGAAACTTTTATATTTCTGAATATAAAAGATATTTCTGAATATGGAGATGGGGAGAGGCCTGTTCTCCCCTGCAGAGGAAGGCAGGACGCACTCCAATGGAGCAAAGCTCAGGGAGCCAAGGTTCAATTTGGATGCCAAGAAGCACTTCCTGACAGTTAGGACCCCGAGGGCGTGGAATGGGCTTCCACGCGAGGTCGTTGAGGCCCCATCGGTGAGGGTGTTCAAAGATAGGCTGGACATGCACATGGTGGGCATGTCATGAGTGGAGCCGGCTGGTGCCGGAGGTCAGACTAGATGGCCCAGGAGGTCCCTTCTGACTCGCTCTGTTTCTATGTTTCTATGTTTCTATATTCTTCATGGTAATGGGGAGGCACCGCATTGTTCCAGTGATGGATGAAGCCAAGCCCACTCAGCCTGCAGTGCTCTCAATATGCTTCTTCAATGCATAGAATGGGGGCAGGTATACCCCCCCTACCCTGAACACTCCTTTGATGTACATTAAAGGTGTTTAAACTAAATGCCAAAAATGTAGTATGTGAAGCAAACCTTAGAAAGTTTGCTTTAAAAATTAGGGTTACTACTGATGGTGGAAAACAAGAAAGACAGTAAAAAAAGATATACATGTTTATTCAGTTGACTTGAAAAAGGGTTTTAACTCTTATTTATAAGAAACATGTAAGCTTCTTTTAAACTATATGCATGTTAAAACAAGTCAAGTCTTGTGGATGTCTGCACTGCATTTTTAAAAATCTGTTTTAGATTTAAGCCATTGTTGTTCTCTGGCTGTTTTTATGCTATGTTAAATTTTTATTGTTGAGTTTTTGGTTGGGTCATTTAATGTAGTGAACTACCCTGACAACTCTGCCATGGGGCAGCCTATAAATAAGTTGGTATCTTTTTGTGATGTTCTCTTGCAATAGTATTTTTTCTCCAGAAACCATAATGAGCAGTGCATCTATTCCAATGATATTTATGCATATTTGATACTGGGTTGGTTTTGCCTTAGTTCCATTACGTTCCCTGTGAGGCAGGGTCTTTGACTCGGTGGTGGTCTAAATCCCCTTATCCTGATCTGCTCCTTGCTGTCTTGAAAAAATAGCCTTGCTCCTCCTGCTCTTTGCGACAGTGGCTAACTTGCTTCTTTTATGCTTCTTGTTTCCTGCATCTAGGATGTTTTTGATCAGCTTGCAAGGTCTTTGGCCCCCAGTATCCATGGTCATGAATACATCAAGAAGGCCATTCTGTGCATGCTATTGGGAGGAGTGGAGAAGGTGCTGGAGAATAAAAGTCGGCTCAGAGGGGACATCAACATCCTGCTAATCGGTATGACTGAGAAGGAGGCATGTCTTTAAAGAATCATTTACCATGATAATCATACTGTCTCAATAACTTGGCAGTATTAAGACAATAACCAGCCATTGTGTCTTCTATTCAGGTGACCCTTCTGTTGCAAAGTCTCAGTTGCTACGTTATGTGTTGTGCACAGCTCCCCGGGCCATTGCCACTACTGGCAGGGGCTCTTCTGGAGTTGGTCTGACGGCTGCTGTCACCACAGATCAGGAAACAGGTGAGGAGCAGGTGCAATGCAAGGGAAGCAGTCAGTGGAGTTGGAACAGTAGCTGGCTTTCTGAAGCCACGGTAGGGTTGCTTCTTGCCAGTATGACCGTAAACTTTGCATGGCCTGGCAGTGAGCCTTCAGCTGGAGGCATCAGTGGGACGTAGGCACAGCCTGTCGAAAATAAGTGCTGCCTTGAAGGATGAAGCTGCTGCTTAGGATTAAGTAGGTTTTCATTCTGAACCTGTTCACTTGCCATGACAGATATTTAAGTCTTTTGTAGAACTTCCTTACATGTGTAACATTTTTTAACTCACCTGTTTTGAGTAGAAACCAGGCATCAATAAAGTGGCGGCGTTCCTGCTAGCTGAAAGCCTGTATGTCAGGAGGCTGCACTGACTATTGGTATCTTTTACAGCCAAGAATGGTCCAGGAGCTAATTCTGCTAATTGTGCCTGTTCCTTCCAGGCAGAATTCCCTCAATGTGCTGCCTCTGGTCTGGTTCATCAGCAGTCTTTGATTAATATGGACTGCTTAGTATGTGCCTTCTCCAACCCAAGAAAAAGATCGATACTCAATTTGCAATGGATCAGGGTATATATGTGTGCACAGCTGTGTGTCTTCAGTTCTTGTGGACCAGAAAATGTAACAGAGTAGATTCTCCTGGCTTTTCTGTAGGGGAGAGGAAATGATGCAAGGTAACAATGCTGGGGCTGCTGCGTCTTTCCCAAGGCAAGTTAGTGGTGTAATGAGTGTCACCCTAACAGAGTTTTGTGAACCTCCTTATTCCAGCCTTTCATTTGGAAAATAGTGAGAGTACTGTGTATACTCTTTCTCTCTCCTACTTTTCTGTTTTCAGGTGAGCGCTGCCTGGAGGCAGGTGCCATGGTCTTAGCTGACCGAGGTGTGGTGTGCATTGATGAATTTGATAAGATGTCTGACATTGACCGCACAGCTATCCATGAGGTGATGGAGCAAGGTCGTGTGACCATTGCCAAGGCAGGCATTCAGGCTCAGCTCAATGCCCGCTGCAGTGTCCTGGCAGCTGCCAATCCAGTATATGGAAGGGTGAGTACATAAGGAGCTTTTTCATCTCATGCGGAAGTCAGCTTTTTCATCTAAATTTGGTGCCAAAGCTGTGATCTTGCTGGCTTTCTTCTTCTGGACTGAGGTTTTCAATTGCTTCATAACATTGGTGTTTGGTTGGGTTAAACACCTTATGAGGCCACGGTTCAGTTGCTGGGAAACAAGGGAAGGCTCTTTAAGTGGTCCTACATATTCTCTGATACAGCTGATATAAACCTCCTGTACAGTCTAGTGACTGGTAACTTGCAGGAACATTCCTTTCCCTCTTTATTTTCTTCCTTGGGCTGCATTTCAAAAATTATTGTATTGAAGCTTAATCTTATAGGTTATTCACAGTAATTTAATTTGACCCCAGAATGTGTTGATTGGTGTCCATATACAGAGGGTAACAGGCTTTCAGACTGCACTCCAGGGATTCACTGGAAGCCGCTTCATGACTAAAAAGAGGCTCCATGACATGGGGTAATGGTGGGTGAGATTCCCTGAAATAGGGCTTAGCTGCCACTATAGATCCTTAGCTGAAATGCAGACCCTGCCCTGTGGCAGAGGGTCGGCTGTGCTTCGCAGGAGAGGCTTTGCAGGCTGTTGCTTTGCTAACACCTAATCGCTTGATGCTCTCAGCAACAAACAGATGTTTCTGCTGCCTTGTTTCTTCTTTCACATGATGTTTTAATGTGGCGGTATTTTTGGTATGTGCAGGTCTTTATGTGTGGTATTTTATTTATGTATTTCTGCATTTACATGCTGCGCCCTACTTCTAATTTTAGTTTGTTAGCTACCTTGACTGTTTTGAGAAGCTTTTAATGCAAGCTTTAAAATTTTCTCTCACACATCCTATGTTGTTGCTGAGGCAAAGGAGAAAAGCTTGCAAGAAGTGTGTAATAGTATTTAGGGATCAGATCTAAGAGTTTCAGACCAGTTTGCTATATTATGTCATATTTACAGTATGACCAGTACAAAACCCCCATGGAGAACATTGGCCTTCAGGACTCTTTGCTGTCCAGATTTGATTTGCTCTTTATTGTCCTGGATCAAATGGACCCAGAACAAGATCGGGAGATCTCTGACCATGTCCTACGAATGCATCGTTACCGAGCATCTGGTGAACAGGATGGGGATGGTAAGCACCTCTTTCCCATACGCTTTCTAGAATTCCCATTCAGTAAAAGGCAAATGCTTTGCACAGTTTTACCAGCTTCAGCACTCCTTAGGGGTGGGGAACTACTTTTGGGCAGCAGGGGCCAGATTACCCATCTGTTGAGCTCACTGTGGGGTGAATGATGTCATTGGGGCCCTGACCAAAGCACTAGCTGAAATTCGTTCACTCTCTGCTTCAGTTGAGGGCCTGCCTTCACTTGTTGTTCACCATTTCCATCCAGGGAAGAAGGATAAGTGAAGCCCACTCATCTGCCACCTGCAAGAACTCCTGAAAACACCAGCCAAGAGTACAGCCAGATAGGCTCCTGGAGGTTCCCCATCCTTATGTAGTTTCCTCAGTGGATGCTTAAAATAATTGACTTCTAATACAGCAAAACCAAGTTTAATGTGTAGGAATGTTCATTCGTAAACTTGTTGATGGATTCATGTTTGTTGTTGATGCCCTTGTCATACAATTGGGAATGGGATGGTGTATAATTAAGCTAAATAAAATGAACTGTTTGAAGAATAGATATAAAACACCTGATCATTAAATTTTTCAGAGCTGCACCTACTATTCTGGATGATGGAATGTGTTTGATAAGGGTTCTTTCTTATTAAGTGTGCACCAAATAGTCTTTAAGATAATTTTATCACAGGTATTAGGAAGCCTGTTGAAAGGGAAATACAGTTTTTGCATGCATGTGTCTCTGGAAGTAAAGGAACAACAACAGTGATTGTGGAAATATAAATGGACTGAACTTTTACTGAAACAAAGGAATTGAATGCAAATATTTTCAGCCCAAAGAAAAAATTAGGATTTTAGCTTCCTAAAGCAGAAGACGAAAGCTAGGACTTGGTGGTTTTAGCAAAGCTTGCATAAAATAGTAGTTTGGCTGTCTAGCTGAAAGACAACAGAATAAATAGGCTATAAGTTTGTCATAAGACTCTGCTTTATTTGTTGATATTCTGCTTAATTTCTGTCTTTGCTGCCTCACATCCTCATTAGTTAGTTTTATTTATTTAGAAAATTTGTAGGCCGTCCATCACTATCATCTCTGGACAGCTTACAAGATTAATTCAAATCCTAAATAAATTAACTATTCCACACCTGAGCATAAAACTAATCTATTTGAAATAAATTAAATAAATCTAATACAATTAAAATTACTTTATGTTAAAATATTAGTCAAATAAAAAGATCATTAATTGATCTTTTCATATTCACAACTAACGGGCTTAGACCACATTTCATGTGATCGGCAGCACAGTGCCTTCTCAGGACAGACAGCATCCTGACCTGTAGGGATGGCAGGTGTGCCCAGAGTACAGCTCAGCCTTTATTTGTTGAGTGCTGAAATTCAAGGGAGGAAGGTAGCTGCTGATTTTTGAGTAGCTGGGCGTTAATATTTCTAGTATTTACTTATTTTATTTATTTATTAAAACATTTCTATGCCGCCCCACTGCAATAAAGCCTCGGGGCGGCTTACAACAATAAAAATTTTTGACATGTAACTTCAATTATAAACGCCCCCCTCCAGTGCATCTCGGCAAAACCCCTTTAAAATACAATCTAAATTAACAAATATAAATATTAAACAAATTAACAATTAAAATATGATTTAAAAAAAAAAAGGTCTTCGCCTGGCGCCGAAAAACAAGTAACGACGGCGCCAGGCGGACCTCTCTGGGGAGCACATTCCATAGACTGGTACTTGCTTGGTGCTTTACAAAAAACAGGTTTGATAAGTCTCTATCCCAACTGGCTTATAATTTAAAATAAAGAGGGAAATGGGATGGAGAGGATGCTGTCAGGGACAAATATGGACAGATTTTCCAGTTATTGCAATAATACATATATTATTGGAGATAATTTGAGAGTTTGTGGTTATTCTTATCACCTTTAGAATATGCTGGACTAGCCAAAGCATTCCTTCTATATATATTACAAGTAGAGGCATGTGGTTTGTTTCCTTTCAGTAACACGTGGTGCAGTTCCTTCTGACTGCAGATAGGAAATGAGAGATTCTTTGTGTACATATACTTACCAGGAAAGCCCTCTTTGCAGCTCAAGTGTAGCCTCAGTATACCTGCAGAGAGACCTAGAGCCTTCCAGGTCATTTAGGCAGCAGTCATCTAAAACATAAAACAGACATTCTGAGGGTCAGAAAGTACATATTCTCATTTGATCCACTAGTACTACTGCAACCCAAGTAATTCTTCTCTTGTATTTCCAGCCATGCCTTTGGGCAGCACAGTTGAACTACTGGCCACAGAGGACCCTACCTTTACTGCAGAGGAGGAGAAGGAGCTTCAGGTGTATGAGAAACATGATAATTTACTGCATGGGCCTAAGAGACAGAGGTAAGGGCTTCCCACCAGGCAGATGTTACATGCTTCTTTCCCAGTACTCAAGGCTGCTTACCATGTTGCCACAAATTAGTGTAGTTAAGAATGTTCAGAATGGCTTATCACACCCTCACCCTCCTCACCCTCATTTGCACACACAGACATACTTTTCCATATTCAGGATGCTGGTGTTAAAATGATGCAAGAGCAGCCCCTGCCAGATTGGACTGAAGGTCAGCTTACCATTTCGATCTGTACAGAACTTGATCACTTTGTTAAACAGAGAGAAGATTGTAAGTGTGGAATTCATGAGGAAGTACATCCATTTTGCCAAAATGCTCGAGCCTGTCTTGACGGAGGAAGCAGCAGGTTTCATCGCGCAGGAATATTCCTCTCTTCGCAGTCAGGATCAGATGAGCTCAGACATTGCAAGGGTGAGCTGGGTCTTCTTGACTGGAGGGATGGGGAGGGGGAAAAGAACAAAAACGAAGTGAGAGGGAGACCTCGACGAAGAACACAGCCTTCTCTGACTGAGATTGAGGAGGTGATGTCCTGTGTTAATGTGCATGGTGCAATGGCTGTAGCATGATGGGTGGGCGGAGGGGAACAGAGGCTAACATTTCTGCTGAACTGGAGGACTGTGGTGATTTAATCAAATCAGGGCTGATGAGGCTAACAGCACTCCTCAGCTCCTTGGAGCAAAGGGCGGCAAATGACGAATGTATGTCAGACAAAATTGTCTTGATCATAACAGCAGTTGCTTGACTTTCAGTCACAAAGCTTTGCTGCTTTGATGATTAGGATAATTTTCTCTGGACTTCTAATGATCATTCCTGGAAAAGCCCCACTTAAGTTTGGAGGGGAACATCTCTAGCTTCTGTGGAGAGCTGGCAGTTACCTGTGGGGAAGCGGTTCTTCAGGGATGCAGGGTGTTGCATGGAGATCCCTACAGCTGGAAGCATGTGCAGATCCTCCACTGCAGCACCGTGCCCCTTAGCTGCACATGTAAGCTGCCATAGCTTCTTTGCACTCCCACTTGCCTAACGGCAATACAATGCATATACTAATCCACAAACAGCCGTCTGTACCCTAAGTATCTTGTCATTGTCTTAAGCTACAACTGGGCAACATGCTCGTCTGTAAGAGCCAGGGCAAAGGCAAGCTGGTCTTGCTCTTTTAGAGATGTGAGAAATTGCTTGAACAGAGGTTGTCTGTAATCTCCTACTTAGATCAATATGGGGATATTTATTTGGGTATGTGGCGGCTTCCGCCTCTTCCACATCGTGAATGTTCTAGTGCTATCCTGTCTTAATTGCTTGTGCTGCAGCTGGAGTCGACAACTCTGAGAAACTCCGTTCTTGCTAACAGCAAAACTCTGCTCTGGGCTTTTTCACTTCATGCCGTGCTGTGTTTCTTCCCTCTTGAGGGCCAAACCAGACACAGCTGTAAAAACAGAGCTGTTACTCTGGAACAGATACAGGGGTTCCTACCTCTAGTGGGACTATCCCAATGGGGATAAGCTTTTTAACCCTTTCCCTGCCATGGGCCTGATACACATGGAGGCCCAATGCCTGCCATTTCTATTGCAAAATAGTGATTCATAAAGCATGTGAATCACTATTTTTCAAAGGAAAATAATAGAGTAACATCTCTGACTGTAAGTGCGTATGCAATAAATATCTGAATCCACTATCTTTCTCTGTTCTTTTCTAGACTTCGCCTATCACAGCCCGAACACTGGAGACATTGATCCGACTCTCCACTGCACATGCTAAAGCCAGGATGAGTAAAACCATTGAAGTGCAGGATGCAAAAGTTGCTTTGGAGCTGGTGCAGTTTGCCTATTTCAAAAAGGTGTGCAAATTGGTGTAGGGGTGCCTGTTTTCATAGGAGAGTTTTACGCTGAAGTTGAGGTAGATCAGTGAATTGCTGTGCAAATGGGGCTGGGGGGACCCAGCACTGTTCTTGGGAAAGGGCACCTGGTGCCAGGAACGCACAGTGAGGCTGATGCATTGAAGCTTCTGCTTGGCCATGTTCTGTGTTACGGTGGAGCCATTCTATGCAAAGGGACTTGCACTACTCAAGAATTTTGGCAAGGGCAGAGCAGGGCCAGTCATGGGCCTTTATGAGAAAAACAAAGTGCCGAAAAACAAAGCGCCTTGTGCAGGATGCCTTCATGTAGCATTTCACAGATTTCGGAGGCCATCCTATTAGGTAGCTAATTATCATTTGGTAACAGGCATCTGCACCCAGTGGTGCTTCCTCCTTCGTTTGCCTTTGTGCATATGAAGGAGCCTTTGAGTAAATCTGCCTTTGTGCTACTAGCCACATAGTTTTGACCCGGTCTGCATAGCAACTGCAAATCATGAGTTTTCATCCTTTGTATTGTACTGATTTGTCAAGGAAATTGAGATGCTCTTCTGAAAATTATCTGTTAGGCTGTTCCTTGCATACAAATCCCAACAGAAGAGACTCTGGTAATGCTTCCTGCAGATAAAGCACTGGGTGCATTTCTTTCGTGCTGGAAACTCAAGGTTTAAATCCGTGTAAGGTTCCCCTTCCTGTCTGAAGTGCCACATGGACAGTTGAATGCTGCTTTTGACACTCAGGCACTCACCACCCCATGAAGAAATTGCTGATTGGACCAATTATGGATAGTTTGCCCTCCCTGGTTTTATAGGTTCTGGAAAAAGAAAAGAAACGGAAGAAGCAGGAAGAAGGTGATAGTGACCTGGAAACAGATGGTGAGCCTGCCCAAGAAAGTGAAGACAGACAGAAAAAGAGGTAGGTGAAGAAGAGAGTTTGTAAGTGGTTTTGCGCGCTCGTCTCTGTCTCTGTCTCTCTCTCTCATCTTTCTTAGGCAGCTGAGCTGGCAAAGCACAGTTTACTATCTTCAGTGCGTAAATGGATCTTCACCTTATTACTAGCCACTGTCCAGGTGGCGGCTAGCTTGGCGATTCTTTTCCAGGTGGCTACATGCAGCTTGCCTCGAAACCTTCCCTGGTTATCTGGGTCCCTTGTGTCTTACACACACCTGATCTCTATGTGGCTCTGCACAGTGATGGAGAGACACAGTTGAGATACAGGATGCCCCCATGAAGTCGTGGTTCACCGTTTGCAGCTTCAGTCTTTTGCGGGATTTTTCTCTGAGCAAGTCCAAGCCAATCTCCTTGCGAGTAAGCTGGTGCCTTGCTGTGCTGCAGCTTACTCACAAGGAGAGCGTTTCCTCTGAGTTTGGACTCGCTTAGAGAAAACGATTGCTGCGTGCACATGCCTCTGTCTCACCGTGCGCGTGCGCCCGCCGCCCGGCCTAGCCCAGCCCATGCCTCCCACCTGCACTGCCTTGGCGGCTGGTGCCTATCGCCAGCACCAAATTCACGGTTTTTCACAATTCATGGGTGCTTTAGGAATGTAACCCCCGTGAATTTTGGGGGACTACTGTACATGCTTTGGAGTTCTCTGAGCCAACTAACCATTTTCAGTTGGTAAACCAGGCATAGAGACTTTATGCATCTTTAACAGTCCATGTCTATGGTTTTGGTCCCAGAGGGCCACCAGCACCATCTGTCTAGGACAAATGTGTTGCACAGTCCTCCTTCGACCCCGAAGCTCAGTATCTAGGGAACCAAACCAATAATCTTATTTTATCTTCCTTTGTCCTCAGGGACATAGAGAAGTGACACAAATGATCATGCTTACAGCAAATACTGTGTAGAATATTCATTCTAATAATGCACAATCAGCCCACTTTTTCTTCTGAAGCAAGTTCCTGATCAAGATGGTTATGATGAAGGACAAACTAGAATTAAAGTATTTGGGAACCAGAAGGATCTGGGAGGTGCCAGTTCTTTCCCAAATACATCCTTTGCTAGCAGTTTTTGCATGATGAAGATGCTGCCACTAACTTTTTGTCTTTCTGTAGAAGGAAGACACGGTCTAGTGATCAGGAGCCCATGGAAGGGGAGACCTATGATCCCTATGACTTCAGTGACACTGAACAAGAAATGCCAGAAGGTGAGTGGTTTCCCACCTGTCCTCTTCAGACTAGCAGATGAATAAATTCAGGGAAAATGATGCAGTGATGCTTTTAACTTTTGTTTCAAGGGATAGGTTGCAAAAATGACTTCATCTCTGGCAAGCCAGATCTTAGACGTTTACAGAAAGCATGACACCTTTAAAGATGCTAGAAAGTGCTAGCTGACTTCTCTGTAGATTTTGTCAGACTATGGAAAACTGGCTTTTTAAAACCAGAACATGGGAAATTTTCAACAACTTTACTCTTTCCTATTTCAAAATTTACCACTTGTGTCATACTCATATGCTTGAATTCTGTTCCATGAGTATATGTCAGGGCTCAGCAACCCGTGGCTCCAGAGCCGCACCTCTCTGCTGCAGCTCCGTCGCTCAAAACACGCACCGGTATAGCCGCTGATCTGCTCCAAGCTCCATTCAGGAACTCAGTGCTAGCTGGTTAAGTAAATCGCTACATTCCTCTGCTAAACAAGCTTCCTGCAGGCTCTCATGTTACATGAAACTCTGCTGAAAAGATTCTCTTTGTCCCAATGTAATCTTCATCTGAATGTTAAAAGCTGTGCTTGGGACCTGTCCCAATTCACAGCACTTGACTGTTTTTCTGCTAATCAGTCACCAAACACACCTACATCTCATCTGCGCACCGGCACTGATTTTAATGAGCCCCCCCTCCCCCCCGCCCACAGGCCAACCATGGATAAATCGAAGAAAAGTTTCTGAAGAAAACCCAAACGTTTAATGATACGTAGGTAGATTCATTTGCTTTTACTGCTGACGAACTTATGGGGTTTGCTGTTTAATGCATGCAGCCCTTTAGCACTGACTTTGACTCTGCAGGAAGCTGTTCTCCTATTCAAAATATATGAAAGGAATCCCACTAGTTTATAAAGTAAGATTAAAAATAACAGTTTTTAGTGACTGAACAACAGCTGCAGCTAAATCATAATGAAGATATAGATAGCATTAAGGTAAAAACCGATATATGCAGTGTTATCTTCATTTTAGATGTCAAAAGAGGTTTGCGGCTCCCGGTGTTTTCTTTTGTGTGGGAAACAGGTCCAAATGGCTCTTTGAGTGTTAAAGGTTGCCGACCCCTGGTATACGTAAACCATTTCATTTTGCTTACTGTTCTGTAGTTGAAATATGCTTTGCAGGAGTAGGGTAAGAAAACTGTGGTAACTTCCTTATTCACAAAAAGCTAAAAGTTACCTAACAGAGCAATCCTAGCCTTGTCTACTGAGAAGTAAGTCCCACAGGTTTCAGTGAGGCTTTTACTGCTGGGGTAGTAGGCATAGAATTGCAGCCTTTTTCTATGGGGGCTCATGGATCTTACTTTAATGAGTTATGTAACTGTACAGAGGTGACCCAGCTAGTTCTAAGCATGGAAACATCTCTCAACAAATTTATGAAGCATATCCTAATTTCTGTGTTTATGGATGGAGAACTGAAACTAACAGTAAGTGAAATCCCAGTGCATGGAGTGTTCATTTATTGGTAATGGAAATGACTCCCAGGTCTTAGTAATGTCTTCGCACCGTACCACGTATGCCATGTATCTATCTTCCTACTGTACCAGGAATTAGTGATACCAATTGTACACTAACTCAATTATCTCCTTTTGCATGTTCTAGTCCAGGCACACGTGCCCAGGAGTCCTGAACCTTCAGGCACCATGGAGGCCAAATCAAAACTAGCTGAGTCCAGGTGGGTAGCACACAAGGAAATAATGTAGACCATTGCTTCATGCAGTGTGGTTTAGGCACTCCTGCATGACCCCGAGGTTGTGCAACGTTCTAAGCAGTCTCCAGCTCTTGTGGTTGAAAATGTGGTAGATAAACAAACAAAGCAACTCATAGCATTTTCTCTGTTTGAGTACTGTAATCCAGAAATGACTAGAGGCAATCATATTCCTGAAATATATGCAAATGATGCTAGTTACATATGACTAAAGTATGCATGCAAATTAGCTGCAGTCCTTTGAGGTCATTGAAAGTTGCCCTTTTGACTGGCTAACGGATTATGCCAGGCTTCCTCCCAAGATCTTCCATAGGCATCGGCCGAATCAGTGCCGCCAATGGTTTCAAACTTGGCCTAAACTGCAGTATCAAAGTCCTGCATGCTGGGCGCCTATCTTATGAAGACAGGCAAAAGTGGCACATCTGAGACAGAGCAACAGTGGTGTGCTTTTTCTCCAGCTGGAGAAACCCCTGCTTTTGACCCTACATGCTCCTTCAGTAGCTAATTTCATCTGGTTGGCTGCAAGCGATTGTTACTTGCCACAAGCAAGTTCCTAATTTACAAATATAACACTTTTCTGAATAAAGTGAAATGGGTGGGAACCCTTCCTCAGTGCAAGAGGCAGACTTTATTTTAGGGGAGCTTTTGGCAGCTGTATCCCAGTGGTGGGCAAGGCCAAAGGCAGTCATGGACAGGGCTGGAAAAGCAACCTTTGTTCTAGTCCCTTCTAGAATGGGGCCAACTGGGTGACTTTGGGCAAGCCACAGACTCACAGCCCAACCTACGTCACAGGGTGGTTGTTGTGGATATAAGATTGAAAGGAGGATGAAGAGAACAATGTAAGCTGCCTTGAGTTCCTTGAAAGGAAAAAAGTGGGATATAAATATAATAAACCATATATATAATGTTATATATATGGTAAAAATTGGATGGGAATTTGCTGTTTAAAATGCTTTGTCTTCTGCATGTATAGGCTTAAAGCTTTCAAGGCTGCTCTTCTGGCGGTATTCAGAGCTGCTCATGCACAGTCTGTGGGTCTGAAGAGTTTGATGGAATCCATCAACCGGGACAACCCAACCCCTTTTTCATCTGCTGAAGTCACGGCAGCATTGGACACAATGCAAGATGACAACCAGATCATGATGTCAGATGACATAATTTTCCTTATTTGACCTGACACCTAGTAAGAAATAGTTTCCTCTGGCTATGTGTACTATCCAGACAACCTGGCTTGGGTTATTTGAGCTGTCTAGCCCTGAAGAACTTTGATTTCAGCTTGGAGCCATTAATACAAGGAACCTGGCCTTTGTTTAGAAAATACGCACGGGTGTTTTACCTTGCCTTTTCTTATTTCAAAGAAGAAAACTTTACTTCCAAACTACTAAAAGATCTCACCTACTTGTACTTTGTAAGAAGCTTTAATTGGCATGTCCTAAATAAATCAGTGTTGGGGGCACTGGAAGAAACATAAATGAAGAGCTCCTATAATTAAAATGTGTTAGAGGATGACACAGCACACTGGACAACTCTAGACTTTTTGATTTGCCCCTTCAACTCCCCACTGAATTAAAGTCTACCTGTAATTTTACCTGATATGAACTCTGACCAACCCCAGTGTTATCACAAGTGTTAATGATGCTATTACAATGCATTTACAGTCAAAGATGGCATACAGAAATTGCTTTATGTTTTTTTGTATACAACTGTCCTTTACTATGCATGTCTGTCTGTTTAGCAGTCTGAACAGTCATTTTTGAATTAAGCCTTGGAGGAATCACTTGAATGCTACATAAAGTGGGAAATAATTGTTTCTTCCAGGAACAGCTTTGTTGACTTGGATATACTAGCTTCAAGAAACACTGGAATCAGGCCCGGTCCTATGTCACGCCTAAGACAAGAATTTGAGCTGTATTCTGATTCTGGTCCTTTTTCTACTCCTTTCATTCTGTAAGAGTGTTAATGGAAGGAATTAACATCTTCAAGAATATTGAAATCCCCTTTTAATACTGTCAGCATAGAAAAAGTGTTTTTTAACTATGTATACATTGTACATTCCAGTACAGAATAAAATTGATTGATTTTTCAGTTAATTTGCTTGATATCATACTTCATTTTGGATCTTTATTTTGTATTTGCAGCCATTTTCAAAATTTTGTTCAGTTTTTTAAAGGGGCAAGGTAGAACATCTACAGTATTGTGGCTAGTAATAATCTTCAAGGTTAGCATATAGAATGTCCTCAAGAATATAAATACAATTTTTGAACATTATTTCAAAACATTTAGGCAGTGTGGCAAGGACATCTGTACAGCAGTTTTGAGTGCTTAAATTGACATCAGAAAATGTAATCTGGCTGAAAGTTGAGGATTAAAGAAGCTGGTAATTTGCTACTCTAAGAGAAATCTCAACTGAGATTTCATTCTGGGTTTTCCCCTCTGGAAGTGTGATTGCTTTCTAACACTGTGTAAAGTAAACTTTGAGGGTGCAGAGCATAATCCACTTCCTTCTGTGTGCTGACTCAGGCATGTTGGGAGTTAATGGAACTTTTTTCTTTATCTCCACATAGGTTTCTGTCTTTGACTAGGCACCTCAAATTACTCATCAAATTTATTATTTTCCAAGTTTAATGTGGGTCCCTAGTTCAGATAGTATGAGGCTTTTGGCTTTTAAATTACTGAAACCCGGAATGGAATCCATCTGTGGAGGGTTTTTTGCCAAATCTTTGGATAATAAGACATCTGTCCTTTACCATAGATAATAAACTTTGAAACGCTGAATTTTTCTCTACTTTGAATAGTCCCCAAACTGACCATTTGGACTGAATTTCATTCCTCAATTCTGAATAGGCAGCTGGAGTTCATTTCATTTTAGTAGTCTATCTTAGCTTTTAATAATAAATAGGGTATTGTCCTTTCAGTTTTATTTTCCCTGAAATTTGTTGTCACACACATCAGCTAACATCCATACAGCTACTTCAATATTCAACCTCAACTAGTGCTCTGAATCAATATTTGCTTTTAAAAATAAGTACTTCAAGATTGGAGGAATCAAGAAGCTGGAGGCAAGGTTTTTAAAAGATAAGCTGATTAAAAATTAAAACAACACTGAACTATTTAAAGCCTGTAAATGAGAACTGGCACTCAGTACAATTACAAAAAATTGTAATTTTACTGTTGGCTCTCATTACTTTTGCCTTCTTGGGGTTTCAAGAGCACTTTTCAGAGGATGTTTGCCCCAGTTATCAATAAGTATTTTAAATAATACAAACAGCCCTAGCAAGTATATATGAAACTAGCCAACAGCAAAACAAAACATGCTACATTACTTGTTGGTCAGTGTTTGTATCTAAATATGAAAGAGAAGGTGCAAAATGGACACAGTTTAAAAGGTTTTAGGGAGTGGTAAGGTGACACTTGTAATAAGATTTGGAGTGAATTTTAGGCTGTTTAAAAGGCGTAGCTTGCTGTAAAACCAAAGAGCTTTGAGGGTGGTGGAGGAAAGGAAGTCACAGTATGGAAAGAATGGTGCCAGTTGCGATCTAGTAAGAGTTTTGGAGTTCAAATCTTGTGAGAGCTTTCATTTTTGAATGATTGTGAAGAAGGCATGCTGCCCCAGTGTTCAGAAACCGCAAGAAAGGAATTGGAGGCTGCTGTCCTTTTGGCTATCTAAAAATACTGCAGCAACAAACAATGGTCACTTTATAAATAACTTCCATCTCCCTGTCTAAGAAAGTAGCTCTCTCCAAAGGCAAAATGATAGAGGCTCCACGTAGCCATCAAGACTACTCCCAGAGTCTCATGGGGATTTTTGCTACAGGATGACTAGCCTTTCTACAGACAGCTGGACTGAAGTCGTGACTGCTATCATACTCGTATCCTTCCCTCCCTGATGTCTGAAGTTTGGCAGGTGTAATCCTCTCATAAAGGGCTACTAAAAGGCCTGTAAATTTCATCCAGTTCTGACAAACCACCAGCACAAGATACAAGCTGTTTGTTAATTTCCAGCAGGAAGCACAAAGTCTTGAGTTGAAGCAGGTATATTCAATTGGCCTGCTGTCCAAATCATGGAATCGGGCTGAAGTGAACTTGTGGTTAGTGCAGGCCTCTGCTTCATGTACTTCCTCACACTTGGGTAAAATCTGTTGAACCTACTGTCTGCTACCTACCTATTTCCCCACTGATTAAAGTGCAGCCTTATATAGGTCTATTCAGAAATAAATAATAAGAACTTTATATATAACCCCGAGGCTTGTTTGCAAGGGGGCAGCGTATCAATTTGTAAAATAAATAAACAAACTTCAATTGTGCTTACTCCAAGGTAAGTGGGAGTAGTATTGCATGTTAGTCATTTTTCCCATTTGAAGGGGGGTTTCTTCTTTGCTGGCTTTATGGCTTGACTCTTCTAGCTAGTTGGTGTGGTAGAGTCATTGCAGCATTCAATTGGAACATAGGAGAGCCAAAGTTTTAGTTCTCACTTGGCCATGAAACTCATTGGATGACTTGGTGCCAGTCACTGACTTTCAGCCTAATTTACTTCACAGGATTGTTTTAAGGATAAAATGGAGCAGAGGACCATGTAAGCTGCCTTGGGTTCCCAGAACTGGTACCACCATGAAGTCCACTAAGTGCCCACCTAAGTCAGACCAAAGAGGGGTGAAAAACTGACCTGAGGGTTGTCGTTTCATATGGATTCATTTTTTGTAGAAATGCAACTGAAAATTTATATTTTAAGATTAAATTCCACCATAGTGCTGTGAAATACAATTACAAAGACCTATAAACATTTTCTATATACCACACCCCTATCACTTGCAAAAGCCCCATCAGCACCAGCCACTGCAGTCTGTTTCCTGGAGTTCTAACTCGGCAAACGGGGCTAATGTGCAGGCAGCAGAGGGGGAGCAAACCTCTTGCGCACCCCCCAAAAGGGTAACGGGAATGGTCCTCTCAACAGGCAATCAAGCTGCTCAAAAGCTCACCCTAACATTTTTAACAAGACATTCCCCAATAGGTAAAACAAATAGCGGAAAACTACCATAAATGGAATAATTGCTTCGTATCCTGCAACAGCAGAGGCTTGGACCCGATGGTCTTCATGGCCCCTTCCAACTCTACTATTCTTTGATTCTAATGATGAAGGTGAAAAGGTGTTAGTGATTTGTATATATTGTTCTTTGAATAACAGCAGTATGGTATGGCTTTGGGCAGACAATATGACATCATTACCTTTCAGGGCAGACCTTAGGAACGCTTTATCTTCCTGCTTTGCTTTGCTTTGCTTATTTGCTTTGATTATTTAAAACTTTTCTAGACCGTCCCATTACCAAAGCCCTGGGACAGTTTAATAATACATAATGTTGCCAGTCACTGCTGAATCTCAAAACAGTCTCACAGACTCAAAGTTACTGCAGGAGACTCAATGGAGTGGAGCAAGCCTCACTGAAATGACTCCTTTTCAGCTCTCCAAAGAATTGTCTAAAAGAAGGAAGCAAACAAAAGAAGTAACTCCTTATCAAGTGCAATATAATTCTCCCTCATATTGTCCCACAATGTTGATGTCCCTGCTAGCCAGGTGACTTACAGACCCACTAAACCAAGTGCCAATGAGGTTCAGTCAGGCGGAGATTCCCTCACCCCATCCCCTCTCAGGCTCTGCCTGACCCTTTCCCCAATCCCCTTGCGGGGTCTGCAGGTCCACTGCATGCCTGGCCTTATCTACATGCAGGGGCTTCTCTACGTCCAATGCCCTCACAGGGGGAGCGTGATCACTGTGTGCCAGTCCTTGCGGGGGGGGGGGGTCCCACTCACTGCCTCTTTACCAACATTCTTTTGCCTTCCTTTTTTCCTCTCCAAAGCAAGCAGTTATACAAAAAGCAAATAGTGTTAGTTAAGCTAAAAGCAAATAACATTAGTTAAGCTAATCAGGCTCCTTCAACAACAAGCATGGGAAGAGTGAGGGGAGAAGTAGAAGCCGCTCTGGTGTCAGCCAGGAAAAAAGGCGGGGAAACAGCTTCCATGGCTGCAAAAAGAAACTTTTCAGCAACTTGAGGGGCCTAAGCAAGAAGGGAGGAGGAGAACAAAGAAAAACAGGCAGGAAACTGCCTCCAGAGCTAAGAAACTACATACAGCAAACTGTATCCCAGCAGCACCAGAATGGAAAACACTAAAATCTGCACAGCTATTCTACTGGGTTTGGAAAGAAACGGGTGAAAAGACAGCTTCATGGCTGCAAGAAAGGAGAGGAAAGTAGGGAAATTCTGTTATAGCAATGTGCGAAGCATACTTGCTGGGAGCAAGTGCAGAGAAAAAATACTTCTTCACTGAGAACTTTGCAACTGCGCCCACACTTTTTCCTAAAGCTATATGAATGCCCTATTTACAAGTCAGCAACAATGACCCCTGAGACTCAGCAACTATGGCTGGCAGTTGATGATCTCAGCTGCAGCTGACTGAGAGATGGCAAGCTAAATTAGTAAATGGGGGAGGGGGGAGCAGAGGGAGGTCTAATGCTCAGGATACAATTGTGGTGACGTTGTTGAGGATCTTCCAGTGCACTAGTTAATCCAGGGGTCCTCAAACTTTTCCACCAAGGGGCCAGCTGAAAGCTGCTGGTGCTGGGCACGAGCCGGAAAGGTGGGGCCAGTGGTGCGGTGGGCCAGTGCGGGGTGGGGGCGGCACGTGTGGGGTGTGTGGCAAGGCGAGGTGAGGGGAGATGAGGCGGGGGCGAGCACGTGCCACAAGGTGGGCGCACAAGGCAGCAGCTTGCTCACTCGGAGATCGTTTTCTCCGAGTGAGCAAACCGCTGCCTCCCTGCACGCCGGGCAAGGTGGGCGGTGGCAGGTGTGTGTGTGGGCGCCGGCGCACGGTGGGTCCAAATGGGCATGGCAGGCTGGGTCTGGCCCCCGGCCCATAGTTTGAGGACCCAGGATTTAATCAGTACCACCAGCGGCAAAGCCTGATGGGTCACATGACATGAGCTGACGTACTGCTCCACCCTAAATCCCACTGTCTCCTGATCTTGCTTGGTTTGGACTAAGCAGGTTTATGCTTACTACACTCCTGGTTTATCCCTGGACTGATCTTAAACTTATTTAGAAAACAGAGTCATTTTTCTTGGGAGCTATGGCTGAAAATAACCATGTGGAGCTCAGTTCTGAAAATGAATGGCAGAAAATTCTAAGGAGCAAGCAAAGCAAGACGGGCTCTTCTAGAAATACTTTTGTACACAGAAAACTGTTAAAGAACAACAATATGACAATACCCTTGTTGAAACTCCCACTGAGGAAGTTTTATGTGGTGCACCTACTACAAATGATATAAATTCTAAGAAAGACGTTTCACAATTTTGAGATACTTCAGTAAAGCATGCAGAAGAAAAAGGATTTCCAGGAAAGAGAGTACTGCTGCAAAGACTACAAAAGAAGGTAGTATTGTGCTCAGCTTGAACTACAGCGCCCCTGCTAACTGGCCTAACTAGTGCAGTGATTATTTATTTATTATTTATTTATTTATATTTTTATTTTATTTAGACAGCTTATATGCCGCCCCCATCGCATAAGCCTCGGGGCAGCTTACAATCATTAAAATCCCGCATAAAATACAAAAAAATCATCAAATAAATAAAATACATAAGATAAAACAGTGACTGCTTGTGACTGCTTATAGTACAACATGGATCACAGCAGGTTGTATCATATGATTTTCCCAAATACTGAAGAAAAGAACAACAGGATTTTCTACTATATAGTACTAGAGGAGACTAGCAAATGGTAAAGAAGCATGCCATCAATGGCCAATATATTCCACCTCAAAAGATGTGGGGTTTTTTGTTTGTTTTTTCTGTAGGCTGTTCAGCAAAAGAAATTGTGCGTGAACTGTACAAGAATCAGGTTCAAAAGACTGGAGGAACATTGGAACAATTCTGTCCTTTGATAAGAGGAATACTCTGTATTTTTCTAAACTACCAGACCTGGAGAACTGGAATTGCACTCATATAAAGGAAAAACAATTGATAATATTGGCCAGCAGAAAATCAGGCAAGAGGAACAACATTGGCAACAAATCTTGGAATGCTTGATTGGTTTGGTGTGAGGTTTTGGCATGCAAAACATGACATTCCATGGTACAAGCGAAACAGCACAGTGCTAACAATGGATTTTTTTTTAATATTTGTATTTGTAGAATATTTGTAGATTATTCAGCCCTTTTTGAGCCTATCATGAAGAGCCAGATCAATGCTTTAAAACCATTGAGCTATCATCTTGATGGTATACATGATGCTTTAATGGCGATCTTTGATAACACAAGCCTAAAATATTCATTTATTTATTTATTTAAAAATTTATAGGCCGCCCCATCGCAACAAAGCCTCGGGGCGGCTTACAGCGTCATTAAAACAATATATAAAACAGTACAAAATTTAAAATAATCCCCCCCTCTGCAGTGCATCTCGGCAACAAAAATTAAATACCCCTTACCAAATAAATAAACCACCAACAAACACCCCAATAACAACAAATAATAAACATACATAATCAATAAACCACATAAACTCAAATAAACTCAACATTAACAATTAAAATAAGACTGAAATAAAAAGGTCTTTGCCTGGCGCCGAAAAGCATATAATGACGGCGCCAGGCGAACCTCTCCAGGGAGCGCATTCCATAGTTGGGGCGCCACCGCCGAAAAGGCCCTCCTCCGGGTACTCACCCATTTCACCTCCCTCACAGGAGGTTCCCGGAGGAGGCCTGCTGTTGCAGATCTTAGGGGGCGGGAGGGCACATAAGGGTGTAAAGCGGTCCATTAGGTATCCGGCTCCCAAACCGTTTAGGGCTTTATAAGTTAACACCAAAACCTTGAATTTGGCCTGGACTTCAATTGGGAGCCAGTGGAGCTGACAGAGGACTGGGGTTATATGAGAATAACGCCCAGCCCCCGTCAGCAGCCTGGCAGCTCTATTTTGTACCAACTGAAGTATCCGGACCCTCTTCAAGGGCAGCCCCATGTAGACGGCGTTACAGAAAGTTACCAAGAAAGTTACCAATGTAGCCGAGAAGTTACCAACCCGTGTGTCACTGTCGCCAGGCAGTCCTGGAAATTCTTCTCAAATTGAAGATAAGGCCCTTGCTGGATTTGTAAGCTCGAGTATGTGTTATCCCATGTTACACGGTAAACTTCTTTTTTGAAATTAATCTTACAAGCAAGCAACTACAAAATAAGGAGGAAGCTGATTTAAATTCAACTGCAAGGCAATTGCAAGTGACCAAGAATTACCTGGTGGGCTGTAGGGTTTTCAACAAGTTTTGAAGGATGCTCCTGAGATTGCAAAGGAGCTAGAAATACTACTAAACTTTGCAACAGAACAAGTATGAAAAAGGAGAAAGAAACAGCAGTTTGAGTATGAGGCCCAAGAAGAGGCACCACAAGTTCTAAAGCAGAAATTCAAAGTGGGTTTCTATTATGCTGCCTTGGACATGGTCAAACAATCTGTTGAAGAGAGATTCCAACAATATAATGTCCTATTTGGCTTACTGTATGATATACACAGTATCAACAAAAAAATTTACTGAAGATCTACTTAAGGCCTCCAAGAATTTGGAAAAATCATTGGTGCAAAATGGAGACAAAGATAATGATGCTGAAGATTTGTGCTGTGAACTCATAGCAATAGCTCGAAGATTTCCAAAATCTCTGCCACCACAAGGAGTACTTCATACCGTAACAAAATCTTCTGGATAGTGTGCCCAATGTTTCTGTTGCTCTATGGATCCTTCTCACACTTCCAGTGGCAATTTGTGAATGCAGTTTCCCAAAGCACGAACTTATAAAAATGTAAATGTGCTCAGCAAAAGAGACGAGCTGGTTTGGCAACTATATCAATTGAACATAACCAAGCATCAGCACTTGACCTGAGGGAATTGGTGACAAAATTTGCAAAGCAAAAGGCATGCAAAATGAGATTCTGATGTGCCTGAAATGGAAACATTAAAGAAACTTTAATTTTAACTTCACAATTCACAGGACTAAAGATTCAAGGATTGTTGTATTACTTATTTGCATTTTTAAAAAAAAAAGTTTTGTGTTTTTAAATTTTCCTACAATTTATCAGTTTTTGAAAATTGGTAAGAGGTGAAAGGGAGGGCACATGTAGTTAGCCTTGCCTAGGGACAGGGCCTGGCAGTGAGACTGTCCAGTGACAGGCATTTTGCCTTTTCTGCATGGCTTGCGTTTGAGGTGGTGGGCCAAGCCTCTGGTTTGCTTTGGTGGAGTGTGTGTTTTCCTGAAGTTTGAGTGTATTTGTGCATTTCCCTGGGATTTTTGTGGGGGTGTTCAGCCTGGGTTTTGGGGTTTACAGACTGGTGTGGTATATGTGTATATTTTGTGGGAGATTTGCAGGTGTGTGTGCCAGTCTGTGTATGGTGTGAATGTTCGTCTTGCCTGCGCTTCTGGTTTGTACCTAGGTCCTTGGAAAGATTACTTTTCCTTCAGTTTCACCAGTTTGGCTTCTGTGAAATGTGCGGCTGACCACACCTGCCATGGCAGCTATTCCACAAATGGGCAAGCCCCGCTTCATGCCAGCCACTTTGCAAGAGTGTTCCTGTATCCTCTCAAAACTCCAAATGTGCCTACCACTCCTAAAAGTCTAAGAACCCCTGCTCTAGTTCTTCCCACTTGGGAAGGGCTCCCAAAGCTATCTTTCAAAAGCTCTTCCATCTTTCCCTCTCCAACTACTTTTTTCTCTCCCTCCCTCCCTTCCTCTTCCTTCCTCTTCCTCTTCCTCTTCCTCTTCCTCTTCCTCCCTTTTCTTCTTTTTTGCTTTGTGATGAGAAAAGATGGGTAGGTTACAAATAGATGACCATGTGTCTGTACATCCTATAACATTTCATGTTTGCCTTGCAATAAAAGACCCATCTACAAACATCCCTTGTACATGAAGGTCCTGTCCAAGAATCTTGCAAGCTTGGCTAGCCAATTAATCAATAAGGATCTTTCTTGAGTATGCTTCACCATTCCAAATCATGTAGCTTGAGGAGAAGAATTAAAGAAAACTCTTTCAGGCACAGCAAGCAGACTAATTAGTATGAGAGGAAAGCCACATGCACTCCTTCTGTGAAACTGTTCCATCTCATTCCCCCTCTTTCTGCATTGATTTGACAACTGGCTGCCTAAAATGAGAGGGATATATTGGGATTCTCCCACAGATTGCAAAGCACTTTAAAATGGGGAGGAACAAATTACTGGGGAGCCAGACCCTTTTACTACAAGTCTGGCCCTCTTATTTTTTGATAAGGGGTTTTAACCTTGGTCTTAAGGCAAGTCATATGTTTCCTGGCAAGGCTTAGGGCATTATGACTGCCATTTATGGGAGACAGATTGCTTTTGCTCTGTAGTATTATATCTTATAAGTGAAAAGCAATGAGGCAGATGCAATAAACAAAAATGAGACAATATAGATGTGATGCCAGTACATAACCTCCAGCAGAAAATCTTAAATAGACTATTTTATCACCACAGGAAGGAAGGAATAATTGAAAACATTGATACTATAATACAGGAATGGAAACTTATGTTGCCTCAGCTATCTCTGACCCTAGCTGTCAGGTGGCTATATGGTTTGTCAAAAATTATTGCACCTTTAATTGAGAATTATTTAGTTATTTATGAAAAGATTTATATCCCACCTTTTTTTCTTACAAAGAATTAGCATTATGCAACTTCATTCTCTTCCTTCTGTTCTCCATCTTATCCTCACAGCAAGAACTACCCTCTGAGGTTGGTTGGGTTGAGAGTCTGTGACTGGTTCAAAGTGCCCCATTTGGCTCCATGGCTGTGCAGGGACTCAAACCTGGGTCGCCTGGACCCCAGACCCACACTCCTAGCCACTACACCACACAGGCTCCTACTTAAACCCAGTCACAACTGCTGCTGTTTTGTTTGACTTGTGCACTTCATTTACCATAGGTAGAATCTGAACCCTTTCATCATTCTGCAGATCGCAGAATGCTTACTCAGCCAAAATAAGGGGCTGATATATTCATTTTTTCTGAAGCTGTCATTTTTTCCCCACTTCACATGTGGGAGCAATTGTACAGCTCTGTGGGTAGCGAGGATTTCCTTTCTATAATCTGTTTCATTATCTTTAGAGAGGTGTCTGTCACAAATCAGCACTCAACAAATGTGTCAACCGCCACCGCTAAACCACTTGTAAAATATAAAACTAAAAGATGTTGCCAAATCTTGAAAAAGGCAGGCGTATTGTTAAATACAGTATATGGTGCAGCAATACACCTAGTTCATAGTTCAGTTCACTGTTACTTGACAGGTGGGGGTTCTTATTTTTTCCCATCCTGGTGCCGTTGCCACCACCACAGTTTTCACCACTGGCGGTGGAGCAGCATGGGGACTGATGGGGCAAATGTTCAGTCTTTTTTAGAAATACTTTGTTCTGTCCAAGTGCATCTAGAAATATGAGGATGGAAATGATGCAATCCAACAGCAATCTCCAGATCAGAATTCTGTTCAGAACTTGTGAATAGATGAGCAGAGAGATCAGGGGAGCATTACAGCTACAGTACGGGCATAGTACATGCCCGTTCTTGGGAGTGAGACCCGCAGAATGGCTCTACTTGAGACATTTTCCATGCGCATGCGATTCCCCACCCATGGTTGTCTGCAGGAGCTTTGCCCGTCTTCATCCTCCAGGACCTTTACTGTTGTTTGTACCTATTTTAGTATTTGAAGCCTCTGTGTATATATGCAGTTCCAAAGGCAGAGGGGAAAAAAGCATGTGAAAGGAAGCCAGTTTTAGTCCTGCAAAGAATCCAGAAGCAGAAAACTCAAGTAAGGTGGCATGCTAAAAGCTGTGTGCAGAAAAGCCTGAAGTCAGTGTGTAATTATTCCATCTCTAGAGTTCTACTATGATACCTAGACTGAGAGATTGTCCACACAAGACATTTATTGAGTGCACATCATTCCCTATTAATCTGTTTACTGGCTCTTTAGGTGATGGGCCTTTCCACATGGGACTTTTAAGCAGAGTTTCTCTACCATACTGACCAGAATTGCACGTACTATTTGGTGCACTTTACCTACTGCAGTCACTGCATGGTACGGACCTCAAAGATACTCTCTTAAAGAGATGAAATGCTGTATTTTTCGCTCTATAAGACGCGCCTGACCATAAGACGCACCTAGTTTTTCAAGGAGGAAAACGAGAAAAAAAAATATTCTGAATCAAATGGGCACATAATCACAGGCACATTCCCCATCACTTCCCCATGGGCTGCACATCTGACAGACTTACTGCACACACATATTCGCTCTATAAGACACACAGACATTTCCCCTTACTTTTGAGGGGGGAAAAAGTGAGTCTTATAGAGCAAAAAATATGGTAAATGCTTAGGTAGCGATGCATGTCCTTTCATTTCTTCAATGGTGCAGCATGCAGCCTTCCGAAAGTGCACTCAGTGCGAAGCAAAAATGTAGCCTACCGACGCTCATCTGCTCTGCCTGCTCTGTCTCAGTGAGGGCCATCGCATAGACAAATGTGTTCACTGCCAGGCCTTCACTCATCAGGCTCGCAAGAACTGGGAAAATCGCTTCAAAAAGCTGCTGTGGGACCAAGCTTTGATGGCGATGAGAGAGGCTACTGCAGCTCCACCTGCCGGTCCTTCTGCCTCAACAGAGCACGCTCCTTCCCATACTGAACAAGGGGACAATGCTAAAGCCAAGAAAAGGCATTTGGAACAGTCTCAGTCTCCTAAAAAGCGAAAGGAGAAAAGAAAGCATCTCGAGACCTAAGGGACTGCTAAGACAAGGTGTCCCAAAAAGGATAAGCTGGGGAGAAAAAATAAGAAACACTCTCATTTGGCTCACAAGTCTTACCATTCCCGTTTGTGATGGGACCAAGTGTCTCGGTACTGAGTGTACCTCCAATCTGCCCATCGTTGGTCCAGACAACATCATGACCATCTCCGAGTGGCGTACTGAGCCCCTCTCGATGGGCATCACCAAGACCTAGATCCAGCTCAGTCGACTCTCAAGCCCTGGAACCGATATCAGATGGAGAGATTAGGGAGTCGACCACCCACTCACTGGCACCTTCCCAACGTTTGGTGCAATCGGTCCATGACCATCAGGAGCCGATCTGTCCTCCCACTCCAACCCTCTATGGACATTTATTCCCGGACACCTCATTGGGATTGACATGCCAGCCTCCTTTTCAGCACCGACCCAGCACGTCCACAAAGAAGCCAGTACTGGATGCTACCTCCATACGGAGGCTTTGGACCTGAGGACTATGGGAATACTACCACCCCTACAGATTGGGGTGTCCACCACCACCAATGCAACAAAGGTGACCCCCAAAGCACTTACCACCAACAGCTCAGAATCTTCCATGTGACCGTTATTACTCATCTGGAAGAATCCCTGGCTTGTTCATCCTGTTTGAGTGCCACTTACTTTTCAGAATTGGATTTGGGGAACACAGAACAGGCATTGACATCCTTTGACCTTGTATCAACTCAAGGCCTGGGATTGCCTGGTGAAAGTATGGGATGGTTCTCCAAACTGCTAGTCCATATGTCCAGCTCCCTCGGTATCACTATCCAACAGCATACGGAGCAGGATCCAGGTAACATCTATGATATTATCAGGATGGAGGACACGGTTCCTCTGGCTCTGCCTTTCATATCAACCTTATGTCAGGCGATGATGGAACCTTGGCAAGTACCAAACCAGCCACATCCCACCTCCCAGCACCTTGAGTCAATGTATAAGGTCAAAGAACAAGACATCCCATTTCTACTGTAACATCCTGATCCTAACTCAGTGGTCATCAAGTCCATTCAGGGTCAACAGACCAGAGAACACTCTACACTGACCAATCATGAGGGATGAAAAAAATTGTCAGATCTACTCTGCCATGGGCCTTGGACTTTATTATGCCGACTGTCAGTACTTTTTGTGGCAAAAAATGGAGTCACTTGCTGCATTCCTCCCTGACCAACAAAGGGACTTGGACAGACTCTTCATCAACGCAGCTTTCCAAGCAACAGCTAGCGATGGTGAGGCATCATGTCATCTGTGATTCCAAGGCGCTTGCTGGCGCAATCACCCTCAGGAGACATGCGTGGCTCTGAGCTGGCAATCTCCCCCAGGAGACTAAGCAGAGGGTGGAAAACAAGCTGTTTGATGACACCAGTCTCTTCCACACTCACACAGATGAGAAGCTGGAGTCAATCCACAAAACGTGCCTTACTGCTCACAAAATGGGATGGGGACCCTCTCATAAGCGAACTTGTAAGAGGCCATGAAATGAGCAGAGTCAATACCACCCCTTCCAACCTTACCACCAGGAGTACTCCATGGGTCACCAACCATTCAACGAACGACCTACCCATCCCTGACAACCCCAACAACCTGCAAAGTGCCTCAACATTGACAGATGCCACCGCTAATGGGTCACACGAACTTCCCCTTCAAACCTTCTCCCATCCCAGGATAGACTGCAACATCATCTCCCCACAGGGGAGCCCATCACATCTGATCAATAGGATCTCCTAACTAGAGCACAGATACAAATCAAGTGTGAGACTGCGTTGTCTTTGCCTGTCCGGCCTGCATGCACGGGTTCTACTCAAATTCTTTTACGATACCAAAGAGAGACAGATGCACTTGCTCAATCTGAAACCTTTCTCCAACCAGTGCGTCTATACCGGTATGTTCAACACCACCGATGCCACAAACCTTCCCTAACAATCTTGGCCTCACCTCCCTCATTTGGGGATAGACTTTGATATCATCCCTCCACATGGGAGGCCAGCAGGCCTGACCCATAGGTCTTCTTAACTATATACCACGTACACAGAGGTTAGAGACTGCACCGTTTTCACCAGTCTGGCCTGCGTGCACGGTATCTACTCCAACTATATCATGTTATGAGACATGGATGAGGATGTTCACCCCATTCTAAACTTACCGTACCGAATAAACATAGTGATGTTTGCCCCATCCTACACCAACATGAAGTCATCTGACTCATCAAACTACTGAACTCAGAAGGACCATGCTCCAAAATATTCTTCTGTTGCTCAAAGACAATTGCTTCACATCTTGGGGTTAAAACAAACCGACTTCCCATAGACTTTTACCTGACACATGGACACTTCCTAAGGTTCATCGTCAATATCAAAGTATGAGATACAACATCCTCCCCTTAAGCCCTGTTTTACCACCAAAGGCTTTGACAAATCATATAATAGATCTATTCATATTAATTATAGAACACAGATCTGGAATCAGGTTTGCGACTAGACCCTCTTCATGAATCCGGCTGCCATGCTTGGTTTCTCCACAAGCTACCAGACTGTATCAAATAGAGATGGGAGCATTCATCCCATCCCTGACTTACGTAGAATTTACCAAATCTGAGGATGTCCATTTTGTACAAGTCCAAGCTGCGGATCAGACCATTACAGCTATGGTTCAACTGCAGTTCCACCCCTGTGCTATTATCTACATACACTGGTTGAAACATTTGGTTGATGGTTGAAACAAACCTGACCTAAGGGATGCTGTGGCTACCATCAAACCTGACTGCCACACTGGATACTAACGCATCCCCGAATGGATGTGTGACCCACTGTATATTGCTTCCAATTTAAGATACCTCACATATTCATGAAATAGTGGGACATATTGACTGTCTAGAGTTGCTAACGGTGTCCACAGCTCTCCGTGCCTTCCAAAGTATGCTGGAGGTACAGGCCATTCAGATAGCAATGGAGAATATGCTGAGCTGTGTTCCATGTGAACAAATGAAGAGAGGCAACATCGATCCCATTAGCACATCTCCTTTTTCTGTCAATGCCATTAAGTTTCAGCTTTTCAACCATACTCCCATTAGTCCAGCAACCACAGGATCAGTATACAAGCAGCCATCTCGCTGGTACTGAGAAGTAAGAAACTGAGTCCCCCAACAGATCCATGTCTACTATACAATATTACTGACTAATTTGGACATAAACAAAGAGTGGACCGATCAACGCTTCTGTCACCCTGATTCCCTCATCACCTGTTCCGAATCATACACTCTGAAATTGAAGCGTACTTTACATGCTGACTTTGGGACTGACAACTTCCTCAGTACCAAGTTTCCCTGGTACTGACAACAACCCTGGCACTGACAACAACCTTGATACTGACAACAGGTTCAACTTCCTCAGTACTGATGGCCTTCCCTGTACCGATAACCACTTCAGTGCTTCTACCATCATGCTGCATGCTCCAAGCTAAGCTGGAACAGGTTTGTGTGTTGAGTCAAATTAAGCCACAAGCTACACTCCTGCTGCACTGCTTCCGTCAGTCCCATTAAGTTTCAGCTTCTCCAAACAGTCTTCCACCATCCCCCCACCCTCCACCTGGAAACCAAAGACTTTGGTTCCCCAGAGACTGCCCAGCGACTCTTGGGAATTATGCTGCTGGATCGTTCACCGGCACCATTTAGGATCGGAACTGCGGCACTACCTGATCATCTCCAAACCTCCTACTCTTTTGACCTTCATTACTGAAAAAATTCCTGGCAAATGCTTTGCTCGGGTTCACCTAGCGCTGGTTCAAGAAGGCCACCTATACTTCCACAATACGAACATCCCTGACTGTCCCTCTTAATCATGGCTCCAGTTCCAAAAACCAACAAAATAGAACCGAAGTCCTATTCCTTTATTCCTAGCTGAAGTATTCCGGCAACTGGCCTGCTGCGAACACTCTAATTTTTCAGAGTAAATGTACCTGAGAGAACCAGCTCGGTCCCAAACTGAGTCATTTAGAAAAACCGAGCCTCTGTCCATTGAGTACGCTGAACACAACAAAGCAACACCTATCGATGGGGATCGTTTCAGTCATCTGATTCTCCTACCAACTGGCAAACTTTTCTTACTCATCCCTCGAAGAGACACTCCATCAGAACTGTAACTACTATCTATTGTACTCGCTTAAGCAAAACTAATACATGATAGGCTTTATGAACTTTCATAAAGCAGTTCTGACCAACGTAAAGCTGGTTTCACCTGAACTGCTTCCTGGCCGTGCCGTCCACTCTAGTATTCCTGAAAAGCAACACTGTCCCGCCTCCTGGTGGGTAAACTTGCTAGTCACCCATGTGTGTGATGCACAGAGACCATGACAAAGAAAGGCAGGTTGCTTACTGTAACTGTCATTCTTCGAGTGGTCATCTGCATTCACACAGCCCATCTGCCGGCCCCCCATCAGTGTCAGTGACTGGGTTCATATTTTATGAACTGCACTTCTCTTCAACTTACATTTCCTTGCTGGTACCAGTTGGGGGCGAATGGGTGGTCTTCGGCTGACTGGCGAGAGGGCAGGGACTCTGCCCATTATACAGGGTGGGGAGGTGGGGGGGAGATCCTGCCAAAAACCATTAGAGCTGAGAGAATCTTTCCGAAAACAGGTACTGCACAGGAGTAGCACCCATATGTGTGAATGTACAGATGACCACCCGAAGAACGACAGTTGCAGGTAAGCAACCTGGCTTTCCAGAGAACCCCCACCGCTTCTAATATGAAATACTGAACAAGGGATAGGCTTGGGACCGAATGCCTACTCCCATATGTTGCAATTTTTTCGGTGCCAGGCAAAAACAACCTATTTTCTAGGCATTTTAATAATTAATTTTATCTTGAGAGTTTTAAATTAATTGCCTTCAGCCATGTATTGTGTTGTTTTTATTGTCTTTGCTTTTGTATGTTAGAATGCTTGTTTTTCTTGTTATTGTTAGGAGATGTTTTAACTGCTTGTAATCAGCTTAGAGGGCCCACAGGCCAAGTTGGTGGAAAATAAGTCTAATAAATAAATAAATCTGTACCTGCCCAACCACTAATAGCTGGTTCAAAAGCCCTGCTCAGAAAGCCATCCCCCAAAGAGGTGAGGTGGACGGCAAATGGGAGAGCGGCCTTTTAGGTAGTGGCTCCTCATCTGTGCAATAGGCTTCCCAGAGAAGTATGTCTGGTGCACTCATTATCATCATTTGGGTGCTAGGCAAACACATTCCTATTCTCTAGATATTTTACAGTTTAAATAACATTGAATTGATTTTTTATTAGGGATTTTATGATGGTTTTATTACTGCTGTACCCAAGCAATTTTAAATTTATGTAGCTATAATTTATTGGGTTTTTTCACACTGTACAGTGCCCAGAGAGCCCTATGGGGCTATGGGAGAGGTTTATAAATCTAAAAATAAATAAAATAAATAATGGGTAATAACAAAATGATAGTAATCTGTTTATACCCGGTCAACATATTGTCAGATATTAAATATGTTTTATTCTGTTCAGTAATCAGAATCAACCATTCAGAGTGCATGACATAATAGTCTACAGCAAAGCACATTTTTTCAGTTGTAGCTTGCCTTTTCCAAAGTGGGAATCTGGGCAGGAAAAGCTTCTGATGAAAACTTTGGCTTTTTCACATGGATCCCTGACACATTCATGCTTAATTTTGCCTGTGGTGAGCATCCATTTGTTTTCTCTGTTTGTGTATTTTAAGTAACTAAAGTGATTAACTCTCTCTATAGCTATATCATCTATATTTGTGAAGATGGGCAGAGCACTGTGGATTGTGTACCACTTCCAAAGCTGTACCAGGGCGGGTGGGGAGTGGCACTCAGACGTTCCCTTTTCTCCCCCACTCTTCTGTTGGAGGGGAAATATCTGCATAGGCAAGGCGTCTGATCCTGAGGTTCCACAGGAGGGAAAGAAGCAGATCCAAGGCCGATCCTCTGCCCCAGCCCGATCCAAGGCTGGAACCGCTGCCCCAGCCTCAGAGACCTACATTGTGGGCTGCCACTAGCAGAGACGTGCACACTTTTCTTCGTGGGTATTCAGGGATGGCCTCCACAAGCATTCTCCTGGTGCAGGCAGGCAGGCAGGCCTTCTCCATGGCTGCAGGGCTACTTGCACCCTATCATAAACAGTCCAAGAGGATTAGGCCTGCATCCTTAGAAAGCCATTGGGCCATTATTTAAAATGACAATTAGAGACTGAACCCTTCCCTTCTGAGAAAAGTCTGAAAAGTGCCACTGCTGAGATTAGAATAATTCATATAAAATTTATAACTATGTTTGTGATTGCAAAGTACCTCAGTAGGGCTTACACAAGCATTGATCATAGGGCTGTGAAAATGTAGGCTACAAAGAGGGCATCTTTGGTTCAGCTCAACCAGGAAGGATGAGTGTTACATTTCACATGACTAACTCCTAGCCAGAAAGAATGCGACCCACATTGATTATTTTCGTAAGAGACTGAAGAGAATGTACTCTCTGGTCTGTTGGAAGAATTTCCGTTAGCTTCTGTGCTGAGAAAGCTGAGAGGAAGTCAGGTTTTCTGTCTGAGTGTGGTAAGCTTCTGCCCGTTTTTGATGGAGGTGACGTAAGTCACAGTTTCCAGATCAAAGAGTCAGGATTGTCTGATCCTGTGTGGGTCAGAGTTCCTAAAAAGTGTAGTGAAAAATCATTAAGTCAGTTGTACCCTGGAGAACAGTTCTTAGCTTAAAGGTGTCCTCTATTTCAGCCTTACCTAACTTGGTTTCCACCAGCTGTTCTGGGCTGCAATTTGCATCACCCTCAACCATCACCATGCTAGTTGGGGCTGATGGATGTTGTAGGCCAGAATCAGAGGGCAGCAGCAGCAGGCTGAGCTGGTTACCTACTAACAGTCTTCTCTGCTACGGTGAGATCATGTATTATAGATTCTGTGTATTATAGATGTAGAGCACCAGATGGGCACCTGTGCATGCAAATTAACATGTGTACATTTTATGCAAATGTTGCCCTCTTTGTGACGATGGTTTTCTTCCTTTTAGTGATACATAAGCGCCTAGTCTAGCGATTTTCAGAAAACGCCTACAAGGGGCATGCCTGAAATGTGTGGCATATGGGGAGGCAATGCAGGGCAAGGTTCAGTTCCATGCACCAACATGCCCCTTATAATGAAAAATTGATTTCTCACTGCTGTCTCACATGATGCAAGTGTCAGCTGCTTCCAACCACAGTACATTATGTAGAGAAAAATGTGGACCCACACCTCACCCTGTGCTTTGTTCATGAATGGGGCATGTCACCTCATCATTTCCCCAATGGCTCAGACAGAGTGAAGATTTTGTTTAATGTATTTATATAACTGCCATGATCTGAGCTGTAAAAAGAGCCACCCTAAACCTCCAGCGTAGAAAAAGCGTCTAGTCACACGCGCACACACATCCAGTATGTAAGGTGCAGTGCTATCTGTTGCAGTGCATCCATTCTGGCTGACAAGAACCTCCCTTGAATCAGAAGACAAAGCAGGTGTATAGCTGCAACTCCCTTCCCGTCCCCTTGCACCTCTTCAGTCACTTCCACTCACATGGCTAACAACTATTACTCACATGGAGGGCCTTTTCGGCGGTGGCGCCCCCACTACGGAATGCGCTCCCTGGAGAGGTTCGCCTGGCGCCGTCGTTATCTGCTTTTCGGCACCAGGCAAAGACCTTTTTATTTCAGTCTTATTTTAACTGTTAATTGTAGATTTTGTTTTAATTTATTGTGTGGCTTATTGTTTGTTTATTTGGATTATTGTGTGTGTTTGTTTTAGTTGATGTTGTTTATTTAATTTACTTAGTTGTTACGTTTATTTAACTAGACTTTTAGTTGCCGAGATGCACCGTGCGGGGAGGGATAAATTAGAATTGTTTTATCACTATTGTATTTTAATTCATGCTGTTAGCCGCCCCGAGGCTTTGTTGCGATGGGGCGGCCTATAAATGTTTTAATAAAATAATAAATAAATAAATAAAACTACACACTGGACCCGCCCCTGCCATAACCTCCTTGCCCCTCCCAATTGGGGCCACTATTGAGAAAATCTCATCTTGGGTAGCCATCCACATAGCTCTGATGGTTGGGGAAAAGAGAGCAAGGTTGCAATTTCATTTATGTCTAGACAACTCCTGGCATCACTCAGTCAACATGCATAGGATTGCTCCTTAAGCCTCTGCCAATGATCTGGATACATGGATAGCTGAGGGGAGGGGAGGTAGCCTCTAACATATTCTGGCCTTGGCTGCTTAGCCAGTGGTATGGGGTATTGAGAGTTCTAGGCCCAAGCATCCAGAAGGCCACAAGTTGGTTTACAGCATGAGAAGTGAAAATCAGCATGTTAAGCAGAAGGACGGAAACCAAGTGTGAGCCAGTGAAGTTGACACAAAAGTGGACTTACAAACTTAAAACAGCTTGTCCCCCATTAAGCCTCTGATACTTGCCTTCTGGATCAGTTCTAGCTTCTATTTAGTCTTCAGGGTCAGCCCCACATTAAGCACTACAGTAATTTATCAAGAGCTGAGTGACAAAGCCCAATCCTTCAGGAAAGAGCAGGGTGCAACTCTAACACTGGGTGGATATCTAGGAGCACTACTGAATCCAGGAGCTTTTCAAGATGAGGACGTTGATGATCAAGTCTCTAAGCAACTTCACTGAGGATTTTCATGTAAACGATAAATGGCATGGGGAATAAGATGGCCTTTGCAGCATCCTGCATACCAAAAGTCCCAGAACAGCAGCCTTCCAGCCTTGTCTTAGGAGACTAATCCCCTAGGAAGGAAGAAGTGGAACTACTTGCAAAATTGCACCCTTCCTAGGAAAGTATTCCAAAGCATCTTACAGTCAATAGTACCACATGGTACTGAGAGGCCCAGGAGAATCAACATAGATGTACTTTCCCTCACCACCTTTGAGCATGTAACATCTGCCAGGACGAAAGCAGTTTGCATTCCAAAACCTGCATGTAAACCAGACTCAGAAGGATTTAGATAGCGAATATTAGTCAGGAATGCCTGGAATTGGCCACTGCTATTGTCAGGGAATCTCAGATTAGCAGCCGCAAAAATGTACACTCAGATCCACAGGGAAGCTCAGCAGTTTTATTGGAGAGAACAGCCCTGGTAAACCCTGGGTTTGCAGAGTACAACCCTACCACAGTGCCGCCAGGTAGAGGTCTGCCCACCAACTGCAAAATTCAAGAACCATATACAGAATGTTTCAAAGGTTTTGAGTCAAGTACACAGGAGCAGGGTTGTTGATGAGCACATAATGAGTACATAATACATTCATGGTCAAGACAATGCAAGAAGTCTGCAGAGGAGACAAAACACAATAGTACAGCAAATATCAGTGATAACAGGAAACTGGTATGACAATCAGAAAGGCACATGAATCATTACTGGTCTTGGGTGCGAGCTTGAACATGTAAGCAACTCTGATTACAGCATGACAGGAAAAACTGGTCAGAGTAGCTTTGGCTGCTAGCAGAAGAGTGGACATCAAGTAACTTTCCTTGGGAGTCACATTCTGCGGAGGAGTAACTTTGCAACTAAATGTAGCAACTGCCTCAGGTGATCAATGAGTCCCAGTCTCTTAAAGGGACAGATGACTAATAATGCCTCAGGGAACAAACAAGGAGCCTGGCTTGGAATTCTGGTTCTTTCTGGGCAAGGGGAACAGGAACTCTGCAGGTTTGATTTTATATCACAAAGGCACATATAAGCAACCTTTCTTTATAAAGATTTATTTGGATTTCCCTAACACTATACTTTGGGGCATCTTGCTCAAGTATGGGGCACTCAGGAAAATCAACTAGGAATTATTTAAATGTGGAATCTAATGATCTAATGCTTGCAGTAAGCAATTTTTAATTATTTTCCACTGCCTTTGGGAAACCATAGCTACTTAAGAATTAAAAGAAAAGGAATTTGCAACAAAAATTAATTTGTAAAATAAAATACCAAGACTCTTGTACCCTCTCCATTTGCTTCCCCCTTTAGAAAATATTTGTAAGTATATGTGGAATTTTCAGATTATTTTGGAAATTCAATGCCTTTCTTTCACTACTATGAAACCCAAAATGGCCCCTCTGCAGGAGCTGGAGGCCTGTATTCCTCCCTGAAGGGGCATGAAGAGCAAGCCATTTCAGGCAGTTGAGAGCATGTCAGTGTTACAAATCTATGCCAGGGCTTCTTTGTTCTTCCTCACAAGAGAGGCAATCTATGGGGAAAACATCCTGAGCTTTGTGCAAATCTCCCTGTAAAGCTGTGGGGCACACTGATCCTTAAGTGCTCTACCTGGGTAGCCTGCTCCTCTGCTTTGCCAAAATAGGGAAGGGCAGAGAATGCTTGGATGTCATAAAGATCTGTGGTGTGAAGTTCATCCAGAGCAAGAGCATGAAGAAAATGCGAATTTTCTTTCAGCTTCATTCCTTGGGCCTATCAGGAATATATTCTGCCATTCCTGTAGCCCCTTTAACCTGGGTCTGGATGGCTGGTGCATATGGTCTTCTAGGCTGGGTTTGGGGTCACAGTTGACCCATCCTGATATTGCTGCCTTCTTCCCCTCAGCAAGTATTTTCTAGAAGTCTTGAATGTAGGGTAGGCTGACTTAGGATTTTAATCACACTGCTAGGTGCACATATAGCAGGGAAGGAAAACGAGATATAAACTTATTTAAATTACTTATTATTTGAACAAAACACCGGAACCAAAACTAGGAAACTTGTGAAGTTCAAATGAGCCAGACAAGTCTACAGCTCAAAATCCATCAACTCCAAATGAGCCAGGCCATCTTATTTTGGCAGATCCCTATGCTAAGTGATAGGTTTTGCTCAACATGTTGTGTGCAATGTGGTTAGCAGTAGTTGTAGTAGTTGTTTCTATTTTATGGTCACAGACCAGAAAGTTCATAAAAAAGATAAAATAGCAGTAGAAAAATAAAAACACAGTTAAAACAAGTACAATTCATACAATATTTTCACTCAAGCAAGTGACTTTTTTTCTAACCTTCATTGCAGTCATTAAAAATTTGGCAACATTTCTGTTAACATAAGAGGAAACATCCCTTAAACAATTAGATACCAGAGTGGAAGAAACATTCCCATAAGGATCCATTATTAAAGCTTTAATCAATTTCTCTCTGCATTCCCTATAAAAGCTGCAATATAAGAAAACACATCCCACCATTTCTACTGCTCCAGCACCACAAGAACATACCTGTTCCTTGACTGGGGTCTCATTAAATCATCCTTTTAAAAGTGCTGATGGTAGCCTATTAAAACGGGCAAAAGTAAACCCATCATTATAGCAATTATTGCAGTTAAGATGCGATAATGAGGAACAAGTTTGCTAGCAGCAGTTCTCAAATATTGAAGATCTGGATCTAGTAATCTTTGAACAACAAGGAATTGTGACTTCTCCAATCCATAGTTGCCCATAACTTCTGCAGAGAAACCTTGCTGATGTAGCTTCTTGCCCATTTCTCTCATCTGTTGATGAACATACAGTACATATCTGAAAGCAGCAGAGGCAGGTAGCTACCAGGAGCTACCAGAAAATGTCAACGTAGCCACCTTTTAAAGGCTTCAATCCACGTCATACACCTAGCAGATCAAATTCCTAATTCCTAATCTTAAAATCTGCTGCTGGCTAAAGTTTGTTGACCTTAAGTTTAAAGTTCAATTGCTTGTTGACATTGTTCAGACCAGAGCCCAGTGCTCTGCATTTGGATTCCTACTTGTTTTATATGGAAAACCTAATTGATGGTATTGCCATTTAAAGCCCATTTAATTTGTTTTCTCACTTTAGAGAACACCAGAACTTTAGATTTATTATAATTAATTATCAAACCATTCATAGAGCAATAAGTTTCAAATGTGGCTAGTAAACGATTTCACTCAATTCTGGAAAGTGACAACAGAACAGCACCATCAGTTATTTCACTAGGACTGACAGGCTACCATTCTGGAACATTAGAAGACAAGCAAAGGTTATGTGAGAAAAGAATATTAAGAGTCCTGAAGTATTGCAGAAAAATGTCCTTCCTGTTCATAATTAGAAATATAACATAACAAGCAGGATATTCATAATGCTCCGACCAGACTCCCATTACAAGTTGCCTGAATAATATTATCCTTCTTTTGTATAGCATTTAATGCTCTGACCACCTGACCATCCCTATTACATTCTGTTGCCATAATGAATGCACATGACAGACTTTATTCGCTCTATCATTTTGTATAGTCTTATTTATATAGCATAAGTTCCATCTCTCTCTTTTCCCAGTTCTTTTCTTTTGGTTTATTAAAACTTCATATTCTCATTTCAATTTGTAATATATTTCTAGTAGAGCTTTGTCTCCATTATTTCAATATGCAGAATAAACTTGCCTAATCTATGTCTTGGGCAATCTAAACTCATTATCGAAACAGCTTTTGTTTCTGTGGTCTTTATTCCCAACCAGGGAACTATGCAGCTAAAGTCTTCTGTATACTAGGAATTAATGTCTCATAATGGTACAGCTTTTCTTCATCAGTAGAGGCTAAAATGAGATGATGTACCAACAGGGGATGCTGTGAATGAGTCGAATTTACCCTGCATATTTTTTGTACACAATCCCTTTCACGCATGGGAGCAGAGAAGACTCTAGTAATGAAGAACTAGTGGGTAAATTGATCTTTAGGGGAGGTTCAATTAATGTCACTAATGTGTTGTGGTCAGTGTTCATATGATTATAGATGTTAAATGACTTAATAGCCCTCCTAAGTGACTGACAAACAAGGACATAGTCAACAACACTGGTTCCTAGCATTGAACTAAAGGTGAATTCACCCAACATATTGCTTAGAGTACTTCCACTCGAGGTAACTTTATTGTGTCAGCATGCTAAAAGAGCTAACAAAGTTTTGAATGACAACAAAGTTTTGGATGACATCCTTGGAATATCTATATGAAGAGTATCCTATCATATGATTAATTCCTTGGAGATGTTGGGACTTTGCTAATAAGTTGTCATCAGGGTGCAGCTGGACATTAAAATAATCAGCCACAAGGACCTGAGCTGATGGAAGCTTTGCCTTGACATATTGTTCTAACTCTTCCCACTGAGCTTTCCTTTCCTTTCCACTTGTTGGGAGACCCAGAAGGGAAGTATAGGATAGATGGTGAACCAAATTCATGAGTTTCCAGAAACTGGAAACTAAGCCAGTTCTTTGTGTCAGCAGTGCCAACATTTACTTTAGTGGGATAGGACTTAACTGCCAGTTCATCGTCAGAGTAGAGATCACAAGTTTTTGATGATCCATCTTGCTCTGGGTTTTTGACTAAACATACTAAGGAAAGCACCTTAATTTCCTTAAATGATGTTTTATCATCTGAATTGAATCCCAGCATGGTCTCCCCCCCCCCCCCTTAAAGAGCATAATGTTTCAGGTCAACGATGAGGTCAACGATCTGGCTGCAATACCAGATTTAGTGCATTAAATTCCATAAAAGTTGTTATTGCTTCCTTTGGAATGAACCAAGTGAGTAGCTTTCTCTTGGCAATGGAGGCTGGCTAGAGGCAGTAGTGTCTCTAGGAACTAAATTGTCACTTGGAGCAAGAGGGGCTAGTTGGTTTAAAATCCCCAATATTTCCCTAAGTTGATCATATATTTTTTGCATTGTATTAGGCACTAGGAAACACTGGTTTGCTGAAAGTTCTATAAGGGATAAATCAGCAGAGATTCACTCAAACATGGTGGCCTCAGGTTCAGAAGGGGTGACAGAAACATCTTTATTCCTAAGGTGGGGGGAGATGTTATTATTGTCATTATCTTTAACAGATACTGGGTGTCCATTCTCATATTGAGCAGTGGTCCCTTTCACTTGGGCTCCTTTAAGGATCAGAAAGTTGTCAATTTTAGACTGCTTAGAGAGTGGCTGTGGCAGCAAAGCACTAGAAGAATTACATCTCTTCCCAGCTTTCATTATTACCCACTAGAACTCATGTTCCTCTCTAAAGAGAAGAGAAGAAAAAGAAAGAGGGAGATAGATGGGAATATTCAGTTGTTAGGCTTGAACAAATATTCTGTACAACTACAAGCCTAAACAACTGTATCATACAGCATAAACAAACATTTCCCCTTACTTAGACAAATAGAAACCCTATTGTGTTTATAAACTGCAAAATTTGTCAGAGGAAACGGAGGTTACCCTTTATTGTAGTCCATACCATATGTCCCTCAGGTGATATGTAACAGTCTGCTTAACAGTGGTGCGACTTGGTTGTTAAATCAGCTTTAGTGTGACCACTAATGCAGTGTGCCCTCTTTTGAGCATCCCCCGCTTTCATTTCTAAAAGATTTGGTGGGAGAGGGTAGAAAATTTATTCAGGAACAAGTGCCATAAGTAAGAAGACTTCAGAGCACAAAGCAATAAGTGGCTTAAAGTGGCAGTTCTGAGGCAAATGACAAATAAACTGAAAATACATTCATGCATGTATTGCACCCAGTCCTGTCTCATCTGCAACTTTACTATCTTTCCTGGAGTTCTATCCTGGAGTTAGCTTGGGGATAAGTTTGGATGGTACTCAAGAGTCTGCATCTGTTGCTATTCACAGATCAAAATCCCACGGTGAAAAGCTGTAGGCTGATATAACTTGTCCGTCCTGTGTAGATACAACCCACACCACATGCAGGTGCTGCAGGGGCAGCTCCATCTGCTGTAGACATGCCTAGCAGCCCTTCCACCCCACCTTCCCCATGTCCAGAGGATGTCCTCATTTCAATGTGTAAGGAGTCCTCTGCTTTCCCCCATGGTCCACACAGAATCCCTTGATGCAAGGAAGGGCCCCGGCTCAGCCAGGCCCTCCACTGTAAGGAAAAGCTCTGCATGTGGGCACCAGCGCGTTTGAACACTCCCTTCAAATGTGTTCTGAATTATTTTTTAATCACCACAAATACTGGATTTCCTTATATTGTGAGCCTCATTGTGACAAAAGTGTTTAACATTTAGAAAAATCTCTCTCTCTCTCTCTCATTCATCTATATGTGTGTGTGTGTGTGTGTGTGTGTGTGTGTATGAGGTTCAGAATGGGCTGAAGAGAGGTTTTGAGTCTTTCCAGGGCCTTGCCCCCTGGGTTGCAGCTGGAATTTCAGGGAACATCTTAACCCATCCTCCTGAAGTGCTATGCTTCCAGTTTGGGTCTCCACACACAAATACACAAAAGTAAAGTTGCAGCATTAGCTAAACTGATGTGACTAGTGGAAAGCATAGTTTGGTACAAAGGGGAGGGAAAATAAGAAATAGCAGATGTAGGGGTGGAAAGATGGGGTGGGAAATTGTGATTTAAGAGAAGTATAGGTGGACCAGGAGGCTGGCTGAGTGAAGTGGGGGTCAGAGGCTGCAAATAAACAGAATGGAGACAACGCAAAAGTTTGCTTTCTGTGGACCCCCCCCCCCGCCTTTCCTAAGCATGAGTTGGATTGATTTTATGTGAAGTCACACAATATTTTAGAGAGAAAGTGCCATGGCTGGGCCTTTGGGGCAGGAGGTGCCAGTGGTTAGATGGGAAGAATGAAGAGGGTTACATTTTCATTGTGCCATCTCCTTCCTCAGATTTGTTGGGCTCTGCTTTGGGGACAAATTTAGGAAGGGCTGAAACTTCAGCTGATTGATGGGTGCCAGTGGAATTCTTTTTGGGTGTAAAAAGATGAGGAGTTCTGAATTTCATTAATCTCTACGCATGCATATCAAGACAGGCAGCCTTCAAAGTAATAGATTACTAATAATTTTGAGGAGAAGACCCTAGTCTTCCAACACTATCATAATATAAAAGTTTTCATCACCAAGTAAGACAGTCATTTTAAAACATATAAATGTGTGACAGACAATTCAATATTAATATATTTTTATTTATATAAGTTATTGAATAAATACAAATGGTCTACGATATTCTTGAACCAGACTTTTGCAATGCATAAATACAGTTATATAAATATGTTTTATAAATACTGGTTAATATGGATGCTCCTCTTTACTCCTTGGAGAGTTTCACATGTCATATGCACTGCTGTTATCAAGACATCAAGCATACAGATCAATAAAAATGACTAATAATGTGATGTAAAGGACACCAAACATGGTACAGGGCAGGATGACTGTGCTTTTATCAGCTGGAAGCAGGAAGCGGGGTTTTAACCGGGGAAGGGCTCTTCTTCCACAATCTGGATTGAGGCCAGTGGGCAGACTCCTGTGCTGACTGCCCACATGCGTCCTGCCCTGCTGATCCTGCTCCACCAGCAGGGGACTCATCACTCATGCACTGGAGATGCAGCACTTCTGGGTGCAGTTCGAATTGACTGGAATGGAAGCACTCATTTCTCAAACTGGGCAGGCCAGCATGACCCACGTGGCATTTGCAGGAGCTGCCTGCAAAGTGTCATGTCTGTGCTGTGCAAGTGGGATATAGTTGGATATGGCAAGAAAGAATGAACGAACGAACGAGGGCCCTATACATAGACAGGCAACACTGCATACTGCTCAGCAGAAATATGCAGCTGGAAAGGTATTTTTTAAAAATGCAAATTGTCCCAATTGTCTAGGAAACTTGAAGTAATTTGAGCCTACTGAAGCATTCAACATGGATCACTACATAAGAGCACTAAATGCAGCCTTCCCTTAACCCTGATGGTTTCCCTATGTCTGCTAATCCCTGCAGCAACATTTTATTCTCAGCCACCCAAGCATATAATTCCTATGCTTCTGGCTTCATCCTGTAGTTGATCATTGATGTCCTGCATTCAGCTTCTTGGGGATTTGGCTGCTCTTAGAATAGGCTTGGGTGGTAGGAATGGCACAGGTGCAACCAACAGTAATCACCTGTTTCTCTAACCAGTACAGATGCTGGCAACCCGCTGGCTTCCGTTTGAGGACCAAGATCTCCTGTTGAATGGGAATAGAGTTCAAGCCGTAATTTAAACCGCGCCCTGTGGAGTCTAGGCAGGCAGAATAGCGGCAACTGGCATCATAAATCACGTGTGGAAACCTGTTGGGATCCTCGTTCATGCTGTCAATTAACACACAAAAGGGAAACATGGTAAGAGAATTTCTTAGAATACATAGAACCTTGCATTGAAATCAAGCACTGAAGCTCAACCATCTGTAGTGGGAAGGAAGGTGAATGTGATTCTGAAAATGCTGGCTGCAAATGGTAACCAACAGTCCCACATCCTACAGTTGTGCATGAGAAAACATAACATTAGCACATATTCTTCCTGCTGCAGATTCCTGTGACAGATTCTTCTCTATAACCCTTTGTTTCCACAAACTGAATTCACCTGCACACTTCATGAGACAAGAAATATTGGCGGTGCCAGTGTCAGAACTTGCTCAAAAACTGTGCATAACATAAATATTAACCATGCTCTCTGTCCGTGAATCAGTCCCTGTCACAGGTGATCCTACTGTAGCAAGATGAAGCGAAACAGCACACATGCAGTGAGGTTGGCTTGTTATTGAACATGCTGGAAAGTTTCCATAAGCCAGTTCTATTGGAATGGAGATGAGCCTGGAAACCAGCTGACCCAAGTGTCCCCTAATGCAAGCCCTACAGCTATTGCTGTAGAACGGTCCAGAAGCAGGATGGATCAGAGTGGACCTGAAGGACTCTTGAAAGGATTAGCTGAAAAATTCAAGGGGCAATCAGGTCCCTCTCTCCCTCCAATCTGGCTCCTAAAAAAATAGGCTGGCTTCATGGTGGATGGCAACAACAACGGCAACAGCAGCAATAGCATGGTGTCCTGCAGCGCAACACTGAGTGGCCTTTGCAGCCTAGGTGTGTTCAAGCGCAGCAGAACTGTCATTTGCACTTGCTATGAGAGCCACTGCATTTAAATCAAAGGGAAGGTGTCCGAGATGCAATACCTGTAATTCCATGGAGACAGAGACCGGCTCCTGACATCCGGAAGCAGCTTGTTAGCTGGCTGGGTGTGAGCAATATGTATGTTGACCCTCACACTATCTGGGAATTTGTTGTCCTGTTGGGATGGGCAGTTATCACTTATTCTCTTTGTGCGTTCCTCCTCTCTTCTAGGATTTCCATGGGCAAAATTCATGACTGCAAGCATCAGCACCAGCAGCCCGATCTGAAAGGAACAATTGATACTCTTGGGATATACGACAGTTTTCAATACATGGAATGTCATGTCAGGCTAGCATAAAATGTAATTTGGAACCAAGAATATTGGCTGGAGTGCTCAACAAACATGAGCTTGCGCAGAGTGGCTTGCAAAAGGTTTGGTGGAGTTTAGCACAGGAGAACTTAAGCAGCTGGAGAGGAGCAATGGTTACCTTTTTAAATGAGGCTGAGATTTGATTGAAAGCCCCTTCTGTGAGCCGAACCCTTTTATTCTCTGCCTGGCGCCGTCGTTATTTGCTTTTCGGCGCCAGGCCAAGACCTTTTTATTTAAATGTTATTTTAATTGTTAACTTTATTGATTGATTTTAATAATTTCTCAGAATGTCTCCTATATTTTATGTAATTGTATCATTTATATTTATTTATGTTTGGAAGCCGCCCCGAGGCTTATGTGAATGGGGTGGCATATAAGTTCTCCAAATAAATAAATTCTGATTCTAAGACACCTCATTTTCAAAAATCTGAAGGATCCATTCAGCACATTCCTTTCATGGGTCATTCAGGAATGTATTATTTCATCGCATTTATATCCCCCTTTTGCAGAGCACCTGAGGTGTCTTCCATGGCCTTCCTCTTCTCCATTTATCCTCACTCAGAATAACCCTGTGAGGTAAGGCAGATGGAAAGACAACAATTGGCTCAAAGGCACCCAAGTGCACACTGTGGCCATGCAGGGACCAGAACCTGGTACTCCTGGGTCCCGGTCCACTGTAACCCCTGTGCCCTGCTGGCTCCGTGCACAAAATTGATTTATGTATCGATCATTTCACAAGAAAAACCGGGTCCTAAGGAAAAACAGTAATGAGAGAGAACAACAAAATTCAGCTGAGAATGACTTTCTTGTACATCAATTCTCTTTTTAATCCAAATGAAACCACGAGGGGCATAGATGAGAAAATGTCTGTTAACACATTTCTATCGAATGTTGAATCAAGTGAGTTGGATCAGAGTTTCACGAGCATTGCTGATCTACTGGAGGGCAATCCACCTAGTAAAAGTTAATGGTCTCGAGGAAAAGGCTGCCATCCAAAGTATTCTGTTTGCCAGAGCAATGGCAGTGTAAGTGTTGGATGACAGCACTCAGAATTCTCACCCAGCAAGGCCAAGGCTAGACTGGCTGGGACTTGGGGGCTACAGTCCAACACATCTGCGGGGAACAAGGCCAGGGGTCACTACTATAGCACTGAGACTTGGTAGCCAAATGTTTCCGAAGTAGGACCTGCCTGTTTCAAAGGGCTCGGGGTGTGGGTCTCTTAACATGTGGACCAACGGCCTTTTCAGGTGTTTCAGAATTGCTAGCTTAATCCAGCTTCTTGCCTGGAGACTCTCCCTCGGGGTTCCTGGCCTGGCCATCAGAAATCACTGTTCCTTGTATGCTGGCACTGTAGCAAACCACTGTGTGCGGGTCTCTCGTGGCAAGCAGATAGGACAAAAGATGCACTCTTTGCTTGTGTAGGCTATGGCAGGTAAAGGGCAGCTCTAACCAGAACTGAGTGACTTTTAAGGAGCTTTGAAAGAAATCTCCCAGGCTTGTATGAGAGGTTCAGGACACAATCATCCTAAAGCATACTAACACGGAAAATAAAGTGTTTGGGGGACGGGTTTACTTAAGAGTGAAAAATAATCAAGTAAAGCGAATCCTCGAGAAACTAAAGAAAACCAGGATAACTGTCTTTATATAAAAAGATATGGATTCTATTCAATAGCCAATGGCCTCTATTTTGGGTAGCACGTAGGTTAGAGGAGTTCAGTATGTGTAAAAGGCATGCATTAATACAATCCTGCATGCAGAAGGAAGATAGAACAACATAAAGAAGAAAGAACTACGATACAAGAGAAAATCTTGTTTTTTCAGTATTTAAACTGCAATTGTTACAACTTAGACACTCAATGAAGCTACAAACACAGAGCAATTGACAACAAGCATAATCAATGTACTCACCAGTGAGAGAAGTCTTTGATGATACATGGTGTCCTGGTTCCTGTTGTGAAAGTCTCTTGCTTGGTGTTCTGCCCTTGAATACCAGTGCCTTGACTTATACCCCAAAGTGCCATAGCCAGCTCCTTTTATACTGTTTTCTCTTCAGAGCCACGGTCATTTTTCCGTGGCTGTACTGAGACAGATTTCCAGCCCTCACTTCTGGTTCTGGGGCAGCCGTGGGCAGCATTTTTTTCTCTTCTATACCACTTCCTTGAAGTGTTACGTGCTACACACATACAAGGGGATAACAAGGGAAATAACATGAGATGTGCCACTCACCTCATCATGATTTGGACCAACCGATATATCTGAACAGAATACAGATGAGCTGCAAGATAAGAGCATCCTGACTAATCAGTGTGTGTGTGTGGGGGGGGGTTGTGTGTGTGTCAGTGTGTATGCATGCATGCTTCATCATCATAGCCTACCTGTTGTAAAATAGATGACTCTAACTATATGTGTGTATCAATATATTCAAGGATAAATAGATGCACAACCACCAAATGCATACACTGGACAATCAAGCACCCTCTGCCACATGAAGCAAACATGTCATTCCTTCATTGGTTGCTGTGCATCACAGAGTTTGCTCTTTATTCCCATTTTTTCCATGCTTCCTCAAGATTGCTTGGAGCAGCATTTTAATCTCCCAGCAGCCCCACCTTGGCAGTGAGATGCTGACTAGCTCAGGAAGCTATACTGTGAACTATACTGCTGATATTCAGGCTCAGTATTTTAGCAGCTACAGCACACCAACTTTACTTTCTCAAATAATGCTACTTTTGCATTGGAAATACGGTGCTTATTCCTTATATGTTGGAGCAGCCATCTTCCCCCCCATAGCACATCTGTTCTTTGGAAACTGCATTTTCCATACACTCAAGTTGCAACCCTAGGCAGTTTCTTTTCTCTAAGTACAAGTTTTAGATTAAAGGATATTGTGCTATTGTGAGGACATACAGTATGTGACACAATGACTGGCTTCACAAGACACAATAATTTATGGTGGTTTCATGGGTTGTCCGAACCCAGCAATCACCCCACACCTTGAGGTGGCTTATTAAACCACCCCATCTAGCCATGGATTGTAGTAGGGTAATAAACCTCCTGTAGCTTGTTGTGTTGTCTGGACCCAACAAAATAGGCCATGATCAAGTCAAGAAAGTGGGAAATCCCTTGGCAAGATCAGCAGAAAGTCTTGGGGCTCTGGCCGAGGGCTAGCAGCTGACCTCCTTTCCCAGGCATCTCAGAATGCCAAAGCAGGGTTTGGGGAGCAGCTGGGAAAGACTTCTCTCTCTCCCAGCAAACAGCAGGGGGGAGGCCCTTAAAGCATGGGGAAACCCCCATGCAGGGGGACAAGCTTGTCCCTTGAAACCTCGTCCCCTCTCCCCACTGGGATGGACTGAGTTTGGCCATTTTCTGAAGTTCTATTCACCCAAGATAAATGGCAAAGACGGGAACAGCTGGAGCTTTCAAGCATGCCCCGATCTCTTGGGGATCTTGCATGCAAGGAGGGAGAATTGCAGTGGTGTCCCCCAAAATACTTTTTGTTACAGGTTCTTTAGGGTTTTTAGGGTGTCCTTGTTCATCTTTGTTACTGAGACTTGGGAAAGTGAGGGGATACCAGGCTACAACAGCACTCCAAAACCCTGAGGATTCCCCCGGCCCGGTTAAAATAGTTTTAAATAGCTAGCAGTAGGCTACATAGTAGCAATGTGGCTTGTACACTGTGTCCTTGCTCTGCCCATGGGCAAGCAAGTGCCCATGCCAATTTGCATATTTGCAAATTGTATTCAATTTTTTTTTTAAGGTGCAGTGCTAGGAAAGCCCCCTTTGCAACAGAGTTCTGAGGAGGCTTGGGGCATCACGTGGTCTCAGTTGCCCTCATTTTTCAAAGTGTGGGTAGCACAGAGGCACTTACTGGGAAAAAAGAAAAAAAAGAAAGAAAGAGAAAGGGCAAGCCACAGCCCACACTGAACGGCTTGCCACAGCTCGGGGACATCTTGGTGCTCCTACAGTATCCACTGGGATTCAGCAGGAGAACTGAGGTGGGGAGCAGGGGGGAAGAGGAGGGAGGAGGCTATACACAACCCCTGTTGTGCCTACCTGATCTTCTATCAGGGCCAGAAGGATTTTAAGCACGCTTCATGGTTAATGTTCCCAGGGGGTTTAATATGTTGTGCAAACCAAGCCAGCTTGCTGGGTTCACACATCATGGCAACCTAGAATTCAACAACCCATGGGTTAGTGTTATGTGTGAACCAGGTCATACAAGGGCTGATAGTTAAGTCATTATTATGTTAACCTTTCCCTGATGGGGCTATATCTATTTTGGGATGCTATTGCTGGTAAACTTTCTTTCTCTGCCCATAGACAGGGTGAGTATATGGTCTGTACGTGCACAGCTGAGTAACTATGTCTACAGGAAAGGGACTGAATGATAGAGTGACCTATTTTCCTTTTTCTAACTGACTGTTTGAAGTGATGGAAAGGTATGTATCACTGATTCATTCTGATGTTGGTTTGTCTTTGGCAGGTAGTATATGAAATGGAAATTATTATTACAGGTAGCACAACTCTTACTAGGATAGCCAAACTTTCCACCACTGCCTTTCCCTTCTGCTGATAATCATAATTCCAGCATACATGGGGCACTTCAGAGCTACAAATTTCCATTCTATGCATTTGTGTCGGTTTGTTTGATTGAAGATGTGGCGGGGGCTGGGAAGGGCAGCCACTGTCCGCGTGGGTTTATAATGTGGGATGCCAAGCAATATCTGAACCAGGTCAGTTCCTTGCAAATTTTACAATGATCAAAAACCGGATTGTATCTATGTATTTGCCCACCACAATCTTAAGTCACACTCTTTAAAGGAACATATATTTCATTCAGAAATGTGGAGTCCTGCTTGACACCTTCATTCCTAGGTGCCAGGCAAAAGTAGTTCTTTTCCTAGGCTTTTAAGGACGACTGATGTTGACATTTTGAGCTCAGAGCAGTTTTGACATTGCTGTCTGTTTGAATGGACTGTTGCTGCTTTAACTTACCATGTTCATATGTTTTATTATTTTATATTTTCTTATACTCAAACTACGTTAGCCATCCTGGGAACATACTTCATGTTGCAGGTATGGGCTGTAAAGTATGCAATAAATACTTTCTTGCCATTTTCAAAGGCAATAAGAATATTTCATATGCTGTCACAAGGCTTCTTATACAAAATTAATTGATCATACAGTTCATGAACTGAATACATTCCAAGGTTTGACCTTCTCAGCTACTTGTGACAATGCAAGTTCAATTACAGAACCCTTCCTAGTATAAAGAACAGTGAAACTCCATTTTCATTCTTATGAGAACTTCATTGTCCTATCCTTTAAACTCATCCCATGGGAATTCCTTAGCTTATGTTGCTCTCTTCAGCTGTTTTTACTGTGTCAGGGCCCCTCAATGGCAGCCGTGAGACAGGATAACCAGGTTCAGTCAGGGAAGACCCCTTTCACCTTGAACCTCAACAGTTTATTGAAAGATCACTCAGGACCCCTGCAGTTACTAATGGCAGCATTCTAACATGTAGTAGTTCTCACTGCCAACTACAAGCTTTTAGAACATACACAGAATGTTTTATAGATTCTGAGCCACATGGCATAGCAGCTGATCAGGTGATGGCAAAATAAAGGGAATACAGTGAAAAAGAATGTGAGAGATCTGCAGAGGAGACTTAATACAATAGCCTTGATTAAAAGGGATTACTATAATGTTCACTCTGTCACAGGTTTTATTGTTGGTCTTGGCATGCAAATGAGGGTAATTGCAATACTGCTTAGAAAAACTTGTCTAGTGTCTTATCAGTTTTGATTGCTGCTGTTGTTGCTAGTCGTGAAGTAGCGTCTGACCTATCGCAACCCCATGGACAACATTCCTCCAGGCCTTCCTGTCCTCCACCATCCCCCGGAGTCCACTCAAGCTCACACCAACTGCTTCAATGACTCCATCCAGCCACCTCATCCTCTGCCATCCCCTTCTTCTTTTGCCGTCAGTTTTTCCCAGCATTAGGCTCTTCTCCAGGGAGTCTTTCCTTCTCATTAGGTGGCCAAAGTATTTGAGTTTCATCTTCAGTATCTGGCCTTCTAAAGAGCAGTCAGGGTTGATCTCCTCTAGGACTGACTGGTGTGATCACCTTCCAGTCCAAGGGATTCGCAGGAGTCTTCCCCAGCACCACAATTCAAAGGCCTCAATTCTTTGGCTCTCAGCCTTCCTTATGGTCCAGCTTTCACAGCCATACATTGCAACTGGGAAAACCATAGCCTAGACTATATGCACTTTTGTTGGCAGGGTGATGTCTCTGCTTTTTAGTATGCTGTCTAGATTTGCCATAGCTTTCCTCCCCAGGAGCAAGCGTCTTTTAATTTCTAGGCTGCAGTCCCCGTCTGTGGTGATCTTGGAGCCCAGGAAGATAAAATCTGTTACTACCTCCATTACTTCCCCATCTATTTGCCAGGAAGTGAGAGGACCGGATGCCATGATCTTAGTTTTCTTAATGTTAAGTTTCAAGCCAACTTTTGCACTCTCCTCCTTCACCCACATCAAGAGGCTCTTTAGTTCCTCTTCACTTTCTGCCATGAGAGTGGTATTATTTGCATATCTGAGATTGTTGATATTTCTCCCAGCAATCTTAATTCCAACTGGTCATTCATCTAGTCCTGCCTTTCTCATGATGTGCTCTGCATATAAGTTAAGTAGGCAGGGCGACAGTATACAGCCTTGCCGAACTCCTTTCTCAATGTTGAACCAATCAGTGGTTCCTTGTTCAGTTCTCACTGTTGCTTCTTGACCCGCATATAGGTTTCTCAAGAGATGAATAAGATGGTCTGGTACTCCTATCTCTTTAAGAACTTGCCACAATTTGTTGTGATCCACACAATCAAAGGCTTTAGCATAATCAATGAAGAAGTAGATGTTTTTCTGGAACTCCCTAACTTTCTCCATGATCCAGCGTATGTTGGCAATTTGATTGCTAGTTCCTCTGCTTCTTTGAAATCCTGCCTGTACTTCTGGTAGTTCTTGGTCCACATACTGCTGGAGCCTCGGTTGTAGGATTTTGAGCATAACTTAGTTAGCACGTGAAATGAGTGCAATGGTGCGGTAGTTTGAACATTCTTTGGCATTGTTCTTCTTTGGGATTGGAATATAAACTGACCTTTCCCAATCCTTTGACCACTGTTGAGTTTTCCAAATTTGCGGGCATATTGAGTGTAGCACTTTTCTGCATCGTCTTTTAGGATTTGGAATAGCTCAGCTGGAATACTGTCACCTCCACTAGCTTTGTTGTTGCTCAGACTTCCTAAGGCCCATTTGACTTCACATTCCAGGATGCCTGGCTCAAGGTCAGTGACCACCCCATCGTGGTTATCAGGGATGTTAAGCTCTTTCTTGTATAGTTCTTCTTGTGTAATCTTGCTACCTCTTCTTAATCTCTTCTGCCTCTGTTAGGTCCCTGCCATTTTGGTCCTTTTCATGCCCCTGAAATGTTCCCTTCATATTGCCAATTTTCTTGAAGAAGTCTCTGGTCCTCCCTATTCTATTGTTTTCTTCTATTTCTTTGCACTGTTCATTTAAGAAGGCATTCTTATCTCTTCTAGCTATGCTCTGGAATTCTTCATTCAATTGGGTGTATCTTTCTCTTTCTCCCTTGCCTTTCACTTCCCTTTTAGTTGCTATCTCTTGTACAATGTTGCGAACTCCTGTCCATAGTTCTTCGGGCACTCTGTCTCAGATCTAATTCCTTAAATCTATTTGTCACCTCTACTGTCTATTCATCAGGGATATGATTTAGGACTTATCTGAGTGGCCTAATGCTTTTCCCCACTTTCTTCAATTTAAGCCTAAATTTTGCAACAAGAAACTCATGATCTGAGCCACAGTCAGCTCCTGGGCTTGTTTTTACTGACTGCATAGAGCTTCTCCATCTTTGGCTGCAGAACACATAGTCAATCTGATTTCTGTTTTGACCATCTGGTGAGGTCCATGTGTAGAGTCATTTCTTGGGTTGTTGGAAAAGAGTGTTTACTATGACCATCGTATTCTCTTGACAAAATTCTACCAGCCTGTGCCCTGCTTCATTTTGTACTCCAAGGCCAAACTTGCCTGTTATTCCTGTTATCTTTTGGCTTCCTTCTTTAGCATTCCAATCCCCCATGACGATACAGACATCATTTTTGGTGTTTAGAAGATGTGTTGGCCATCACAGAACCGGTCAACTTCAGCCTCTCCAGCATCAGTGGTTGAGTCATAGACTTGAACTGCTGTGATGTTGCATGGTTTGCCTTGGATTTGAACTGAGATCATTCTGTCATTTTGGAGATTGTATCCCAGTACTGCTTTTCCTACTCTTTTATTGACTATGAAGGCTATTCCATGTCTTCTGAGGAATTCTTGCCCACAGTAGTATACCTGATGGTCATCTGAATTAAATTCACCCATTCCTGTCCATTTTAGTTCACTGATTCCTAAGATGTCGATATTCAGTCTTGTCATCTCTTGTTTGACCACGTCCAGCTTGCCTTGATTCATGGATCTGACATTCCAGGTTCCTATGGAGTATAGATCTTCACAGCATCGGACTCTCCTTTCACCACCAGATACATCTGCAACCGAGTGTCCTTTCGGCTTTGACCCAGTCGCTTCATTCTTTCTGGCGCTACTAGTACTAGCTCTCCGCTCTTCCCCAGTAGCATATTAGACACCTTCCGACCTGAGGGGCTCATCTTCCGGCGTCATATCTTTTTGCCTTTTGGTACTGTCCATGGGTTTTCATGGCAAAGATACTGGAGTGGGTTGCCATTTCCTTCTCCAGTGGATCACGTTTTGTCAGAGCTCTCTGCTATGATCTGTCCGTCTTGGGTGGCCCTGCACGGCATAGCTCATAGCTTCATTGAGCTACGCAAGCCCCTTCACCACAACAAGGCAGTGATCCTTGAAGGAGTGATTGCATTTAGCACAAGAATAGACTTGAGAGCCCTTTTCTGCAAACGCTTTGCCAGCCAAAGGTAGCAGCCATCTCTTAAAGGAACAGCTTGAAAATAACACTGATCAGGAGCCTGTCTGGGATTTCTGGTACTTTCTGAGAAAGAGGTGCAGAGATGTTGCAGGTTTGATTTTATAACACAAAGGTACGTATTAGCAACCATTTTCTACCAGGATTTATCTGGATTTCCCCAACAACTACCACAAAACTTCCCCATGAATAGCACTGGCCAGGAATCCCTAAATTATCTATTGTTAAAATCCTGAATGTACACTGGAAAGCCTGGCTGCCTTGCAAAGCTAAAGCTGCACACTTGTGTTTGAGTGTTGAGGAATGCCAGCAAAACTTATTCACCACTTTTCAAGCAGAATCGGATTTCAGGAAGATCCATCAGATTGCGACTGGTGTTATATATGTCCTTGTTCCTTTGAAAAGAAATGTGTGGATTGCATTGTGTCCTACATATGTGTGTTAGTTTCTTCCTGCATGATCTATGGAGGAAGCACATTACAAGTGGCATGTTGTACTTGCAAGTAAGAAAGTCAGAGGCCTTCTTTGTCTCGGCCGATGGTAAAACATTGGGATGCTTATACCATGAAGAGAGAGGTGCTGTCCTTAAGGTGGGAATATTGACCCCCTGGGGAGAACTTTAGTGAATTTTCCAGATTACCTGAGACATTTGCAGGGATCTCACCAGTCTGCAGCAGCCCTCCCTTGCGACCCACAAGGCTCCTGCTCCTCCTGATTTGTCATGAATAGCTTGCCATTAAAAAAGACATTAGCTGAGAGACAGGCAGTGAGGCTGCAAACCAGGCATCAGTCCCCTTGGCTGTCTTTATTCCCAGCAGCACCTCTGGCCACATGTGCTCTCCAACTGCATTCCAGTTGTATAATATAAAAATGGATTCCAGATAGATAATACATAGAGACATATAAAAGTTTTAGAAATGTGTATTTCATTTGACAGTATTTGCAAACCACTTTTTTTCCCAGTAGAATTTGCAGGATGGACATGCCATATGTTGGTCTCACCGTTTTGCTGATAGAGGAAGAGAAAGGAATGTAGAGTCTTGCTTGCCAACAAACACTAAGCAGTGTGTGTGTGTGTGTGTGGGGGGGGTCAACAAAGCATCAGAATCAAGGAATTAAGTTATAATTATATAAATTATTTAGATAAAGAAAGGATGTTAAAATAGGGTTGCATTTTCCAGTTTTAGATACATTTAAACCTTGTATTCAGTTGCTTGTGTTCTCTCAGTCTTTTGAGGCCTAGTCAAGAGGATAGAAACAGATCCACTAACTATACCAACAAGAGGAAGCTCACAGACCAAGGACAAACATTTCCACCAGCTTTGCATCTCCACAGGGTTGTCCAGGGGAGCTTTTCTACATAGTTTGTGGGCTGTTATATTCTGGGCCAGAGAAAGAAATTGTGGAGCCCTCAGTAGCTCACCGTGATGAATCTGCACAGCACTTTGAAGATAAAATTGCTGGAATTCATCATGAATTGGACACCACAGTCAGTGCTGTTCCGCTAGCAGAGGCATCCGGAGCACTGCCTGGTCCATTTTCACTGGATGAACTTCAGTTATTGAGGCCTGAGGATGTGGACAAGGTGCTTGGCCAAGTCCAGCCTGCCACTTGTGGGCTCAGCCCTTGCCCCTCCAGAAAGAGACCATGATTGATGGTCTGGAAAGCCACTGAGAGGTCCTGAAGAACCAGCAGGGTCGCACTCCCACTGTCTTTCTTCTGGCAAAGGTCATGCCATAGGCTGACTAAGGCAGTGTCCATCCCAAAATCAGGCCCGAAGCCTGATTGAAATGGATCTAGACAATCCATTTCATGCAGGAGTGCCTGGGGCTGTTCAGCTGGGTGATATTCAGCCTGTTCTGGATGTGGTTGCACTCCCTGTAAAGGACAAAGTTTGTAGTTTGGTGGTGATCCTGGACCCAGAGTTGTCATTTAAGGCACAGGTAGACTGGTGGCATGGAACACCTTTCATCAGCTTAAGCTGATATACCAGCTACAGCCCTATCTGGGCAGGGAATGCCCAGCTACAGTTTGCTCTGGTAACCTCCTGTTTGGATTACTGCAATGCACTGTACATGGGGCTGCCTTTGAAAATAGTCCAGAAACTTTAACTGATCCAAAGCAGGCAGCGAGACTGTTAATGTTAAATTGTTAACAGTGAGACTTTTAACTCACAAGAACATATTATGCCAGTCCTCTTCTAGCTGCACTGGCTGCCGGTCGACATTTGGGCCTGATTCAAAGTGCTGGAACTAACATTCAAAGGCGTAAATGACCTGGGGCCAGGTTACCTGAAGAATTGCCCTGTCCCATATGTACCTCCCAGGACACTGAGGTCATCTTCAGGAGTTCTTCACTAAGGGCCCCTTCCAAAGGAATGAGGTGGATAGCTAACAGGGAAGGGCCTTTTCAGTAGTGGCACCCTGTTTGTGGAATGAACTCCACAAAGAGGTGTACTTGGTACCTGTTTTATATTCTTTTTGGCATCGGGTGAAGACTTTTTATTCTCCCAGCATTTTAACAGTTAAACTTGTTAACTTCATTTTGTAATATTGTATTTTATTCCATTCCATTGCTATGCTTCTATGCTGATTCAATTACAATTGCTATTGTGTTTTGTTGCTTTAAGTTAATTTTATCTTGCATGTGTGTTTGCGTGTGTGTTTTTAATTTTTTTTTCTATTTTGTTAACGACCCAGAGAGCCTTGGCTGTTGGGCAGGAGAAACATGGAAGGAAGGAAGGAAGGAAGGAAGGAATAAATAAATAAATAAATAAAGCCTTCATTCCATTGAGAAAATGGCAGTGCCCTCTAGAGGCAGAAATTCATTTTGCTTTTATATTTGAGGGTTGTAGATTCAGTTTACAACCTGGGATTTGCTTGTCCTCAGTGCACATGAATTGCAATGATCTGATACTGTAGTCTTAGATAAACATTTATTATAGAGTTTTTAGAAAATGTTTCTGGAGGATGGATATATGAACATCTTGTCTGAAACACTTTATTAATAATTCTGAATGGAAATATTCTGTAATTGTTTCCCAATTTTTCAAAAATAAAAAGATAGTTCAGAACAAAATTGAGAAAAACACTGTTCAGGGTTTTTTTTCCAGGATTTCGCATCTCAAGGCCAAACCTTTATTTCTTCTTCATCTTCATCTTCAGGCAGGTAACACTTTATTGCAATCTTGCAATTACCTGCAAAGTACTCTTGTTCTCATGCCTTATTTCTTCTTCTGCAACCATGAAGCAGGTAAATAATTAAAAAGCGCATACATAGCAGTGAAGACTGTTCTAGAACAGAATGTGTCTGTGTAATAACCTTCTCCCCAAACAAAACGACGACTGCTCATTGCTAAAATCTATGTCTTAAGGAACCATGAGCTGAGGGGCACTGCTAGCAATGTGCTGCATTAGCTAATCCCTTATTGAAGAGCTGTTGCACAGCCTAAGGTGTGCAGATGTGACAGGAAGACACCAAAGAAGTGATCCACTGATGAAGCATTTTGTTGTGGTGCCCACAGCAGTTCCACAAATTCCCAAATTTGGCCACAGGTCCTAAAAGGTTGGGGACCCTGGTTTCAGATGGCACAAATGCTCTGCACAATGTGTTTGAATATGCATATATTTGGAGCAGTCTGCCACATATTGCTGGAAGGCTTAGAGCTTTGTGGAAAGATGTAGAGGTTTGCAGATGTGAGTGGAGATAGTAGCTGCAGCCTGAAGTCTAGAAAGCTGCAGCAGAGACATCTCTAACTTTGCATTTGCAGCAACAAGCTCCACTCCAAGCAATTGAGCATTCAGTATAGCTACAAAAAGAGTCACAACTCTAACCAACAGCCCACACACACCGCAGCTGACTTAGCAAACTGTACACGATAAGAACCAAAGAGACAATCAGATTAATTAGGTTATTTCCTTTTCCTGTGCTGTGTATTTGCATACTACAAAACTGCGAAGGTTCAGATTTGTATCTGCAACAGGGATGACTCTGGGCTGAGAGCTCCACAAATGAAAGTGGGAAAACTGTACATAGATAAGAAGAAAGGAAGAGGGATTCGGCTCAGAAAGGCAGAGGTTCTACCAGTGACCATATAGTATACTTAACGTAGTAATTCTAGATTTTACCTTATCTGAGACAGAGTCGAGGAAAGAGAAGTGTGGTAATGCAAAAAGGCTGTGCAGTTTGAAAATATAAATTTATAAAGCAATAGTGTGTGATGTTACCTTGAATTATCTCCAAAATCTTTCCCATATGCCATTTTATGGTAAAACTATTCCACCCATGCTTTAGTGTAACCAATGGAGTCCCACAGGATTCTGTATTAGGACCAATGCTTTTCAACCTATTCAGAAAAGATCTGGAACTAGGAAGAAGCAGTGAAGTGTCCAAGTTTACTGATGACACCAAACTATTTATTTATTTATCAAAAGAAATTGTGAGGAGCCCCAAAGGGATCTCTCCACAATGGGAGAGGGGGGTATCAAAGTGACAAATGCAGTTCAATGTAAGAAAAGTAAGGCTGATGGAGTAGGCATGACTGAACAGGACAGGGATTTTGGGGTGTGGTGGACAGCTTGATGAAAATATCAGCTCAGTGTTCCACTGCTGTGAAAAAGCCAAACTTGATATTAGGCATTATTAGGAATGGAATATAAAATAGAACTTCCAGGATTCTATTTCCCTTATACAAATCCTTGGTGCAACCACACTTAGAATACAGTGTACAGTTTTGGCCACCTTACCTGAAAAGGGACAAAAAACTCTCCTATGAGGAGCAGCTACAACAACTGGGACTGTTCAGCTTAGAAAAAAATGTTTAAAATAAGGCATGGTATGGAGAAAGTGGAGAAGGAGACATTTTTCTTCCTTTCCCATAATACTCAAACCTGGGATCATCCCAAGAAGCTGATTGTTGAGAGGGTTGGTACAGATAAGAAGATATGCTTCTGCTTACAGCATATAGTTAAACTGTTGTAATCCTTCCCCACAGGGAAGTTGCTCTAATTCTTTCATCATTTCAGTTATCCTTTTTTGCTCTTTGTCCAAGTCTGCAATATCCTTTTTGAGGTGCAGTGATTATCTGGACCCATTTCAGTCCGGTTTCAGACCCGGGTACGGCACTGAATCTGCCTTGGTCGCCCTGTACGATGACCTGTGCAGGGAGAGAGATGGGGGAGTGCGTCCCTGTTGGTTCTCCTGGACCTCTCGGCGGCTTTCGATACCATCGACCATGGTATCCTTCTGGATAGGCTAGCAGGACTGGGGGTTGGAGGCACTGCTTTGCGGTGGTTCTGCTCCTACCTCGACGGCCGATTCCAGAAGGTGGTGCTGGCTTGGGGTACCGCAGGGGTCCATTTTGTCCCCCATGTTCTTTAATATCTACATGAAACCGCTGGGAGAGGTCATCAGGAGGTTTGGGCTGCAGAGTCACCAGTACGCTGATGACACCCAGCTCTACCTCTCGTTTTCTACCGATCCAGGTGAGGCGGTGGCTGTGCTGAACCGGTGCCTGGCCGAGGTAATGGGCTGGATGAGGGCCAATGAACTGAGGCTCAATCCTGACAAGACAGAGGTCCTGTTGGTGGGCGGTTCGGGTCTTGGAGTCGGGGACTTGGGCCTGGTACTGGATGGGGTAGCACTCCCTCTGAAGGACAAGGTCCGCAGCTTGGGGGTACTCCTCGATCTGGAGCTGTCGTTGCTGTCCCAGGTGACGGCAGCGGTGAGGAGTACCTTCCTTCAGTTATGTCTGGTACATCAGCTGCGTCCCTTCCTAGATCACGACTGCCTTACAACAGTGACACACGCGTTGGTGACTTCTATGCTCTCTACGTGGGGCTACCCTTGAAGACGGTCCGGATACTTCAGCTGGTTCAAAATAGAGCTGCCAGGTTGCTGACGGGGGCTGGGCGTTATTCTCATATAACCCCAGTCCTCCGTCAGCTCCACTGGCTCCCATTTGAAGTCCGGCCAAATTCAAGGTTTTGGTATTAACCTATAAAGCCCTAAATGGCTTGGGACCCGGATACCTAATGGACCGCCTGCGCCCTTATATGCCCTCCCGCCCTTTAAGATCCGCAACAGCGGGCCTCTTCCGGGAGCATCCTGTGAAGGAGGTGAAGTGGGTAAGTACCCGGAGGAGGGCCTTTTCAGCGGTGGTGCCCCAACTATGGAATGCGCTCCCTGGAGAGGTTCGTCTGGCGCCGTCATTATATGCTTTTCGGCGCCAGGCGAAGACCTTTTTATTTAAGTCTTATTTTAATTGTTAGTGTTGGTCTGGGTTGATTGATTTGTTTATATGTTTATGATGAATTACTGTTGTTTTGGTGGTTGGTTTGATTTATTTATTGGGTTTATTATTTATGGGGTTTTAGTAGGGTTTAAGTTATGGTTTATTTTGTTTGCCGAGATGCACCGAGGGTAAGGGGAGGGGGAGGGATAAATTAATATTGTTTATTTCATTATTGTATTTTAATCTTGTTGTAAGCCGCCCCAAGGCTTCAGTGCGATGGGGCAGCCTATAAATATTTTAATAAATAAATAAATAAAACAGAATTGTCACACTCTTTTCCAACAACCTAAGAGATGACTCCACACATGGACCTCACCAGATGGTCAGCACAGATATCAGATTGACTATGTGCTCTGCAGCCAAAGAGGGAGAAGCTCTATACCAAAGTTTTTCAACTGGGGACCAGTTAAAGGTGCTGGTGGTGAGTGCAGGCTGGCAAAGCAGTGCCAGTGGCGAGAGGGCGGGATGTGCGTGTGACAAGGCAGGGGTGCACGTGCACAGAGATTGTTTTATCCGAGTGAGTCCAAAACGATCTCCACGTGAGCAAGCCGTCACCTCACTGTGTGTATGCGCATGTGCAGGCATGGCAAGTCCAAAACCTCTAAGGTGGACTAGATAAATGGGCGTGGTGGGCCAGATTCGGCCTGTGGGCCGTAGTTTGAGGACCCATGCTCTATACAGTCCATAAAAACAAGACCAGGAGCTGACTGTGGCTCAGATCATGAGCTTCTTGTTGCAAAATTCAGGCTTGAATTGAAGAAAGTAGGGAAAAGCACTAGGCCACTCAGGTATGACCTAAATCATATTCCTGACGAGTAGACAGCAGAGGTGACGAATAGATTTAAGGAATTAGATCTGATAGACAGAGTGCCTGAAGAACTATGGATGGAGGTTTGCAACATTGTACAAGAGATAGCAACTAAAAGGGAAGCAAAAGGCAAGGGAGAAAGAAAAAGATACACCCAACTGAATGCAGAATTCCAGAGAATAGCTAGAAGAGATAAGAATGCCTGATTGTGTGGATCACAACAAATTGTGGCAAGTTCTTAAAGAAATAGGAGTACCAGACCATCTTATTTGTCTCTTGAGAAACCTATATGTGGTCAAGAAGCAACAGTGAGAACTGGACACGGAACCACTGATTGGTTCAACATTGGGAAAGGAGTTCGGCAAGGCTGTATACTGTCACCCTGCCTACTTAACTTATATGCAGAGCACATCATGAGAAAGGCGGGGCTAAATGAATCACAAGCTGGAATTAAGATTGCCTGGAGAAAAATCAATAACCTCAGATACGCAGATGAGACCACTCTCATGGCAGAAAGTAAAGAGGAACTAAAGAGCCTCTCAATGCGGGTGAAGGAGGAGAGCGCAAAAGTTGGCTTGAAACTCAACATTAAGAAAACTAAGATCATGGCATCTGGTCCTCTCACTTCCTGGCAAATAGATGGGGAAGAAATGGAGGAAGTGACAGATTTTATTTTCCTGGGCTCCAAGATCACCACTGACAGGGACTGTAGCCAAGAAATTAAGAGACGCTTGCTCCTGGGGAGGAAAGCCATGGCAAATCTAGACAGCATACTAAAAAGCACAGACATCACCCTGCCGACAAAAGTGCGTATAGTCAAGGCTATGGTTTTCCCAGTTACAATGTATGGCTGTGAAAGCTGGACCATAAGGAAGGCTGAGCATCGAAGAATTGAGGCCTTTGAATTGTGGTGCTCAAGAAGACTCCTGCGAGACCCTTGGACTGCAAGGCGATCAAACCGGTCAGTCCTAGAGGAGATCAACCCTGACTGCTCTTTGGAAGGCCAGATCCTGAAGATGAAACGCAAACACTTTGGCCACCTAATGAGAACGAAGGACTCCCTGGAGAAGAGCCTAATGCTGGGAACAATGGATGGCAGAAGAAGAAGGGGACGGCAGAGGATGTGGCGGCTGGATGGAGTCACTGAAGCAGTCGACGTGAGCTTAGATGGACTCCGGGGGATGGTGGAGGACAGGAAGGCCTGGAGGAATGTTGTCCATGGGGTTGCGATGAGTCGGATGCGACTTCACAACTAGCAACAACAAGCAACAATGACCGGAATTGTACACAGTATTCTAAAAACATACCATTGCAGCATAGATTTGTATAAGGAATGTATTATTGGCCATTTTGTTTCAATTTCTTTCTTAATTACGTCTAGTACAGATTTTGCTTTTTTCACAGCAGATGCCTACTAGGTCAATATTTTCACTGAGCTTTTCACCCCATGCTTCCATTCCTGTTCATTAACTGCAAACTCAGATCCCATCAACCTATACTTTAATTTGCGATTTTTACCATTCATTACTATACGTTTGCTTACACTGAACTGCATTAGTCATTTTTATGCCCATTCCCCCAGCTTGGAGAAATCCTTTTGGATCTCCTTACAATCTCTCTGGGTTTTAACCACTCTAGTTTCTTTGTCATCAGCAAAGCTGGCCACTTCTTTGCTTGTTCCTCATTCCAGATAATGTATGAATAGGTTAAAAGGCATGATCCCAATAGAGATTCCCGTATGACACCAGTGTCATCCTTCAGGAAAATTTACCATTCATTCCTACTCTCTACTTTCTGTTCTTTAACTACTGATCCATAAGAGGGCATCTCTTCTTATACCATGGCAACAAAGTTTGTGTTTGGTGAGAGGCTTTATCACCAAATAAAGTTCCCTTGGAAGTTCACATAAACAATGTTTACAAGATTACCCCTTTTCACATGTGCATTGACATGCTCAAATAACTATAAAAACTTAGGACAGGAATTACTTTTGCAGAAGCCATGAAGATTCTTATTTAATAGAGTCCTTCTATATGCTTATTGAGGGACTGCAGGTGGTGCAGTGGTTTAAACCGCTGTGCTGCTGGGCTGGTTGATCGAAAGGTCACCAGTTCAAATCTGCACAACAGGGTGAGTTCCCATTGCTCCGTCCCAGCTCCTGCCAACCTTGCAGTTCGAAAGCATGCAGATGCAAGTAGATAGAAAGGTACCACTTCGGTGGGCAGGTAACAGCGTTCCGTGCACTTCGGTGTTTAGTCATGCCGGCCACACGACCACGGAGACTGTTTGCGGACAAACGCTGGCTCCCTCGGCCAGGAAACGGAGATGAGCACCGCCCCCGAGAGTCAGGCATGACTGGACTTAATGTCAAGGGGAAACCTTTACCTTTTTATATGCTTATTGAGTCTTTACTAAAGTTTCATGTAGCATATAGTAAATACAGTAATTTTTTCAACTAATCCACCCAGAACAAACATTTCCCAGATTCCCTGCATCCCTTTTTTATACATTGGCCATTCTCCAGGCTTCTAATATAGAGGACTGATCTTAGGGACATGTTGCATATTTGTCTAAGCTCAAATTTGAGTTTTTTAAGCATTGTGTGATAGATACCATCCGGGCACACTGATTTATTAGCTTTCAATATGTCAACATGGTTGCAAATGGCATCTTTTGTCAGCCCTCTCTGCCTTCCTGAAATTCTGCTCTTGAAAACATTTGTTCAGGAATAGATATATATCCTGCATCTTCTGCAGTGAACACTTCTGAAAAGAAATTCTGTGACTTCTCTGCAATTTCCTTGTCCTCTATTAGTACTTCTTTAACTTTGTTACCATCCTGTAGCCGAACTGCCTCTCTAGCTGGTTTCTTGCTTCTGATATATTTCGAGGACTCTTTTCTGCTGGCCTTGATGTTGTGATGTGCTCCTCCAAATGTTTTTTCCCATCTCTTATTCTTTCCTTGCATCTCTCCTGTTCAAGCTCATGGTCCTTTTGTTTTCCTCATTTGGGCAAGACTTCCGTTTTCTGAAGGAACCCTCGTTTTTTCTAATAGTGTCTCTGATCATGTCGCTGAGCTCTTAAATGTCATGCTTTCTTTCCTAACTTGTGGTATGCATGTTATCTGATTTGCATACAATTCTATTCTTGTGGTACAGAGCCTTCTCCAGGCATTTCAAATGGAATTAAGACTCTCAAACACCCCCTTTCAACTTCCATTATACCAGGTCTCTGAATTTAGAGGAATTTCCTCTTTTGAAGTTACATATGACTGTGTTGGCTTTCTCTGCAGTCTGCTGCACACACGAAATCCGATAGCACTGCAGTCACTGTTTCCAATGGTTCAACAATACTTATGTCTCACACTAGGTTCTGGGTAACCACACCTAGTGGCTGTGCAACTTTAAAAAAAAATCACACTGCTCTTATAGCCTCATTGCTGCATGTGCACAGGCAAGACTATAAGTGACTTGGAGTCTCAGCTGGGTCAGTGTCATGGTACAACAGATATCAATCCTGGACAAATTGACCCAAAGAGGCTCCAAACAGGATTCCTTCTCCTTCTCCTTGACCCACTTTTGGGCAGGGGTGGGGCCACAAGCATGGTGATTTGGGGGCATACTGGGGACTGGAGAGGCTCTACAGGATTCAGGGCCCTCTTGCTCCCTCAACATTCCCCAAAACAGAGATGGAAACTCTGCCAGACCACAAGCTGGCATAAAAATGCCCTCTGGCCGCAAGCAATGGGGGTATGACTGTTCCACACACCAGCTTTCCAGGGTGAGTTGGCAGGCAGGGGAAGTGGTGGCTCCTCCACCATAATACCATTACTATTTAGGTTGCCTCCACTAGCGTCTTCCTTTTTTGTAGTTAAACTGTTGTTTTCCCTCAACGCCCAAATCAGTAAAAGAGGAAGTAAAGAAGAAGAACCTGTTGTTTTCATTCATTTATTCATTTCTTCAAAGGCATTTTGTCTCCTTCTAATGGACTATTAACCATGTAATGTATATTGTTAAAGTACTTAATTTTCCTCTAAAATCAATCTATTGTTCAGATAACGTTAACACAAAAAGCATGAAAATACAAAAGAAAAATCAGAAGAAATATTAACAGTTAAACATTTCTACTTAGAAGCCTACTGGCATTTAGTGGAACTTACTCTCAGGTAAGTGGGTGTAGGTTTGCAGTCGATAAGATAGATATTTATTGTATTCATATCCTGCCTATTTTTTTGCAGTGCCTAATGTTTCTGTTGCTCTAAGGGTCCTTCTTGCATGTCCAGTGTCAGTGGCAAGTGGTAAATGCAGTTTCTCAAAGTTCAGACTTATAAAAATGTACATATGCTCAGCAGTGCTTCAAAAGAAAGTAGCTAGTTTGGAAACTATATCAACTGAACACGCCCCAAGCATCGACACTTGACCCCAGGGAACTGGTGACAAATCTTGCAAAGGAAAAAACATGCAAAACGAGATTTTTGATGTGCCTGAAATGGAAACATTCAAGAGACTTAAATTTTAAAAAATTTACCTTCCCAGTACTCAGGATTATTCAAAATGATTTGCAATTTATCTGCTAAAGCTGTTTTGTATTTGAGAAAGAAAATCAAAGATTGTTATATTACTTATTCTTGCATTTTTTAAAAAAAATAGCAATTTCAAGTTTTGTGCTTTTTGTTATTTCTACAATTCATAAGTTTTTGAAAATTGGTCAGCAGGGAGGGTTGGAGGGCAGAAACTTAAGGCACAAAATTTAGTTCCTGGATGCTCCTGGCCTCCTCTGGGATGTCCTAAAACCTCTGGAAATCTGAAAAAGAGTGACCAATGTTGTTGTACTTTGAAAGGCCGCAGGAAGTATTGCTCTCAGCCAGGACTAATCTCAAACTCAAGTTCTTCTCCTTGTTGTATGCTACACACAAAACTCTTGGAAGTGGATTTTAGGAAGCAGCTGTTTCCTGTAAGAACAATTTGGATCTGGGATCTGGATATTCACATCAGAATGTTGAAATTCAAATATGGTTAAATGTTCTAGAATTGGAAAATGACATTTTACTTTTACTATGTTTAAATGGCCACACTAAAAACTAAACCACTTCCATTCCCAGGGCTATCACACCCAAGGATCCATGGAAAGGTAACTGGAGGCAAGGGATTACCATGTGAAGAATTTGAATGAAAATATTTACAAGAAAATGTTTGAGGTTGCTGCACTGGACAGGCCAGGGGTCTGGATTCTTCTGTTCTAATGTACTTTGTGGCCTGGAAGGAGGAGACTGTGGGTTGAGCATACCGTCTACCTCTGAGGGCACCCCTAACCTGTGATTGCCTTCCTGTAATCTACCAGGCATGTCTTAGTTTGAGCCGTTGTCCTGCTGGCAGCCGGCAAAGGTCCATTGAAGCAAGTGACACCCAGGTGAAAGGGACTCACCTGCCCGGCTCGGCTATTGGGAAGAAAGATGGACGGAGAGAACCATGAGGCTGGACTGTAGCCTCAGGAAGGCTTAGGCTCTGCAGAATAGGGTGGTTTTTCCCACACGTGCTCCCAAGAGGGCCCCTACAACTGAGATCGAATGGAGCTCAAGCAGCCTCATCCTCGTCTTCATTTGCTGTCCATCCTGATTCCTCCCCTTGCTTGGACCCCCTGTCTTGAGTTTTAGGGCTTTTCTCCATAAGGTGCTTTATCCTGATGCTCCTACTTCCATTTTCATTGGAATAACTTCTAAAGGGTAAAGGTTTCCCCTTGACGTTACGTCCAGTCACGCCTGACTCTAGGGGGCGGTGCTCACCTCCGTTTCTTAGCCGAGGGAGCCAGCGTTTGTCCGCAGACAGTCTCCGTGGTCGTGTGGCCGGCATGACTAAACACCGAAGTGCACGGAACGCTGTTACCTGCCCGCCGAAGTGGTACCTTTTCATCTACTTGCATTTGCATGCTTTCGAACTGCAAGGTTGGCAGGAGCTGGGACAGAGCAATGGGAACTCACCCTGTGTGCAGATTCGAACCGGCAACCTTTCGATCAACCAGCCCAGCAGCACAGCGGTTTAAACCACTGCGCCACCTGCAGTCCCTAAAGGTAAAGGTTTCCCCTTGACATTAAGTCCAGTCATGCCTGACTCTAGGGGGCGGTGCTCATCTCCGTTTCCTAGCCGAGGGAGCCAGCGTTTGTCCGCAGACAGTCTCCGTGGTCATGTGGCGGCATGACTAAACACTGAAGTGCACGGAACGCTGTTACCTGCCCGCCAAAGTGGTACCTTTTCATCTACTTGCACTTGCATGCTTTCGAACTGCAAGGTTGGCAGGAGCTGGGACAGAGCAATGGGAGCTCACCCTGTTGTGCAGATTCGAACTGGCGACCTTTCGATCAACCAGCACAGCAGCACAGCGGTTTAAACCACTGCGCCACCTGCAGTCCAGGAATAACTTCTACATGGAAGTTATTTTCCATCCTGACTTTCTGTACTGACCACGAGGTGGTGCTGTCATATAGAAGAATGACACAGCAACACTGCTGGGATTTGCGCTTTGTTTTACAATGTCAAAAAGGATGGCTTTTGGATTTTTCCTCACTCCAAAGCCCCCTCTGAAAATACTCTAAGACAGAAGAGAAACTGGAGGTTTAAATTATCACCAAATGCTCCCGTAAAGAACCATGAGCAAGAAATGATGAGTGTGCAACACAAGTCTAATTTATAAAGGCTCCTACAGTGTAACGCCTCAGAACCTGTCCCCTTGCATTCTGGAAAGATCCATGCAAATTGTCTGGGCTAAATATAATGAAAAAATAACTGGCAACAATGCTGTGCCCAAGACCCATCATAACTCAGAGGTGGAGGTGAACAACAGGACCCTTTTCCTTTTTAAGGGTTTATAGTGGGGAGTACAGAAACTTTTTCAGCTGTGGGCTGAGTTTTGGGCCAGACTCCAGGGCTGGGTGGGGCTGAAGGCAGAAGGGGTGCACCAAAAAAGCAACACCCTGCAGCTTAAAGCTTTCACTGCCAGGAAGCTGGCCTAAAGAGAGGCATTTTGACTTTTTAACCTTTTAAGGTGGACAACAGCTGGGAAACCACACATCAACTGGTTATTGGTAGAAAGGGGTGGGAGCAGCAGAAAAGGACGCAGTCCTCTGTGGAAAATGGCAGGCAGATTTTGTCCTGCACACCTGCTCTTCTACCCTGACACAACTTTTTTTTTTAATTTTTTATTTATTTATTTATTTATTTATTTTTTCCGATTTATATCCTGCCTTTCCAACATCCAAAGATCTTAAAATAAGGACACTTTAGTCAGTGGCACAAGCTTCCAGCAAATGGCCAACGCTGGAGTCCTAAGTGAGGCTGGGAGCCCAGCTGGGAGAGTGCGTGGTGTTCTGATGGCTGTCCTACCTTCCCCCAGAAAAAAGGCTCTGCCCCTTTGGCACCAGGTCTTTTGCTTCTGCCTGATTCTTGCTCCCGAGTGGTCCAAAGGGGATGCTCCCCAGAGGGAGAGGGTGAAGCTCTGGGACAGTGCATTGTCAGCAGGCAAGCTGTGTCTCCGAGCTCTGTGCCCTTCTGGATCCAGAGACGGATCCAGGAAGCACTTCCTGGCAGTTAGGACCCCGAGGGTATGGGATGGGCTTCCCCGGGAGGCGGTTGAGGGTGTTCAAAGATAGGCAGGACATGCACATGGTGGGCATGCTGTAGGTGCAGCCGGCTGGAGCCAGGGGTCAGACTAGATGGCCAGGGAGGCCCGCCTTCCTGACTCACTCTGTTGGGCAGCCAGCTGTTGGCGAGCCTCCTTGGCTGTCTGCTCTTGACCGGCCTGCTCCAGCTCGCACTCCCACAGCCGCTTCCTGGATCATCTCTGGCACAGCTGCCGGCACCGGCTCAGCTTCTCCTGCAGCAGTGGCAGGTCCGAGGCCTGCCAGTCCACCACAGGCGTCCTTGTGGGAGTTTTGTAGGTGGTGACCAAAGTTACGATGCAGTTCACCCTCTCTGGGCTGGGACATGTGGCGTCGTCCCTCCACCCGCTCTAACTAGGGCTGCCTCGCAGTGCTCATCCCTCTTCAGCATTAGCTCCCCCATGTGTTCAGCATGCTCCATCCTGCCTTTGCTTGGTCCTGGAGCTCAAGCCAGAGGACACAGGGCTGATTGCAAGCGGTCTTCTGCACTGGTGAGACCCAACCTTCCTCAGCGTCCGCAAGCAGGCTGCTTCACGTGCCCGGGGTGCATTCTGTCTCGTGCTCCCATCCTATTAGCAGCATGGGGGTGCTTCCTGCCCATGCATGCACAAAGACACAAACGGTTGAGGATGCGGGCCTGAAACCAACAGGATTACTCCTCAAGAGAGGCCCTGCAATCACACTGCAAACCATACTGACCACCAGGCCATGAAAAAGGGAATTCGGCACCCCGAGCCAGTGTAGCCCCTCCTGAGGGGCAGGAAAGTCCACCTGAGCGGGCTGCTTACTGTGAAGGTGAGAGGAAACCAGCTTGAACCATGCTTCCTTTGGGGGCCAAGCAGAGACCGCCTCCCCACAATGCCTTGTCACTCCTCCCCCGTGGCAGCTTCTTCTTCAGCTGGTTCCCATTCCCATCCTGTATCAGGAACACAATGAGACCTATCAGATGTTATTGTGGTACCTCTTCTACTCCACAGAAAGAAGGACCAAAAGGTGACAGCCGGGCAAGGTGACATGTGCCCTGTAGGCCTCATGCACTTTCTCCTACCCATTTCTAGTGCAGCCCCCACTGCTAGAATTCGGGACTGTGACTGCTACTGGATTCCAGGGACAAACTGCACTGGAAGCTGAAGGGGCCTGAGATGTAGCCCAGAAACAAGCTAAAGCACTTCTTTTTAAGCAACTTCAGCTTTGGAGCTCCATTTCAGCTGTGAATTTCTCAGGCAGAATGTTCTCCCTCAAAGTGGGCACTCTTCAACTGAATACCCAATTCTGCACCACCATGGAACAGATTTCAGGAACTGTGGTGGCACCATGGTGATGGCACCAGAGAACTTCAAGGGCAGAATGGTCTCCAGGGAGAATGCAGTCTCTCAGGTCCCCAGCTGTCTAGGGCCTTATATACTGTGAACAAAACCTTACATTGGGGCCAGCAGCAAACAGGTAGCTAGAGCTGCTTCTTCAGCACAGGTGTGATATGAATTCAGGGAAAGCCCCGAACCTTTATGAGAACACAGTGGGGTTTTTTTTTCCAAGCCCTGGAAGGATGGATCTTGAGAGCATTCCCATTAGGGATGGGTGAGCACCTCTTGGGTGCTCTTGCATTTTTTAAAGCTTTCCTTGAGAATACTGGGGGGGGGGGGGTTAAAATTGTTCTTGGGGAAGGTCATTAAATGAACAGAGTGGGTGAAGCTCCCTGGCTACCTTCTTTCAAAGCACAAAAAGTCTCTTCTCTGAAGGGGCTCATGTAATCATGAGGGTTCACAAGAGATAGGAAGGGACTTGTCAGCCCTTTCTTAATTGGAAGCAATGGAATTTCCTACCAGCAAGAGGGCGATGCGAAGGTCTCTTGCCACCCATCTCAGATCTGTCCTTTTTCCAATGCTTCATGCTCCTGCCACCTGACTCTCATTTTAAACCAATATTTTACCACCACTGGCTCCTCAAACTAGACACTTGGTGTCTAGTTCTCCCCTCACACCCCCCATGCTTGTTGTAAGGCAATGGGAAGGCGAATTATGCTGCACTTGATAAGGAGTTACTTCTTTGGTTTGCTTTCTGCTTTTGGACAGCTCTTTGGAGAGCTAAAAAGGAGTCGTTTCAGTGAGACTCTCCAGGTGATTTAGTCTCCTGCAATAACTTTGGTACTCCTAGACTGTTTTGAGCTGCAGCAGTGACTGGCAACATTATCTCATAGCAGGAACATAGAATTCCTAAGATGTGCCTTTTTAAGAGTACATGATTTCATGTTGCCCGCTCAAAGCCATACCATACTGCTGTTATTCAAAGAACAATACACACAAATCCTCCATCATTACAGCAACTAGTCCATTTATGGTAGTTTTCTGATTCTTGTTTTATATTTTGGGAAATGTCGTGTTAAAAATGTTTGGGTGAGCTTCTTTTGAGCAGCTTGATTGCCTGTTGAGAAGACCATTCCCCTTACCTTACCCTTTGGAGGGTGTGCTAGAAGTTTGCTCCCCCACTGCTGCCTGCCCATCAGCCCTGTTTGCCAACATATAACCCCAGGAGACAGACTGCAGTGGCTGGTGCCAATGGGTTTTTGCAAGTGATAGGGGTGCAGTATATAGAAAATGTTTATAGGACTTTGTAATCAATTATATTCCATAGCACTGTGGTGGGATTTACCGTATTTTTTGCTCTATAAGACTCACTTTTCCCCCCCTCAAAAGTCAGGGGAAATGTCTGTGCGTCTTATAGAGCGAATATGTGTGTGCAGTAAGTCTGCCAGATGTGCAGCCCATGGGGAAGTGATGGGGAATGTGCCTGTGATTATGTGCCCATTTGATTCAGAATATTTTTTTTCTTGTTTTCCTCCTCTAAAAACTAGGTGTGTCTTATGGTCAGGAGCGTCTTATAGAGCGAAAAATATGGTAATCTTAAAACAAAATATAAATTGCAGGTTGCATTTCTGCAAGAAACTAATCCATATGAAACGGCGCCCCTCAGGTCAGTTCTGCACGCCTCTGAGGTCTGTGGTCGGTGCCTAGTCGTCCTCATGGTGGCACCAGCTCTGCTCACTGCCACCACTTTTTCTGCATGTGTGTGGTGGGGAGATGGTTCCTGGGCACCCCACAGAATGAGTTTGGCCTGCTGCTATTTACCATTTCTATTTTCCAAGGAAGTGCCTGGCAGCTGCCAAAGGTGGTAAGCAGCACTAAAGCTATTTCTTTCCTCAGGGAATCGCTGTAGTCAGCCCTGTGCTATGCATACCAATAGACTTGGTCACATGTTGTCCAGCTCCTGTTTCAACATTAAGTTTCTCGATCCAGTGAAAGGTTAGAAAGTAGGAATCCTCTTGATTTGAATCCTTTGATTCGTGTGCAATAAACTGCAGCACAATGACTTTCCTCCTGCCCTGATAATAATCAAACATCCAAAAAGTAGGGCAAGATAAGTTGCAGATTAGGGGTAAGAGAAAGGAAATCCTGTAGTGGCTGATTTAAATGCAGGATGGTTTATTTATTTGTCTACCCATTGAATTTCTATGCTGCCCAGCAGCTGAAGCTCTCTGAGTAGTTTATAACAATTTCAAGCATAAAATACAACACAGTGGAATATCACAGAAAAGTTTGCAGCTTAAAACTACAGTGTAAAAAGGAAATGAGAACCACATAAAACCTAGCAACGGTGCAAGATCTAAAATATAGTAACAGTTCTAAAGGAATTGAAACCGAAGAGCTACGATGTGGATGAATGGCTGATTTTAGCACTGCTGTAGCTGGTTGAAGGGGACCAAACCTCCAAGGAAGACGGCCTTGGTTCCATTTTACCAGCCGGAGCAGCACTCCGCTTCTGCCTGGGTGTGCGTGCCTGTTGAATGCGCCACACGTCTGTCTGTGCCATCTTTGAGATGCCATACCCATAATACGTGAGCTGGGCATTAGCAGAAATCCAAGGCGATAAAGTGCTCCATGACTGGTTCTTACAAGCCGCAACAGCATCTGGCTTCCTTTTTTAGACTGACACCTCAGACAGGTTTGCAACCAGGAAAGGAGCTACGTTGGGGCCGACTTTGCCACTGGGGTGCTCCCAGATGAGGCTTCCAGTCCACCAGCACGCATTTCATTCACAGAAGTTTACAGGGGATCCAGGCATTGTGGTTTTCTACTCACAACCACCTCAAAATCTGTTAAGGAGACAAAACGGAACAACTGTTCAATGCCTTCTGGTTGTTGCCACTGAGTGCCCCCATCTGGAAGCACCCAAGAGAACCCTAAACAAGTTCTTAAGGATGTTTTATGGAGGGGAGGGGGAGTGTTTTGGGAACAGACTTTCCTTTCCTGATGCTACATTGGGTTATGTGCTTCTGCTGCTTCTCTATTGGATCAAGACAAGGCGCAAAGGAGATGATGCAGCAGAGCCGGTTCAGGATTCAGGATTCCCAGCAGGAGCAGGTGGGGCCCCCCACTGCTCATAGGCCTGAGCAGGCGCACATAAGCAACATTCTTACAAAGAGACTTTGTCTGCTGAGAACAGCGGTCCTATATTTTCTGGCATTTCTGGCACATCTGGACAACCATAGATACAAGAATGATAAAACCCTTCATGGACCAGAATGTTTGGATGTGTGTATTTGTGGTAAAGAAAATGATCATGTTATAATCATTAAATTAAGATGTGCCTTTTGAAGCACTGGGCTGAAGCTGAGTGTTAGCAAAGTTAAGTGTCCCTCCATCCCTGCCCGAGAAGTACAGCCCAGAAAAGGAGCGTGCCACGGATCCATGAGCCTGGCTGTGTCAGGTGTGCAACTGGAGCCCCAGCCAGCCCCATCAGGGCTGAAAAGACAATTGCAAAATTGTCACCAGGCATTTGCAGGATCCAGTCTAGATGGCTCCACAGCAGGGGATCAAAACCGCCCTCTGAACTACAGGCTGATAGCTTCTCTCCTTTGGCAGCTGTGCCATCTAAGAACATTAAACATGACATGATCTGACATCTGTGACCATGCAGGATTCAAGCACATGACACATTGCTACTAGTAGCAATGACAACAGCACAAAATGGTCTCTTTATACATATGTGCTTAGCCCACCACATTGTAGAGAAACAACAAACATTCCTTAAAGAAAGAGAACCCTCTTTTGTCAGCTGGAATCACCTGCCGGCTGTCATTCAAGCATCAGTTTTCACAAAGCTGCCCCAGCTGTACCTGCCTGACAGCTGCGCAGGACTGCTGAGCTACTGGGCACGTGGCAGCATCTTAAGTGGACAAAAGAAACATTTTTCGAACAGAGGCCACATACCATGGCTGTGTGTGGCTGGCTCATCAGGATCCTGGCAAAAGTTGTTGAGACAAGAATCTTTTCACACCCTTTAGCCTGGCAATCCCCTCGTACTTTCCTGAAATCACACTAGCCACTTATTAAATAGAATGACTATTTTGCATGATGTGCATTCCTTTAGATAGGGCATGGGATAGTTCCATGGGATGATGCCAGGTTCTAGGATTGTCAGAGAGGAAAAAAGGTACCCCACTCTCCACTTTCTCCACTCCTGGATAATTTGTATGTTTCTATCATGTTGCCTCTAACTCACCTTTTTTCTAAGCTGAACAGTCCCAACTGTTGTAGTTGTTCCTCATACAGAAGTTGCTGCCACCCTCTGATCATTTTCATTGCCCTTCTCTGTACTTTCTCTAACACAATAATTACATTTTTCAAGCAAGGAGACCAGAAGTGAACACAATATTCCAAGTCTGGTTGCACCAAAGATGTATACAAGGGGAGTACAATGTTGGCAGTTCTATTTTCTATTCTGTCCCTAATTATGCCTAGAGTGGAGTTTGCCTTCTTTACAGGAGCTGCGCACTGCACATTTTCATCAAAGTTTGGTATCATCAGCAAGCTTGGCCACTCTGCAACTTACACTTTGTTCCAGAGCACTGATGAATAGGTTGAAAAACAGTGGTCCCAATAGGGAACGCTGTGCTCTGCTACAGAACAGGGCTTCCTAGAGGTGCTGTGGCAGAAAGGAGGAAAGGAAAAGTCCCTCATGTAGATCTCAGTTCTGCAATGCAACCAGACTGGAAAAGCTCTAAGTGCCAAAAAGTTAGCTGCTTAGGTGTTCCTGAGGAGAAAACAGGTTCCACTCACTGGACCCATCCGAAGGTCCTTGCCCCTGCCTCTCCACCATGCATGCCTTCAAACTGGAGCTCCTACTGAGGACCCCGATCTACCCACATGGCTCCCTGGTCACGCTGGAGCTTGGCCCAAGCAGTGGTCTAAACTATGTGGAAGAGGCTCCCTGCTCCAAACCTCTCACCCCAACTAAGATATGCCAGCAGCCAGCAGCCCTGCTCTTCCGTTCAAGCCGTGGTAACTGTGCTGGCAGTTGGCAATCATATGGCTTAGTAAGGCATCTGCAGCATTTTGGGTGAGGCTATTTCACTAAAGATCAGATGAGAGGTGGCATTAAGTGAGTCTTTGCATTTAATTGTATTCTTTAAAAAATAACAACAACCCAAAGAGCAGCTGCTGTGGACGTGCCTGATAGTTATTGGGATCTTAGCAGATAGGGAGTAGAAATGTAACCCATTCCTTCCTTTAGTGCTTGTGGGAAATTTCCTCTCAATGCAACTAGCAGCTTCTGAGAAATGAATTTTGGCAGGACCAGAGAAAAGGGGCAATGGATGGAATTCTTCCTTCACTCCTGCTGCAGTCCCAGAAATTATCAGGTTCCTCAGTGGCTATTTGTATTTTTAGAAGCATGCACATTACTGTAAACGTAGAGCCTAACTTTAACCTGTCTACTTTGGTTCCCACAGCACAGCAGTAACTGGAAGGCTGAAGGGATGGAGCCTCTTCCTCATCTTCTCTGCACATGGGCAATTCTAACCTGCCTTGGTGTACACAAGAGACCCATGTGCCTTTTTACAAGTCCACACTTGAAAACAGATGCTAAGAGAGGAGAGACCTACTACGTCTCCACCTGCTGAGAAGGTGAGTTGATGCAGGCCCTAAGGGGAAGCCAAAGGCTCCCCCTTTCACACTCCAGGCAATGCCCCAAGTGCTGGCCAGGGGCAGCCAACCTTCTCTCTCTTCTCCCACCACTAGCTGCAATCTCATTATAGTGTGAGCCCCTAACAACTGCACATTCTCTAGTACTGTGAGAAAAGGTAAAAAAAGCCCTCCAATCAATGCTGCCAGGGTCAAAAAAGAACCCAGTCTAGCCTGCAACAAGCAGCCAGCAATGGCCCCACTTCAAATACCAGGCGGGGCGGAATATACTGAAAATGGGTTGCTCTGTGAGGAGGTTGCACCCCAGCCTGACCGGCAGGCTCAAGCCGCTTTTTGCGCTGTGCCTCTTTGCCAGGGGCTGGGTGCAAGGCTGCTTTGCCAGCCTCCGCTGTATGGGAACCTCCTGAAACAGATAAGATGCCGACCACTGGAACGCTCAGGGGCAGGGAAGTGCTGGCTGGTTCAGGTTCTCCCCTTGAGTCCTCTTGCTTATCGTTTTGCATTCTCCTGTTGTAGCACAAGACCTATGGAGCATCTTTGTTTTAGATGCAGCTGCACAGATGGGCATATTCATCTGTGGCCTGTGAATATATAGCCACCACTGTGTGGGCTTATACAGGGGAAGTCAGCATCATTCCCATCTCTGCAGAAAGAGGCTTGAAGTCAGCCCATTCAGAAACAAAAAGAAAGAGCATTGCCTTCAGTGGCTCTTTGCATGTGTGCTTCTGTACATGATATAGGACCATTTAAAAACTGGCATTTTTGATTGTAGAATGGAAATATGTAGCACTTTTAATTCACCCAACATTTCTACTACTCAAGTACCAATATCAAGCATATATGAAAATGCAAAAAAAGGTTCCCTCTTTCTTCATGTAAGTAAATGCACATGTGCAGAGGGAACTCCACTGAGTCCTCATCTCTTGGAGAATTTGTATTGGTGCATCGAAAGGCAGCAAGTCAGGGCATTATATGAAACGTGAAGATTGGACGTCTTCCCCTTGGCACTCTCTAGCTCACTCAGTCAAGTTACAATAACATGCTAAGAGGGGAAGAAGGAACCAGATGTGGCACCTATGGATGGAAGGGCTGTAGCTCTGGTCTTTTCATACATTCCTCTTGATGCTCCAGGGTCAATAAAGCGTGGTCACTTTTTTCCCTGGAATTATACTTCTTTTCTTCAATTACATTTGTCAAGTTAATTAAACAATGTTATGCTATATTCTGTTGTCTGCATTTTCTGACTTTTTATCAGTCTCCAGCTAGAAGTGACTCCACAGTCTGCAGTTCCTAAGTGTATCACTTCCATTCCCTGGATGTGTTGTTCCTTTTAAGCAACCCACTAGCAGGATTGCTATTACTTCCATGCATTTTTTCCCTGCAAGACACCTGCAGTTAAACAGAATTTGTTCTTGCCGTATAATAAGAAAGAATGTTTGAGAAGCAAGCAAATAATGCCTTAAACAGTATCACAGGACAATTTTCTGACAACTGCAGCATGATTGCAAGCAGTTGAGTGAGCCAAAGCCATTCTGGATTCCTGCACAAGTGCAAACCCCATAGCATTACATTATTTCTTTCTTCTTCTGCCACCATGCTAGAGAGCAGGTACGTGTAAGCATATAAGAAAGGCCCGTCTTGTGTCTTGTGTTCATCTCCCTGAAACCACACACTTCCTTACATTCCATAGCAATGTACTTCATATGAGGATATAAAGAAGCATGTGATCTCATGATGAGGAATTGCTTGCTCTTCTCTCTGTAGGCGGACACCAGCACATCTCCCACTCCTGCCAAGAAAATAGCATTGCTCAGAAGGGTCACTTGGGGATGGGTTCTGCATTCAGTGTATCAAAACATAGTTTCCAGACTGTGAAAGTTACATGTCCTGTACATCGGAACAATTAAGTTATATGCATGCAACTTAGTTACATGATTTGCACATAATGTTTCCTGCATGCATCAGATTCTTTGGAGCCTGCTAGTACATTCTTGATGGATGAATTACCTGCTCAAGGCAATCCCTCTTTTCCTGCAATAGATGGTGGTAGAATTAAATCTAGTTTGAAAGTGAGCTACCGCATTTACTCTTGCTTAGTGATATGTTAAAATCTGTCCGCAAACCTAAGATTTCAAGCTGGTGGACATATGCTTCCCAGCTAGTGTCCCATCAATATCCTCACCATAAACTGACTTCATATAATCAATAAAGCAATGGGACCAATTTTCCCATGTCACTAGGACAGCCCTGATCACATATACAGAGTATCAAGTATATATGCACCTGATCAGCTTGATAGGTTTTCCGTTTTAAATTAAGATGCTTAAAGGAGGAGAAGGCCTTGTTTCTGGTAAGAACACACCAAATCAATCAATCAATCACAGACCAGGGACAGCGCAAGCCAGAGCTGTTTTCCTAATAGCAACCACCCTGCAGTACCACTCTCAGGTGGTAGGGACTCTGAAAACCGTAGTCTCCATATAATCCCAGACCCTGCTTGTCCTCAGAGAGGGAACCGCTTAATGTTTCTTCTGGCTATTCCTTGTGGCCTCTATGCCTTCAGCAGTGTTCTCAGAAATCTAGTTTTCAGTAGGAAGCAAAGAGTAAGAGCCAGGTCACATGAATGCTGTCACATTGACCACTGTGTGCAGTGCCTCTTTCAGTGGGCAATGTGTTCTTGTAAATGTGCCAGTAGGGCTCAATTTGTAGCTTGCAGCATCCTTTGGACTCTTTCCAGGAGTGAAAGGACAAGAGACAGTCCAAGGGCCAAACTGTGTGATATAGGGGAAATCCGAGGTTGACTTTCCTGCCTTTCAGTTTAAAAAGAAAAGTGAAAAAGTAGGAGGCTCCCAGTTTGCTTGGAGAATAGTGGTGGGTACTGATGTTCAAGCCTTTCCCCTGTGCCATTTTCCCAATCTAAATTGCCCTCTACCCAAGCTGCCATTAGCCCTGCAGGAGGAAACAACCCATAACCACTCCTTAAATCTGAATGCGAACATATGGAATATGCTTCTCATTATATTAGTATCAATTTTTGTTCATTATGACTTAATAGATGCTATAAGCAGTAGCAAGCTGTCAAAACAAGAAGTAAAGTTACAAATACAGGGTCGAATTCAGATTTATGCTGAATCAACTGCACTGATGGGAGTTCCCTTCCCCATGCCCTCCTCCAGTCCCCTGAAAATGCTACACACAGGGATGGGTGAGCTGTGGTGTGTGCGTGCGAGGAGGAGATTTTGCAGGGACCTTCTGCAAGCAAGGCCCTTCCTCTCTTCGGGAATCCCTTCTCACAGAAGACAGATCCCAGATGCAGCCTTTTTACTACAGTATAAACTGTGGTCAGTAAAGCAACATGATCTATGTTTTATGAACTATGTGTATTAGGGGAATGGCATTCTTATTAATCTGGAAAAATTATGGAGATAGAGGAGCGGCCAATTCCTATCAGGAAGAGTGCTTGTTGGGAGATCTTGTTTGTGTGCCTACTTGTGAAATTGCAAAGCAAAGCAGCTTCTTACTCCCCCTGCGGGCTTAGAGTACCATTTTGAGCTTTCCAACAACTCAAAGCCAGCTATCTTTTGGCAGTTTTGGGTGCTGAATCCCTCTTGCAAGTGGGAGGGCATAGCCTTCTACTGCTCAAGAGGGCCTCTCATGGGATATGCAGGGAACGCACAGATATGAAAGACTGATTTAGCAGCACTGTGCATATACTTCTCTCCAGCCCTGTGATACTCTACCCTCCAAGCTCTCTCACACACAGACGCACACACTGTCAACCTTGTTGCATAAAGCTGCCTAAGGCTAAAAATACAGGATCAGCCTGCACACAGTGCTCAGTGGCACTGCGGTGTCTCGGCGCTTTCGCAATGCCAGGAACGTCCTTGGCAGCAGAGGGCAGAGCACTGCATGGGCAGCTTGCTGGAGAGAAGCAAGCAAGCAGCTCACCGTTCGCTTTCCTTCAGCTCCAGAGAGCATTCGTCACTGAAAAGAGCACAGCGGGATCTTGGACAGTGCGCACACTGGTGCTGCCTGGGCAAGACTTTGGGGCAGACGTCCAGGGTCTCACTTATCAGAAGGAGCAGGACACCCCCACCCCCCAAGCAGCACTCCTTCACCACGTTTTGAAGTCATTGAAGCAAAGCACAGCACCCTGTGGGGGAACCATCCTGAAGGCCACGACATTCTGAGTCAATCCACAGTACCAACAGCACTTCACCTACCCGCCATCATGGATTTTCATATATCTAAACCCGTCCCGTCCCGTCCTGTCCCTTCCCTTCCCCTACTGTACTAAAGAAAGCCCTCTTTTTAAGAAGAAAAAGAAAAGAAACTGCAGAAATACTGAAATGCTATCCTGTAGACCAGGGCTGGAAACTTCAGACCCATGCCCTGCTCCCTCACATGGCAATTGGCTTTTTAAAAAGTTCTCACTGGCACAAAGCTAGCTGAAAGTTTCCTTCTGCACTTCTGCAAGCTCAGGATCACCAAGGCACAGCTGGCTTGGTCCCTGGGCAGGAATGCTCTACAAGGCAACCCTTTGTTGCCGTCTTCTCTGCTCCGGCAACATTCATTTGTTGTTGTCTTCAGGAATTGTCCCAAATCCACCTTGCTGCTCTGTGCATTACCACAACATGCTCACCCAAGAAATTAGTGACTATTGTTGCTCTCCGTATTAATTCATGCAAACACTTTCCCCTGAATATCAGAAACTGTATTTCTCTTTATCAAAAATATCATCTCACAGGTATCTACCTCTTTTAGGAGGCATCATGTCAGTATATGAACAAGAAGGCTAATATTGCTGGGACATCTTTCCCATTGCATGCCTCTCCCACCCAGCCCACTCTGAAGCGCTGTGCTTCTTATGGGCAGGCTGGTCGGATGCAGTACTGGGAAAGCATCAGCGCAAGCAGTGATGAACAAACATGTGCCCAGGAGGTGAACATTAGCAATTCCAGGGCTGCACCCAAACTCACAAGCAGTTGTGGAAGAGAGGCTGTTCCACAGGCAGCAGGCTGAGGCTGATCTGATGACAGTAACCCAATCATCCCCAGACTATAGGGAGACACATCTGTCCATTCTTTACATTGTATATACGAGGGGAAGCGGACGGCAGCAGCTGTTTCGTCAGTTTCGCACTGCTAAGCACGCGATTTTTTTCCATCCATGTGGGGAGGGGCTGTAAAATCAGGCAATGGCTGCGAAGCAGCACGGCATAGCGGCTTGGAAGCTGGCCTTCAAGTCTGGCAGAGGGTGTGTGTGCGCGCCACACTGGCCGGGCGCCTTCCGTTTGAAGGACAGCAACAGAGCAGGGCTCACCAGGGGACGATGCGCGTGCTCTGCCAGGCTGGGCCTCCGAAGAGCCGCAGCTGCTGTGCCTGGAGATGGCGCAGCTGAAATGCCTGGGCCTGCTGCATTCGGCCGCAGCTCATCCCACCCGTGCCTGCCAAGGACCTCTGCTTATTTATATATTGCCTTTTATGTTTTCCAGAAGACTAGAAGTCACCCCAGTTGCCACTGGAGAGGTGTATGCAGTTGCCACAACATCCAGTGACTTTGGGTTAAGACTCTGGAATAATGATAGTGGCAAAATGTTTCAAACTGCTGGTAGGGGGAATTAATTTACTTATTATATTTATAGCCATCCTTTTTCCTTCAAGGAACTCAAGGAGGCTTACATAACCCTCCTTCTCTCAATCTTAGGTTGTGGGGTAGGTTAGGCTGAGAGTCGGTGACTGGCCCAAAGTCACCCCAAGTCATCCACTCCCCTGGATCTCCATCCAACACTCTAAAGACTGTATTACTCTGGCTCTTCACAAACAGCAAAAGTTCTTTGTGTATGAAACTAGCAATTAAGGGAATGCCTACTGTTCTCCCAGATGTGGTGAGTTTCCATTATGTGATGAGAAGCATTCAAACATACAGTCTCCCACCTGTTGTGGACAGTCATGAGTGAGTATTCTGCCTCTGTGGATTGGCTCTAAGACGAGGCGCTCACTTGCCAGAGGAGGCAAAGGAAAGCTAGGCAGGAAAAGCTCCTTCCAGCTAATGGTGCACCTATTCAATATAACTTTATGCTGAAGGCAATTTAATAGAGTTATTCCCAGGTTAAGTGTGTATAGGATTGCCAAAGCTATTCCCATTACATTCAGTAAGGCTTCTTCCTAGGAAAATGGGGGTAGGATTGCTACCTAAATCAATTGAAAAGCTTTTATTGATTAATCTGGTGACAGCCACTGAAAAATGTTAGTGAATTTTTAACATAAGTACTCCTAAAACTAGAAAAGGCAAGTGCAACTGTAAGAGAAGCAGTCCTCCAGGATGCAACACCTCTACTAAAAAGGTACTTGTTGCCGCACGTACTCTAAAGACAAAGTATGCTTTTTCATACAAAACTGTTTTTTTATTTTGTAAATTCAGACAGATTTGATTATCAATTAAACTCAGATAGCTGATTATTTAATAGAATTATATAGTGCTGAATATGTTTTAAACTATTTCTGGGTAGGATTTATTTAAGTGGATATAGAGATTGAATAAGAATGTCTAAAATAGTCTCTTACTCAATGATCTGCTCAAAAGTCAGGATTCAGGTAGCAAGAAATCTGTATGTAGATTTACAAAATAAACAACAGCAGCAAAAAAAAACCTTCATGAAATTTGTTTGGAAATTGGGGTGATCTGTGCCAATTTCTCAATAATATTATTATTTCTCAGTAATATACTGTACCAGTGCCATGTGAAAAAAATACATAATATTATAGCATGCATCTGGGAAGGATGTTGGTTACTCATTGAACATAGGATACATGAATTTGCAGGGTGAAGCTTTAGACTGCAGTCCTATAATCACTTACCTGGGAGTGTGTCCCACTGAAAATAGTAAGACCTAACTTCAAAGCAAACAGCTGTGGCATTACTTATGTCATTAGGAAGTGACCAGCATCTTGCTCTGGTGACATATGACAACAGAAGCAGTGCTATATTTGGAGCCATGTATTTTTCAACACTACATTCCTTATTTATAGTATTTACACAGCCTGCTGTTCCCAAGGTCATAGCAGAGCCATTGGGCAGAATCAAGGGAGATATCGCTGAGTGGCAGAGGGCATGCTCTGCATATTAGAGATCCAGGATCAGCCCCCAACATCTCCAGGTAGGGCTTGGAAAGAATCCTGCCCAGGACCCAGGACAGCAGCTGCCAGTCTGTGCTGACAGTACTGGCCTAGATGAGTTAACCTCCTATGTTCCTTTGTTCCTTCTCTTTAAAGTCAAAGGATGAAAACTTCTGTTTATGAGAAGCAATTCTTACCACAGGCAGACGAACACAGGGCTTCTTTCTTATGAAACATGAGGCAGGCCTGCGTTCAGCATCAGCCCTTGGCTATCTGGTGGTGGGCAAGCCATTTTACAGGGCAATCCTTTGTATCTTTCCTTACAGTTCAGTTCCACTGTGCTCAAAGGGGCTTCTCAGATGCGTGCATAGAACTGCAGCTTCACTGGCTAGACTCTCCATTGAGAGCCATGCCACTTTAAAAAAAAAAAAATGAGCCACATTAGAAATACACTGTTATTGAAAATATGCATGAGCCAAACATGCACTTGAAGGTGTGTGTAACCACACGTAGACTCATTGCAGTTCTCTACTGAGGAAGGCTTGATAGGAACCCGGATCTGCCATCTGAAACAAACCTTAGCTTTCTATTTTTTTAAAAGCAGTCTTCAATACCTTATTAGTACACGATGAGACATTTACATGGCAATGTCTCATAAAGCATGAGACATTTACATGGCATTATGCAAGCAACAATCCTCAGGTATGAAGAAGAGGTTAAATAGGAAAGTTTGGACATTACCTCAGGTGTGCCCGTCTTCCTCCAGTGTTGTGTCTTGCCCATAGGCCTTGGCTCCAGCATCCAAACTTGGGAAGGGGACACATGTTAGATGTATTTTGAGGCCAGTGATTAAACCTGCAGGGTTTAATCCTTCTTTCTTCAAGGAAATTGCTCATGAAAGACACGTATTCTCATGAATGGTTTTTTAGGGTCTTGGCTGACTTTGGAAAATTAGCATGACAAGTTTTCCGGGTGACCTTCCTATTAGCTGCTCTCTCTTCTGTTTCTAAAATTATTTTTCTCCTGTTTTTTAAATTATCATGCCTTTTACAGTCCCCTCTGTCAATCTAGCTGCACCCTGCTTTCTAGTTTTGTACTTTTCTTAAAATCAGTATAGTCTATTTCTGTGCCCCTTTGAAATCTCTTCCTGCCGTACAGTTCATTTAGAGCTTTACTCCGTGAAGGATACCTCCCTGCAGAACTATCCAGTAGCTCCCTGAGCATTTTCCCTTCCCTATTTGCTGTGGCTAAAGCAATCCCCAGTTTCTCCTCTTCCCCTGGGTTCTTCTTTTCTGCTTTATCCCAAAAGGCAGAATGCTCTGCAAGGGCCTGCATGACCCTTTTTGTACTAGATGCCCTTCCCCGCCCCTTAGCTTGGCCTCCCACCTGTCTGTGTCTTTTACGGGCCATGGCCATCTCCACACCTCCTGTCCGTCTCAATCACTAGCAGTGACAGCAGCACAGAGGGCTGTTGAATTACACCTCTTCATCTGTCCTACACTGGGAGGGACCATCTTTAGCTCTCACCTCATGCATGATGTTGCTGCTCTTCGGTGTTTGGATGTACAAAGATAGCATATTCCTGGAAAGAAGTGTTTCTCTTCAAACTCAGCTAACAGCTCACAAAAATGCTTGTGATAGATCCCCCCAGCAAATGTGCTGAGGGAATGAAGCCCCTTAAGTGAGCAGAATAAAACAAAATAAAATGAGCATAGCAGGAAACACAAATAGACACTGTACAGGACCTGAAAAGGGAAAACAGGATTCCTGCACACCTGCAATATAGTTTCTCAACATTACCTGCTATTTTCAAAAGGGGACCAGAAGTAGCCTTTGCGTGTAACTTGAATTGCATTTGGGGAGCTTCAGAAATCAATTCAACTCCCAACCCCCTGCCAAATCTGATGATTTATTTTAAGGGCATAGCAGAGAAACAAACAGTAACATATCAGAAGAATCAGAGTGATTAAGCCTTGGCTGTCACAGATATTTTATTATTTGTTCCTGAATTTACATGTTTGTTCAAATATTTATTTATTTATTTAATTAGCATGCTGCCTGATTAGCCATGGTCTTTCTAGGTGGCTCACAACATAATAAACAACTTTTAACATCAATTAAAAACAAATGCAATTCATTAAAATGATCACAGTGTAAAATCAGTCAATAAGTTACAATGAATGGATGAATAAAATATTTATATTATATTAATTATTATATTTATAATATAATATAATAAATATAATCATTAATTATTAATTAATTATTATTAATTAAAAGACACTATATATATATATATATATATATATATAATTATTATATTATAATATAATAGCCAAACAAGGTAACATGTATATACTAGGAGGTTTATCTAGCATTAAAATCAGAAGTGGCATCAGCACCAACATACCCCTTAAAATAGGTTTCTGCCCCTGGCCTTGGAAACATCACCGGCTTCACCCTATAATTTAGCACGACTTGTGACAAAAAGTTTTGGTCATAATTATATGCTGCTTGAGGGGGCGAAAAAGCTCTTGTTAATCCGAATAGCCTTCTCCTGCCATGTAAATGTCTTCAGGCCTTAGGTGGGCCTTGCACTCCAATTCCTGAGCCTGCTTTCAAAGAATTCAGGCTGGCACAGGCACAGCGCTGCTGTCCTACAGACCTTGGCAGTAGAACATGGGCTTTAGTATGCCTCCATTGCCATTTTTAATGTGCTATGTAGATACGTGTGATTTTGTTGACATGGTAAGCAATAGAAAACTTCAGCTCCATGTAAGATCCCACTTTAATTCAACTGAGCAGAGTGGGGCCCCCAGTCCAGGTTCCTAAACTTGGTCACAAAACACTGTCAGCCAATGCACCTGGTGAACCTCCTCCACATACCTTACTTGCTGTTCTTGCTCTGCTATGATTTCAGAGCACTCACCTGAAATTTAGTGATAATCAGTGGTTTTCTCATGAATATCCACGAGGAGCAGGAAAGAAAACTCGGATCATTCCAACTGGCCTTCTTTCCATTGACTAAGCAACACCCAATTGTTACTGAGGCAGAGGGCTCTGAGCACGACCACTTAGATGATGTTGTACCCCTTTTCTGCCCTTTCCCTCCATACTAGATTTTCTGCATTTGCAAAAAAAAGTTGGGAGAAGCAGCGGGAATGTGCAGAAGGGGTTGTTTGGACTCCCTGTGAAACTGTGTGAATGAGGCAGGTGTGGAAAAAGCGTTGCCTGCAGGCCTCTCACATGCTGCCCTGCCACTGCACCATTCCACATCACAAAGCCAGAAGCCCCATCATCATGAAATTTTAAAAAATACAGTAATGAAACTGGGAAATGAACTTTTTGGTGGGTGGGGATTAAATTTTCTTGCAGTGCTATGGTCGCTTTTCTTTACAGCCTTTGCATATTTTACAGAAAAGATTCTTTTCAGAGATTTCTGAAGCTGTAATAAAAGAAAGCTAAAAGAAAGAAATTTGAAAACTAGAACTTTTAACTGGGAATATTTACAATACCCCCTGCTGCATTACTTGTATTTTGCTACACGTTTTCTTGGTGTCTCAAAAATCAAGGTGCCTGAAGTTTCAAAATGTTCCTGCTCTGAAGAATTAACAGTCTAAATTCAGAGCTGAGTGACAACAGAAAAGTCACAATCAGTGTTCCTCATAGCTGAAATTTTTTGCAGTGTCACAAGTCAGGATTGTGGTGGCAGAAGAAGAGAGCTTACCCATGGACAAAGGTGGGGAGGAAGGAGTTCAAACGTAGGATGAGGCTCCATATGCAAGGAGACTTATAGCCTGCTTCCAGTGTAATGGTTCGTACAATCAAAGTGTGACTGCATAGAAACTGGAATGCAAAATGTATGTAGATTGTCATGTGTAATAATTATGTGCCTTTCAATTTATCTATAAAGCTGATTGGCTTTGGTTTTCCAGCACACCTGTATGTCCATGCATGTTTTTGAGTTCCTCTTCTTCAGGCTATAGGCCACAGAACTAAGAGTGCAGAGAGACTTAAAGCTCAATTGGTAAACAAACTCTGAGGCAATGTTTATAATATCTTGGCTAAACCTGGAGACCTTTAAGAACATTTTGGTGACCATTTGGTTATCCTGATCAAGGTACTGCAGCAACATGGAGTAGGCAACAAAGACAAGGTAAAAAGCTATCATGGTTCTCAAATTTATCTGATTGTTGCTACACTTACAAAGGAGCACAAACTGTAATTTGGCCCTTTGAAACAGGGAATAGTTAATATCAATCTGCATTGCCTTGCTATGGTACTGAGTACTTCCATTGCAGAACACACTTGCAAGTCCAGCAGCACACAAGGATGCTCACTGTTACTTGACCAGTCAATTCTTGACTAGTTTGGGGTGACTCTGTAGGCCCTAAATTCTGCTGAGCATGGCCTAACCAGGCGAGCAATTCACTGGTTGGTGCAGACGTGAAACAACTCGCTGCAGAGAGAGCGAGGTGGAAGAGAACCTGGAAACATTGTCCTCTGGGTGCTCTTTGTGGTATAAGGATCTGTGATGACTCAGTGGTAGCCTTTGCATGTGCTGGATAGTCTGCCAGAGTGGGATGAAAGTCACAGTCAGCTCCAGGTTTAAAAAGAAATTTATCCCATCCTATTTTGCTCCTGGATATATGACAAAAAGAAGACACAGCCTTCAAGGAGATAAAAGTGCCCCCTACCAGAGCATAAACACAGCCAGCCTCAGAAAAACAGAGATTAGGAAATGTGGCTTTCAGGGAAAAGGCTGACACTTCCAGGCAGCAGGTCTCTTTTCATTTCTTTATGAAATGTGTACCTGCAGATTAGACTGAAGAGTCAAGCTCTTAGTGGCCTGGGATATCTTAGCTCCCCTGCGTGATCTGGGAGGGAAGGGAATGGTGGTGATCAACTGAAAATAGATTTGGGGATAAATGGGGTGATCTGCAGCAAATGTAGCTTTCTTTACTATAGTTCCCCCTTCACACACACACACACAACTATCCCTGCATGGATTTTATTAGGCACCTAAGAACAGAAAGCCTTATTACATTGGCTGGTTTTCCACCATTTCTGCAGCTAATATAGCAGCATGCATCCCATGGGAAAAAAGTGAAAAGTGACAGTAACACAGAATCAAAATATCTGACTCATTTGGTTCTACTTTTTAGACTTCATATATTTTGTAATTCTTCACGGCATGCACAGATTAATAGGTAAGTTATAGAAAGATATTTACCCTACAGAATACAGTGTTTGTGAAGAATTCAGTTTCCCAAGAATTTACTTTCATTGGAGAAGAAAACAAGTTTCTAGCTCTTTGGGAAACACCAGTATGCTTGAAAATGTGTGGGCTCAGTAGCCAGAGGGAGAACAGATATGAATATGAATTCAAGCAAATGAGAAGTAATCAGGAATTGACACATTAGTGTCCTGACTTGCTCCTTGCCTTTTCCCAGACTAGCAGAAGCAGTATCAGTTATGCCAAATAAGGCAAAATATATGGATGCATTGATGTAGGTTGCAGAATTCAGCTTTCCATATTCATAAATAGGTTCATTTAGTCCTGAAATCACACAGGCCCAAATGCAACCCTAGATAAGGTCAAGAATGAGAGTGCTTTGGAGCAATTGTGGTGCCCCACACCTGTTTGCACATTTGAGAGGGCGGGGAACCAGTTGTTGGTTGATGCAAATTCTAGAAGTCCTTGTGGAATGTGAGGTCTAATGCAGCTGCTCTTTTTCTTTGACTTTTTAGGCTGCTGTATAAGTATCTGTTATTTGTCTTTAGAATTAGGAAGCTTTCCAAAAGGAATCAAGCCCATCTGTTTACAAGCCTTTTAGCAAAATTGTACTAATCAACACTGTACTAATCAGTCCTGTTTCATTAATTCAACTTGTGCAGTGATCAAGTTCACATGGTTTGGAATGATATCACTAGAATATAAAGACAGTGCTTCAAGAATCTGGTTTGGTCAAATATTAAAAAGACACTGGATTTGATCCTGATTTGCAACTGGGCAACAGAAGCGGACTTCCTCCTGAACATGGTAGCAGTCAAGGGGAGAATAATCGAAGTGTCACCTTAAAAAGGGGGGTGGGTGGGATGGGATTCAGGCCAGTTAGTTCAAAATCTGGTTCAAAGTGTTTAAGATGAAGTAAGCATATAGAAGAATAAACCCTGCTGAAAAAGAATCAATATGACTTCTTCAAAGGTAAATCTTATCTCTTCAACCTTTAAGAGTGCTTTGAGAGTGTCAATAAACATATGGGAAGGGGTACCTTGGTGGACATTGTTTATTTGGATTTCCAAAAGACTTTTGAAAAAGCCCCTCACCAAGGATTCCTGCATAATCTTAGCAGCTATGGAATGACAGGGGAGATCCCTTTGTGGATCTGTAATGTGTTAAAGACTGGAAAGCAGAGAGCAGGAATACATTTTAAAATTTACATACATATGGAATATAATAATGGGATCCCATAGGAATCTCTAATGGGACCATGATTTCCAACTACACATAAATGATCTGGCATTAGAATAGTTTGTGGATAAGAGCAAATTATTTAGGGTAATTTAGACAAAAAGGGATTTTGAGAAGCTCCATAAGGATCTATCTGAACTGGAAGAATGGGCATTAGGGGAAAAAATTCCCAGCTTCTGGTATAAGTTGGTGAATCCAAGCAACCAAGAAAGGTATCTTGGGTTATGAGAAATTGCTAAATGAAAATGTCAACCCAGCATGTGGCCATAGTGAAACCAGCAGACTCCATATTATGCATAATTAGGAAAGAAACTGAAAATAAAACTGCCAAGAATATACTACTCTTGTGCAAGTCCATGGTGCAACCAAAGTTAATATACTGTGTACAGTTCTGGTTACTGCACCTAGAAAGGATATTCTAGATCAGGAAAGGTGTGGAGAAGAGCAGCTAATATGATCAAGGGCTGAAGAAACTCCCCATGAAGAAAGCTAAACAGCTGAGATTATTAGACTAGAAAAACAGAGAGAAGGGGAGACATGACAGAGGTGTACAGAATTATGCAGTAGAGAGGGAAACATTTTTCTCTTCCCATAATTCTAGGTCATTCCATGAAGTGGCTTGGTGGGGAATTCCGTTAAAAAGTAATTTTTTCACAAAGCATATTGTTAAACTGTGGAATTCACTTATACAAGATGCAGCAATTGATGGTTTTAAAAGATGATTGGACAAATGCATGGAGGAGAAGGCTATCAGTTGCTACTAGTCCTGAGGGCTCTATGCTATCTCCAGCACCCAGGCAGTGTGCCTAGGTACACCAGTTGCTGGGGAATTTGGTCAGGAGGCAGCTGGTCTCATACCTTGCTTGTGGGATCCCATGTGCAGCTGGTTGGCCACAGAGGGAAAAGAATGCGAGACTAGATGGATCTTGGCGTGATCCAGCATGTCCTTAGATTGTGTGCAACTGCAAAGGATCCATGCCTTCTGTTGCCTGCTCCAAGACATTGGCAAGTGTGCCCTACCACCTGCTCATCCTGAGGTTTGTTCAGCTGCTCGTGAGGCAGTAAGCAGAATAGCCAAATGTCAGAATTACAGCCATCTTGTACCACTGGGACAGAGGGACAAGGTCAGAGGTGAAAACATTTTGTCTGGGAGGGAAACAGATGGAAACAAGAGGACAAAAAGACAGTAACACCTGCTGTGTTTTAACAGCAGGTATATCCTAAATATGTAGAAAAGGTAATGGCAACAGCAAACAATACCTTGTTTCATTCCTGGAAGCTGGTCTTACTTTTGTTGAAAGACTTGTAGAAACCCAACAGTGACACCAGCACTGGGAAAATAAAAAGGCTTTGGCCTGGCACTGAAAAGAATAAAGCGTCAGTGCCAGGTGCACCTCTCTGGGGAGCAGATTCCAAAGCTGGGGCACCACCACAGAAAAGCCCCTTCTCCAGGTAGCCACTCTTCTAACCCCCTTCAAGGAGGGCTCTGAAGACCTCACTGGAAGTTCATAACAATTGGGAAGGTGTATATGGCAGGAGACCCTAATCAGGCCCTAAACTGTTTAGGGCTTTATATGTCAAAGTGAATACCTTAAATTGGGCCGAGACATCAACTGGTAACCAATGGAAATGATATAGGACTGGCATTATATGATCACTTGTGCCAGTCCTACTGAGCAATCTCACAGCTCTATTCTGTACCAATGGAAATATCTGGGCCATCTTCAAGGGTAGTCCCATGTACAGCATATTACAATAGTCCAGTTACCAGAGTGTGGATTGTTGTTACTATGCTCTGCTCATCCAAGTAAGGTCGTAGTTGATGGATCAGCCAAAGCTGATGGAAAGTGCTCCTCACCACAGCAATCACCTGGAATTCCAGGAATAACTCTGGGTCAAGGAACATTCCCAAACTGTTATATGTTGGCAACATACAGGTATGTGAGGGGGTGTCACATGGAGATGGGGAGAGGCCTGTTCTCCCCTGCAGAGGAAGGCAGGACGCGCTCCAATGGAGCAAAGCTCAGGGAGCCAAGGTTCAATTTGGATGCCAGGAAGCACTTCCTGACAGTTAGGACCCCGAGGGCGTGGAATGGGCTTCCACGGGAGGTCGTTGAGGCCCCATCGGTGAGGGCGTTCAAGGATAGGCTGGACATGCACATGGTGGGCATGTCATGAGCGGAGCCGGCTGGTGCCGGAGGTCAGACTAGATGGCCCAGGAGGCCCCTTCTGACTCGCTCTGTTTCTATGTTTCTATGTTTCTAAACTGCACCTTTTCATTTAGAGGGAGTGCAACCCTGTCCAGAACAGGGCAAATATCACTCACTGGAACTGCCAAACTGCCCACCAACAGAACCTCCATTTTATGAGATTAAGTCTCAATGTATTGGCCCTCATCCAGACCACCACACCTTTAAGACACTGATTCAGAAGTGCCCCTGACTCACCTGGATTAAATGAAAAAGAGAGGTAGAGCTGAGTGTAATCATTGTGATGACACCGCAGCCCAAACCTCCAGATGACCTCTCCCAGTGGTTTCATGTAGCATGGAGAATATAATGGAACCCTGCACAACTCCATGCAGAACTCAGAGAGGCATTTACAACTTCCTGGACACAGGTATACATCCCATCCTTGGCTTTGTTGAGCAGTCATGGAGGGCAAGGGCCGAGTAAACAGGTGGTGGGTTGAACTTGTCCAAGCACCTTGTCCATATCCTTAGGCCACAATAAGTGAAACCTATTCAACAAAGGTGGACTAGATGGTACTCTGGAAACTTCCACTACAGGAACAATACTAACTGTGGAGTCCAATTCATGGCAAATCTGAGCAACTTTATCCCTAAGGTGCTGTGTAAATTCATCACAGTGGGCCACCAAGAGTTCAATAGAATCTATCTTGGGCCCAGAATATAAAAGGCCCCGAATCACCTGGAAAAGCTCTGTGAAGATGCAATGGAAGTGGAGAAGAACTTCCTCTTTGCTGCCCTCACTGCCACAACATAGGCCTGATAATGAGCTCTAAGTAATGCTCGATCAGATTCAGCACAAGATTTTCTCCACCTACGCTCTAGCTGTCTCCCAGCCTACTTCGTCTCCCACAACTCAGTTGTAAACCAAGGTGCAGCACAGGCTCTACTTGGAAGGAGAGGACATTTAGGTACAATCATGTCTACTGCCTGGGTTATTTCTGCATTCCACAGAGCAACCTGGGCTTCAACAGGAGCACCAGCCATATCAACTGGAAACCCCTAGAGCATTCAGGAATCCATCAGGATCCATCCATTAGACCCTGGGGGCAGAACATTTCAATAGGTCCTGCACCCTTACAGAGAGGGAAAGGGGCTGAAAGTCTGAATCTCACAAGGAAGTAATCTGCCCATTGATCACTGACAAAAGGGTCAGTGTCAAACCCCTCACATCCAGATTACCATCTTCCTGCTCAATCAGAAAAACTGGGTCAAGGCCTTGGCTTATAAGCCAAAATGAAGCTGTGCCAATGGAACTGTCTCAGTTTTGGACACCACACGAAATGCAGTGACTGGGTTCCATCACAATGCGAGCTATCTGGGCTCAGGAGCCCAAGTGGCTTTGTGTGTTGCCTGAACTCAGCATGTGCCCCACAGGGTGGTTTCTTCATGGCTTAATAGCCACACCGAGAGATCTTGGTTTGTATCAGCCACCTCTAGGCTTGCTGTGTTGTCCCAGCCCAGGACACCTTTGGAGATTGTAAAGTTGCTGCTTAAGGTGATTTTTCTGATCTCCATTTTTCTGAGGAGCCCTTTTTTTTTTTTGGTACTCTGATCATACACACACACTTCCCCATTCTCATAAATGGGGCAGATAAGGTTAGTACAAGGTGGGCTCCAGGCTAGGCACCAACCAGGATGACTACCTGATGACTAGATCCAGGATGGCTGCCTGATGACTAGAAATATGTTATATGGTAAACTGCAGCTTGGAGTAAAAAAAGAAATGTGTCAGTTTTCAGCACTTCTTAGCTAGCTGTGTCTATGCCCATTTGTATTGGGTTGTGCTGAACTGCTGCACAATTGTAGACCTCATTAGGCAGCTTGTGCATGCTGCTATGTTTTTAGCTTAACAGGTGTCTTTCGTGTAAATAGTAGGATCCTGAGGCTTAACAAAAGCAGCCGAAATTGTTTTTGTGACCCACCTTAGCTAAAGGGGCATTCCCATGCCCCTTCGAGAAAAACAACAAATAGTGGGTTGTGGGTGGCCAGGTGAGCTCTGCAACCCACCCAGAAGTCTTCAGCTGAAATGAGCCACCTCTTGAAACTGGAGAATCCGCTAGCCTGTTGTTAAAGCAGCTGTGATAGCAGTAAATTTCGCATTTAAAGAAATTCATTGACTGTTTGAAATATAACAAGGGCAATTTGTTCCAATGGGTTTTATGATGTCTTCAGAAACAATGCTGCAAGTCATCCTGAAATATTTTATCTCACTATAAAGAGGGATAAACCTGAAAAAAAATTAGGAACGTTAGGATCATGATGCAAGTTGAGCAAAATTATTTTTTGTTTATTGTAAGCCATCCCGAGACATTTGTGGGGGACGGGACAGAAAATCTTTAAATAAATAAATAAATAAATCTACATATTTGTTTGAGTGCAGGTCTACCAAACTGATCTGAAAGATTTGTCATATGACGTGAAAGCCCATCAACTTCATGAACAAATTTGTCCAGGTGCCTTATCTGCATATATCACCCTAAATGCAATATTGGTTACTGTGTTGCTGTTGTTACTGAGAAACTTAAGTGTGAGGCCCATAATTACCATTTTTTAAAATGCTCTTCTAAGGCACACACCAAACCAAGGACCTTTTAAAAAAGAGTTACATACCTCCCTTCATCATATTAGATCTCTGTGGGGAGAGAAAATAGTAACAAACAATACGATAAAGTAAAATTGTAATACTGCTGCTGAAAACTCTTATCTGTTAAAGTGTGTGCCTATGTTACACACAAGACATTTCTTTAAATATGTCAGTAGCTGCAAACTTGATGAAAGGCAGGCGTCAGTCTGGACAGCACAGAAATGGAACCAAGGAACCTTGTACAAACCGTGCTATTCCCACCATGCATCTTATGTCTGTTTACTTGGAGGAGATGAGTGCAGCTCACCCTCATAATGGGACATGGCTGCTCTTCTAGCTTCGTGCTCCATTCTTGTGTGATGATGTTCCTAGAAATGGGTCCCTAGCTACAACCATTTGTTGAACCCTGGCTCCTGTTTTGAGGCACTGTCTTTAAACTTGCCACTAGACTGGTGGACCCTTTGTATCGTATCATATTATCATACCACCTGAAAGCATTTTTCTTGTTATACTCTGCATTCCCAAGGAAGGCCGTATTGGGAGTTCTCTACAAGGCATTTAACCATGTAACCCTCCTTTGCTTGAAGAAAGCTCTTTGTCTATGAGCTGCTATGCACGCTTTTCTTTTTAAAAAAACAACTCCATCAGGTATATTGAATAGTTATTCCAGTTTATCGTAAAAATGTGTTTATTTGTTTGTTTTTAAAGGGCTATCATTTGTACAACACAAGTACAGCCCAGTGCCTGCTTGTTAGCCAGGAATGACCAAAGATGGGCCTGGAGCAATGCTGCTCAGGGGTGCTTTGCTAATTCTCCCCAGCTGCCTGCAGGTTGCTTTCTTAGCAGCCTGCAGAGTGTGTTGTTAAGAGGCAGCGGTGGCAGAAGAGAAGGGTAAGGGTGCTGTTCCAGTCAGTCTACTGTGGCCTGGAGAGGCCCACTCAGCCAGATCACGCTAACTGCATCTGACTCAGGTACAGGAGACAGAAACTTCCCTTTTGCAATCCGCCGCAGGACTTTGCTCAAGGCAAAGGCCAGGCCATCTGGATGCTGGCATTGCCATGCAGTTACCCTGGCTGAGGCCATCTTTAGCACCTCTGCTTAACCACCTTCTTTACTAATAAACTGTCCTAGTGCCTAAACCACGAGAACTCTCTCAAAATCCATCTGGGAGATTCTGGGGATGCACAAGCAGTAAACCAACCAACCAACAAAAAAGAGGTTCTCCACTCAGGCAAGGGCCAGAGGGCCAAAGGAGAATATACCCCACAGGGAAAGGAAGCCATGGTCTGTCTCTTTCAGCTCAGGTGCCACAAGCAGCTTTTCCAGCAAGGAGGGGAGCTTGAGCAGGCCCCAGGGGGGATTGCCCCAAGGAACAGATTTTTCTGGTAGAGGTGGCCAGGTGTAGTTTTCCCCCCAAACAAAGGTGGGAAATCCATCACACAGACACCAGGAGAACTTTACCACAGACATGGTGGGTCTTCAAGGAACCATGTAGGCCATCTGCAAAGGGTTATGTTAGTGAAACTGTATTTTTGCCACCAGTTCACCACTTTGACTGCTTCTGCTTGTATGCTCAGACTCCAACCAATCTCTTCCCCCATTCTGAATGGTTCCCTAAATCCCAAATAAATCTTTGACACTGTTTTCACCAAAGCCCAGAGTGCCTACTTTGGAGTGAAGGGAAGGGGTGGAATGTGCCATATTATTGGATGCTCAATTGATGATTTAAGAATCAACCTGGTAGTGCACAATGTGCTGAGCGAAATCTCTAACCTAGCTATGCTGCCCTAAGGAGACAAGGGGGCTACAGAGAAGCCTAACGCAAGAGAAACTAGTGGGATCTCTGGCCAGTTCCCAAGGGGCCAAGAGTGCTTTGGAACTGGTGAGACATGGTTTGTTTTACTCTCGGTGGTGACCGGCAGTACCAGTTTTGGTGCCACAGCTCCAGGCCTTGTGTCTGCAGCAGGGTGCCTGCAAGCTCCAGGTCTCCACAACTGGTTTAAGGGAACAAAATCATTTGGCAGTTCAGTTGTGAAGTTGGGCTCAAACTACCACAAGCATGGGGAGCTCTCTCATTGGATGGTATGCTGTTCTTCTCCCTTTATTGCCCCCCCCCTCCCGCCCTGGTTCAGACTCCATCTGTCATTGTTCCATTCACACCTATCAATCAGGAGTGTTTATATTGGTTCTATTGTTAGAACAGAAAGACCCTGAACTTTTCCAGATACAAAACAGAGCTAGAGGATGGAATATTATATGGAGTCTAATCTTGATCCTCAGCAGAGCCTGCCAAATAGACCAAATAACGAATGCAGATTTTCCATTATGGACAAGTATTTTCTAGCTGCTAGACTGGGGACTGGGTGGCTGAAGTGGGCAGTGGAGGGTGAGGGAGGAGAGGAGGAATTGTGCTCCAGGCTGTAATGTTGTGCTTTATAGTGGTGCTAGCCATGAAAGATGGCCAGGTGCTGCTCATGGTGACTCATAATACAGTTTTTAAAATCTGGTGATCATGCTGCTAGCATGGCACACCAGCAAGTGGGCCATTCAGCCAGAAAGGAGTCTTAGTAGTGAGCAAGCGATCTGTGCAGTGCAGCCCTTTTGTAATAACAACCACTACCACCACCAGCAGCAGCATAAAAAGAATATTTCTTCCCTCCCTCCCTCCCTCCCTCCCTGAGCCTTCCATAAGCTTTCCTTCTTGCACCCACTCCAGCCTCTAGGGAATATGGTATAAATATCCAGGAACACTAAATGCTAAGAAGAGGTGCCATCTGCTGAGAAAATATCATTGGGCTTTGCCTGTCCTGCAATTGTCAGCCAGCAGCCGTCCCATAAGCGTATGGCAGAAGCAGAGCGAGAGCGGAAGACAGGTGAGTCCATTCATCCAGCTGAACAATTCTGGGCTCTTTATCGCTTTGATTTTTTTCCATACCAGCTGGTCATGATAAGGCATCCAACAGTGTCGGTCTGCATTCTAGCTGTGTTCCAGCTGGGCATTATAACAACTGTGCAACACTGAGAATTGGTAGTAGTTGAGTCCTTATTTTCCTTTTCCCTTCCCATTTCCCTCTCATGTCATGTCATGTCATGTCATACCTTTGTGGCTTGTAAGTCTGAAGGCAGAGTCCATCTTGCTTGTATTACTCTGTAAGCTGCTCTAAGAGCCATTCTGGCTGAACAACAGGGCGGAAAGGCTTTAAGCAAATAGATAAATATTGCTCATCATAGCATTTTGAAATACTTAGAATGGGCATTCTTCTCTTGTCTGTTCAGCATAATTCCATATGGATTTATTATTGCCTGTATTTTAGACAACATGTTATGTAGGAATAACAAGGCAATGTGCCAAAAATACAGCTAGACATGGCGTTAGAATTTGCCCCTACTTTTTATATTTAAATATTAGATTATTTAAGCTATTGTCCAATAAAGTACCCAGATACCAGACTCTACTGTCTCTGTATTTAAATCCTGCCATGTCTGTGTTTTTTTATATTAAACCCTAGTAATTCTGATTTATTTTAGATTAATTTTATTAATAGACTAGCCAGATAAAAATCCAAAATTATTAATAATCTGCCTCAGCCTTGGAACAGAGGACAGGAGTTCCAAAGTAAACAATAGAAATTATCAGCATTAAAAAGCACCTCTCTCACGAAAGAAAAAGTCAGACCAAAATAATAATAATAACAACAACAATAATAATAAAAAATCTAAGTTTAGATCTTGATAGAATCTTAACCCATCTGAAATTCTGCAGGAAATCTAAAATTTCTCAATACAGTCAAAATAAGTTTCCAATGAATTTTGTCAAAGTCTTCCCTGCATTCAAATAAATAATAGTAGCTCTAGCTGTTCTATCCATATTTAATGCAGCCAGATCAATTCAGGACCAATATCATAGAATCATAGAACAGCAGAGTTGGGAGGGGCCATGAAGGCCATCGAGTCCAACCCCCAGCTGTTGCAGGACACCATGTTGCACCATCCCACTCAGGTGGCTGCTGTCCAGCTTCTTCTTGAATGCCCTGGGAAAGCCCCCACCTCTCCAGGCAGCTGTTTCCACTGTTGTGTTGCACTAACCATGAGGAAACTTTCTTTGATATCTAGCCTGAACCTGGGTTGTCGCAACCTGACTTGATTATTCTAAGTGCTGCACTCTAGTAAGAGTGAGAAAAGATCTTGACCTTCCTTTTTGGGACAGCCTTTAGGGTAGAGGGATATCACATCTTCCCTCAGTCTTCTCTTCTCCAGCCTGAACATGTTCAGTTCTCTCAGTCTTTCTTCATAGGACAGTGTTTCCAAATCCTGGACTACTTCTTCTTCTTCTTTTTTTGCTTTCCTCTGGATTTTTCTGCATCTTAAATTTTGGTGCCCAGAACTGGATGCAGTATTCCAAATGAGGTCTGACCAGTGAGGAGTATATGGGAACTACTACTTCTTGTGAGTTGGAAGTAATACTTCTGTTAGTGCATCCCAAAATAGCATTTGCCCTTTTGGCGGCTGCATTGCATTGTTAACTCATACTTAGCCTATTGTCCACTATTACTCCAAGATCTTTTTCTTTTTCAGTTCTGTTGAGCCATATATTCCCCATCTTGTATCAATACCTTTGGTTTCTTTTTCCCAGGTGGAGGACTTGGCACTTGTCCTTATTGAATTTCATTCTGTTGGTTTCAGTCCAGCATTCAAGTTTATCAAGATCACCCTGGATCTTCATTCTGTCTTCTAGGGTGTTTGCTATTCCACCCAATTTTGCATCATCTGCAAATCTGATTCTCTTTCCTTGTACTTCCTCATCTAAATCATTGATAAAGATGTTGAAGAGCACTGGGCCCAGGACTGAACCCTGTGGGACCCCACTATTTACCTCCATCCAATTTGAGAAGGTGCCATTGATGAGCTCTCTTTGTCTCTGATTTAGCAGCCAACAGCCACCTAACAGATTCTCCATCTAGTCCATTTTTTGCTAATCTGCTTACCAAAATGTCATGGGACACTATGTCGAAAGCTTTGCTAAAGTTCAGGTGGAACCTGGTATTATCAGCCCCCTGGTCTGTTTTTGATGAGCCTCATGGATGCAGCTGGACTTAACATGGCGCTAACTCACCATAGTCTATCAGCCAAGATTTCAGTGAATATTTAAATGTCAAAATGAATTAATGAAATAAATCAATTAGCACACTAAGTATGATCTCTATCAGGCTTAGAAATTATAGTAATATAAGCATCATTAAGTACTGATGAAAGACAAAATGATTAAAAATGAAATCATACAAATTATAAAGCTTGGGAACTAAAAAAACCTAGAAAATGTTTTATACCACTCAATTGGAAATCTACCATGGGCGGCTCTGTGAGGATTAAAATATAACAATAAATGAAAGAAAAGTCTCCATTAGAGTCAATGGTGGCTTGTTTTCATTTAAAAGGTGCATTAGATGGGGGAGAAATTTCAGGAAATGAGCAGTAGAAGATATTTAATCCTCTTCTCCCAATATGTTCTGCTCCCAGTGTCAGTCTGGAGTTTAGTCTTAACATGTCTAAGAAAGACAGGAGAAACTTGGTCTGATACCTCTTTATATTGTGCCCCAGTGAAAGAAATAATTGCCTGACTCTAGGGGGCGGTGCTCATCTCCGTTTCCTGGCCAAGGAAGCCAGCATTTGTCTGCAGACAGTCTCCGTGGTCATGTGGCAGGCATGACTAAACACCAAAGTACACGAAACACTGTTACCTTCCTACCGAAGTGGTACCTTTTTATTTACTTGCATCTGCATGCTTTCGAACTGCAAGGTTGGCAGGAGCTGGGACGGCGCACGGGAGCTCACCCCATGTGCAGATTCAAACCTGCGACCTTTCGATCAACCAGCCCAGCAGCACAGCAGTTTAAACCACTGCACCACCTGCAGTCCCTTGCAGAAAGTAAGCTATATCTAAATATTAAGTAAGCCATCAATCAAAAGATTTTTCTTATTTTTAATTACATTTATACCAGAACTTTCTTCCTCTTGCAAGGACGTGCAGGTGACTTACAAGGTCCTCTTTCCCTCCATTTTAGCCTCACAGGAGCCACCTTTGAGGTAGGGTGGGCTAAATGGTTGTGACCGGCTCAGAATCACCCAGTAGGCTTCATGACTGACTGCAGAACAGGACCTGGATTCCCCAAGCCTCAGTCCCACCCTCTAACCAGTGGGGGCGTGTAAAGAATATGGTTTGGGGTGGGGAATTGACCTTCATTTGCTTGGGCATCCAGTATGTATTTATTTAACACTGTTCTACCCCATCAACTACTAATGTCTCGGGATGGCTTACGGTAAGAAACAAATAAACAAAACAAACACAGCATCCAACCAGCCAAGATAAAAACCCCAGCTAAAACCAATTAAACATTAAAATAGTAGGAAGTGTGTCAAATTTATTTATGTTATTGCCACCCTGAGACACTGTAAAGGGCGGGATACAAAAATTTTAAATAAATAAGTAAATACGAGTAAATTCAGGTGGAGCTCTGCTTCCACACATGTGACTTGTTAGCTTTGAGTACCTTGCACAAAGAATTGTGCAATTGGTAGATTTTGTACAAAGAATTGCACTTTGCATATCTTGCACAGAGAATTATGCCCTCACATACTTAGCATGAAGAATCCCAAGCATTTGCATACTCGATGTCACCTCAGCTCACTTCCTGTCCAGGGCTGTGTGTGGGAAAGAAGTCCGGTAAGTGCAAGAGAGCCTGATTCCAAGCCGATTCTCTAGGCCCCACCGGTAAGGCTGCCCTGTGCCCCACCTTTGCATGCGCTGGGCTTGAGAAAAGCCTTCCATTGGCATCCATGTCTTGATGGGAGATTTTTCAGGCAGGGTGTTTGCAATCACAGCACATGGAAAGGGGAAGGCTGTTTTTTTCCACCCCAACACTGACTCCCTCAAAATGTTCCCCGGTGGGTATTATACAGATTTTATAGGGCTTTTGTTGGCACTAATGGAGGCTTTTAGGGTGACAGAATGACAGAATGATCTCAGTTCGAATCCAAGGCAAACCATTCAACATCACAATAGTCCAAGTCTATGCCCCAACCACTGGTGCTGAAGAGGCTGAAGTTGACCGGTTCTGTGAAGGCCTACAACACCTGCTAGAATTAACTCCAAAAAATGATGTCCTTATCATTATGGGGGATTGGAATGCTAAAGTAGGAAACCAAAAGATAACCGGAATAACAGGCAAGTTTGGCCTTGGAGTACAAAATGAAGCAGGACACAGGCTGGTAGAATTTTGTCAAGAGAATACGATGGTCATAACAAACACTCTTTTCCAACAACCCAAGAGACGTCTCTACACATGGACATCACCAGACGGTCAACACAGAAATCAGATTGACTATGTGCTCTGCAGCCAAAGATGGAGAAGTTCTATACAGTCAGTAAAAACTAGAGCAGGAGCTGACTGTGGCTCAGATCATGAGCTTCTGGTGGCAAAATTTAGGCTTAAGTTGAAGAAAGTAGGGAAAAGCACTAGGCCACTCAGGTATGACCTAAATCATATCCCTGATGAATATACAGTAGAGGTGACAAATAGATTTAAGGAATTAAATCTGATAGACAGAGTGCCTGAAGAACTATGGACGGAGGTTTGCAACATTGTACAAGAGGCAGCAACTAAAACCATCCCAAAGAAAAAGAAATGCAAGAAACCAAATGGCTGTCTGAGGAAGCTTTACAAATAGCTGAGGAAAGAAGGGAAGCGAAAGACAAGGGAGTAAGAGAAAGATACCAACAATTGAATGCAGAATTCCAGAGAACAGGTAGAAGAGATAAGAATGCCTTCCTAAATGAACAGTGCAAAGAAATAGAAGAAAACAATAGAATAGGGAGGACCAGAGATCTCTTCAAGAAAATTAGAGATATGAAGGGAACATTTCATGCAAAGATGGGCATGATAAAGGACCAAAATGCCAGGGACCTAACAGAGGCAGAAGAGATTAAGAAGAGGTGGCAAGATTACACAGAAGAACTATACAAGAAAGAGCTTAACATCCCTGATAACCACGATGGGGTGGTCACTGACCTCGAGCCAGACATCCTGGAATGTGAAGTGAAATGGGCCTTAGGAAGTCTGAGCAACAACAAAGCTAGTGGAGGTGACAGCATTCCAGCTGAGCTATTCAAAATCCTGAAAGATGATGCAGTTAAAGTGCTACACTCAATATGCCAGCAAATTTGGAAAACTCAACAGTGGCCACAGGATTGGAAAAGGTCAGTTTACATTCCGATCCCCAAGAAGGGCAATGCCAAAGAATGTTCAAACTACCGCACCATTGCACTCATTTCACATGCTAGCAAAGTGATGCTCAAAATCCTACAAGCTAGGCTCCAGCAGTATGTGGACCGAGAACTACCAGAAGTACAGGCAGGATTTCGAAGAGGGAGAGGAACTAGAGATCAAATTGCCAACATACGCTGGATCATGGAGAAAGCCAGGGAGTTCCAGAAAAAGATCTACTTCTGCTTCATTGACTACGCTAAAGCCTTTGATTGTGTGGATCACAACAAATTGGGGCAAGTTCTTAAAGAGATGGGAGTACCAGACCATCTTATTTGTCTCTTGAGAAACCTATATGCAGGTCAAGAAGCAACAGTGAGAACCGGACACGGAACCACTGATTGGTTCAAAATTGAGAAAGGAGTTTGGCAAGGCTGTATACTGTCACCCTGCCTATTTAACTTATATGCAGAGCACATCATGAGAAAGGCAGGGCTAGATGAATCACCAGTTGGAATCAAGATTGCTGGGAGAAATATCAACAACCTCAGATATGCAGATGATACCACTCTCATGGCAGAAAGTGAAGAGGAACTAAAGAGCCTCTTGATGCGGGTGAAGGAGGAGAGCGCAAAAGTTGGCTTGAAACTCAACATTAAGAAAACTAAGATCATGGCATCTGGTCCACTCACTTCCTGGCAAATAGATGAGGAAGAAATGGAGGTAGTGACAGATTTTATTTTCCTGGGCTCCAAGATCACTACAGATGGGGACTGCAGCCAAGAAATTAAAAGACGCTTGCTTCTGGGGAGGAAAGCTATGGTAAATCTAGATAGCATACTAAAAAGCAGAGACATCACCCTGCCAACAAAAGTGCGTATAGTCAAGGCTATGGTTTTCCCAGTTGCAATGTAGGGCTGTGAAAGCTGGACAATAAGGAAGGCTGAGCGCAAAAGGATTGAGGCCTTTGAGTTGTGGTGCTGGAGAAGACTCCTGCGAGTCCCTTGGACCGCAAGGCGATCAAACCAGTCAGTCCTAGAGGAGATCAACCCTGACTGCTCTTTAGAAGGCCAGATAGTGAAGATGAAACTCAAATACTTTGGCCACCTAATGAGGAGGAAGGACTCCCTGGAGAAGAGCCTAATGCTGGGAACAATAGAAGGCAAAAGAAGAAGGGGACGGCAGAGGATGTGGTGGCTGGATGGAGTCACTGAGGTGGTTGGTGTGAGCTTGAGTGGACTCCGGGGGATGGTGGAGGACAGGAGAGCCTGGAGGAATGTTGTCCATGGGGTCGCGATGGGTCGGACTCGACTTCGGGACTAACAACAACAACAAATGGAGGCTTTTAAAACGCCTACTTGCTCCAGGCGGTGGGGAGGTGTGTGTTCAAGGAGGAAACTCAGTCCATGGGGAGGGGAGGGTTAGCCAGTCCCTGTCAGGCTCCCCTGGTAGAGCCATTCAGCTTTTCCAAAGCCTTGTTGCAGCACAGGTCCTGGGGGGAGTCTGTAGGCCAGAATGCTTCACACCCTCCCTTAAGCCAGGCTTATGTCAAAGGCCTGCAAAGTCTTCCTTTGCCAATATGTGTTACCCTAGGAATGTTCTGTTTTACCCCACATTGGCTGCATCAAATGGGTGTCCCTCTGAAACTAAAAGATTTAAAGGAAGCAGCTACCTGTTTAAGTATTAGATGATCCATTTGTTATTATAATAAAGGATCTTTTGTTTGAATCACATAAGTGTTTGGTAATTTATCTTCTTAATGTTAATACTCTTACATAATGTTTCTAGACACACTATGTTCTATAATTGTGTGAGGCTGCATTCCATTAAAACAGGATTGCTTAAGTGGTCTTTTAGTATTCATGGATATTTACCGTAACTAAACATGACATGCAAAACTGTTTAATATATTTATCACACGGGTGTTCCATGAACTTTATGACGCCATACCGTCTACTTACAAATTTGCAGAAACGTAGCGAGGAGGTGGGGTGCGGGGGGAGCCGCAACTCTCTGTTTTGCCTGGGGTTCTTCAGCAACACTGGCTTCATCAGAAGAGCATCTCAGTAACTCAGCACTGCCACCTAGTGCCACAAAAGTGTCCCTTTTACCTTTGCCATTTTTATTTTCTTGTTGTTAGTTCTGAAGTTGCGTCCAACCCATGGCAAGCCCATGGACAATATTCCTCCAGGCCTTCCTGTTCTCCACCATCCCTCAGAGTCCACTTAAGCTCACGCCGACTGCTTCAGTGACTCCATCTAGCCACCTCCTTCTCTGGTGTCCCCCTCTTCTTTTGCCATCTATTGTTCCCAGCATTAGGCTCTGCTTCAGTGAGTCCTTCCTTCTCATTAGGTGGCCAAAGTATTTGAGTTTCATCTTCACTATCTGGCCTTCTAAAGAGCAGTCAGGGGTCATCTCCTCTAGGACTGCCTGGTTTGATCGCCTTGCAGTCCAAGGGACTCCCAGGAGTCTTCCCCAGCACCACGATTCAAAGGCCTTAGTTCTTCAGCGCTCAACCTTCCTTATGGTCCAGCTTTCACAGCCATACATTGCAACTGGGAAAACAATAGCCTTGACTATACGCACTTTTGTAGGCAGGGTAATGTCTCTGCTTTTTAGTATGCTGTCTAGATTTGCCATAGCTTTCCTTCCCAGGAGCAAGCATCTTTTAATTTCTTGGCTGCAGTCCCCATCTGCGGTGATCTTGGAGCCCAGGAAAATAAAATCTGTCACTACCTCCATTACTTCCCCATCTATTTGCCAGGAAGTGAGAGGATCAGATGCCATGATCTTAGTTTTCTTAATGTTGAGTTTCAAGCCAACTTTCTCACTCTCCTCCTTCACCTGCATCAAGAGGCGCTTTAGTTCCTCTTCACTTTCTGCCATGAGAGTGGTATCATCTGCATATCTGAGATGGTTGATATTTCTCCCAGCAATCTTGATTCCAACTGGTGATTCATCTAGCCTGCCTTTCTCATGATGTGTGCTGCATGTAAGTTAAGTAGGCAGGGCGACAGTATACAGCCTTGCTGAACTCCTTTCTCAATTTTGAACCAATCAGTGGTTCCGTGTCCAGTTCTCACTGTTGCTTCTTGACTCGCATATAGGTTCCTCAAGAGACAAATAAGATGGCCAGGTACTCCCATCTCTTTAAGAACTTGCCCCAATTTGTTGTGATCCACACAATCAAAGGTTTAGCATAGTCAATGAAGTAGATGTTTTTCTGGAACTCCCTAGCTTTCTCCATGATCCAGTGTATGTTGGCAATTTGATCTCTAGATCCTCTGCCACTTTGAAATTTTATTTATTTATTTATTTATTAAAACATTTATAGGCTGCCCCATCGCAACAAAGCCTCGGGGCGGCTAACAGCATGATTAAAATACAATAACAATAAAACAATTTTAATTTATCCCTCCCCCCCCATGGTGCATCTCGGCAACTAAAAATCTAGTTAAATAAACATAACAAACTAAGTAAATTAAAATAAACAAAATCAACTAAAACAAATATACACAATAAACCAAATAAACAAACAACAAGCAACACAAATAAGCTAAAAACAAAATCTACAACTAACAATTAAAATAAAACTTAAATAAAAAGGTCTTTGCCTGGCGCCAAAAAGCAAATAACGACGGCGCCAGGCGAACCTCTCCAGGGAGCGCGTTCCATAGTTTGGACGCATTCCATAGTCCAAATCCTGCCTGTACTTCTGGTAGTTCTCGGTCCACATACTGCTGGAGCCTAGCTGGTAGGATTTTGAGCATAACTTTGCTAGCATGTGAAATGAGTGCAATGGTGCGGTAGTTTGAACATTCTTTGGCATTGCCCTTTTTTTCTTTGGCATTGCATTTCTTTTTCTTTTGGATGGTTTTAGTTGCTACCACTTGTACAAAGTTGCAAACCTCCATCCATATTTCTTCAGGCACTCTGTCTATCAGATTTTATTCCTTACATCTATTTGTCACCTCTACTGTATATTAATCAGGGATATGCTTTAGGCCATACCTGAGTGGCCTAGTGTTTTTCCCTACTTTCTTCAATTTAAGCCTAAATTTTGCAACAAGAAACTCATGATCTGAGCCACAGTCAGCTCCTGGTCTAGTTTTTACTGACTGTATAGAGTTTCTCCATCTTTGGCTGCAGAGCACATAGTCAACTTCAGCCTCTTCAGCACCAGTGGTTGGGACATAGACTTGGACTACTGTGATGTTGAATGGTTTGCCTTGGATTCGAACTGAGATCATTCTGTTATTTTGGAGATTGTATCCCAGTACTGCTTTTCCTACTCTTTTATTGACTATGAAGGCTACTCCATTTCTTCTGAGGGATTCTTGCCCACAGTAGTATACCTGATGGTCATCTGAATTAAATTCACCCATTCCTGTCCATTTTAGTTCACTGATTCCTAAGATGTCAATGTCCGGTCTTGTCATCTCATGTTTGACCACGTCCAGCTTACCTTGATTTACAGATCTTACTTTCCAGGTTCCTATGGAGTATAGATCTTTACAGCATTGGACTCTCCTTTCACCACCAGATACATCTGGAACTGAGTGTCCTTTCGGCTTTGACCCAGTTGCTTCATTCTTTCTGGCACTTCTAGTACTAGCCCTCTGCTCTTCCCCAGTAGCACATTGGATACCTTCTGACCTGAGGGGCTCATCTTCTGGCATCATATCTTTTTGCCTTTTGGTGCTGTCCATGGGGTTTTCATGGCAAAGATACTGGAGTGGGTTGCCATTTCCTTCTTCAGTGGATCACGTTTTGTTAGAGGTCTCTGCTATGACCTGATCATCTTGGGTGGCCCTGCACAGCATAGCTCAGAGCTTCATTGAGCTACACAAGCCCCTTTGCCACGGCAAGGCAGTGATCCATGAAGGGGCATTTTTATTTATTATGTATTTATTTGATATATAATAGTGCACCCAATAATCTAGAGCAGGACTCCTTAGGCAGTGTACATTAAACATAGAAACATAGAAACAGAGAGAGTCAGAAGGGGTCTCCTGGGTCACCTAGTCTGATCCCTGGCTCCAGCCGGCTCCACTCATGACATGGCCACCATGTGCATGTCCAGCCTATCTTTGAACACCCTCACTGATGGGGCCTCAACGACCTCTCGTGGAAGCCCATTCCACGTCCTTGGGATCCTGACTGTCAGGAAGTGCTTCCTGGCATCCAAATTGAACCTTGGTTGCCTGAGCTTTGCTCCGTTGGAGTGCGTCCTGCCCTCCTCTGCAGGGGAGAACAGGTCTCTACCCATCTCCATGTGACATCCCCTCACATACCTGTATGTCGCCAACAGATCTCCTCTGAGTCTCCTCCAGGCTGAAGAGACCCAGTTCCCTCAGTCTCACCTCATACCCCAAATTGAATAAAGCAATGCATTGAATAAAGCAATGTCATTTAAATCATACAAGTAATAATTAACTTTTAAAAAATCAATTCAAAAACAAACTACAATGCTTTAACAGGATTTATCCTCAACCAGGATAGTGGATAAGCCAGCACTAAAAATGCATTTAATCAATCAAACAAAATTAACCATTAATTCTATATCATTCAGTTAATTATTACAATGCCTGGAAAATAGAATTATTTCTGCTGGGCACTGGAATGATTGTACTGATTGTGCCAGGTGAAGATAGAGGGCAACCACCAAGAAGGCCCTTCTTCCATTCCCCATACCCTTTACCTCCTTTGGGATGGCACTTCAAGGAGGGCCTCTGAACCAGATCTTAATTTGGTTGGTTCACATGGAAGTAGGCAGGCTTTCAGGTATCCAGGTCCCAAGCCATGTAGGCCTTTATAGGTCAATGTCAGCACTTTAAATTTGGCCCATACCTCAACTGGTGGCCAATATGGCTGCTGTAAAATTGGCATAATATGGGTGCACATATTTGCCACAATAGGGTTCTGCCTTGGTGTGTGAGCCCAATCACACATGACAAGGGAATAAGAGTAAAAAAGTTTTATTTTGCAAAATAAAGTTTCCCTGCAGCTCATGGTTGCTGAGAGCCCTGTTCAAAATTTCACATCATTTATATAACTTTCCTACACAAAGGATGCCAGAAGCTCTGCTGTGGTTGGCTATAATTTTCCTCAGTACAAGTCTTCTTATCATGCCTGCTCACAACTATTTCTACCAATTAAAATTTGCTCAAGCTCCTACCTTTATCAGTTAAAACTATGCTTGTTACTTGGAGTTTCTCATTACCTCAGCCTCCCTTATCACTTCGTATGTGTCCTGTATGCTTGAAGGTTATGGCTGCCTAGGGCCATCCAGAAATCATCTTGTGTCTCCCCCACAGAGACCAGCTTTAGTCAACAACTGTGCAGCCCTGTTTTGAACCAGCTGAGGTTTCCAGACACATAGAGTGCATTACGATAGTCCAAGGTTGAGGTTACCGGAGCTGGATAACTGTGGTGAGGCTCTGTCTGTCCAGATAGGGCTGAAGTTGGTAACTCAAGTGTAGCTGAAGGAAGTGCTCCTGGCCACTGAATCTACCGGAGATTCAAGCAGTAGTTTTGGGTCCAGTAGTTTTGGGTCCAAGCTATGAACCTTGTCCTTTAGGGGGAGTGCAAACCGATCCAGGAAAGGCTGAAGCTCCCACAAACTGATCAGACATTCCACCAACCAACAGTACCTCTGCCTTGTCTGGACTGAGCTTCAATTAGTTGGCCCTCCTCCAGTCCATTACTGAGTTCAGACACTGTTCAGAACAGAAATGGCCTTACCTGCATTAGATGAAAATGAGAGATAGAGCTGGGTGTCATCAGCGTAGTGGTGACAACTCAGCCCTCACCTCTGAATGACCTCTCCCAGTGGTCTCACGTAGATGTTGAAAACCATGGGGGATAGTACAGAGCCCTGTGGAACTCCATGGCATAACTGCCGTGGGGCAGAGCTACTGTCCCCCAGCACCACCTTCTGGACATGGTCAACCAGATAGGAGTAGAGCCACTGCAAAGCAGTGCCTCCAACTCCCAGTCCAGCCTACCTGTCTAGAAGGACACCATGGCTGATGGTGTCAAAAGCTGCTGAGAGGTCCAGGAGAATCAACAGGGTCACACTCCTGCTCTCTCTCTCTCTTTCACTTTTTAAAATTGCATGTAGCAGCACTAAAATTAAACTGTCATTTTGCATTCCTAAATCTCTCTGCATGTGTTTACTCTCCTCTCAACATGGCACATTTCCACCGGTTCCCATTTTGATTTGTATCAGATGCATCTTAAATGGAACATGGCACCATCATGACATGACTATGGCTATTGCAGCCAATTGTTGCTCAGGCAGCAGCTGACACGGAGTGCTGCATGGCTCGGTGCTTTTGTGGAGTGCTGAGCAGTGGCATAAATACCTGTGCACCATACGCAACACCATGCTGTTTCTTGTGCTGCAGGGTTGGCTGGAATGAGCCATCATATCTTCTATGGAAGACTTCTCCTTCCAAATGACTTGGTTTATTAGGCGGTTGGGATTTTTGTTAACATACTCTGGAAGCTGCATCTACTTCCTCCTTGATTTACTGTAATCACTGAAAGCAGGATTAGCTTTCCTGTATCAGTGGATAGTCTCTGCACCCTTTGCAAAAGTAGAGTGACAGCAGTGCTGCTAATTTAATATCAGGCATGGATGGCATCATGAAATCCCCCAAAATGAGCTGACCCTACAGTGTGGGTGACCGGCCCATTACCAGCCTCAGCCACGCACTTGGTCATTGGTGATCGCCATTCACCTCAGGCCATGGAGGGACCAATGCAGTTCACTGCATGGATGCACCACTGAACCTTTCCACTGCATGTCAGTGGAAAATGCAACCGCAAGGGCAGCCTTTGTTGGCATGGATCTGGCTAAAATATATAAAAACTGTGGAAAAATCCTTTGTGTTCCCTTAAATGTACCTCAAGAAGAATTGCCCTTGTTTACTCAGGCTTTCCTTGACTTGTAATCATATTGCTCTGTTTTCCTGTCAGTATAATGTTTTAAATGCTTGTTATTTTAAATGTATGTATCAGTCTGTGTAATGTTTTAAATGTATGTATCATCCTTAGCTTATTAAATATTTACCTTAGCTTTTTAAATATTGTATTATATTTTATGTAAGCCCATTGAGAGATCTTACGATATCAAGCAGTCTATCAGTTGTTTAAATACTACTATTAGGTAGCCTGCAAAATGGAAGGGTACAACTGGATGCAGTGCCATTTATAGGGGGCAACATTTTAGCTCATTAAGGGTACAATCCTATGAGAGTTTAGGGTTACAGAGAGAGCTGTGGGCCTTTTTTCCCCCCTAAACATGCATAGGATTTTGCCTTAGGGATGCAATCTTGTGCTTGTTTAGAAGGAAAAGCCCCACACTTTCCAGCATAGGATAATTTCTTAAATTGATTAACATTGCTAGTAAAGGTAATACTATCAGCATTGTGTCCATATCATCGTACGGGAAAATAGTGTCTGTCCAATAACATCTTCTATGCTTAGAAAATGAGGTAAAGAACATTGTTTGCAAGGACATTCCTCAAGACTGCTATTCTACAGATGCAACCACATGGTGATGGCATTTCCTGTGGGCCCAGCAGGGCATGTGGGCTTGTTTCAAATTTCACTTGGCCAGTCCAACAAGTGCAGAAGGAGCAAAACCATGTCTGGAAAGCGTTCCTCCTTTTTAGGACCCTTGGGCCTACAGTGCACCCAGGCTGTAGGCCTCCACAAGATGTGATGTACATGCACTAGCCAGTGGGATGCAAGAGCACTGATCTAAGCATGAGAATTAGTCACCCCGATGCAGCGAGGAGGACAGAAGTGAGGGAAGCTACCTTGACTCAGGTGAGTCCAGCTGAGTCCATTTGTCCATCTCACCCCAGCTTCCCCTGGTCTTAGAGACAGAGGCTGGAACTTCTGCATTCAAGACATGGGCTTGAGCAGCACCTGCCTCCACATCACGAGGAAGTCCTGCTGGACCTTTCCCACCTGAGACCATGACCTATTGCAGGGAACCAGCTACACCTCAGACCACCAAAGCTAGACTGGTCCCTGTCGCTATACAAAAAGCCTGTGAAAAGGCACTGCTCCCTCCTGTTTATATTGCTAAAATTATACACACCCTTCTCTTGTGCCTGTATCCTATTTGTTCACTGGTTTTGGCTCTTGCTGTGAATAGGATGTTTGGCTTTTCTAATTATTTTCAGTTGCAACCCTATGGGCACTAACCTGGGAGAAAGTTCCACGAATTCAGTGGGAATCACTTCAAGGGGATGCTGCAGGACTGCACTGCCAATCGCCTTACTGTTGATTCTATTATTGTCGCTGGCCACCTCGGGCGTGATTCATGCAAAGGTAGGATAGAAATAATTGAAATTAAAAATCCATCTGTTTTTAAGGCTTCTTGTAAACCGATTGGCACCAGTCACTACTTGAAATATTAGGTTTAATTACAAGCTTTATTACTTTGTTGCATCTCAATATGTAATTAAGGGGACGTAAGTGAGCCTTTATTTAAGCAACATTTCAAATCCATTTGCAGATTGGTTGACACCTTAGTAACAGAGTAATAATTATAGTATTAAAAAGGCATATTGACTAGGGTCATACAGCTTTCCCTCTCTCACTTTTTTGTGTGATGGATTTGTTTCGAATTCATTCACTTCCACATGACAATGACTGTAATAGCAAAAAATGTATGTGGATGAAAAAGTTATTAGAAATAAAATAGTTCATTTAACAAGTGTGGCACATATTTGTGCCCCGAGAGAAAAAATGTTTAAGGCTGGTGATTTTGTTTCTAGATTATTATTACTAACTTAAAACTTTGCTGTAGTGTGCTTTGACAGCATTTTGTGGCTTTGTCCCATGCTTTTTCTTTCCGTATGGCAAAAAACACTGCATTACATTTTTTGGTCAAAGCCTCTTTTCCGTTATGTGCCTCGCAACAGACAGAAATTCAACAGGTACCCATTTCTGTTTAATGACATGTTTGTGCAAAGAAATGCTGTAAAGGTGCAAGCTGCTTCTGTAAAGGTGCAAGGTGCTTCTATGTTAATTTAGAAAACACATGTTCTTAAGTGGTACACAATAAACGTGAATAGACCTGTCAATTTTTTCCTAGCGTCTGTTGCCAGGCTGCTAGCTGCAGAGTATTCTATAGTTTTACTGGGGTCCCTGGAGATGAGGCATCCGTGGAATCCCTGGTCCAAGCTCCCTCTTCTTCCAACCCTGTCATTTAATGGGCATGTTTGAGTGGCAAGATGAACTGCCCACACTGTGAGCCGACCTACTCCTGATGCCCCCCATGGACAACCAGGCAGCCTGCCTCCCTGACCTGCTACTCTGGTCCTTCTGCATGGATCCCTGAGGAGCACCAAGTTTTCTCTTCCTCCTTGCTGTGACCATGAGCCACGGCTTGGCTTTCACTGGAATGGTGTGTGCTGAGATGGCTGACAAGTCGCCTTTCAGGGATCTCATTTTTGCAGCTATGAGCAGCCCCTTCAACAGATGGATCAGTGGGGTTGGAAGTGGTTAAAATTTAGAGTGGGTTAAACATTCTAAATGTTGGGCTGGAGATTTTAGATAGACTCTATCTGTACAATTTCCAACTTTAAAAAACAACAACATTTTAGCCCTTTCTAAATTTTATTTATTTTATTTATTTGGAAATTTATAGGCCGCCCCTTGCCACAGCCTCGGGGCGGCTCACAACAATAGCAATAACAATTTTAAACATTAAAATTTCCAAATCCTAAAAACACGAACTTAACAACACAACATTAAAAACTGGCCCATCTCCAGGTCTAAATTAAAACCATCCCAATATAAATAAATAAATTAACATTTAAAATATTGTTTAAATAAAAAGGTCTTCGCCTGGCGCCGAAAAGCAAATAAAGACGGCGCCAGGCGAGCCTCTCTGGGGAGCGCATTCCATAGATGGGGCGCCACCGCAGAGAAAGCCCTCCTCCGGGTACTCACCCTCCTGATATCTCTCACAGAGGGTTCCCGGAGGAGAGCATCAGCAGCAGATCGTAAGGGGCAGGAGGGTGTATATGGTCGCAGGCGCTCCTTGAGGTAACCGGGACCCAAGCCGTTAAGGGCTTTATAGGTAAGAACCAACACCTTGAATTGGGCCCGGACTTCAATGGGGAGCCAGTGAAGCTGACGGAGAACTGGGGTGATATGAGAACCACGCCCAGTCCCCGTCAGCATCCTGGCAGCTGTATTCTGCACCAATTGAAGTATCCGGACCGTCTTCAGGGGTAGCCCCACGTAGAGCGCATTACAGTAGTCTAGCCGGGAAGTCACCAACGCGTGAGTCACCGTCGCCAAGCAGTCGAATTCCAGAAAGGGACGCAGCTGATGGATCAGCCGAAGCTGATGGAAGGCACTCCTCGCCACTGCTGACACTTGGGCTACCAAGGTCAGCTCCGGGTCGAGGAGGACCCCCAAGCTGCAGACCCTGTCCTTCAGAGGGAGTGCAACCCCATTCAAGACTAGGGTCAGGTCCCCCATTCCGAAATCCCTCCTGAAAAAATGGAGCTTTGCAGTTTGCCCAGCTAAGCTGTCAAAGTGCAATTACTTGCAAATATGGGACTCCCAGCTAGTTTTGCATGTTCTTGAGATGCTAGCATGCTGAGGACTCTTGCAAAATGGAGAAAGCACGTGGGGTGCATGATCCACACCCACCCACCCAAATGATTCTGCTATGGAATGGGTGCATAACCCCCTCCCCCTCACACAAGATCACTCTGCACTTTGGCCCATGTTAATAGCTCACCTGTCGGGTCAAAAGGTTCCAAATGGGGATTTAAGTTAGCTGCACCCCAGATTCCCCACTGTCATTCACTGGGGCATTGGGAAAGGTGGGAACCTGCTAGTCTTTGCCAACAGGCACCTCCCCTGCTCTGTACCCACCTCAGCCTGCTCCCCCCCCCCCCACTGCTATTCCTGTGTAACTGCAGTTGCAAAAGGGTGGTGATAAAAACAATGACAATTAAAATTGGTTTGGGGGGGGAACCAATTTGAAATATTCTTGGCAACCACAGGTAGCCACTCCAAGCTACTCCCCACCTGGGCTTCTTGAGGAAGTAGCTGTCAATAAGATGATTGCAAAAGCCACTCTGAAAAGGGACACCAGGGCCTTGGAGAGTCTCAAATGACTCATGGTGGCAGCAGGGATGGACAAAGCCAGTGCCAACTTGGGAACTTCAGGGGTAGCTGGCACTGGCACTAGCTGATCGTCTCATGGCAAGAACAGATTTTGCTGCTTTTGCCCTAGGGTTCCTTATTCTTGTAGAAAAGGAAGGAAGGAAACAGGGACTTTGCTGCCTTTGCTAAGCATCTCTGTAGTGGTTTGGGTGAACTAGACAAGATGACAACCCATCATGGGCCAAATAAACCCTGTCACCAGTCATGGGATGGCTGAATGGCTTACACTCCAAAGTTAAACCACTGTGACAAACCCACCACAAGCTTGGAGGACACAACAACCCATTCTGGCATATCAACCATGGCATGTTGTGCAAACCTAGTCATCATCTAGTTTAGACAATGCAATGGCTCACACTCAAAGAGTTGAGCTTAGTTGAGTGAGGGCTGCTGCTGTTGAACTGATAGTAGCTGAAACATGGTTTATCATGTTGTCTGAACCCAGATGAGAGAAGAAACCTTGGTGAGCCACTCATTGTTCACAACCGCACAATAAACGATGGGCTCTTTTCATAGGTTGTTCGTGGTTAACAACAGGTGTGTTCAAGCAACATAATAACTACAGTTTGCTGTTGACACATGGGCTAGGTGAAAACCTATGCTCAACCCACACTCAGTCTTTGAGTGTGGGTTCTGCTGTCTTGAGTACCTGCTGTTCTTTACCCTTGATGTTTTTGTTCTTTTGCTTGCTCTAGATGGCTCAGGGGAAATACTCAGATGTCGTGCAGGAGAGCATGACAGTAGCTCCTCCTCACGAGGAGGAGGTAACCGTGATTACTAGGATCAGGAAAGAGCAGACACTTCCAGAAGGAGAAGCGAATCAGTTGACTCCTGAGACCTGTGAGGGTTCACAGGCTGCTTCACAGGAGGCTAGCCCTTTAAACCATACAGACTGTGAAGGAGAAAGGGGGGGGGGCAAAATACTTTGCCGGAGGAAGAGGAGGAGGAGAGCAGCGGACCGGAAGGGGATGGGCAGCTCGGGGGCATTGACTTGATTGACACTAACCAACGACGAATGATGCGCTCTTATCAGCTTCGCGAAGAACGGAGAAGAAAGAAACAGGAAGAGGGGGAGGGGTGAGGTCATTGTCAGGGGAACATCGTTCCTTCGCATACATGCCTTGCCGTTAGGATAGTTGTTTAACCGTAAATCTTGTAGATAATGAGCAATAAACCATTGTAGAACCTCAGCTCTCGTTTAAAGAATGTATTGCAGCTAAAGCACCTCTAAGCGTGAGTGTGTTTTTACAACACCCTCACAACATCAGAACAGGGGGGCACGGGGGGAACTGCATGGAAGACGAAACCAAACCCTACCACTTTATCCCATCCTTCCAATACAGACCTAGAGGGAAGTAAAGGCTACAGGTGTTTCACAAACCTGAGTGTATGTGGGTACAGTGGTGTTTACTTGTTGCCCATACTCATTTCGCTAAACAACCCACAAATGGCTGCGATGTTTGCCTTCAGAATTCTGGATAAGTATTGAAATAGGCTGTGCAGCAATAGTCCAATGGCCGAGGGATACGACATGGGTAATTCATACAAAGTTACAAATGATTATTTTTATGCAGTAGAGAAGTTAGATACTGACACCTGACTTTGAGTTTTAGACTAGCTCAGTCTCATGGGTTGTTTTTAAAGAGTTCAGCTCTGGAATACGGAATTCTAAGCATGTGCAAGAGTTTCCTTCTAACCATGGAATATTCAGAGTATTCATTAGTGTAGTCAGCACATCAGAAAGTTCATCTCTGGTAGCCTCATCAGACTAAATGAGATTCTACCTCATATTTTACTATGTATCTGCATTTGGCATTGTGCAAAATCATCCAGCTTGATAGATGGATCCAAATGCCTAGACTTCCCTGGAGCAGAAGAACTTCGCCCACATTGTCTTGCTATACCATCCTGCCAAGTGGTATTGAGAGTTTTCCTTTTGGAAATGGCTGTGTGGGTTTTTAGCCACCTCATAGTGGAATGAGAGCGATGCCAGTGAGATACATGTGGTTTGGGGTGCGTGTGTCTGTCTGGTTTCAGAAGAGTGAATAGGAACAACTTTAGCTCATGAAGCAGAATGCTTGACTCTTCCCCTTTGGCAAGGAGCCAGAATCTTTAGCAGTTAGATCCTGGTGCCACTGGGAGTTTTCCACAGCACTGAGCTCCAGGAGTCTCATGTTTCAGTAATTTGCACATTAAAGGTAAGATGTTGTTTGGCAGTTCAGTCAAGCTTAGATTGTTGATGAAAAATTAACAGGGGATGCAGTTAATGAGACCTACTCCAAGCAAAATAAAATACCCTCTTTGTTTTGGGGCACTGGAACCAGTGAGCCACCTGTACTAAAAATTAGGTTTCCCTCCCTCTCTGTGATAGTTGCAACTATATAGACTGCTGTCAGCTGTGAAAGCTGAAGGTCTTCCAACCAGCTGGCAGCCCCTCCTTGCCCTTCCTCCTCCCCTCTGCAGATGCCAGCAGCATTGAAAGGGGGCATCCGCTTGCTTTGGGGGGTCAGCATGAAGGGACCCACTCATTATTCAGGGGGCTTTGCCTGTCTCTTTGCAGGGGAAGCATAAGATTCAGACTCTGTAAAGGAAGGTTGGATTGTTGCAAACTCACAGAAAATGATGGGAGCTCACTGAGGATTTGGTGAAAGGAGCCTACCAGTGGGCTCAGAATTCTTTGTGTGTGACCTTTGGCCACTGTAAAGCTATCAGGGCACAGATGTCCTTGCCTGGCTTTACAAAGTCCATTCTTGAGAGCATGGGTCCTCAAACTATGGCCCAGGGGCTGGATCCGGCCCCCCATGGCCATTTATCCAGCCCACCTCAGCGGTTTTCAATGCGCTGCACGTGCACCCGTGCAGGGAGGCAGCGACTTGCTCGCTTGGAGATTGTTTTGGAGTTGCTTGGAGAAAATGATCTCTAAGCCCACCCCGCCTTGCCTCACCTCACCTCGCCGCGCCCGACCTCCCCCATCTAGCTGTGCCCGTGCCCCCGCCCTGCCCCCACTTCAGCGCACGCGCACGCCCTGCTCCCACGCTGGCCCACACGCTCCAGCGCCGCCACCTTTCCGGCCTGCACCCAGCACCGGCACCTTTCAACTGGCCCCCGGTGAAAAAGTTTGAGGACCCCTGCTTGAGGGAGAGGGGAGTTAATCCATGTGCCTCTTGCACTCCCCTAGCACGGCATCTACAGAATCTCCCCTTGAACCGCACCAAGCCGACCCTCTCGAGGCACAGCTAGGCAACTTGTGGCTCTCTAGATATTTGGCCAACAACTCCCATTAGCCCAATCAAGTGTAGGCAATGGTGAAGCGTGGGATACAGGCCTTGTTCAGGTTAGGTGAGGAAATGCTTTGTCAGTGCTGGAAGTTCTAAAAAAATGGGCTTCTCGCTCCTTTTCTGTATTTTCCAAGACAAGTCAGTGATTGTATTTTGGGCTTTGCAGAAGCTGAAGTACAACAGCTGGCTAATACTTGAGGCTATATGATCCAACGGATCACAGTGCCTCTCCCACTGAAGACCAGAGTGAGCCAAGGGCATGACAGAAAACTTAAAATCTAGCAGACTTTCAGACTTTGTACTTTTTGAGATTTGAACTTGTAGGTACTTTAAAATTCAGCCACAAGGCAAGGCAAATTATAAGCAAGACAATAATTTTAAGAACCAACTTGTTATACACAATATAGGCTTCATCCAGAAATGAGGATTCATTATTGGTACTACTGAGAAAAAAATCCATTAGAAGTAATATCTATTTTTTTCCAGAAAATTTAAGTCAGAAGAATATGCCCGAGAGTTTTTCTCCTTCAAAATTGTTTTACATTTTATAGCTTTCTTTACAACCAACCCTGGAAAGGTGAATTATGAGATAGCCTTTTAATGCCCTTTTCACTGAGAAGGGAGTAGCCCATAAAGATCAGAAAATTTGCTTCATCCTTTCCTTATGATTTTTACAGAAGGGACCTTCTCTTGCCCTCAATCATTTTGAAGAAACCAAGGAAGTAAAAAATAACATTTACTTTTGAGATTCTCATTTTCTTTTGAAATAATATGTTTTCCTCTGTTCCGTTCCCCTCCTCCCAAAACAGGAAACATAATACAAGTCTATGATCTTATCCTGGTCAGGAATATGAAGCCTATAATTTTAACATGGGCTTTTTGATGGGGTCAGCATGTTTATTAACTCCCTGAGTTAATCTGTTTAATATATTCCCTGCATTTAATATATTTCCTTCATTTACCCAGATAATGGAGATACAGTGTTGTTCCATTTGCATTCCTTCCTTCTTCCACACTGCACAGATGCCCCGTCGGGGCGAGTGGGGACTGCCAGGCTTGCTGCTTGCCTGCCGCCCCATCTCCGTCCGTTTGGCGAAGGGCCACGGCAAGTGCAATTCCCAGCCATGTTTCTTTTGGTGGCTGGATGGGGCTCCAGTAGAATGGCCTGGGTGGCTGCTGAACAAGGGACCCTCTCCCTTTGCGGATAAGCTATTGCACACGTTTCAGTTCACTGTCCAACAGGATTTGTGTGGAAGACAGTGGCCAGTTTTAGTCACCAGGATAACCCACTCTACAGGGTTAAGGGAGGGTTGTCAATGTGCTATAGCATGTAGCTGAACAATCATGTAGTGGGAACCCAGCTGCACTAACAACCAGAGTTGGCTGACCATGAGCAATAAGAGGACCAGAGTTTGTTGTTAGACTGAGAACTTTGGTTAATTAACAATGGCTAGCTTTAGACAACCTGATAACCCGCATGTCAACAACCTATTGCAATGACAGGCCACACTTGACACAGACTCAGCCCTTAGGTGCGGGTTATCATATTATCTCAACCCAGTCAATAATTGGTTTATCTACAAAGGGGTAAGACCATAAGCCTCAGAAGTCCTAAGGGACAGAAATAGGGCTGAAGAATGGTAGCTGGAAAAGCCTCTGCAGCTGTCAGGTTAATAGCACTCCAGACTGAAGCCTGGTTCTCAGGACTAAAATACATGTAATACAAGAAACTTGTGAACTATGATTTTCTTTTTTAAGGAAATGCACACTTTGAGGGCCGAGCTGTGTACATGATCTCTGGTGCTGGGGAAGAGCCAAGCCCCGTAGAGCATTTTTGTAATAAAATCCTGCCCCAGTTACTTTCCCACCATGTGTGCGCGCGCGTGCACGTGTGCGCACGCATCCTTCTGGAGGTGGGAAAGGAGCTACATGAAGAGACAAGCACAGAGATTACAGAAGATGAGCACTCCTTTCCTCAGTTCTGCTGGTGCAATCAAATGCAGGAACTCCTGTGTCTGCATTTAGAAACATAGATACATAGAAATAGAGTGAGTCAGAAGGGGTCTCCCGGGCCATCTAGTCTGACCCCTGGCTCCAGCCGGCTCCACTCACGACACGCCCACCATGTGCATGTCCAGCCTATCTTTGAACACCCTCACCGATGGGGCCTCAACGACCTCTCGTGGAAACCCATTCCACACCCTCGGGGTCCTGACTGTCAGGAAGTGCTTCCTGGCATCCAAATGGAACCTTGGCTCCCTGAGCTTTGCTCCGTTAGAGCGCGTCCTGCCTTCCTCTGCAGGGGAGAACAGGTCTCTACCCATCTCCATGTGACATCTCCTCACATAGGCTAGTTGGCAAGGGGCGGCATAGTTGGCAGGGGGCGGCATAGAAATTTGTCTAATAAAAAATTTTTTAAAAAAAATACCTGTATGTCGCCAAAAGATCCCTTCTGAGTCTCCTCTTCTCCAGGCTGAAGAGACTCAGTTCCCTCAGTCTTGCCTCATACGGCATCCCCTGCAAACCAGCCACCAACCTTGTGGCCCTACGCTGCACTGACTCTAATCTGGCTATATCTTTTCTGTAATGAGGGACCCAAAACTGAACACAATGCTCCAGTTGTGGGTGCACCAGAGTCGTGTAGAGTGGTAGTAATACCTCTCTCGATCTAGAAGCCACACTTCATCCTCTTGACCACCGCATCCCACTGCTGACTCATGTTCAGTCTGCAGTCAACCAGCACCTCAAGGTCCCTTTCACAAGTGCTGCTCTCCAGCCACTTGTCCCCTAACTTGTACTTATGACACCTATTCCTATGCCCCAATTGCAAGACCTTGCACTTATTCACAATGAACACCATCCTGTTGTCTCCTGCCCACTTCCATAATCTGTCCAGATCCTTTTGGATCTGGAGTACCTGCTCCTCAGTTGTGGCCACTGCCCCAGTTTTAGTGTCATCTGCGAATTTGATCAGCAGACTGTTCGCCCATTCTTCCATGTCATTGATGAAAAGATTAAACATTAGACAGAGCCCTGGGGGACCCCACTTGTCACTGGATGCCATTCCAATAATTCCCCACTAATGGTTACCCTCTGCTTTCAGTCAGTCAACCATGCCCTAATCCACAGGACAGTGCTTGGGTCTATCCCAAACCTCCCCAGTTTCTCCACCAGGATATCATGGGGCACTTTGTCAAAGGCCTTGCTGAAATCCAGGTAAATCACACCCACTGCATCCCCTCCATCTAGCCATCTCGAAACCTTGTCATAGAATTCCACAAGGTTTGTCTGGCAGGACCTGTTTTTGCAGAAGCCGTGTTGTGTGGCTGTCAGCCTCCCTTCCCTCTTTAGCATCACTAGATCTCTCACTATTATGAGCCTTTAAATTGTTTTTCCTACAATGGATGTAAGACTAATTGGTCTGTAATTCCCCATGTCTCTTCTACTACCATTTTTGAAAATTGGGACCAGTGTTGCCACCCTCCAGTCCTCTGGAACTTCACCCATTCTCCATGAGGCCTCAAAAATGGAGGCCAGCGGGCATGAGAGAACCCCTGCCAACTCTCGGGTGTAATCCATCAGGGCCTGGCACCTTTGTAATGTCCAATGCCCTGAGGAACCCCTTGACTTCTATGGGGGTGACTCTAACCTGTGCCCCTAGGTCCCCGGCCTCATCCAATCTCTCATGTGGATCTCCCCCACCCTTCTTTGGGGAAAACACAGAGGCAAAATAGTCATTTAGCATCTGTGCCTGTTCCCTCATATCAGTCACTGGATCTCCTTCCTCCTTATTTAGTGGTCCCACCACTTGTCTCCCCTTCCTCTTCCTATTTACATGCTGAAAGGAGCCCTTTTTGTTGCTCTTGATATTCTTGGCAAGTCTCAGCGTGTAATCAGCCTTAGCCTTGTGAAGAATCCTTCTGCAACGGGCCTCCTCCTCCCGGTATACCCTTTTGTCTATTTGCCCCAGTACCCATTTCCTACGGAGGTTCCTCTTGCGTCTAATCCCTCTAACCACCTCCTTTCACATCCATGGCGGCACTTTCCTCCGCCTCCCCGCCTTACTAACTAGAGGTAGGGTCAAGGCTTGCACCTCCAAAACTTCCCTTCTGAGTGCCACCCACCCCTCCTCAACTTGCGTACCTTCCAGTAACCTATCCCAGGAGACTTTCCCCAGTCTGGCCTTCAGTTGGCCAAAGTTGGCCCTCTTGAAGTCCCAGCTTCTGGTGCTCGACCTCCTTCATGTCCCCAGTCCCCTGATCTCAAAGCCAAGGATGATCACTCGGATCCAGAGCTCCCCTAATCTGTACTTCATCTATCAGCTCCTCCCTGTTGGTTAAGACCAAGTCAAGGATGTTTCCCCCCCTGTCGCCTCTCGGACCCTCTGTGTGAAAAACCCTCCCTCTATAGCTTCTAGGAAGCGATGTGACCTGGCTGTCACCACTGAGTGAGTCTCCCAACTAATATCCAGAAAGTTGAAATCTCCCATAATTCGGTGTCCTTTCTTTGAGATATCCTTAGAATCTGGTCTGTCAGGACATCATCCAGGGTCTCAAGTTGACCTGGAGGGTGATAACATACACCCACTGTCAGGTCCCTTTCCCTGTCAAAACTCCTGAGTTTCACCCAGACTGCTTCTACCAAATCCCCTTCTGTGCTTCATTCTATCTCACTGCATCTTATTCCTTCCCTGACGTATAAAGCCGTGCCCCCACCCTTCTTTCCCTTCCTGTCCGTTCTAAATAGGTGATACCCCTCTATGTTTACATTCCAGTCTTGCCTTTCATCCCACCAAGTTTCTGTGATTCCCACCAGGTCATACCCTCCTATTCCCAGGAGAGCTTCAAGCTCTTCCTGCTTATTACCCATGCTCCTAGCATTAGTGTACATGCACCTCAACTCCTTCCCACCGCTTCCTTTCCTTGGAGTCCCCAGCCTCCTTCTTCCTCCCATCCTCCCTGATACCTGACCCCTCTCTGTAGGAGTCCTGTCAGTCCTTGCAGTACCTCTAAAACCCTGCTCCCAGAGCCCTGATCCTCTTCCCACACTTGTCCAGTGCAGACAAGTTTCTGGGGGGCCTGAAGCCCCCCTCCCAGCTCAGTTTAAAATCTTCCAGACAAAGCTCACTAGAACATCTCCAAAGGACCTTTTCCCCATCCTCGTGAGGTGCAACCCATCCCTTGCCAGAAGTCCATTGGCAAGAAACTGGGTGCCGTGGTCGAGGAACCCGAAGCGTTCCTTCTGGCACCACACCCTAAGCCAGTCGTTCACCTCGGCGATCCTCCTGTCCCTGCCTGGCCCAAATCCCCCAGACTGGTAAGATCGATGAGAAGGCCACTTGGGCCTTTAGCTCCCTGAGTTTCTTCCCCAAGGCCTTGAAGTCCCTGGTGATACCGACCACACCCTGCCTGGCTATGTCTTTTGTTCCCAGAAGCAGCTGGTGACCCCTGGAGCAAACAAGACGCTCCACTCTGTCCTTCACATGCCAGATGCGTGCGACCGGCAGGCAGCAAACCTCCCTTGTCTCCAGGTTGGGGCGGCACACTGCTGCCTCAGTGTCCCTCAGCAGGGAGTCCCCAACAATCACCCGCCACCGTGTCTTCCCGGTGGTGGTGGGTGGCCGTGCCCTGGCCCTTGCCTCTCCTGCAGTGGCCCTCTTGCCACTTGTGGCCCCAGGCTGGGGGTCCTGCTGGTCCCCCGAGGCCTCGTCAGCCCCAGCCTCCCCAAGTGGAGAGAACCTGTTTCCCAGCTCCAGATTGGTGCCAGAAGGAGGAGGAGGCCATGCTGGCCTCCTCCTCCTGTGGGTGACATGCCTCCATGTCTCCCCGGCTGCTCCTCCCGTGGCCCCTCCCTCAACCCTCTGTCTGGAAGGGGGCTGCTCCTGGGGGGCCTGGAGAGCTCTCTTGGCCCTCAGGCACCTCAATTCCTCCTCTAGCAGGACCACCGGCTTGCACCGAGGGCAAGTGTGTCCCTGCCTCTCCTGGGGGAGAAGGACGAACATGTCACAGCTGTCGCAGCAGGCAGCAACATCCGTGACTCCCGCCAAGGCCCTCTTCTGGTCTGCCATTGGGAACCCTTCCGGGACCCCACCTTGGTCCCTGCGTTGCCTGTCCTGCACTACCCCTCACTCGCCCAGTTCTCCCAGACAAAAAGCCACACACACACACACAAGGCTGAAAGGATAAAATAAAAATTTAAATTGGAGGGGAAAAAAAACCAAACAAAAACCTCAGCCCCCAGGGAAGGGAGTCCCTGGGCAGCCTGGGCCACAGCTAAGGGACCCAGACAAGGGATGATGTCATTGGCGCCACATCCATTGGCACTTCCAATGGCTGAGCATGGCCTTATAAGCCTCTCAGGGCGGTGGCCACACCCCTCTGCTTCCTCCTGGCCCCTCTAGCCTCTCTGGCCCCGCCCCCTTCCTCTCCGCTGCTCCTGGCCCTCTGCTCCTCTGCCCAGCTCCTGCCTTGCCTTCCCCAGTCCCATGGCCACTCAGCACTCTCTCCCAGCCTCTGCCTCTGCTGCTCTGCCAAGAGGCAAGAGCCAAAAGAGCCTCTTCTAATTTCTCTTAGAAGAGTTCAGATTGTGGATTCCCCTCCACCATATCATGTGCTGATTGGTGGCAAAACAGTTTGTGGGCTGTACTGTCCTAGACTTTAGAACGTTCAATGCACATAGAAAACAAGCTTATCAGGTGGCAGACTAGGATGAGTTTCCTAACTGTAGGAAATGGTTTTACATTAAGCAGAATTCAGTCATGCACATTCTGAAGCAGGTAGCCCAGCAGAAATTTTCTCCTCTGAACTAGTCCACATCCGTATTCTCTTTCTTGCAGTTCAGCATTTCCTCTTATGATGTGTTGCTGTTGCATCTATAAGGTTCTTCCAGTTCAGCTCCTGGCATTTCCAGTTAAAAGGCTTAGGGAGCTGGTGATGGGAAAGACCTCTGCCAGAGCCCTGGATTGCTGCTGCCCGGCAGGGAAGACAAATGAATGCACATGTGGAACACATGCAATGTACAGACAGGTATCTGACACCCACTCAAACTTCAGTGTTACCTGCAACAGGCAGAGGAAAAGGATGGAGTTGAAAGACTAAGGTAACCTTACCTAACCTGGTGCCTTCCAGATGTGTCAGACTACAACTTCCTGCATCATTGAGCCAGCATTTGGATGGTGAACAATGGGAATTGTGGTCCAGCAGATCTGGAGGGCACCAGGCCGGAGAAGGCTGGACCCAAATGGGGCAGCATGGAAACTAAGCTGTCAGCCCGTGTGGTGCATGAGCGGGCTGACGTTCTTATTGCTTATGTGACGCAAGGTAGGCACTCTTTTCCAGGAGCCTCGATTACTGAGTTTCTTGATCCTATCAATTAAAAAACACACACTGGATGCTTATTACAGTGAACAAAGACTTAACTTCCAGGGCTGCTTTGGTGGCTTACACTTCGTTTCTCCTTGTCTTCCTCAGTCATGTTACTTATTTTTTTCTTTGGAATACTTATATGCCGCCCCATTCGCAAAAGCCTCAGGGCGGTTTCCAATACAAATAAATAGCTATACAAATACATTAAAAACTGGAAACATCCCGGCATAAATATAAAATCAATAAATAAATTCAACAATTAAAATACCATTTAAATAAAAAGGTCCTGGCCTGGCGCCAAAAAACAAATAACAATGGTGCCAGGCGGACCTCTTTGGGGAGCACATTCCATAGGTGGGGCGCCACCGCAGAGAAGGCCCTCCTCCGGGTAGTCACCCTCCTAATATCTTTCCTGGAGGGTTCCCGGAGAAGGGCCTCTGCTGCCGATCTCAAGGGGCGGGAGGGCAGATATGGACACAAGCGCTCCTTTAGATAACCAGGTCCAAAGCCTTTAAGGGCTTTATAGGTGATAACCAGCACCTTGAATTGAGCCCGGACTTCGATGGGGAGCCAGTGAAGCTGGCTATATGAGAACAACACCCAGTCCCCGTCAGCAACCTGGCAGCTCTATTTTGCACCATCTGAAGTATCCAGACCGTCTTCAAGGGTAGCCCCACGTAGAGCATGTTACAGAAGTCTAATCGGGAAATTACCAGTGCATGTGTCACTGTTGCCAGGCAATCATTCTCTAGGTAGGGATGCAGCTGATGGATCAGCCGAAGCTGAAGGAAAGCGCTCCTCGCCACTGCTGTCACCTGAGCTTCTAATGACAGCTCTGGGTTGAGGAGCACTCCCAGGCTGTGAACCCTGTCCCTAAGAGGGAGTGCAACCCCATTCTGGACAAGGTCGAGGTCCCCTACCCCGAAGCCCGAACTGCCTACCAACAGGACCTCTGTCTTGTCTGGATTGAGCTTCAGTTTATTGGTCCTCATCCAGCCCATTACCTCTGCCAGGCACCGGTTCAGTACAGCCACTGCCTCACCTGGATCGGTTGAAAAAGAGAGGTAGAGCTGGGTATCATCAGCGTACTGATGATTTCGCAGCCCACACCTCCTAATGACCTCTCCCAGCGGTTTCATGTAGATGTTGAATAGCAAGGGGGACAAATTGGACCCCTGTGGTACTCCATGGCATAGCTGCCATGGCGCAGAGCCAAAGTCCCCCAGTACCACCTTCTGGAATCGGCCGTCAAGGTAGGAGCGGAACCACTGCCAAGCGGTGCCTCCTACTCCCAATCCTGCTAGCCTATCCAGAAGGATACCATGGTCGATGGTATCGAAAGCCGCTGGGAGGTCCAGGAGAACCAACAGGGACGCACTCCCCCCATCCCTCTCCCTGCACAGGTCATCATACAGGGTGACCAAGGCAGATTCAGTACCATACCCGGGTCTGAAGCCGGACTGAAATGGGTCCAGATAATCAGTCTCATCCAAGAGTGCTTGGAGTTGTCCTGCCACCACCTGCTCTAACACCTTGCCCAAGAACGGGATGTTGGCCACTGGTCTATAGTTGGCGGCCATCTCTGGATCCAGGGATGCCTTCTTTAGGACTGGCCGAACTACCGCCTCCTTTAAAGGGGCAGGAACCCAGCCATCCGTCAGAGAGGCGTTGACCACCTCCAGGATCCAGGCTCCTATCCCATGCTTGGCTTTGTTAAGTAGCCAAGATGGGCAAGTGTCCAGCAGGTGGTGGGACATACTTGTCCAAGCACCTTGTCCACATCATCAGGGCGCAATAACTGGAACTCATCCATCAATTTGAAATGTTATCCTTGAAATGTGTGGACAACTATTTCTAGTTGTCCTCTTGCCATGTAAGCTTCCTAGCATGTAAGCTCATCTTCATAACTCCAATTGAAATCCATTATTTTATGTTGCATTTTATATTTATATTGGCACTAAATATTTTGTAAACATTGCATTACTGTCATTTCAAAAGTAAATCTACCTTTATTAATCCAATGTTTATGAATCAGTTGCTGACGAAGGTAACAGCTAATGAGAACAGATTTTAAATTGTTTTAGTTTAGTGGGGAAAACAACCTCAATTATTTACTAGTAAAATAACTTCGTTGTCACAAATGTGAAAACTGCGCTTCCTTATTTGTATTCGCTTCTCCAGTGCAACCGCCGCCCCTGCTTGTCCCTAAGTGTCTGATGGAATTCCACACACACGTTTCAAAAGATCCAGATTTATTAATATTTAAGATGCTCCTTTGGGGAAGAAGAAAACACACCTTAGGCCACAACAACCCTTTCTCTACTAAAAGTTGATGAATCTCTTCTGTAGTTTCATTTATTATTATTTTTCCTTTAAGTGACTGACTGCTCCTGTTCATCTCTTGTTACCAAGGTAAGAGTGATTCAAATATCCTTTTTTTCATCACTGATAAAACTAAATTCCCTGGTTCAGCAAAATCACTTCTATTCAGGATTGGTGTGAGTGCAGGTGGTCTCACCAAAGGTACCTGTAAGGTTTCTTGGATCTTTAAAGCAAGCCTGTGGGTTGTCTTTCTCTCCCTTCTCCCTTGTTTTCCCTGAGGCCTGCAGATCATTAGCTGGAGAAGAGTGAGGGATGTTCCTCTAGTTTAATGGCTTTTGCAAATAGGGGTAGCTGAATGCCTACTGCGTTTCTTTGGTGTCACCGCTTGCTGGTTTGATTGGTTATCAGTGGAGAGGTCTTCCTGTGGCCCCATCTCCTTGGCCTTTGCATTGCCAGGGTTGGAGAACCGGACTGAGTGCTTCTTTGCCTGCCTTTCCTCTGAGGTGGCTTTTGGCCCTGAAGAGTTGGCCAAACTGTACAGCATTTCCTCATCAGAAGAACGTGTTTTCCTTTTGGCTTTTTTCTCAGCCGAAGCACCTGTATGCTTGGCACGTTTTTTGCCGGCCCCTTTTCGTAGCTTGGCTTGCAGAGTGCCTGAACGAGTGCGTGCAAACTCTTTCTTCTTCCTCGGTCGGCCTACCCGCAGGGGTTTCCGGTGGTAGGCTTTGCTCCTATAGGAGCTCACAGTGTGTTTTGCCTTCTGGGATGAAAGCACATTATCCTTCATCCGTCTGCTGGAATACTGGGACGTGGGCAGGCGCCTCCTTCGATAGCGACTCCTTGCAAGCCTCATAATGCGCTTTGCTCTCATCTTCTTTCCTCGCCTGGAATGCAGCTTCCTTCGTCTGCTCAGGATCTTCCGGGATCTCCTCCGCCGCATTCTCCTTGTCCGGAAGTAGGCCTTCCTACCTCTTTGGGCAGCAGCCATGCTGTGGCTGCTGCCTTCCCTCCTGTTCTGCTCAGCTGCCCTACTGCAAATGATAATGACCTCACGCCTGCTGTGTCCTTATATAGTGGAAAGCATTCAAATGAGGGGCTGGCTTTGAGAGCTGTGATTGGCTGTGTGGAACAATAGCCCAGAGAGGTACCTAATAATGCTTGACTGTGAGACATTCACTTCAGTGGAAAATGGTGGTGCTAGTGAGGGCTGTCCCACACCATCTAGCCCATTGTCTCAAGCGGAAACCATGTCCTTCGTTGCTTTGCTATACCTGAATTAAAAATGAGCTCATAATTACTGGGATTCTGGTCATCATTTAATGCAGCATTCTTTGGGGCCCGAATTCAGTATTGTGTAAAAGAATGGCCTCACATGGTGCCATTTTTGATCTGGAAGAGTGATGCTTCATTTTGTATCCCTGCCACTTTTGCATTTGTTATCTCTTTCTGTGGAACTGGGAAAGGCATAATTGAGACTGTACAGTTTCAGTTTCATGAATGGGTTTATAAAATGACCACTCACATTTTATAATGACATTGGTATTTTAGGATATGTGCTTTGTAAGAATGTATGGGTAGCGCCTATATAAGGATATATGGAGGCCTATCTAGTCGAACATTCTATTCATGTCTAGGGAAAACTCAGAAGCCCAACAGGATGGCACCTTCATATTCTTTCACTCATACTCCCCAGAAATATATAATCAGAAGTATCCTGCCTTTGATATGGAGGTAAAAAACACCACCACCATGATCAGGACTAGTAGCACCCTTTCCTCCATGAATTTGTCCAATTCCCTTTTAAAGCCCTCCTGTTTGGTGGCCATCCCTACATCTGGGGTAGCAATTCTATAGTTCAACTATGCATTGTACGAAGAAGAACTTGCTTTGAACAGTACCAAATCTGGCTTCATCTGATGACCCTGGGTTTTAGTACTATGGGGCAGGGTGGGGTGGGGTAAGGTGAGGGGGACGGGAGTCATCCTTGTCCACTTTCTCCATGCCAGCCATAGTGTTATACTCTGTAGCGTCTCCTCACCTGAACTGAAGAGCCCAGATGTTGTTGGCATTCCTTCCTGGAAAGTTCCTCAGGCCCCTTGACTATTTGTTGCCTTTCGACATCCTTCCCAGCCCTGCACTTTCTCCTTGAGGTACTAAAACTGACTAGAGTTCCAAGTGTGGGTGCACTGTAGATTTTTACAAAGGCATTATTTATTACTCAATTTCAGTTTGCTTGCAATATTTATGTCATTCACTTTATAGCATTTATGATATTTATGATATTTTAATATAATACCAATTTATGATCATGGAAGTTTTATTTTTATTCCATTCCTAATGATCCCAACATGGAATTTGCATTTTTCATACCAGCCCCACACTGAGTTAACATTTTCGCTGAGCAGTCGACTACAAACCCCAAGATCCTTACCCTAGTCACTCAGTGCCAGCTCAGACCCCTTCAAAGTCTGTGTTTCATAGATTTAGATGAAGTTGTTGTTTTCCCCCTATCACGCATCTCTTTGCACTCACAGACAATGAGTTGCTTCTTATACCCAATCCAGTGACCCCTGATAGTGTGCTTACCAGACTGACACCTGACCCTGTTCGGCACCAGAATGCTGACCAAAATGGCCACTACCCTGAGTTGACATGCCCTGCGTCCTGTGCCTTGAAAGCTCTTGTACACTTCTTCATAACTGGAAGCAACTTTGCTTTCTTAGGAACAACTTGTGCCGCTGGCATGTGCTTACAAACACGATGGGACTTGCTTCCTCCTCTGAAGCTCTTTGGCCACGTGAGAATCTGCCCCAGAAGGATTCCCAGCCCTCCAGATCAGATCTGCTGAGTGACTGGTTCCATGCCGGATCTGCTTCTGCCAGTGGAGAGAGAGGGTCGTACTCCCTCTAAAGGATAAGGTGCGTAGCTTGGCAGTGCTCCTGGACCCTGAATTATCCAGGGTGGAATTCCAGGTGGATCTGGTAGCCAGCTCAGGCTGATTTATCAGCTACAACCCTCTCTGGACAGGCAGAACCTGGCCAGTTTTTCACACATTGGTAACTCCTTTTCTGGATGATTGCAATGCACTCTATGTAGTGGGGCTTCCCTTGAAGATGGTCTGGAAACGTCAGTTGGTCCAGAATAGGGGAGGGAGGCTGCTGTTGAGGGCTGGCATATATGATTATACAAAGCCAGTCCTCTGCCACTTTTACTGGTTGCCAATGGAATTCCAGGCCCAATTCAAGGTGTGTTTAAAGCCCTAAGTGGCTTGGGGCCAGGGTATCTTAAGGGGCACCTCTTCCTACATGTGCCTACCCAGCCCCTTTGGTCATCTTCAGAAACTCTTCTGAAAGAGCTCAGGAGGGCGGCTACAAGAAGGGCTCTCTCAGCAGTGGTACCCTGACTTTGGAATCAGTTCCCCAGAGGTCCGCCTGGTGCCCTCTTTGTATTCTTTCTGGCACCAGGCAACCTTTTCGTTTTCCCGGTATATTACCTGTTGGAATAATTTTAATGGTTTTAATATTTTATACTTGGTTGCAAATTGTCATTGTGCCCTTTATGCTGATCTCTGGAGTTCTTTAATGCTGATCTTTGGACTTCTTTGGAGTTTTATAATGGCATGGTTTTACTCATAAGATTGTTAGGCTTTACTCTATTTTTATTGTATATTGTTATTGTACCCTATACTTTTAAATTGTAACCCACCCAGGGAGTCTTAAGGCCTATGGGGCAGGGTAAAAGTCAGACAAGCAAACAAGTGATACAAACCATGAACATCAGCATTGTTGTGGGCAGCCATAGCAAGCCCCCAAAGAATAGCAGACTTTAGCACCCTAGTCAAAGTGCTTAGGCTGATCCTGAGACAGAGAGGTTTCCGAAGGCAGAAGTGCTGCAGGCCTGGGCGACTGACTTCAGCAAGCCTCCTGCAGGCTGGGTAAATGCGTGGTCAGGGAGGAATAAACAGGGAACCTTTCTAAGTATCTGCAAGGAGCCACGCAGGGTTGCCATGCAGGCTGCTGGCTTCCAGCTCACGCTGTGACCACAGCTGGGCTGGCTGAACAGGATACAGCAAAATTGGGATGAGGATTCGCTCAGTGGCTCTGGGACCCAGAGAAAGAGTCGCATAGGTGCCGCACAGAGGGATTCAGTGTCCATCGTGTTCGGTGGTTCACTCGGTCCCTGCTATTTGATATGCTATTTGAGTAGCATTTTTATGTCTTGTTTTCACTCACATGTGCTATTATTCAATGTCAGCTTTACAAGCTGAACTTATTGCCTAATCATAGTTACTTAGAAACATAGAAACAGAGCGAGTCAGAAGAGGCGTCCTGGGCTATCTAGTCTGACCCTCAGCTCCAGCCGGCTCCGCTCACAACATGCCCACCATGTCCACTTACTTAACAATAGGCAAAATAGACCTCCTTCTTCCTTTTAAACAACCACCACCCAAAACATTCCCCCCACTTGCTGCTTCTCATTATATTTCTACATATATTTGCCTTTCCCCCCTCACCATCCATTGCTGCCCCCTGCTGCCCACTGGATATGAAAGAAGCAGAGGTTATCTGGTTGGTGAGCCAAAGAATGACTAAAGGAGAACAAACAATGACTCTCCTCAGGGCTGTTAAACTGCACCTGGACAGACCATCCTGATTACAGGCCTGGGCTGAGTTAGGCCACCAAGATGTCCTCTAACGTTGCTCTGATGCTCTTAAGCAGCCTGACCAAGGAGCAGCTTGTGCAAAGATACTCACATAAGAATTCAAATATTAGGGGATGTGTCATAGTTGAGAGCCTTCTTTTCAGACACGCTGTAGATAAGTAAGTTTCTGCATTTCAGTTGCAGATATTTCAGCAGGTCTGTCAATGCTGTTGGGAAGACATGTATATGTCCAATACTAATTTATTGGCCAAAGAAGAGGAGGAGGAGGTGGAGGAGGAGACACAAAGAGTAAAAGATATGAAGAGTGCCATTTCTCAGAAAAGGATAGGTTAAGGTAGGACCTTCACATTTGGCTTCCTGTCATGGCTTCTAAAGAGGCCCGAGACTTGCTGGCTGCTTATAACGGAACACTGGGAATCGCTGCCTGTGGCCAGAGAATGCCCGGGGCCGTGGCTCAGAGACTGACCGTAAATGCCAGCATATATTGTCATACAGGGCACAACACTGAGATCGTGTTATGTTGCAAGTCTGTTCTCTTCTGCTTCCATAATGACTTAAAAATACTTCTATTTAAAACAATTACTATTGTGCAGAGGCAACATCCCTTTCAACTGCTCCCCCCACCAAATATTCCGATTTTTTTTTTTAAAGTCTTAGATGAGATATCTGAACTTAAAATAGGCCTGGACTCAAATTTCCATGTCCTTCTGTCACGTCACACAATGAAACCTCCCTGAGAATATATTGTGATTCTGAGAACTGCCATTAAATTTCCCATTGCAGGCAAACCTCAGAGATGCTGCGGGTTCCGTTCCAGTCCACCACAATGAAGCAAATATTGTAGTATACAGTCACTCAGAATGGGGAAGAACTTCAGCATGATCAGTAGGAAACCAGTTTATACGGCTAATTCCTCTGTGAATAGTTCCTTGCGGCAGGAGCCCCTCAGTTCATGGTTCTGCAAGGGAAGTTTGGCTACCAGCTCTGGCTCATCCACTCCATGTCAGGCAGCATTTGCAGCTGCCGAAGTATGAAGTCTGGGTTCCCTGCCTTGTCGGATTTAACTTTACTTTTATTTCATTTTAGCTGGGAGACTGTCATGATGCAAAGCAAAGTGCCACCTTTATTTGGGTTCAGAAGATTCCTTCGCATACAGAAGAACGTTTTCCTATCTTGGAACTCAGCACTCCCCTGCCTGGCCACTCAGTCCTTAAGCTTATGCTTACAGCTAGTTACTTTTCTGCCAGTCTCTCCAGATTGCCTTCAATGTATGGCAGAACATATCTTGCAGTCCTCCCAACTAATCAGCAGTGTATAAATGTAATAAACTAAACAAACAAAGAAGTTTCTTAAGGGCAACCCAAAAGTCATTTTGAATAATGAAAAAAACAACAGCTTGATAGATGCCTACAGCTTAACTAGCAAATGTGTGATGGGCTGGATCCAACGTTGCCTGCCCCAGTGCCAGGCCCACCACTCAGGCCCATGCCATTCAGCATGGGGCCAACCTCGACAAGCCCCTGCTGCAGGCAGCACCCCCCAGCATTTGCCTGGAAATCAAGTGGAACACACTGCTTACAGAGGGAACTACAGAGCCGGTTGCTCATGGGTGTCCCCCTGGGTACTGCCCACGTGGCATCTTTGCCTATTTAGGGCTCAGGCCTCTGCATTTAAACAAGAAGAAGTGCCAAAGCTCCCAGCATTACCTGCCTGCATTTGGAGTGCTGGGCACTGAAGGCCCTTTTGTGCAAACATGCTTTGGATGGTGCCTTTATTTACTTTGGACAGAGCCAGAGTATTTTTTCCCCCCATTTAGTGGTGGTCATAGTGGCAGTGAGTATAATCGCTGCGCATGGCACTTTAGAGATCAGAGAGCCATTGGCAGAAAAACAAGTGCCTGCTTCAGTGAGCTTCTCATTATGACCATAAACAACTGAGTATCTGGGTTGCAGCTCCTTTCAGATTTTCCGAAATGGGTCAGGCGATCACACTGTACTCTCTTGGTATATTGGGCTGGTGTAAACATCACATAATCATTCTTAAAGCCATCGGTTTTGCTTAGTCACCTCATTTGTGAAAACAAACGCAGGAATATCAAGCATGGCTTTCTTTTGTACGTTGCTCCTCACGTTGGTAAAGCACAAAGAAGTCACACACGCTTCTTGAATATCTTTGAATGCAACGTACTCCTTAAGTACTAACTGATCGGGAAGCAATCAAAGCATGGATGATCGATCGATCAGTGGCCATTAACTAGACAGAACTGCATATGCAAATCACTATGCACTATGCATCATATGCAAATCACTATGCATCAAACCGCTGTGCAGAGGCAATTGCCTTAATGCTCCACCCTTGAACTTCCCCACAGGTATTAGGTGGAGGGAAATGAAGGGCTATATGGGCTTTCTTTGAAAATTGCATAACAGCTACTTTCATGTTCATGTTAGCAAACATGAGCACTTTGGAAAAGTGTTTGCTGTGCCCTGGAGAGATTTGGCAGGCCTCTTCTATTTGTATTGGCATCTGCTATGGTGTGTGGTCATGCCCTTCACTGTATTTATGACCTTAACCAAGTTTGTAAATTGGCTTTATTTCCTTCAGTGCAGGAAGGCAGGTGTTTTATGGAAGAATATCATTGCTCACAATTATACTGGCCTGATTGTGAAGATCAAAATCCCAGATGTGGTGGTACAAATCCAAGGGGTAACTGGTCATGGAATCATTGGGATGTTGCCTTCCATGATGAATGGATTGTTGAGTCTTTCTGTGATATTTAATAATATATTATCTTGTTACCCACTGGTGGGTAAGAGAATATAACTGTTAATTTTATGGTAAATTCTATCAGACCTTTAGGAGAAATAAGGAAGCAAATGTGGCTACAGTACAATTCCATCAGTGAATATTTATTGCTAATTCTGTAGGGCTTTTTAAAAATAAAAGTATCTAGTGTTCCCCCACTAATCAGACTATTGTAAAGTGGCTACACTACATTTGCAAGGTTATGTAATTTGCAGGTGTCACAGCCATCCATAGGAGAGAAATGTATAGTCATTCCCATATTTAAAATGTGAGACTGACAAGTACATTGTGCAAAAATCTCTCTCAGGTTCTTCTCATAATATCATAAGGGGAAAGTACAGTTCAGGGGCTGGTTCAGAGAGCTCTTGACTGTTGATGGATTTTCACCCAAGGGGATCGCATGACGGTACCACATGGGTCTCCGCATGCAGTATTTTGAAAAGATTGTGCAAAATCCCCACATGAAGGCAAACGAAGTGTTCCAAGAACATGCATATGATGATAAATACACAAACGCCAACATACATCTTTCCTACCCCTCTTCCTGATTGGAACCATTAATCCTGTATGTCATTGAAATCTTCAAAATGGAACCATCTTGTGGTTCCTTCCTAGGTTAATGCCAACAGTGTGTTATACGTCTTTGTGCTGGACACCCAAGACTCATAGATGTATGCAATGTTTGGCTGTTTTTGATTGACAGAAGATATATGCATGTATTGGACAGATTTCTGTTTCTACTATACTTCATAAGAGAGGATAGACTGTCCTTTGATCTACAGTTTAATTCTAGCCTCTTTCTTTGACGCTCCCTGACTCTCCAACCCCCTCCCCCCTTTTTCATTCTAGCTATGTTTAGATTCACATTCTTTACAAATTGGTTTATTGATCCCCAAAACTGAAATCTGTAGTTCTGTAAAAGACCCTGGTGTTTCTGGCAGGGGACAGATTCCCTCTGCCCTGGACAGTGTCCCAGATTACACTGCAAAACTTTTACTTTCCCCAAAAAGTGTACCGGCAAGGAACTGTGAGCAAAGCTCTACACTGACTTTTGTTTCTTGGTTTGATGCCAGAATGTGACAGACCCACTTTGGTGTCTCAAACATGGACACACTGGCCAGGTTTGCTATTGGCTTTTTGTCTTTTGCTTTGGCTATCTTGAATAATGATATTCTTAAATGGGAACTTAACACTGCATGGCCCCATGTTCAAAATCCATCCAAGGACATGGGTGAATATCAGCATTTTGCTAATCTGGATTATTCCATATTTGTCCTCCTGTGAACCAGTGGCAATAAAGTTTTGGCTTGGACAAACAAAAGACATGTGTATTTTCCTTGGAGACTTTCCATGCATCCGCATTACTGGAAACTGCACATTTTACACTGTAGAATTCCTCAGTGTCCAACTGGACAGTATAATGAGACAGATGGGAATGTACTTAGAAGCCAGACTTCGTCACATGTGTGGTTCACTTCCATCCTGGCAATTATGTCTGTGAAGAATGGCACCAGTCAGTATGCATACGGCTCTGGCTAGCGGGATCCCTGACCTTACTGGAGGAGTGGAAAAGAGATGCCAGAGCATGGCAAACTGTTGAGGCATCAGCAATGCAAGATCTCTTTACTACCGTTGCGCTTAGTAGCCCGCATTCCTGTTTGCACGACTCCTTGTAGTTTCCGCTGTTTTCATAGAAATATAAATATGTGTTTTACTATAAAATGCATATGGGTTGTCTTCCAAGAAAAAGGTCTTCTTTTACATCATATAACCTGATAGGTGTACCTTTTGTGGTGAAAAGCTGCTGTGCTGATGGAAATGAAGTATGCCTCCCAACATCTGTTTTAGGGAGTGCTCTAAAGCAAATCCATATTAATCTGTGTTCTGCAGCAGAGATTCTGCCCTTTCTCAGCTTCAGAATCCCTTTCCTAATTTTGGTGACAATACCCAGATCCCAGAAGCCGACCATCACCATCTTTCTCTGTCTTGTTTCACTCTTTGCACATTTGGAGGTGGGCTGTATGGAAGGAAATGGACAGCAAAGCTTGTGTAGTCACTGTTAAATGGAGGGTGTCACAGGACTTTAGTATAGCTCATTAATAGAGATATATGGCAGAAGCACGTGGCTCTGCAGGCACTGAAGTAAAGAAAAACCCTCTTTGGATACTAATGGGATATTTAGTCACTGCCTTGTATTCGGCGGCTACATTGAAGAATTTTGTAAATTGGTCAAGGGTTCTGTTTCATGATATAGAGCTGGGAAATACTTGGAGTCATGGGACTTCTTTCTTTTGAAATATGCATAGAATTGTACCCCAAGATTCTAAATTTTAGCATAATGCCCTCTTGGGTGTAGTGTAACCCTTCAGGATCATTGTAATCTTCTCATGTGTCTACATATATGGCTTTCCTTGTGAGTTTATGAAAGAAGCAAGGGCTGCCCATATCATGGATCTCCAGTGGGTTTTGCCCCATCAGTTCATGCTGAGATGGGGAGCTGAGTGATCTCCTGCCTCTGCGGAGATCTCCCTGAATAGACTGATCTCCTTGGTAGGGAGATCTCCGCAGAAGCAGTCTTGTAGCTTAATGCAACTTTCTAGGCTGCCTAAATATTTATTTCAGATCGGGAAGAGGAACTGTATTTTCTTCTGGAAACACCTCAGTCATCATCTGCAGTACTCCTTGTGAAACGCTGGGTGGTTTCACCGTAAATTATCTGGGTTGCCTAACTCTGCAGTCCACTTGTATGGTTTAAATATGCTCATGTGGAGAAGAAGGATAGAAGAAGCATCAAAGCCACTTAGTGTCTTTTTATCTTCTGTTGGCCCATAGTGCACAAGTTCATAACCTGAAACCTTCCATTGTTAATTCAAGCAAAATGAACCCTAATAAGGAGCAGTCCTACCTTGGCAACCACAGCCAGTTAAGCAGCTGAGAAGAAAGGGGGGAAGGGTATGGAGGGCCTTGTGTAAAGGAGAGGTGTGAAGGATAAAGACCCCTGAGAAGGTGAAGGAGGGTCTCACCACTCCAGGAATGGTTGGGAGAGGGAGTGGACCTCACCACAGCCAACTGGGGCTATGAGGTAGCCTAGTCTGGCTTTTGATGGCCTCAGAAATACAAAGGTCTATTGACTTTAAGTGCACCAGCATATTCTTTATGCTAATTGTGTTCTGTGTAATTGTGTTCTGAATATTTGAAAGTAATCCCCTTTTTGTGGTAGAGAATATGAAAAATACTATTTTGATCTTTCAAAACACAATTACTTTTTATTTATTTTTTAGCACAAAATGATATTCCGTATGTTTCACATGTTTGTCATTGAAGGCAGTTACTGACCATATTAAACTAGATTAATTACAATTGCTGACACAAAAAATAATTACTATCTAATTTTTAAAATTGGTCTGTATATAGGAAAAATAGCACCTGTCTTTACTCCTTGCAATACTTCAAATTACCATTAGATGTCAGCAAATGAACACTGGATTCCATCAATATTCTTTGGCCAATTGGCTCTGTGTTCTGGATAGATGAATTAGATTACGTGCAGAATTAGATGTAGTATATAAAAATGGTTTTGTTCTCTCGCTTTTTCCAGAAACTCTGCTAATCACTTAAAGCGAGGGAACTGGCTTCTCTTGCTGCTGAAAAAGGATAGCATATGAGAAATAGTATGAGTAGTGGAAGGCATTGGCAGATTATGTTTTCAGCATAATTATTTTAAATTGCACAGGACTGTCACTGAGCCTCTCCAGAGAGAGGAGATGGCAGGAACAGCTAATAAACTGCTTCAAGGGTGGATACAATAAGGAGAATAGTTAGGGTTGAGCAAATTCTCCCCTCAGCTCCCTTGCACCTCTTTTTCTGTTGAAAGATGGGAAATGTGTGGACACGCTTGGGAGGCAGAGGAATGCTTTAGGACTTTTGAATATGTGGAAGAAGCCACATCCCTTGTCCAAAGTGGCCTCAAAGGATCTTCCTTTTTCCCTTTAGAAACACTTAAGGGGCTTAAATCCATTGGACTTTACTCAAAACTGTAGTAATAGAAACTCAGCTCACACAGGTTAGGAAAGGCCCAAGAAGTCACCAGCATGCCAAGCAGAATTATCGTTATCGTTACTGCTGTCATTATTTATTAATTTCTTTTCTATACTATCCGGTAGCTGAAGCTTTCCAGGCAATTCCCAGCAAGTTATGAACACAGGTACAAGGATCAAATGTATTGAGATAACAATACAGATATAATAAAATACAGCATGAAATTTAGTATACAAAAATGTACACTTTAAACAGCTAAAATCTGAATAGAAATTAGAGCTGAAGTAGCTGCATGTCCCATCATGCCTGGGCAGCAGAAGGCAGCCTTCATGCAGGGTGGGCACACCCTGCCAGACCCTGCCCCTCCGCGCATTCTCAGGCCTCCCATGTGCTCAGCCTGGTCTTCCAGAGCACGGGCAGGCCCATGAACACTCATGGAAGGGGATGCTGCTTGCAGAGCAGTTGCAGGGGGCTGCCTTCTTGGCAAGCTCCTTGTGGCCAGCCTTCTTCAGCATCAGCTGCAGCTGCCCAATCAGCAGCTCCTCCTGCACCTGAAAGGGGCACTGCTAGTGACTGTGGGGGGCTGTTCTCCTGGCAAGCCCCTCATGCCCAGCGGTTGCTCTTGGCTTGCAAGAGGGGTACTGCTTGCACCACGCACAGGGTGCAAGGCCAGCTGAGCATCACATGAATGCAGGGTGTCCTCGCCAGGAACTTGAACTCTGGGTCACTGCAAAGCAGCCCGGAGTCCGGGAAGCCAAGCCCAGGGAGCCTGAGGGATTCCTCCCCAGGCCAATTCCTCATGGGTTCCTTAACTTGGCACCAAAAGGGCGATAACGTTGGCATTAGTAGAAAGGCCTCAGGGGAGACATCATTCCAATAGTTGTGGGGAGGGCACCACTGACAAGGCCCTCCCGCTTCTTGCCTCCATCCAGGCTGACCTTGGGGGTGGTGGTCAGCAGGCCTCAGATGCAAGGCCTCAACCACTGAAGTGTTGGGGTGGAAGAAGTGTTCCATTGGGTGTTGCTCTCCCAAGCCATGTAAGGCTTTGTAGGTTAAAACCACACCTTGAACTGAGCTTGGAAGCATAGAGGCAGCCATTGCAGGTGGGCCAGAATTGGCCTTATATGTTTGGAGCATCTGGTCCCAGTTATTAGTCTGCACATACTGCAGTTTCAGAGCATTTGTCAGGAGAAGCCCTGTGTAGAGCGCATTGCAGCAATCTGACTTAGACATTCCCAGAATGCAGGCTACTGGCTCTGAAAAAGGGTGGATGCTTTTGAATTGCGGTGCTGCAGGCGAATCTTGCGCATCCCATGCTCTGCAAAAATCACAACAAAGAGGTCCCAGACAGAGCCTCACCAAACTATCCCTTGAAACCAAGATCACCAAACAAAGACTGACATACGTATTTGGTCATGTCACAAGAGCTGATTCACTCAAAAAGTTGATCAAGCTGGGAGTGAGCAGCAAAGGAGAAGGGGCCACCCCAGCACCATAAAGAAAGACACTGAAATGGACACGACGGTCTTATTTATTTATTTAGAACATTTTTATGCCTCCCCATTCACAAAAAACCTCGGACCGGCTTACAAAACAAATAAACAATCATATAATTAACCTTAAAAAATCCGGAGACATCTTGGCACAGATATAAAAACCAATAAATACAGTCAATAATTAACCATTAAAATATTGTTTAAATAAAAAGGTCTTGACCTGGTGCCGAAAAACGAATAACTACAGTGCCAGGTGGACCTCTTTGGGGAGCGCATTCCATAGGTGGGGTGCCACCACAGAGAAGGCCCTCCTCTGGGTACTCACCCTCCTAATATCTTTCACGGAGGGTTTCCGGAGAAGGGCCTCTGCCGCCAATCTCAAGGAGTGGGAGGGCACATATGCATGCAAGCTCTTCTTTAGATAACCAGGTCCCAATCCATTGAGGGCTTTATAGGTGATAACCAACACCTTGAATTGGGCCTGGACTTCAATCGGGAGCCAGTGAAGCTGACGGAGGACTGGGGTTATATGAGAACAACGCCCAGTCCCTGTCAGCAACCTGGCAGCTCTGTTTTGCACCAATTGAAGTATCTGGACTGTCTTCAAGGGCAGCCCCACATAGAGCACGTTACAGAAGTCTAGTCAGGAAGTCACCAACGCGTGTGTCACTGTCGCCAGGCAGTCGTTCTCCAGGTAGGGATACAGCTGATGGATCAGCCAAAGCTGAAGGAAAGTGCTCCTCGCCACCGCCGTCACCTGAGCTTCTAACGACAGCTCTGGGTTGAGGAGCACTCCCAGGCTGTGAACCCTGTCCCTAAGAGGGAGTGCAACCCCATTCAGAACAAGGTCCAGGTCCCCTTCCCCGAAGCCCGAACCGCCTACCAACAGGACCTCCGTCTTGTCTGGATTGAGCTTCAGTTTATTGGCCCTCATCCAGCCCATTACCTCAGCCAGGCACCAGTTCAGTACAGCCACTGCCTCACCTGGATTGGTGGAAAATGAGAGGTAGAGCTGGGTATCATCAGCGTACTGATGATTCTGTAGCCCACACCTCCTAATGACCTCTCCCAGTGGTTTCATGTAGATGTTAAATAGCATGGGGGAACAAGATGGATCCCTGCGGAACTCCATGGCAAAGCTGCCATGACACAGAGCCATAGTCCCCCAGCACCACCTTCTGGAATCGGGCATTGAGATAGGAGCAGAACCACCGCAAAGCAGTGCCTCCAACTCCCAATCCCGCTAGCCTATCCAGAAGGATACCATGGTCGATGGTATCAAAAGCCACTGGGAGGTCCAGGTGAACCAACAGGGACGCACTCCCCCTGTCTCTCTCCCTGCACAGGTCATCCTACAGGGCGACCAAGGCAGATTCAGTACCATACCTGGATCTGAAGCCAGACTGAAATGGGTCCAGATAATCAGTCTCATCCAAGAGTGCTTGGAGTTGTCCCGCCACCACCTGCTCTAACACCTTGCCCAAGAACAGGATGTTGGCCACTGGTCTGTAATTGGCGGCCATCTCTGGATCCAGGGATGCCTTCTTTAGGACTGGCCGGACTACCGCCTTGAAGGAGGCAATGTGGAGATAGAGAGGTATGGAGAGCAATGATCCACAGAGTGGCTGAGGGTGGGACATGACTGAATGGTTGACGGCTGGCAGTGGTGGTTACTGACACTAGGCAGAAAAGAAGGCTGTCTTCGGAAAATGGAAGCCTTGATGAAACAGGAACTATAGAGGAGCACAAACTTGCACAAAGGCAAGCAGAAAATAAAATGCAAACAGAACAAAACCAACCATTTTGAGGAGCATATGGCTAACAACATAAAAGCCAACAATAAACATGTCTTTGACTATAACACAGGCAGCAAACACCAGCTAGGGAGGTAGATGGATTGTTGGATGATGTTGCCATTAAAGGAGTACTAAAGGAGGTTAAAGATATTGCAGAGACGCTGGATTAATTCTTTTCATCTGTCTTCATTGTAGAAGATGCAGGATAGGTACCTTTGCCTGAACCAATGTTTTCAGTAAAGGAGTTTGAGAAACAGAGGGAAATAATGGCAACAAAAGATGAAGCTCTCAACCTTATTGACACACTGAAAGTTGATAAATCATCAGGCCTAGTTCTTAACGAAATCAGTTGTCACATTGCTGATCTTCTAACTAATTTACATAACATATCCCTAAGATCATCCACTGCACCAGAGGACTAGTGCAACTCCAGTTTTTAAAAGAAAACATGAATGAACTGATGAAATACAGGCCAGTTAGAATAACATTTGTTAATTAGTTGAAAGAATGATTAAAAATAAAATTAGGAAACAAATAGAAGGACCTACTAGAAACATAAAGAGAAACATAAAGAGTCAGAAGGGGTCAACATTACTCTTCTCATGTAAAACCCAACATTTGGTTGCCCAATCTCTCCTTGGATGCCCTCACTGATGGGACCCGCACCACCTCCCATGGAAGCCCATTCCATATCCTAGGAGTCTTAACTGCCAGGAAGTGCTTCCTGACATTCAACCTGAAACCTGGTTCCTTGAGCTTTGCTGCATTCAAGGGAGAACTGATCATGGCCCTCTATCATGTGATACCCCTTCACATACCTAAATGCCTACAAGCCTTCTAGAAAGATATGTCCTGTCCCACTAATGTTTAGTGAGTTCTCTGAGACTGTTAATAAAAATATACACCAGAGTGATAAGATAAAAAGGGTTTACTTGGACTTCTAAAAGCCGTTTGATAAAACCTCACCAAAGTCTCCTGAACAGACCTAGAAATCATGGCATGAGAGGACAGGAACTCTTGTGGATCAGTAACTGGTTAAAGAACATAAAGCAGAAAGTAGGAATAACTGCTTAATTCTCCCAGTGGAGGGATGTAAACAGTGGAGTCCCACAGGGATCGCTACTGGGACCAATGTTTTTCAATTTGTTCATAAATGATCTGGAATTAAGAGTGAGCAGTGAGATGTCTGCTTGCTGATGACACCAGATTACTTAGGGAATAATCCCATGCATGCTTAGACGAACGGGTGTCTAATTCCTAGCATGCCCCAGTTAGAATGGCCCTAGGGCTTTTTCCCCCAGACTAAGGATACATAGGATAAATTATCCCCTTAAGGTAATTTTTAAAAAATGGACAGGGAGGGAAGGAAGGGCAGGATGAGAAGGAAAGAGTCATTTCCTGGCTTGTTTCCATACAGACCTTTCTTCATCCTTAACACTTCACTCCCAGCCTCTGGCCTGGGAGTCTTTTGGACCTGCAAGCACATTTGAAAATATGAGAAAATGCTGTGGACACCACCACAAAATGTCTAATCCATGGGTTGCCATTTTTGCACCTACCTGTTGCATCTACGGATCTTCAGCTGCATCTTATTCAGCAAAACCTTTTGTTCTGTATTGATTGGATGCTACAATGTCTCTTTAATAAGGGAGTGTCCAATTGCTGGTGCTGCAATACAGCTGATGCGTCTTTTAAACTGATGTTTGGCAAAGTCCAGTACTTGCTGCTGTTGCGGGGAGAAAGTTATTACACTGATAAATGTTGTATTGAGACAGTCTTTAATATTAACTGATGTACACACTCTTTTAAATTACCTACCTACTTCATGGAAATTAACAAAGCAGAGAATTCTCTGCACACTTTTGATAACTAAAGACTGATACTACAAAATTGGAAAGATAAACAGTTACCGGATATAATGCAATTGACCAAAGACTTTACAAATGTATTTATATAGTTAATGGGTACCATGCAGATACCAACTTCAAAGAGATACTTATTTGGATACTTGGTTTAATAGTCCTTCTATTGCTCCAGCATATTTGCAAATTTCTCCTCTGTATAGTGCTGTATTTTTGAATGCATTGCAGTTCTCCCTGCAGCCTTCTTCACTTTCACATTCATACATAGTGATTGGGAATACAATAGTGTGGATGATCTTGGCCTTGGTCTTTGGTAATACATCCCTACACTTGATTTTCCTTTTTAGTTCCTTCATTGCTGCTCTTCCAACTTGCAGTTCTTCTAATTTCTTGGCTGCGGTCCCCCTTTGAATGTCCTTAAGTCGAATCATGTGAGTAAGCCAAATGCTTGCCTTAGTATATTTATATATTTTACCTTTCTGTGCATATAAAACACTTAAGAAACATTTCCATAATCACTAAAACATCTTAAACACAATACAGCACTATAGTAATGAAAATAATCCAGTAATAATAAAGTAATTACAGATACTGGAGAGAGAATGAGAGAGAGAGAGAGAATCTCTCTGTATGTGTATGTGTGTAGATAGACAGTATTGTAAAAAAACAAAATAAATAGTTCTTAAAACACTTTAGAACATTCTTTCAAATCACTGTCTTATAGAGCTAAGATAGCTCACTATCATTCTTACATAGATTAAAATAAAATCATGAATACAAAGCATTTTGAGCACTTTTAAGTACTTTATGCTGTTTGTTTTTGAATCTATTACTGAGTTGTTCAGCTAATTGACAATAAACCATAAGAACAATAAAATTCCGCAGTTCCAAACAAAACAGAGAAAATAACCAGAACTTACTTTCTTTCTTTCTTTCTTTCTTTCTTTCTTTCTTTCTTTCTTTCTTTCTTTCTTTCTCGCCCCCTAAGATCTGCAACAGCGACCCTCCTCCGGGAGCCCTCTTTGAGGGAGGTTAAGCGGGTGAGTATCCGGAGGAGGGCTTTTTCGGTGGTGGCGCCCCAACTATGGAATGCGCTCCCTGGAGAGGTTCGCCTGGCGCCGTCGTTATTTGCTTTTCGGCGCCAGGCGAAGACCTTTTTATTTACGTCTTATTTTAATTGTTGTAGATTTTGTTTTTAGTTTATTTGTGTTGCTTGTTGTTTGTTTATCTGGTTTATTGTGTATATTTGTTTTAGTTGATTTTGTTTATTTTAATTTATTTAGTTTGTTATGTTTATTTAACTAGATTTTTAGTTGCCGAGATGCACCATGGGGGGAGGGATAAATTAAAATTGTTTTATTGTTATTGTATTTTAATCATGTTGTTAGCCGCCCCGAGGCTTTGTTGCGATGGGGCAGCCTATAAATGTTTTAATAAATAAATAAATTGGGTCATATTTGTTGGCCACTTTGAAAGGCATGAAGCCTGTCAAATTTATTATTTATTTAAAGTTTTTATATGCTGTCCAATACTAAAATTCTACCCAGACAAGCTCTCTCTCTCTCTTTCTCTCTGCTGTCAATTCAGCATTATTTCCCCATCTGTTACAGGCATGCTGATCCTGATCTATTTCCCCTTTAGCATTTGCCCACGTAAGCAGGCCCTCAGGTGCTGCAAGGCCATTTAAGGTGAGAAAAAGAAAATGGCTGCACAGACAACCCTACTTTAAGAACGTGACTCCAGTGGTAGCCTGCCCCCATCTCCAGCAATCAAACAGTGACTCTCCAGCACCAGGTCCATCTCCATCATCACCAGTTAATGTTAGGCTTAATGTTAGCTGATGGGTTGGGAAGTTGTGAATAAAAACAGGATTTCAAGCTTTGAAACAACAGCAGAGGAGTAGGGAGAAGTCATCTGGGCACCTCTGCTTCTGCCCTTCCCAGAAACTGTTTTGCCGTGGTCCTGCTTCATCCTTGGGGCTCTGCACATGCCCCAAAACACACTGGCTTGGGCATGCTTGAGCAGAATGAAAAACACTGCAGAATGAAAAAAACATGAATATCTCTAGGGAATCTCTTTTTCTACGAAAAGCCATGGATATCTCTGTGTAACCTTGCAGTCACTGATGACATGTTGCCAAACAAGTCACATAGTTCCCTAGAGATATCTATGGCTTTTTGTCGAGATATTCATATAGGGTATTATTATTATTATTATTATTATTAGTAGTAGTAGTAGTAGTACATTTGTATGCCCCCCATAGCCCATAGGGCTTTCTGGGTGGCCTACAATAAACAGAAATAATACAAATTCAATACAAAATACAATAATATAATCAAAACACAAATACAAACTACAATATTAACTACAAAAACAATGCAAAAATCAAAACAAGAGTACTTAACCCAGTAACATATTACATAGTGCATTGATGGCAGTCTGTGCATTCATAAGTATGTATCCCAGGAACTGCCTGCATCACAACCCCCTCCTCTGCCCCCACCCCCTTGTTCCTCCCCTCCACCACCTCCCTCATGCCAAAAAGTGACTTGTTGGTAAAAACAATAGAAATCTATATCAAGTCACTCCCCTGTTGCTCCCAAGTCGAGTCGCTGATGTGACTTGAGCTGGACTTGGGAGTGAGCTGCTCAACTTGAGTCCCCAACACAGCTCACCTCCCCACTCCAACTGCAGCCTCAAAGGCTGAATTTTATATAACAAACAAATCTAAAAAGAACTGTGCAACAATATGTAATTCATAGGTCGTTTATCTGATGTTTTTAATTGTCTTTCAGCCAAAATAGTTTCCAAAGTGGTTTAGAATCACAAAATATAACACGCCCATTCACCCCGAGAGAGCTTTAACAATGTGAATTGGTACAGCAATGGGAAGCAGCTACCTAATGAGAACATTTGAGCTGACAACTTAACTGCCTTGCTCCTATTAACTGACTCACCAACACAGTAAGCAGAGCTTTTCTCCACTGCTTTCTGCCTCACAGGCTGCTCTGAGACACCCTGGAGCAGGGTCTATTGTGACCCTGCTCCAGATTAAAAGTGGCAACCTCTATACTCATAGTGCAGTTATTGCCTTTTTCTTCCTGCCCTCTGTTTCAACATCCATGACATTTTTCTGTAGTTTGACCGGCTCTTTCAAAGAAGCATATGAAGCCTGTGGAGTGCCAGATGCAGCACTGATCCAGTGTAACATCCAAACTGGAGTAAATGCTTATGTTGTGATAGCAGCTACACCTGACCTGTACTTTTCGTCATGACTCAGCACGTCCCTCTTCACGACCCAACAGGGCCACTCTCAACTCACCCCACATCTGTTTGGTTGGGCTTTTTATCAGGGCAGACACTGTTCTTCTGTAGAACAGTGGCTTGATCTTGTGCAGTAATTCCTAAATGGCCCTTCCCATTTTGTAGGAACAAGTTTCAAGCTGGGGAATAGACATGTCACAGCACTTCTGTTGGCACTGCAATGATGGCAGAGGGTGCTTTGGCCTGCAGAGAGATCTGCTTGATTGAATCTGAATTCCATTCATTTGGATATCAATGCATCTCTTCCCGCTGTCTTTCCGAAGTATTGTTTGAGTCTGGGAGATATCGGAAAATCCATCTAGTAAACAGTCTAGTGTTCCTAAATATATATTCACTCTCTTTTTCTGTCTTGTTCATCTCTCTCTTTCTCTCTCTCTCTCTCTCTCTCTCTCTCTCTCTCTCACACACACACACACACTAATCCAAAATACCAATTGGTGGATGCCACTGGGGGAAAAGGATTAGGGATTATGAAAAACAGAAAAATGCATGTCTCACAGGCTAAAAAGTCAGAGCAGTACCCAGCAAGTCTACTCGTATGCCACGTTTGTTCATCAAGTGCTGAAAACCAGCATTCATTTTGGATTTAGGCCTAGTGTGACTGATCCATGTGAACATTTGGCACCAATGCCTTGCTGTGATACAGCGGCCATGTTTTTGAAGACCCAGCTACTTTCCTGGTGTTGATAGGCATTAGGGTGGCTACTGTACTTTATTTACTCTGCTCCCATGAAGTCAGGCTTAAGCTTTGGATCGCCAGGTTGCAAGGCAAGGATTCTCTTTTTACCTTGACATCTACTGCTGATGAGGAAGAATCAGTAACCTCAGCTTCTTTCCTTGCTTGCCTACTTTACCACATGCATGTAAGGCCATAGTTTGCATGCATATGTGTGTCTGGGAATGAGGGGTGGGTTCTGCTTGTCATAAAGCTATTTAAGGTATAACAGCCCTGTAAAAAACAGATGGTAGCCCTGATCAGGAATGATGTGCTTCTCTTTCCTCTGTAAGGATACTAGGAAAAATAAAGAACTTTGAATACTGAATCGTTTCTATTTCTTAGTGGATGGGCTCTCATCAGATGACAGTTTATCATGAGAATTAGCCATAGTGGATTGTCATGATATGCAAGCCAAGATTGCTTCCTGTAAGGTGGCCTTGTTTTGGCAACAAGCCACTCTGACACCCCATGGCTTGTTCTAGAGGTTGTTTCAACCCATGATGGGTTGTCATGTCATTCAAACCACATGGATCGTAGATTGTGGGGACTGGCAAGAGATTTGCTCATGAAGAGTAAGCAAAAACCTTTGCTACTTTTTGTGTTTTTCCCTTGCTGATGCCCAAGCCTGCCTAACCCTCTTTTCAATTATTTTTTCAGCCTCAGAAAATCACCCAATTCTTTTCATGTTGTTTTTAAAATCCCCTTTGCAAGCCGGCTTCCATGTATGTTACCTACTCCGCATTGAGCTACCTTGGACAGCTGAAACATACAAGAAAAATTGACCAAACAAGTCTACATATATCAGAAGGCATTTGTGCACTTGGACAAGACTGACAACAACAAGTAGTGAGTACAGTTGCCCAATTTTCAGGGGCTAAGGACCCCAAGTACGCTTTTTTGAAGCCCCCAAAACTTGGGAAAAAACCCCGCACATAGAGAATGAAAGAGAGGCAAATGATAAAGGGTAGCAGTAGGAGTGGGTAAGAGGAGACAGTATCAATCATGTTGCAAAGGATGCTGGGACACTGGCTTGAGGGCCAAGGGGGAAGGAGTAGGAGAACAAGCCATGGTGGGTCTGATTGTCTGTTGCGCGCATACTGGGCTGTTTTGCAAAGAGCCCACACTGTGGAGCTTATTCGCAGGGTGGCTTAGCAGGATGTGTGAACATGGCCTCTCTCCCATAGTAGGACAAGTAAATCTGAGGTTTGTTAAGGCGGTTGAAAGGAATGTAAATTGTTGCTCCAGTAGATGGAAATAGATATTATAATCTCAGACAGTCCCATCTCAAGTGAGCAGCTGTCAGCAAGCAGGGCTAATTAAGAGCACCCCTTTGCTTTCTTCATTATTATCAGAACTCCCCACCCCACCTCCCACTTCCCAATATGAGAAGTGATTTCACGAAAAGGGGGCCTGTTAAACTAACTGGCACATATATCGAATCTGCTTAGCCTGGGCTGTTAAGTAAGTTTAATTAATTTACTAAGTTAATGTTCCAGTGCTAGCAAGAAAGTATCATTGCTATCAGCTGGGTAGCAGGAATTGGAACCCTAAATGAGCTCATTTTTTCACAGTTGGAATTAGGGACCAGTTAGCCAGTTGTGTGGTTTTCCAATTTCTGCGCCTGCCCTAAGGGAGTCGCAAGTTATTCATTCCCCAGGATTAAGTGTGAGTAAGAGAGGGAAAGGAAGCAAGAGCTACCTGGGGTCTGCGTCCATCTTTGTTTCAAGCAGTGTCTATTTCCCTCCGTTCTCTCCTCTCGTGTTTGCTTAGTCCTGGGACTGAATGTGTACATATATTTTGAGAGCAGGCAGAACAGCATCACTGAGAAATATTTCCAATGTGTGTTTTTGTTGGGAGGGTTTGTGGATAAAGTGGGGTGGGGGAAGCAAAACAAATAAACAATAAAAGAATGGAAACAAAATTACAGAAATTTGCAAAGTTTGACAAATGGTGGCCTGGAGTTGCCACAAGCTAATGGCTTGCGATGATTAATAAGAGTAAAAATAATTGCATTTCATTAAGATTGATGACACCCCATTTAACCTCCCTTCTCGTTTCAGCCCTAAAGTGGAAAGAGATGAAGTTCTCATCTATAATAGCTCCTGTAACATTACCATGGAAACTGAGGCAGAGATGGAGTGTGAGGGACCTAATCAGCCAATTACCGCCAAGATTACTGAGATATGGAAAAACCGGGGCCAGAACACTCAGGTATAATCAAATCTTTTTTATAGACTGATTCAAACAGCTTAAAATTTAATTTGTAATATTGTGTACATTTAAGGAAAAAAACAATTTAGGCCAGGCAGAAGCAATATATAATTTCAAATGCTCTCTAAGTTTGACTAGCAGTTTTGATGCACAGCAGTAGAACTAAAGCTTAACTATGGTTAATCATATGGTTTATCAAATATGAATAAGACCTACTGTATTCCTTTTAATTGCCCTTATAGTTTACTCTTATCTGTTTTTCCAAGCTCCTTTCTTATAAATCGATGCACTGTTCTAATTTGCTGCTTCTTCCTGTCTCTGTTTGCTGAGATCAGAGAGGCTGATCACAGATTTTATTTTATTTTTTTGTCATGATGGCAACTTTTCATCCTCTCTGCAGTAATGGACTGTTGAAACAGGACTGATTGAAACAGGGGTGGGTGGGGGGGGGATATACTTTCTCTTTATTGCCATGCAGAGTAGCCACTGGAAACTTCTTGGACACTGGACAGACCTGAATGTCTTTATCTTTGCCTTTTAGATCTTGAGCAAGAATAACAACCCTCAACTCTAAATACTTGCCTTTGTCTCCACCCAGGCAGGAACTTAAGGAAATGTTGAAACTGTCATTATTCCACATTATGCAGTGTTGGCAAGAGTTGTTATCTTCATGCTGCGCTTGAGCAGAACCTGTCTGGAGCACAAGCACCTTGTCTTTCTCTTACTCACCCCACAAGATCTGCGCCGTTCTACCTTTCCTAGTAATGGCCCTATAAGCTGTGTGTGAAGCATGCAGTTGAGGCAATTCCCTCTGCCCCTCCATTAATCTAATGTCGACAGCAAAACTTACGAGCTTGGGTGATCCTCAGGCAAATGCAATGCAAAAAGACATTCCAAATGATGAACCTATGTGCAACTTTCATATTTAAAATCATAATTGGATTCCATTGCTCACCACCTGTCAGTTTTTTATGAGTGTACAGAATGTGAAACAAAAGTAAGTGATCTTACAGGTTGACTGATTAGTGGCATAGAGAGATCAGAGTCAATTAGTTTCTTTTGCTCCATTTGGGATTAGCACCTGGACAAATTTAAAATTGGTCTAACTGATTTATCCTCAGTGCTAATGAATAAGCCATTCTAAGCTTGCATCTTGGATAGACTGGACATGCACATGGTGGGCATGTCATGAGCGGAGCTGGCTGGAGCTGGGGGTCAGACTGGATGGCCTGGGAGGCCCCTTCTGACTTACTCTGTTTCTATGTTTCTATCTATTTAATGTACCCTAAACAGTACACAGGCGCACGTGCAAACTGGCTACAACAGAGAGTGCCACTTCCAGTGTATTTGTCTTCTCCTTTGCTGTTCTAATACTTACATCTAGGTAGTGAGGCTCTAGGCCTAGAAGAATATTATTTGGATGACATTCCCCCTGTCCCCACAAGCTCATTGGCAGCTATGTATTCATCACTTGTTGACACCAGCATAGAATTCATGAGTGAATGAGCTGCCACAGGTTAATAGGCAAAGACAGAATTTCTATGTTTCCCATGTCATCTTAGATGCAACAGATGGTATCCAATGAACTCCTGCTGATGGAAAGCTTCTGCCAGAAGTACTGGGGAACCATTGCTTCTCTGCTCCAAAGCACCCACCTACCCTGCTTTGGAGGCTTGGGAGACCCTCTGGTGCAGAGTTGCGGGGGCTTGGGCAGCAGGGGAGGGGAGGGGAAGCCCCTTTGTGTCTGTGGCAGCCCATTTGTGCAATGGCAGATTCTGCCCAGTGTTCTTTTCCCTAACAGAAACATTTCATGTATTCCACTGAAGGTCATCATGTGAATAGATAGGGCCCTCAGGTGACAAAAAACCACCCTGTATCATTAAAGAAGCAAGATAAAACAGAGCGGTCCTTAGAGTTTTTTGCACTTTGGTTATAATGTCTTTTAGCTACTATTCTATATAATATGTTGAAGTAGATCTTCTTCTTCTTAAAGAAGAATCAAGAAGATATTATGAGGGGTGGGGTGGTGGGAAACATTCCAGATTGAAAAGGGATGGATTTCTGAAAATCAGTGTAGTATATCAGAACCTGGATGCTCTTTGGTAGACAGTGGCTTGTGTGTGGAAAGAAGGTTTAGTGCTTGAATTTATGGAATTATTTATTACATTTATCACCTTCCTTCTTTCCTGCCCAGGAACTCAAGGCAGCTTACACCATTCTTCTCCTGCTGCTCCAGTCTTATTCCCACAACAACCCTGTGGGGTAGAAAGGGGTGAAAGTCTGTGATTGTTCCAAAGTCCCCCAGTTGGCTCCATGGCTGAGTGGGGACCGCAACCCAGGTCTCCTGAGATCCAGTCCTGTGCTCTTAACTGTGACACCCCACCGGCTTTCCTGAGTTAGCATGTATACCTGAATAAAAAGCCATGGGAAGGCGAATTGCCAACCTGCCCTCTTTCTAGAAGGTCGTAAGGCTGAGCGTGGATGAATATGCCACTTTTGCTTTCTGCTGCATGCATTTCTCTAAAAAGACCCAAGTTCATTCCCACTTAGGGAGATCTCCTGGGAGTCATGCCGGGAGCTTGGCTAGGTCTGGCACAGTAGTCTAGCAGCTTGTGTGGAAAAGGGCAAGTGGGAAGCCGCTTGCTGCTGCATTGGAGAAACTCGCTTTTGCTTAGGCAAACGGCAGTCCCGGGATTGTCTTTCTCTACTCACTTTTGTTTGCCACCAAGGAGGCTAGGGGAGAATCAGAGTGATATGGTTGCCCATGTTTAGTATCTGTGTACTGCTGCTGAGGATGATTCAAATCTCTGTTAGACATGCAGTTCAGCCTTATTTTTTTCTATAGCTGTCCTCACTACTCTAAAAGCGAGAAATGGATTGCGTCACTTCAGACCCCTGGGGGTGTATTAAGAATCCAAAAGAATAGGGTTCTAATCCAGCCTCTGCCTACTGTCCTTGCCATTCAGTGTTTTAAACCCCCTTGGATTAAACATGAGATTCTCCTTCCCATATCCACTGCACCACCTCATCTTGCTGATTGTGTAGACCAAGCTATAGCTTTCTTCTGTGCTGTTTTTGCACATTTGGAGGAAAAAACTGTTTTGTTTTTTTCATAGGGATCCTCTTCCAGGTACCCTCTTCACAAAGGAATATTCAAGATCACCATGTGCGCATGTTTCAGAGTACAGTGCCCAAGGTAATGGGCTGCTGGAGGCATCCTTCTCCCACCATCTGTTCCAGCGTCCACTATCCAGGCCCACCACTGGTTTGTCATGCACAGAGTAAAAGATACTAGGCTTTTATATACATTGCGGTGTTGCCAATTGCCCAGGGGCCAAGGGCCCTTGATCAAGACTAGAAGCATGTCCACTTCTACCCATCTGCTGTGTGTATGAGCTTTGGAAATTATTTGCATATGATTTAAGCTGAACCGAGCAGCTTTCACTCAAGTATCTTTGCAAAACCTTAGACTGCAGTGACCCAGCTTCTCTAGGTGAGTGAGCTCATAAGTAGTTTTAAGTCCTTTGTCAGTAAGTTTAGATCTGAATCTAAGATTTGAGTGCCCCAACCGATTCATCCTGATGGTATGTCAGTTCTATGATGGCATTATGGCTCGTGTTTTGGACGATGGAGCAGCGTCAGAGGCCTTTCCCGTCACAAACTGCATCAAGCAAGGGTGCGTGTTGGCACCGACCCTGTTCAGCATAATGTTTTCGGCCATGCTGACAGATGCCTTTCAGAACAACTCCTTGGGAGTCAGCCTGAAATACAGGACCGATGGGAAACTGTTCAACCTGTGAAGACTCCAGGCTGTCACCAGGAGACTGTAAAGGAGACTGTGCTACGAGACCTCCTTTTGCTGGCGACTGTGTCCTGAATGCTGGATCAGAGCAGGAAATGCAAGCCAGCATGGACAAATTCGCAGCAGCATGCGACAACTTCGGCCTCCTCATCAACACAAAGAAAACCAAAGTGATGCACCAGCCAGCTCCGAAAGCCCAACACCAAGAGCCCACCATCACAGTGAAGGGAAAAAAGCTGCAAGCAGTGGACCAATGTACATACCTTGGCAGCACCCTTTCCCGCGCAGTGACAATTGACATCATGGTCAACTGCAGAATCGCCAAGGCTGCTGACCAAAGTGTGGGACTGCCGTGGAATAAGCCTTGCTACAAAGCTTAAAGTCTACTGAGCAGTAGTGCTAACTACCCTAATGTATGCCAGTGAGACTTGGACAGTATACAGGAGGCATGCTAGCCAACTGAACCACTTCCACACGACTTGCCTCCACAGACTTTTGAGGATCTGGTGGCAGGACAAGGTGCCAGACACAGAAGTCCTCTCCAGAGCAGGCCTGCTGTCAGTTCACACCCTGCTGATGAAAGCCCAGACATGCTGGGCAGGCCATGTTGCAAGGATGCCAGACCACCGCATCCCCAAACAGCTCTTCTATGGTGAGCTGTCTCAAGGAAAGTGATCGCATGGGGGACAAAAGAAGTGATACAAAGACAAGCTGAAAGCCTCTCTCAAGTCCCTGGTTATCGACACCACCTCCTGGGAGATCCTGGCACAAGATCAATCGACATGGCGCACGCTGATCCACCAAGGCTGCCAAACTTCTGAAGCCAGAAGGACAACCATAGCACAAGAGAAGCGAGCACTCCGTACAGCCAGAGTTGCAAATGTTGCAACATTTGGTGCACAGTGGGCTCACGTCTGCCCGACATGTGGCAGAACACTCTATGCCTGTATTGGCCTTATCAGCCACCTGTGGACACACCGTGGACAGCTCACAACCCGTTAGATGTCAAGGTCCTCATCGAAAACGATGGACGAACATCATCAGATCTGAATTGGTGAACAAAGAAGGATGTTTCACTATTCAGCCTTAAAGTCTTGTGGTATGAATTAACTTAAACATGTTCATTTCCAACACAGTACAATATGAATGAATGCAAAGGTTTTCCTTCTGTTATTTTCACTATGGGTGGAAACCATGGGGTGGGGAACTTCAGGATCATTGGGCTGTTGGTGGACATGTCTGTGCTCTGAATGTCAGTGTGTTTTCTAAATGCAACCTAGGAGCACTGGCTGGGTTAATTGGTATGGAATCCAAACCCTCCACACCATATGTGAGATTCAGTGCTATTACCCATGCCCACAATAAGCTTTTTTATCCTGACTTATGCCTGCCTAGCTTCATATGACAAGCAATGGCTTTTTAGGGCCTCAGGTTGGAGTCTTTCCTTGCCTCACATAGAAAGATTATCTGAGCCTGGAACATTTGCATGCACGCCACTGTGATGTCAGAATGTTACGAAGCAGTAATCCTTGGTTGAAAGGAGGATTTTGAACCCAACAAACAATAGCAGGTGATACGTTCTTATGTTTAAACCCAAGCGTTTTGTTAGTAAATTTATCATTTGAGCAGGCACAGAAATAAAAGCAGTCTTTTAAACAGCTAAGTAGGGTCAACATGGAAATGTGCTTGTGCTACTTTTATTAAATTAGCACTCACTCCTTCCCCAGCCAATACAAGTCAGGTGGTATGTTTTGAATGTAGAAGGTAAAGCTTCAGGAGCCGCTGCCAGGAACTGTGGGAGTTGGAAGCCCAAGGACCAGGGGAGTGACATACTGTTCACCCCTGTTTTGAGAACACACTTGTTGTTCCTGCTGAGCCACTCCTCTCGGATTTGATCTAAACTATCTTATACCTCCTTCTGTACCCTAGCATTATGCCTCCGTGATGATCAGCCAGGTTACACTGGGGCACTCCAATGGAGAGCCAGGTGCTGCTACCCACTCCTTCTTGTGTGACTTTAGCTTCTCTGAACATGGCATCTTTTTTTTTCCTGGCTGTGATGGCTGATGGCCTCCATTATGTAGATATTTATGAGTCTATCTAATCTGTTTTTAACTTAATTTGTGTATGCATCTGCTGAACCTCAGCTGATGATTTGGGTTCCATACAAGTGTATGTAATGTAACCGGGTTATAAATACTAGTAATTCCTTGAAAGAGCCATGCCAGAGGCTTGCATCATGGTGACACTTTGTCCATGAGAAGGAGCGCTAGAATGCATATAAAGGAACTGGGCACCATGATTTCATGGGGCCCGAAAATAACTCAGCAGGCATTGCAACATTTTAGTGCAGCAGCAAGTTCCATAGGATACTTACATGTATTGTGAAGATGTTATGGTTGCTTTGGTCTACATTTTCTGCCAATCAGTTTCACTGGTAGAGCATAATTCCTTTTATTCTGAGCTAAATATTCTCCATTCACCATGTCCCTGCCGTGCATGATTTTCTGCACTCTGCCTTGTTCCAATTTCCTGGTAGATGCACACGATTTGGAAACAGTTTTGAAGTTTTAAGTTTGTAAGTTCGCTGCTGTATCATATTACTGTATGACCAGACAGCATGTTGGCATTTGCATATAAATACCTCTGCTACAACGTCAATGTAACAGAGAAGATTTCCAAAGCAAACCCAGTGTCTGGCAGCTGTGCATGTTTACTTCTCAGTGTCATAAGCTTTTCGGTTATTCTTGAAGCTGCTTTGGCCCAACTGGTCGATCCCCTCGTTTCCAGAAGCTCTGTGGTCTATCCATGGAGCTAAATGGTGCTAGGCTTCAAGTCACTCTTTTGTTACAGGACAACAGACATACCAAAATAGGCATTTTTGTAGTCTGCAGCATCCTGTATTTGCTAACTGAAGCCCAAGTAACATGTATTGGGGTGGAGGGGGGGGGGAGGTCAGATAAGTGGTTTCAATTTTAGTTGACAGCCCCCTGCTAAGATTTATGACACCATGCAGCATATGCATGCTCCTTTGTAAAAGCTTAAATCATGTCATGCAAACTGGCCTTACCTTTCCACTGGAAATAATGGTACCAGTCAGAGAAATGCATTAATGGCATCTTGCACATAGGGTTACAATAATGGTGTTATTAGCAGAGGTGCAAAATGTCAGAAAAGTAATGGGACATCACCTTTTCCCCTACACACTGGACCAACGATTTAATGCGCGCCTGCACACACTGAGCATAAAGATCTATATTATCAATTGAGACTTAACCTTGTTGGCTTCAAATTAAATAAGTTAATTTTACATAAGCTGAGGCTTGACCCATATGTGACAATTCATGGAAGCCCTTGTATGGAACAAATGTCCTCTCAGTTTTATCCCTCTCTCCCCTTACTACAGTATCTGAAAACTTTTGTTGTTCCTGTTGTTCCCAGGGAACGTTGAGATTTTCTTCTCTTCCCTTCTTTGAAGTGTGTTAGTTGACAGAAATGGTGAAAATACTGAGTGTCCTTGGTTATTGCTTGCAAAGTCTCTGCATTGCAGGCTGTGGGATGGTGTAGTGAGTACAGTATAATACAGAAACACAGCCGTACCCCTGTTATTGTCACAAGGAGGAACTTGTTTGTTCTTCTGGATTGGAAGCTGACTTGCAGCAAAGGGTTAGAGTTGACATTCCGCCTTCCTGTGATGGTGGAAGTTTAACGGCATCTGTTTGATTCTCTAGCCTAACTGATCTCCCTGAAGTAGCACTTTTGACTTCTTGGAGAGAGGCTCTGGTGTCTTTAAGGCAGCATGCGTATTATTAGTAATGAATAGCCTGGGGAACCATTGATAGCCATTTGACTTTTGTGATCCACACTGAGGTTAAGTGTGACTGGATCAGCTTGGTTTGAAACAATAGCAAGAAATGTTGGAATGTGAATTTCTGAAACATTTTTCTTCTGATAGAATGACTTCTGTGAGGCATTGTTTTATGAAGAGCGGACTCTATGCAGGGCAGTATTTTTGGCCTAGATTGTGTTTGTTATATAGGAAGAAGAGTGGGGTGGAAACACTGTTGCTTGGCTGATGTATGGTATATCATACATGGTTTGGTGGGTATTACATGAGTGGAGCTGGCTGGAGCTGGGGGTCAGACTAGATGGCCCAGGAGACCCCTTCTGACTCACCTTGTTTCTGTGTTTCTATAAATGGGCAAGGTAACATGAAGGGGCTGGGTGGCGATGTGAAGGCAATGTGTTTATTTATTTCACTTGTACCTCACCTTTCTACCAAAAAGTGGCAGGCAAGGCAAATTAGAGGCACTATTAAAATTGAATAAAATGTTATGTTAAAATACAATCAAGGCATAGCACATATGGGTTAAATAAAGACACAGCAGTCCTCAAGCGAATGGGACAATGGAGAGGAAGTACAACTGGTCTTCTCTTGGAGGGAGTAGCCACCAAGGGGCGCTCTCCCACATGGCCACTGAATGTGCCTTACATGAGGAATGCGGTCTTGCTGGCAGCCTGGTCCCATGGCCTCTATGGGTCATAACCACCCCCTTAAATTCTGCCTAGAAACATCTGCACCATCAGCTGAACTTCAAATAATTTGTGATTTGTGTATGGCCAACCGTAGTAAACTATTCAATAGCCAACAGACTGAAGAAATTAATGTAAGATTTCAATTTAAGTATACTAAATGGAGGAATATGGCCAAAAGAGTGCACACAAGAGTCAACTGTAAAGCAAAAAGGCAACAGCTTAAGGAAAGCACCCGTTTCCTGAGCATTCATTACTTGAGCTTTTCCAGTTAATGGCATGCAGACTCTCGTGACTCACCCTCAAGGAGAGCCGGATTATTAAGATCAATTTAACATTGATTTTGGCTCAGGGACATCCCTTTCCCAGATCTAACAGATTTCTAAAATCCAACTCTCGATGCACCTCTCGATGTTTTTCTTTTTGTCCTAAGTCTTTCCTGTTTGATGACTTGGAGAGCGACCACCACTAGGGGAAGAAGATGGGTGAGAGAGCACCAATCCTTTGCCCTTTTAGCTATGTGTCCTAATAGTGACTGAAGTGGGTATTGCACATTTTCCTCTGCAGGAAACCACTCACCTTCTACACAGCGGGTTCGGCTTCATGCATCTCACGGTGAGAGAGAGAGCAGGAAGCAGAAGCCCTGGGGTTCCTCATTCTCTCTGCTGCTGGGTACATGTCCAGCTGCTTCTTTCTTCCCACATGTTCACTCCTTTCAAGAGACTCTCTCTTTTAAATCATCTGAATCATAGCAACTTCAACTACATTTTTGAACACCACTTTATAATTTTGCCATTTTTGGAAAACCACTTTACCCTTTCTGGGTTGGTGGCAGCACGCATCAAAATAGCTAGAAGCCACCTCCATTTTGAAAGGTTTCCATCAAGAAATAACTCTGTGTTCCCACAAGAACTCATGACAAATGACTTACAACACGTGCCAAAAAGAGGCCCCATTGTGGTTTCACTGCTTTAAAATTGTTGAATGAATACACCCTCAGCTTGCATGCCTGCACAGCAGCGAATCGGGGTCTGGAAATGGACAGACATGTTTCTAAAAGAGCAGCATGCTGTAGTTGCATTGGTAGTTATACTGGTCCACACTTTTGTAAAATGTTGCAAGCTTTCAAGCTATAGATTAATGAGGCATGGCTTTTGGGGGAAAGTTTTATATTAGCTGATAGTGATCTTCCTGTGTTCATTCTTCTAAGAATTGTTTGGAATCAAGGCAGATTATTTTAACTACATCAAAGATAAGTAGCCTTTGCTTAGAGAGATTCCCCGAGAGTCCAGGTCTCTTCATGCATCTTAGTATCCCAGAATTTTGGTATCCAAAAGAAGTATTCCACATCCCCTTTGTTTGTTTTCCCTGGGTCCAGCTAACACAAGCTCAGCCCCTAGCATAAAGAAACAGACAAGGGAGCAGGGCAGGCAATCAAGCTGTAACCCTATACCCAGTCAAGTGAGAGAAAGCCCCACTAAATTTAGTCGGACATATTTCCAAGTACTTAGAGACATAAATATATGACTGTTATATAGGATGAATATTTTATACACTCCTGAGGAAAATGTAAACAAAACATGTTGGCATTTTAGGAGGACATTTTATTATCTTATGGTCCAATGCCACTTTGAGGTTTTGCCCCCCTCCCCTTTGCTTCCAACCAGCTAATCCAACTTGCTATGCCTAAAGAATTGCATGAGGTTTGCACACTTGAAACATTGTTTTTGCTTTTTTGTTTGTTTTCAAAAAATACAGCTTAAGCAATTATGTCACAGAATTGCTTGTGTGTATTAGAAGGGATGCTGTTGACAACTTGGTCTTTGTGGAGCTGTCACATTTGTATACAGGCAGTTCCTGGGTTGTGTACATCTGGGTTATGAACAACCTGTACTTATGAATGTGGGGACTGCCATAAACCCTATATGAATGTCTCCCCCAAAAACCCATGGATATCTCTAGGGAAATACATGACACATCATCTGTGGCCACGTAAGTCCATAGAGATAGTCATAGCTTTTTATTGTTTATTTATTTATTTATAAAATTTGTATGCCGTCCATTACTTGCATCTCTGGACAGCTTACAACATAAATCAGAATAAAATAAATAAACTGACTATTCCATGCTTGCTGTAATTAATAAAACAACAAACAATAAAATCCAATTACTATTAATACATATTAAAATATTGATTAAATAAAAAGGTCTTGACCTGGCACCGAAAAACGTAATGACGGCACCAGGTGGACCTCTCTGGGGAGCGCATTCCATAGTCGCGGCGCCACCACAGAGAAGGCCCTCCTCCAGGTACTCTGTCTCCTAACGTCTTTCACAGAGGGTTCCTGGAGGAGGGCTTCTGTCGCCAATCTCAGGGCAATGTTTTGTTAGAGATATTCTCAATTTTTCACGAGAGATTGAGAGTTATCACAGCTATCTCTACAAACTACATGATGTATCTCTATGCAATGTCTTTGGCAGTGCATCATCAGTGGCAGCCTAGTTCCCTAGAGGTGGCAGCCTAGTTCCCCAGTGTGTTGTAGGGCACATAGTTCTCTTTGGGGGTTTTTTTTGGTTTTTTTGTCTTTGTTTTTTGTTTTTGCAGTATTTACCCTTGTAACCAGGCCCTCAGTTGCTACAAGGCCATTCATGGTGACAAAAGAAAATGGCAGCACAGACAACCCTTGAGGCCTACTTCAAGAAAGTGACTCCACTGATAACCTGCCCCACCCAATCTCCAGCAATCAATCTGTAACTCTCCAGCACTAGGTCCATCTCCATGTTATCTCAAGAATGCTCTAAACTGTTCTAAGAAGTGTCTCTTGTATTTGTTTTTTACAATACTATATAACTACACACATACACATACATAGAGATTCACACTCTGTTTCTTCAATGCCAGTAGTTACCTCATCACTGTATTAGTATCATGATTACAATGCTGTATTGTGTTTAAGATGTTTTAGTGATTATGGAAGTGTTTATTAAGTGTTCTATATGCATAGAAAGTTCAAATATACTAAGACAGACATTTGGCGCAATTATGTGATCTGGCTCATAAGCAAATTCAACAAGGGTGTTCTCATGAATGGAACTTGTCCATAACCTGGGGGCTACCTGTACTGACTTCCCTTGATGAAACTCAGGTTGTTACTTCATTACTAATTTTCCAGAGACCTGTGAAGATGTCCAGGCTGAGAGAAGAAGCCATAGTAGTACTGTCACCCTGTGGAGAACATGGGTGGAGCAGCGCTGCTGTACTCCGGTCCTGCTTGTCCGTTTCCCGCAGGCAGCTGGCTGGCCCCTGTGTGAACAGAATGCAGACCAAGAGGTGCACCTGGTCTGGTCCAGCACCAGGGCTCCTCTTACGTTCTCATGCCCCCACTGCTTAAATCCCTAGCCCACCACTTGGCTTTCAGCCTACACTCTTTGCCTGTACTTTCAGAGCTCCAAGTGGCTTTGCCCCTGCCCCCCTCCAGCCACTTACCTCTCTCTTGTAACTCAGTGGACTGGGAGTGGCCATTTGTGGGCCCTTGATGCTGTTGGGCTGCAAGTCCCATCAGCCCTCATCTGTGGCTCATTTTGGCTATGGCTGTAGTACAACCACTTCTGAAATGCCACATGCTTCCCTACCCTTCCAGTATTGCTGCTCTTACTTTACTTCTCTAACTCTGCCACCAAAAGTCTCCAGCCAAAGGTCTCCAACTTAATCAACGCCATCCTTTCTTCCCCACACCTTTCCATGCTTGGAACTGTCTTTCAGATGCTTCTGCCTCTTTAGTTCCTTAACATTCCTCCTTAAAACCTACATTTTTAGCAAAGCCTTTGCACTCCTTACTCCCCATGCCATGCTGTAACTGAGTCCAAGCACGTGCAGCGGAAGGAGATGCATATGGTTTCTCTGCTTACACTTGTCCCTGTCTCACTTCACTCTCTGCACTTTGAACTTTAAATGATAAGCTCCTTGAGGCAGCAACCCCTCCTGGTAGGCTTCGTAAAGTGTCATGCATGTGAACAGTGTCATATATAAATAATGGCTGCATATTATTTATATAAATTAATTATGCAAGTAATTGTGCAGAGGGCAAATAGATTTTTCTGAGGGAGATGGGGAAATTTATTTATTATTTTATTATTTATTAGAAAAATTTCTATGCCACCCCTTGCCAGCTAGCCTCGGGGCGGCCTACAGCAGGTCCATATAATACAAAATACAACATAAAATTGAAACACAAAACGACCTACCGAATTTCAATTAAAAACTAAAAACTAAAATTGGCCCATCTCATAGTCCCAATTAAAACTAACAAAAACTAAAATTCAAAACTAATAAATAATAAAATTAATAAATTAATAAATTAATAATTAAATTAACAATTAAAATATTTCTTAAATAAAAAGGTCTTCGCCTGGCGCCGAAAAGCAAATAATGACGGCGCCAGGCGAGCCTCTCTGGGGAGCAGATTCCGTAAGTGGGGTGCCACCGCAGAGAAAGCCCTCCTCCGGGTACTCACTCTCTTCTCCTCCTTCACAGAGGGCTCCCGGAAGAGAGCATCTGCTGCCGATTGTAAGGGGCGGGAGGGCATATACGGTCGCAGGTGCTCCTTTAGGTAACCAGGACCCAAGCCGTTAAGGGCTTTATAGGTAAGAACCAACACCTTGAATTGGGCCTGGACTTCAATGAGAAGCCAGTGTAGCTGACGGAGAACTGGGGTGATGTGAGAACCACGCCCAGTCCCCGTCAGCATCCTGGCAGCTCTATTCTGCACCAATTGAAGTATCCGGACCGTCTTCAAGGGTAGCCCCACGTAGAGCGCGTTACAGAAGTCTAACCGGGAAGTCACCAACGTGTGTGTCACCGTTGTTAGGCAGTCGAACTCCAGGAAGGGACGCAGCTGATGAATCAGCCGAAGCTGATGGAAAGCGCTCCTCGCCACTGCTGACACTTGGGCTACCAAGGTCAGCTCCGGGTCGAGGAGCACTCCCAAGCTGCAGACCCTGTCTTTCAGAGGGAGTGCTACCCCATTCAAGACAAGGGTCAGGTCCCCAACTCCGTAGCCCGAACCACCCACTAACAGGACCTCCGTCTTGTCAGGATTGAGCCTCAGTTTATTGGCCCTCATCCAGCCTATTACCTCGGCCAGGCACCGGTTCAGTACAGCCACTGTTTCACCTGGATTGGTGGAAAACGAGAGGTAGAGCTGGGTATCATCAGCGTACTGATGATTCCGCAGCCCACACCTCCTGATGTCCTCTCCCAGTGGTTTCATGTAGATGTTAAATAACAAGGGGGACAAAATGGAACCCTGCGGAACTCCATGGCATAGCTGCCATGGTGCAGAGCCATAGTCCCCCAAGACCACCTTCTGGAATCGACCTGTGAGGTAGGAGCGGAACCACTGTAAAACAGTGCCTCCAACCCCCAACCCCATCAGTCTATCCAGAAGGATACCATGGTCGATGGTATCGAAAGCCGCCGAGAGGTCCAGGAGAACCAACAGGGACGCACTCCCCCCGTCTCTCTCCCTGCACAGGTCATCAAACAGGGCGACCAAGGCAGATTCAGTACCAAAGCCAGGTCTGAAACCGGACTGAATTGGGTCCAGATAATCAGTTTCATCCAAGAGTGCTTGGAGTTGTCCCGCCACCACCCGCTCCAGCACCTTGCCCAAAAAGGGAATGTTGGCCATCGGTCTATAGTTGGTGACCAGCTCTGGATCCAGGGAAGCCTTCTTAAGGACTGGCTGGACTACCGCCTCCTTTAAAGGGGCCGGCATCCGGCCGTCTCTCAAAGAGGTGTTGACCACCTCCAAGATCCAGGGCACAATCCCGTCCTTGGTGCTCTTTAATAGCCAAGATGGGCACGGGTCCAGTAAACAGGTGGTTGAGCGTACCGATCCAAGCACCTTGTCCACATCATCAGGCTGCAAAAACTGAAATTCATCCATCAATGAGGGACAAGCCGGCACGGTTGGCCCCTGCCCACAAGAATCTGTAGTAACAGTGGAGTCCAGGTCGTGACGAATCTGAGCAACTTTCTCAAAATGCATGGCAAAGTCGTCGCAGCGGGCTTTCGAGGGTGGAACAAGATCTTTTGTGGGGCCAGGTTTAATTAGCCCCTGGACCACCTGAAAGATCTCCGCTGGACGGCATTGTGAGGAGGCAATGGACGCGGAGAAGAATCGCTTCTTCGCTGCCCTCACCGCCACAGCATAGGCCCGATACTGGGCTCTAAATTGTGCTCGATCGGATTCGTCCCGTGATTTCCTCCACCTACGCTCTAGCCGTCTGCCAACCTGCTTCATCGCCCGTAATTCAGGTGTATACCAGGGAGCTGGACAGGCTCTGCCTGGTTGGAGAGGGCGCTTAGGAGTGATCGTGTCGCTAGCCCTGGTCATCTCCCCATTCCATACCTCAACCAGGGCCTCAACAGGAGCACCAGCCCTATCAACTGGAAATTCCCCCAGAGCCCTCAGGAATCTATCCGGATCCATCCGACTCCGGGGGCGGACCATCACAATCCGGTCTGCACTCTTACAGAGGGAGAGGTCACTCTCAAGTTCAAACCTCACGAGGAAGTGGTCTGACCATGACAGGGGCGTCAAACATAAATTCTTCACCCTCAGATCACCCTCTTCCTGACCCGTCGAGAAAACCAGGTCCAAAGTGTGTCCACGTTCATGGGTTGGGCCGCTGACATGTTGAGATAGCCCCATGGCCATCATGGCAGCCATGAAGTCCTGAGCCGCCCCGGAAAGGTCAGTCTCGGCATGGAGATTGAAGTCCCCCAGGATGTTGGTCCTGGGGGTCTTCAACACCAAGTCCGAGACGACTTCCGTCAGCTCAGGCAGGGAGTCTGTTGGGCAGAAGGGTGCACGGTACACCAACAGAATCCCCAATCTGTCTCGGTCACCCAACACCAAGTGGAGACACTCCAGCCCTGGTCTTGAGGAGACAGGAAGCCCCGTGAGGGAAAAAGAAACTCGATAAACTACAGCGACCCCCCCCTCCGCTCCCCTCCGGGCGTGGACAGTGTTGAACTGCATACCCGGGCAGGCACAATTCAGAGAGGGCAACGTCTCCCCCCTCGCCCGCCCAGGTCTCGGTGATACAAGCCAGGTCAGCCCTCTCATCCACAATCAAGTCATGGATAACGTTGGCTTTATTACGGACCGACCTGGCATTAAGCAGCAGCACTGTGAGTCCCGTGGGGCAGCTGATAAGACTACCTGGCACCCGCCAGTGGGGGGAGTAACCAGAAGGAGGGACAGGTGTTAACCATCTGTCCCGCCTTCTCCTAGGCGGGAACGTCAAACCCCCACTGCGACCGTAACGACCATTGCCCGTCACCACCCCTATGGTGGCCCCCACGTGCTCCCCAGGCAACATTCCTATCGGACTAGAGATGGGCCCCTAAAACACTTAAAATCTTAAAAATCCTTAAAAACAACACCCACCTTTAACCCACGCCGAGCGCAATCTGACCGCACCCGGGCAGGGTCCATGGCCAGCCCAGCCCCCCAGCGGCGCCAACGGCCCTAACGGCGGCGACCGCCCTTAGGCCGTCGTCCTTTGGCCGCCGGCCTGAGGTCGCCGGCCCCAGGTGCTGCTGGCCTTTTGGAGCCTCCCAGCCGCCGTCCCCTTCCGGCCTCCTCCTCCTCCGGCCTCGGCCTCTCCCCGCCCCGCCCCCTCGGCGCGTCTGCCACTCACGACACGAGTGGGGGTGCGGAGCAGGGGCCGCGGTGCCGGCGGGTGCCGGTGGGTGTGCGTGGCAGCGATGGGTTGGCCTCCAACGCAGCTGGTCGGCATCCCCGGTGTCCTGGTCCCCAGCGTGATGGCTGGCGGCGGTTCCCGGTGCAGGCAGGCCCGGCACGGTGATGGTGCGGCACGGCGCTGGTACGGCGCGGTGGTGGTACGGTGTGGGGGTGGCGTGCGGTGATGAAAGAGCCGCTCCTGCCGACCCCCCAGGTGCTGCCGGCCTTTTGGGGCCTCCCAGCCGCCGTCCCCTTCCGGCCTCCTCCTCCTCCTCCAAAATGTTCTTAATTTTCTGCCACTGCCACTCCCCTCCCATACAGAAACATTGTTCTTCATGTTCAGAAGAGAGCATTTGACCTCTCTTGTTTTTGTTTACATAGGTGAAATAAACTCAAAATTTCTTGCCTCCCACAAGGGTTGAATAGCTGCTCTGTGGCTACAGTTCTTGGTAGAATCTGGCTCTGAATGCGCCAAGATGATGTTGATTGCATGTATTTAGGTGTGGTATTTTTACTGGACCTTTTAACTTTACAAACTCTTGGAATGGCTTCTCACACTCTGTGCAAGGGTTGCTGATCAGTTAAAGTGCTAGCCTGGGATTCGGGAGATCGGTGTCCCCACTTGGCCATGAAGCTTCCTGGATGAATGTGGGCCCATTGCTGACTCTCATCACAGGCTTGTTGTGAGGGTGAAGTGGAGGAGGAGGAGCACATCCTCACCCTGGGCTGTTTGCAAGGGGAAACAAGGTGGATAGAAATGTAGCAATGATCAGACGAAAATCACAGAAGTTGGAACTGTGTTGCTTTCTTCAACCACCAGCAGGAAGGGAAAGAGACCAAGGCACGTTGGTCCCGGCCAGACTGATGAAAGGGCCTCCTTCTCATATGAGGCCGCATGAAATAGCTGCTGATAGTTGCTGTTCTGGCTTTGAGCTTGTTATATAAGGACATGGCTGAAAATGTTTTAGTGTGTGCACAACATTGTTAAGCAAATAGTTTTATTTAAATCTAGGCTTTCATTCTCACCCATCTCTGCTAACACACTTGCGAGGTTTGAAGGACTGCTGCCCAAGTTTCCGGTTGCCAGCCAGCCCGCTAGGTATTCCTCCTTCCAGGTTATTCCTTTTGCACTTCCCCTCAGTTTTTTGGTCCCGAGTTCTGTGGGTACTGAGCCCCCTCAGTCCTTGCAGAGCTCTGTGTGTCCTTTAGGCCCTTTCCTCCCAGAGATCTTTTCTGCTTCTCCAGACCATGGGTTTGCAGCTTTGCTTGGGCATGCTGAGGGTTGTCTCAGTAGCTCTCAGTGGCCCCAAAAGAAGCTCCCGATTCATGTATATGCTGAAGATGCATGAATGAGCCACTGTGTGCATATGCGGCGTGGGCATAATCCCCCACAGATGCGGCATATCCTGAGAGGAACCTGTAGACTCTGTTTCTGTACATAATGCAATTTAAACTACAAAAACCAACATGCTGATTGCCGCGCCTAAAGGACTTAATTACCCTGTAACTAGATTCTACCCTGAGTGTAGGAAAGCAGAGAGGAGCAACTGGAAATTTTTAGTGCTCCGTGTCTACATGTCCCTCTCTACTGTGGAATCTAATGAAATGTCAACCACTGAGACACTGATAGGTCGTATAAAACATGCTGATCGTGTGAGAAGATGATGCTTTCTGCTGGGCCTGTGGGAGTTTGGGCCAAGCTCTGAGTCTATTATGCTTAGTGAGCCTTCAGATTATTATTCCAGATCACTAGACCGGACCTAATCATCATGCAGGCATGCTGTTTTAACCATGCTTCCATTGTGCAGACTTTCCTTCTTCCCCATCCCTCATGGGTGCTGTGCATGCATGTTTCGGGACAGAGGCCACGGATGTGAAGCCAGCAGAAGGGAAACCTAGCTGGTGGCACGGGGTGTCTCTCATGCAGGATGGATTTATGTTGTGGAAATCACAGGCTAATATGAATGACGATTCCAGGGGCATGGGATGCCGCATACACGGCGCAGTGCTGAATGTGCTTCTAGCTTGGTTTGTCTCCTTTTTGAAATGACATCAAATCTTGGATCAGGCAACCACTGAGCTCACTGAGAATCTGCTCTCCCCATGTAGCCTGGTCTACCTGCCATGGATCTAATGCATGTGAATGAAAATAAAGGTGACAGATGTTTTCCATCATCTAATTATAGTAAAACAAAGTAAAGCTTTACATTTATTTTACGTATTTAAATAATAAAGTATTTAATAATACTTACTGCTTAAATAATAATATCTATATGGTTCGCATATAAACATTAAAATCACTTTTAAATACTTATTGAAAATAGTTTTAACTACAGTGAAATACAAATCACATTGAAAATGCACCAGTAAAACCAATTTCAACCAAATTTCAACAGAAATAATATAAATGGATACAATGAAGAGTAAGAGGAGCAGCATGGGACAGAGAAAACCTGGGTGAGATAGGAGAGTTTTAGGAGATGTGCAAAACACACTCCTGCTTTGCCTCCCTCTGCACAGAGGAGATGGGCTGGTCGATGACTGAATAAAGGATTGGTTGATCGATTGCACAGAGCAGGGTGCTCCAAGGGTGGGCACTGCCACCGAGAAGGCGGCCTTTGAGCTCTTGCATGGCAACGTTCTGCTGGCCATGGAGCAACCAGCAGGGTCTGCTCTGAAGATCAGGTCCTAGTGGGGAAGGTGGTCTGTTAGGTGAGCAGCTCGCCAGCTGTTTAGGATGCCGCATACAACAAGGCACACTTGAGCAAGACTTGGCAGCTCATGGGCAGCCAGGACAGTGCTCTGGACACAGGTGAAATGTGAACATTGCTGGGGGTTCTGCTGAGCATAGTAGCTGCTGTGTTTGGCAGGCTCTGAACCAGGCGCAACAACAGCTCCACACAGTGTGTGCTGCAGAAGTTTAACCGTGAGGTTACCGGTGCACAGATCATGATGGCAAGGCTGCCCTATCCAGGACTGGGCAGCAGCTGAAGTCGGTCATGGATATTCTGGGCCAGTGAGGTCACCTGGGCCTCCAGTGGCAAAGACGGATCCAGGAGCATTCCCAAGCCATGTAGCTGCTCCTCCAGAGGGAGTCCAGTCTCTGCGCAAGCAAGCAAGCCATCCGATTCTGGACCTGGCCATTTTCAGTTTTAATTTATTAGCTCTCATCCAAGCCATCGCTGCATTCAGCACTAGTTCAGACCATGCATGCCCCCACCTTACACAGATGAGAGCCAGTGTGGTGCCGTGGTTAAGAGCGTGGGACTGGGACTCAAGCGACCTGGGCTCTAGACCCCACTCAGCCATGGAGCGAACTGGACTTTGGGCCAGGCACGGACTCTCAGCCCAAATTACCTCACGGGTTCGGGATAAAGTTGGAGCAGCAGGAGGAGAATGATGTAAGCCTCTTTGAGTTCTTTAAACAAAGAAAAAAGATGGGATATAAATCTAATAAACAAACAACAGTTATATGAAGATGTCAGTGAGAAAAGAGCGCACTGGTGACACCTTGTCCCAAATCTCCTAATGACCATTCCCAACAATGTCAAGAAGATATTAAATATCACTGGGAACAGGATATTGCCCCGTGATGCCCCACAGTTCAACTGGGATTGAGATAGTCACCCAAGGTTCCTCTCTGGAACTGGCCCTGCAAGTCAGTGTGTGCCCAGGGCACAGAGGGGTCCAGGAAGATACAGCGGCAAATGAACTCCTCCTAACCTCATCCCACATTTGACATAGACTTTCAAGGCAATAGGAACCATACCAAAGCCACAATGTGTGTATTACTCCCCTGGATACATCCGGCTGGCCCACAGCTCCAAGAAGCCATGAAGGGCAAAGGTTGAAGGAGTGGGCTGTGGATGGTGGGGATGCATTTTGTCCACAACCTCAGCCTTTGAAATCTGGAACTGCTCCCACAAAACAGGATAAGACAAAGCACTGGTCACCTCATCAGGCTCTGCTTCGATTGCAGGAGGGCCATTCTGTTCCTGAAATACCTTGCAGCTGTGTCACAGTGGCCTCTAAAGGCTCTAAGATTGGTTTCGCTGGGATAAATGACAGTAATCCTTGCACCATGCAGAAAAACTCTGCTGGACAGCTACCCAAGGATGCTGTAAAGGTGGCAAAGGAAGTCGTTTTGCCTCCTTAGCTGCCATGAAATAGGCACAAGCATACACTCTAACAGTTGCTTGACCAATTTCATGGGACCTGTTCAGCTTTCTGATCTACCTTAGTATTATACAGATACTTATCATCATTCCTTCCATTATTAATACTTGGGATGCGTGTAGCAGGCCTCATGCAGCCAAAACACACATGCACAAAAATGGATATATCAGCATGCCCCAGGGTTAACAGAAATAACCCCCATCCCGAAAAAGGAAAACACTTTCAAAACGATCCTAAATGGGAGGGAAGCAAAGACAGACCGGGTGATCACGGCATGCTGACTCTCTTTCCAAAGGGAAACAAGGGAAGACAGGGTGGCGTGGGAGAATAGAGTGAGGTATCTCAGAAGACAGCTTGGCTGGCTGGAACCCGAAACAGCAACATTCCATTCTGCAGTCTTGTCTTGCGGGTTCCGCTATTTATTTTTCATAAGGTGACTGATATCTGCTAGGGGCTGTACAAAAAGAAAAAAAAAAGATGACCAAGCATTCCCTGTTCACTAGTTAGGCTCTAAACCAGAAAGACACGGGAGGGCATGGGTATCTCTTGTGCCAGCTTCTGCCCTGAAAATTAGAGGGTGAAACTGGTTTGGTTCATGCTATGTGTATATGCTTCTGATTTATTCTAGGAAAGGGGCTTCTAGAGGTGGGAATATCTATGGAAACTTGCCTAGAGACAGTGAGACCCTGCATAATAAGCAGGGCTGTATTTTCCTTCTCTACATGATTCCCCCCACTTTCCCCAGGTTAATGGCAAGGTTGGCCAAGGCAGGCCAAGCCTGCCAACCATTGTTACCATTGGCAAGCCAAGCCAATACAGTAAATTAAGAAAAAGAACAAGAAAAATTAATCAGAACGATCAACCAATAACATGGGTGTGCCCAGTATGTCAAGAATAATTAATTCAGATAATTTTGTTGGGAATGACAATTTTGCTGCAAATCTTTAAATGTGCCCTTCCAAATGGTGACGGTCATTTCCCCTGAGATCCTTTTGGGTTAATAAAACCAAAAAATGTATATCAGGTTGCCTGGAAGGTCCCTAATTCTTTGTTCTTTTTGCATTCTTATCTGCTTTGGCAATGGTTCAGCTAGGACAATGTGCCAAAGCTAACTATACCCTGCCTCTGTGACTACATCCATAAATGCAATCCTGTTGCTCCAGTTGCCTCCCTTTGTGGCCCCCTTTTTCATGTGCTGTTCCTCCTTGCAGCTTCTGGGAACTTCAGCCCTCACCCCACTATCTTACAGGGGTCTTTTCTTTCTGTGCACTCTCACCCATAGTCTTGTTTCCCCTCATACCCCAATAAAGTTTGCTATTTTTCATGGACTATGTGTGTGTTACTAGACTTTGGGGAATAGAAGCATGAATAATGTTTCTGGAGAGCAGTCTGGGCTGCAAAACAGGAAGAAGGGGAAAGCAGATCACAGGGAGCCTGAAACCAGGAGCTGCCTAGCTGTGAAAGCGGCTCATTGCACCACACCTTGGCACTCCCTTGCTTACCTCTATGCGCATCTCCTCCATCAGCTCCAGGCTAACCAGGTAGTTAGCTAGCAGAGATGGTCTGTTTTGGCTGGTCTACAATTCATGCCCCCCTCCCCGCACCGAGCCGTGCCCCAAGTCCAGCACTGAGATACAGGGTAATGCTCATTTGACATTTCCTTTCAGAGTTTTGCTTTTGTTTTGTTTTTTTGGTGAGTGGGGGTAGTATTTGTATAAGATATGAAGCAAGTGACTCATGTGGACTGGCTCAGTCTAGCCTAGTTCTTTAAGTTAGTACGTGTTGCAGACGATCAGTGTGAAGAAGGACAAAAGAGCTTGGCTGTTGAGGGCACAAGGAAGGTTTGTCACAAAGAAAAATGCAGCCTGAACGTGTTATGCTTCCTAGAATGACCAGAAGCTGGTTAGGAGCAGTGCTCACTGCCGAACCACCTGCCTTGAATCTGTGTTGAGATACATGTTGTGCGTGTTCGCTGCAATTTGGAAGTAACAGCACATAGTGATTGGCGTAATGGGGCAAGAAACAACGGTTGAGGAAGATAAAAGCAGAGATGTTTTATTCAGCGCAAGCAAACAAAAGCAGAAAAGAGAGACTGGAGCGTTGCTGTGCCCAATCCTCTGTGGAACCTCAAAAGAGCAAATAATAAATAGAGAGCTTATACATTTCGATTCCATTTTGCCAACTGTTGCTCTTCTTTTGCTGAAAGTTGCCGAATTGGATTGGGGGGATGCTCAGAGCCAGGAGACTTCCAGCTCCTCCTCTGCCTTAAGATATCTATTTGACTGTCCACAGGTTGAGGCCATGCCCAAGACATGAGTGCCAAGTTAACGCCTGTTCTCCCATTCCAGAAAGTCAGTTGTGCAGGCAATAGTGCTGTTTGCTGTAGCCAAACTTCCCACTTGGCCTCATTTGTTCTTGTTATATCTAGGTATCTTTGTCCCTTACCCTCTTTCTAGATCAAGAGAGGTATTCTAGATCAAGAGAGGTATTACTTCCACTCTACATGACTCTGGTGCGCCCGCAACTGGAGTATTGTGTTCAGTTTTGGGCCCCTCATTACAGAAAGGATATAGCCAGGTTGGAGTCAGTGCAGAGTAGGGCCACAAGGATGGTGGCTGGTTTGCAGGGGATGGGGTATGAGGCGAGACTGAGGGAACTGGGTCTCTTCAGCCTGGAGAAGAGGAGACTCAGAGGGGATATGTTGGCAACATACAGGTATGTGAGGGGGTGTCACATGGAGATGGGGAGAGGCCTGTTCTCCCCTGCAGAGGAAGGCAGGACGCGCTCCAATGGAGCAAAGCTCAGGGAGCCAAGGTTCAATTTGGATGCCAGGAAGCACTTCCTGACAGTTAGGACCCCGAGGGCGTGGAATGGGCTTCCACGGGAGGTCGTTGAGGCCCCATCGGTGAGGGTGTTCAAAGATAGGCTGGACATGCACATGGTGGGCATGTCATGAGCGGAGCCGGCTGGTGCCGGAGGTCAGACTAGATGGCCCAGGAGGCCCCTTCTGACTCGCTCTGTTTCTATGTTTCTATGTTTCATGAAGCACGTTAAGCTCTTATGCCCTCTTCTGAACTCTCATCTCTATCTGAACCACTTCAAAGTCCACCTTTTGCTGCACTTTTAGCAAAAGTAATTCCTTCCCTTTAATGTGTGATATACTTCACAGAGGTACATCACTTAACCCCCTCTGTAGTTTCTTTGTAATTCATGCAAAAAGATGAGGATTCACCAATATTGTTTTCATCAAGCAGCCCTATATCTCTGAATTTGGGAGGCTGCAACTCTAACCTCTTCACCTATAATTAATCTGATTTTTGTGGGTGTTTATTAGAAGCCTTCTTTGAACTTATGTTGTCTTATTCCTCTCAATATCTGAGTAACTGCCCTTCAAAATTAAATGACATTACTGTCACTCAAGAGAGTGTTAAATCCTATGCAACTGAACAATGAGAGTCCAAGTTTAAGTGAAGGTAGCATTATCATTACCAACCAGAGCACCTTCTGCAAGGTTGTTAAACTGCAGCGAGAAAGCAAAATGGCTGCCACTGTAACCACAGGCAATGTGAAGAGATAAATGGTTGACCCTGGTCTGTGTCAGGTTAGGATTGATGCCACTATCAGCTCTAGTGCCTTTCCAATGATTTAAAAAAAATCTCTGATAGAGTGTGTTATCTAGTTACTGCCATGAGGGCAATTGCCTGGGGTGGGGTGGGGGAGGGGGAGGGTGGGGGAAGGAAAGGTCATTCTAAGAGGACAATCTTTGTCAGATTGAATGAGAAAAAGGACCTTGCTTTAAAGAAGGAAGTCAGAAAATAAATAAAAAATGAAAGTCATTCCTACGTATAGTGGAAGGATAATAAAATTGCGGCTGCTTTTTCTCTTTCTCTCACTGGGACAGACCTTGGGCAGAAATGGAGAATGCAGCAGTGGCGCATGGCGTCTGTGTGACAGAATGTCACATTTGTTTCTATTCGGCGGCATTCAAATCAGCCTTTTATCTTCCACAAGATCCAGCATGCCCAATTCAGAACTGATTTGCTTGTTCTTTGCTGTAATAGAATTATAATTAAAGTTGTAATGATCTCACATAATAGTTCTGATGTATTTTTTCCTTTAATGATAGACTTTTCAAGATCAAAAGTAAAGTATTGGAACCAGATTTGGTCATACTTCGGGTGGATCCATTGTTCTGAGAATGACTAGGTCTGGATCCAAGCTAAAGTGTTCTGTGAATATTTAACACTTCTAAAAGTGGTGCAACAATTATTCTTCCGGCTGGGGGAAATATCTCTTTGGAATCATTTCAGAGCCTTTCTTTCTTGTAAGAAAAGTGGGTAGCATACTTCAAGAACTGTGTGAAGCTTTTATAAAATATGGAATGGTAGCCACCTTATTGTCTTTTGCTCTGATGAAACCTCCACCTTCAGCACCAGTGTGACGTCTCTGGTAAAATGTCGGGATTACAGAAATGTCCACTGAACTCATCTTTTGGCTAGGTGAAAACTATCGCCTGTAATGACTGGACGGTAGTATAATGAAGCTCTCTGTACTGATCGCCAAGGGTGCGGATATTTGTTTTTCTGTTCCGTTATAGTCTCAGAAGGAACAGGTGTTGCAGCTCTTTGTAGCACATAGAACAATTGTTCCATCAGAGACTGCTCTGGGAGAGAAAGAGAGGAATGCCTGTTCATGCAAGCAACGGCAGCTCGATCTGGTGCCTTTAAAGGCTTCTCTCCATGAGGCATTTATCCAGGTGTTTCACCGGATGGCTTTTTCCATTTCCTTTGTGTGAAAAAGGAAGTGTTACTTACACATAAGTTTTTTCTGGAGCTGTGCTTCTTTCTCTGCCATCCTTCGTGTAACCACAAGGTGGTGGTGTGGCATAATGAAATTACTGAATTACAAGACTCTTTATTCCCATTTGTCCTTCCTTTAAAATCTAAAGCTTCAGTATCTCTACTTTTTTTTTTTAAAGCCAAGAAATGGCTACAAAATTTGAGAGAGGTTCCGGAGGATGATGACATTTTGTCAAGGACTCAACAACTTCTGTGAGTGCAAAATGAATGCCTCATGAGAGAAGCTCTAAGCATCTAGGAAGATGTACTCAGATTAGATTGAATGAAAATTTACATATCAAAAAAGTCTTAAAGTGTTTCAAAAGTGGGAATCAAGATGGTTTCATGAATGGTCTTTAATGTTCCTTTAATGAAACTAAGCACATGCAGGGAGTCATAAATGCATACTGTTGTTGTTGTTGTTGTTAGTCGTGAAGTCGTGTCCGACCCACCGCGACCCCATGGACAACATTCCTCCAGGCCTTCCTGTCCTCCACCATCCCTCGGAGTCCACTTAAGCTCACACCAACTGCTTCAGTGTTTCCATCTAGCCACCTCATCCTCTGCCGTCCCCTTCTTCTTTTGCCATCTATTGTTCTCAGCATTAGGCTCTTCTCCAGGGAGTCTTTCTTTCTCGTTAGGTGGCCAAGGTATTGTGAGTTTCATCTTCAGGATCTGGCCTTCTAAAGAGCAGTCAGGGTTTTGTTGTTGTTGTTGTTGGTCGCGAAATCGTGTCCAACCCATCGCGACCACATGGACAACATTCCTCCAGGCCCTCCTGTCCTCCACCATCCCCCGGAGTCCACTCAAGCTCACACCAACTGCCTCAGTGACTCCATCTAGCCTCCTCATCCTCTGCCATCCCCTTCTTCTTTTGCTATCCATTGTTCCCAGCATTAGGCTCTTCTCCAGGGAGTCCTTCCTTCTCATTAGGTGGTCAAAGTATTTGAGTTTCATCTTCAGTATCTGGCCTTCTAAAGAGCACCCAGGGTTGATCTCCTCTAGGACTAACTGGTTTGATCACCTTGCAGTCCAAGAGACTCCCAGGAGTCTTCTCCTGCACCACAATTCAAAGTCCTCAATTCTTCGGTGCTCAACCTTCCTTATGGTCCAACTTTCACAGCCATACATTGCAACTGGGAAAACCATAGCCTTGACTATACGCACTTTTGTGGGCAAGGTGGTGTCTCTGCTTTTTAGTATGCTGTCTAGATTTGCCATAGCTTCCTCCCAAGGAGTAAGCGTCTTTTAATTTCTTGGCTGCAGTCCCCATCTGCGGTGATCTTGGAGCCCAGGAAAATAAAATCTGTCACTACCTCCATTTCTTCCCCATCTATTTGCCAGGAAGTGAGAGACCGGATGCCATGATCTTAGTTTTCTTAATGTTAAGTTTCAAGCCAACTTTTGCACTCTCCTCCTTCACCCGCATCAAGAGGCTCTTTAGTTCCTCTTCACTTTCTGCCATGAGAGTGGTATCGTCTGCAAATCTGAGGTTGTTGATAGTTCTCCCAGCAATCTTAATTCCAACTGGTGATTCATCTAGCCCTGCCTTTCTCATGATGTGTGCTGCATATAAGTTAAGTAGGCAGGGCAACAGTATACAGCCTTGCCGAACTCCTTTCTCAATTTTGAACCAATCAGTGGTTCCATGTCCAGTTCTCACTGTTGCTTCTTGACCCGCATATAGGATTCTCAAGAGACAAATAAGATGGTCTGGTATTCCCATTTTTTAAGAACTTGCCACAATTTGTTGTGATCCACACAATCAAAGGCTTTAGCATAATCAATGAAGAAGTAGATGTTTTTCTGGAACTCCCTAGCTTTCTCCATGATCCAGTGTATGTTGGCAATTTGATCTCTAGTTCCTCTCCCTCTTTGAAATCCTGCCTGTACTTCTGGTACTTCTCAGTCCACATACTGCTGGAGCCTAGCTTGTAGGATTTTGAGCATCACTTTGCTAACATGTGAAATGAGTGCAATGGTGCGGTAGTTTGAACATTCTTTGGCATTGCCCTTCTTTGGGATGGGAATGTAAACTGACCTTTTCCAATCCTGTGGCCACTGCTGAGTTTTCCAAATTTGCTAGCATATTGAGTGTAGCATTTTTACTGTATCGTCTTTTAGGATTTTGAATAGCTCAGCAGGAATACTGTCACCTCCACTAGCTTCGTTGTTGCTCAGACTTCCTAAGGTCCATTTGACTCCACATTCCAGGATGTCTGGCTCAAGGTCAGTGACCACCCCATTGTGGTTATCAGGGATGTTAAGCTCTTTCTTGTATAGTTCTTCTGTGTAATCTTGCCACCTCTTCTTAATCTCTTCTGCCTCTGTAAGGTCCCTGCCATTTTGGTCCTTTATCATGCCTATCTTTGCATGAAATGTTCCCTTCATATCTCCAATTTACTTGAACAGATCTCTGGTCCTCCCTATTCTATTGTTTTCTTCTATTTCTTGGCACTGTTCATTTAAGAAGGCATTCTTATCTCTTCTAGCTATTCTCTGGAATTCTGCGTTCAATTGGGTGTATCTTTCTCTTTCTCCCTTGCCTTTCACTTCCCTTCTTTCCTCAGCTATTTGTAATGCTTCCTCAGACAGCCATTTTGCTTTCTTGCATTTCTTTTTCTTTGGGATGGTTTTAGTTGCTGCCTCTTATACAATGTTGCGAACAATGTTTGGATTTCTATGAAATATGAGAAGTAGAAGCAGGATGATAAATATCAGTTTCAAATGTGATATCATATGGCTGAAAGCAATATGAGAGGTTTAGAGACCTTTTCCAGAAAATCCAATATACCTCTCCTTTCTCCCCCACGCATGCACACACAGAATCCGTAACCACTCCAGATCTTGACGAGGAGTCGCTCTGGTGTCTGATCCTGAACATTTGCCTTTGAAGCCACGTGGAAGGGCCAGGAGCACAGGTGTCCCTTCTCCCCACCCTGCCATGTTGTAGCTTCCCCTCACTCAGTGTCACCAGCAACATAGTCTTTTGCCAAGCCGCACCACCCCATACATAACACGTATAGCACTAGTTGCTGTTGCGTAATCCACACCCCCTTCTCTGACAGGTGTCCTCCCAACCTGCAGCCCCACTGCTGCTTGCTGATGCCTGCTTTCCTTTCTTCATCTTCCACAACACGCTTATGGCAAATGGCAAGCAGCCTCTGCAGATGTGAACATCCTCCTGATCACAACCTGGCTCCCCGCAGCCCGTCGGAAGACCGCACTATGTTGGGCTTCAAAGTAGTGGGTGAACTGGAGCGGAGGAGAGGACAGTTCAGCAAGGGCTTGGTACATGCACAGACCTCGCAGAAGGCCTCCAAAGCACGCATGCAGCCTGTGGGCTCCAGACACACGTCTTAACTTACACTGACCTTGACTGACTTTCCTGCCTGGATTTTATGTCCAAACTCTCAGTGAGTGTCAACCGAAAACCATGGTTAGTTCTTTCAGTGTCCCGGGGGTTGAGGAAACTTTTGTTGGCTCTGCACCAGCCAGTTTTCATTCACTTCAGCATCAGCAGTTGACCAAGACCTCTGCTTTGGACACTCCTTGGCCATTCAGCACTCAGCAGAGCTGCAGCACAGAGGAGGAGAATGATGAAAAAAGAACCCTGGAGAGTTAGCCATGCTGCCACAAGGAAGAAAGTTCCCCATCAACTCTGGCAAAAGCAGGAGCCAAGGATTCGATGGTCCAAACCAGAATGCATGCAGAGAACTGTTTTCCTTCCATCTCCATCTCACCACAATATTGAGTTAAAGAGGGAAAATCAGATAGACCATCCTGTTCATTACTCAGATGTAAGTTCCATCATTTAATGGGACTTATTCTTAAGTTTAAATAGATTGGAGCCTCAAAGGATGTATCAAGGTTAGCAACACACACATCTTAGACATTTTGCCTGAATATTCAATATGAGAATTCCTAGCACTTAAGCAACAGGAAACATGATCAGAATCAAGCTCTGTTATCACATCTTAAATTGATGTTTAGTGTTCTGCTGCTTCCCATAAATATATTTATGGTTCTTCACATGTATTCAGTTTCATTAAAGGAACAATGAAGGCCCCTTTGAAAGTGTTTCAATTCCTAACCTTATGTGTATGAGCTTTCATACATTCTGCTCCGAGCACAGTTATCCTTGCTAATATTCAAGTATATAGCCTTTGTCTCATATTTAGTATGCCCAGAGTTATTAATCATCCCAGCCTCTATCAACTCTAGTAGCCAATGAATGAAGTTTGGCTCTCTAAAAGCAGCTTTCAAGTCATCCCTCTGTTCCAGAAGAGCTGAGAACTTACAAACTGGTTCAGAAGCATAATATTCCCTATCTTCATTTTCCATTGGCCACTTGATGGTGCAGGAATTGCTCACTGCATTTTGACCCAGACCCATGCGGTGGTTAACATTCTCATCCCTACATATTCTCTAGACAGCTGATCATTAATAGCTCTGAAAAGTACAGTAAGAGGAGATAACGGTAATTCAAAACCTGCCATTTATTTCTATATTCCTTACATTTTTGTTCCAATATTGCCTAGCTAGACTGTAGTACAATCACATATGAGCAAAAGTTCATCTTCGACTTCTCTAACTGCTGCTATTGCTGGAAGCATTCTAGACATTTTAGCTAGAATATTACCACATGTCAACTATTTTTTAAAATGCAGTTCACGTGTGATACATAGCTATGAGAATTTATACATACATTCTTCCGTTTTTCATCTGATAGTCTCATTTTAAATTATCTCTCCCAATTTTGTTAAACTGCTTTTATCTTAGTAGTACCCTTATCCCTTAATATTTTATATACTTCAGATATAACAGTATATAAAAGTCTGCTTTGTATCCTGGAATGCAATAATTTTTCAAAGGAAGTATAGTTAGCCCACTAGATGAATGGAAACTCCAATCTACAATTATTGAAAAGATGGGGATTAATATTTTTTAATTAATATTCTTTGCGGAAAGATTCAGGTTTTAAAGTATGCTGATTTCCCAGGTTTTACTCACACTGGTATAGCATGGGGGACTGATGTCTGAGGAGAAAGCATTTATTGTATTTGGTCCTGAACTGAATTTTCCTGAAGAAGGACCAACATGTGGTCTGAAATGCATTAGAACTGTTTATTTTTGTGGAATAAAGCACCTCTTTTCCTTATCACTTTTTGCTTTTTAGCATCCTTTGTAAGGTTTCCCATTTTGTTGGAACATTTTTCTGTAGAATCTGCATGTGATTATCCTCAATTAAATTACTGTCTGAAAAGATTACCCTGAGGTATCCAGTGTCTCTTGTTTTGATCCTGCTGGAAGTCCAACCCTCCCTTTTTGCTCAATTTCCATACTTAGTTATAACATTTGACTAAAACCTTTGTCATCTTTTAGGTTGATTTTGGACTAGAAAGGCATAAAAGCTCCCCACCGGAAACTGTCATACCTGCGTGACAGCTAGTGGCCGTGGCGTGCGAGACGTAGTGCTGCCCCTCTGCTGTCATTCGATCCCTTCCTTTCACAGCAGTTCCAGTGCTTGGAAAGCATCCTGGCCAATAGCTAGATTCATATCACATGATCTGCCGTATCTTGCAAGATTTCAGAGTGAGACTTGGCCGGGGCCTATGCAACATTTTGCCAGACATGGTTTGGCCCCACTTAGGCCAGGCTGCCCTACCCACGCTCAGGGTCACCCTACATATTCAGCTGGGGCCTAGATATTATTCTTTAAGTGTCTTTACGGCTGACGAAGGCTGGCAAGTTTCTCCCTCTCCCTGGGGCATACATATTGTATATAAATAAATGTATGTAAATAATAGTGATATGTAATTGTTGCAACTTTGGCATGTAGAAAGGAAAAAATAGGGCATTGAGGCCCATGGAAAGTGTAGTCAGATATGCTTAGAATCGGAGACACAGAGCAGTGGCCATCACCTAGCATCTGTGGCTGGAAATGTGGCTACCTTTAGTTTTCCTGTAGCAGCTTAGGAAAATGTCCATCAACCTCAGGCTTGACCTGACAATCCAAGGAGCTAAAGGCAGCCTGAAGCGCCCCTTCAGCTCCTCCAGGGAACAAGGGGCATTACGGCATGCTGCTGCCCTCTTGCCATGTGTGTATATGTTGGTGGCATAATGCCTGTGAAAAACTTTCAGTCCGAGAGCACAGTCTCTCTTTTCTTTACTAACGTAACTGTGCCTCCCCAAAATCCTTTGCAAAGCATGGCGAGTGTCAGGCGTAGGTGACAGGGGTGAGTTCTGTGCAATTGTCATTTTCAGGCCGTGCATTTCAGACCATTCATGGTGCTGGGACTGAAGTGCTCTGAAGTCTCTGGAACGCTCTCGCCCCAAATCAAAAGGCTGCCTCAGTACAGGCCTGAAATCCAGCTATGTCCTTCTATTTCTTGCACATGGTGAGTACTACATTAGGAGAACAACAGAGGGAATGAGTCCTGTGGCACCGTAAGCACCAACAGCTTCATTCTGATACAAACTTTCCTGGACTGCAGCCTATGTTATCCAATGGCTCTGGTGGAGTAGTCCACTAAACCTAATGCCAGAACAAATTTGTTAGTTTTTAAGGTGCCACAAGACTCTTATTTGTTTTTGCCGCAATAGACTTACACAGCTACAGGATTTGGGGGGGGGGAGGTGTGGTTTCCCCCCCAATGATAGCGTTTAGATCTATGTACATTTCCAGAATAACAGCTGACATTCATCTGCCATCTACATGCTGAGTCCTTTCTTTAATCACATGTAGAATTTTAAATGTTTAAATGTTGTGGCAGTATCTTAACATTTGAAGCAGTTTTAAGGACTGAGTTTGTAAATGTACCTGTGTGACTGTGCGTAAAAGTAACCAGAACAGGTGGTTCTTTTTGGTTGTAGAAGTAGATCTTGAGTGTGGACTTTATACTTTTTGTTATTATTCATGGCTGTCTGTCATGTAATTTTATTTACGGGATCTGGGTCTTAAAGCAAGCAGAATGAGTGGAGTGGAGTGGAGTGAGGGCAGGCCAGATTTCCCTGAAAGCTTCTGAAGGAAAACAGACATTGAAAAGTGTGGAGATGTGTCAGGTAAAGAGCACTTTTTCTTTGGCAGCTCTGTCTTTCAATGGATACAGTGCTTGACTTAGCAAAATATTTCATGGGTGGTTATGTGCTGGAGCTATCAGCCATGCTTAGTTTAATTTCAGGCATCAGAACTTATTAGTGACGATTGTATCCAAAGAAAGTTGCTTTGCTATTTTAACGCCTTCAAAGACAGCTGAGGAAAGAGTACTTTTTTGCTTACTTCCACGCCCCATCATGTGGTTCTTCCTGTGGTACTGGCAAGCTCATTTCCAGTTTTACACATGTTTGTAAGTTGATCTCACACCCATCTTCTCTCTCCTCTGCCTGGACTCATCTAATATTTTAGGAACTTTTTTTTAAAGGCAAGTTTATTATCATTTATTGTTATTAATAATGATGTTTTGTTTAAAACAACCAAGTGACTTCCAACAAATAAAATAGAACTAAATGTAAATTCAGATGTAGATTTAAAGCAATTGAAAAAGCTAAAATAGTAGCACTAATTGGTAGTTTTTTAAAAGTGAGGTTTTTAAAAGCAGCAGACTAGAAAAATTGTTTCTGAATAACAAGTCACTCATTAAAAGCCAGTTAAAATAATAACAATAATGACAACAATGATTTCAGCAGCTATTTAAAAATGGAGAGAGAGGAAACCCAGCAGATTTCTAACGGGAGGGTTTAATTATAGCCATGTGCCACCGTCCTAAATGCTTCCCCCTGCCATATTTCTGCATTCATCAGGCACACAGCAGGGCTGCTCAGGTGCTTCGTATGGCTGCAGGTAATTGAGTGCAAAATAGTTTCCGAAGTTGAGTAAAAGCTGGAAATGAATAGGTGGCCAGTGCAGCTGGAATAGGATGCACAAATATCTGAGCACTAGATTGTCAGGCTACTATATTTCGTACTAGATAAACTCTTTGGGGCTGTTTTCAAAGGCAGTCCCATGTAGATAGCACTTCAGTAATCTACTGTGTAAGTAATTAAGAGCATGGATATTTAACACCAGGCCCGTTTTCTCCGGGAAAGGCTACACCGGGGGAACCCACCAAAACAAAACAAAACAAAACAACTCCCAGCATCTTGCAGAACCACACCCCCTGCATCAAGGGGCACAAAAGGACACAGGGGACTTAGGCTGTAGGACAAGTGCTGAGGTAGAAGATGTGGAGTGCTGTGCATGGCTGAGTGGTGAAGCCTTGGAGAAGAAGGGGTGAGGTGGCCAAATATGTGGCTGAATGGTTGGACATCCTCTTCTGGCTTGGATCAAAATCTGAGTTGGAAGAGAATTTGGGTCTGGCTAAAACTAGTTTTCCAAGCATTATATCTTTTTCTTATGCGCTTGATTGCATAATGTGGTCAAAATAAGTGAGTCTCAGCTTTATCTTGCCGACCAGGAAGGCGTTTGGTTGAATATGCTGCAGCACCTGCTTGTTTGTGACTCGCACTGCCCATGGAATGCGCAGGAGCCTCCGCCAGCACCACAGTCCGAATGGATCCATTTCCCTCTTGTCTAGCTTTTTCATTGTCCAACTTTCACAACCATAGGTTGCAATAGGAAAAATGATCACTTGGACCAATCTGCACTTGGTTGCCAAGCTGGCGTTCTTGTTTTTCCAGACTTGATTCATATTTGTCATTGCCATATGACCTAGTGAAATTCTTCACTTTATTTCTGGACTGCATTCACCATTGCGAGTAATCAGTGATCCCAGGAAAGTGAATTGCTCTACATGTTCAATTTCCACATTATCAACTGCTATTTTGATGACTTCATTCTGTGCAGTTGTCAACATCTTCATCTTTTTGATGTTCAGAAGGAGGCCGAACTTCTCGCTCTCTTCTTTGATTCTTTGGATCAACTGCTTTAGACCTTCCTGGGCAAGAGAAAACCAGGTCTCCAAAGAGCAAGGTGGTTGGAGTCCATCAAAGAGGATGCAGGCCAGATCATAGTTCAGCTGAAATAGGTGGCACGGGATAGGAAAGCACGGTGAGATTTGGCCCATATGATCACTTATAGTCGGACATGACTGAACAGCTGAACAACATCAAAACTAGTATCTGAAATTCATTCCTGAGCTTTGCTCAGGCAATCTCACTAATAATCCTAGTGTCAGTTCAGCCGACATGGATACATTTTTGCTTGCATAGTTAGGTAAAAGTACATCTATACAAGCTTATATGTCTCATTCATGATATATAATCACATGTGGTACCCTAACCATATCATTGGACCTTAAATTAACCTTAGTGCTATCTACTGTAAAGAAGGGGACTTGTTCTCACATAGTTCAGGGAGCTCAGATAGGTTTGTCTGATTCTGAGGAGGAGCTGGAGGGGCAGAGCAGAGCAGCTGAGTTGGCACCTTCAAGGCTACTGGGTGAAGATTCTCGAACAGTGTGTGAGAACCAGCCCTCCTTGGGAAGGGAGGAAGACTATTCAGAGCTGGGAGGTGAGGGAGGAGGCAATCCAGAGATGACAGGAGAAGCGAGTGGACCTGTTATGAAGCATCCGGTGTTCCTCAAGTAGGAGGAGCCACCCTGAGGATGGAAGCTTACATTCAACTCTCTGCGTGGGCAGATGCTTCTTGCACATCTGGGGGAGGATTCTGCTCACATGTATACTGTTCTCTAACTTGTCAGCTATAATAAAAGAGCCATGCTTTTAAAGTTTCATTTGAGTCTGCTGGAGAGGGAAAGAGAGAGGGAGAGACTAGCTCATGACTCTACAGCTGCTTGGGTAACCCACTTTGGGTAACTTATGTGGGGACCTAAGTTTGAGAGCTTTATGCACACATCAACACTTGTCTATATGTTTTGAAAAGGTGGATTGTATAAGCTTTAGCTTACACTACATATGTGGAATGGTTTCTAGTTTGTTTGTTTCAAGTATCTTCCAATGTGCATGTGCATACATGGTAGGACAAAATAGTGTTTTGGTGGGGTGCGTACGTGATGTACATTGCAAAATGAAATCTGAAATTAACTTAGAGCTATACATTATGTCTATTTTATATTTTTTAAACACACACCTATATAGTTAACAGATACACCTGTATTCCTACAGGAAGTTCTTACACTGTAAATGTTTTGGTGGTAGATGTTGCATTCTATTTCATTTCTGTTCTTATGATATTGAATCTGAATCGATTCATTCTTCAAGTGCTGGTAGCTGAACAGAGAGGAGTCTTCATGTTCACTTTCTAACCAACCATTCTAGAAATTATTAACAGCACTTTGGTGGTCTCTGTCAAAGAGCAGTGGTTACTGTCTCCCAGAAAACTACTTTTCTGCAGCTTCTTACCTGAATTCCATCTTTTCTGCTTTGCTTTGTAGGGGGAGAACCCTTTTCACCCTTTTCACAGTTAAAAAACATACTGCAATGCATTTTGTTTCCATCTCCTAGCGATGATCCTGGATTTTTTCTAAATATTGGTGAGTTTACACAGCTTGCTTTATCAGATGAAGTTGACTCTGTTTCTGGCTTTTAGTCTTCTGGATAGATGTTATGCACTCATGCCTGCTTTTAAATCTGAGTATTTTACATGGAGTGATGCTCCAACTAGTCCATGGTAGCAGTGGTAATGTTGCAATGTGCTATGGATTATGTATCAGAAGCACACTCTGTGGACTGGGGACTCTGATTTTATTGTTCTAGATAGGAAAATAAATTGAGTCAAGTCTCTCTGTAAATATGAAGAGAAACTACGGAGTCAAATGCTGCCTTTCTTGATGCTGCTTGGGAAATGTGTCCCATGGTGTTTGTGAGTGCAAAATAACCAGCTCTTGTGCCAGAGCTGCTGTTGATTAAAGAAACCCTGGCTGATTAATTGACAGAATTATAGACATTCATTTGGACACATACATGCTAAATTTATAATGAAATTCTAAATGACACATTAGGCATTCTAAATTTATAATACACCATTTAAAATGAGACATACTTGCTAGGATAGCTAAACAAGGAATCTGCTTAGGCGTTTAGAGCATTGGACTATGAAAGTTCTTTGTGAAGGCTTAAAAAATTCCAGAGGAATACAGTCTCTGCACAGGGAGGTGCCATGAGACTTCCCCACCCCTAGAATGGAAGAAATGTGTCGGGAGCTTGGGTTCCTCCCATTGCACATTCAGAGCCACAGACCTTTCTTGCAAAATGTTCTTTATTGGCCAAAGTGTCTCCCGGAACACTCGGAAGGGATGTCTGTGCATGCACACAGCAGCTTGTTGAACCCAGCCTAGCATTCACCACTGGGAAGTCTCCTTATGAGCTTGTTTGAGCCCCATCCTTTTGGGAGGAAGCTTTTGGAAAGGAGCTTGCCTCCTCTCTGCATGCCAGTCCTCTCCTGGGCGGCCCTCCTCTGCTGACATCACGTCTTGGGGTCACAAGAGGTCCTCGCCTCACCTGTCTCTGAGAAACAGCCCTGTTCCAATAACTGTGTATCTTGGTTGTTCTCAGAGGTGGGCTGAGCACCTGGGGAGCTTGGCCTTGAGATATGTGCCTTGGCTTCTCTCATCTCAACATCTGGAAGTGGCTCACAATCTGAGTGCCATGCCCACTCCTCATCCTCTGAGTCCAAATTAAGAATGAGTGCCAAGAGCAACTGTCCTTCTCACTCCCAGTTTAATGCCCAGTTCATGATAGCAAAACTTGAGCCCATTTCCAGTAGAGCAACCTCTACTGGTTTTGTTAGAGTAACATATATCATTACCCTGACATAAACCAAGGGTGCTCTGCAGGAGCACTTCTGCCATTATGCAGTGGAAGGAGAATCTTGAGGCTCCCACATTAGTGGTAGCCTAGGGCCAAGTAGCAATTTCCCACACGCTTCCATTCTCTGCCCATTTGTCCCGTACTAAGTCCCTTTGGTCCTGACTTCTGTGTAAGCCTAGAGGATTATGCTCTAGGAGAGTGCAGCAACAGCATTCAACAGGGCAAACGTACCATGAGCAGCCCTGGCATGGGGAGCTGCTGGCAGCCTTCACGCGGAGTTCGGTTTGCTGGGGAGTGGGCCAGTGGCAAGCACTCTGGGGGGATGTGAGGGCTTATAAAGAAGGGCAGACTATTTTTCAGGTTGCTTCAATTGGTTTGGAAACATGCAAGAGTTTCCAGTTTGATGTTACTACTAACATAGGCCAAGTTCTGCAGTTAGTACTGCCTTAGATGTTGCTGCTGCTACATGCCATTTTCAGCAGTTGTGTCAAGGTGCGGACTGTCTGTGGGATGACTTTTTTCCAGATATTTTTCGGAATAACTCCGCCTTAGTTGTGTTCACTGAGCTCTGAAATTCTCCCACAGTAGTTAACATTGAAAAGTCTTTCCAGGAAATTTTGAGGAAGCTTAACAGAACTTCATAGAATCACGTGGCGGCACGGTCAGCGAAGCGGTGGGTGGTGGTGGAGGCCAGTTCAGGGCTTTTCTTTCTGTAGAGGGGGTTAAATGGTACTAACCCGAAGATCTCCGCACTCCCTTCACATTCCCTCCGCACATACACACAGCACCATCTTCTCCCTTGCCTTTCTTGTGAAAGCTCCTTTTGATCAAACCAATATTCCATTTTCTTAATTAATTACCACTGGGGTGAGGAACCTTAACTTTCGTGCCTAGAAACTGCAGGGATTACTCCCACGCTGAGAGAGAATTCTCCCTCCTTCCTCATCCAGGATTTACGTCTTCCTTTTGCTTTTGTCCATGTGCAAATTAGGCTCTTCAGTCTGTGAGGTGGCTTATCCTGTGGGTGGTGACCTGAAACCTTCCCCCCACCCCACTCATCAGCAAGTGGAAGCATTTCCAGTTGGCCTTTGAGTCTTCTTGCTGTATTTGTGTCTGCCCCTGTCTGAGTAATTAATGACAGTGCTGTTGTTTATGGGCCTGACTCGCTAACACTCTTGGCTGGAAATGCACTCCTTCCTTTGGGGCCTGCTAGTTTTCTGTTTCCAGTCCCACTTCACTGGTCCAGGTCAATATTTTCTGTGTAAATAGATTTATCCAATAATGGCTAGTGGGAGAGTATGTCGTTCATCAGTCCCGTAGCGAACACACCGGACCAACTTCCTCTAGAGCCCAGGAGGCTGCACTGGCATAGTTTTGAAGTGAATTTTCCTTCTTCCCTCCTGCAGTGTGCTGAGCATCCTTAAATGGGCACTGTGCAGGTGACAAGTGTTAACACCTTGATCCACCACCACATGCATAAGCACTCGGGAATGAGCTTCAGCTGACTGAGCTGTATATATTCCCATGAGCTATTGTTTAGCTCCACCTTCCCCCGTGTTTTTGCACAGCTCCCATGATGCACAGCCAGAATAGCCAATGACCAGTGATGAGGAGAGCTGTAGGCAAAAACATATGAGGGGACACCATTGGGAAAGATGGTTTCATCCTTGAGCAACAGCACTAGCATTCCTTGCTTCCATATCCTGGGAAAAAGAAGAAATATCCCCATGGGTGACTGGGTGGAAATGTGAGCCATGCTATGTCCAAATGGCAAAGTCTCCACCACCAGTGGCACTAAATGGGTGGTGTGGCGAAAGAAACAGAAGATGTACAGAGTAGCAAGTGTTTAGGCACTGGGGTTGATTTCAGCTACGAGTCCAACTAGTAAGTCATCACAGAAATGATGCTCATGGGAATCTGTGCTTTTAAAAAAATACATTATCAGAGAAGCTAGATTTCTGGTCAGAAACAGATTTGCTCCCCTCCCGCTCCCCTCTAAGATTACTAATGATCTTCCTCTCTAATAACTGGTAACTCTAATACCTGCCCTCCAAAAGATCCTTCCCCCACAAAACCTCAAACTGGAAATGTTACCTCTGTGGTCTATACTGATGTTTTTTTTAAAAAAGCAAACAGAAAAAAGTAGGAAACACATATCTGCATGTGCAAATGGCCCCATGAGGGTTAAAACCACCGGAACAGTAAGACGTATCTCTATATGTTGGACAGTTGTGTTGAGCAACTGCAGGGAGATCGTACATGCGTGCACCCAGTGCGAATATTCTCACAGGTCCTTAGCGGCTATTCTGCTGTATGTTCAGTACTGATGGTCTAGCCATTCTGTAACATTCTAGAAGCATAACACTGGCCGTTAGAGGGGAAGTTTGTTGTGGGAAAGCATACAGAGAGATAGTGAAAGTCGCTTTGAAGTAGGCCTACACAAGCTGGGATGCATCGGGCCCAATCACGGCCCAAGAAGGGCTCTACCACCTCTCCGTTTGAACTGCCTGCCCCAGACCACACGGAACAAGAATGTTCTTCAGCATTCGGTGAACCAGAACACCAAGCAGAACATGATGTGATGGGAGTTGTTTGAGCCCGCTCCAAAGCAAATGGTGACTATGGTGACCCAGTAGTAATAGCTGCCATGTTTGTTGAAAAACTGCCGGCTACCAATATGTTTGGGCAGATTAATTATCAGCCTCTCCATGCCTTATGCATTTTTTTTTAGACTAGAGCACTAAAAGATGTAGAAATATTTTTATCTGTAATGTATGTATCACTTATATTTTTTCTTAACAAGCTTATTGGTATACATATGTACTCAGAGTGGGTGTGCGATGTGATATAGACATTACTTTGTCTTTGAAAATTATGGTTCTACCCATTTTCCTAATTGCTCCTTCACAGGGAAATAGCTTTAAAAATATTTCCCTAAGAGCAAAAAATAATCAACATTTGTTTCTGTAAATATTTTTGTGTCCTTAAGGAGATAATTATTTCTATTGTTGCATGAATATGGTGGCCACTACTCTAGGAGTAATTAGAGCAGATGGCTGCTAATACATTCTTTGAAAAAGGCAACTTGGCAACAAAAATGAATCTGAGCCCCCTCCCGCCTTTTCTCATCTCTGAAGATGTGATTTTGCTTCCCTTCAGGTGGGTAAGGGGAGGGCTAAGGGAAAGCAAATCTCACTGGTGTATTAATCTGAGAAGCTGTCAAGAGTTCACAGTCTGGAAAGTACGTACCATGTATTCCATCACTGAAATTAAGTGTTCTGAAAGGTGGTGTTGGAGTCCTGGGTCTCTGGCATGGGGAAATATATACACTGTATTCCATCACTTAAAATGTTAACCTTGTCCCTCACTGGTGACTGGGAACAGGAACACTTGCTCCATGCTTGCTAGTTAAATGGCAATCTGTCAATGCGCGGGGGGTGGGTGGGGGACTGCCTCGTGTTATGTCAGCCTCTGTGATTTGGCGTTAATGTTCAGAAGTCTCACTTGTTTGCTCTTGCAGCACTGATGGGGGGAGTGGAAATATGTTACTTGAAGGTCTCCCATTGCCCCGGCCCCTCTGACCCTCCTGCTGTAGAGCACAGCTGAGAATGGAAATGTCTTCCTAGCCACACAAAAATGAACAGAGTACTAGTCCGATTGTGGGTCTAACTTAAAGTTAGTCCAGCTACTGTGGCACGTGTTCTGGGAGCTGAAATTGACCCTGCATTCTTTCAAATACTCTGGCTGCATCTCTGTGCAGAGTTTCTGGATCCTAAGGATTTTGATGAGCCGAGGTGTGCCAGATTGCTTCGTGTATCTCTGGCTAGGGCTGAAACTTTTACACTTCTACTGAAAGGAGGTAACAGAGTGCTCTCCCACGGAAAAGATAAATATGGGGAAAGCAAGAAGTCATCCTGAGCAAGAGAGAGAGTTGAGATATGTAAAGATTCTGGGAGAGAAAGGATCCTGGGATCTTGGCAGGTATGTATGTGTGTGGTAGCGTGCCATTCCCTGAGATTTCAGGGCCAAAGCTCAGGAGGCAGTTCTTTGTGATGTCACAGAGAATTGTTTGGTAACAATTAGAAAGTGGTGTGTGCATGTGAAATGCAATATGCACACAACATGCAGGTCTCCTACCTGCAATTAAGCACACAGGAAGAATTATCTTTACTTATTTTTATAATATGAATGCACAATACAGGTAGTCCCCAGGTTACAGACGAGTTCCATTCCTGAGAATGTTGTTACGTCAAATTCGTATGTAAGTTGGATCCCATATATAAAAAGCATATAAAATACTTAAGAAACATTTCCATATACGGCATGTACAGCATTTTAATAATGATAATAATACAGTAATACTAAAGTAACTACAGGTGCAGAAGTGGGAGAGAATCCGTAAGTATGTGTGTAGATATACGGTACAGTTCTTAAAACAGTTTGATAGCAAAAAATAGTACAAAGATTATTAAAACTTAACTCTTCTTGAAGTAACATTAAGCCTAACATTGACTGGGTGATGATAGAGTTGGGACTGGTGCCGGAGAGCCAGCATTTGATTGAGCTTCAGGAGCACCAGGGGAGGGGTTTATCACTGGAGTTGCTTTCTAGTTCCAACTTTGCTGCTCACCAGCACCGCTTCCCCTCTTTTCCCCTCCCACCCTCTTTTCCTATTATTCCATTCTTTCTTCTTCCTTCCTCTCCTCACTGTCTGGCACTCACTGCCTGCCAGCGCCTGCTTGCTGCTCAAGGACTAGGCAGGACTTCTGGGTTTGCTTGTTCATAAGTAGGGGTTGTTCTTAACTTGGGCATTTGTAAGTCGGGGACTACATGTAGCAGAAATATTTACAAATGCTTAACATTTATATGTGGAATTTGAAATGTACGTTTTGAGTAACAGTGGTTGCTAATGTTATGCATTTAAAAATGTACAGAATTGAACTCATAATCGAAATTAACATCAAGCTCTGCTTTCACTGGGGGAGTAAGCATTGGGGGTTAACTAGGGGTTCCCATGTGGGAATATGCAGAACTTGCAGGGATGGTGAGCCTATGATCACCATCATAGTGATCCTATGATCACTAACAATCTGTCTGAGACAGGGAGCTTTTCAGTAATTGCACCTGCATCTGGTGCAAAGGGACAGCCATTTTTCTCATTGCTGAGAGAGATGAGTGTACTAAGGAGCAAGTATTCTAAAACCACTTTCTTTCATATGAAAGAGATACCTCTCTTTCATGAAATGAAATAATGGAAAGCTATCCTTTGAAATGGGGAAAAGCTGCAAGTTAATATTAAGTAATTGACTAGTGCACCTCACTAATGTGTAATTATGCTTTTTTAACAGCTGAGTTTCTCAAAACATGAGCACCCCAAACATTATGTTACTTAAAATGTCGGTTGGAGGAATTACATTCATTAAAAAGAGCTGGCTTTTGAAAAAATGTTTTTAAAAAAAATCCAGTATGAACAAAACCAGAAGAAAGCTTTGGCATTTGAGTCACCTTTAAAAAAAGCTAAAACAAAACTGAAGTATCCCTTTGACCAGTTCCACTTAAAAATAGCATGAATATTTTAAATAATGCTTAAATACGTTCACTTCTGTTAATAAAAAGCACTTTCAGGCAGCTTTCTTAGAGCAGAGGAAAAGGAGTATTATTTCTGATGGTGCAAAAATGCTGCTTCCACATGCACTCAGGTTCTTCCACAATGCCACACGGAGGCCACATAGTGGAAAATCTCCTTGTGTGGTATTCAGATATCAACTCTGTGGTGAAACTGAAGGTGAAAGCAGGTGCAGCAGCTCAACAGCTTCATGCAGGAAAAGCCCCACCACGGTTAAGTTATGGCCGGTGACTTCCAGTGGCTGTTTCACAAGGGCAGGTTATGAAATATTCATTGCTGTTGCTGCCTTCTTGATGTGATGCATGAACTTTTGTTTGATTATTCTAGAGATGTCTTTGCTACTCAACATATTGCCTTCACTTTAATAAAAGCCCAAAGGCTCACTACAGCTATAAATAGGTTTAAGCGATTTAATATTTTAAAAAGGAGCATTTCCTTACTACAGAAACAAAAATGGAATACTAATGCTGGTCTTAAGTGCTTCTTGATTAAAAAAATGAATTAATCTGTACTTTTACATATTGCTGTTTGTGTTCATAAATCTCTTTCTTCATGGTGCAGTTTGATGGAGCTCCTTTAGTTCCTCCGGTCTCCCACTTGCCACATCTTCACATGTTCAGGGGAGAAACAGGCTCATTCTTGTACATGCCATTTCCAAACTTTGCACTGAACGTGATGCAAGTGCAGTTTGCTTTCTGTTCATGTCTGTTTCCCAGGCCAACATCCTTCACCCAGCACTGAGGGACACTTGTGCAACATTGTAAAATCTTAGTAAAAATCACAACAAGCTTGATGATGTTATATGCAAAATTGTGGAGAGATTTTCTGTATTGCGTTGTAGCCATTTCAATAAGATTGTGGGTTGGTGGAACACCACACAAACAAACAAACCTTGTTGCAATTATGTATAATCTTGGATAAAGATGGCTTTTTCTTCAGGGTTTAGCCATTTGAAGGGATGCATCAATAACGTAGATGGGTGAAAAGCTCCAAATGAAATGAACACTCCAGGAAACTTGCATGCTCGGATCCTGAAATTGATTTTTTGAATTTTCATGGTTAAACTGGAATGTGGAAGGAGCTAAATGCATGATAAAGTGATCTCACAGAATAATAAAGGGAAAGGCAGTTTGTGCACCTCTCCTGCCAACACAGAGGTGGCCTGTGCATGCAGTGCATGAGAGAGGCGGGCCGTGTTGGTGCACTTCCCCGGTCCTCTTCATCACCAGCAAAAGGCAGCACAGTGATGGCTCGTGAGTGAGCACTCGTGCCCAGTGGGCCAGCAGCACAGCCAGGAGCTGTGTATCAGCTGTAACCAGTCCTGTATCGGGTGGAAATGTGTTAGCACAGTTGCATCCCTTCTTGCCAAATTGAGTCACAAACTGCAGCCTTTCCTAACTAGCAGTTGCCAGGCAGTGTTCTTTGCCACTAATTCATTATTTCTCTAGCACATATTTTGCCAAACAAGACTCCAAGATGATGCACATCAAATCTTAAATGTAGCAATAGCCCACTGGAAATGTAAGTAATGTAAAAGTCGAGTAATGTAAAGAAATCTGAGCCCCAAGAGCCCTAGGGAGAGCGTGGGTCTTCTTTGGATCTTCACCCTGCATCAGTGGCTTTGCATGAACCATCTCCAGTGTCCGTTGCCTTGGGCATCAGTGAGCCACCAGCTGGAGGGATTTGGAAGGAATTTTGCAAGGCAAGGCTGACTGGTCTGCCTCGCAGGGTTTTTGCACTTCCTACAGCAATGCAAGTTGGGTAGAAAGCACTGGCCAGGCAGAACTGTTGAAATCTTGTAGGTGATGGCCCTGGGCTGGAGCCAAGTCGAGGCGGAAGGGGGTGCATGCCCTTCCATGACAAGGACAGGGATGGGACCTTGGGGGCGTGGCCCATTTGGCACCACTCTTAGGAGAGCACAGAACTATGCAAAAGTTATGTGCTCTGGCAGGAGCGCCATGCTCCAAGGAAGCAGCCCCTTGTTAAGTGGGTTACATTGCTCATACAGCTCACATGGCAGGCAAACCGCCCAGTTAAAGCAGGCAAACTTCCACATGCTGAGTCAATCTCGAACTTGCAGCTAGTGAAGTTGCAGGCCAGCACAAAGCACTTGTTCAGCGTATTGGATGGTTCGATACTCTTAGTGCAACCCTAGACTACAGTCACATATATCCATTCTGCTCCTCCTGCCAAAGATACTCCCTTCAGAGTCTACTGGTCCTCTCAACAGAGAGTTTCCAAATGTTTCAAGGGCAAAGAAAGTCGTTCTACAATATGAGGACACCTTTCATGAAAATTAAAGGGAAGAGCTGTGAAAATGTATAGCATGACACCCTTAACAAGGTTCTTTTGGGGCATAGCTACATGCAACATTTGTGTTTGGGCAGCACAAGGCAATATCCAGTCTGGTTCCAGACAAAACCCACCAGATTCCATCAGATAAAACAAGATAGCACCCAGGGATAAAACTATTGAGATTTCAGAAGAGATAACTCTTTCTAGCTTTATCTTTGTAATAGGACATCAGACACATATTGACCTCAGAGAGGCACTTGGGAAGTGTCAGTTTGGGGTGGTCTGTGACTCATGCTTATGGCTTAAGGCACCTCTGCGGGCAGCATCTGGAGCATTATAGCCCCTGCCCCCCTCTGCACACACTCCCTGTGGGGCTCCCACCCGCATCCCACTGCAGCAAAAGCAGCATTTTGGAAAGTGCTCTGCCTGATGGAAAAATAAAGTAAAATAAAATAAATCTTGCTAAGTTTTCTCTTTCTTTTTCTTCTTGCCCACCTGCTTCTGATCTTCTCTCTTCTCTGAGTTATCCCCACCCCCTTTTCCCTTCACCCTTCAGGGGCACATGGCCTCCAGGGCCTTCTTCAAAAAGTGCTCCTGCTTTAGAAGGAAGACCCGGTCATTGGACGGGCATTCAAAGCGCCTTCTAGGCCTCATGGATAGAGAAGACCCTTGCCTTCGAGGCCAGGCCTTTACAAAGCGGTCCGGGAGGGACAGATCAGCATACATCCACATTCCCCTTTGGCTGTAAGCTTTGAAGGCAGCAGACTGAGCAGTCTTCTTTGCCCATTGACTCCGACTCTCAGGATGACGTCCAGTGCATTACATGCATTGCAATAGATAGATCTCCGCAAGATTTTCTGTTTCTTCTCCTCAAGATGTTTCTTTCTTCTTGAGATCTCCGCAAGATTTTTCTTTTTCTTCTCCTCAAGATGTTTCTTTCTTCTTGAGATCTCCGCAAGATTTTTCTTCTGGGCTGTGCCACTTTTCATACCCGCCTCCTTGCAGATACTCTCATCCAAGTACCAATGCACCTTTCCAGCATCATCCACTTCCTCAGGAGCTTTCCTAAGAGCTTTCCAATTTCCCTAGAGATTGCTATTCACACTCTTCTTTGCTATGGCTATTACTGCTCTCCCCCATTTTTTATGACTGATCCCCTCCTAGGCGCCACCACCACTGTCTAGGTGCCACCTGCCAAATTTGCTACCAACATCGGCAATCCCCCCTTCCACTCAAGCTTGAGGCCAATTCTATAACACATGCTTTCCAAACCACCTGAGGCAGCTTATTTCACAAAGTCCAGCCTGGTGAACTTGACTGGCCTGCCTTCCCACCTTCGGCCATCACTTCCAATGACCTTTCCTCAAAGTTGTCCCTTAAAAACTTCCAGATTCAGCCCCAGCTACACAGTCTCCATAGTTCATTCAACTAACACAACCTTCCTAACCTTTTGACAACTGAACACTGAGCCATCATCAGCCCAACTGCTCTGATGCTTCCCCCTCTTCCTCTGTTCCACCATCAGTATCTTCCCTGTCAAAGTGTAGGAAACTCAGTGCCATTGGCTAAGAAATTGAACTACACAGCAGCCCTATCCTTATGGAGTGTCAGCTACCAAGCATATCAACAGTTCCTATGGGATAAGGTGGCACCTCTGTTTGAGCAATTACCTTGATACTAAGAACTGTGCCACAAACTTTCAAACAAAAGCACACAAGCTGGCAAGTCAGCAATTTAATGTCACATGACATATGGCAAACTGTGGATTTAAATCAATGGCCACAAGCCGTTTAACTTTGGAAACATATAAGGCTCCATACCTCTGGATTACATCACGAGGCAAAAGTGAAAGTAGAGAACCTCCCATTTGATGGGGATGAATTTTCCACAGATGACATGACACACTAGATAGAGTTCAGAAGTCACCCCCAACAGGTTGGTCTTAACCATACTGCCACCGTCAATGACTTCCAACATTAGCACCATGACTTGGTTCCAAATAAGGGTACCCTACCTCTCATTTCACCTTAAAAACCAGTCCAGTCATGGGAAAACCACCACCCAGAACAAGTGGCACCTTTAACTACCACCATGAAGGCCTTCAGCAGACCCTCCCAACTCCAGCAAACAAACATCCTAACATACATGGGACCACATCACTTCAGAGAGATGTATAATATCCATCACCTCCCATGGGTATCACATAGAGTTTGATTAATTCCCCTTTCAGAGATTTTCCACCCAAGCCGCAAACCCCTTAGGGAAGAAATTTGTATCTTTCTTGCCAAGGATGCAAGGAAGGAACCCTTTGGATTGAAGACCATCTGGATCCTCCTTGAGTACTTTACAGTTGCCAAGAAGAATGGAAGTATTCTCTCTATACAGGATCTTCATGACATTAACTGCTCCATACATTCAAAAGAATTCAAAATCACAACCAGCTCAGCCATACTATTCCTCCTCCACTGTAGAGACTGGTCCTCAATAATACACCCGCAAGATGCATATTTCATACACCTGTATACCCCACCTCTCACTGTTTCCTTAGATTTAGCTGAGTAGGACCCTCTTCCAATTCAAGGCTCTCCTGCTTGAACTTTCTGCCACACCGAGAGTCTTTACAGAATGCATGGTAGTTGTTACAGCACCAATGAGATAGGAAGCCATCATAGTCTTTCCCTGCATTATCAATTGAATCTTTGCCACTCCTTCTCATTACCAGCTTTCAACCAACTTGTCAGCGGCTCTCACTCTTCCAAACTTTCTAGGCCTTCAAATCAGTACACAGAAATCTCACCTCTCTCTGAGTTTATCAGGGTACTCCTGGATGCCAAAAAAGCCAACAGATGCCTGCTTAGAAAACGAGTGTAAGGTTTTTATAGTTTTACATTACACCAAGTGTAATGGTGTGTAAGGCCATTATAGTTCAACATGTTCTAGGACATGTGGCCTCCACAACAATAGTCACCATGTTTGCCTGTCTTCACATGTGACCATCAGTCCCAGTTCATCTGACACTTCGATCTCAAAATGATAATCAAAATATTCATCTTACTCTTCCATCAACTGTCAGACTCTTTTGGATGGTGGACATCCTTGTACCACTTACTAGAAGGATTATTATCCTACACTCTGAAACTGATACTTTCAGTAAGAGATACTTCATTCTGGGGCTGGGAGGCACACTGCCACCTGGTCGCCTTGAGAATGCATGTTCCACATCAACCATCTGCAACTCTTCAAGGTGGCAAAAGCCCTGTGAGCACTCAGAACTACCATTATGGGATATTTTGTTCAATTTGCAACAGTCTACACGGCAGTTGCCCTTTATATCTACAAGGAAGGGGGTACATGCTTACGGCTGCTTCTCAACCTCTCTCACAACTTTTGGGATTGGTGCATACATAGCTTCATCACTCCAGCTGCCATTCACTTGACAGGTACAACTGACAGCCTAGCCGATACATTGAGCAAATCAGAAACATCCCCACATGAAAGGGAACTCAGTCCAGGTTTGACAAAAAGAGGAAAAAAATCAAGAAATGGAGAAACAGACCTAACCACAGTGTAAACCTCTGAGTGTCACCGGTTCTAGATCCCAGTGAATAATGATCCACGTGCTCTAAGAGAGGCCTTCCTCATACGCTGGGGGCCATGCCTAACTTATGCCTTCCCTCCATTTCTGCTGATCATGAAGGTGGTGAGCAGGCTTCAGGACAACAGGGCACGCTGCAGATTGGTTCCCTCATGCAAGCCCAGGCGTCCTCCTCTCTGGCCACACACTCATCCACCTACCACTCAGACCAAACCTCATCTCAGAACAATGGGCAGACTGACATCCAGGTTGTCTGCACCTGTGCCGTACTGCACGGAGAATGTCCAGCGCTATGCCTCCTCCACCAGGTGTTACAAATTCTAACGGCTCCCACTGAACTATCATACTTCATACATCAAAGTAGAAAATGTTTCAAAACTTTGCTCTGACATCTAAGAGGGACCCAGCATCTTGTGATATATCAATCATTCTGGACTTTCTCCTATCACTAAAAACAAACCTTTTGGATCCATGAGAATATACCTGGCAGTGATATCAGCCTACCAGGGTACCATCAGTGCATTAACAGTGTTCTTCCATGCTCACATGAAGTAATGCCTCAAAGGCCCAAGAAACTTGTATTCACTAATTACAAACCTGACTCAGTGAAGTCTCCCTGTTAATCACCAAGCTGTTTGAACTATTAGTCAGGACAGAACTCCATCTTCTCACCAAAAAACCCACATTGCTTGTAGCTGTAACCTTTGCCTATAGAGCTTCTGAACACTGTGACATGTCACAGCTCTGCTTTCTTCACCTTTCAGAAGGGCAAAGTAGTCCTCATGCCAGACTCTGCCTTCATGTCTAAAGCAGTAGCCCAATTTCATTTAAATCAGGATGCTAGTACTTCTGGTTTTCCTTCCTCATCTGACCTCCCAGCTGGAAGCTAGACCCCATTCACTTTTCGTACATAGGGTCTTCCACATGATACAAACATCATTTTGGAGAGCTACTCCCTTTGCCATGTGTCTCCCTGAACTTAGAAAGGGCCACATGGTCTCCTTTCAATACCTGGCCAAACCAATCACGTCGGCCATTCATCTGCCCAGCGAACCAACTTGTCCTCCTGGCTAGCCCCACTCCCAGTGAAGGGGCTTTCTACGAAAGCAATAGCCTCTTCAACCACATTCATCAGAAGAACACCAGTCCTGCAGCTCTGTGGCGCAGCCACTTGGGCTGAAGCATCCTCTTGGATCAAGCACTACTGCTTAGATATCAGAGCTAGAAAAGGTGCTTTCTTCAGCAGAACTGTCCAATCTTTGTGACATCTTCCGCCACAAGCAGGCCCTTAGCTTTGTAATCACCCATATGTGTGAGTCTGAGAGGCTATGAAAGCAGACAAGTCCCATACCTGCAACTGTAGTTCTTCAAGGGGGCATCTGCACACCCACACAACCCACCCTTCTCCCCAGTGAATGTCTCGTTTTCTTTCCTTCATTCTGGTGGTCATGGAAATGAGATGCAGAGGAGAGCCAAGCAAAGGAAGGAAGGAAGGAAAGGAAGGAAAGGAAGGAAGGAAGGGGTCACAGCTCCACCAAAAAACTCTACTTAGCCCTAGAATGTTTCAAATGCTGCTTTGCAGGGGTACAATAACCCCTGTGTATAAGAGCATAGATGGCCACTCAAAGAACTATAGTTACAGGTAAGCAATCTGTTCTTTTCAGCTCCTCCCTGCAGAGGGAAACATTTTTCCATCTCCTTATATGTGGCAAAATTTACGCATGGCCTAGACTAGGAGTGGGCAGGAATTTTTAGATGTTTTCAACTTCAACTCCCAACATTCCTTGCTTTTCTTCATGCTGGCAAAATCTTCTGGGGTTTGAAGTCCTACATACACACTGCATTTTTCCTTCCCATTTGCACAGCTACCCAATCAATAGAGCAGGTCACTGAGACAACCTTTCTAGAGACACAAAAAGCTGCAAGAGAGGTTTTAATACTACAGAAGATTATTCTGTGCCTTCCGAGACAAGAGAAGGACTTGCAGGAGAAAGGCTTTGGGTTACCTGCTTTAGTTTCCTACCTTTCCCCATTCAGTCACTTGTGGCCTACTGGATAAGTTACATCAGCTCTAAGTAAAATGCTCCATCTTTTCTTTTCTTTTCTTTTCTTTCTTTTCTTTTCTTTTCTTTTCTTTTCTTTTCTTTGTGGTATATAAAATATTTGGCAGAAGGACTGTGATTTCTATAAGAGTTAATGTCCTGCTTGTTCCAGGGTCTAGTGAAGCCTGTGAAGAGCTGAAGTCTGTAGGCCTGTTGCTGTGATCCTTGAATAGAATACTCTTCTACATTAGTGCTGCCTGAATCTCAGTTCTACCAGGTTATGCCATGGACCATGAATCTAAGCAGCCAAGCACATGCAAATATGGAAATGCACAGGTGTGTTGCATGGCATGCACCATGTGTGTGAATGGCAGTCAGATTCTATTGTGCAGCTTCCAGTTACACATTTCTCTGTTAAAGAGCTCTGCACATTGCAGAAGAGATTCAGGTATTCTGGCTGCAGGCATTTAGATCTTTATGGTTAAAGCACCAACACTTTGAACTGGAGTTTGAAACCCACAAGTAGCCACAGCTGAAATTGCAGCTAAGTCAAAATGGGTCTGGTGAGCCTTGCCCTGCATGGACCCAAGCCATAGGGTTTTTCATGACAGCTCATCAGATCTGCATCCTGCTTTTTGACTAGAGCACCCAAAGCACTTCACAGCATTCATAAAATCAACAATTCAATTTGAAATGTTTCCATTTAAAATGGAAACTATGTAAGACATTATTTTATGTATGGGGGAGGGGGAGAGAACATGTTGAAAAAGAGAATTTAAAAATACTGAACCAAGAAAAACAATGAAAAATGATGAGTTACTTCAGGCATGATGGAGGGAAGCAATAAAAGAGCAGAAAAGGAAACTTAAAGCTGATCTGGGAGAGCCTTTTTGCAATGTCTCTTTTTGTCATTTTGCAGATGATGCAGATGCTTTGGTGGGGGGGGGGTCAGTGCAGCTGATGCAGGAGCAGGCAAGCAATAGTGATTTTGCTTACAGCTTGCACCAATGTCCCTGCAGAAGGTGTGACATTGCTTCACACACTCCCTCTCCCTCTTGACTTTATGCCAGCATCATTTGAAAGACAGGAGTCCAGACAGGTAGTCAGATAAAAATCCCATGATCTGTCCAGCTGTGCATGTTTCCTCCTGCCCGCTCAAAGTCTGTGTTGCTAAACTTTTCATTTCCCATTTCATTTTAGAGCATCCTTCCTTTCTGATTCTGTGGCCATTGGTCAAAGAACATGAGCTGGCTTCGTGGGACACTGGCCACAAGATGGCGATAACGTCACAGTAGAAAGAGGCCAGGCTTTGTTCTTGGACACCCACACAAGCATCTTGAACTGGCCGCCTGTCAAAGGTGAGCACTTTTTTCTCTTCCTCTTTCTCCCCACCCCCTTTTCCTGCGATGGCATTTCATTGTTAGACAAGCACGAGGGAGAGCATTAGTGGCTGCTAAATATAGGAAGCACTGGGAAGGAAGAAAATTGTGTTTATTCACTGGCTTTATTAATAGGTAGATGCATTACTTATATAAGGGAGAAGCTGCTGGTGCACTCTGTACAAATGCTTGTAGCAATACTAGTCTCAGTGGGTCAGAAGAGAGGATAATATAACATTTCAAGAAGCAGGGGAAGCTGGTATCCTCTTGCAGGCAACACACTGAAGTTCCCAAACCCCAGACTCTGGGGTCAGACTCTGGGAGTCATAAATAAAGCTGTTTGGGGCCCTGAGGCCCACTTCCATATCTAGAGTTTCATCACAGCCCACAATTTGGAATACGGGTCTGGGTGAATATCTGCTTGTGATAAGAAAGAACTTTGCGTATTTTATCCTGCTTGCAAGTATCCCTAAGTATGGCATAAGAAAGGTAGGATATAAATCTGAATGATAATTTTGGATCTTACCTGGAAAGGACTGAGTGTTTTGTAAGCACAGAATGAGGCCATGGTTTTATTGCCAACCTGAAATAGCTTGGATTCCCTAAGAAAGAGAGGTCTCTTAGGGTACAATTTGGTGGCCTCACAACATTCTCTGGGGGTGTGGGATAGGATTTTTCCTGTTTTGAGACTTTGGATCAGGGACTCCAAAGGCTGGGTCGACCCTGCACTGCACAGAATTGCACTGGCTGCCTCTTGAGGATGCACTTGGGCCTTGGAGAGGACAGAAGGAGTGTACTGAGGGGCAAGGATGGCAGGAAGCCGAGATCACTGCTTTAGGGTGATTCTGACTGGCACCCCAGCCTTCTTCCTTCCCCCTCCCTGGTGCTAAATCCAGATGGCTGAAAATAGCTGTGGAGCAAATCTGTGGGCCAAGGTGTGGTGGCACTAGAGAGTGCCACTCCCACACCCACATGGACAGTTTCTGGGTTTGGGGCGTGATGTGCATCTGCCTCAAAATGCATTGGATTGTGCCCTTGGTACCTGCTTAGGCATGGCGTGCACAGAAAGCTTGGGGCCTTAGTGATATGATCCTGGTGGCATCACCTTCTTCTGAAGATGGATATGGAAGAAGAGTGATGGCAGCTTGATGAGTCCTGTGTCAGATTCTTATATGACATTCAATCTGTTTCTGAAATGGAACGCCTCTGCATCTTGCACTCCAGGGAAGTAAGATTTCATTTTTGTTCCTAACTGCTGGGACACAGTCCTCCCTGCTCCTCCCATTTTAATCTATAAACAAAATAGATTAGGACAATAATACTTCAGTTTTGTTTATCAGGTGTCTCTTATTTGCTTATTTCTTGAGATGCTTGAGCATGAGAAAGTCTAATAATGCGTCCTGCATTTTATGCTTGCACATCCCAAAAAGATCTGTCTGTGTGCCCTTGCGGTTAGAGTGTTGGATAAGGATTGAGAAAAGATGGCTTCAGATTTCCATTAAGTCATGAAGCTTGTTGGTCAACTCTGGGACAGTCGTCTCCTCCCAGCCTAACGTGCTTTACAGGGTTTTGGGGTTTAAAATAGTTGAGGAGACAACCATATCAGCCTTGGAGGGTAGGTGGGAGAAGAATGCAGTTTCCCAACCAACCAACCAACCAACCAACCAAATGCTCTACAGACTCAGGACCAAAACCAATATTCTTTGCTCAGGCAGGTTAAGGATATTATTGTTAATCATATTTCTATACTCCTCAGTAGCTGAAGTTCTTGTGATACATTGTGATAAGAAGCATCATTTAACAGCCAGAACCTAAATACAGGTAGATTAATGTTGTCACATTGTATGAATAGGGTGTAGTATTTGTTAGTGGTCCCAGTGTTGTTGGGTGTGTTGCACAGAAAAGTGGAAGTATGCATGCTTCTTACAGAGCTATTGGATGGAAAACTGCTTGCATGTTTTCTACAAATAAAAGGGCACAGAAATGCAGGATCATTGAATTTTAAAAGACAGCTGAAAGTTCAGGAAAGGGACCTGAAATAAGTATCATAAGAATCAGTTAGATTCCAATATTCAATATTCCAATATTCTGGAGTGAAAAAGGAAGATAAGACTCAGCTACAAACCACTTAATGTAATGTGTAGTTGACCCTTTGATTAGAAAAACAGAAGTTGATGTTTTCTCCTTCCTGAAGGAGGAGCCCTGGCAAGCCAGAAGGCAGTGAAAAAATCCAGCAGACTTTTTCATTTCAGCTAGAAGAGAATTTTACTAGTTGACATGGGGAGCCATGGGCAAGGAAAAAGCCACGGCTAGGAGTGAGCTTGAAGAGAGCATTTTAATTCTTCTGCCTCATAGCTGTAGATTGTCAGCTCTTTTACCTGCCACTGTTCTTGAGCATTTCACGGCATCTTGATCTGAAAACATTGTGATATAACAGAGCACTCATGCCTTAAACAGCTTCATTTGCTGAAGTCTGGAGATCAAACTGTTGCACAAGACAGAGGAGGCTTGAATGTCTCTCTACTCCCACATCATTTAGTTGCCCACTCTGTGTAACTTTTTCACAGAAAGTTGTGTAAAGTGTACTTTTTCACAGAAAGTTCACAGAAAGTTACACTCTGTGTAACTTTTTCACAGTACAATTTTCAGCTATACTTTTGCATGTAGGTCAGGCTGATGATGCCATGATGCTGTTATTAAAGCATCTGTCAAATAAAGGCACATAAGTGTGCATGGATGTGGAAACCAGAAAGCTCTTGAGATGCCATCAAAGCGACCTGTCAGGAGCACCAGCATCAATCCTGCCTGAGCACTATCCCATGTTACCCAGGCTCATCTGTTTGAGAAAAACTTGGCCTAATGACATTGAAACAGCACCTGCTCATGCAGGCTAGCAGGGCCTCGGGAGTTCATGAACACCCTATGGACAAGCACAGGATTGAGGGTGGCTGGTGTGCCGTTGGGGCCATGGCCAGTGTGTCACGTCCCTCTGTTAGGTGTCCTGGCAGGATGCCTGGTTGGGTCAGCTTTCAAGACTGAAAAGGGGCAAACCAAAACAAATCAAAGCAGCCCCCGCAGGCCTCAAAACACTGCCATAGGTTTGTGCTCCAGGATCATAGGCCTCTGCTTTGGAAACACATTGGAAGTTTGTACACTGAGATTTTAAGGGTACCAAATGCAATGTTGCAATAATAATCATAGCAGAATATAGATGTAGTGTTTCCATTATACATTTATACAAATTATGTAGCCCTAAGGTATGCATCAGACTGCTATAGTTTGAATGTGATCTATGATAGATATTTCTGTAGCCAGTAGCCCAAAAAGTGTCTTTTGTTTTTATTTTTTGTACTTTTAAAATCCATTCAATAGATAGACAACCTGCCTTTATTACTTATTGTTTCCAATGACTGTTGTACCCATTTTTAATTTTGCTCATTCATTTTAGGATATAATTTTATGTCCAGTAATTTTTGTTACACTATTTGAATTATATCAAAATGACCTTGGCCATGCACAATTTTAAAATGAGATGTTATTCCCCCACCCCACAAATAAAACCATACTGGTGAATGGGAAGTTTCCTTTAGTACATATCTGTGCTTTATTGTATCTGGTCTTGATTAGGGATGGACATTCTGGACTATTTCTGGTTTGTGTCAGTTTCATGTGTGTTTATTCCTAGTCATTTCCATGCCATTTCGGAAAGTATGAAAGTATGCTTTACTTCTGAACACACACGCATGCATATTATGTAAACGTACATACACAGACCCAAGCACACATTGTGTTGTGCAAACACAGACTGATTTCCCCTGGGTGGCTTGTTTGTGGGCAATAAACCACCCCAACAATCCATTGCCTGTTACCACAGGCGTTGTTGAAACCACACTGGTTTGTTGCATCGTCCAAGCCCAGGCAAGCAACCCCATTGTGGGAAGCATGAATTGGCAAAAAACCCTGACCCTCTTGCTAAGCAACTTAGGGTGAACCTGCCCCCAAACTGTCCAAGCAGCGCGTGAAGGTGTTTGGTGGAGGCTTTCCCTGCTTGCTGCCATGGCTGTATCAGCATCTCGGAAATGCTGCCCATTCTGTAGAGCGTGGAAATGAGCTGGTTGTCCTGTAAATGTGGTTCACTTGCCAGGACAAGCAAATCACAGCTGACAAATTATTAAATGGGTTCTAAGTATCAGTTGCCTATTTATCTGTGCCTCTTCTCCAGCTCTAAGCCCTATTTTGTAGACTTGGTTCAGGTGCAAGCATCTACAGTGGTACCTCGACTCATGAACACCTCAGTTTATGACCAAATCGGGTCGTGAACAGAAATTTCATTTAAAAAATTGCTGCAGGTTGTGAACTCTGCATCGGGTGATGATGGCAAGCACGCCAGCCTTCCCTGCACGGGTGTGATCATGGTCATGCTGGGAGGGTGGGGAGATGGCCGCGATTGCGCCCACATTCGCTGCCCAAGCGCGCCCACCTCGCACTTGCCTCCCCACCACGTGCCCACACCTGTGCCTGCTTCCCCCCCCCAGAGTGCCCACACCCGTCTCCCCACCCAGCGCACCCACGATTGCACCTGTCTCCCCCCACCTCCCACCGCATGATTGCTGGCGGGGGGGGGGGGATGGCCACGATCTTTGTTGTTCTTTGTCACTTTGCTTCACATTTTTGTGAGTAAAAAAATAGTTGCAGAATGGATTAATCTTATTTACATTGACCCTTATGGGGAAATTTAACTTGGCTCATGACCATTTTGGGTCACAACTAGTTCGTGAGCCAAGGTACCATTGTATTTCCAGACAGGCTTAGGATTCGTGACAAGGATTGTGTGCCATGGCATGACTCAGGGCTGACTGTAGTGTATTGATGAAATTTAATCCCTACCTTCCTAACAAAATTAATTAATTACCAAGATCTCCTACAGAACTTGAGCTAGATTCTTGGTGGTACAATCTTCTGCTCATAGGACGGAATGGGCTTGGAATAGTCCTTGGAATAGGCAGAAGCAATGCCACAGGAGAAATTCAACCCCGTGAACATCCCTGGATTTCTCATGGCTTGGTCCCAAGGCCATGAGTGGCAGTGGAACACATGAACTGCGGTGGAGCCATTCTGTCTCTGATGTCTCATTTGCACATACTAGTTGCCATTTGAGCCCGTAGCCATCCGATGTGGGACCTGCTCTGTTCATTCTCAGAATGTGGAAACCTGTGTATTTTCTAAGAAGATCCAAAACCAGTCATGTGCAAGCTGTTTGAGGCACCTTTTGCATCCTCTCCCCGGACTCAGGCAAGTGAGGCAATCCACACATGAAAGGAGCGCTGTAAGCACTGACCGCATCCATCTAATGTCACACCACTGCTGTGCTTTCGTTTCCTCCTGTTAGGCATTTAGGTGGATGCTCTGGGCTGAGGACAGGCATGCGAGTAGGCATGCACGCAAGCCCGCCCCAGTGTCCAGCGCAGGCCGGCTCCCTTTCAGATCTTTCTGCTGAACTCTGGGAGGAGGCCCTGGAGTCCATTCAGCTCCGCTTTCTCAAGCCTAGACTCTCCCGTGAGAGCGAAACATGTCAAGAGCCAGAGTGCAGCTGCTATGTGCAGGGCCACAAGGCAGGGCTGATTCCTAGCTTAATTTTAAGCCTGCGCTTGCTCACCTGAACATACAAAGAGGGTTCATCTCTCTCTCCACCCTCAAATAGTCTGAGAGTCGAGGAAGTTATCAGTTGCGACCACCCTTGGCACGACTGCCGTTTCCTTTCTCTCTTTATGCTACACAGGAAGTATTTGTGTGATATGCAGAAGTTTAAAAAATAGGCCTACAAAGCACCTGCTGTCAGGAACGCTGTGCTGGGCCAGCTGCGAATGCCTGTTTGTTATGGTCATAACCCACCCTCTGCTCGGGGTTTTGCTTTCTTTGGCTCACACCGCCACAATTGACAAAGTGCACCAAACGTGATGCTGTTTCATTTCAGTTCATGCAGAGCAGTTTCACTCCAGAAGCAATGCTGTATTCAAGCTGCTGATTAAATCACCATCGCTTGGCACTGGTACTGTCAGGAAAGAGTCCAAGCAGCTTGCAAGGGAGCACATGCCATCCGAACAGATGGGCTCACATGCAGATGGCCAAGAAAGATGGGCATCAGTTTGGGGAGTTGATTTCTGACTGAGAATGCTCAAGCAGCTGCCGGTGTGTAGCGCAGAGTGGGAGGGAAGGCTTTGATCCAGAAAAGTACTTTCATACACTGCTTGACTTTAAGCACACATTGAGTTCCATTAATTCTAGTGGGAGCACTTGCATATTAAAAATCCGGCACCTGTTTAAACGCCTTGCTGAACTGGGACTGGAATGAGTATCCCTATTGTGCGGTGAATGTGGAGTTGATGGTAATATTTTCTTTTTTAAAGAACAACTCCACTAAATGCAACATGAGAATATCTATATACTGCTTGTCAACAGATCTGTGAAGCGAGACCGACTAGTGTCCCTGGTGGGAAATGTACCCCCAACTCAAGTTAACAGAGAATTTCTCATGCATGTGATTTTTACTTGTGTGTACTTGGATCGTCTAAGCAACACTCTCTGGAGAGAATGCATGGAACATCTTCGCGGGAGTTTCACACATCTTATTGAAGCCATATTTCACTTTTGGTGAAAGGCAGTGAACGTGCTGCCTGTAATGATCCAAAGATGACATGCGGCCTCTTCGGAATAACTCTTCCTGAAGTTCATTAGCTGCCCCCACCCACCCGCACACCTGAGACTGTCTCTGCAGGCCACATCCTCTCCGTTTTTAACATGGACTGATTGAGCAGGTCCCAGTGTTTTCCTCATGCCTATCCACATGGGCTGGATCCAGGAGTTTTCAGTATAGCAGAGAAAGTAGTGTTGCCACACACAGGGGCTTTATGTAGGCGGCAGCAGCCGACAGAAATATGTAACTTATCAGTGAGGCCGCTTATGCAAAAGAGCCACACGTGAGACAACCAGAAACAAAACATGCCATGCCAGAAATATGGCATGTCTAAATCATATTTACCACCTCTAGGAAGCTTTTGTGTCCTCAAATCCTCCTCCATCAGCCTTTCACAAATGTTTGCAGCAGAGCGTAGCCCCTGCCTTCAACAATCAGAATCTTTTAAGAATTGAGGGGAAAGTTGTTTGGATGTGAAGACTGATGTTTATTTGAGATGACTGGTAGTTTTGATGGTCTCTCCAAGCACCGGCCAGCCTCAAAGAGTTTAACCTCTTGAAGGGAGACATGTATTGGGAAATGCCTCCCTTGTTGCTTTTCAGAAGTTATAATTGTTTGGATAATTGTATTTACTTTGGCCAGTTGGGAGGCCATCATAACTATACTTCATTGATATTTCTTTCAGAATTACCCTAAAGTCATATATAAGACAGTCCTTGCTTTCTTGGGTAGCCATAACAAACAGTGCAAGAGCTGGAGCCTAACACTTGGTTGAAAAATAGTAATTCTTTTCTGCACTCAGCTTAAGTGCTATGAAATGAAGAAAGAGCAGCTTTAAAAAATGAGACTTGTAAAAGGACAACTGCATATTTATTTTGAACTAATTAAAGGAAGGACAGAATAGGTTCAGAGAACCAGCAGTGAGGCCTGTGGGATCACATGACATGACCTTGGACGGTCTGGTCACTCCCACCTGCATTATAAGTGGACCTGTGCAATGTCTATGGCAAGGCATGGTGGGGTACCCAAGCTGCTGATGAGGTATAAAACCTCTCAGTACTGGGGAAGGAGGGGAAGCGTATGTACCATGCATGGCCCCAAACATCACCACAATCACCAGAAAGCACTGCTTTCCAAGGCCCTACAAGATTGGCTGCATTTCCATTTCATATTTCTCAATATAGTTTTAATAACCTAAATTCTCAACGATTCATAGAGTCCATGTAATTTTAGGTTGTGCATTCTGAAGCTAAGATGGAATGTTTGTATTAATGAGCCATTTTTTAACTTTTGAAAAATCAGTAAAAGTTTTATTAAAAAGAGGTTATTTTGAAGTGTGGAAATGGTTGTTGCTGTCAATGCAACGCATGCTGATTTTTTCTATTTATGTAGGAATCACTGGCTGTTTTTAGTGGGACACCCCCCACCACCACAGCCCGGTTTCCTGTGTTATTCTGGGATGTGGTTTCCTTTGGGATATTGTGTGCAGTTCTGATCATCCTGGCTGGTTATATCCCGGGTATTCAGTGTGAAATCAAGCTTTTTTCATGGAATACCACACAGCATTTTTCCCAGAGATTTTTCTACCCCTTTTCTTACCTAAGAAGGCCTAATGCTTTCAGAAGTACAAAAAATAGAGCAGTCTCCACCAGTGCACATGCCCTTAGTAGTATTCGTCCATCCTTTTTAACAGATGTGATTTCGATGTATTGGGCAAATTAACCTATCAAAGATTAGGACATTTTTACTATAATTTCTGTGATGAACACCATTTTATGATCATTTTATTTAGTTTTAATTGATCTTTTCACTGTTGTAAAATACTGTTCTGGCTAAATATTACTAAATATTAAAACATTCACAGAATACTGCTTAAATGGAAGTATTAACAGCACTTTAGTATTATGATGTTAATTTAGTAAATAAAGGGCAAAAAGCCTTTCAGGGCACTGCTATTTTACCAATGTGCCTTTCTCCCTAATTAAACACAAGCCTACTATTTTTGATCCCAAAGAAACGTTAACGATTCATTCCTGTGGGGATGTCCATAAACCTCCCAACCTTGCAGGATGATGGGCATCTAATGTGGGGTAGGCAGAGTCAGGAGGAGAGGGGTACCTTCCCAGTTCTGCAAAACAGCGAGTTGGCTAGTTTTGGCTTCTATGCAGCACTTTGGATAGGGAGGAAAGAAGTCAAGCCGTCACCACAATGTATCTTATCTTGACAGTGCTGGTCTACTGCCCTCCCACCAAACCCCTTTGGCAACCTTGGAGATGCAGCTAGCATGGCTCTTTGAGCACCAGAGATAAGGAGAATGGGATCCGAATGTGGTTCCCCAGCTGTGTCGGCAGAGTGATTTTCTGTCCTTGCAGCTGGAAATACTATGCCTACTGTCTAGTAGCCATAGCATTGATCTTCCCAATGCTCCCCTTGTGGACTGTTCATGGGTAACAGTGAACAATCACACTTCAATGAGTGAGTGTACTCAGCACTATTTTTTCTTTTTTAGGATTGCTTGTATCAATGCGCACGTCTCAAATGACCATCAGGCGAATGGGTCTTCCCCATCTCAGTCCAGAACAGCTGTGTTGCACTCAGTGCAAATAAACATAGAAAGAAGGTGTAATTTCCATAATATTGTGGGGTCAGTTGCGATTCTGCTTGTGCCCATTATTTATTAGCACTATCTGGAAGCTGCCATAAGCTTAAGAAAGCTATCACAGAATTAGAGAAGGAACATGCGGTAGGTAGAATTGGCATCATCCAATGGGCAATAATTCCTTTCATACAAAGAAATGTTTATGATATTCGTTGGTTTTAAATTCATCCAGTGGAATCAACAAAAGGTTTGAGGCAAACAAAGAAAGTGTCTCTCTGTGTGTGTCTGTACCAATTTGTTGGTGTGTGGTATCTTTAAATGAAAAATTAGGCAATAAAGAAAGTCCTGCTCTGTGGACCTGCAAAAGGCTTGCAGAATTTTAAAAAATGACTTTCCAAAATAGAAGTCTTGGGTTCCTCTAGAATTATAGAAAAGGAGTTTGAAAGGATCAGTCTGGAGAAATGCTTCAGTTTGGTTGGTGCCCAGAAATCCTCCTTCCCACATCATCTTGAGATTAGAGCAAGAATTGGTAAACCAGGTGCCCATGCCTGCCCCACTAATGTAAGAGAAGGGAGGTGTTAAATGTGTCAGTGCAAGCAGTTACTCCAAAAGACTTGCTGGTAGCCCCTTTTAAGACATTTTTAGCACATCAAAGAGTTGACATTTTTGAGGAGAGGTTAAAGGCCATCATTATTTTCAGGTAGTGAATTTAATTGGCTTACTGTCTCTATTTTAATTTTAAGCATGCTACAATATTCTCCCCAGAACACCAAAAAGCATCTGATCTTGCCCATGTCCATTGGCAATTCTTCCTATTCATACTGAGCACACTCTTAGTTCTACCCTGAAATGGCAGTGCTGGCTATTTCCACTGCAATAACGTGGTGACATGGCTTGGTAATAACCTCTAGGATTGGATATTCTCTTGCTTCAAACTTTGAAGCACTGTGTAATGCGAGCTCATCAATACTTCTGGCAGTCCCCACACAGGAACCTTGGAAATGTGTAAGGGCTGCTCTTTTGTGGTGAACAAGCAGCACTCACAGGGATGTGACCTTTGCCACGGGATATGAGTAGCTTGTATGGAAGAAAGGGTTGGGTGATAATAGAATAGTTACAGAGGAAGAGACATCTACATTGTAAATTTAAGTAAGGAGAATGTTCCCGCCTGAATTTGAGAGATATTTCTCTTCATATCAGTCCTTCAGAGGGGAAACTTGGTTCTCTCCCACCCAAACAGTGACTGGCTGAAAAATAATTTATTCTAACACTGGCCCGGAAATGCTAGAATTGGTAGTGCTTGTTTTCTGTCGAATAGGGTTGCTGCCTAAATGAATGCTAAATTGGCCAAACAGTTCTCTCAGATTTTTAAAGCATGATTATATGCAGATTATATACTATAAACCAGGGGTCCTCAAACTTTTTCAACAGGAGGCCAGTTGAAAGGTGCCGGTGCCGGTGCTGGGCACGGGCCGGAAAGACGGTGCCGGCGCTGCGCACGGGCCAGCGAGGGGGTGGGGGCGGTGCACGCACATGCGCTGAGGCGAGGGCAGGGCAAGGGGGCGAGGAGAGGCGAGCCAAGGCAGGGGCGGGCGCACGGCGAGGGGAGGAGAGGAAAGGGCAGGGTGCGCGGGCGAGGCGAGGCAGGGCGTGCGTGTGGCAAGGGGAGGGGAGGGGAGGGGAGGGAGGGGAGGGGGGGAGGGGGGGAGGCGAGGCGAGGCGAGGCGAGGCGAGGGCAGGGGCAGGCATGCGAGGCAGTGGCTCGCTCGCTTGGAGATCGTTTTCTCCGAGCGAGTCCAAAACGATCTCCACGTGAGCAAGCCGCCGCCTCCCCACGCGTGGGACAAGGTGGGCAGTGGCGGGCGGTGGTGGCGGGTGCAGGTGCGGCAAGTCCAAAACCTGTGAGGCGGGCTGGATAAATGGGCATGGAGGGCCAGATCCAGCCCACAGGCCGTAGTTTAAGGACCCATGGTATAAACGATGTTAGTGAGTTTGTCTACCAAAGCAGAAATATAGGAACTCCTCTAGACTTATTAATATGATGTATAAACATTATGTTGCATACAAGATCTTCAAGCAGGTTGGGAATGTCTGCTGTGAAAATCTTTCTGAAAGGATTATCTTGCATCATTCCAGGCCACATGGAAAACATGAGATGAAAGGCAGGAGTGCAACTGAGAACACCAACAACTCCTAGTCAAATGTTCCTTTGCATTTTCTTTAATACTAGGTACTTACATATTCAAAAATGTTTGTTAGGAAGTTGTATATACAATAAAATTTATTTTTGAAGACCAAATTATTAAACTCATTATACACAATTGTAGTGGGGAGGGAGAGTGAACAGAATGGAGCAGCTGGCTCCCCCTTCTTTAAAAATCTTGTCATACTGACAGAGCAAGAGCTATTGCACGCCGTTTAAGTCTAGAAACTGGATTTGCCGGCTTTGTTGAAAACAATCTAGATTGTCTGGCTGTGTTCTTTATGCTGCCTTGTACTACTGTGAGTCAACTTCTTTAGACTATAACTCCAGAAGATTCCAGAAGCTCTGTCCCCCTACCATCCATGGAGAAATGGTATAGGAATTATTTCCACTCTCTCATTGTATTTGTAGACATGATCCTAGGGAAGGTTAATTGCTAAGAGTTTCACCCAGAGCCAACTTTGTTACCTGAAACTCAGGTGATTCCAGTGGCAGAGTGTCTGTCCACTTTGGCTGGTGGTTCAGTGATGACGGCACCTGTACAGGGATGAGTTGGCTTCAGGCTCCGGGGACCTTCAATTTAGATTACTGCAAGGAGCTCTATGTGAAGTTGGAGGAAGAAGCAGGAAAGGCAGCAGGGAGCACTGTTCTGCTCAGGCCTCTAACGCAGGCAGAGGGGACTCCCTGCCTGGAGGTGCATGTGGCCTGCAGGGGTTCTCCAGGTTGCCCTGTTACCTCTGATCAGCGATTGGACATACCAGGGTGTATAAAAGCATCTGGGCTGCTGTTTGCAGGTGTGAAAGCTGTTGCATTGGGGGTTTACTTTTGGGTTGGCATGCATAAAATTCAGTGGCTTGTATGCTTGATGGGAAACTGTCCTGAGTGTTAAGGACATCTGGCTTCGCTCACTTTACTTTCTCTGTCTTTGGCCTTGCCCCAGGCCCTGAGAGGATGCAACCCCCGGGCCACAATGCGTTAGTCACTTTGCAGCACCTTACAGTAGTTATACGGGCAAGGTTGAGGAGGGCGTGCACTAAGAAGGTTCAAAAATCTCCTCTTCCTAGGCAGGGATGTTTTGAGAAGGCAGGAAAGGACATCCCACTGTCTAGAAACTAGATTTGGCCTATACAGCTACGAAACGCTCAGGTGCAGACCTGAGAGCTGGACCTAAACTGGTACTCTCAAGCGATAATATGGCTTAATATAATACAGGGGAAGTCTTAGCTGTGAGAAGGAGAAAAGGTGGTCTTTTCCTCTTCCACTGACTGGTTCCCTGAACAGACCACTCATCTTATAGTGAGTGCACTGGAGTATTTTGCTGGGACGCCCACTTCTGGTTCTGATCAGGGACCTGCCAGGGCTGCGAATGCCTGCAGTTGCTTTCTGGTCTGATGTTTCCAGTTGGCTCTTTGCTTAGAATGCTTCTCGCCTTCACTGTCATGAGAAGGGGCATTTATGTCATGAGAAGGCAGAAACTGTTGTTTCCACCGATTGAAGCAGCATGTCATGGAAAGACAGAGGCAAATCCATATTTTGAAATACCAGTTTCTGTTGATGTTTGTGGCTCTCATTCAGGCCAGAAAGCAGAGTGGAAGGCCTGACAATCAAAACAAGTCAGCTAGGGAGTGGATGAACAGGGTGGCCTTGACACACTATTGAAAACATGTCTTGGTTTTAATTCCTTAGCAATGATGCAAGAGATCTTGGGCTTGCCATGGAGTTGCATCCAATCTCCTGTCTGAGGCACAGTTCCAGTGCATGGGTACAATTAAGTTTCATTCAAAGCGTGTAATTCACAATTTAGTGTTAAAGCAGAGGAGCCCCTGAGAAGAAAGACGGGAAAGGGAACACTCTCTTTTGTCCCTTCGTGCTGCTTACTTCAAACACAAATATGTTTCACTGGTTCCAATTTAGCATCAACCTGGCTTATAGCATAAAACAAATTGGGTACTTGTCAACAATTTTTATATTTTTGAAACAAATGTATAGCGAGTGCAGATCTAAATCATTTAAACAAACTGGCTTTTGAGAGAAAAAAAATCAGTTCTCTCCCGAGTAGACAGGATTGAGTGTAATTTAATGTCTTATTTTCCTTTCAAACAGAAAATTTTGGAGGAAATGTTGCATAGCTATGGCTGAATCCTGATTGTTTAGTAAGTGCCTGTCAGCATCTCCTTTTGATATGTTAATATGACTAAGGGCTTTCCCAGAATTCTCTCTGAGTGGCAGTCCTGTGCTCTGGTGGTCAGAGCAGATTGGGAAATTTCACTGTTGCCTTTGGCTTTACCCAGTTCCCCTGCCAATCAGAACATGCCACCCATAAACTGCCTGCCAATCACATGTCAGTTTTAAAGGAGGTCTCAGTCAGCTGGGGTAACTTGAATTTTTGACAATGTAATTACGGCCCTTGCGTCCACAGTAGAAGCCTGAATAGGATGGAGGGATTTATATTGATTGTTCAGAAGGGAAATTTATCAATGTCTCTGCCTCTGTTCATACGTATTCCCCAAGAAACTCTTCTGACAAGTTTCCAAAGAGAAATCTAGCTTGGTGGCCTTGGCCATATCTTTGTCCTTTCCATCAAAATTGATCTAGGCTGGATGGGGTCTTGGAGAGAACAAACAGACGTCCAGGGAAAGGGAGGCTTTGTTCTGTGGGCAACATGCCTAAGAAAGGTGAGCAGCCTCCTGCTTGTGAAACAAAACTCCCCTCTTTCCGAACTGGGATGTAGCGGTCAGAAAGTTACCAAATGCCATGCCGCAGCTCCAATAATATTCTGCCCAGCTGCGGTCTCTTCACTTTGGCTCTGACCTTCTGTGCCTCGTATAGCCTTCTGTCTTGCTCTCTGGTGGATGTTTCTGAGTACTTTGAGAAGCTGAATCTTGGACTCAGAACAAAGCATGCTGAGAAAATACAGCTTTGAGCCCTGTTTACAGATAACACTTGGAGCTGATGTGTCTTCTTAGTTTAGTGCTCTTGGGGCAATCGGGATCTCTGCAGTACCAAGGAGTTTCTAGCAGATCAGGGAGTGATGAAGCAAGACTTAAATATTCTAAATTCCAGGCTTGTCTCTTAACCTTGGAATCATCAGTCTTCCTTACTCCACTTTTCTCTCACCAGTTTCCCTTCATAATGGCTGACTTTCAGCACCTAGAGGTATAGGCAACTGATCTTAACATTTGGATGATCAACTTGCCCTACATTCATGTTCTAAAAACACTAATTCTGCCTCATTTACTAACAGCTGAGGAGATTAACAGACAATGATTGGAAATGTGAGTAGCTATGGAGAAATATATGCTTTACTTCTTAGGCACTTACACATCAGCACATCTTCCCCACTTCATAGCAATTGAAATTATAGGTTCCTTGTGTTAGCAATTGTGTCTTGTCAGGTCAGCACCCTAACTCTCCTATCAGATGGCATTATTTTTGCAACATGTTGCCGTACTTGTCTAACATCTGAACTCTCTTGCAATATCATGATGTTCAAGCTGTTCAACCAGCCAGAAACTCTTAAGTTGCCCATGTTGAGACTAAATCCTAATAGAAGCTTTTTACTTTATTTTGCTTTGAGGAAGAGAGGTTTATAAAACCATTTGCTGAAAACAAAACTGCTGCAAAGAATGAAGTTACTGTGAGAGCTTCAAGAAAAATAGCACTGTTTACTTCCCTTCTAGAATATCTATTCGTTACCATTTCTGCTGTCACTTTTGCAGTACGGGAGGGAACAACAACCTCCATCCCATCCAAACACCAGAATATCTGCAAATGAAAGGTGCTCTCCATGCTGTTTCTTCTCACGCCACACCAGTATTCTCTAGTTTGAGAAAGGAGTTGTGTTATGACCTAGATTTTCTGATGCTATCAGAACAGGAAAAAGGGAGAGACATACTTCTAAGGTTTTTGTGTTACCAAAGAAACATCAAGAAAAAGTAGTGTAGTTTGCAGTTTTACACAGCAGTAGTGTCTCCATTTTAGTTCAGCTCATTCCCAAGCAAAAGCTTGCAGCAAAAAATGGCCCAAAAGTCTTTTTAAAACCAAGTTTATATGTGAGTAGGAAGGCATTTGGGGAGATTTTACTTCCCACAGTGCATACGCAATTTTTTTTTGGTCCCAATGTCATGCTGGTAAAACAGACAGGGAGCTTTATGAAACAATTTGGAAACATGCCAAGCCTGTTTACTAGTGAAAATGAGTTACCACAAACAGTTACTCCGATTCCTCTTTCAAACTGGCTTTATCTGCCACCATCCAAACCAGGGGTATCATGTTACTCAACGGCTTATGCTGCAGTTTGCATATCTAGATTGTGGTCAAGAGACTCTGTGAGCCTTTTGTATTCCTCACCCCACCCCATGTGCCAACCAGAGCCCGTTTTTATTTAGCTAAAGCCCTGGCTAGTGGCATAGTGGTGAAAACATTGCCATATTTCTTTCTTTTTCTCTCTTCTCTTCTCTTCTCTTCTCTTCTCTTCTCTTCTCTTCTCTTCTCTTCGCTCCCCTTTTTTTCTTTTTTTGCCATTCAGAACCCCGCGAATGTGTTAGTTTCAGTCTCAGCCACTTCCTGGGTTCTGATCTGCTGGAGCTGGCTGGTTGCAGAGGTGCCTGTGGGCAGCCTTCAATCCATTTTGCAAATATCTTTCTCTAAAGAGAGAAAAGTGGTAATCAAAGGGTTTTAACTGAGAGTCACCATTAAGTCTGGCCACCTGCTGAAGTGATGAAGGGTGCAGGTTGCTTGGGCACATTTGCAGATGCAATTAAGGTCATGGTGACCTCAAAGACTGAACTAGTAAGTATTGCACAACATGATAGCTATGATGGGGGCGGAAACAGTTTTGGTGAGTTCCAAGGAAAGTTCTGAGAATTTTCCAAAATGACATTTGAACCGATTTTGAAAACATGTGTCCTTGTATTATTGACCTCCTAATATCATTTCAAGACGTTTTAGGAAAGGAGCATTAAATGGGCAAAGTATTTTCATTATTGGTGCTCCTTTTCCAAAAGAAATTGAAAAAGTGGGTTCTGCATTAAGCATCTATAGAAACTGAATAATTAAGGAATTTAAACAATATTTTTCAGGACCACATAACCTCTAGCACTTATGTATATGATTTTGCAATTTTCTTGGTTATTCTAGTGAGGGTAGAAGTGACCCCCGAAGTTGTAAGAATACAAAACACGTTATTGTTGTTGTTGTTGTTCTATTAGATATAGAGGTAGAGGTTAAACCAACTACCCCCAATTCAAGTCTCACAATGGAGGAGAAATGCCTGGGACATGGAATTGTAGAATATGCAACTTATAATAATATTATAGTGCACTTATAATAATTAGGAGACAGAAATCTTGAGGGTTGCATACACTCATGGATGCACTTTTCTGATGTGTGTGTGTGTTAGTTTTTGAAATAGCATTAGCAGCCTTGGGTATTTTATGGCAAGGCAAACCCCAAAACTACAGATAGTGCTCAAAGCAGAAGCACCCTTTTTTCCCACTAGAGTGTTAATATGCTTTGTGGTCTCCATTAACAAAATGTAACCTTTTTTAAAAATATGAGACTTGTACAGATGATTGTCTATCTTGCTTTGACATTTGTTTATCTCTTCCATTTTCTGGGACATTCCTCTCTGAAACTTATAATGAATGTTTAAGAGCTGGAGTCCAGAGGTTTTCATAAGCAATGCTGAATTTGTGGGTCCCCTCCTTGACTTCTGACATATCCATGGTGACTGGATCAGCATTCTTTGTGATAAGAAGACACACGCATCTCTTAGCGATTGACGCAGTCTGTTCATACTCTTTTGGATCTGAAGACCATATTATTGTATTATTATTCTTAAAGGAAAGGGTAAGAGGAATATTTTTATAAACTGCTTGTTACTCTAAAATCTCTACACTTCAAAATGCAACGATTAATTCAATACTTGGGTTTCTAGCTACTTATCCCTTTTCAGCAGATAACTGAGGATTATGTTATATGGTGAGAAAAAAGAAAAACAAGTTGACTGTTATGAGATGACAGTAGCTTGCAACCATGGGAAATAAAATTCTAAAATCTGTACTATGATGCAGTGAGAATCCTTACATTCATAGAGTAAACCTGTCCTCCTCCTTTAGAAGTATTTTCCATTTGATACTAGGAAACTTGAGGGTGTTTTACTTGAGTTCTCCTAATTCAGGACACTGAAGTTTCCTTATTAGTAAACATTTATAAGGAATAGATTCATTCTCCATGTCTAGGGGACATAGTCATTATAAATAAGCGAAGATCTCTGGCTTTACCTAAAGGAACATATGAGAAGCTTGCACAGTGTCAACCAGCACTGAAGTGACAGAGAAAAGTCTACTTTGCATCAACAAGCTGCCCCCACAGAGAATGTGGCCTAAAGTACTATATGGGGGTGGATCTCTGTAGGGGAAAAACAGCTCCTTATTTATGGAAGCTGGGGAGCAGCATACCAAAGACTCTTCATCTTTCAGGAATCCCGGTGCTTATCATGTATCCAACCTGTGGGTGAAACTGGAGGGTTGGGGGCGGGGGATACAGTTTGGTTTTGAACCATTGCAATTTGCCCAGATCAACTGTTACAGGTTGACAACATTTTGGATTAAAAATACTAGCCTATTTCTTTTTGGAAACTTCGCCAATCACAGCCAGTTCTGAATTGGAAAGAACTGCATGTGAACAATAGTGAAAGGGCCATGGGTCAGTGGCAGAGCATGTGTTTCACATGTGGAAGGTACCATGCTGCTAGCTTGCTCTATAACAAAATATGTAGTTTAGCTGTGACTGCCATAAGGTAGAATCCTTCCAGCTGCCAGGAATGAAGAAACGGATAATGTGTTAGCCTAGTCAGAAAGCGGTAGAAAGTAGGAGGTCATAGTGGGAACACAGTGTACTTGTTTTGTATATTTTCTGCATAATACTGTGCTGTATTTTTGAAATTGTAATGTAAGAAATGCATTCCGGTTAATCTTATAGAACTCATGCTAATGTTTCTGTTCTCATTGATGTGTTGTCTCTGAAGTAGCCTTCTTGGCTACGGAAGGGTTGCTTTCCCAACCAACACTTAGTTAATAATTAAAAAATGAATTAAATAATTGAGGAGTTACACTGAGCCATCCATATTTTAGTACTTGGGAATGCTTCCAGTGGTAGGCGTTTTGGTAAAGAATAATTGTAGTGAATTTAATTTGCTATACTTTTATCAGAAATCATCCTTTTATCAGAAACAGAATTTACAGCTGAATGTTATCACTGGCAGATTTATCTTCTCCACCCTAAGTATTGCTAAACTGCTTGAGAATTACTTGTGAACAATTTGGTGTGGGAATAGACTGAACTGTCTTCCCCAAAGCATTTATTCTACTGTTTTGCATGAGACATCAAGGGGCTGCAATCTTGACAACTCTGAGAAGGAACATTTGCCCCTCCAGGCTCTGATATTCCTAAATTCTTTACAGATTATGGTCATTGTTTCTAGTGCCAATTTAAAAAAAAATCAGACACTTAAACAAAAATTCTGGTGTGTCGTTCTAAAGAGTGGAGGTTTCTCCAGGGAGATTCAAGGAATAACTAAACTGGCATGGAAGGTTATTTCACTAACTGTGAGCTACTTTTGGTTAGTACTGCTGTTGGAACTTTCAGCTAACAAGCAAGTACTTTACAAAAGCTGGGAAACTGATTTCTGCCTCAGACTATTTCCACAATTAATACTGTACTGGTTAATTAAATACTAGGTTTCTAGGATATGGGCCTAGATGTATTCAGTAATATTTGCCATCACATGTGCTTTGTTATTCCATGAGAGTTCAGATCCCTGATTTCAAATGTTGAATAGTATGTATTTTGTATTAGTAACACTAGTTAATCATATTATGGTTTCTTAAGTGGTGCCAATACAATGTACTCCTCTGTTTTGGATTTGGGTTGGTAAACTCTCTGTCCTCGTGACATGCCTACCAATAATTGGTTGATCTTGTTGGGCTTAGGCTTGTTTGCAATGAGCTCTTTATATTTCCTTCTGGATGAATTTATCTCTGCTCCTTTAAATAAAAGTACTATGTTAAAGCTCCAGTTTAACTCAGAGGCCTCTGAGAAACACTCAAATCTTCATTCCTGAAATACATTAAGTGAGAATATTTATTCCACTCTACCCCCAGTTAAGAGCATGTAATCTACTGTTACAAGTTTTCCACATTTTTATTCCGATGAAGATTTGCCAAGGTGAAATTGATATTCACTTACAAAAGGTAGCTTTTGCATAAATGATAGGTTTCCTAATAATCAAAAAGTAATACAAATAAAGCTGCAAAGGCAGTCAGAATTTCATATTGCGAAGTTCCCGTTACTTCCTTGCCTGAACCTAGTCAGTCTATAACAGCTTGCTTTTTTCTCTGCAAAGTTCAAATTGGATTTTGTGTGACTCCCAGGTGGTCTCCCATTCAAACTGCTTGTAGAGCCATTCCCACCTACAGTGCTAATGAAGCACCAATGCTGAGAAGGCCAGTTGGTTTGAGTTTGATGGACTTCCTGCCCGCTCCCAGAACGGCTGGTGGCAGGAGCAGAAAGAAGGGCTGTTCCTTCCATGCTGTCCCCAGGATATCCATGGGAGTCCTAGAGGGCCAAGACCCCGCAGTGACCTGATTTTCTGTCCAGTTCACATGAATAGTTTGGATAACTGTGGTTAGTGTGACGTGGACATAATCATTATCTACCTGAGCCTTACAGTGACTGACAAACTTTACTGTTCTGTTTAGTGAATGAGATTATAATGGGGCTGTAATGCTTGTGACAGATTAGCATAGGGGAAATGACGGCTTCTCTACATGAGGTAGAAGTTTGGAAGCATTTTTCAGGATGATGCTGTTCTCCAGAGCTTCCAGTTATCCAACCTTTTCTTTTCTTTTAAAGTATGGAAAATCTGGTGTTACATTTTAAAACATGACAAACCAGAACGAAAGTCTTGTGGAATGGAGACAATCCTCTTTATTTCAGTTATGCCACAGCTCCACTTTGTGGTTTGATAACAGAATATGTATAGAAAGTACAAACCCAAAGGAAGTAACCCATGTAAAGGATGCATTTTTGCTTCACAGTAAAAATGGAAGAAGGCTCTGTAGAACAGTAGAGAAGAGAATGAAGAAAATAATTACATACGGTATAGACTGGATATAAATATTTCTTTTTTTCCCTTATTCAAATTCAGAGTTGTTTGAGGTGGTGTGCAAAATGCCTGGTTTTGTGTATGATGGATCCCCTTCACTAGAACAACATCAGACTGGAAAGCTGCAGCTGTGGAAATTTCAACAGAACCATTGCTTAGTCCTACTGCATTTTTTAAGGGTCTGATATTTGAGTTTGAGTAGCTAAGTACATATACGATACATGCAAAGCTGTTTACATATGGCTGTTTACATTAAACTCAGCTGGACCAATTGGGAAAGATTTGGGTATCAACCTTCATATTCTCAGTCTGGATTAAAATCTGGGCTGGAGAGAGTGAAGGGGTGGAGGCTGTGGCATCAGGGTGCCTGCAGGCCACCCTCTGGGGACTCTTGGTCTGGTGCAGCAGTGCCAACTGGCACCCACTGCCACCACTGAGAGTAGTTCCCCCTGTTCCCCCTTCCCAAAACACTCTCGTCCCTTGGGGACAGCGGACCAAAGAACCCAAGGGGGCCCTTTGCATTGAGCTTCTTTGCCGTCCACCTGTGTTCTCAGGGGAGTGCAGCCTATGCTGTGCTTAGCAGTAATAAAGAACATGGGTGTTAAAACATGCTGCATCTCTTGGGAGCTTCCCCCTTTCACCCCAAAGCACATGGTCTGAGTTCTGGTGAAAACCGCTGGAAGCTTTGTTAAGGATTCTGGCATGGGTGCAGAATGGGGAAAAGGTTGGTCAGATTCTGAGCAAACACCACTAAGTGGTCAAAAGAGGCAAATCAGTTTCGGTGCACAAAGGAGTCAGTCTCAGTAGCACGTCAGATTTCCCTTGCTCTAGAGAGGAACCCACCCACCCCCCAACTGCAGAGGCAATAAATCCCCCATGGAGCAACACACCCTTATTACTGGCAGGCTAGTTCTTGTCTGTGCCTTTCCTGTGATAGACTTAATGAAAACCAGTGAAGTTTGGCTCATACTGACATCCTAATGGGAAGTTGTTATATGTGAAGGAAATAAGTAAGAGGAAATAATTATTGAGAAAATCGTAACAATAACTGTAACTGTCAAGTTGGTATGAAGCTCATGCAATTGTATGAGGCCTTATTTATTTATTTTGGGCTGTAATCCTAAACACACTTTCTATGGAGTAAGCCCCACTGAATTCAGAGGGTCTCACTTCTGGTAAATACATTTAGGATTATACTGTTAGTATGTACAGTGCTTTACAAAATAGTAACAGTGTGTGGGAAGTTAGTGCAACTTTATACCTTGTTTTGTCAAGTTCCTCTGATTGCACTGCAACTCAGGCAGGCAGCTGTGTGGTTTGTTGTATGTGTAAATTTGGTATATTTGGAGAGGTGAGGAAAATATGTTTTGCATTATGTACAGAAAAAAAGCACTCACAGAAGCACTCAACACATAATCCAGAGCTCAGTGCTGATGTTAAAAGGTGTTAAGGCTGAGTGCTGGCTCAAATTAAGCTTCACAGGCCTACAATTTCTTATTTATGAAAGAATGATGGGAACATCTGCTGAACTTATTGTCTTGGCTCCTGTGTGCCCTGGAGGTATCCTCCCAGCACTGTTGAAGAAGAGGCGCTTGGAGAGTGCCTTGTGTTCAGAGCTGTTGTGGCATCGCACAGCAGGACTGTGGCCATCCAAGGAAATGTCACAACTGAAGGGCTTCCCATCTGCAGGCGCCTCAAGAAGTGTGAGAGGGAGAGAGAGGATGCCTGCTTTCTGAGAGGCATATGATGGAAAGGACAGCAAGGAAACAAGAGGGCTGAAAACTTCAATTTTAGCATCCTACTGTGGTATCCAGAAGCGTTTCTCAGAGGAACAAATTTAATGGACCTGAATCCTGAGAAATATATTTTCCTCTTTTGACACTGAAATATGATAGGCTGAGTAAATAGAGTTTAGTACATGTGCTCTTCCTTTTCTTTTCTTTTTTAATGATAAGATGGATCAATTAAATGATAAGATTAACATTAATGATCAGAGAGATCAATTAATGATCAGATAGATCAATTAAATCAGAAGCCATATTCAGCACATACATCGTTATCTGCTACTGGTTGTACATTAGTCTGATGTATGTTCCTATTTTGGGGGGAAGGAGGGCAGCACACATATGTCCAGCAGGAACTCAAACAATGAGTCAGGTTGCAGGAAAAACATTTCAGATAAATGTTAAAAAGGCAGATGGCTTACCTGTAACTGTCATTCTTCGAGTGGCCATCTGTGCATTCACACATTATGGGTGCTGTGCCTGCACAGTGCCTGCAGCCAGGAAAAATTCAAAGCTTTAACGGATTTTGGTGGGAACTCCGCACCCTTCCCCCGCTATACTATAAAGGGCGGAGTGCCCACCATTTTCCCCAGTCTCATGGAGACCGTCCGATTGCCCCCTTGTGAATAAGCAGTAAGCGTGAGGTGCCACCAGTGAAAATGAAGTAAAGAAGGAGCATCTTAATGAATGTGTACAAATGTATATACATATAGGAGTCACACAGAAGGAGAAAACCTTTGTGAACTCAATCACCGACACCGAGTGGGGCCGGCGGGTGGGTTGTGGAATGCACAGATGACCACTTGAAGAATGACAGTTACAGGTAAGCAACCTGCCTCTCTTCGTCGTGGTCTCTGTGCATCACACATTATGGATGACTAGTAAGCTTACCAACTAGAGGCAGGACAGTGTCGTCAGTGGAGAATTGAAGAAAGGACAGCACAACCAAAGGAGCAGTCCTGTCTGGCACGGATGTCAAGTCTATAATGTCTGGTGACTGTGCAAGGGGTTGTCCAGGTTCCCGCCTTGCAGATGTCAGGCAATGGAATGCCAGCAGAAAAAGCCGAAGAGGCTGCCACAGCTCTGGTAGAATGGCCCTTAGATATGACAAGGAGTTCTAGCTTAGACAACTGATATGTCAGTTTGATGGTTTGGACGATCCATTTGGAGAGTCTTCGTGAGGAGATAGCAGAGCCCTTATCGTGTTCTGAGTTCTTAATGAAAAGGCATTTGGTCTTTCTGAAGTTCTCTGTACGGGACCAATAGAAAGCCAGGCAATGGCGTACATCGAGAGAATGGAGAGATTTCTCTATTGGTGTTGAGGGCAAAGGGAAGAAGGCTGGTAGGACAATGGTAGGATTAACGTGAAAAGGTGCAGCGACCTTAGGAAGGAATGCAGGATCAGTCCGAAGAACAACCTTCTCCTTATGAAAGTTGAGGTAAGGAGGGTCAACACGAAGAGCACACAATGCACTTGCCCTCCTAGCCAAAGTGATGGCGACAAGAAAGGTGGTTTTCCAGGACAGCAAGCATAAGTCAGTGGTCGCTAAAGGTTCGAATGGAGCTTTGGTAAGAGCTTGCAATACAATGGATAGGCTCCATGTTGGTGCCACTGACTGAACTGGAGGTTGGAGATTTTGTAATCCTTTCAGGAAACAATGGACGAGAATGTGTGAGAAAACAGAGGAGCCAGATATAAGACCACAAAAGTGAGAGATTGCAGCAACATACACCTTAATAGAAGTAGGTTTAAGTCCATGCTGGTGCAAAGAGAGTAGAAAAAGTAAAATATTGTCAATCGAAGTTGAATGAGGCAGAAAATGGTTGCTCGCTGCAAAGGTGGTAAAATGCTTCCATTTAGCCTTGTAGGAATGGCGGGTCGTCGGTCGTAGAGCAGATTGGAATGAATTTGATACGGGGCGTGTAGGCTCTGTCAGTACCGAGGATGGTGCCGGAGTTGTCGGGACCGATGAGGTTGTTGGTACCGAAGTAGAGGAGGAAGCAATAGTCACTGAACGAGCCACATGGTGAGGTTGAGAGAATCAAGATTGGGATGGTGAATTGCCCTGTTTTCTTGTATAATGAGATGAGGAACCTGTGGGAGACAAATGAAGGTTTGCCAGGAGAGATTGAGGATGGTCGGAAACCAAGGTTGGCGAGGCCACCATGCTGTTATAAGAATTCCCTGGGCTTTGCCTTGAACAATTTTTGCCAGGGTCTTTGTGATTAGCGGGTTCTGGGGGAACACATAGAAAAACATGTTTGTCCAACTCACTATCAGAGCATCTCCCAGCAAATTCGGGCCCACGCCTGCCTGGGAGCAATAATCTGTGCATACTGAATTGGCCGCTGTAGCAAACAGATCTATGGTCAGGGTGCTGTTGCAAAAATGCTGTTGCAAATCTGTTGGTCCAACTCCCACTCATGAGTTATGGACATCCGCCTGCTGAGGGCATCTCCTTCTTTGTTGTCTAAACCAGTGAGATGAACCGCTAGTAGGGTAATCCCCCTGGGGATAGACCAGTCCCATATTTGCAGTGCAAGGTGAGCCAATGGTATCGATTTTGTACCACCCTGTTAGTTGACATAAAATACAGTCATGACATTGTCCAAAGCTACTTGAACAACTCGGTCCCAGAGGGGGGATTCGAAGGATCAGAGAGCTTTGAAAACCGCAAGTAGCTCCAGGTAATTGATGTGCCTGGACTTCTCGTGACCTTGCCAGGTGCCTTGAGAATGTAGGCTGGCACAATGAGCTCCCCATCCCGTAAGGGAGGCATCAGTGAAGAGAGTCATGATGGTTGCAGCTGGTGGAATGGGACTCCTATGGAAAGATTGTCTTTGTTTGTCCACCAAGTCAAAGTCCAACGAATAAAAGCAGGTGGTAGCAAAGGACAGTTTGGAGAGTCATGTTGCGGATGGAAGAGACTGTTGAACCACAGTTGCAGGGGGTCACATTTGAAGTCTGGCGTTGGGTATGACAGCAACTGTGGAGGGCATGTGTCTGAGTAGCTTCTGTATGGAGAGTGCAGGAGTAGGTCAACCAACATGGATGCGAAGAATTGACAATTGAAGCTTGTCCATTCGAGCCTGTGATAGGAATGCCATGGCTTGGATCAAGTTGAGACGTGCTCCAATGAAGTCAATGACCTGTGAGGGAACGATGCAGGATTTTTTGATATTAATACAAAGTCCGAGTTCATCTAAGAGTCTATACGTAGTATCAATGGCTGAAAGTAAGTTCTCTCGGGATGAGGAGACAATCAACTAATCATCCAGGTAGGGGTATATTTGGACACCCTGTAACTGGAGGTGGGCACAGACAGCTGCCATACATTTCGTGAAGACTCATGGAGCAGTAGCGAGTTCAAATGGGAGAAATGTTATACTCAAAAATGTCAAAGCCAACAGTGAACCGAAGGAGCCACCTGTGAGACAGGTGGATGCTAATACGGAAATATGCATCCTTCAAGTCCAGGGAAGCAAACCAATCTTCTCTCCTGAGCAACGGAAGGATATTCTGAAGGGTAGTCATCCAAAATTTCTTAGTCTTGATGAACTTGTTAATGCCACGTAGGTCAAGTATTGAACGTAGACCACCGTCCTGTTTCGAGACCATAAAATATCTTGAGTAGAAACCGTGAAGCCCCTCTGAGCGAGAGATCTGATGAATCACTCCTTTACAAAGTAGCTGGGAAACTTCGTCTCTTAGGACCGCCAATGGAGAAGTGTAACGAATTGGTCCCAAAGGGGGCACGGTATCAAACTCGATTTTATATCCGTGCTCAACGATGGAAAATACCCACTTATCAGATGTGATGGACTCCCAAATGGGGAGTCAGCCTTGCAGCCAGTCCCCAAAAGGGAGGGGGGAAGGTGGGTGAAGAGAAAGAAGATTAGCCCGTGCATCTCAGCAACGCTTCGCTTGTCATTGGGTTAATGGCATTGGCCCTGCTGGAAAAGGGCGGCAGGCTGGCCTCAGTTACGCTGTTGATGAGGCTGATACTGTTGGCAAGGTGGGTAATGCTGGTAAGGTTGATACCGATAGTATCGAGATTGTGGCCACTTACGTCAATTTGCGTTCGGTATCTCCATCTTCTGAGCGGTGGCTTGAGCGTTGTAAATATGCTTGAGCTTGTGGTCCATGTGACCATTGAAGAGACCAGACCCATCGAAAGGCATGCCTTCGATGTGCCTCTTCATCTCATCCGGGAAATTGCAGGAGTATAGCCACATGTGTCGGCGTAAGGCGATGGATCCGACGAGCGCCTGGGAATCCCAGTCTACATGATGCTGAGCCATACTGAGTTGTTGTACGGCTAGCTGCATAGACTCATGGATGAAAACACAGGCCAGGTAGTGTTGTTCTGGGATGGTAGAGGTGATGGATTCCAGCCTCTGCATCAGGAAGTACTGATACCTGGCCATTGTCGCCTCGTAATTTGATATCCACAAGCCTAGCCCCACAGCTGTGTAAATACGGCGCAACATCAAATCTATCTTCCAGCCCTCCTTGTCTCTTGGAGTCGAGTGTTCCTTGTTATTTTGACCTGCGACAACTCGACGACTATTGAATTAGGTTAAGGGTGCTTGAGTAAGAATGCAATGTCCTGCTCCCTAACCATATACATGGCCTCATATCGCTGAGACGTCAGATGTGGCTGGCTCAGAAGCTCCCAGGTGTCCGTCATAGCCTGGTGAAGGGTCGTTATCAAGGGAATGGAGGTGGCGGATGACTACTCTTTACGAACGATGTCATAGAAATGATCGTCATTGAGGTTCGCCCAATGCTTTACTTCGCTCTCCAACAACCTTGCAAGGCGAGCCATGAGCTCTCCAAATGTAGAGTACGACTCTTCTGGTGACCCAGGTCCCTGGGTCGAAATGACGGCATCAGGAGAGGTGGAAACCTGATCTGAGTCCTCAGAGCCCGAGACATAGTGGTAAGGCAGACTAGAGGACGAGCCGGCCGGAGACGGAGGAGGGTTGTAGCCGCCAAGGTGGAAGGCACTTCTGCCCAGGATGGATGAGAGCGATGCCTGTGCACTGAAGGCATGGGATAGTAGCCATACGGTGGAGGGTAGTCCCAATGATAGGACTGAGATGGATCGAACTCTCTGTACGGCATCAAGACCCAGCTCCTGGAGGACTGCCCCAAGACATGCTGGTGGTGACGCACATCAGATGGAGACGGAGGCAGAGATGATGCCTCTGGTGATGATGGCATTGGAGTAGGCGAGTGAGCTGGTGGATGACCTGGTTGAGATCGGGTAGGTGAATCCCATATCTTGTCATGCGACATTGATCCATGGAGCTCCGCCTCGGAGCAATCCAAATTTGAAGGAGCTGACAATGAGATCCGTTGAGGGGATCCAGGTGGTGTAACTTGCATGACAGCCTGAGCGGCCATAGGGACCGATGGGGCAGTCGAATCCCAATCCCTGTGAGGCTCATGGGCAAGCTTGTGCTGCTTGCATTTGGCTTTGTCGGCTTTAGTCTTCTCAGACTTTTTCAAAGCCAATGGATCCTCCGGCCCAATGTGCTTCTGTTTCTCCTTTTGTTTCTGGAAGGAGGAATGGGAGGAGCGAGTGGTCTCCTTGGAAGCAGCCCCCTTGGATGGTGGATGAGGGGAGGACACCATGGGCGGGCCCTCAGAAGAGGCCTGAGCAGCAAGCTCGTTGGAGGCAAGGAGGGCCTGATCCGAAAAGATCTTCCTCAGCCGATTTTCCTGATTCTTGCAGGCCTGTTTGGTAAACAACAGACAATGGCTACATTTGTCAGTTCGATGTCCTTCTCCAAAAAAGAGAAGGCATAGCTTGTGTGGGTCCGTAGGAGACATTTTGGCCCCACATTTGGAGCACTTTCGAAAAGCCTCATGCTGAGCCACCACGAAGAAATGGAAAACAAATGGAAGAATAAGAGTCAAAGAACATAATAAGAAAGAAGTATAACTTTTTTTGTGGGGGGAGGAAAGGTAAAGGAGAATGAGGAAGAACTGCTTAAACAGGGAAGGAAGGGATCTTTGAACTTGGAAAGGATTTCTAACAAGAAGAACAATAAGAATCAGCAACAAGAACAATGAGGAAAATGCAATAGAATAGAGAGTAATGAACAGCTTGAGGCAAAGTGATTGGAGGTCGAAAGAAGATTGAGGAAAATGGTGGGTGCTTCGCCCTTTATAGTATAGCGGGGGAGGGGTACAGAGTTCCCGCCAAAATCCATTAAAACTTTGAATTTTTCCCAGCTGCAGGCACTGCGCAGGTGCAGCACCCATAATGTGTGATGCACAGAGACCACAACAAAGAACAAAAAATATAAAGTCTTAAAAAGCAGCAGTAAAAGCAGCAGTTCAAGCGAATATTGTAGGGATAACATGTATTGTTGTCAACTCTTGAGTCACATATTGGAAATTTTGGAAACAACACTGAATTACTTGTCAGAAAGATACTTATTGAATAGCAGCAATAGACGATTAGATGGCATGATTTATACACATCTGCACACACAGAAACAAACATACGAGTATATTTTGAGGAATGAATAACATTGTGAACAAAGCACCAAATGCAGACTGAAGGAGTGACCGAATAAATCTGGTAAGCAGAATATATCATAAAACTGGCAAATCACAAAATTGTTGTTGTTGTTGTTATTACTATTGTTGCATGCTGACTGTTGCTGGAAGTGGCCAAATGACTAAGAAGATAATTAGATTATTATTTATTATATATTAACAGGCCTTTTTATTATGAACATTCAATATTCTTAGTGCAGAACTGGTGATGATGAAAACTTCAAAAGCTAAGAAGATCATCAATTTTAGAAAAGCCGAGTATGTATAGCCCGTGTCCATCGTCAACTGAGTATACCCTGCATTCCACTCAAACAGGGAGTATCCAGGGAAAAAAGGCAGATGGTATTACTATTGGTCAATCACAAAAATCCCCTTTTTAAGCATAATGCTTAAGGAGGTTGCATACACCATACATTCATGGGTGAAGCTGGTTATCTAGAGCCATTTCAACTGGCTTCTGACTGGATCTGGGTACTGAAACTGCCTTGGTCGCCCTGCCAGCTGACATTCACCCTGTGAGAGGCAGAGGGGGGTACCTCTGTTGATCCTCCAGATCCTTTCGGTAGCACCCCATGGTTCTGGATCAAGTGTCTGGGATAAGAATTTGGGGCATGGATTCATTCTGGAAGGTCATGCGGGTGCCGGTTGCTCTGCCCTATGGCATTTATGCTGCAGGCTCTTATAAATTTCATCTTGTCTCCTGTGCTATTCTGCTTGAAATAACTAGCGTGTTTTTCAGATTTAGAGTAAGAAGCCATCACCCTACTAATAGTCATCACTCTACTCATGGGGTGACTTTGGCCCAGTCACAGCATTGTTGTTCTGAGGATAAAATGGAGAGGAGGAGCATTATGTAAGCTGCCCTGAGTTCCTTGGAAGGTAAAAGGTGAGATATCACTATCAATATAATAAATGTATAAATGAATAAAATATGATCTAGCTGGAGTTGCACATGCCAGGATCACATCTGTGCGAGATCACCTGAGCACTCGAAACATGGGGCTGCATATAAAACAGTCTGGAAATTTTAGTTTCTGAAAAAGCTGAAAGACTGTTGGACTCTTACAGAGATCACTTCATTGCCAAGCACAATTCAAACTGTTGGCCACCTGTTAAGACCTTAAGAGGGCTGGTGCTGGGAGCCCACATCTTCTGAGCTGAGGTGAGGTGGAGTGGCTGGTTTTTAGAGGAGGCAACTTGGGTGTGGAATGCTTGCCTCTTATCCTGTCCTTTGGACATCAAGGAAAGCCCATATTATTTCCTCCAAGCTTTTTGTTAGCTTCATTGTGAGTGAGCGAATGATCCTGCCATTCATTTAACCTGCCCATGGTTTTGATTTGTTAAATCTTAAATCTTACTTTCAATTATTTGTTTCTATGTTATTTTAGTACAGGCAGGATTTCGAAGAGGGAGAGGAACTAGAGATCAAATTGCCAACATCCTCTGGATCATGGAGAAAGCTAGGAAGTTCCAGAAAAACATCTACTTCTGCTTCATGGACTATGCTAAAGCCTTTGATTGTGTAGATCACAACAAATTGTGGCAAGTGCTTAAAGAGATGGGAGTACCAGACCATCTTATTTGTCTCTTGAGAAACCTATACGCAGGTCAAGAAGCAACAGTGAGAACTGGACACGGAACCACTGATTGGTTCAAAATTGAGAAAGGAGTTTGGCAAGGCTGTATACTGTCGCCCTGCCTATTTAACTTATATGCAGCACACATCATGAGAAAGGCGGGGCTAGATGAATCACAAGTTGGAATTAAGATTGCCGGGAGAAATATCAACAACCTCAGATATGCAGATGATACCACTCTCATGGCAGAAAGTGAACTAAAGAGCCTCTTGATGCGGGTGAAGGAGGAGAGCGCAAAAGTTGGCTTGAAACTCAACATTAAGAAAACTAAGATCATGGCATCCAGTCCTCTCACTTCCTGGCAAATAAATGGGGAAGAAATGGAGGTAGTGACAGATTTTATTTTCCTGGGCTCCAAGATCACCGCATACAGGGACTGCAGCCAAGAAATTAAAAGACGCTTGCTCCTGGCAAATCTAGACAGCTATTTGCTATGGCAAATCTAGACAGCATACTAAAAAGCAGAGACATCACCCTGCCAACAAAAGTGCATATAGTCAAGGCTATGGTTTTCCCAGTTGCAATGTGTGGCTGCAAAAGCTGGACCATAAGGAAGGCCGAGCGCAAAAGGATTGAGGCCTTTGAATTGTGGTGCTGGAGGAGACTTCTGCAAGTCCTTTGGATCGCAAGGTGATCAAACTGGTCAGTCCTAGAGGAGATCAACCCTGACTGCTCTTTAGAAGGCCAGATAGTAAAGATGAAACTCAAATACTTTGGCCACCTAGTGAGAAGGAAGGACTCCCTGGAGAAGAGTCTAATGCTGGGAACAATAGATGGCAAAAGAAGAAGGGGACAGCAGAGGATGAGGTGGCTGGATGGGGTCACTGAGGCAGTTGGTGTGAGCTTGAGTGGACTCCGGGGGATGGTGGAGGACAGGAAGGCCTGGAGGAATGTTGTCCATGGGGTCGCGATGGGTCGGACATGACTCCGCAACTAACAACAACAACAATAACAACATGTTATTTTAAAATATGCTGTAATCTTCTGGATTATTATTGATAGGTAGGTTGTAAATATTTTGAATATCCAAGCAAATGTGAAGAATGCAGCATTAAATTACAGTCCTTTCTAGTTCTACTGTTTTGCATCCTTTTTATTTCTTTTACATTCTTATTTGAGAAGTTGTACTGTGTTGGGACTTTTTGCTTGTGGAGTTAGTCTATCAGGGGTGTCTTTATTTTAACAACATTATGGGTTAATGTTGGGGCTTGGTCATGGAGTTAGTGTGGGTAAGTAAACTAAAATCAATTTTAAAAATGGCAAAATAAAGGTATTGAACACATTTTCAAATATATTCATATTACTTATTTATTTGTTTTTGGATTTATATCCTGCCTTTTTCCTACAAAGGGCTCAAGGCAGCTTACATCATTCTCTTCCTCCATCTTATCCCCACAACAACGGCCCTGTGAGATAGGCTGGGCTGAGAGTCTGTGACTGGCCCAAAGCCACTCAGTTGGCTCCATGGCCGAGCGGGGACTTGAACCCAGGTTGTCTGAGTCCCAGTCCCAGCTCTTAACTACTATGCCACACTGGCTCTCAAATGATTAAGTAAATCATTTTTACTTAAAATGATTATGTGGGGAAATTTTCTCCAGACTATGCTGCATTCAAGAAATTTAAGAAATTGATAGTTAAATCATAATGCATGTCTCAGGGTACGTGCTTGCAAGTACAACCTGTGGATTAATTGCAGCTGACAGACTGAATAGCTAAACTGTCTGTGGAACATTTTATTTCAGCTGGCTAAATGGTGTTTCATTCACAAAAGGTCCCACACATAGAGCACTAGCTGTCAGCATTCTAGACTAGCTTTCTTTCTTCTGATAGGAAAGCTTTATTTGTGTAGGAATGTATTTCATGGGGGCTATATGAGCTTCCATCTGTAATCTGAAGTGGTAGAGTCCAGGCTCAGGCTTAGGCCTCCATGTATGAGCTGCACGTTTATGGTTATTTGATCTGCAATATCTTTGGGCACTGCACCCCTTGGAAATTGGTGTGTCCAGAATGAAGATGGGAGGAGGAGTCTGGATTGGTACTGGGGCATCTTTCAAGCTTTCCATATCTGTACGTTCAGGAGGAGAAGAGGAAGCAAGTACAAGTAGTCCTGGGGTTACGGATGACTTTCATTCCTGAGAATGTCCTTAAGTCAAATTTGTATGTAAGCTGGATCACATATATAAAAAGCCAATAAAACACTTGAGAAACACTTCCATACACACTAAAACATCTTAAACACAATGCAGCATTTTAATAATGATGATAATGAAGAAATAAATAATAAAGTAACTACAGATACTGAAAAGAGAGAGAGAGAGAGAGAATCTGTATGTATATATGTGTGTAGGTATACAGTACAATTCTTAAAACAGTTTAGATAGAAAGAAAGAAAGACTAACACTTCTTGAGGTAACATTAAGCCTAAGATTAACTGGATAATGATGGAAAAGGGACTGGTGCTGGAGACTCAAGGTTTGATTGTGCTGCTGGAGGGGGACAGGTTGCTTTCTAGTTCTGCTTTGCTTCTTGCCAGTGCCACATTTTCCCTCCGTCCCTCCCTCTCTTCCTATTCTTCCCTTTCTTCCTCTCCTTTCTGCCCAGCACTCTCCACTTGCTGCCTGGTGCCCATGGGCACCCCCTTACTGCTCATGGACAAGGTGGGACTTCCAGGTTTGCTTGTTTGTAAGTATGGGTTGCTTGCAATCCAGATGTTCATAACCCAGGGACTACCTGTACAAATAAGAGCTTACATGTAACACTTGCATCATTAACTTATGTGTATGATCTACACTGCAATGTCTGATTATAGCTGCAGAGAGAACCATAGAGCGCAGTGTCTACAAGAATGGATTTCTGCGTTTCCCTGCTTGCCTAAAATGGCTGCTGACCAGCCACAAGTTGTCTGCAAAATTATGGAGGACCCTTCTCTTTTACTATCAAATCATTTGTAGAACTAACTATTTGGAACCCTGTTTAAATTTCCACTGAAATAATGCGAACTGGTTCTTGAAGCTCTGCATTAACTGTGTGGTAGGCAGTTTGGTCTGAAAAGCTGCCTTTCCGTAAGTAGGTGTTTGGACTGTGCTCCAGGCATTTCTCTTATCTCTTTGTTTTGTGACCCTAGTGACAAATGTCAGACACCATGAAAGTGGGAAAATTGGATAGGTCAGGACACTGGAAATGGGATATGGAGCCTCTCTCTCCCAGGTCACTGATTCTACTTTGATCTGGGTCACAAGTAATGAACAGTCATTACTTGCTTAAAGCTCTGCAGTAACCTCTGGGAAGTGAATTGGTGGTCTTGCTTCCAGTCCCTGTGGACAAATATCCACCTAACAAACACTCCAAGTGACACCACTGCACACTTAGCCACTGCACATCTGGATCAAATTTCGACTATGGTTTCATAGTGCTGAAAGTCTGGGAGCCACACTCACTCAATCCCACTCTTCCCTTTTGGAATCTCCTGACTATAGTTTTGAATTTCCAGGGCCTAATTTTGGATCCTCATCCTTTGATCATGGAATAGTCTCCTCCCATATAAATATCCTGAAGAATTCTACCTTGACTGTCAAGATTCCAGCAAACCGTGGGAATGTTTTGTTGTTGATGATTTCTCTTATTATTTATCTATCCCATTTATATGCCACCCCATAGCCTGAGGTTCCCTGGGTGGCTCACAGTGCAGAGATTTCTCTTACAGATTTTATGATGTTTACATTGCCTTTGATACACAGGGTGCTTTATAGAGGTAGAAATGCATAAATAAGAGAGGCCTGTGCCTATCTGCTGCAAGTGAGCAACTACATGTGTGTGGAGCAGTGGCTGCCCTGGTTGTTGCGCGTATCAGTTTTGAGCTTCCATGTAGTCTGAAGTGCCTGATCCTGCCTAGTCTTGTAAGCTAAGCAGGGTCAGGCCTGGTTAGAACCTATAGGGGAGACTTGAGTCCTGCACTGAGCAGGAGGTTGGGCCCAAAGGCCTTCTAGGCTCCTTCCTACTCCAGTATTCTAAAGCACCAGTACCATCACATTCATCCTCTACCCTTTAATGAAGGTGTGTCAGGCCTGCATCTTTTTGTCTGTCTTCTGGCTTCCTAAAACATGGGGGAGTGTGCAGGCCATAGTGGGGCTGGGGGCTGGATGGATTTCTTCTCTCCTGTCAGCCTCTGCAGGTTGTCTGTACCTAGAGTTCTACTCTGGCTGTCCTGAAGATTTTAGTATATAATAGTCCCCAGACTCGCTGGAAAGCTCTGCTAGCTGAAAAAGAGAAGATTGAATAGAGGCCGTGGGAAGTTGTTTCTTTGCTACCTTCATTTTCTTCTAAATATACCTGATTGTAGGCCCATACCAGGACTTGATTGCATTCACGAGGAGTTTTTCTCTAGGAGCACTCAAACTGTCTCTGGATTTGTTTTATCACTTGCAACTCTAAGAAGTACCACAGAGCCAAATGAGTTTTAGTATGGAGAGGGTCCTCAGGAGTGATTGTGTCAACTGTCTGGGCCATCCCTGCAATCCAGAGATCTGCCTGCGATTCAATAGAACCACGAGTCACTTGGGCTGGAAAAGTCCCAAGGAGCTTCTAGCAGCCACCTGGATCCACTGGCCTCATGGCTAGGCCACCTCCCAGAGAGGAAAACTTGGCATTAGTCTAAATCTCAACAGGCAGTGATCTGACCACAACAAAGGGACCGATTCAAAGCCCTCCATCTTCAAATCGGTATCCTCATGCCCAGCTGAGGAAAAAAAATCTAGCATGTGCCTTGCTAAATGCACTGGGCTGATGACATATTTGGATAGTCCCATGGAGTCCATGAAATCTTGAGCAGCCCCAGATAAGGTCCCTCAGTGCGGCTGTTAGGATCCCAGGTACAAGAGCCTGAGGGAACTCAGCATCACATCACCTCTGCCAGCTCACCTCTGGCATTTAAAAGCATATTCTGGGACCTGACGGCAGGCTGATAGACACCTGCAGGTGCAAGGCAGAACTGACACAAGCATTAGCTGCCTGCGCCACATTCCCCTCAGCTGGCAGACCCTCCTCCCAAAGCCACATCTTCCTCTATCTGTTGCTACACAAACTGAGGCCCCATGGATTCCCCACCTGTCCCCATATCTTTCCTTGAGAGCCTATCCTCAGGCCCTAGGAAAAGAAAAAAGCAATACTCCCAAAGTCACTGAGCAAATCAAATATTTGGGGGCCCTGCCACCCCCTTGAGCAGCTCACCCAAAGGAGCAACTCCCTTTGTTGCCATCCCCCTCAGGGTCATATTTACTCAGGCATTGCCACCCTGATCCTCAGACAATTCCAGTGAATTCTGGGAAGGCAGCTCCCTTGTCAGCTAGAGCAACTCCTCTGAGAAACCAGGTCCCCATTCAGCAAGAGCAAACAGAGGAGAAAATGATTGGTAGAAGCTAGGTGTCCAGTTCACTTCCCACTTGGAGGATGTCCCAATTGTTGGCAAGGGTCCTGTTGGTGTTGGCATTCCAAAGGTGGGCACTTCATAGCCCTTGGGCATCTTGATTATGAATTATTGCAGGTGCCCAAGTCCCAAACTGCCCTGCAAGCCTCCATTTAACCTCCATACAGCCCTCTCCACTGGTACTAAGAAAAGTGCCATTGACTGGACCACAGGAGAGGAGAATACAGCTCAGTGTCCAAAAAGACTGAAAGTTCCCCATCCTTCAGTGGGGCCAGGGGATGGTCCCTGCTCATGCTGACTGCTGCATTTGTCCATGCGTGTTACTGGTATGCAGCCATCAGGGGCCAAAAGTATTGACCACTACCATTCCAGGAAAAGATCCTAGTCTCCACAACCACTGTGGCTTCCTCTGCCTATCTCTGTTTTCCAAAAGTCCCTCTCATTCATGTGACAGATGAACTGCTGAGGAAGAGATGTGAATATACATACTTGAAGAGAGATGGAACATTATGAGCAAGCATATTAATGTGCTTTGTCGGTCTCATTTCTGATTTGTTCTGGGAAGTGACCCTCAATGATGGGAGTCTAGATAGCTAAAGGCTTGTTTCTTATTTCCCTGCTACATGCGGAGACACTCTGGCCAGCCCTGTCAGGCACCTGGAAGAGGTGTCTCCAGCTATGTGTCAGTGGTGGGAGCAGATGGGGCCATAGACCGAAAACACCTTGAGGCCAGCCATGCCTGGTCAAGCAGGCATGAAAGTTGCAAGCGTCCATATAGGGAAATTCATTTATTTATTGAATGGAGCTGGTCTTTGAGCATAATAAAGTATGTATGTATGTATGTATGTATCTATCATCTATCTATCTATCATATAGGGAAAGGAGTGTGTGCATTTCCCTGGTGCTGCCCCATGTGCATAAAATAGTTCTAGTTTCCACAGTGGTCCCTGAACCTTGATGGATTTTGAAATTACATATTGAGATAGATGTTCATATTATTCTGATGACAAAAGCCTGTCTTTAGATACTGTTGGACACAGATTTTAGAAGGAAAGGGGCACACCTACCAAAACCATATGCTTTTCTGTAAGGTAACACTGTGCGTGGTGGTGGTCATGGCCATTTTTTTCCACTTTTCACATAAAGGGGCACCAGAAACACCAGTCCTGTCCTTTTGCAAGAATGTTTCATATTCCCATACTAGGTATATTTGTCTCTGGATGGTTAAATGGAATCTGTCTCTGTCATTTTCTCACACAATCTTTCCCATGTGCACATGCACACACACTGCTAGCTACACTAGCCAATTAAGGAAAAAAGTGTGTTTAATGCTTTCTCTGATGTTTAATCAGATCTCCCCCCAGCAAGGAGAAAACATATTGATATGCCATGGTCCATTTCTCATAGACTGTGAAACAGGGTATGTTGCAATTCCAATTACATATATATTCTCCTTCCCTGTTTCTAAACTATTGTGTACTAGTCTCATCTATTAAACAGCTGTTGCATGTCACTGCAGAGACGTAGGATTTGCATATACATTTCAGTATTAAACATATCATGGTTCAGTCCTTAGAATATTGTTTTGGTAAGATACACGTTTGAACAGAATTATGCAAGCTCTGGTCACAACGTAACTGTACACACACGTACAAACTTGCATATACATATCCATAGTGCTGTATTCTTGCAAGCTGTATTTGGGAATTAACTTTATCTGCTAGATCCAAAGGTCATATACTATAGACCATATTCATCTTTTTTAGGATTACCACTCATTTGCTGACCTGTTTGGTGGGTACTAGATATAAGTCTTTGTGAGATGTATTTGTGTACTGGTAGACAGTGTGTGGACAATACATATAATCTTCAAATATATACATCCCAAAAATGTTTGAATGTTTGCCTTTTTTGGTCTAGTTTACTATCCCGTTTCTTGATTTTCCTGCTGCTTTTCCTGCTTTCTTTGAGAAGTGCTTCTTGTACCATGATTTAGTTCATATGAAGACATATTTATCTACTGAACTCTCTGTTGCCAAAGTACGTTAGAGGTGGCTGACTCTGGCATGCAGGTGTCATTACAGGAATTATTTTATTGCAACACCTGACTATATGATATTGCTTATGAATAGTAGCTATGAACTTCAGGGTTTGTCATGGAATCACTGAATCTTTACATATTCTTTGAGTAAGCAGCATGGATGAACTTGGTCTAAACGTTTTCCCATTCCATTATGTAGTCATTAAGGCATTATCTTTTGTTACAATTGAAACAGGTATAGACACCTATTATATTCAGAAACTCCCCCTCAAGGGGCAAACTATACAGTACTTCATTGAAATTTTCATGGCCCAGCAATGCAAAGGACCAACAATAAGAGTCTCTTGCTTCTCCTTCACCAATTTGAAACACCGCAGTCACCTTCTGCAAGCTGGGGCTCTTTGGGAATTTTGGATTTTGACTTCTATCACTGCCAGTGTATCCGCTAGCCAGGAAGGCTGAGGGTTGTAGTATAAAACATCTGGAGAGCACCAGGTTGGGGAAGGCTACACTATGGCTTTGTTTCCAATGGTCCAAGCTAACCTTTGAAATCAAGAATTTATTAAGAGTTTTCATTTTCTGCAAGGATTACAGTGAATAAGAAATCGAGAAGACTTTTACAGCTACTATTCTGTTCTGAAAGCAGACACAGTATCCCTGTAGGTGGGACCATTGGGAAGAAAAAGGCCTTCTAATAATTTTTGACCCTGTTATTACTGTCTTGGTCTTGGTGAAATGCCTGAAAATTCAGTCTTTCAATCTGTTACATAGGTAGATAATGATAAGATACAAAATGTACACTGTGTACCACTTGAACAAGGAATCCAATTACCTGGTCACTAAAGTTGCTGTTTTGGGACGATGCTGTTACACAAAACAATGTATAAAACGTATGCCACTAAATTTCTTTCTATACTAATTTAACATATCTTGGAGCATATATTCTATGCTTAGAACCACCCAGAGAACTTCAGCTGTGGGTGCTATAGAAATGAAATAACTAAATAACTAACTAACTAAATAAAATGGAGATAGAAGATAATATGCATATCTGGATGTGCTTAGCATCATAAATTGTGGAACATTAACAATAGATCCACCTGATAATATATAGCAGGACTAAGAAAAATACCTTTAAGTTACGTGTGGGTGATTATTCAGTTTATTATTTTTAAAGACCCAAGAATTTATTAAGACTATCTTATCAGTGTTCATATTTAGCACAGGGACATATTTATTTTCTTCACCTGCTGCTTTCTGTTTATACTAAGGTATTACTTGAAAATAATTTTGTCAGATTATTAGCTGAAACAAAGTACACCTTTGGAACCCTCCACATCTGTTATTGTAAGAATGTTGGAGGGGACTTTGTGGAAAGCCTCGGAAGCATTGTTGTTAATTTACTTACTTCATCACTTTCATGAAAGAATAAATTGCTCTTTGCTTTCGGAAGCCTACAGACTCTGAAAGAAGCGAAGTTACGGAGCTAAGAATGGGGATATAGAAAAATACAATTCCTGTTAATTTTACATCAGGACTCTCCTGTTCACATCTCTGAATGCAAATGCTTTTTCCTGTGACTCTAACACATTCCTGAGCTTGCACTTGTCTTCACAAAATACATGCTTTAGATAAACATGCACTTTAAAACCTCCTCCTCCTCATTATTACATTGCCTTTATATCCTGAATTTTTCCCTCTTGTAAGTAAATATTAATTTTGAGGGGAAAGTACACATTTGGGTGTGCATTAGAAAAAAAGGGCATCCAATGTGTACTTTTCCCATTTGAAAAAAAGCATGAAAAAGTTTGGAAATGCAAACTAGGTGGAACATGTAGACAGAACTCAACTCAACATGAAGTTTCTTCTATCCCTGTCACTAGCTGAGAACAAATAAGAAGTTGAGGGTTCTCTGAGGTGGCTTCCCTGGGTTCTCAGCAGACACAGTGTTTGAAATCACTCTAAGAAGTGAACAAGTAGATTTAGTTCAATGTAAGGAACATTAAGGTGGTACCAGACTCATAATTTCACATATGTAGAATTGGTCAGGGCCATTTCTCACCTGTTCATCCACCTCAAAATTCTTTTGGCATTTTTTTGGGGTAAGGTGAAATTCTGTTTTGGAGGAAAGGTCAGTGTATGAGAGGTTTAACCCACTGCTTTTATTGAGGCTTCATCTGTCATTTTCATTGCTAGAAGAAAAAGAATTTACACAATTCTTTTCCTGGTGTTTGTATTTGTCTGCCTTTTTATATATTGTATTATCTAAGCACAAGGTGATGGTATGGTATGACTCCAATATAGAGGATTTGAGATTGTTCATAAGAATTTTGTACTGCTTTGTTTGAAATTTAATACCAGGCTTTCATCCTTCTAAAAATAACCCCACAAAAAAAGCCTGGAAAACATGAGAGAAGCCTGGGAGGATGACAACTTTGTAAAAAAAAAAAATCTGCAAACTTCTGTGAGGGAGGGTCCTGATATAGGCCACCTGCAGAGGAAAAGAGCAAGACAGGACTGTGGTCCTACCCTGCATTTGTGGTACACAGAGTCATTTGCCTGGCTGCCATGGAAACCAGGAAGATGCTCTAGGTAGCTCTTCTGATGTTCTTAGCTTGTCATTTGACAGAAAGCATCACCATCATCTTTCTTATTTATTTATTTGATTTGATTTGCAGTCCATATGAAACTGTGGTGCTACTGGAAGCTGCTATGGTATATTTTCCTGTACTTTTAATAGAGATAATTCTACCAATAGCTGCTGCTGCTCTTATGTGAGATTAGGGCACGGTGATACAAATAGTACAATCTTAGAAGAAATAAAATGAGATCCTTCTCAACATATGATAATAAATATAAGTCTGTCACTTATACAAAATATAAGTAACAGACTTATATTTTTGCTCAAGTTGTGAAAACATAAGAAAATCAGGCCTTTGATCAGATTCCACTGGAGACAGGTGAAAGTGTATTAGCCATGCCAGTGAGAACACCAGTTGTTGCAGGACTCTAAGGAAGTTTCCACCTTGCCTAGAATATGCGATTGCAGGGAGGGAGGGAAAAATCTAACAATGCTCTATTGATTGTGCACCTGAATTTGGATGAATGAGCTAAGGGTTCTTGCGATAAGCAGCCTTGGCCCTGTATTTTGCTATACTGTATATTCACAATTAAGAAATTCAATGTACCAAAAGCATTGAAAAGCTTCTACTTTTACATAAGGCCAAGCCTCTGTCCAATGCAATAATACAACCAAAGAAGCAGTCAAGTCTTATAATCATTCAAATTCCAAATTTGTAATCCCTACCTGTGTGTTTCCTTATGTGACTCCAGGTCAGACTCCGTCTCAAGGGCCATTTGGTTGTCTTATTAGGTTCCAGATTTTGGTGTGTTTCATGTACTGGGAATATTCTAGCTGCTGTTGCAGGACAAATAAGAATGTCTCTGCCAGAGAAGAGCGAAGTACTGGTGGAAGTGCTTGAGAGAATCTGCCTTAATTTTCCTTGAGGTTATGATTTTTTTCCTGCATTTCTTTGGCAATACTTTTTATCTCTTTGTTTTAGTTCTCTAATCAGCAAAACAGAAAATATATCCCCATGGCATAGTTAGGGTTTATCCATTCATCTTTATCCACTGCTTTGAAGCTGAGGAAAACTGTATCTGCTGACTGTTAGCTATTTATCATATTGTATTGAACTCCCTCTCCACAGTACTTCTAAACAAGCATACCCATGCCAAAACACTTATCTGATTCCTATTAATCTGTGAGTAACAGTGGTTAAGTGGATCCATGGTTGAAATGCCAGGACACATTTGTGTCTCAGGCAAAATATGCCAGAAAGCTGCTTCAAAGGGCAGCATTGCACCAATACAGCTGGCTCACAAGTTAGATCCTCATTTATTCCCAGCCACCACTTCAGGAACAACATTGGCGTCCATCTTTCAGGTATAAATAAGTAGGGGGAGGGTAAGGGTTAGCAAAAATAAATTTCATAGAAACAGTTTATCTATATAAATGATGCTGCCTTATGCGAAATCTGACCATTCATTCCTCAAGCCCAGCAGCCTTGCTAAGTGAGATCATTATGACTGGAGAAAGGAAGACTGAAATGGGGCATTTATGCATGCTGACCTTCTGCTGATCCATGGAGCTCTGGACCCTTCTCAGGGGAGGCATTCTACCCACCTGGAAGAGCGGGTGGCAGAGAGGGGCAAAATGGAGGAGGGAGCTATACTTCCTCTTCATGCAGCACCCAAGAACTTCTCCATGTTAGTTAGAAAAAGGATTAAATTGTCACTTGCACTAATTCCTTTTTTCATAAAAGCCCCTGGGAAGATGAAGGTGCAGCAGCTACGGAAGAAGCATCCTGTTCCTTCAGAGTTCAAGACATCTGTACTTAAAAAGCATTTGTTGAGGGCTGATCATCTGTGTAGGAGCTGACCCCAAAATAGACTTCTGAAGCTTGGGTTGGAGGTCATCTAATGGTGTTGCTCAATTCAGAGGCTGTTTTAGGGTTCCAAATATGGATTTGTCTAGAGATTGTAACACCCAGCTATACTCTGAACTGAGCACCACCCTTGCTACAAAATCCATCCCTAAAATCAATCATAATCTAACCTGGCCTTTTATGTATATCTCCTTTTCCAACCAACTTGGCTTTGTGTATCATGGCAATGAAGGGGGAAAAAATAGCAGAGGAGAGGGAAATCTGGAAGGCCTGAATAGCTGTCTTGGGTTTGACACTTGGAATGTTAATGTTCCAGATGTCCTGGCATCTGAAAGATGCCACATTCTTCACCTGGGAGCTGAGATGCCAGGACACGAAAGTTTCAGGTGCCTGGAAGGCTCTGAGAGACCTTCCCCCCCTCACACTAATCTCTGTCGCTGAAGCCCTTGCTGCAGCCAGGAATTGGAGAGACAGTTGGCAAGGGAATTCTTGGGTGGGCTGGTGAGAGGGGACATTAAGAAACTCACTGAGTGTCGAGCAATCTCCTCAGGAAACCATGAGGTCTGCCAGTATGAAACTGGGCTCAGGAAAACTGGGCTGTTTTTCTGATCTTTCAGAGAAAATATTCACTGTATCCAACCTGTCATGAATTAATGTTTGGTTGGCCTACCACTGCTCTCCAAAAACCATAACAACCCCTTTCATTCTCAGCCATCCCTTAGTGAAATTGGTTTGCCCAGTGCTCCTTTTCAGAAAGGCTGGATAGGATCACTCAAGAGAGCCTTCTGTGTTATCTCTGTGTGAAATGGAAGTTGTCAATCATTTTTGTAGATACAATATACTAAGAACTGGTTGCGATTTGCCAGCAAGTCACCTGCAGCCTTGCGTTAAGCAGCTGCCAAATCACAGTTTGCTCATGGCCATTCTAACTGCTGGGTTCTAAGTTCTGCAGAAGTTCTAAGAGAAGGGGGAGTTCTCCGGGCGAAAATTTTCACTGCTGCAAGCTCTGTGTGTTGGCGTGGGAGGAGGATACTGAGACAGAATAGGTCAGTAAAGAAGCAACCCCAGATTAAGGCTCCTTTATCAGCCAGGGGCCTGAGGCCCCTGGGAGGCCACATTGCCTGCTTCCCACCAATCCAAGAGGGTAGCCAGTCTCAGCACATATTTCAGGCAGTGTGGGGCCAGTTGCAGTAGGCTTGCTTCCCCCTCCCTGCCAGGAGGAACACTTGGGACACCTTGCTCTTCTCTCCCTCTTGCCCTCCTGCACCACGTTCTTGCGTTTTGCGTAATTTTAGTTTGGAAGGATACCCACCCCCAGTCTCTCTCTCTCTCTCTGATGTGAGGCTTTGGAAGACATGAATAATTGCTTGAAAAGCAGGACATATCTGCGGCAAATGGCCAGATGTTGCAGGAGGGGTGCTCATTGCTCACAGTGAGTGGCGGAGGGGGAGCGGAGGCAGGAAGCTCATGGCCCAGGAGAGATGAGAATGTGCAGCGGCTGCAGTGCAGACCCGGCCGGTGCTGACAAGAGCATCTTCAGCAGCTGGCTTCTCACAGAGGTGGTCATAGCTCCTTTTCCTTGGCTGTCTCAGGATTCCCCCCTCCCTGCACTTGAGTTTCCCCCGTATTTGTTAAGAGATTTTGAGGCACTCAGCTGTGCCTTGTTCTGTACAAGACCCCAGGGGTGTGATTATCTTTGATTATCTCATGATAAAGAGTCTTCTTGTCAGAATTTACATATTAATTTATGTAATTTTATCCTTTAATAATGATGTCTCTTTAACATCAATTAAAACTTTATGACATTAATTTAACAAGAAAGCTAAACCTTCCACTCTGCCAGCCCTTTTATGTTTAAAAGATGCCTTTAAACCAATTATTACTAATATCTTTTTATACTCCTGCTCACTGCACTGATTCAGCTCTCACTGAAAGTTAACCGGGGTGGGGGTGGAGGTGGGGTAGGAACCTCCATTCAGCTCAGGGAAGCATGTTGCCCATTGGTGGAGCTGGAATGTGAGTCCCTCTCCTTCATCTTAATTGCCCTGAGCTAGCGCTCCTCCTGCCATAGCTCTGATGTAGCCTCAGCATAAATTTTGATTCTTGCACACCTGGCAGTTCCATGAGGGCCAAAAGACAGGATGGGGCAAGGCCAGGAGGAGCTGGAAGAGAAGGAAAGATACTGAAGTGGGTGGGAAGGCAGCAAAGGTGCTCAGGAGGGATGAAGTGGATGATTTGGGCAATGCTGTGCACAGAGGTGAGAGGACTCAGGTGCGAAAGAGGAAGCCCAGAGCTGGAGGGGCCCAAGGCATGAAGCCAAAGAGAGACAGAGAGGCATGGGAATTTTTGCAACACTGTACAAGGAGCAGCATAAGTTGCCATTGATTGTATGTAGGGTGCACAGGAGAAGGCAGAATCAAGGCTACATGCCTGGCCAGTTGGGTAAGTGCTGATGTCAGTGGACATGGACGTGGGATTGTGGGTTGTGAGGGGACAGCCAAGCGATTGCACAAGCAGATAGGTAAGTATGGAGGTCTAGATTTGGTCTGGGGTAGAAAGGTGCAGCTGGATGACAGCATATAGTCTGTACAGAAAGATGTGGGCTCTGCTGAAAAGTACAGGGAGGTGGGAGTGTGAGTAGGAACATAAGAAGACTCCTGGATCTGGAACAGACCACAGCTCCTTGCACCCGGCTTCCTGTTTCCCATTATGCAGGCAGATGGGTATGTGGATCCCACAGACAGGGCATGTGGGCCATGGGCCTTTCCATTGTTCTTCCTCAGCAACAGGAATTTCGAGGCAGGCTGCCCTCGATGCTGGAGCCAACATGACGGTAAGCCATTGATTAGACTCGTGCTGGCAGTGGACCTTGTTCCCGCAGGACTCTCTGTGTGGCTCCGTTTTAACAGAAGTGGTGCAAAAAGTGCAAATCTTCCTCAACCCACTGCTTACCTCTGAGTACCCCTCTGCACAGCAATTTTCCCCTGCCTGAGCACACTTAAGAACATAAGGATGCAAGAAAAGCCACACTGGGTCAGACTGATGGTCCACCAGTCTGGCACTCCTTTCACAGGCTGGCCCACCAGTGGCCCACAGGTGCCCTCAGGCAGGATGGTGCAAGACCTCCGCCTGCCCGAGCTCCACAGCAGTTGGTGTGTGTGGCCAACTGTCGTTTAAGCTCTTGTCGTTTGTGGAGGTGAAGTGCAGCTGGGAGGCTCTGGGGGCAAGGAGCTTTGTGCTGCAGGCCTCCCTTGTGACAGAAATGGCTGCTTTGGGTGGGCAGGGGAATATGGCTGGGAAAGGGTTAAACTCCCCATGCCACCCCGCTGACCCTTCTTGGGTTTCCTCATGGCTGCAATTCACACAGTTTTGCCCTGTTCCTGTTGCAGGAAAACAGGCTGATCTTGGGGTGGACCCATGTTCTGAATACATTTGTGTAAGTCAGGCTATTCCCAGTGAAGATACTGGATACTTCAATATGAAGCAATGCTGTCTGTCTGTTTGCTTCAGCTCATGCAACAAACAAGTGACCGATGCCAAGCCATCCATAAGGCTTTTCTTCATACCAAGAGAGCTATTTCTCAATGGGATACAGTTTTGTTGCCTGTTATTTCCTCAGTTATCCTATCCTATCTGTACTGTGTTCTTCTCCCTTGCCTTTTAGGTGGATTTACTGTGAGAACAGAACAAGTGTCACTCCTAGCGTCTCCCGACTGGACAGCGTTCCCAGTCCCTCATTGTGCCACACTTCAGATCAGGATGGCTCAGTCACGGAACGGGGGGGGGGGGTCTCCTCCGCACTGTGGGCGCATTACCAGCTTCCTGCATGGCGATTTTCAATGCCAGTCAAGCTGCCAACGGCAGTGTTTGTTATGGAAATGCTGCTTTTCACCATATGTCTGCTGGCCAGAAAGTATTCGTTTTTCTCTCCGGTGCCTTTTAAGGCATGGGAGCTCTGGGAACACAGACAGGAAGTTGTTCTGGACTGATGCACAGGTTATGGGAGTTGTCACAGCATATATACATATATGCACTGAAACAGCTCTGCCTCAAGACTGATGCTCCCTGGAATGCCTGATTATGCAAGCAAATAGTATTAACAGGCTTTCGATTTGCACACAAGTGCATCCTCTTTTAGGGATCACAAAGTGCTAAGGCTATAAAAGGACAATAGTTCTTTCAGAGAGCTGAAGTGGTATGAGAGAGACATCTTTGCCCCATTGCATACACTTATATCATGATCGCTTCTGGTGAACAGATGTTGTAGCACACACAACACCTTTCTTTCTCATACTACTTTCCTCTCCTGAAAAAGCCTATTGTCTGTTTCTACTCCTAATTACTCATTAATAGTTTAGGTTAAGATTTAACTGAAGTGAGTTGCAAAAGCTCACAACCAAGGCTTCATGCTGTTACATTAAACCATTCAGAATTCTGTTATTTTCCTATGTAAGCAGAAGGGCAGCTTGCATTTTGCCAGCTGTAGCATTAGACTATAATTTTTATAAGGCAGCATAACGAGTAATTGTGTAGCATAAACTGTTGATTTATACTAGTTTGTAAGAGCTGTTACCTGCAGATCATGTACTGAGCTGCTTTTATTTATTCTAGCTGATTAAAATATTTACCCCTGCTTGTTAGTTTAGCCCCCAAAAGGCTGATTCCAACTAACATATACAAAATATAAAAATATCATCCCCTAGCAATGTGTAAGGAATCGTGTTTTGGATGGGAACCTATCAGGCTTACTTGGGTTGTCTCCCCAGCTTGTCTCCAGCCCACTTTCTCTCTGTGCTAAGTCCACCTCGTGCTGAACATTTGTCTGGGTGTCTGGAAGAAAGCGAGTTCAAGCGAGGCTGGCTTGCACACATGCTGCCTGGGCTCCCACTGTGATATTGGCTGGATATTGGGTTGGGTTGCCTCCTGACCGGGGCAGAGCATGGGACAGAAGTCCAGTGAACACAGGAGAGCTGAATTCCAGCCTGATCTTTGCATCCCTACCATAACCTCATGCCAAGTTTTAACCAAACCAAACCAAACCAAACCAACCAAACCAAACCAAACCAAACCAAACTCTGAAAATGTGCGTGTTGAGTGCACACTGAACCAGGCTCAGTACTGCAGTCGCTTGCATTCCAAGGAAAGCTCAAACCATATACTTTCCTTAATCACCTTTCCATTGTCTATTGTCCCTTCCAGTGACCCAGTGACTAATGTTTTCTCCCCTGAATAGAAAATCTCCTGCTTCCCGGGGGCTCAGTTATATATCCATTCACTGGAACCTAGGGCAGGCCAGTAATTGTGCTAAATCTCCCTTGCTTTTTAAATAAAGTTCTCTAATGTGATTATCCGCAGCAGCAGTTGGGCAAACCGGGTAGCGCTCCACAAGGAGGCAGGCTTCTGAGGGAGGATGAGGTGTCCTGCTTAGAAGAGGAAGTAGAACTTTTAGAAAGATCCGATTCTTTGAAAGACAAGCAGGATATCTTCTCATGCAAAGCTTATGCTTTGGTGCGCGTATGTGCATGACTTGTGGTAGTATGAAATTTAATCATTAGATATATAACTGGGTATGTCCTGGGTGTGTAGACCTCTTGGTACATTGCCTTCCTGGCGTGAAGGTCAGAGATATCATGCATTGTCTAGATAGCTTTGTAGATAGTGCTAGGGTGGATTCGGTGAGAGTGTTTCATGTTGCTATCACATTGCAATTTGTAAGGTTCTGGATACCAAATTTAGGCTGCTAGACAAAGGGTTGAAATCCAGAACTACCAAAGGAGTTTTCTTTGCAATGCTATTTGTTTCACATGCAGGTCCTGCAAGACAGATGAAGCTGAGGACTCTTAAAGCTCCTCTGTGCAAGGCATCTATTGTGATCCTTCACTCATGGAAGTTTGTGGGACCTTTTAACAACATTGTCATCCTTCAGTGGTTGCCCCACACCTTTTGGATGCTTCTTCCATTTTTTCTCTGAATTAGGAAAAGGTGGTGCTATTTTTACTATCACTTTGAACTCCCCATCAGACTCTGATGTTCCATTATCCCTCTAGAGTGGGGTGAAGGCGGCATGGTAGTGATGCCAGCAGTGATGAACCAGTGGGAACCATGTGCCTTTGCTCTTCCGCATACTCGCAGCAGACTGGGGGCTCCTGCCCTCCCCGCTCTTTCTTTCTGCAGTGCTGATCCCATTGGAGCCCAGAGGAGGACGCTGGTCTCGGTGGCCACGGGAAGTCCTCACTCTCCCGGATGTTTGAGGCAAAGGGGGCAGGGAGGGAGATGGGTGGAAGGACACGAGAGCGTTCAAGTTGCTTGGGCAAGTTGGAGAGCCTCAGTTGCTTTCCTGCCTGTCTCTCTCTCTCCCCCCACCACCACCCCTCTCTCTCTTCTTCTGACTCACAGGGGCCCCTCCCCTCCCCTCCCCTCCCCTCCAAAAAACAAAGTGCATCTTGCTCAAGGAACAGCCAGCTGAACTGTGCATCCGTTCTGAAGTAAGTCAGATGATCTCCAATACCCAAACTCCTAGGTAAATCACGTTTACTTCCATGGTGCCCACACACCAATGGTGGGGAAGTCCGCAGGGGAGGAAGCTATGCCTGCTTGCTTTGGTGCAGAGGGAGTGTTAGCAGGATCCAAATGCCACCGCCGCCACCCCTGCCATAAGGCGCATCTGGATTGGCACACGCAGCTGAGAAACGGCCCCATATTGAAATCCCACCTGAACCATCCCACTTCGTGCCCGCGGCCCCCATGGGAAGGAGCAGGAGAGCGGCGAGGGAGCCTCCCCGCCTCCCACTGGTTCCCTGGTGGGCAGGTCTTTCCTGCGCAGGACCCCTTGTGCAGCGTGCATGCAGGGCGGATCCGGGTGTGCAGCTGTGTTGCCCAGGGGGGGCTGCCACACAACCACAACCATCCATTTCTCAGGCAGGCCATTGGTGGGTGGCAAGGGGGCGGACAAGGGAGAACCGTGATTTTCCTGCCCGTCTGAAGTTATGCTATGCTTTCAGGTGGCGCACTTGGGAAACTCTACTCACACATGAAAGGGTTTAGTGGGAAATAAGAGCCCTGCATATGATCTGGAAGACAACAATGCAGCAGGATAGTACTGGAATAAAACGCAATGCCTGGAGGAGGAGGAGGAGGAGGTTTACAAGAAGGATGGACTACACTTGGCATGCTGAGCTGTACAAAAGGAATGATCTCCATTTGAACCAGAATGGAACTGGACTGTTGGCCAGTGACACCAAAAAGGGTGGCAGAGCACCTCTCTCACTGAAGCCTGGAGGAAAGCTGACAGGAAAGAGATTTGGTTCAGGCTGAATCATCCCTACGGATTGAAGGTGAAAATGTTTCCAATTGTCCACATAGGGATGGGAGGGGAAAGGCCATGAACATATTATGAACATGAGACTTGGGGCTGAACCAATTGTGCAGTTGGCAAAAAGGCTGAAAAAGGCAACCAAGATGATCAAGGTGCTGGAGCGACTCCTCTGTGAGAACAAGTTAGAACAGTTGTGACTGTTTAGCTTAGAAAAATGATATGTGCGGGTAATGTGACAGGGAAGTGGTTAGGCAGGCCTTTCTCCTTGTTCCATAATCCTGGAGCCTGAGGTCCTCATCCTAGGAAGGTCACCGGTAGTAGACTGAGGATGTATAAAAGAAAGCACTTCTTCATAGAGCACATGGTTGAAAGCATGGAATTACGCAAGAAGAGTGATGCCAACAATCTGGATGGCTGTAGGGGAGGACTGGACGAATTCATGGAGGAGGAGGAGGCTGCCCATGGCTCCTAGCCTTGCTGGCTTTGTGCTGCCTCCATTTTTGGAGCTTGCATGCCTGCACAGGCCAGTGGCTGAGGAGCTTGCATGGGCAGAACTCTGTCTGAGCAGCCCAGTCCTGTCCAGCTTGCGGGCTTTCCCACGGCAGCTGGTTGATGGCTGTGTGGACAGAAGAACCTTTGGTCTGATCCGGTGTGCTTCTCATGCACATCAGAGAGAGGTGAAGACCACAAACATTCACTACCACAGCATCACAGATTTCTTGCAAGTCACCACCACAGCTTTGTTTCATTAACTCAGAATACTAGGCGGTTGCCTCGCTACCCTCCATTCCAGAGCAAAAGTCCGTGGTTTTCAAGGAATCAGGGCTGACATGAGATGAATATGTAGTCAAAAGAAAGAAAACCCTAGGCACAGGTCACCTCATCTGGAGAAACACCCCTGGTATCTTGGTCAACTTTATGCTGCTCATGGAATGGGCAATATAAAATTGCCCATGAAGAGAGAACCTCCTGCTCTGTTTTGTAGGTCTGACAGGTATTCTGATGGCAGTAAAAAAAAATAAATCAAAGACCATGAGTGAGAGACTGAAGTGTTTAAAGACTTGATTTACACTGGAATAATTATATAAGTGCATCACACACAGTATTCTGGGGGAAAAAACTGATGAGAGAAAAAAATCCAAAAAGTTGAATAATGATCTTAAGCATCTAAAGAATTTTAGGTAATGTGTGCTTTAATCAGAATCTTACCATATCATGTTTTTAGGCTGAGAAAGTTGCGGAACAGATCTTGACTCCTTAACTTCTATTTCTGGACACAGAGACTGAAATTTAAATGCTAAACTCTCATAAGTCAGTAACAATAATTAACTTGAGAGAAATGTTTGAACAGCCGCTTCCAACAACAGATGAATTAAGTGTCATGTTATAACCTAAAATAATATTTCCCAACCTTTTTGTGCCTGTGGGCACATGAGGAATTTTGAAACAGTGTGCGGCACAGAACAACAGACAAGTTGCTCCCACCCTTCTCTGTGTTGTTTGTGCGTGTGTGTCCACCCTGTGGGCATTCTGGGCATGGACTCTCTCACTCTCTCCAGGGAGGGGGGTGCTGCTTCTCCGCCTCCCCATCCTGTTTCTCCCTTTGCTACCTAGCTTTCCTCTCCTTTATATGTGAATGGGGGAAGTTCTCCATTCGTTTGAATGGAGGGAGGAGCAACTGTCCTACCAGAAATTGGCTGAAGAGGGGTCAGAGTCACACTGCCCCCACCCTGTTGCCCCAGCAATCCTTGTTGTGGGGTGGGCATCTGCCCCAGTTAAGTGATTTTTCAGGAGGGCACATTTTGTCCTCCCTAGTCAAGTGAATAGAGGGTTTCTCCCATTTGCTTGAATAAGAACAACAGCATGGACTGCAGAAAACCAGCTGGGGAGCAAGAAGCCCCCCCCCCCAGAACTATGGTGCCCCAGGGGGACCTTTCCCCTCCAGTTGTTTTCCACAGGGTGAGAAATTCCCCCCTGTGCAAGTCAGTGGTGAATTTGCTTCATTCACTTCCAGTGGGGAAAAGGACCTAGCCAGGCTTGGGAGATGCAATGACACCCTCATGCACTGTGTTGGGGACCCCAATATGTTTGTTTAATTTCCTCCCTCTGCATTTAAAGCAATAGCTATTTTTCTTTATTAATGTTTTCTTACTTACCTAAACGCCACATGAAAGTATCTGATAGCAGTTGTAAAGTAGATACCACATTTTTCATGATTGCCAAAGTAATTGCTGTGTGTTCTGACACAGTAATTTTATGTGCTCAAAATTCCATTAGGGAAAAGTGTAACAAAGCAAATCAAAAGGATATTACTTTCAGGCAATGGCGTTATCAACACAAGGCTGAGGAATCAGACCTTCTTTGGTCCTAGATGGAATCTGGTCTGGAATCTGAAGATGTGTACGTAGGATCACTTGAACATTTTGATCTCCGCCATTCAGACCTACCTGTGCAAAATGTGCTGCGTGCTGGCAGGGCCGCAGTAACAGCTGTAGCAAGGGGCAAAGCACTGGCTGCAACAGGTGGCAGGTGCAGACCGCAATCTTCCTGTTGATCCGTACTACCCCAAAGACGCTGGTTTCTCTCCCTGTAGCACCACTTTGTTTCCATATGTAGTAGCAGAACTATTTGCAGGTGTTTTCCAGGCACTGGGCAAAGTTGCAAGGAGATCTCTGTAGAGGGTCAGAGGTGAAGCCCATGAGCGTAGAGGGCGGACAGGATTAAGAAGAAGTGACCTTATGCAGACTGAGACCACTGATTCACCTAGCACAGTCTTCACTAGGAAGATGATAGACAGTAGCCATAGAAGGCAGGACCCACTTTGGTCCGTGTGTTCTGCGTACTTCCTGTTTATGCATCCAGATGACTGAAGGAGAGCTAAAAGACCCATTTATGAAGCTAAGGATTGCAGTACTCGTACTGTATCAAAATCTGTCTCCATGTTGCAGCTTTCCTTTCTGTGGATACTTCATGATAGTAGATTATTTCACAAAGGTACCAAACAGAAGCATTTGGAATGAAGCATAGAGCTTGCTTTAATACAAAGAAAGAGATAGACCCTTAGGATAACTAAGCTAATGGTAAACATAAACAGGAGGCTTAATATTTATTCTTCTCAGTGCTGTTGATTGGTTTAGCAAATCCTTTGTGGGCCATTCATGTTCTGCACACTACACTTGAGCTAAATTACATAATAGTTTCTACAGCCATGATGGTAAATGTTAGCTTGGACTGTAAAGTTCCATCTACTAGTCATGCCAGATTTCTGTAGCAAATTGGTTCTTAATTGAAACTTTAAAGAATGACAGTGGAAACACAGATATAAAAAATACTGCACTGCCAGTCAGTCATCAAGGTTTTTCTATTCTTATGTTTTGTTTTGCTATTTTTGAAAAGCTCTTCTCTGTTTGAGGCAAGGGTTAATTTCATATTATGACTGTTGCCTCCTCCTGGTATGTTTTGCATAAAAGCAAGAACAGATCCTAGAGAGACTCCCTCCTCCCTTGGTAATGAAAGCTTTCTCCTGTTAATGATCCATGCAGACTCCCTCAGCTCCTCCGAATTACAAATACTCATGCCCTACTCTGCTCCATTAACATTAAAGAGAGGTAGATTGGTGGCTATTTAGGGCACAGTGAAAATCACTGGCTATTTAGGGCAAATTAAAATGGTGCTAATTATGGTTGCAGGAATGCTCAATTATGTTAGCAATATAGTAGTTCTATTTTGGTGTTAGCCTGACAGTATATAAAGACAGAGCCTTTGTTTGGAAAGCTAATATGATACCAGCAGTTGATTGCCCTGCCCATGTTAAAGAGAGGAGAACATATTTTGCCTTTTCAAGATTTAAAGCAATATTCTTCCCTTGCTTAGCCATACTGCCTTTTCCCTACCTTTGTTGTCTCCCTGAGTCTGTTTTAAATTGTAAACTCTTTGCATGCCATGCTTGTTTTTTGTAAAGCACCGATTGCTGAATAAATGATGGAGCCAAATAAATGAAGAAACTATTTGGAGATACAGACTTTGAAAAAATGGTTGAGGATACTGGTGAGCACAACCAGAACTGTATTGCAAAAGGGGTGTGCTTGTCAAATGCTAAGGTTAAAGCTAGACATTGGGGGTCGGTCTCACTTTTTTCTTAATTTTTTACAGGCCTTATGTATACATCTAGAAACATCCCACAGAGGCAAAATAAAACTTTCAGGACTCTGTCTGTTCAAGAATTCCTGCATGATAAATGAAAGTATATCTTCCGTCAGTGCATACCTTCCCCCCAGAGCTGATACCCAGCTCTACCTCTCGTTCTCCACCGATCCAGGTGAGGCAGTGGCTGTCCTGAACCGGTGCCTGGCAGAGGTAATGGGCTGGATGAGGGCCAATAAACTGAAGCTCAATCCAGACAAGACGGAGGTCCTGTTGGTGGGCGGATCGGGCTTCGGGGTGGGGGACCTGGACCTTGTCCAGAATGGGGTTGCACTCCCTCTTAGGGACAGGGTTCGCAGCTTGGGAGTGCTCCTCGACCCAGAGCTGTCGTTAGAAGCTCAGGTGACAGCAGTGGCGAGGAGCGCTTTCCTTCAGTTTCAGCTGATCCATCAGCTGTATCCCTACCTGGAGGACAATTGCCTGGCAAGAGTGACACATGCACTGGTAACTTCCCGATTAGATTTCTGTAACGCACTCTACGTGGGGCTGCTCTTGAAGGCGGTCCGGATACTTCAGTTGGTGCAAAACAGAGCTGCCAGGTTGCTGACAGGGACTGGGTGTTGTTCTCATATAACCTGTCCTCCGTCAGCTTCACTGGCTTCCCATTGAAGTCCGGGCCCAATTCAAGGTGTTGGTTATCACCTATAAAGCCCTCAACGGCTTGGGACCTGGTTATCTAAAGGAGCGCTTGCGTCCATATATGCCCTCCCACCCCCTGAGATCGACGGCAGAGGCCCTTCTCCGGGAACCCTCCATGAAGGATATTAGGAGGGTGACTACCTGGAGGAGCACCTTTTCTGAGGTGGCGCCCTACCTATGGAATGCACTCCCCAGAGAGGTCTGCCTGGCGCTGTTTATTTATTTATTAGATAAATTTCTATGCTGCCCCTTGCCAACTAGCCTCAGGGCGGCTGTTGTTATTTGTTTTTTGGCGCCAGGCCAAAACCTTTTTATTTAAAAGTTATTTTAATAGTTAATTGATTATTTATTGGGTTTTATACTGTGCCGAAATGTCTCCAAAAAAAATTTTTTTTTAAGGTTAATTGTGTGAATGATTCTGTTTTCTTCCTCAGGGCCACTTCAGACAACTCCTTGGGAGTTTGGGAACAGGATTGGGAAAGGTCAGTTTACATTCCAATCCCAAAGAAGGGCAATGCCAAAGAATGTTCAAACTACCGCACCATTGCACTCATTTCACATGCTAGCAAAGTGATGCTCAAAATCCTACAAGCTAGGCTCCAGCAGTATGTGGACCGAGAACTACCAGAAGTACAGACAAGATTTCGAAGAGGGAGAGGAACTAGAGATCAAATTGCCAACATACGCTGGATCATGGAGAAAGCCAGGGAGTTCCAGAAAAAGATCTACTTCTGCTTCATTGACTACGCTAAAGCCTTTGATTGTGTGGATCACAACAAATTGTGGCAAGTTCTTAAAGAGATGGGAGTACCAGACCATCTTATTTGTCTCTTGAGAAATTTATATGCAGGTCAAGAAGCAACAGTGAGAACTGGACACAGAACCACTGATTGGTTCAAAATTGAGAAAGGAGTTCTGCAAGGCTGTATACTGTCGCTCTGCCTATTTAACTTATATACTGCACACATGAGAAAGGTGGGGCTAGATGAATCACCAGTTGGAATTAAGATTGCAGGGAGAAATATCAACAACCTCAGATATGCAGACGATACCACTCTAATGGCAGAAAGTGAAGAGGAACTAAAGAGCCTCTTGATGCGGGTGAAGGAGGAGAGTGCAAAAGTTGGCTTGAAACTCAACATTAAGAAAACTAAGATCATGGCATCTGGTCCTCTTACTTCCTGGCAAATAGATGGGGAAGAAATGGAGGTAGTGACAGATTTTATTTTTCTGGGCTCCAAGATCACCACAGATGGGGACTGCAGCCAAGAAATTAAAAGATGCTTGCTCTTTGGAAAGAAAGCTATGGCAAATCTAGACAGCATACTAAAAAGCAGAGACATCACCCTGCCGACAAAAGTGCGTATAGTCAAGGCTATGGTTTTCCCAGTTGCGATGTATGGCTGTGAAAGTTGGACCATAAGGAAGGCTGAGCGCCGAAGAATTGAGGCCTTTGAATTGTGGTGCTGGAGGAGACTTCTGCGAGTCCTTTAGAAGGCCAGATAGTGAAGATGAAACTCAAATACCTTGGCCACCTAATGAGAAGGAAGGACTCCCTGGAGAAGAGTCTAATGCTGGGAACAATAGATGACAAAAGAAGAAGAGGACAGCAGAGGATGAGGTGGCTAGATGGAGTCACTGAAACGTTGATGTGAGCTAAGCGGACTCCAGGAGATGGTGGAGGACAGGAAAGCGTGGAGGAATGTTGTCCATGGGGTCGTGATGGGTCAGACATGACTTTGCGACTAACAACAACAACAACATCAGACTCTCAAAGTGGACCACAAGTGATCTCCTGCATGTGGGGAAACTGGTTGGCTGATCTGTTTGGTTTTTTAAAAGCAGAATTGGACATATGAGCTCTGCAAATTCAGCCTGCAGTAAAGGACTCCAATTTTGTTATGGAGGAAATGAATGCCACAAACATGGTCTATATAACAGCACTCTCAGAAGGCGCTTCACATATTATGTCAGACAAATGTATAGGCTTGGACCATAACTTTGCTTCTTTGCCTGGGCCAGAATGGACCTTCACAGAATAGAGGTTTCCCACCTCCTCCTTCCATCTGCACATTTGCTCCTGGGCTTTGCTGGAGCCTTGGGAATGGTATAGAATATGATGATGTGAGATGACAGGGTTCTCTGATGGAGAGGGAGTTTTACAGAAATTTCCTCTCTTGAACAGGGGAGCCATTTAGTATCTAAGCTGCTATATTTTCCGCCACATATGAATGTGCCAGGGTCAATCAGGAATTTGCTGTAAAATCAAACAATATCCTACAGATGGCTTAGAACATGTTTTTAGCATATAAAATACTTGCTAAAAATTCAAGATATAAAGTGACCCTCAATTTTCCAAAGTAAAATAGAGAAAGACTGTTTTATTACACATTTAAGTTTGTAAATTCCCTTAGGCACCTAATATAAGATGGCAAAGTAGTATAGAAAAACTTTTAATAAAAAAGCATCCCTACCCTGAAGGATTTGTAAAATACTCACATACTACAGTATTTAATCTGATTTCTATTCATGCTGTCTTGCTATAATTGGCAACAGGAATCAGAGGCTGAGGACCTTGGTCCTCAGAATTTAACTAGAATGTTTCTTGGGCCAGAAAGTGCAGAGAGGTGACATCCTCGAGAAGGAACTGTCCAGGCCTGGGTGACAGCTCTTGCAGTGAAAGTTAGAGGGGAGCCTATGTTCTCCAGTGTAGAGGAATGGACGCACTTTCTAGGATGTCTCCTTGCGTAGAGCTGGAAACATTAACGGAGGTTACTTAAGTACAAGCAGCTTTCTAAAGCAAGGGTCCTCAAACTACGGCCCGCAGGATGGACCCAGCCCGCCATAGCCTTCCATCCAGCCTGCGCGCATGCTTGCTGAGCGGGCAGGGAGGTGGTGACTTGCTTGCTCGGAGACGGTCTCTGAGCGAGCAAGCCACTGCCTGCCTCCTGTATGCATGCACTCACTGCTGCCTTGTAGCACGGGCGGGGAGGTGGTGGCTCGCTCGGAGATGGTTTTGGACTCGCTGGGAGACCTCCGAGTGAGCGCACCTGATGTCGCCTGGCGCACACTGGACAGCACCTCACCAGCCCACCCCCCCAGGAACCCCCAGCTCACTGGCCCGCAACGGTCACCGCAGCCTTTCAACTGGCCCCCTATTCACAAAGTTTGAGGACCCCTGTTCTAAAGCTTTGCATATATTCGCTTGTTCACATACTTTTGTCTATCACTTCAGCTCATCGGTCGATTCGCACGTGGTTCATACTCCTTCCCAAACACCAATGTGCACCGGTTGGAGCAGGGGTCCTCAAACTTTTTCCATAGGGGGCCAGTTGAAAGGCGGTGGCTACACACGCGGGCCAGTAAGGAGGGGGGGCCTGGGTGCGCGGGCCGGTCAGGCGTCGTCGGGTGCGCACGGGGTGGTGTTTGGCACGCGCGGCAGCGGCTCGCTTGCTTGGAGATCCCCGAGCAAGTCCAAAACCATCTCCGAGCGGGAAAGCCACAGCCTCCAGCGAGCGTGGGGGAGGCAGGCGGCGGCGGCTTGCATGCTCGGAGATGGTTTTGAACTCACTGGGAGACCTCCCAACGAGTCCAAAACCATCTCTGAGCAAGCAAGCCACTGCCTTCAGCCCGCGCTGTGAGCTCTTGTGGAGGGACGGAGGGGGGCAGCGCAGGGCGGATGAATGGGCACGGCGGGCCGGGCCGTAGTTTGAGGACCCCTGTGTCCTCAATTCTATATTCTAGTGGTATGCAAGGGAAAGTGAATGGGAAGCCAGGCACTGGATTAGAGTGAGACAGGGAAGGGGAAGGGGAAGGGGAAGGTGCACTTGACTTCATCTGGTGTTTGCAAGAGCTTCCGCGATGCTGGAAAAGTATGCAGCCACCACTCCACCCGGGAACATCCCCTTGTTATCTCAAGAGAATTCCCCTTCCACAAAGCACCTTGTGTGGCTGAACTTTGGAAAGCCAGTGAGCAGAACCCATAGAGATAGATCAAGCCTCTTGTACTGGATTAGACCTTTAGGCCAAAGATTTGTCACCCATGCTGTACTTGCTTTTTATTATATTGTGTATTATTTTACTACATTTAAAATTTATTTATTTATGAAATATTTTTACATACCCTTCCCATATTTTTACATACCCTTCCCATTGCTCTCAGAATGGGTTACCAATGGTGACCAACTGTAAAACACCTAACAATTATCCATAAAATCCATACAAAAGTATAGAGAAATATAAAAAGCAACTATCACAAAGAATAAAATAGTATTACTTGAATGCAGCCAATCATTATTAAAAAAAAATAAAATCACACCTCTAATCAACAGTTAAAGTAATGGGAAAATAAAAAAGTTTTGACCTGGCACCAAAATGTAGAAAGTGTCGGCACCAGGGGCACCTCCCTGGGGGGTTGGTTCCATAAATGGGGCACCACTCCCAAAAAGGCCCTTCCCCTCATACCACCTTCTTTGTTTCCTTTAAAGGTGGCTTTTGGAGAAGGTCATCTGTTCAAGATCTCAGGGTCCAGGTAGGTATACGCGAAAAGGAGTTCCTTAAAATATCCAGATAAAAGATGTATAGGTCAGCTGTTGGGGAAAACCCTTTAAACATACAGGAGGAAAAGTCATACTGAACTCAAATGAGACTTCCTTCTCAGTACACATGCATTGGAGAGCACTGCAAATGTGTTTTATTTAGCCTGCATACACTTTTCACAAGTACTCCCAACACCTCTGGGAGCATCATATCCCAAAAAGAAATGGCTTGGATAAGATCAGAGATCCAGATCCAGTCTTCTTGGAGTTCCAATCTGGCCACCTTGGCTTCGCCTTCTGCTAGTGACTAGCTCTCTCCCAGTCACTGATAATTTGGTGGTATTGGTGGTATCCTGGATTCTTTTTGTAGTTGACCCATTCTGAAAGGTTGCAATGCCACTCTTAAGACTTAGTTACTACACTATGAGTTTGGGATGCAGGCCTGTCGCTGATAGATGCTGTCTAGCAAGCCCTAGGAAAAGTCAAGGGTCTTGCCACAACTTATAAACCACCCAGAGAGCTCAGATGGGCTATAGGGCGGTATAAAAATGCAACAAACAAACAAACAAAACCTGTTTGGGTGCTGGACTCTTGCAGAGGGAAGAAATAGTCCCATGACAGTTGCATTTGATACTATTAGAGATATAGCAGTTAATACTTTATTGTTTTTATTGTACATACATTTAATATGTTTCTGGGCAACTTTGGGGAGCAAGGGGGTGCCCCAGTTACTATGGTCATGGGTAGGGGGAAGTATGGTGTTGTAGGATCAACAAGGCAGCAAAGGCAAAAAGAGGCTGGATATCTTAAAGCTATCTCCTCTTCCGTTTTACCCCCAACCAGAGGATTTCTGGTAGCCTTACCAGCCTGCGCTCAGGTCTGCTGCTGCTGCTGCTGAATGCCAGGTCGGCCCAGAATAAGGCCTCCCTCATTCATGACATGATTGTGGACGAGGGGGCTGACCTGGCTTGCATTACTGAGATCTGGGTGGGTGAGCTGGGAGAGGTTACTCTTGCTCAGCTGTGCTCTCATGGGTACTCGGTACAGCAGCAGCAGCAGCTCAAAGACTAGGGAAAGGGGTTGGCCATGGGGTATAGGAAAACAATCTCCCTCCCTAGCTTTCCTGTTCATTCAAGTGTGGGTCTTGAGTGTTTGTACCTTTTGCTGGGTGCTCAAGACTGCTTATGTTGGTGTACCACCTACCCTGCTACCCATCAGACTCCCTGACTGAGCTGATGGAGGTCTTGGACTAGGTGTTGAGGACCCCCAGGATGATGGTTCTGAGGGACTGCAATTTCCACACTGCGGATGCTTTATCCAGGGTGGCTCCATGGCCACCATGACAACAATGGGGCTGTTTCAAGAAGCTATTGGTCCAACACATGCAAAGGACACACCCTTGATCTGGTTTCCTCAAGTGGGCAAGGAGACTGTGACCTGGAAGTGGCGGGATTAGCACCAACTCCATTGTCACGGTCAGATCTCTTCCTAGTGAGGTTTAGACTTTTGGCTCCTTTTCCTGCCAGCAAGGGTGGGGGACCTTTCAAAATGGGCTGCCCCTGGAGGCTAATGGATCTTGTTGGTTTCCGGGGGGTGGGGGGCAGTTCCAACTGGCATGGCTGATGCTCCTGTTGAAGCCCTGGCCACTCTGTGAAATATGGAGATGACTCAGGAAGTTGATATAATCACACCCAAGCACCCCCTGCCTTTGATTAGAGCCTGGCCAGCTCCTTGGTATTCACCTCTGTTGAAGGCAATGAAGCAGGAGAAGCTAGAGTGCAGGCAGAGGGAAATCTGTGCAGAATTCCACTAACATGGGTTAGATTCCACTCCATGAGGGGGAGGGTGGCAAAGAGGCCGTTCTTTTCCACCAGTATTGCATCTTTTATGAGAGGGTTGTGGCCTATTATATTCTGGGCAAGAGGAACAAATTGTGGAGCCTTCAGTAGCTTGCTATGATGAATTTGCGCAGCACTTTGAACATAAAGTTGCTTGGATACATCATGAATTGGACAGGGCAATTGGTGCAGTTCCCCTAACAGAAGTATCCAGAATACCGTCTGGTCCAGTTTCACTGGATGCGCTTCAGTTATTGAGGCCTGAGGATATGAACAAGGTGTCTGGTCAAGTTTGGCCCACCACCTGTCTGCTTGAACCTTGCCCCTCATGGCTTATTTCAACAATTATGGAAGAGATTTCTGCTTGGGTCCAGGAGGCTGTGAATGCCTCCTTCAGAGAGGGAGTAGTGCCAGCCTTTTTAAAAGAGACTTTAGTTAAGCCACTCCTAAAAAGCATAAATGGACCCAGGGATGTTAACGATTATAGGCCTGTGGCCATTATTCCTTTCTTGGGCAAGGTGCTTGAGTGCCTGAGTAGTTGAACAACTCCAGGCACTCTTGGATTAAACCGATTATCTAGATCCATTTCAGTCATGCTTCAGGCCCGGTTCTGGAACTGAAACTGCCTTGGTCGCCCTGTGGGACGACCTTTGCCAGGATCCTGCTGATTTTCCTGGATCTCTCAGCAGCTTCTGATACCATCAACCATGGATAGGCTGGCTAGGTTGGGAATAGGAGGTACTGCATTGTAAAGGTTCCACTCCTACTTGACCTGCTGATTCCAGAAGGCGGTGCTGGGGGATTATTGCTCTGTGCCATGATGGTTGTGCCATGAGGTACTGCAGGGCTCTATTTTATCCCCTATGCTTTTTAACATCTGCATGAAACCTCTGGGGGAGATTAGCCAGAGGGATGGGCTGAGATGTCCCATACCACTCTTTTTCATCAAACCTAGGTAAGGCAGTGGCCGTTCTGAATCAGTGATGGATTGGATGAGGGCCAACAAACTGAGACTCGATTTGGATAAGATGGAGGTGCTGTTGGTGGCTGAGTTGTCTGTTCACTTTGGGTTATATCCAACCTGTTTTGGATGGGGGTGCACTCCTCCTAAAGGACAAGATTTATAGTTTGCAGCTGCTCCTGGATCCAGAATCATCATTTGAGGCATAAATGGAGTCAGTGGCACAGAGCACCTTTTATCAGCTTAGGCTGATATATCAACTACAACCCTATTTGGACAGACAGAGCCGAGCTAAAGTACCATATTTTTCCATGTATAAGATGATATGCCGCCCCCATTGCAACAAAGCCTCGGGGCGGCTCACAACATAAAAGAGGTCCTTCAGCCTCTCTGCCTGGCAAGCAGGAGCAAAAGAGTCAGAAGGCTGGCATAGGCTGTCCAAATGTTTCAGAGGGTAAGGGGAACATGGAGGCAATCCCAGCTCCCCTTTGACTTGAATGCTCTTAACTTGCCAAGTTTGGAAGGTTAAGGGCAGCTTCTTAGGTTGGTGCCATGAAACTACAGTATGCTGGTATTGAGCTTTAGTGTTGGGAACTTGTTGCATATCTGAGTATATGCAGGTTCAGCACAAGTAAGCATTAAACACTGTTGTGAGGTGCAGCTCTCCTTCCAGGTAAACACACCACTCCTGAGTGGCTTTTCCATGAGACTTTACTGTTCCATATCTCTGAGTCCACCCAGAGTGAAATGTTGAGCCCTCTCCAGCATCCCTCATCTCCAACCTCTTTATACCCCTTTCGCTTGCGCTCCTCAGAAGGTGGGGTGCTCCACAACCAAGCCCTCCTGCACCCCCCCTTCCCCAGCTAGCCGAATTTCCTGCCATGCCATCTCCTGGCAACCAGCATCGCCTCCTTGCAAGGTGAGGGGTGGCGGGGGCTCTGTATCAGACAGACTACTCAGCTCCTGCTGGGAGACCTGCCCAGTCCTCAATGCTGCCTCTGGTTCTGCTATTGGTAGACGGGGCCTCCCGTCAAACCTGACTGTCAGGCTGGTTGGCCATCACTCCCTCAGCTTGGACTAACAACTCTGCTTCTTGCTCCCCAGACATTCCCTGACCTTGATCTGATCCTGAGGATACTGAGAACCCACAGCCATCTCGCCTTCTGTCTGAGTGTGAATTCCCATCACAGCTGTAGACTGCTTGTGTGCATCCCGGCACCTGGCCATGGTGCCCAGGCATGATAAACAGTGGATTTAGTTAAGAGCCTGCAGCTGTTAGAACCCACACTGACAGGGCATTTAGAAAAGCTTCAAAGGTTTATTTACTTACAAGCAGTCCATATGTGACTTGCATGAAGGAGAGAGGCTGGTATGTCCATACCTTGTTTCATGGTTAGCTGGTTAACTTAGAGGGGGAAAGAGAGAAAGTCTCGCTTGCCTGGTGGTGATGAGTGGGGGAGGGGGGGAGGCAAGTGGTCATGTGACCTTTTGCCTTTCCAGGCGAGGTGGGGGGCAAAGCGAGAGGAAGGACATGGTCCAAGCAGAGAGGTCATCTTGTCTGCTGCCACTGGTTAGCAGACAGACATGCACTGTTAGTACAGGCAATGCTGCATAGCCCCAACAATCGGCTCCGCCCTGTTGTCTTCAACACCCTCCTTTGGCTTCAGCCTGGCTTAGCATTCACCAGTGTCCTCTGACAGTTTTTCCAACATGGAATTTGTCTTGCAGACGGAAAGCGTTTTCCCTCCTTGGCCTGGACATACACAAAGCTGCAGGAACTCCTGTTTTTATTAAAGTCTGCAAACATTAACATTATAACTTAATTTTCTTAACAGTCAAACATACTGTAAACTAAAAGGCATAAATCACAGGCCTCTGCTGCTGCTAGGCCTCTAGTCTATCTCCTTATGCTTGTACACATAACTTTGTCTATCCTAGTGGCTTCATGAGAGGCTACCTGCGAGAGAAAGCCCTGCAGGAAAAGAAGCCCGGCAGAAGTCTGTTGGCCAAGGGATGCCTTCCAGCTCTCCAGAGGTAAACCTTCCTGAGGTACACTCAGAAATATCAGGTGGGAAAACAAGATAGACTTTAGAGTTTGGAACATGGGAACATTTCTTACCAACTTACTATTTGATCTTATGCAAGCCAAAGCTTGTGACAATATATGAATGGGCTAATGTGCCAAATGTGTACCAAGCAAATGGTACACAATGAAATGTGAACATGTGGACAGATTTTCATTTTTTTTCCTCCAAGAATGCCCTTATCATTTAAAAGTGACTGATTGTAGCAGTGAATCAACAATTTTAAATTATGTCTCTGATTCTTTATCAAATCCCTACAGCTGGATGGTTCTTTTTTGAATCAGGGGACTTGTACGCTGTCATTTGACAACCTAGTGCTGCTCAGTGAATAATCTGGAGGTAACACTAGATTTTTCCCCATTCATGCATCACATTGTGCTGGTGCATTTGCCTGTTTGTACAAAATGTGAATTTTCCAGTGAATAGAGTCACACAAAAGGAATCCCTGAGCTAAAATTAGGCATAATTTTATTTTAATCAAATGATGATCCCTAACTGTATGTTTCATGGATAAAGGGTAGATCATAAAATATGTGTAGACTATTATGGTTATTCACAGGCTAAAATAGATGTTTTACCACAGGAAAGAAACATTTAGACTACACAAACTACAAAGGCTCAGGGACTGTAAATATTTTCTGCCCTTTTCCAAAAGTGTATGTATATTTTATAATGCACTATGTATTGTTATGCTTTTATGAACAAGGACATGCTTCTGAAATGATAACTGAATCAATTTGTCCATATTGATCAAGAGCCAAATGTAAATTTGAACTGAAAAATAGGAAGCCAATGGAGTGACATTATGGATTTGGTGAATATATGTTACATATCTTCTTCGGTCCTTCATCCACTCTAATGCATTTTATTAAGCTCCAGACAAAATTTGAAAACAAAATATATTTCAAGATGCTGCCCATTTGTTAGGTTTTACTTTTTAGTGCATAGCTGCATGTGAAATCTCTACTGCTGAGAAATAGGTGGTGCATGAAGTCCTGTCATCCCACATCAATGTTACTGTGGCCTGTGGGGCAAGGCAGGGATCACCATGCCAGTCATTTCCTTCACATACACATAACAAGAGTTGTGGTTGGTTTTTCACCAAGGAAAAGATAAAGTTATCCTATTTAGGAAAGCGCATATCCATCCTGTTCTTCTTATGGCTGGCTTTTTAAAAAGTGGGATTCTTCAAAGCCATGCTCATCAAAAAGCCTAGGAGTGGAAGGGAACATTGCCCTGAGCCTCTCCCATGATAACAACCTTCCCTTGGGATGTAGGAGCCCATTAAAGTGACCTGACACGTCTCCCCTGCCACACACAAAGGGCATTTGATTTCCTGTGTGAAGCAGTGTGAGGTATGGGGGTTTTCACTGGGAATCTGGTCCTGGCAGAACAGATTTGCTACCTGCTGTAGGAATGTCTGTTTCCTTTTCATATGCTATGTATGTATATTTGTAAGTGTTCACTTATCCAGAGGAACTCAAGCACTTTTCTTAGTATCCCTGGATTTCTGAATGTTCAGTGAATAGGGAGCAGATAACAGTAGGAAGTGGGTGCCCTGCAGTTCTCTGTTCTAGCACCACCATACACTGCTCAGGTAATCTTGAAGCTGGCCTCAGCCTCTCACCTATCCATAAAAGACAATTTTGCAATATCCAGCTGGCAGAGTTTGAACTGGTTCTTTTAACATGAGATCCCCTGATGTTTCTGGCAGTCTGATGCTGTTGTGGCTGAAGTGACATTCTATGATCCACTGTTTGGGTCTGTCACGTTTGTATTACATCTTACTTGACCACATACCATGAAAAGTATAGTTCCAGAATTGAATCAGTAATTTCTGCCAGAAGTTCTGAATGCCACTGGGTAGGATGCTGCACTATGGACACTGCTTGTGGGCCCATGGGCTCATAATCACTGGCAGTGTACCAGGATGAGAGCCATGGTGCTTGCCAGTGCACGAGAGACTTCAATATCAATTATCAAATAAACCCTTTATACACCTGTGTGCCATAAAGATTGCAAATATTCCTTTCCCTCAGTTCTCCCAGCCAGTTGTTGGGACTTCAGGTGAAGCAGGTGAAACCTTTGGAAGGAGTTTCCAGATGCGATGATAACATGCTCTTCAGAGTGCCAAACTATTGGATCCTCATGGAAGCCAAATTAGGCAGGGGATAGCAAGGATGGAAAAGTTGATCGTGGAGTTTAGGAAGAAGTGGTGTTGACACATTTTGTGGAGCTACGTAATGAAAGCAAAACCACAGAGGAAATTTTATTGATTGATCAATCGATCGATCGATTGTTATATCCTGCCTGTTTTCCTTTCAAGGAACCTAAGGTGGCTCTCATAATTCTCTTCCTCCTCTAATCTTATCCTCACAGCCTCATCAGCCCTGTGAGGTAGGTTGGGATGAGAGTCTGTGACTGGCCCCCAGTCACCCTGTGAACACCATGGCCAAGCAGGGACTCGAACCCAGATCACCTAAGTCCTTGTCCCACACTCTTAACCACTGCACCACACAGGCTCTGCATTTTGGTTCTCATCCTTACAAGCATTTTGGCATGTGGATTCTTTGGCTTTACGAATCATGGAATCCCAAGAAACCTTCTCTGGACTAAGTGATGGAAGCTGGTGTGAGACAAGCAAGCAAGCCTTGCCACACTGAGCCTGGAAACTATTTTACCTAAGTTGCTTTTTGAGTCTCTTGATTACTATAGGTAAGAATACACTAGTATTTGAGATGCATAGAGTTCTCTTAGGGCAGGAATGACCAAGGAGATTTTACAGGCAGTGACCTCTGGGTGGTTGGCCTCGTAGCATCACCATATTTCTTCCTCGTAGTAATCTGAGACTTCATATAGACAGGGCAGTTTGTGTGTTAATCATTTGCGTACCCCTTGTTATAATATTAGAAGTCGGCTTTATTTTTAAGTTGCATTAATGGTCTGAAATAATTAGCCAACTAATTAATCCCGTTTACAAGCTTTGTAGGATTCTTCAGCTGTCACTCACTTTCCAGCCTGAGGCTTCCAGTGCAGTGTCTGCTCTCATGTTCATGTGACTCAGTCGCCATGGCTACAGGCTGCATCTGCTGACACCCCACACACTATTTACTGCTTAATTAAGAATTTCATGCTCAGCCCTTATCTGCTGCAAAGAACAAGAACATGCTGTTAAGAAATTCCAAATTTAGGCCACTGCATAAGGAAAGCCTTTATTGTAGGCCTGACTTTGTGGAGCCTCTTTAACTATCCTCTTGGCAACTGAGCTGCCACCTTTCAATCAAAAATCATTAAATGGGGCATAGATAATGACCATGTAGCATATCAAAAGAAGGATGTTTGCTTGGGCTGAAGAGGAAAAGCTGTAAGAGCCTATAAGCAGCCACCACTTCAAAGGAAGAGGAGGTTGCTCCGTCAGCAGGACCGATAAAGCATCATTTGTTCCTGTTTGACTTATGTAAAAGGTCTGGCATGTTAGAGTCCCGTCTTGCAGACGTGGGTCTCCCGCCCTTGCAGGGCTCGTGTGTCAGCAGTTAGGCAGCTGGGCCCAAACCGTATCAGCCAGAGCATATAATCACTTGACTCTGTCTCAACAATGGACACTTGTAGGGGGTTGTCAGGAGGAGGTCTGTGGAACAATAGGAGCACAATTATTGCAGCTGCTAGGGAGGGCCATAATTCTTCTTCGAGAACCTAAAGCGACCTCATGGAGGTGGTGGGGAGAGGGAACCTGAGTGCATTATTAATAACCAGACTTTTGGAAGTACTTTGCTGTGCCAGTGGGGTTCCAGCAGCTGCTCTTGTCCTGGCCTTCTCTAATAATTGTACATTCTGTCAGGGGTCAACTTACTTTTGACCCTCTTCTTTTGTTCCAGTTAAAAGCCTTTTAGGGTGAATTGTTGGATAGTGGCAGGAGTGCATTAAACTCCAAATTTAATGTCGATAAATACATATCAGATGCCAGATCATTCACAAGCATGCTCCTAAATTCACACAGTCTTTGCTTCAGTCTGAATGACATAGTTAAAGAAAAGACATTGTTATTCAGAGCAGCAGGGGCTGGTCATGCTTAACTTAGATCCTCTATATTCTTCCACCCTTATCTGGTCCGGGAAGTAGCATACAAGATGAAAACAAAACCAAGTTGGTATAAGGAGCAAGCAGACTAGCTTCAGCTCAGTGCACTGAATTATATCATAAGTCATACTTAGACAAATTTAAATAATCACACTGCAGAGTTATGAACATACTCTGGAGGTTTACATGTAATCACTGGGTTACCTAAGGTATACGTAAGTCTGCATTATTCTTCCCAGTTGAACAAATGAAACATGTGAAACAAATGAACAAAAACAAGAGCTTTTTTCAGATCTATCAAATAAGAAATTGTTCATGAATAGCTTAGTCCATGTTTCCACTTAAGACACTGGGACGAAAGCTCCAGTGTCAAAGGAGAGTAAATGCTGTTCTAGTAGCATCACATATTGATCTGGCTATTTTTTCTCCAAACTGTTTTATATTCTAAGAGAAGAAGATTGTTAAAATGCCGTTGTGCACCCCCATAAGGACCAAATCACAGTGCTAACACTTTATGCTTTTCAGTGTGAGTATGGCCGCAGTCATGTGCACAGTGGGCTGGGGGTAATAAGTGGGAAATGGTTGAGAAGACGGGGGTTGAAGAACAGCCCCCTCCCCATCCTGAGTCTATCCAAGCAAGTTATATCCTGATACCAGAAGTGAACCTGACATGCATTACAGGCCTAGGAAGGCCTCAGCAGTTATAGGCGGAATACATGTATGTATGTAATGTATGTATGTATGAAAAAAATGAATAAAAAAATACTCTCTCTCTCTCTCTCTCTCTCTCTCTCTCTTTGTTGAGCAGTGTTGGTGAAGCTGCAGCCTTCCTCTCAAGTGCACTTTCTGCCTTAACTGTGGTTTTGGGCAGTCCCACATTTAAAGGCATGAGTCTAGTTGCTGCACCTATAGTTGAGCTCAGAGACAGTCACACATGACACTGTCTTTGTTGCATCATTACATGCTATAATTCAAGTAGGGCAAATTCAAGTTGTCGCAACTCTGAGGGGTTTTACAGGTGTTTTATCTAGCAACACCTAATCAATGAATTCATGTAGATGACCATTTTTATCACCTGTCCTACCTACCACACATCTACAATTTCAAAGATGTGGTAAAAATGAAACTGCTTTCTACTCAGTGGGATTATGCAAATAATTGTCCTGGAGTTTGGCCTCCTAAATTATCTCTTTCTAACAGCAACACTAACTACTTTTCTATATGTTTAATCTTCTGCTGTGGTTTCAGTCAGCAGGAATCATTTCTGGTGGCTAGTATCTTTATATTTCATATCACTAATGTACTATTTTATTAGTATATAATTTAGTAATATATATCAACAGAACTGCAGCAGTCCAGTCCAGTTATTATTAATAATCACAAATACTTTCACATATATGCCACTCTTGAAAAGCCACCCTTTGACCAAATGCTAGTTAGGCTGTGAATATTGAGCAGCATGTTAGCAAGCAATAGATGCTTATGTCTTGACTATTGTTTTAAATGATGACTTTGTTAGAGTATTGCTAACCTAAATTCATTCTTTAAAATCATACCATGTGGTATCCAGGTAGCATATTCTCGAAAAAGATTGTTATATATTACCTGACTATGGAACACTGCATAAGGCAGCCTTTCCTATTTGTTACTCTCCAGTTTGTGTGTGTGTGTGTGTGTTTTGTTTTGTTTTTTAAGTACAGCTTCCCATGTTCTTGAGGATTGGCCATGCTCCATGAAAAACAATATTGCAGTTCCTTTGTATTAACTCCAAGCTGAAGGAGAGATAAACGTTGTATGTCTAAGGATTCTTCCTCCTCCTCTTCCTCATCTCCTCGGGGCAACACAGAAAAGCATTTGGAATTTACTTCCTGAACATCCCCATGCCCACCAAACAGTAGCAAGCAGTTGCACAACGTAAAAATTGACTTCATGTATCACAAGTACGAAGGACTAGTTTACTCAGGTGTAATTATGGCCGGCCAGTTCTGAGCATCCGGAATGAACTACACACCTGCTGCTGCAGAACAACATGATGTCCTCTGTCCTAGCCAACTGGCCATCTTTTTTCTTCTTCCATGTGTGCGTAGTAAGTTCAAGAAAGTGCCCTTCTATGGGCCCCTCCTGGATGCCCATTTCTTCACTGACTCTGCCATGCTCCATAGCCTTAAGTTGCTGCTGGCAGTGAGTTGTAGGTAGTCTGCATCTTCATATGTCAAGCACACAGTGTGGGAAAGCCCAGCTGATGCCAGTGATGACCGGGACACAGAAAGAAGCATGTGCAGAGGTCTGGTCCTTTTCCCGTGATTGAAGTTAAGCTGTGGCAAAGTTCTCCACTTCTCAATGATGCAACCGTTTTGCCTTTGAAATTGGACCTCAACTGTTTCCACATGGAGGTTTAAGCTCATGGAACTGCCATTACCGTATCTAGTATACCATTAACATCCTGATGAAAATACGTGCTTGGAAAATGATTTTCTTCAAAAATATATTTTTCATTTTCTCCCAGAGCCACCTTCGAATAACCTTTGTATTTAAATTCCACTCCATGTAGAGTGAAACCTCTTGTACATCAATATATTTTTCAAAACATTTTGGAAATTAAGTTAATTATCTAAATTCAAATTTTGTATTAAAGCCTGTTTGTTCCATGAAAAATGGATATTATCCTTGATGAGAATAAGACTCACGTCTGGTTGCAGGTGGCTCCTGGTGGGTTCCAGTCGGTTCCCAATTAATTATCAGACTCGCATGGCCATCCATCCTGGATTTTATTTATTTATTTATTAAAACATTTATAGGCCGCCCCATCGCAACAAAGCCTCGGGGCGGCTTACAACAGTTTAAAAATACAATGTAATAAAATACAATAAAAGCATAAAATTATAAACAATAAACAATATATCCCTCCCCCCCTCGGTGCATCTCGGCAACTAAAAAAAAAAAAATGCTTTACTGTTGAAGATTCATTAAGGCCAGTAGAGCTGCTTGAATCCGATTGCAATGTTTTTTCTCTCTCTTTGCTTTTAGTTATTTGTGTATTGAGTAATTAGTTATGTGTTGGTGCTTATACAACACACATTTCTATACAGGAATAAAAGCACAGATTAAGAATCCATGATTTATTCTGGAAAGTTGTAAAATTCCTTCAGTAATCAAAATGCTTCACAAAGCAGCAATTATGATAGAATAACTTTGCCTTCTCTCATTGTTTTGTGTGCTCTGTCAGTGCTCTGAATTGAGTTACATGGAGAGACCAATTCAAAGTAGCAGATGAACTCACTTCACCAGTGCCAGCTAACTTCTGCTAAAAGTTATGACATTGCTTACTCACTTCAGCCCACCTGATCTATCTAGATTGTTTAATGTTTTGGATAAACATGTATGTTATTTGCAATATTTTCTGCCTTATAGGATAGTCATCTGAGCTGCAATATTTTCTCAACACTTAAACAGAAACCATAAAAAGATTTGTGGGTGATGCATGTGGAGAAATAATTTTTTGTAAACGAATTATTCTACTGAAGATTTCTCTCTGTGCAGCATAGTTTGGACAGAAGCAGATTCCAGAGAGAAGCAGATTTCAATTTCTAGCACACAAGTGTGTGGCATGTGCTCTTATATTGTATGTTTGCCCTTAAAGATATCATTGACATTATTTATTTATTAGCTTTAGATTCTGCCCTTTTCTTTTTTAAAGAACTCAGAGCGGCTTGCCTTGTTCTCCTCTTCCCGCTCTCAGTCTTATGCCCACAACAACAGTCTTCTAAGATAGGTTGGGCTGAGAGTCTGTGCCAGGCCCAAAGTCACCCAGTTGGGTCACTGGCTGAACAGGGACTAGAACCCAGGTTGTCTGAGTCCCAATCCTGCCCTCTTAACCGTTAAACCTTATTTTACTATTTATTATTTATTTATTAAAACATTTATATGCCGCCCCATCGCAACAAAGCCTCGGGGCAGCTTACAACATAGTTAAAACACAGTAAAACAATAAATCATATTAGTTTATCCCTCCCCCCCCTCGGTGCATCTCGGCAACTTAAAATATAATTAACTCAAGTACAAATCCAAACCAAATAAATTAAATAAACAAAGTCCACTTATAAACCAAATAAACACACCAACCCAATACAACAACCATTAAACCATAGATAAGTATCTAGACACAAATAAACTATAAACGAAATCCACACTAACAATTAAAATAAGACTTGAATAAAAAGGTCTTCGCCTGGCGCCGAAAAGCATATAATGACAGCGCCAGGCGAACCTCTCCAAGGAGCGCATTCCACAGTTGGGGCGCCACTGCCAAGAAAGCCCTCCTCCGGGTACTCACCCACTTAACCTCCCTCACGGAGGGCTCCCGGAGGAGGGCCGCTGTTGCAGATCTTAGGGGGCAGGAGGGCATGTAGGGGCGTAAGCGGTCCATTAGTTATCCGGGTCCCAAGCCGTTCAGGGCTTTATAGGTCAACACTATGAACTCCTCCTGTAGGATGCTAACCAAGTGTTTGACGCAGAGTGACTTCATGCGGACTTCCTGTCCTCCCCCATCAGATATGTTCAGCACAGAATACAGAAGATGTGTCTTCACATGATTGGGGCATGCTAAGAATCCCAGTCAGAAAATAGGGGAGGGAGAGATATCAATTTCTTGCTGAACTAAAATGTTTATGAAAATCATTGAATGTAAGCATGTATTGGACAAAAAGTAATCACTATATTTTGACCTGGTCTGTACAACATGACAACCTAAGCAGGGTCAGGCCTGGTTAGAATCTGGATGGGTGACTTGAGTGTACGATTCTATGATTACTCTTGTAAACTGCCCAGAGAGCTTTGGCTATGGGTGGTATAGAGATGGCGATGGTGATACTGATATAACCTAGTGGGTAACTAGGCATTGTGTGTTGCCATGTCATGCAAACTTAGACTGGTTCCCAAATCCCAAGGGAATTTGTTTTTGCAACATGCCATCTTGAAACCCCAGTAGGTATTTTAGAATCTGTTCAGTCCATGGTGTGCTGTCATGCCATCTGAATGTGGTTGACTGACCCCACTGTGATTTATGGCAAGAACATCAAATCCCTCCCCCATTTGTTTCTGTGATCTTGTCCTCTAACATACCCTAAAGGCCCATTGGAGGGGCTCTCACTGCTCTTTTTTTCTTTCTTTTTCTTTCTGGGCTCTTCACCCCAAATTATGGCAATTTTAAAATAATAGCGATAATTTAGTGCAGAGGTGTGCAGTTCCATGGGTCTGAAAATGAGAAACCTCCCCAGAGCAATGTCCTTGGGGTACCTGTGATCAAGGTATAGTAGGACCAATCCTGATAATTGACCCAGAGAGGCTCCAAATGGATTGATTTTCACTTTGCTTTCACCTCACAACTATCAGGTTATCAAGTTATACAAAAACTACAAGTGTTTCCTGTTCACAGAAGGAGGGAGGCACCCTTCCCCCGAGTTTTCATACTGAGATTCTCAGGTTTCAATCGCAGTACCAACGTTTCCACTCATTCCAGGAAATTGGAAAAGTGTATTCCCTCCTCCTTAAGGCGCTAACGCTTGTTTGAGGTAACTGTCTGAATTAGAGCTTTCTTTGAAAATATGGGTGTAAGCCGGGCCAGACAAGATAGTTCAGCCATGGAAGCGTACATAGGAAATCTACCAGGAAGGATGGGGGAATATGCAGAATATATGTGGCGTGTGTGTGGAGGGCACTGCAGTGGAGAGGAGGCATGGGGAGCACAAGTATGTGCATATATAAATATATGCTTTGATATTTGAAACCAGTATCTAAACCTCTCAGAGCAGTTTTGAGGATGTTTTGATGAGGATCAACATCTTTATCCAAACCCCTTGGATATGCTTAAAAGGTACTGTGGCAATGCTGTATGCAGCAATACGCCCTGTTTTCTAGGCCCCATTACTTCTCCTCCAATTTTCGAGGTCTTGAGATCGGGTAACAAAGGGTTGGAGTAGCTTCCGGAAGAGCATTCCGTCATCTGGAGATGTCACTTGTTTTTCTAAGTAAGCATTTACTGTTGATATATAGGAGTTCTAACTCGTGTGTGACTTAGTCCTCTGCAGACAGTTTTGGTTGAACAAATAAATGTCCTGATAACGTACAGAGGCATTCTGGATTCTTACTGACTATATATGGCAAGTTAAAGGTTGATTTGTCCGCCTTCATCTCTCTATATGTTTCCATGCCTTATGCATGCACACTTAGAAGGAGGTAGTACTTACCCACATAAGTCCATGCGCCCCCAGGGTACAGTGCCTCTGCACACCATCTGATCCCAAGGAAACTGAACCATTCCCCAAAGCTGCTATTGCTCACAGCCTTGTTTGGGGGACGCTTACAGTGGATCTACGGTTTTGTTTTCATGGAAAAAATGAGGAAGCATTTCATATTCCAGAAGGGAACATAGGTTCTGTTAATCTGAGGCAGACATGGACAACATATAGGCCATAGATCTCTAAAATGGAAACCTGCCATTCTTGTGGTTTTTGTCCTCTTTTTCAAGAACAACAAGCCCTTTTCCTTTTGCGATGTAGCCAGTATAGGAAGGAGGAGACTAACCTCCCTGGTTTACTCAAGGCTGCAGAACAATTTATTGGCAGAGATCAGATCTAATTCAGTGGGTCTTTACTCTAAAAGCTTGATCTTGAGCAATGCTGAAGATCTTTCTTCACCTGTAACAACTAACCATCTTCTATCACTTCTTCTAATGTACTCTTTTCTTAAGAGATAGTGACTCTCCCTTTCTTGCCCATGTATCTGTGAGCCCAAAGAAATATGTTTGCCCAAATAAGTCAGGAAAACTATGGACAATCCCATTTTGCTACAATTATCTTTTTATTCCATTTTAAAATGCTTCCACGATACGCATTAGTGCCTTTAGATAAGGAACTGCCTCTCTACTATCTGTTAATAAGAATGTAAATAACAAAAGAAATTAAAAGATAGTAAAAGAAAAATGGTTTTTAGAACAGGAAACTTAGCATGGAAGTGGGTGTAGGGAATATTAAGTTATTCCAAAATCAGTTTTGATCATATGACTAGCAAAACCATCTATATTATGAGGGATGGATAGAAACTCAAGATATGGAAAAGACGTGTGTGTGTGTGTGTGTGTGTGTGTGTGTAAATGAATCCTGATTTGTAGTGTCTAGTGAGCATCAATCATGGATGATGATGCCGGGTCCCTAACCATTGGGAAGCTGGGGTGCCTTGTCCATTGCAGCTTTTATTTGGCGCTCGTAGGAACTACCTGTGTGCTGATCCCATTTTGTGGGTGGAACTCAGAACCACGGACAGTTCCCATAAAGTTCTGTGGTGAGGCTGTGGTGAACCAGGGAGCCCCACTGACATAGAAGCCAGTAACCTTCCCTGCCAATGGTTATGAACTAAAAAATTTCCAGTGCAATGAAAAAGAACAAATGAAGCTTGTTCTTCTGCAACCTCTTTTCAGAAACTCATGGGAATATTAGAGTAATAAATGTCTTGGAAGTAGGATGTGACAAAAGTCTCATCTCAAAACGAATGAAAAGTGTGTTAAACTAATTGAAACAACATATTCAACATGAGATTTCTATTTGTGGGTTGGAATTGCAGGGCATGTATACTGGAGAGAAGTCGAAGGAGGGTGGGATGGCCTGCGTTGCAGTCAAGGAGTCTCACAAGGGAAAGGACCAAACCCATCAAGGAGAGCAACTGTTTGCCAGAGCTAACTGATCAGGTGGGAGGGGAGGAGATTCTAATTACAGCAAAGCTGGTAAAGCTTGATTAGTAGTAGATACTTTCCAGTCAACTGGCCAACCAGACAAGGTCTCTCTGGAAGTTGCAAAATCTCCAGCTCTGGGAAGCTCTTTAGAGTACTTAGGACAGATACTTACACTTGTTTAAAAATAAAGCTGCTTCTTTTATTTTTCTTATATATTATTCTAGTGACTAAAATGCAATATAAATGTGCTACCACCAGGTGAAAGCATATCAGGACAAACTCTAGTAGAAAACTGAAAAATAAACTTCAAACTGGCAGTGGCACAGGTTGAGTTGACACATGTGGAGACCCTCCCCTATTTTTAACCTGCATTATGTAACTTTCAGTGAGCAGGTTCTTCTTTATTCCATCATGTCTCAGAAGACATCTTGTGCCTGAAATGGAAAAACAACCATAGAGTATTTGTTGGTAAAATACTAAGGTGTAAAAGCTAAAAGAAGTTTGCAAAATGATGCAAACATAGAAGGAAAGACAAAGATTAAGATTAAAATAACAATGACATCAGAAAATTCAGTGCCTGAATGGAGAAGATTTGAATTAGGGTTATGGCACTGTTCGAATCTGAACCCGCCACCCCCAAATGGGGCACCCAATTCTTCCTCCCGAGGAGCAAATAGCAGCTTGAAAGGACTGAGTTTCAGATTTGGGAAACGATACAGGATGAAAGGGTCATGCCTTAGCAATGGGGTGGCCACCAATTCATCCCTTAAAGCCCCCTGCCCCCTATTTTTTATGTTAAAGGCTTTTAACATTAAAAAGTGGAGAAGTTTTCATTAAAAGCATTTTAGCTGAGAGGCAAGCATACTGGAAAGTGAAGCATTGGCTTCCACGCCATCTTTATTTCCATCAGTGCCATGTGGCCCTGAGGCATTCTTAGCATGTGAAAAATGGATGGATGGATGGATGGATGGATGGATGGATAGATAGATAGATAGATAGATAGATAGATAGATAGATAGATAGATAGATAGAATGGCTAAGTGTTGCAGCCAGTACTTCATTCTAAAGTATGCCAAGCCCCGCAAGAAAAAAATCAACGGTAACCTAGGGGCTAGTATGGAGAATCCTAGGGAGCCAGGCTAGGTGTTTTGCTTGTGCGGTGTGTGCGCTTTCCCTTTTCTAGTGGAAAAGGTGCTCTGTGTGTGCTAGTGTGTTTGCCTCTTTGTGCCTGTGTGTGTTGGTTGGGGCGGCAGGGGCTTCTGAGTGGGTGTGTTTTGACTTGAATGTGTGTGTGTGTGTGGGGGGGGGTGTTGTACGGTGTAGTTCTCCGAGCATCAGTTGTTTTGCCTTCTGCAAAATGCATATTTTGTTGTGCTTTGTGGGCACAAATATATGATTTGGGGTTCAGACCCCATGTTGGCATCATATTCACTTTCCTAGCCTAATTATTTATTTGAACCCCATCGGGTTTCCTTTTGTGAATGAGTGAAATCTCAGCAGAAAACTGAGAGTTCAAAAGAGTAGCTTTATGACAAGTTTCCTTCACTGTAGCCTCACCAGCTTCCTTTCTGGGAAAGGGGCTCCTTGTGCTAGCTATGCCCACCATGGCAGGCATTTTGTAAGAGAAACATAGAAACAGAGCGAGTCAGAAGGGGCCTCCCAGGCCATCTAGTCTGACCCCTGCCTCTAGCAGGCTCCGCTCACGATATGCCCACCATGTGCATGTCCAGCCTGTCTTTGAACACCCTCACCGATGGGGCCTCAACGACCTCTCGTGGAAACCCATTCCACGCCCTTGGGGTCCTAACTGTCAGGAAGTGCTTCCAGGCATCCAAATTGAACCTTGGCTCCCTGAGCTTTGCTCCGTTGGAGCGCATCCTGCCTTCCTCTGCAGGGGAGAACAGCTCTCTACTCACCTCCGTGTGACATCCCCTCACACACCTGTATGTTGCCAACAGATCCCCTCTGAGTCTCCTCTTCTCCAGGCTGAAGAGAACCAGTTCCCTCAGTCTCGCCTCATACGGCAACCCCTGCAAACTGGCCACCAACCTTGTGGCCCTACGCTGCACTGACTCCAACCTGGCTATATCCTTCCTGTAATGAGGGGCCCAAAACTGAGCACAATACTCCAGTTGCGGGCGCACCAGAGTCGTACAGAGTGGTAGTAATACCTCTCTCAATCTAGAAGCCACACTTCTGGCTATGCAACCAAGGGTGGTGTTCATGTCTTGACCACTGCATCCCACTGCTGACTCATGTTAAGTCTGCAGTCAACCAGTACCCCAAGGTCCTTTTTACAAGTGCTGCTCTCCAGCCACTTGTCCCCTAACCTGTACTTATGACACCTATTCCTGTGCCCCAAGTGCAAGACCTTGCACTTATCCACATCGAATGCCATCCTGTTGTCTCCTGCCCACTTCCATAGTCTGTCCAGATCCTTTTGGATCTGGAGTACCTGCTCCTCAGTTGTGGCCACTGCTCCAGTTTTAGTATCGTCTGCGAATTTGATCAGCAGACTGTTCACCCCTTCTTCCCTGTCATTTATGAAAAGATTACACAGGATCGGCCCCAGAACGGAGCCCTGGGGGAACCTGCTTATCACTGGCCACCATCCCGATGATTCTCCAGTAATGGTTACCCTCTGCTTTCGGTCAGTCAGCCATTCCCTAATCCACCAGACAGTGCTTTGGTGTATCCAAAACTGCTCAGTTTCTCCACCAGGATATCATGGGGCACTTTGTCAAAGGTCTTGCTGAAACCCAGGTATACCACATCCACTGCATCCCCTCCATCTAGCCACCTCAAAACCTTGTCATAGAATACCACAAGGTTTATCTGGCAGGATCTGTTTTTGTGGAAGCTGGGTTGTGTGGCTGTCAGCCTCCCTTCCCTATCTAGCATCACTAGATTTCTCTCTATTATGAGCCTTTCCATTGTTTTCCCTACACTGGACCTAAGGCTAACAGGTCTGTAATTCCCTATGTCCCTTCTACTACCCTTTTTGAAAATTGGGACCACTGATGCCACCCTCCAGTCCTCTGAAACTTCACGCGTTCCCCACGAGGCTCAAAAATGGAGGCCAGTGGGCATGAGAGAACCCCTGCCAACTCTCGAAGTACTCTCACGTGTAACCCTCGAGGAGCCCCTCAATTTCTAGGAGTGACTCTAATCTGTGCCCTTAAGTCCCCGGCCTCATCTAATCTCCTATGTGAATCTCCCCCGTCCAGCTTTGGGGAAAACACAGAGGCAAAATAGTCATTTAGCATCTGTGCCTATTCCCTCATATCAGTCACTGGATCGCCTTCCTCCTTATTTAGTGGTCCCACCACTTGTCTCCCCTTCCTCTTCCTATTTACATGCTGAAAGGAGCCCTTTTTGTTGCTCTTGATATTCTTGGCAAGTCTCAGCTCATGATCAGCCTTAGCCTTGCGAAGAATCCTTCTGCAACGGGCCTCCTCCTCCCGGTATACCCTTTTGTCTATTTCCCCCGTACCCATTTCCTACGGAGGTTCCTCTTTCGTCTAATCCCTCTAACCACCTCCTTCTGCATCCATGGCAGCGCTCTCCTCCACCTCCCCACCTTACTAACTAGAGGTATCGTCAAGGCTTGTGCTTCCAAAACCCCCCTTCTGAGTGCCATCCACCCCTCCTCAACTCGCTTGCCTTCCAGTAACCTATCCCATTACTCTCCCATGATGCTCTCCAAAAATCTTTAACATGCTCACCAGCCCAAGCAGTTTGTGGGCTCCTGGGTTCGTCTTCTTCCCCAGAGCCACAGCCTGGATTTGGTTTCCCCTCCTCCCTTCTGGCAGGTGACCCAAGCACAGATTTCCTGATATTATGTAGTGGTAGGGCTTACTCTAATTGTCCACAGCATGTCGTGTGAGAGTTGAGAACAACTTGCAGTGATAAAGTCCACAGGTCAGTAGACCCTTGATTGCAATCCAGGGTTGCTAGCCCAGAAAAATTTCATCTGCAACGTGCAGTCTGTACACCTTGTGCCCTAATCTTGATGGTTTGTGTTCAGCTCTGCAACACTAAAGTGTCATGCCTTCAGACAATGGTATATTTTTCTGTGGCTCCACAATGGCACATTGTTCCACCCATGGTGTTCCACCTGTGGTGATGTCCAATGGTACAAGAAGGATGAGACAATCTCTATCAGCTGTTTAGTTTTTTACTAGGATTGGATTGATTGCCCCGAAGAAGGTCTCCCCCAACTCTTTTAGGTGTTTCGTAGCTCTCATCACCCCTACCCATCAGCCATGCTGGCTGGACCTGATAGAGGTGAAAGGTCACATGCTGGGGAAGGCTGGTGTATCACTTGATATGTTCTGCAAAGCTACCTTTTGCTGGCACAACATGTTCTGTGTGTATTTAGGTGTGTTACACATTTTACCTGGTGTTTCATAGTAACAGAGCACAGCAGGGCTGAAGCGCCTCAGACCTGGGGACAACCAGCCCTATGGCCCAACCCTTCCCTTGGCCACTGGAGTAGAGCAGTTTGGGGTACAGAGATGAAGCCCTTCAATAGGTTGCCCCCAAAATACACTCAAAAAGCAGCTCTCAACTTTTTGTTAATTTGTCTTAACTGGTACCATTAGATGAGTGTATCCATTTGGCAGGCAGAATATTTTTGCCTCAGATGGAGGAGCTTAGTAAGTGCCCTGAACTACTTGGTAAACTGTGATCAGCAATTAATTTAGGTAAAATATCTTTAGTGTCATGAGACCAAAAAATATTAAGGATGATTTTACAAACCATGCATGAAAGCTGAAGGCTGCCTTCAGTCTAGCCCAGTCCTCAGAATGTTCCCATGCTGCTTGTGCATTTTAGGGTTTAATGATTCCCTGCTCTGACAGTGTGTGTGAGGGGTGGAGAGAAGAGCGTGATATAATTCCTGGCAATAGTATGTTGTTCAGAAGGGTATAGCTATGATATCATGTAGCCTCTGGGCATTTTTTTAGTGATGGAATTCACTCTGTTGTTCGTTTTTTTTTTTTCTTTCTGGTTTTGCTTTGCTTTGAACTTTTTATGTTTGGAAAGATGAATGCTGACGCCCTGAATCTCATACAATAATGCTTCTGTTGTCCCTGATTTCCATTTGGTGGTATGTTCATGGCATTTTGTAGAGCGAAGATATTGATCAAAGAGATTTTGTGTCATTGCTTGAGCCATTAATAAGCTCTGTTTTACACCAGAGCTTGAAGATTTTGGCATTATTAATTCTTTTTCTGGACCTTTTCTGAACCTTTTTCTGGACAAATAACATGTACATCCATTTTAGATATGGGAATGGTACCCTTTTTAGATACATTTTAGCATTTGCTGAATAGGTGGTGGTGAAGTCAAACCCACCATTACTTGACATTTTCTTGGAGGATTGTGTGGCATGTTGCCAAATAGGTGCATGCTAGAAGAGCTGCATTTTTCTGGAGTGTGAAAAATGCTTAGCTCTGCAATGGAGCCCTCTACTGTTCTGTAGCGTACTTCTGTCACACCACCACCACTACCACACAAAATGTAGTGATTTTCCACCCATGGTGATGTCCAATGGTACAAGAAGGATGAGACAATCTCTATGAGCTGTTTAGTTTTTTACTAGGATTGGACTGATTGCCTTGAAGAAGGATCACACTAGTGCAAAATGTGTAGGGTTGCAATAAATTGTCTGTATTGGCACCTATGTTTAACATTTGAAACATTTGTTACACGGGGGCCAAGAAAGAACCAACCTTAATTCTACCCAAATAATTATAAAGTATATGTACTTTTTAAATGGTTTTTTTAGAAGTCATTTATTGGACCTTAACAATGTTCAAAATATATTTTAAATGAATATATTCATGATTCAAAAAACTTAAAAGACAATATCCCTAGAGTTACCATGAAAGCTGAAACAAGAAGCCATCCAGTGTGAGAGCCAGTGTGGTGAAGTGGTTAAGAGCACGGGACTGGGACTCAGGCGATCTGGGTTCTAGTCCCCGCTCGGCCATGGAGCCAACTGGGTGACTTTGGGCCAGTCACAGACTCTCAGCTCAACCTACCTCACAGGGTTGTTGTTTTGGGGATAAGATGGAGGAGGAGAATGATGTAAGCTGCCTTGAGCCCTTTGTAGGAAAAAGGCAGGATATAAATAAAAAATAAATAAATAAAAACTGGTTTCCCTTTTTTCATTCTGTCTGGCTTTGGTACCTACCTTCTGGGTTTTGTGTTTTTCGCACAGTGCAGTTGCATTTGCATGTCCCAAATTAAATATGAAGAATTCTGTGTTGTCCATATGAGATCACATTCACAAAGCAAGTCAGTTCTTGCTTTTCTTAAGACCAGTTAGTTCTAAAAATATTTAATTTGCAGATGCAAATAAAAATAGAGAAATGGGTAAAGTATACACTTTAGGGTGAAGTACAGTATATGTTATGCATAGGGATGTACTTATTAGCTTGAAAGTGTTTTTATTCCATGAATATAAATTCCTTCTGTTCACACAACAAACTGTTAGGAAACAAGGTGTTTTCTGGTAAAAACGTTTCATTTGATTTCAGGACTCTCCAGATGTAGGACTGCAACTCACATCATCCCTTAGCATTGGGTATAAAAGCTAGGGCTGATGAGTGTTGCGATCCAGCAACATCTAAGGACCATGTAAGTTGTCTACTCTCGGTCTATTTTCATTGACTAATAACAATTGTTGGCAGTAGCTTTACCACCTCCTTTATTAGCAATTCTACAATAATGGCCAAAGATGGTCAGGTGTGGATCTTTTGGGAACACAGATCCCAAGACATTTACAAGCTAAAACCAGCAGTTTAAATTGGGCTTGGAAATAGATGGCAAAGCACTGGAATAATATGACCAAAACACCCACTTCCAATTAGTAATCTCACAGCACCATTTTGTTCCAACTGTGTTCTTTAAAGGGAGCCCCATGTACAACTTATTGGAAGAGGCTTCAATAAGCTTCCAGGGAGTCCCACAGTTTCCCAGGGAACAGTCTGAAAATTATCTAGCCAGAATCCATGCATGGATCCTTTCGAATGGATGCTTAAATACAATCACAATATGTAAATACATTGAAACTATGCCATGAGGTTAGAAGTAGCCTCTATTTAATATAAGAAAACTTCACTATTGTTTTACTGAGTGCAGCAAAGAATAACTTTGCTTAAAAAAATTAAACACCTTAAGAGATTTAAAACTTGTTAATAAAGTCACAGTTGATGACACAGATAGAGTTCACACCAATGACCTTGCTGTCATTCAAACTGCATAGATGGATACAGGCCAAATCTGCCTCCATTCATAATCTACTTGACCTCTGCTTCTTTTGTTTATTTATAGCACAAGGGCTGAAAAGAAGCCTTCTATTCACTTTGGAGCCATCTGTTTTCATCTGTTTGTTTGACTAGTAACTTGACCTGATGATAATGTGGTGTCTGAATGACAAAAGAGATTGATTTGTGTTTCCATCCCTGGAGTTTGGTGAGGAACAGAGGGGAAGAAACAGAGGCAGTTCATCCAAAGCTTAACCATAATTTTCCTTTGTGTTTTAACGAGTTGATTTCATTGACAAGCAAGTGTTTCACTGAATTTCTCTGCTGACCAGGAGATGGTGCCATCAAGGGTAAATTTTGTGTTTCATTTAGAGACAAAATAAGTGTGGTAGTAATAGCAGAAGCAGTGGTGGCTGCGGCTAGGAATGCAGTATGACATTGAGATCTTGAAAGTTGGATCGTTACTCTTTCCCCAAAGCCTTTTAATCGTGATTCGTATATGTTTGCATATGTGATGGAATATTTTCATTTACACTGTCTCTTTAGTGTCGTGACCCCAGACTGCCATTATGTAGTCCCTCACTGGGGTTGCATGACATACTAAGCCACCAGAAAGGGGGCTTGGCAGCTATTTGAACTCCTCCTGTATTTTAAAAGTCCCACCAAGTAGCCATGGCTTCTTGTTGGCTTGGTGTATTGCCTGAACTCTGACTGTGAGCTGAGTCACAATCCCGTGGAAAGGCTAGAGAGCCCCTTGGCCAGAACAGCAAAATGGGTTGCCACTCTGGCCATGGACTCTAGCTGATGACACTTGCCAAAGAGCCCAGGCCCCATGTGCATGGCTGTCACTGGCTTCTCCCTGCTGCCTGCTGATTCTGGGAAGCTGGGCTTACTCACAGCCAATCCCCCTTCCCTCCTTGGAGGAAGCTGCTGGGTCCTACCGCGTGCCGCCCACTCTCATCTGAGACCTGGCAGGGCATGGTGGAAGGAACTGCTTGGTTTTGCTTCCTCTCAAGGAAACGAGGTCCCCTTGTGCCTTCCCAGCTTTGGCGGAGGACAAGGGTGAGCTTCTCCACCTGCCTTCCTTGAGAGGGGGCAAGCAGAGCAGCTTGGCAGTCCCGTCTGATCCCTGCCCTTCTCGCTGATGCTTGGCCATAGTGCCAGGGAAGGGGGCAGCGGGTCTGGAGACACAGCTGAATGTGCCTCCTCTCCTTCTGCCACACAGTGCAGCTGGGCAAAGGAGCCACTTCCCTTGACCAGGTCTCTGCTTCCCACCCAACTGCTCTCTCCTCCCACCCTGGAGTGACTGAGAGCTGCTGTGGCTTGATCAGCTGGCCCTTGCTGCTCATTGCTGGCTACTTCTGTCTTTTTGGGCCAGCTTGGAGGAGGAGTTTCAGCTCCCTCCATAGTGGCCCGCACTGACTGGCAGGCATGCAGCCAGGGGGAAGAAGAGGGATCCCATCCCACTTTCAGCAGCTGCCACCCCTGTTTCCCCTGCTTCCCTCAGTGCTCCCATGGTGTCTGCAGGGATGCTGGCAGGAGAATGGAAGGGAGACAAGTGGGGAGATGATGAGGACCCCTGATGCACCCAGTCTTTAGGCCCAACGGTGGTCCCTGGGTAAATTTAAGCCCAAGGTATGAACACACCCACTTTGAAGTAAACTTAGGTCCACCTGTTTCATCAAAACATGTGCAAGAATTCAGAACTGAAAATGTAAATAATCTCTTGATATGCAGATGAGAACAACAAAGATGGTACTGCATGAGATAAAAAAGGAATTGAGTGGGGGAAATGTGAGGTCACAACGGAGAGAGAGAGGCAGTGAATTTGTCCAAACAGCAGAACTTCAAGTTATTCAATCTTGCCCAGATTTGAGGAAATGCTGAAGAAGAGGAGATGGGGCCTTAGGCAGCTTTTCTGTTCACAGAATTTGATTTCTGTAGCCCTTCTAATCTTTCACACACATGCTGTTTTACAGGGCATATGATAGCATATGTAGCTCCTTGGTATTACAGCTAAATAAGCTTTTATAGAAATATTGTATATTGCCTAGTAGAAACACAGAAACAGAGAACAGAGCAAGTCAGAAGGGGTCTCCTGGGCCATCTAGTCTGACCCCCGGCTCCAGCCAGCTCTGTTCCTGACGTGCCCACCATGTGCATGTCCAGCCTATCCTTGAACACCCTCACCGATGGGGCTTAGTAGAATTAACAAAACTCTTGCCTCTAATAACAGTTAGTATATACACTGCAATGACCAAAGGAAAAGTTGTCTGTTATGATCCTGATAATTATCACTGATTTTATTTCTGTTCTGCCCCATAGCCAAGCTCTTCTCCTGAAAGGGTCCTGCCAGTCAGCTTGGCAAGCACCGTGCACCATGCACTTTACTGGGCTGCCTCATGGGACCATTCTTATATCCAGACAGATCTTTCAAAAGGTACCGTATCTGTTAATAACATCATGCATTTTACTGGTATGCCCATCATATGTTAAGGGAATTGTACCAGTGTGCCCCTCCTTTATATCATAGAAACATAGAAACAGAGCGAGTCAGAAGGGATCTCCCGGGCCATCTAGTCTGACCCCCGGCTCCAGCCGGCTCCGCTCACGACATGCCCACCATGTGCATGTCCAGTCTATCTTTGAACACCCTCACCGGTGGGGCCTCAACGACCTCCCGTGGAAGCCCATCTCACACCCTCGGGGTCCTGACTGTCTGGAAGTGCTTCCTGGCATCCAAATGGAAGCTTGGCTCCCTGAGCTTTGCTCCGTTGGAGCGTGTCCTACCCTCCTCTGCAGGGGAGGGCAGGTCTCTACCCAACATATCCTCTGTTGGCTTTGGAGTAGCAATAGCTCATTTCTGTTCCCAACCCTGGATGTACTATAACTGATTTCAAATTTGATGTCTTAATGTTTAGCATTTATATATTGGAGAAATTCATGAAAGGACTCCTCGGTTCCTCTCTCCAGCATCAAGATGTCACCAAGGGCCTCTTGGGTGGGCATGAGCCAATGCACAAAATCACCTTCTAGCAGCGCGTGGCTCCATTCAGACTGGTCCATAAACACACTAGCCAGTTCTGGGCAAACCTGTAGCCCTTGGCAGTGCCTGAAACTTGCCAGCAAAATTGATCTTGGAGCAGAAAGGGGTTTTTTAAAAGAGCAGATCCTTGCAGTAAGCACAAAACAGCTGTAGGAGGAGCAGATACCTACTGCCTTTCTTTGGCCCAGAGTTGATTCAGTGACCTCAGGCACTTCATGCTGTGGGACACTTGTATGCTGTAAGATCAGTGCTGCTGCCACCACCAGCCAGCCAAGTAGCTTGCAGCTTCTAAGATGCATCATCCAGGAGGTTCAGAAGACGAGTGATTCTTTTTCTGTCCTAACCACTGGTAAGAATAGTTCGATTATGTCTGGTTCTGAGCACTGTGATTGTGTGGTTTGGTTTCGTTCTCTTCTATGGTTTAATGATTGCATGTTTGAAGGAGATACAGACCACATTATCAGACTTTTTGGATGTTATTAATCATCAGCAGTTTACTTATCCCAACTGCAATATACCAATGTGCCCTGACACACTTTGCTAAATTCTGCTGTAAAAACTAAAATTTGGTGAATGTACATTTATGGCTCTGTAGTATTTCCTGGATTTTATATGGCATCAACACGCTAAACAGTGCAAAAGTCACCTTTCTGATCTGCTCAAAGCGCTTTGTTCACAAATGCCTTTAACTTTATCAGCCACGTGCTTGCGGTAGCATTTCCATCTTGTCCTTGACCATGCGTGTCAGTGAGCACAAGCTCTGGTTTAATGGATAAACACGAAATGCTTGCTAGTTACTGTGTTAGTTCAGCAGGAAGAGACTTCTCTATATGAGAGGTTTAACCCACTGCTTTATTTGGGTTTCTTTTTCTATTTTTATGCAGGGCTGTGGGGCAGAGGGACACACATCCTTTCTGCTCTTCCCCAGTTCATATGTCTTTGCTTTCCAATCAGCCACAAAGTGCCATTCTGGTATAGCTGCGACTCAGAGGAATGCTGCATGAGGCTTTTGTTCCAGTTTGAAATTTAATAGCTGGCTTTGCTTGTTCTAAAAAAAAAAGAAAGTGGTGAAAATGGGTTAAAAACATGGGGAAAGCCCTGGAGAACAATGATGCCATGAAAAACACACACAAACATCTGTGAGTGAAGTTCATGAGTGGACAATAAATGCTCCATCTAGAGAAGCTCACAAAACAAGTAAAATAAGTGCTTTGATGGGGCCAACTCTGGTGAAAGAGTCCTCACCACGGGCAGGGTTTTCAGTTTTACTCCCTTAAAGCCATATTGGTACAGAAGGAAGAAGGGCTAGTTCATACATGTGCGCACACATAAGCATACCCTGTGGCAGGCTGTTCTTTTGCCAATTGCTGTGATTCTTCTTTCTCCTTTTCAGGAAGAACAATCTTAGTGGATACAACTCTTTCCCTTATATCCAGAGCATCCTGGAATTCCCACTAAATTCCAGCAACATTCTAAGTGCAGCCTGTATTACTAAGTGAAGCTGATATACTGAAAGCAGGTAAATGAATAGTATTAACAAGTGCACGTTTTGTACACGCACCCGTGCACACACGTAATAAAAATAATGATCCAACAAGCCCTGTATTTGAGTGTCATTGCATATTACACTAAAAACTATTTCAAATCTATAAATAATTATTTACAATTACTCTATTCCAAGTTATTCTAATTACACATTTCCTTACCATTCTAAATCACTGTGTTGGCCACTCTACTGACCTTTCACAGATCTGATTTTTTGTGAACTTCGTAAGATGTAACTTGAGTATGGGCTCTTGAGCTATTCATTCTGCAACTTTGTCGCCGTTGATTTTAAGAAGCCCATCCAGCTAACATAAAGCCCTATGAAGTTAATTTTGTAACAGTTTGTGCAATAGGAAACCCTTTAGAATTTTTGTTTGGGGAGTTAAAGACTGGATTCTTAAAAGCTAGCAAGAGGAGGAAGACCACCTTTTAATGGAGAGCCAGGGTGGTGTAGTGGTTAAGAGCGTGGGACTGGGACTCAGGCGACCTGGGTTCGAGTCCCCGTTCGGCCAGGGAGCCAACTGGGGGACTTTGGGCCAGTCACAGACTCTCAGCCCAACCTACCTCACAGGGTTGTTGTGGGGATAAGGTGGAGGAGGAGAATGATGTCAGCTGCCTTGAGCCCTTGTAGGAAAAGGCAGGATATAAATTGAAAAAAAAAAATTCTTACTAGTTGAAGATAGCACCTGTGATCCAGAATGTCTGATATGCACTTGAGACTTTTGTCCAGCAGCCCTCCTCAGCCCATAGTCTGGATTGCCGTTGTGTGTGCACCAGTTCAGGCTGTGTATCCTCTGAGGCCATTTCTCCCTGCCTGCCCTCCTTTGGAGGGCAAAGGACCAGTCCCCCCTGACTGCCAAAGAGAAATCCTCTTGCCCAGTGGCTCCAAGTATCAGGGGCCCAGGGAAGTGAGAGGTGGTCTTCCCTTTTTGCCACCACTCTCCTCCATTCCACCAACAGAACTGCGACACCTCCTTTCAGGGCTCAAGCAAACACGTGCCTTCTGCTGACAGGAATATTTGTCCACCGTATGAAGGAAAGGAAGACGAGGAGGACTGGAAAGGGATATAGGTGGTGACACAGTCTAGATTGTTTAAAGATGTTAAGCTTGTTTGCAAGTGTCTCCAATGGCATTAAGAAACAATTATTGTGACTTAATTGTGTATGATTTTGATAAGTCACATATATAGAACTGTACTGATAGGTTAAGCTCACTGGATGAATGTATGGAAAATTACTTTGCATTAGAGTGAGGAGGAAATAAGAGATTTATACTATGTGCTTTGTGAAATTTTGGGTCAAGGCAGAAACCAGAATGCTTTGCATTTTCTTTAGGCTGCAAAGAACATACCCAAGGAGTTGAACTTTGCTTCACCCCAGAGAATGCATTCTGTGCTTTAACTGCATTGCTAGGTTATCTCAACCTGTGTCTGTGAGGACACAGTGGAAGAATCCTTTGAGCTACCAGGGAATGTAATGGTTATCTGTAGACTCTGGATTAGTAATGCTATTTTTTCAGTGCAAGCAGTTCCTCTATGGTTGTGTGTTTGTGTAATGGGAGGGGTGGTAGACAGACAGGTTTGGCTTTCCTGTGTAGGCAGGCCTGGTGGACCATTGGTGGAAATTGTCCTGAAGAGATCCAGAAAGGAAACATTTGGGGCAAAGGAAGGCAAGACAAGGACCTTTACCTAAAGAAGGAGTTCAACAGCAGAAAGAGGGGCAGGAGAGAAAAAGCTGCAAACAAAGAAAGGATGGCTGCTTTATGACGAAGATACTGAGGAAGTATTGAAAATGTGCCAGGTGTTGGAGTGTCCAAATGGAAACCCTGTGTACCATTGCATGCCAACACTTTTGCACGACTGCACAGCTCCTCTCCTAAAACACTCCCCCTAAGTTTGTGACAGTATAGGAACAGTGCCAACCCAGGAGCAACTTGGAGGTGCGGTATATAGGTTGGGCGCACTGGTGCACATACCTCCCTGCCACCAATCATCTCTTCCATGTTATGCCTAACATTTGGTGCATCCAAGCTGTTTGTATAAGTGTAAATGCCTTTTTTAACCATTTGAGAGGGAACTGGCTTTAGGGGCTTGTTTGTACTGTGATAGGTAGAAGTGGGTGACAGTCCCACCTTGCCTACACAGGTGGGCCTGCATCTTGTTCCTTGAGAAACTACATAAGCAACACCAATGTCAGGCTTGCAGCCTGTGTTCTTTTCTCTTAAAGGGATGGAGGAGATTGTGCCTTGCTGGGCACCCTGTCTGCTGCGCACCTTGGCAGGGGAGGCTAGATGTCTGTGTGCTTACTGAGCATGTGCGATTTGTGCCGTGGTGCTTGGTTTTAGGGACAGCATCAGAGGATCTTCTGGGTTTAATGCCTTTGGAATTACTTTGGGAGGAATCGGCAGAGGTTTTCTAGACTGAGACTTGTTTCCCTAAACTTATCAGTAAATGTGCCTTTCTTATAGCTGTGCTTTTTCCAGTGAGTGAAATCCCATGGTATTGTTTGGCTGCATTCCTGCTTTTTGTAGCTCTAGAATGAAACCTCTGAATTCCTCCTTAGCCGTTGGTGCAGTGATGGTTTGCTAGGTGCACGATCTCACTCTCTGCCTTGTTGTTTAATTGTTTTGTTTGTTGCTTCTTTTACATAAAGTGCTATTTCTAATGGAATTGCTGGCTAGTTGCTGTGTTTGTTCAACAGGAAGAGAGATGCAGGGCTTCTCTGCATGAGGGATTTAACCCACTGCTTTATTTTCTTTTTCTTTTAAATAAAGTTTTACTTCCTCTCCCTTGAACCGGCGTGTTCCTTATCTTCACTTCTGTGAGGTCCTGGGGAAGCTCAGCCTGATCGACGGCTTTCCCGGCAGGCTTAACAGTGCTCTTCAAATGGGTGCACAAGGGCCTCTTGCACTTGAGGGTGGCCTGGCATGCAGCGTGCTCATGTTCACCAGGGAGTCAGAGAGGAGGAACCAGGCTCTGCCATGGGACCCCACCGGGCTTGCGGAAAACTGGATCGAGCTTCAGTAGAACCACCAATTTCTCCCAGCAGGAAAGGAAATAGAGTTGCTTTCACATTATAGTTGTTTGGTTTCCTACGCACAAATAAATCTCACTTGTGGATCTTAAGAAATCATGGGAACCACTTCCTTCAGCATTATGAATTTGCTTTAGAGCCCATCTCATGTTGTCAACCAGTTTAAATCAGGGTTAGACAAGACAGATCCTTATCAGCTGGAGAGGAAATTAAAGAGCCAAAGCCAGCATAAAGGATTGTATTAGTCACAGAAAATGTTTAGCTTGATCTGTTGGTTGGAATTTTCACTTGTTCCTCCTCAGTGTAGAAACAATCCTCATAGCCTCTGTGACCAGAGAGGAAGAAGAAAATACAACATGAACTTACCAGAAGGGCAGCACATGTTAGTTCTGGGCTCAGGGCAGGTAACACAGAGGCTGAGCCCTGCCTAAAGGGGGCCTGGGCGTGAATTCCACCTGCAGGCTTGGTGCATTCAGATGGTCTGGCTTTTCTCACCTACACCCTCCAAAAGTCAGAGTTCTAGATGGGGCACAGCATCTCTCATCATACTTCCCTTCAGCTTTCTGATTCTGAGCCATTCAGTGGTCCAAGGTCTCATCCCTCCACATGTGTGCACATTGTCTCTCCCCTAACCCACATGCTGTAGGCTGTTATCAGTGGTGCCTCTTTCGGTCTTTAGCCCATGCAACATGATTTGCATTTTTATAAGCTCAAAATCAGCTGCCAGAAGGAGCTCTGCCCTTCCATTTCCTGCCACTTGGGCAGGAAAATCTTGGTTCTTCAGGCTCCGCCTCAGGGTGAGAAAACAGAGGTGCCTGTGCTAAGCAAGAGGAACAAGAAGGAATGATTCTTGTGGGCCCTTTTGGCTTTCCCTCCTTGATTCTCTTGCTCCTGCACTGAGCCCCTGCTGATTCAGCCTTCCCTACAATGAGCATGGCCATGAAATTAGTTTCAAATGAAGGCTTTTAATGTGTTAGAAATACTGGCCAGTAAGTATTTACTCTATTTTTTGCTCTATAAGACTCACTTTCCCCCCCTCAAAAGTAAGGGGAAATGTCTGTGCGTCTTATAGAGCGAATATGTGTGTGCAGTAAGTCTGTCAGATGCGCAGCCCATGGGGAAGCGATGGGGAATGTGCCTGTGATTATGTGCCCATTTGATTCAGAGTATTTTTTTTCTTGTTTTCCTCCTCTAAAAACTAGGTGCGTCTTACGGTCAGGCGCGTCTTATAGAGCGAAAAATACGGTAGTTTGCTTTGGGCTCTGGGCAAGGACCCCAAAGACTGGCAGCCTCTCCATCGTTGTGCCCTCCCACTGAGAAGGGTGCAGGAGAGTGACTGTGGGCAGGGCACATCTGCCCAGCTGCAAGGAGCCCTTGAACAGTTGGAGGCTCCAACGGAGATGAGCCAGAGGAAGACTCTGGGAAAACACAACAGGGGCAAAAGGGAGACATGGCCCTTGGTTAACGCAGCCCAGCAGAGACCAGCGCTGGAGGAAATGAGGACAACCAGGCTGCTGAGTGTCCCCCTCGCAACACAGATGTGCATCCACATGTTCCTTCCATGTGGGAAGAGATAGGCAGCTGCTGCTATCACAGCAATTTCAATAAAAATGTAGAAAGTTTGCGCTTTGCAAATCAATATATGGAACCACATGCAATTATCCCGCTCTGTTCACAGTTTTTCAAATTCAGGATGCCATTCTCTGCACAAAAAGGGCACGAAAATGTATAGCTTAGAGGAAAGTGCCCAAAAAATAGTATACTAAAGACAAAATAACATAAGGCAAATATGTTAAGGAAATGGCAAAAATGCACACACAAAACTCTAGAACATTGTATATGAATGGTCATGTTAGCTTTCAAATCATTGCGAATTGATCTGGGAACCAGATGGAACAAACTTACAATGGGAAAAATGAAGAATGAAGAGAAACCGAATGCAACAGATTTGCCCACCTCTTGTATAAAGAGGCAAGGACTATTTTCCACAGCGACCTGCCATGAGGGATGACGTGCATGCACAGAGTAGCCCGCTTTGAAAAGGACTCTCCTGCTAGCTCTTGACCCCTGCTGGTGTCACACAGCACATCCCTGTGGGGCTTACAATTCATGGACTCCAGGCACTAGGAATAGTCTTGATAAGAGTCCCGGCTTGGACGGGGCCTTGGGGGCTGCATGCACCCACTTGAGCCACCACTCCCAATGAGTCAGACAAGCAGTGCCTCCAAGGAACTTCACAAGAGCTTCATGCCGGGAGAGGAGGCTCTGCCTTCTCCCATTTCTCCTGAGGAACAGCTCATTGGCACGAGAGGGAGAAGGGGAGTGTCCGTGTCCTTTCCATGTTGGTGTATGTTGCACTCCTAGATTGATCAGTCAGAGCCGCGGGGCAAACCTGCTCGAAACTGCCCTGCAGCTTCTTGCAACACTCCGTCTGTGGAAATCAATCTCCGTGTCATTCGTGCTGCCCTGGGCCAGGGACAGCTTTGCCTGCATGTGCCGAATGGCTTCATAGAAGACTCATTTCATGGGGCACTTTTATTTATATAATTACATGTTAAGGTTCATGAGAAGAATGTTTCTTAAGGACAAATAATGTGCCTTCTTTCCCCCATCAAATACATAATTTTTGAATATTAAAAGATCATGACACGATAGCTAATTCTAAACAGATTTATTTCTTTAATTCTACATCTGCTGCAGTTTTGTGCTATATAATTGATTTAATCTCTAATTTTAGTGGAATGCTGTACTGGACTCTGCTTACATTTCTCTAGGGCAAAAATTGCCCTACTTTTCCTCTAAGAACCTGTTTAGTGCTAGGTATTTTCTTCAGAGACTAAACTACCCTTGGTGAAATAAATAGAATCACAGTTGGAATACAGCTTACTGTTCAAACATCACCACAAGATAAGAGAGACTTCTCCTCCTGTCTTTTGCCTTCATTTTGTCTTCCCTTGCATTTCTAGCATCTTTCTGCTAGTCTGGAAGCTACATGTTGGATGCAAAGGTTTCATCATAAAATGTATGTGACTGCTGTAGAATGCCGAGCACAAGTCGAAATGGTGATGATCAGGTAATTGAGAAATGCCACACATTTTTCGAGATTTCAGATTCACTATCCTGTTTCACCAAATTGGTTCCTCAGTTTGTTCTTTCTTCATCCTGATGAAGAACAAGGTCATGGCAAGTCGAAATCATTAATAAACACAAGAATTTGTGAGTGGACAATTAATTTTTGGTTACCTGTGCACCAAAACAGGATTCTGCCTCCCTCTGGTATGTTGCCGCAACAATTCCATGGTGTGCTCTGGTTTCCACTAAGAATATACCCTCTTAGGCTATAAAACACAATAGCAGCCTCTTAACTTCCATCAGCCATTCTAATAGGAATAGTCATCATCATCGTCATCGTCACCACCAGCAGCAGCAGCAAGGGAGATTCTTCTTCCTACATTACCTCTGGAAACCAGATGGCCCCTCCTGAAAACTAACTCTATGTTCTCCCGATTCTCGTTTGGTTTATGTTTGAGGGCAGGGGCAAAAGAAAATAAGGGTCCTTTCTGGAGATAGGCACCCCCATGGAGGCTCTTCTTCTGAGAGTTACTGTGGCTCTCCAAAGGCTGTTCCGCTTCCCCCACTTTTCTGCCCTCTTGGATGCTCCTGCCTAGGCACCTGAGGGAAGCAGGACTTGCCTCCTCAGCATACAGCGCTTCTTCAGGCACCCAGTAGGCCTGCACATCACCAAGTGAGCCCCCCCCCCCCGCTGCTCCACACACAGTTTTCCACATCAGAAGAAGATGGCGGCAACTCAAAATGGGACCCTTCTCAAACACCAGGGCCCACACCAGTGACTTTCACATTCCTGGGCAGCACTAACCGAGAAACATTGGTGCCCTGCGCAGAGAGAAAAAGAGCCTTCCACACCTGCCTCTGAGAAAAAGTGAGCAGGGCTATTGGTTCTGTCACATGGCACAGCCTGTTCCAGTTGTTGGCCCCTTGGATGGAGCGAAGGTGGACCATAAAGTCATAGCAGGCATTGTCGGGACACGTCTGCTTGAAGCCTGGTGGAACAGATCGTGTTGCCCCAGGGCACGCCACGCTGTCCACAACATGCCACCCTAATCTGGTGGGTTAGGTGGTGTAGCAGAATCTCTTCAGTCATAGGTAGGGCAGGGCTGGGGAGTGGCATTAAAAGAAGCTCTGAAGAGTTGTGTTTGGAGATCCTGAGAATTATCTACTAGGCAGAATGAAGTTTTACTGCTTTGAGCAATGGAATAATTGCCAGTTTGCAACTCTAGAATCGAGGGCTTAATAACCCATATCCATATGTTCAATGTGTAGAAATGTCATTGGTTAAAATTAGATCTCAACTTAAGTGGTTTGGTGTGCATGAATGGATTTAAGCACACAAGTGCTTGGTTTTAGCATTTTCGCTCTTACTGAAATTTCTGTCCCCCAATAAATTCACTATTATAAAAGTCATTAATTATTGGAAAGTCCTCCCTAGGGAGTTCTTTTGGGCTCACTGTCTTTCCATATTCAGGAGAGGCACAGAAAGAACTTGTGCTTAAGCAGGCTGTTGGGGCTTTGTTGTTTGCTATACCTTAAAAATGCCTCCTTGTTCCTTTTGCCTGTTTTACTTAGTTTTACGTGTTGACACATAGGGCTTTAGAATGTTTGCATTTTGTAATGGATAAGTTGCATTTTTATTTTAACTGGTTCTTATTTATTGAAATGTATGGTTATGGTAGGATTTTAGATCCCACGTAAGCCACTTTGGGCAGGTTTTTAATAGAAAATTAGGGTTAAAGTGCATGTGCGCAAGCATGCACACGTGCACACAAACACACATACAAGGTTTATGGATGTTATGTCCAGGCACACTGCACCATCCATTAGAAAGAGGAACAAAGGTTAAACTCTTCCTTTATTCATGGAGAGAGTTTATTAGATGGGTTAAATTGATTAGATGGGTTAAATGTTGACACTGGAACTATTGGTATGAATATCATGCTGTGTGTGCGCATGCGCGTGCACATGCGCACACGTGTTGTGAGGCAGGGATGGGGTGCAAGGAAATAAAACCAGACCATAGTACTGTCCCATACGTCTCAGTTTGGAATCCTTGCACTGAAACGACATGTTTTTCCTCCATGTATCTGCACTTTCATTGCTCTAAGTGTTCTGTGCCCTGGAGCATTTTTTTCTCAGGATGCAAGAGTCTGCTTTCTGGTTGGATGTTATCTTTCTCTGCTTTATTTTGTAACCGCTTTGCCTTTTTTCAGTCAATGCTTCCACCAAGTTGTTGCATCCCTTCCAGTGTAATTCTGTTCTATTCTTGCATTAGGATCCAGAAAGACAGTCCAACATCTTGTGATTGAGGCCTCTCTGCCCAACAGTTGTCCTCAGCAAGCTGCCCTGAAACTTCAGAAAGCTACTGAGCCATCCTCCCGTGCAAGGTGAGGTGCTACTTGGGTGGTGGGGTGCAGGGTATGCATGGCTAGAACGAAATGACCTGCTTAGAAACATAGAAACATAGAAACAGAGCGAGTCAGAAGGGGCCTCCTGGGCCATCTAGTGTGACCTCCGGCACCAGCTGGCTCCGCTCATGACATGCCCACCATGTGCATGTCCAGCCTGCTTAGCAAGGGCAATGCCTTGCAGCCTTTATGAAGATCTCCAGCTTGGTTTCATCTTTGCCTTTCAAGGTGCTTATTGGGATCTGCATGGTCCTTCTGTCAGAAATTCTTAGATATACCTTGGAAATGATGCTGCACCTGTAAATGAAAGGTAAGCGTGGGAATATAAATAGAGCGGTCCTTCCTGTTCCACCTTTGGAGAGCAGGAAGTTGGTGGCCAGGGATAAGGCCTTTTCAGTTATGACAGCCAATTCCAGAATGCTCTTTCCAAGCTCATGTGTCCGATGATTTTTGAAAGACCCAGCCTAATTAGCATTGGGATGGGTGAGTTTCACCTCTGAGTATTTACATTCCTATGCAGATGGAGGTTGTTTGCAGTCAGAAGACGTTGGAATGGACTTGCTTGCATTAACCTAGCAGGCAGGGCTGTTGAGGCACTTGCTGCAAGACAGCTTCACTGAGTTTTCCCCATCAGCAGAAAGCATCAGTTCCTGCTCAGCTACTGGCTGGGAAATCTTAGAAAAACAATTCCCCAAAATTACTATGCAAAAAATGTCTCCCTTTAGGTGAGAATTTTTGTTGTATTACATAAAAATAACAGGAATTTACAGTTGGGTTGACTCTTCAGTGAATTCTGATAAATAAGCAAATTAATTGCCACGTGGGAAATCTTTCACTCTTTTTGGTAGATGAAAGAAGAATCTGAAAGAGCAAGCCAAAACAGGGTTTTTTGATCAGGTTTCAGAAGGGAGACTCAGTGGAGTTTTCCATCTGGATTACCAAAACTGCCATAAAGTTTTCTCCTGTTTTGGCATGCCCAGGACATCCCCATGGATTAGCCAATGGACAATGGATTCTTCTGGCTGCAGAGACCAGGCTCCTGACAAGGAACATACCTAATGAGTCTGACACAGATTGCAAGGGGGAATTGTAGTATAGATGCAAGTACCTTACCTGCAGGCACTCTGATACAGATGAGCCTGTTGTGTAGCTTCTCATCCAGTCAACTTCAGGGCACAAGAGATAACACATCACATTTTCATTGTGCTCCTTTCCCATGTACTTTAGGGAAAGACCATGAATTCCATCTAGGGGTTAGCAGGCATTATATTTTCCTATTATAACCCTAGCAGAAGGTGCAACACATGTGATATCTGTGCCATTGTTTTATTCCTGTATGTGTAAATAAACTGGGGAAATCTCCATGGCTGGTTCCTGTTTTGTCAGGCGAAGTGGCATCCACCAATGCCACTGCAAGCATTTGAAGGCTATCCATGCTGGCAGAAATAGGTCAGAAAAGGAACATGAACGAGGAAGCTGTGCTCTCCCCTTGAATTGGTAATCCATACTAAGCAGAGTGTGTGAAATAATGCAGAAAGAGTTTGTGAGGAAAATACACAACTTTCCGTTTCAAAATGTGCGTTATTACACTGAGAACCATTTTCGTGTGCCGAAATTGTACAGGCGTTAAAGAATGTAAAATCTCAAGCATGTCAAAGGTGGAGTTAATCCTCTGTTGGGCAGCATCATGCCATCGTCATAGTGACATGCATGCTTTTCATGCATCGGGAGAGGCAGGAAAACCAGCCATCAAAAAGTCGGAAGCCATGGCCTATTTTGAACAATGCATTGACTCCTGGCGGAGAGCTGGGCTCCTCTGTAGCAGCGAACACCAGAAAGGACTCTAGAAGCACCTTAGAGGTTGAAACGTAAACCCAAACTGTCATGCACTTGGGCTTTGCATTGTCAAATGCAGTTTACCATGTGATGTTGTTTATGTTGCTGTGAGCCACCCAGACAGACTGTGGCTAACGGAACAGCATACAAGCCAAATAATGAATAAATAAAAGCAGGAGATGAATTGGGCAATTGTGCCACAATAAGCCTGTACATATGTAACCAGAATTTTGAGAGAGTTTTCTGTTTCCAGGAACGTTTGAGGAACATCTAAAGGCCATTGGGATGTGGCCTATGACCCAATATGGTTTGTTATGCAAAGATATCAAACCAAAAATCCCATGGCACATCTGATGTGCCTCTTTACATATTTTCCCCGCACTCACTTAAGATATCTGAAATTCTCCTTTGTGGTCCCTGCGCATTACACATATGTGCCCTGCACCTGTGCAGAACCCTATTTGGGAACCTCTGTACAGCCGAACAATTTAGACAGGGACCCATCTGCTGTCATCCCAGTATGCATGGATGCTGAGTGGCCAGGCTCACACCTGCTCCCTCAGTTCTCCTTCAGTCACCACATCAGCAGCATCACTGGGAATCTTCTCCATCGCTTCTTCACTTTCTTGAAGAGAGAAAAGAAGAAAGGCAGAGGATTTCTTTGTTGATTTTTTTCAATTCCATTTTTTATTTTATGGTATTTCGTGGCTTGCTTTCATTTTGCTTGCTTTCACATTCTCTGTAATGGCCTGAGAAGTTACATCTCTTTTGGCACCTTTACATGAGTGTGTTCACTGTATGAGAAAACTGCTGAAGGATCCATGGAGCTGAGCAATCCACAACGTACCTCCTTCTGGAAACCACCATCCAATAGGAATAGTAGCACTGCAAAGCTTGATCCCCCACTCCCATCTCAGACTGTTTTCCCAGAAAAATATCAGAAGCCTCTGAAAAGTTCAGGAGTATTGACAGGGTCGCACTCTGCCATCTTCCTCCAGGTACAGGTCACTGAACAGGGTGACCAAAGCTGATTATGTGTCAACACCCAGGCTGAACCCTGTCTGAAATGGATCCAGGTAATCAGTGACAAGCACCTTGTCGACACCCTTGAGCTGTACCAGCGGAAATACATTCAGTACGACTCAGGCCAGACTATAGTTTTGCCTGATGCAAGTGCCATAAAACTGGAATCTAAGTCCTGGTAGATGCAAGATGTTTTATCCTGGAAAGTGCCCAGCAAATGCATTACAGCAGGTGTCAGGTGGTTGCCAGATATTTTGGGGTCAACATCTAATAGGCCCTGGACAAACCTGGAAAGCTCTGCTGGGTGGCAAAGAGAAGATTGAATAGTGAGATGCTGTTTCTTCCCTCTTCTCAGTGCCCCTAAATATACCTACCTGGAGACACGAAGCAGGGCTGAGTTACACCTGCTAGGAGTTTTCCTGCAACTGCACTCTAGCCATCTCCTTATCTCTTTCATTGCACTCAGTTCCCTGGTGTACCGCACAGCCATATGAGCGCCACTCAGAGAGGATGCTCAAGAACGATCATGTCAACCACCTGGGTGATCTCTGTATTACAGAGACCAACCCGGACTTTGACAGAACCGACAGCCCTATCAGCTAGGGAGAAAAATCTAGAGTGTGCCCTGCTACTTGTTCTGGGTGGATGACATGGTTGTCCTGGTGCCTCAGCATGAACTGCTGAGCTGCCCAAGATAAGGTGTCCTCCACGTGGATATTGACATCCCCAGAACCAACAGCCTGGAGGCCCTCAGCATCACAGCTGAGACCAGCTTGCCAGCTCAGATGGGGAATCTGTGGAGCAGTGGGGTGGTGAGTGCGCCAAGAGGATTCCTTGGGTCAGCCCACCCAGATATGGGCCAACCCAAGGTCTGCCCTGCAGCCCAGTGGTCAGATGGCTGGGAGCCTGGAGGGAGAGACAGCATTCTCTAGGCCACAGCAACTTCCCTTGCCTGGTCTTTGAGTGCACCTGAGGCTGATTCAGGTAGCCCAGGAGGCACAGCTGGGAGAGACTAGCTCAATCCTTTTTGCTCACACACATCTTGGTCACATGGAGAAATTGGCCACCTCATCCACTATTAAATCAGGGATGAGAGAGTTCTTGCCTGGGACTTATCTGACATTTGGAAGCAGCAATCAGAGAACAGGGCAATTAGCAGCCAGATCATGAATTTTCTGAGCCTGGCTACCTTTCCCCGCTAGCCTTCCTCCCATCTCCATGTCACCTAACCCAGCACCACACTGATTTGGACCCCCGCAGATCCCTGCACTTTATGCCGTATCTTCCCTGAGGGCACATCTCCAGGCCCTAAGGCACAAAGGGGGCCTTTGAGCCAATCAAACATAGGAAAAAGATGTCTCTTTGCCCTCACATTGCCCTTAAGTGGCTCCTCCAAAGGGTCTTCTCACACTGAAAGCAAGGGAAACACCATCAGCTCAGGTTTCCAATCAATCCTGGGGACAGCTTCCTTGCTGGCTACAGCAATTAGACTGAAAAGCAAGGACCCAGTCCAGCAAAAGCAACCAGAGGAGGAATAAATTGGCTGGTGGATGGCAAAAGCCCAGCTTATTCCCCCCTTGGAAGTGCCCCAATTGCTGTCAGGGTCCTTACAAGCCATAGCGAGAACTCATTCTGCTGTTTCCTTTTATTTGCTATAAGAAGAGATGCCCTTCAGTACCAGGGTGCTGCTGCGTGTCCTTAGAAGCTGCCTAGAGTATTCACCAAGTGCGTGGCCACCGCTATGCTCTTGCTTGGTCTATAGGACATCTCCATCTATCTATACACAGGCAACTGGCTTCTCACGTAGCCAACCATGAGTGATCTGGCTCTCAGTATTCCTACCACCCAACACCTGCTTCATAGACTTGGCCTCTGCATCAGCTACAACAGACTCAATGTGTCCATCTCAGCTGCTGAAATCCCACAAGCTCCTCAGTTCTGTGGCAGGTACCATTGCTGGCATGCATTTCATCCAACTTTGGATGAAGTCTCTCCAAACTGCTCAGAGAAGCATTCAACCCAGACTGGGATCCCAGCCAGATGCTCTGGCTCTGACCACAGCTTGTTGGTGGATGATCAGCTGGAGTCCTCAAGGCAGCATCCTGTTTGGCAGCCATCTCCATGCAGGAGAGGAACTACAGCCTGGGGGAACACATTTTGGTGCTCCTCCCAAGAATAGGGCCATTGGGATGCAGAAATGTGTCAGGCTTCCATGGCAATCTATGGAGTCTTCTTGCCATCCTGAAAGACCTTGACTTCCTTCTACACGGGAGGAGGAGGAGGAAGAGGGCAGCATCGAAGACCAAGGCCCGCCATTACCCATTCCTGCCTTTTTGTGTTGTGCTAGACTATGCTTCAGTGTGATACGTGCACATCACCAGCATTACTCTCAAGTGCTACTGGGGAATATGAGAAATAATTACAAAATTAGCTATTTCACTAAATGCTTTCTCCTGAAAACAAAAAGACATCTTGAGCAATGTTAAACAGAGCACTGATGGAACAATCCAGCTAAGCTTCATCAAACTAAGTTCCGTTGAAAGCAATGAGATGTAAATTAGGTTTCAGAGGAACTTCATCACATGCCTAACTTTAATTAGATGGGGGTCAAAATATTAACAGTGTGCTTTAGGAAAAATGATGGAAAAATCATGATGTATAATGCAAATGAATTTCAGGCGTACCTTTTGTCCATTTCTCCTTCTAAATAATAAAAATCTATTTCAAAACTGCATGTCAAATGAAGTGAAAGAAAGCATTATGATGTTTCTTTCCTCAGATTATTAATTCATCTGTAACATGCAACACAAACAATAATATTAATTAAAGCTGCATGTTGGGGCGGTAGTTAATTTCACTCTGCTTTTCCTAAAGGTACATTACAAGGCTTCTCTGATAAGCAGTTTGTGCTTGTCGGATGGACTTGTTCCAGTGCTCATCCCTCTCAAATGAGGAGAACCAGCCCCAGAAGAGGTCTCCAAGCATTTGTGGAACCCCTGCATGACCAGGAACCCTCCGCAGCTGCCGATCCCCGCAGCCAGCCTCCCTCCCAGAGCGCTGCTGCTCCTTCCAGCACTGTATGTGGAAAAGGGGCGCAGCGAGATGAGGTGCCAGCTGCCATTCCGGGCAGCCAACCATGGTGCCACTTGCATGGCGTGCAGGGCTTGACTCTTGGTGAGTGCCCCACGAACTCTGGTTGGCTTGCCAGGCGCTTGGACTCTGGGCCGCTGCAAAGGAGTCTGGAGACTGGGAAGCCAAAAGCCAGGGAATCCAGCAGATTTGCTGCCCAAAGCGAATTCCCCCACACATCCCTAATGACAGTACTACACATGCAAGTGATAATTTCTGATCCCAAAGCTTACATGCTTTCCTTGTTAAAGCTGTAGCGGACACAACAGTTCTACTTTGAGAAACTCATCCCAGGCCCTGGGATGTTCAGTGTAAAAATGGCAGGTGCCTTGGCTGGGCCAAGACAAAGGGCTTTAGATTTGGACGTAGTACCTCCACTGTCCCCAGTAATAAAATTATTTCCTTGCACTGTCTTTCTGTCTTCCTTCCTTCCTTCCTTCCTTCCTTTTTGGAGCCCCATCCCAGGCAGCCTTCTCCTCATGGAAGTTTGTCTCTCTCCTTGGATCTGCCCCCACCTGCAGAGCTTGCTGTGATGCTTTCTGTTGGCCAGAACCCAGCACCGCTCACTTAGCCTGACGTGGAGTGGCAGCTGTGCCAAGCACTACCAGCAACGCTTGCTCTTCCCCAAGGTCAGGTGCGCCATTTGCAGGCTTCAGGAAGACTTGTTATGCTGATGGTGGATACATCTGCTTCCAGTCAAACCCTGGGCATGCAGGTACCCTACCTCTGGTCACAATGGGGAGGCAGAGATGCCCCATGTCACTGAAAAAGGTGTTCCCCTGCAGACCAGGCAAGGGGTCGCCACACTGGCTTCTGAAGAACCTGTCCAGACTCTGGGAAATCCACACTGGTGGTGCTTGGACCACATTGTCAGACTGCGGGGCATGGGCAGGAGGACACCAAGCAGATGTACTGGGACCCAGGCAATGGGAGTCCAGGCAGTACAAGTTCAGAGCCCAATACCACATCAAGAGTCAACATCACAAACAGTCCACAGCTGGAACTAAAAGCAGGTGGTGAAGCAAAGCAAGGTGGAGTCCAGGAAACAGTGTAGCTGCACAGAGGAGGGCTCAAGAACTGGCAAGGCAACACAACAAGGAGCAGATACCTTGGAAAAGGGAAACAAAGCAGGATCCAGGATTTGCTAGGCGTGGTGGGTGAGGTGGGGAGACTGGAACAGGCGAAGATCCAAGATGTGGAAACTGGCTACAGAATGCTGGAGACGGCTGGTGCTGAGGCTCTTAAATGGCTCCCAGGTGATGCTCATCAAAGCCCCGGCAGCTGCAGCAGAATCTGGCCTAATCCTGCAACTACCAGTGTTGTTATTCTGGTGCTAGGCCAGCAGACATTCCTTTGGCCTGAGGCTTTCAGTTTCACAAAGGTGGGCAGCAGCAAAGAAAAAAGAGGGTGATATCAAAGGGGACATACGCAAAATATGAAATGGCAAATATTTTACTAATCTTAATGCCTTATTGCCAATCACTTCACCATTGGAAAAGCATTTTGACCTTTTAAAAATAGGAGAAAACCTCACAGAAAAGCTGGGAAATTCCAAAATGATCAGCAATCAGTGGAAAGTGATGAGGCCATCTGGAGAACCCCTAATGGCTGGCTTAGTACCCCAAGAAAGCTAGACTGGGCCTGCAGATGTGTGCTTCTACACACCTGGACTAGTCTTTTCCACAGCACTGTTTTTTATGAGGCAGCTACAGACTGACTCCCTCCCTCCCTCCCTCTCTCTATATGTGTGTGCGTGCACCAACTTGTGCTATTTTTCATTCTGTGGTTGTCTTTGTAGGGAACCTTTGAAGTTGCAGTTCGTGAAGGGTGCAGACATCTCCTTGTTGGAGACCCTGCAGCTAAGTGACAAAGCTACAGATACAGGAGCATTTCTTGCCACTGAAACAAACTTGAACCTAATTTAAGTTTGTAGTGTAAATCTTGGCCATGTTCACATGTCTTGGTAAGACACCCTAAGAATAAATGACGAGCTGACCATGGCTTGTTCCTTCCGTCTTAAGCCTCCTGCAGCTGCAGTCGGTCTCAGGGGCCGGTGGAAGCCAGATCCTGGTCCAGTGGGTGGCACAAGCGAGATCCAGGGCGGATAAAGGGCACGCCTGTGCGCCACTGGCTTCCGGGGGTGCTTGCGGCTGCTTCGCCACTCCGTGCCTGCTGAGGGCAACGCACAGCCCGGCTCGAGCAACTTCCCTTTGAGCATGGCCAAGGAAGGTGCCACCGCCCAAGGGCGCTTTGAGAGAGCCCTCCGGGGTTTGTCCATCCACTGCTGGGAGCCACCTCTGGGAATGGCTTTCATAGCATGTCTCTTTGGTGCAGAGACGTCTGGCACTGCTCTGTTCCCGCTGGTGGTTGTGGGCAGGGAGGGCGGCTTAAGCCTCGCTGTCGCCCGACTCCACTCTGCTCCTTCCTGGTTAGCTCCGCACGAGCCTCCTGCCTCCACAGCTGCCGGCTGACCTCTGTGCATCGCCAAGACCGAGAGTCCTCCTCTTGGGGGAACAGGCGGTCCCCTTCCTTCTTACCACCTGCAGTGAAATCCCTATTGTTCCAGCTCGGGGTGGAAAGCAGAAGCACAGTCCTGGCGCAGGGGACTTCAGTGAGGGGACTTCAGTGAGGTTCAGGCCAGGATTCCCTCTGCCCCCCGCATGCCTCCTCACATCCATGGAAAGGATTTCAGAAGGGAGGCATACAAAGCCTTCCTGCCACCAGGAAAGTGGGGAACAGAGCGTGTTTTCCCTTCCCATGCAAGCAGATGAAAGGGAAGAAGGAGGGCCTCTTTGCCTGCCTGCCACTCCTTGCCTTTTGGGCCCCCCGGGGGCATCGGTGGCTTCTAATCCTGATACTTCGTGCAGGCTGCTGAGTGAAGTCTGAAACTGTTGCACCTGCCCGCTTCCTGCCCTTGGACTGGGAAAGGAAGGTGGCAGACATGAATGCGGAGCTTTCTCCAGAACAGCGTGCCCATCCTGTCATGAACGAAGGGCAGGGCAGGGCAGGATCTTTTGCTCAAGCTTCCCTTCAACTCTTACAGTGTTGGATGCCCTGAAAGCCTTTCTCATTGCCTGACTGCTCTATATAGAGTAAGTTTAAGTTTGTTTCCAGAAAGGCCAAACTGAACCCCAAGAAGATTTCCATTTTTTTCACATACTCCTTAATTTCCAAAGGAAAAAGAATTCAAAAACTGAACTCTAAATTCTGAGTTACAATCTACTCTACACTATTGTACAGATGAAACTATTATTCTGGGTCTGAAATGGAACATGAGAATATGTTTCCTTGATTGAACCGTCTTGGTTCACTTCAGATGATTTTCCAATTGAAAGCACTGAGAGTTTCTTGTTAGTGGCTCCATTTTGTCCCCTTTGCTGTTTAACATTTACATGAAACTGCTGGGAGAGGTCATCAGGAGGTGTGGGCTGCGGAATCATCAGTATGCTGATGATACCCAGCTCTACCTCTCGTTTTCTACCGATCCAGGTGAGGCGGTGGCTGTGCTGAACCGGTGCCTGGCTGAGGTAATGGGCTGGATGAGGGCCAATAAACTGAGGCTCAATCCTGACAAGACGGAGGTCCTGTTGGTAGGTGGTTCGGGCTTCGGAATGGGGGACCTGACCCTAGTCTTGAATGGGGTTGCACTCCCTCTGAAGGACAGGGTCCGCAGCTTGGGGGTCCTCCTCGACCCGGAGCTGACCTTGACAGCTCAAGTGTCAGCAGTGGCGAGGAGTGCCTTCCATCAGCTTTGGCTGATCCATCAGCTGCGTCCCTTTCTGGAATTCGACTGCTTGGCGACGGTGACTCACGCGTTGGTGACTTCCCGGTTAGACTACTGTAATGCGCTCTACGTGGGGCTACCCCTGAAGACGGTCCGGATACTTCAATTGGTGCAGAATAGAGCTGCCAGGGTGCTGACGGGGACTGGGCGTGGTTCTCACATCACCCCAGTTCTCCGTCAGCTTCACTGGCTCCCCATTGAAGTCCGGGCCCAATTCAAGGTGTTGGTTCTTACCTATAAAGCCCTTAACGGCTTGGGTCCCAGTTACCTAAAGGAGCGCCTGCGACCATATACACCCTCCCGCCCCTTACGATCTGCTGCTGATGCCCTCCTCCGGGAACCCTCTGTGAGAGATATTAGGAGGGTGAGTACCCGGAGGAGGGCTTTCTCTGTGGTGGCGCCCCATTTATGGAATGCGCTCCCCAGAGAGGCTCGCCTGGCGCTGTCTTTATTTGCTTTTCGGCGCCAGGCGAAGACTTTTTTATTTAAACAATATTTTAAATGTTAATTTATTTATATTGGGATGGTTTTAATTTAGACCTGGAGATGGGCCAGTTTTTAATGTTTGTGTATTTAGTATTTGGAAATTTTAATGTTTTAGAATTTGTTGTTGTATTGTTGTGAGCCGCCCCGAGGCTTGTGGCAAGGGGGCGGCCTATAAATTTCCAAATAAATAAAATAAATAAATAAATAAAATGGGATCCATCAGGAAAAAAGCAGCATGATACCCTCCAAAATAAAGTACAGCTCCATGTTTTTGTACAGATTATATCGCCACCATCCTACTAGCTGCTTAATTTTTTTGTCTATCAATAATGCAAAACTCCCTGTGTCAGGTTGAGAATGGGTTTTCCTAGCAATGAAGTTTATTTAGTTAGTTATTTATGCCCCCCTCCCCTGGTCCAAGGAAGCCCTGAAGCACTTGATGCTGATGTGATATGTGAGAGCATTAAGGAAAGGTTTGGATGAAAATGCACTGGGACTGAATCTACCTGTGTCTGTCTTCCCAAAGCCATAGCTTGGACGGAACACACCATGTTTGGGTGCCGGGACTTGCATGTCACAGCCTTGCTGAAATACTGAGAAATCTGGTGACGCACACATACAGTGCAATCCTCTTGTGGTCCTCAGAAGACAGCTACTTCTGAATGCATATTCTGGAACTATATTCCAGAAAGATGGCACTATGGCAATAAAAGGATTTAAAGCCATTGTCTCAGGGGTACTATTTCTAGTTGCATGTGTCTGTCCTTGTTTCAGGGCAAGTAACTTAATTCAACATAACCTTTATGTGCATTAACGGCAGGGTGGTCCACATTTATTCTTCAACAGAGCAGGATAATTTTATTCACTTTTCACAAGTGCTTTGAGATTGCTTAATGAGAGATGCTTTCTAAACAATTGACCTAATAAGATTTCACTTGAATCCCACAGAGGAGAGAATGTGAGGCCCCCGGCGGAAAACCCTGCTCAAACCTTTTAAAGTAAACTGCCTGTTTCAAAAGAGCCATTTTGTTATATAGCCGTGTGCTGAAAGTGCATGCGGTGAGGTTCTGTTCTCTTCCTGATTAAGACTCTGTTCTGTGATTCCAAATAAACTCTTTAATTACAATTAGCATCTCTTGAGCATGCTGCTCCTGATGGCGGCCATTTTGCAGAAAAGTTGCATCATTTATGACTTCTGCAGTATGGGAACTCGGTGTAAGGGACTGTAATTAATCCCATTTTCCATCCTGCCCTAGAAACTGATTAAGCACAAAAAGAACTTTAATCTTTAAACAAAATGTCTAATCTTTAAACAAAATGTCTAATGTCTTACCCAGTAAAAGACATTTCTCCAAGGATCCCTCTCTCTGGCTGCTTAGAGGGCTGATTAATTCACTGTCTTGGCACAGCCTTGCTCCTGTTTCTCTGCTTTCTTTGACCTGATTATGGATCACAAGCCAGTATTGGTGCTGCTCTGCCCCCTGTGCACCAGATTGCCCTTTAGAACCAGGCTAATTGTTCTCTGTGCTACGTAGCACAATTCGAGATAAAGCTCCTAGATGGTGGCACATTTAGCAATCATCTAATAAGCTTTATAAATGTCAGGAAGCAACCATCTCTGAGACACTAAATATTTCCACAGGACTTACCCTGTAAATGACAGTGCCTGAAAATAAGGTCTGAATGCTGCTTAGCTTAAATTGGAATTGGCTCAACTACTACTGCCATTGGAAAGATCTTGCAAAAAGCATTGTTTTACTCCCTGTGGAGCAAACCAAATGTTCTTCTAAGCATGCATGGTACAGCTGTATGTGATGCATTTATTTACTCCAGTGTAAAGGTGTGCAGCCCTGGTTTGGAGGAGGGCCACTGTGCTTCTGAGAGCAAGGGCAGCTAAATCTCCTCACTTTTATATTCATGGAGACCTTTGTCTTTTTTAAATAAAACATGGGGAACAAATTTTGGAATGAAATGGGTTGTGGGCAGGTTTAATCTCTCTCCCAAAGCACTGTTGTCCCAGTTTAATGGGATATGTGTGTGCTCACATTACACTAAAGAAACTTACCACATATAGCTTCACCATGTGTGATTAAAAGAATGTTTAGTTTGCTCTGAGTTCATAACTGACTTGTAACACTGGCTGAACATTTTACATTGCCTAATCATCTTTAACTGCCCCTTAAGATGTAACCTTTTTTTTCTTTTTTCTTTTCCTTTGGTTCAAGTCACAAATACCAATCACAGTTTCCCAGCTATATAAGCTAGTGACTTTTAGTTTATGCCTAGGGTCAGTCTGCACCTCTGCCTAGCTCCTCCCCAGCCTCTATTTCAGCCAAAGTTTGAACTGTAAGGACCAACACATTCCTCTCCAAAGGCTCCATGTTAGAGACTTGTCCCTTGAAGTTTCCCAATTCAGGCAGTTCAAAACCTTCTTTTGATTATGTTCCTGTACCCAGCTCAGCTTTGGGGTACTGCTTTTTGTGGTGCATGCTTCCAAAACGGTTCAATTAAATAGTCAGAGAATGGGAAACTCCTTAGGGCGCTGAATACCCGAGTCTCCTGGTAATGGCTGTGGACAGCAGTCCATTCTGCTGAGATTAGGAGGTCCTTGCTGTGCCTCTGTCCAGCGGCAAGACAAGCCTTGCAGCCCTTCTGCCACGGCCCAGCAATGGCAGCTGTGGAACGGTGCAGGAAGGGAAGGGGACCTTTTTCCTCCAGAGGGAAAGTGCCTTTCCTGTCTGCGCTTGCATCCCCTTTCCCACGGAAAGGCATCTTCAAAATGTGGGGCCGGTGTTCAGTATCAAATTCTGGTGGCCACATAACCAAGTGGCAAAGAGGTATGTATGTGGCTGCAAAGCACTAACAGCTATCTCAGATCACACCACTAGGACTCCCAGCTCCTAACATGAGCCACCTATCCAGGGCCTTTTCACATGTTAGGTGCACACCTAAAATTATGATGCACAAATATATCAAACCCATGTTTGGAAAAAAAAAATCATAGTAATTATGCTCACCAGAGAGAAACGATGGGCAGGGTTCTTGTTGAGTGTATACTTGATGACAAACCTGCTGCATCATCTATGAAAAATGTTTCAAAAGACTAGATGTGGTAGAGAGCATGCCTAACAGGCAGTGAAGTTTTCATGTGGCTATAATGGTTTGCAGATGCAACAGCGACATTGTAGTCCTTTCTTTATTTTGAGGCAAACTGTGGGTGCTTCCAGATGAATGGGTGCTATCAGTCAAAGGACCATTCCATCTCTCCCTGCTTAACGGTTTTCATTCTTCTAAGAATGAAGAACTAGAAAGAAAACACGAGAGAGTTCTAAGTGGGAGAAGTCATCATCTAGACTGAGTCAGGATGAATGCACAGTGAAAGCCTTCTCTGGAAAAGCTTTTAATTACAAGGACTTACTGGAGATGCATCATACCCTGAGAAATGGAATTTTGGGTGATTTAGCAGGCATTGTTGCCTTTGGTTGACATTTTCAAAAGCTTTGCCAAAGGAGCATCTCCTTGAGTGTGCTGTATGGAATACACGTATATAGGCTGAGAGACGGCTCACAAGAGAGTTATGCTTTATGATCCACAACCGAAAGTCAAGCAAGCCACAGCATGGGACCTCTCTGGGACTAATAGGCTGTGCCCTGGTGCATCAAAGAGGGGCCTTGTGTCCTCGCTGACATGTAGGATGAAAGAATAATTGTATTTCCCTAAATTTCCCAGGCATATCCACAGCCCAAGCAAACTGCTGAGTATAAGTGTGCGGTACTTTACATAGAAGAAGTGCTGTGTTTTGCAACAATTAATTTTGCAGAGGAAGCAGCCTGTTTAAAGATGCCTGAAGCTCTTGCTAAAACGTGTGTTGTTTTTCAAGGCCACCAGACACACAGTTGGCTAGGCTGGCTAATAAACAAAACAACAATGCAAACCCCTCAGCCTCATGGGGCTTGCTCGAGAGGGGGGATGAGAGGTAAAATGAATAATGTTCACCTGCCAGGGGTGGGCGAAGACAGTAATTGTTTAGCCTGCAGCAGATCTCTGCAAGGGTTAAAAATGACAGAGATATTAGCTGAGGAGAGCGAAGATTGTTTGGTTTCAAGCTTTCAGCAATACACAGACTGTTATTTACCGGACTTGGTCGATTTACTTCTTAATGCAATAATGACCTGTGAAATGAAACGTGAGCTAGACAATTGTTCCTCATTGTTTCCAGTAAAACATTCTTTCATACCCCATTAAACCACCATTAATTCCATAGGAAAGAGAGGCAAGCACAAACCCACAGATCTTGGTTGTTCTTTCTCACTTTTCTGTTGTGAGAGTCCTTTTCTTTGCTCTGTTCCGCCAAGACTGTCATATTTATGCTAGGAAAAATGACACGTTTATCATACAATAATCCATATTAAAGCCATATTAACACTGATGTGAGTACACTGCCGTTTTAACCCACTGGAACAAGTCCAATTTTGATGTATTCATGCAATCCATTACAGCAGAGTCAGTTTTCTAGCGTCCAGACGTTTAGGAGGAAATCACAGCAAAGAGATAATAACTTAAGTCATAGTTTTTGAACACCCATAGGAGGAAATCAGTGACAGGGGTATAACAATTATTCATGGTAATTACCCATGAACCTAAACAGTGACTGGGGACGGACAAATCTGTCAATTTCAGCTTTTCTTAGCTTCCCAGTTGTTAGTCTATTCTGTGTTATTTCCTTATCAGTTTGGCACTTTAAAAAAGTCCATATGGAAATTCATAAGCATGTGCATGCACATTTCTCCTAATACCCACATTTTATGCATTTTGTCTAATATAGGCATTTTCCAATGTAATATGTACTTTCTCATTTGTTTCCATTTCTGTACTTTTGTGCCCACTGTCCCCTAATTATGACTTGTGTACATATTTTGACTGGAGAGCTACACAGCAAATATCAGAGAAGTACAGCAGGAACTGTGATTTAGGTAGGTTTACGTTAAATGGGAACTGAACTAATTTTTCTTCTATAGTTCCCCCCACCGTGCCTGCAATTCATATTGCCAAATCAGGATCTTGTCAAGCAAATCCAACCCAGTCAGGCCGACTAAACCATTTTTATGCACAACCCATGCTTAAAATGCATCTAGAAAGCCAGTCCTGCCCATCCAGGACTTCCAGCTGGGCAGTGTCTTCCTCTCAGGGGCTGTGCCCAAGGAAGAAGGATGGGTGGCCAACTCACAGAAAAGCCTTTGGGCTCAAAGGGAGGTTTCTGTAGAGTCACCCAACTCTCCCTTCCACAGTGGCTATTATTTGTTTAGGTTCTATGCCACCCCCTCACTGAAGCTCTCTGGATGGGGTGGTTTTGGCATGGGAACAGCTCTGGCCACCCTGCATGAGTGCCTGTGTCGGGACAGAGACACAGGCAGGTTGTTGCTCCTGGACCTCTCGGCAGCTTTTGATACCACGGGCCATGGTATTCTTCTGGGGTGACAGCCTGAGTTGGGTGTGCAGTGGTTCCACTCCTGTTTGGATGACTGGCTCCAGGAAGTGGTGCTTGGGGAATATTGCCTGGAATCTCCAGAGTGGAATTCCTCAGGGGTCAATCCTATCCCACATGGTATGCAGCATCCACATGCAACTGCTGAGTGGGGCGCTCTGGAGATCTGAGGTGCGCTGACACCTGTATGCTGAAGTTCCACAGCTCTGTCATCTCCTTTACATCCTCGCCAGGTGAGACTGTTGATGCACAGAAGGAGGGCCTTTTCAATGGTGGCTCCCCAATTGTGGAATACTCTCCCTGCTGAGGAGTGCCTGACACCAACATTGTCATCTTTTTGGTGGCAGGTTAAAACTGCCCTCTATTTTAAACTGCCCTGGCATTTAACAGCATCTACTGTTTTAGATTTTTGCATATTGGATTTTAAACTATTTTAAATTCATATATTGGAATGTTATACTTTTTTTGTATTTGTAGTTTTCTTGTATCTCTTAAAATTTTGATTAATTGTTTGATTAATAAGCTTTGGTTATTGGGTGGTATAGAAATGAAATTAATAAATAAATGGTAACCTAGCACAACTTCCCCAAATGCATCTTCCCTTGCACAGCTGTTAGTCAAGGGGGCCACACATGAGAAAAATTGGCCTTCTGTATTCACACTCAGATACGTGTGGTAAATCCCAACAAGTCTTACTCGTTATGGTCTAAAACAGTCCCCTTTACATCAGCTCTAGACACTGTGCTAATGGTCTTTCTTCCCCGCTTTAACATTATTTGGAAATTAAAACTTCTCTCAGTGAAGTGAAATTGACCAATGGAATCATGGGTACTGGTCATAAGCACAGTTCTCTGGGATCAACTGATGAAGTGATGTGGAAGTAGGATGCTCCTATCCCTTTGATGGGACCTTTGTCATTGCAAAGGTCAGTTCACTCATACCTCTGGTCCTATAGCATCACGTCCACTGCCTGAACCCTTGGAATGCAGTCTGATATGACGTGACCTCATTCATAAGAATTTGCCTGCCAGTCATTATACTGGGCAAAGTTCCTGAAACTTTTGGTTTTTGTTTTTGGCAGGGGGGATGTTATGTAGGTGTGTTCCAAAGGAATCCACAGATATTAATTAGGGCTGAAATAACGCAGTTGCGGGAGAATACCCTGTCTGTGATTGGGACTTTATTTTCTGTCTCTGTGAATCACCACTGACCACGATGAGCTGGAGGCTAGAAAATAAAGTGCAAGGGTAAAGAAAGGGAAAATAGTTTTGTTGTTCTTGTTGTGAGATTTTGAAGAAACATGGCATGGAAAAAAGTCAGCAAAAATCATGACCCAAATCTCTTTATAAAAGAAATGAGTTCATAAAAGGTACAAAGAACTGGAACTGCCTGCAGGCTGTTCCTTGTAGAGGGTGAGTTTCTTGGTAATTAAAATGCACATAAGCCCAGGAGTGAGCAAGGATATATTTGAAAGCTGGGAAAGGGCTGTGCAAGGAGCAGTTTACCGTATTTTTTGCTCTATAAGACTCACTTTTCCCCCCCCTCAAAAGTCAGGGGAAATGTCTGTGCGTCTTATAGAGCGAATGTGTGTGTGCAGTAAGTCTGTCAGATGTGCAGCCCATGGGGAAGTGATGGGGAATGTGCCTGTGATTATGTGCCCATTTGATTCAGAGTATTTTTTTTTTTTCTTGTTTTCCTCCTCTAAAAACTAGGGGCGTCTTATGGTCAGGCGCGTCTTATAGAGCGAAAAATACGGTACTTCCAAGGGTGCTACTTTGTCAGATCAGCTTGCCTGATCTCTGATGCCAGGGCGCTCTCACTTCGAATAAGAGTTGCATATGTATATTTTTGAATAATAACTCACCTTTGGATCCTCTAACTTCATGTTAATATCAGAAATCACCAGAACTGTAGGGTAGGGCTGTTTGTTTATTTTTTATTTATTTACATATTTATATGCCGCTCCCTTGCAGACAAGACTCGGGGCGGCTCAACAATAAATCAACAAAATCAAGCAATTTCAATAATTAAAAACTTACTTAAAAACTGGCCCATCTTAAGATAAAAGTTAAAAAATACAATAAATACGATAAATATAATAAATATGAATTGACAGCTGCAAGTGTGTTGCTGTGTTTTTGGTCTTCCTTTGGCTGCTGTTTGTGGTCAAAATGCCCAATGATCTCTTCTCAAGCCCAGCCCTGGAACAGGAAGGGAGCCATTTTCAGTGGGAGTTTGCATGACACTTACATATTTTCTGAAATGGTATGTTGGAAAAAGATTAACCTTTTCCTCTTTCCCTGCCATAACTAAGTGCCAGCAAGGCTTTGATGAGCAACCTGAGAACATGGAGGTAAGTTTCCAAAGACCACTGTCAAGTTTCTGTATACATGCAGAATGATGGATGTTGGGAGAAATATTCTGATCCATATATAATTTATCTTTTGCTCTCTCTCTCTCTCTCTCTCTCTCTCTCTCTCTCTCTCTCTCACACACACACACACACACACACACTAAACTGGTTGTGAGAACGTAGGAAGGAGTTCTAGCTGTCATAGTGAAGTTCATTGAAAAGTCAGCTAAGTTTGCTTACATCAAAGAACATGCTGAATGCTCATAACGGAGTGATGCATTGAGTACATGAAAGCTTATGCCACAATAAATCTATTTGTCTTTAAGGTGCCACATGGTTTTGAGTATAATATCATTTTGACTATAATATCATTTTATTAACCAATGTTTTTCTTTACAGTATCTCTGACTGGGTATTTTATTGCTGGAGAAGATACAGGAGAGGAAACTAACATGAAAGAAGGTGGCTGTGGATAGTCGAAGGAGAGTGAGTTTTGTTTTAAGTTTAGAAAACGTTGACTAAAAAGAGACAAGCAGAGATTTATATAGTTATATTGATACTAATTAAAGAAATGTTTTTCTTTCACTGTCCTAAAATAGGGGAATACTTAAGAAAACTGATTGGTGGGAGATCGGGTCAAACAAGAGGAACTACTCCTTTTGAGAAAGTATTGATTTATTACTGCAACATCATGATGATGATGATGATGAAGAAAAAAACCATAGTAGTGAAACCAAAGCTTCATGTTAGTATGTGCTATAAGCTGCCTGGCAGAGGTTGGAAGCAAATGGAGGGTGGTTATTTTCATCATAACCTGCTTGTACATTCCTTGAAGCATTCTGACTAGGCATTTTTGAAACCCAAATGGTGGATTGGCTGGACCCAAGCCTAATCCAGCACAATAACTTCTGCTTTTTGTAGCAAAGGTGTAGCCAGGCAGGCAGGAAGAGGGCCAAGTTTCTGCCTCCCTGCACCCCATGCATTCGCTTTGCTGCTGCTCAAAGGCACAAAACCTCTTTTTTTTTTTTTAATAAGTTTTATTCTTAATATACTTAACAAAAAGAAACTAAAATGCATCAATCATCGAAAACATCAGCCCTACTGGGTCAGCCCCCCACATTTTTTATTTTTGTTAAACTATAAACATATTTAACTCTATGCATAGTCCTGTTTCTCTAGCCAATGATAAAAGGAGTCCCAGGTTTGATAGAAGTAGGCACAAAACCTCTCTTGAGAGTAAAGGTGGCAACTTAGAGTGGCACTCCGGAAAACATTGGTGCCCATCTAACCTGCTCCCAACAACACTGAATGCTGTAAATTTGTTTGTTTAAGGTATTTATTTACTGCTTTTCAGGTGGACTTCACAAAGTGAAGAATTAACCAAACAACAAGCATTGATAAGAATTGTACAATAGAAAAAAGACTAACAACTGGCTCATGGAAGAAGCGGCATCTGGTTCTTCTCCCCCACTTCAGGTCAACATGTTCCTTCAGAAACATGTTGTTGGCAGCCTTTATAGAGGTAGTCTCACCACAAAAATATTATACATTATTTTCTAATTTAATGAATATTAATATCACCTTTTAGAAGAGACTGCCCTCCTGAGGTAGTTTACAACTGTCAATAAAGCATGCGATCATACAAAGCCAACATTAAAATGTTGATACTTAATAAGATTGCTCAGAAAGGCAATGTGTAAGTTCTGATAAAACAACCAGATTAAAAATCATAGCAAACAATAAAAAACCCATTAAAATCATGGCAGCAGATAAAACTGCTACAGCACCCGAGCCACTCCAGAATTGACTGGAATAGAAAAAGTGCTTAGAACCTGCCTGAAGGCCAAGGAGGAGCGGGCCATCTGTATGTCATGGAGAATGAAGAAGTGCCACTGCAGAGGAACGCCTGTTCCTGCTACTCACCAGCTCAGTAGCTCCTGCTGAGAGTACAGAAAGCAGAGCCTGGGACACAAAGCTTAGGGCTTGTGCCCAAGCCAAGCCCCCCGAGCCAGGACGCTGCAAGGCTAGGGCCACGAGTGGCTTCCAGTCTGTTCCTGGGTCCAAGTGGCTTGGGGTCAGGTTCCCTGAAGGAGCATCTCTTTGCATCTATACCTTCCCAGGCTGAAGATCTGTGCCAGAGAGCCTCCTCTGGATACCCCTTCTGAATGAGGTGAGTGGCTAATAAGCAGGCCTTCTCAGGGGTGGCCCCCTTGTTATGTGATGCCCTCCCCTGCTTGCTATGCTTGCCTGGTGCCTACCCTGCAGTTCTTTGAGTACCAGTGAAGGCCGTTTCATTTTCCTAGGTTTTTTAACCCTTAAAAAAACTTTGGTGGATTGTATGATCTTTGCACAGGTGTTGGCTTTTAGTTTTTAAATGGATTTGCTTCCATAGTTTTAACATGTAATGTTTTGGTTTATCATGGGTTATCATGTTATTGCATTCTATGGTTTTCAGTTTTATTTACAGAAAGCTTCAACTATTGGTGCTGGAGCAATGTAAAAACAAATGCATCAGTGAGGTTCAATGCAGTGGTAGATGGCACTGTTCAAATATGGCTGAAGTCTGGCATATATAGAAGTCTACCAAGCTTTGCAACAAGGGCTGTAAAATAGCAAGTTGTGAAATTTTGCAACAGACCAATGGTGCTAATAGCTTGAGAAAATCTCCTTGGTATGTATAACAGCAAGATTGTGGAAGGGAAGGAGGGAAGGAAGTTTTCCATGCACAGTTCCCTTATAGATCTGGGTTTGGAAGTCTTTCATTATTGTGTTCTCTGTTGTCTTCCAAATATTAGCCTTTAATGAAATACACATTTCCTTCATTTATTTTGAAGCTATTCCAATGCAAGCAAATACCAGAATTTCAACTGTTATGATAGGATAGGTTCTTTATTGGTTTGTTTTCTTTTCATTCCCTCTGTTTTCACTGTATCCTTCTTTTATTATAAAGCCTTATATTTCCAAATCAAGGAGCCTGACTAATCAGAAAAGCTTCCAACCGAGGTAGACAGCTATTCCTCAGAAATGTCCCCAAATCCTTTCCTTGCAGCCAGCTGCTCTGAAAACAGGAAATTGAGGAAGCCAGGTTCATCTGAAAGATGGGATGTTTCAGATAATGTTTTTAAAGAAAAGCTGCATGCATGCTACATATATAGTGGAAAAGGATATTGAGAAAAGAAGATAAGAAAAGGATGTGTAAAGGCTAGGCTGTGAGCGTGCACAAATATACAGCACAATAAGCGATTTCAGCTTAATGGAAATACTAGGCTTATGCGCATTTCTCATCTGGATCCAAAAATTGGTGGCGAGTACTTTGTGCGAGAAGCTATGAGTAGGGGTTGTTTTTACTTAGTTACTCCTGTGCCATTTTCAACATTGGCATTAAGAATATGAGATACTTCTAAGGATTATGAGGCACTGGATTGGATCCAGCACTTATTATTCATTTGTTCATGGGAGGCATCTCCTGCATCTGTGCCCTCAAAGGCCGCCTCCAGTGTAGAAAGCACACTAGAAACTGTGGAAGGCCATGAGCACTCCTTTTCTTCCCCCTCTTCTTTCCTACTGCAATAGAAAACTTCAAGTCATAATCAAGCATATTCAGATATAAACATTTTATATCAGCTTACTAAATTGGTCAAATATACATTGATCTTTCATGTATGCCAAGGATGGGCAATTTGTGTCCCTTGAAAGTTTTAGCCTATGCCTTCCACCAATCCTAGCCAGCACAGCCATGGATCATGGGAGTTGTAGGACATAATAATCATGGGAGTTTTGGCCAGGACCCACGGCTTGGGACCTGACTACCTAAAGGAGCGCCTGCGACCATATATGCCCTCCCACCCCTTACGATCGGTGGCAGATGCTCTTCTCCGGGAACCCTCTGTGGGGGAAGTGAAGAGGGTGAGTACCCGGAGGAGGGCTTTCTCTGCGGTGGCACCCCACCTATGGAACGTGCTCCTCAGAGAGGCTCACCTGGCACCATCATTATTTGCTTTTCGGCGCCAGGCGAAGACCTTTTTATTTAAGAAATATTTTAATTGTTAATTTATTAATTTAATTGTAAATTAAATTAAATTGCAAATTAAATTAAATTGTAAATTTTAATGTTTATAAGGATTATTTATAGTTTTAAATTGTGACTTTGAGATGGGCCAATTTTAGATTGTATAATTTTAGATTGTAGATTGTGTATTGTTTTGGATTTTTGGTTTGTGTTTTTGTTTTTATATATGCTGTAAGCCGCCCCGAGGCTAGTTGGCAAGGGGCGGCATAGAAATTCATCTAATAAATAAATAAATAATTAATTAAATAATACCTGGAGGACCACAAGGATAGCCACCGTGATATATACCCTTTAGGGAGGATTGACATCTGACCAGACATTTTTTCAGCCCTCCCTTCACCCTCACGGGCACTTTCTTTCCTTTCCAAACCTGGTGATTTCAATTTTAGTTATGTGTTGCATGAAAATGGCAGCTTATCTGATCGGTCAGATAAGCTCAGATTGGTACTCTGATCAGTCTCTCTCTTTTAGGCTACAATTTAAGCTCTATACCTGATACACTAACTGGCCAGCGTTTAATAAAACAATCAATTAAGCAATAAAACTGTGAAAGTAATTAAGGTGATCTAATTCATTTCAGGTCTATTCTTTTCTCAAATCATGCCATTCCTAAAGAATCTTGCACTTACAATAGTTTGTCTAAACAAAAGAGTTTCATACAACAATTTGATTTTCATATAGCTCATAATGATTTAATAATTAGTATGTGAGACTAAGAGTTTTGTAGTATAAAAGACCCATAGCTCTGCAATGAAGGAATAATGTGCAGGGGTAATCGTCTTGCACCAGCCAGTCTTTTAAAAATGTGTCTGTCTTTAGGATTACAAACCTGACAGAAATGAAATGGGGGCAAACAGATGCAAGCACGCACAGTTTCCTTACATTAAGATAACCCTCCTCTCGCTCATCTTGCAGGGGGTTTTAAAGCTAACTTTCCTGTCAGCTGGCATCCTAACAAGAGCTATGAGCTGTAGCTTTGGGAAACAAAGAGCGGCTTTGGAAAAAAGAAACAAAAGCAAAGGGAAACAAAGATAAGATACCTCCTGATGCTGTGGCCCTAGTGCCATGGACTCCCGATCACCACATAGATATCCCATAATTGGGATGAATGTAAAATGAAGAGGAAGGAAAATCCTGAATGTAAGATTCAAAGGTGTGTGTGTGGGGGGGGGTGGGGGGGAGGCGGTACTGACATGCCTTGTTTGACCTAAAGCACCTGGCCAGATGCGGGCTTGGATCATGATTCATGCGGCCTCTCCCTGCTCACTTGTCCCCCACTGCCCAGCCGGGGGGCAGGCATGAGGCATCTGCTCCCTGGCGTCCCACTGCCCACTTTCCCTTGCTGCCCAGCTGCCCATTGCTGGAATCAGCTGGGGGGCAGACTGATCATCAAGGAGGCACAGGGGGAGTCTCAGTGATCCTATCGTGCACCCCCAACCCTGCCAGGCAGCTGGGATCTCAGCAGGTCCAGGCGGGTTGTGGCAGCTCCACTTCCCCATGCGCTGTGATGGAATAGGAGAGAAGGCTGTGCGTGCCTCCAGGGAAGCAGGGAGAAGAGCATCTCGGGGGGGGGGGGGCAGCTCTCTAAACCCAGGGGCCACGTATGGTCATGAGTGGCCATGGCAGGGACCACATGCAGCGGGTGGGGCCTGGGCTTCCCCTGCCCCATTTTTGTTGCTGTGCTGCCCATTTGTCTCTGTCTCATGGAGTCCCTGTGAATGAACACCCTCCAAAATGTCCTGTCCTGAGCGGCCCTGCTGGAGTCAGTCCATCTCATATTTGGCCTTCCCGTTCTTCTTCCACTTTCACCTTTTCCTAGAATGATTGTCTTCTCCAGGGAGCCTTGCTTTCTCATGATGTGCCCAAAGTAGGATGGTTCTGCCATTTTTGCTTCTAGGGGAAATTCATTCCTCCCATTTATACTCCCAGAAATATATACCAATTTCTCCCTCCCTCCCTCCCTCCCCACACACACACACACACACACACACACTTTCCTCTACAGCAGCCCTAACCTGCTAAATAGTAGTGGGATTACATGGATCCCAAGGGTCAGAGTAGCACCCTGAACATAAACATCAATAGAACTTCTAAAAACTGATTAAACGTGCCTGGATCACACTCAGTTTTGGGTGAAAGTGCTGTTAAATCCCTTGACACCAGCCTTCAACTCAACATGTTCAGGACTGTGGTGTTGATTTGCCATCATAATGTATTTGCATAATCAAACATAATACATAAACATAATCAAGGCCAGTTAGGTTACTTCTCCCACATTCTATTTGCCCGGCATTAAGAAAATATACATCTGTTAGAACAAAGTAAAATGGAAGACATGTTTTTTACTGTGGAGCTATTATTTAAAATGACTCATGGCTCGTGCTTCCCCACTGAGGAAGGACATTCCAGATAGAGTCAGTAACAACCGAAATAAAACAACAATCTTCCCAGATCAAAAAAGAAAGCAACCAAATAAAAATCAAATCCAAAAAGAAAAAAAAAAGAAGAACCAATTAAAATAATTTGATGTCTGTCCATGTTTGAACTTCCCTTTAAATGCTTGTTTTGGCATTCCTTAAACACTAATGTGTTCTCTAGGAACACTTGGAAAAGTAATTGTGACTCTTAAGGGGATACTGTGTCAGTGGAATTTACATGGAAAAAACATATTTACATGGAAGAGTAGCACTCATACATTTGTCATCACTGAAGCTTATTATCTAGTGCCAAATCTGTTTATCCAGATTAAATCTTATTTAAACTAATCCCCTTCCTAGGTGGCTAGTTCCACTGATTTACATCCTACCTTTTGGGGCCACACCCATCTCCTCACAGCAAAACAGGGCTATCTTCAGTATTAACCAGCATAAAGACAATGATTGCAGTTAGTAATGACATTGAGCTTTTAAAAGTATTGTATTGTTGTTTGCTTATAGTTTGTAGTCTGGTTTTATCCTATTGTTTTATTGTTATAGCTTAAAATGTATTTTGGCTCATTTTGTTGTTGTGTCATGGATTCTAAGCTGGCCAGAGAGCCTTTTTGGCTAAGAGTGTGACATATATTTTAAATACATACATACATATAGACATTCTTCATCTATCAACCAAGAGAGACACTTAAATCACATGCTGGTGGTCAGTTAAGCAGATGATTACCTGATTTATCTGAGAGCTGAGGGTTCCTTTGGACAAATCAGTAAGATGAATCATGATGATATGATGGGGCCACCAAAAGTATCTGCAACAAAACAATGGTGGAAGTGAAATATGGATTGATTTGTCCAAGATAAATATGGCAAAAGCATCTAATTCAGGCTAGTGTGGTCTACTTTTTAAAGCTAGAAATGTAAGATCCACTAGCAAAAGAAATCTCATTAAAATCAAAGAATTGTAAACTGCAGAATTAGTTCTGAGTACCAAAACTGAATGGAATTTGTTCTTTCCATAAACAGAACCATTCCTGTTTATCCTAAGCTTGCTTTATTGTAGTTGCATAATTTAGAAGCCTCTTTAGTCCATTTGTGATTTAGAAGTCCAAGGAGAAATCCTTTTGTCATTGCTGCTGTTAAATAACAGGGAACCTTGTTAATTTGCATGAAATCACCTAGGGACTGCCAGTAGAACCATTGTGCCTACTGCCTACCCTTGCTGTAAAAAGGGATGGGGAAGAAATTTATTTAGTTTACATCTGAACATTCAGACATTCAAACCACTGTGTGAACTGAATGTTATTCCTCTGAAATTTGCACTTTTCTGAATTTTGGAATGTTTTCCAATATAGATAGGATACAACACTGTTTATATTAGGGAAAATATCATTGAAATGCACTGAAATGCAAGCATGCCACCCCCATTCTCAGTTCTCTGGACAGTGTATTTCTCCTGTGTCCACTCCAATAGCTTCTGTACGGCTATGTAAGATGCTAGCATTACTAATATGAGCATTGGAAACCACATTGAAATTAACAGTGTAGCCCTATACATGTTGATTCAGTAAATCAACACTGGGTTTAATGGGACTTCACTCATGTATGTGAACATAAGATGCTAGTCTTTCTCGGAATCACAAGTTGCTTGATGTTCCCTGCTTTGGTCTCCATGTTACTGAAATTAATATATTCATAATAATAAAGGTAATGGGGCCAATCCACTAGCTGAGTTATGAAGCCAAGATGCAGATTTCTTCATCCAAACAGAGGGTTAATAAAATGCAGAAGGTTTTTGTTGCGGTCTGAATAAGTCTGCTGTTTCTTTATCAAGAAGTCAGGATTTTTAGAAACATAGAAACACAGCGAGTCAGAAGGGGCCTCCAGGACCATCTAGTCTGACTCCCGGCTCCAGCCGGCTCTGCTCACAACATGCCCACCATGTGCATGTCTAGCCTCTCTTTGAACACCCTCACCGATGGGGCCTCAACCACCTCCCGTGGAAGCCCATTCCACGCCCTCGGGGTCCTGACTGACAGGAAGTACTTCCTGGGATCCAAATCAAACCATTTTTAGTTGATTAACAACCATTGTTTCAAAGCAACTTCCCCTATCATAATACTACAGCCAGATATTTTCATTTCAGTGCCTCTTCAAAAACCATAGTCCCTTCTATAGAGACAATATGATGTAGTGGTTAAGAGCATGGGATTGGGACTCAGGCGATCTGAGTTCTAGTCCCCGCTCAGCCATGGAGCCAACTGGGTGACTTTGGGCCAGTCACAGACTCTCAGCCCAACCTACCTCACAGGGTTGTTGTTGTGGGGATAAGTTGGAGGAGAGAGAATGATGTAAGCTGCCTTGAGCCCCTTGTAGGGAAAAGGCAGGATATAAATCGATAAATAAATAAATAAATAAATAAACAAGCAAACCAATTTTGATTTTCAAAGTTTAAGAGAGATTCTTCTTTTGTTCCTGCCACAGATTTTATTGTGTCTGATCTGGGTGGTACCTTCATTTACATTCATGGCCTACCATGTTTTAAAGATGTACCATGTTGTTGCATATTTTGACTCTGATGGTGCACTGAGGGATGTGGAAGTGTCCCTCAGTGTGTTTTCTCAGCTTCTTCCATGTGACGGGACATGTATGCCTTGTGTGTGGGGTGTAAGCGCTCGGTCATGGACCCTGAGCACTTGTGATAACAGAGAGGAGGCAATTTTGCCCATGCTGATCTTCTGAGAAGTGGTATGTTTGTGAGATTACTGAAAGAGAGAGTGATCTTTTTTTTTTTTTAAATGGCAGTACAGTGGTACCTTGGCTCGCAAACTTAATTTATTGATTGATTGATTGATTGATTGATTTATATCCTGCCTTTTTCCTCAAAGGGCTCAAGGCAGCTTACATCATTCTCCTCCTCCATCAATGTGTTCTGTGAATTGGTCGCGAACCGAGTCAAACGTCCCCATAAGGTTCAATGTAAATAAGGTTACACCATTCTGAACCATATGTATTGTTTAACCGCAAAAATATGGAACAAAGTACAGTACAGAAGAGTATGAAGAGAGAGAACACAAACCTTGTTTGAGGTGACTTCTGGCATGGAGGACAGGAAGGTGGGTGGGGAGGAGCTTATTCCTTGGAGGGGGCGTCTGCGACCGCGATCTCAACTAGAGGAAGCTGCAACCGCCTGTCAGAGCAGGGAAGATGGCCGCGTTCATGGTCACGTGAACACGATCGCGGCCATCTTCCCCACTTGAACACTCTCTGACACGTGGTTGTGGTGTGGGGAAGATGGCCGTGATCATGTTTGCGGAGAAAAGATGGTCGCAATCGTGTTGGTCACCTGATGTGGAGTTCGCGACTGGAAGCAAAATTTTGCCAAACTTTCAGTTCATGAACCAAATTGTTCATGAACAGAAGTGTTCGTGAACTGGGGTATTACTGTATTAATAATAATTTTATTTCTATACTGCCCAATAGCTGAAGCTCTCTGTGTGGTTTACAGCCACACATATAATACCACAAAATACCATATTTATTTATTAAAAGTTTTTCTATCTTGTCCCCTACAAATGTCTCGGAACGGCTTACAATAAATAAGTAGAATAAAACAAACCCCACAGCATCTGGCCATTAATATACTAAAATCCCAGTTAAAATCAATTAAATTTTAAAATAGTGGGAAAATAAAAAGTTTTAAATATAAAGTACAGATAACAATAAAAACATCATAACAATTGCAGTGCCAAATTTATTAGCCACAGTTAAAACCACATTTTAAAAGTGACAATAGCTTACACAAATTCAATCATGAGACCTGTTAAGCGGCTGGCATAATGGCTCAATATAACAGCCAAGTGTGTGGAGTGCCCTGTCACGGGGGGGGGGGGGGATCTTGATCTGGTACTGAAAAGACGAGCGAGTCGGTGCCAGGCAGGCCTCAGGCGGGAGCCTGTGCATTTGCGAGTGTTCACACGCATGGGTGGGATCCAGTTGCAAACGGCCCTGGTGCCACGGTTGAAAGAGCACCAGCGGAGAGCACGGTGGCTGTGTGCTTCCCTACGCCTTCAGGGAGCCCTTCCTCCTGCCACATCCTGACTGGCTTTTTCAAGCGAGAGGAGTGTGGGGAAGGCCAGCGACAGCATGGGACACCTTGTGGGGAGGCGATTGGGTTCTTGTCCTCAAAGTTAGGGATTACGTGCGTGCTTCTGTGTGCCCATGCATGGAATCCGTGAGCACCTGTTCTCTGGGATGCGACATATACCAGTCACTGCGTGGAAGTGCAATTCCGCAATCCCAGTAAAATAAAAAATTGCTGGTGACACAGCATTGTACTGATGCGGAATTCCATGTGGCATGTGACATAGCGAAAAGGTCACATTGCCCTGCATCAGGGATTACTTAAGTCAAGTTAATTAAGTGCTCCTCTCCCCCTAACTCATCCAGATAGAGCTCTGGGCAACATGCTATTTGCAGCTATGCAGCTGTCAACTGCTATGGGGCCTGACACTCTCAGTGCCTTCTGCAGCTGCACACGGGGCGTGTTTTATTGTCTGAGAACCAGAGCCCCTTCTCAAGTGGGAACGCAGCTTCCAAGTCCCCCTGCAGGTGAGCAAACATGCTTGGGCCACGGAGAGCATCCTTTGCTTTAACAGGAGCTGGATGGAGAGAGGGAGGCCACATGGGCTTGCAGGAGTCATGACCCCAGGTGGCTGTGCTTGCATCTTGACAAGCATCCCTGTAGACCTCCCCTGCAAAGACCCCTTCTCTTGTTTATGAACAGAAGTTAGCCATGCAGGCAGCATATGTCCTGTTCAGTCCAGGGATCCATAATTTCTCAGGAGGGTGTGGATAAGATTTTTCAAGATCTTGGGAAATAGGTGGAAGAAAAATTTGGAAGAAAAAATTTGGTACAGATTTGAACTGTAATTAAGGTGCTCCAGGACTAAAGTCCAACAATAAAGTACTCAGAATATGAATGTCACCAGCTCATGATGCCTAGATGTATTCTTGAACTTTCTTAGTTATTTCACCCACATCAATCACCCACCCACTGTGCTGTTTTTATTGTATTTGGTGGCGGAGGTTGCGGGGTGGGCTGGGGGTGGAAGTTGTCAGAGAGCAACAGGTTTCGAGTGGCTGTCATTTGTTTTCCACAGCCCTGTTCAGAGGCTCTTCCTGAATCCTGCAGAACTCAGATCATCTGCCACCATAAAGAATCTATATCCTTTGCTGCTAACTAGGGGCAGCTGTGATAGTGGGCAGCAACCACAGCAATATCTATGGGGAAAAATCCCTCTTGCGGAGCTGTCAAATCATTCCTCCAGTAGCTCATTTTATTCAAGAGGTGCTGCTTGCAGTACATTAAATGCCTCTCTAAATAAGTCATTCAAAAAAGGAAAAGGAAGGAAACTGAAAGGGAAAGGGAAAGGGAAAAGGGAAGGGAAGGGAAAAGGAAAGAAACAGAATATTAAAAAAATAAAAATAAAAAAAACCTTTGAATTACTTGGTCATCTCTGTGGATGTTTGGTTGAATCACCATTTCTCCTCAACTTACTTCAAGGGTAGCTACTTAATCAAAAACAAATTCCATCTTAATAGTTTCTATGAAACAAATATCTTCATCAGAAAGAAGTGAAAAAGTAAAGTTATTCTGGCATGCCAGATTCAGCTGCTAACTCTTAAGGGTCTGACGGGGAGGACACCCTACAAATGGTGGCCAGAACAGCAACCTTTGTATGGAGGTCTGCAAACACTGAGCCCAGGCACCTGATGGGAAGAATGTGGCACTGATTCAGACAATTTGTGCAAGAACGGATGGCCAGGCTACTTAATGCAGTAAAGCCTGATCCAGTTTTGCAGTTTCTGTTGCTGTGAATGAGCCAGAGAGCCTCAGTTATTGGGTGGCAGAGCACGTAATAAATAAATAAGACAGAGCTTTAAAACCTGCATGTCAGGAGCCTCTATCACAGTGAAACAAATTCAAAAAATTCAAAAAAATATTAATAGAAAACCTTAATATGTTTTGTTAAGAGCTTTCCACGTTTACTTAAGCTCCAGGATCCTGAGAAAATGCAGCTGTTCAGGTCCAAGTCTTTATAGAGGCAAACTGGGTATGGCATGGTGGCTCTTCCCAGCTGGACAGCTGCCAGTGGCAGAATGAGGGACCTAAATCCCAGATTTATTTGTTTGTGGGAACAAAAAGTCTATGCAAGTGAAGCTATCATGCATAAGCCAGCATGGATTTCTTAAGAGTAAGTCATGCCCAATTAACCTAATCTCAATTTTTGCCTGGTTAACATTGCAAATGGATAGCAGGAAATGGGACATAATTTACCTAGGCTTTAACAAAGTATTCAACAAAGTGTCCTGTGATATTCTGATTTAAACAAACTAGCAAAAAGTGGGCAAAACGGGACAGGTCAGCTGAGTGGGATGCTGTGACTTGGCGTTCCGCACCAGGAGGGGTTTGGACCTGAAGGCCTCCTTGGTCCCATCCAATCATACCTGTGTCCACTAGGCAGCCTCTAGACAGTCAGACAATTGCTCAGGTCTCCAGCTACAAGGCTGAAAACCAGTCCAATCCTGCAGCTGGGGAGCTGTGCCTAGATCCCTCTCACCCCCCTATAGCCAGCACAGAAGGATCTGCACTGATTGTGTCCCCTGGATCATAAGAGTGACCTCAGGGATGGACATTTTGGGTGGTGCAGGGGGAAGAAACTGGTGCCACCAAGACATGATGTATCCAAGTTGTGCTTCAGCCTCCCACTCTCCTATTCCGAGGTGCCATGCAGTTGGGCGAAATTGGCTACGTGCTTTTCAGGATGGTACTGGAGGCAACGTTTGTCTCTGTACTTCTCCCACTCTCTGTAGGATATCTGCAATCCTCTGAGTTTGAAGGGCCACAGACATCACAGATGGATGGCACTGCAAAAGGCTGTGTTATTAAGAAACAAGTCTATATCAGTAATGGATCCGTAACAATCGGTGAGAGGAAGGAGAATCATCACACACCAGTCCATGCATCGTTCCAACTTACACCAATGTCTTTATGGACAACCGAGAAGAAACCATCTTTAAAATGTAGTCCACTCCCATAGTAGTACTTCACCGATAATATCTTTTTAATCTGGACCATTAGTGAAGAAAGCTTGGAGCAGTTTTAAAACTACATCAGTTATGTCCATTCATTTATCATACTGCATAAACATGCAGTATCACCATCAAAGAGACGCAGTTACCTTTGAAAGCAGAGACGCTCCCAAGACATATTTTCATTGATCAAGCAGAGCTTTGATTGCAAGTCAGACCTGTCTAAATATGAAGGGGACTGCAGTTATTCATAGTTTGCCAAGGCAGGATTAACAGAGGCTTAGCATCTGAGAAGTGAATCTGCATGAGTCTCTGTTCTAAGAACATAACAAGAAGAACGTGAAAAAGGCCATGCAGGATCAGTCCAAAGGTCCAGCACTCCATTCACACAGTGGCAAGCCAGCTGCCACGGGGTCCCTCAAGCAGGAGGGGTGCAAGACCTCCTCCCGCCCAGCTCCTCAGCAACTGGTGCGTGCAGGCAAGGCACCTCTGCTAAAGCGTGCAGCACATGGCCAGCACAGCTAGTAGCCACCGGTAGCCTCCTCCTTCATGAACCAGCCCAATCCCTTTTTCAAAACCACCACTGGCCCGTAATTTCCCAGATTCCCCTTGGACCTCTTTTAAAAAACTGATGTTACATTGCCCATTCTCCGATCTCCTGGTACAAGGGCTAATTTTAGGGACATGTTGAATGTTTTGGTAAGGAGTTCAGTGATTTCATGTTTGGGTTCTTTGCCAGCTCTTGGATGGAGACCATCTGGACTGGGTGGCTTGCTGACCTTCAGTTTGTCAATAAGGTTGGGAATTTCCTCTTTTGTCACCACTATCTGCCTTAATTCCTTGGACTCCCTTCCAGAATACATAAGCTCAGGGACAGGGTTAGGGTTACCTTCTGCTGTGATGAAAAAAAATTCATTCCGCTTCTCAGCAATCTCCTCCCCCCCACCCCCGCCCCCCACCCCCAGTGCTCTCACAAAAAGCAAATAAGAGAGTGAAACTTTTGCAATATAAATCAGAATACAGGCCAATTACAAATGGTGGGAATAGTTTTCTAGTAAAAAGTGATATTTTTTTTTCTGTGATAAGCATTTTTGAAAGGGGTAGAAATATGTGATTGAAGCATTGCACAGCATGTAATCTGGTAGAGGCATTAAGCACACTTTTAAGAGACTGAATCCATGTTCCAAGTGATAATGATAGGAATGTTGCCGTGCAGTTCAGGCACTGGAGAGAACACGGAATAGCCTACGCCCGACATGGTGAGGGTTGAGGGTCACAGGTCGCCACCATGCATGTTCAGCAGGCTTCTCCCACTCAGGTCTTCCCCCAGCGTGTGGGGCCAGGAGATGGGGACCTGACAGCAAGTCAGGGGTGCCGGCTTTGCCACCATGTTTCGTCTCTCTGCAGTGTTACTTGTGGAGGGAAAATGCCTAAATAGGGTTTCGGTTTGATTTGAATGCCAAAAACAGAATCTGACTGCTCCTTGCTTGCTATTCTTCCCACTGGTTCAAAGTAAGCAAAGCTGCATCCAGTTAAAGAGAATGCACTGGGGAAATGAGCCCAGTTCTGCTACAAGACAGCAATGGGATTGGAAATCCGCAGGCGTCGGTCCTTTTTTTTTTTTTTGCACTGTAAGGCAGTTAGACCAGAAGAAGCACACAGGCAAGGAGAGCTCTTTAGGAGGTATCTGAATTTAATAAAGCTGTCTGGAAGGGGAAAGAGACAACTATAGAAGATTAGAGAGATAAGAGAGAGAGGGTACCGGAAAACAAAAGTAATTATTGATTGATCACAGAACATTATTTCCTTCCAGGGTTAAATGGCCATGATTAAGAAATAAATTTGAATACTGGGGAGGAACATCTGAAGGAAAAGAGCAAAATCTGCGGAGCAAAAGAAAACAAAAACCAAAACCACCCCAAGCAGATAGCAGGCCATTAATCTAAAACAAATTCTTTAACAATTAATTCACAGGACAAGAAAAAAAGAAAGATTGTTACTTATAAAGCAGCTTGAATTTCATTCTCCTTTTCTCTGTAGCAAGGAGAAAAGCTATTAAGGTTACTTTAAATACACCTAATGGGTAGACAACTTACACTCAAGTGTAATTGTAGTCATTTAAAAGTACTTATTTGTGGCCAGTTGCACTAGAATGTGGATGAGGATGCAAGTTTGGATGCATCTCTCTGAAAGCAATACCAGTGCCAAGAGCTAGCACCAGCTTCCAGATGTGCATTCCAAAGTTCCCTATGTTGGTGGGTTACCTTGTGTGATTTTCTGTGCATTTTATCTCAGATGAAAGAACCTGTGCCTTATACTTCCTATCAACACATGTTAAGGAAAGGTCAGTAATCCTCTTTCATAGGATGCTGAACTTTATTGTTAGGAGTACCCCCCAGCCCACCCCGGTATTAAAAGTGTTTCAGAATTCAAGATGTGAGGTCAAGTTTAGATGTTAAATCTAATCTAGAGGATTTCCAGAATTCAGATTCAACATATTAATTCAGTCAAAAAATTATATTGTTCATTATATTGAACATTATATCCAAATACAGCACAAGCCTGTATTTATGTTTCTGGTGCTTGTAAAGGACATTGCTACAGAATTATTGATGGCTGTCAACTCACCACTGAACAAAGCATTGCAGTGCATTTAAGGCTCTTAGGACAGGGGGCACTTGGGCATGGGGAGGGTACTTTTTATGCACCATTCTGATGACAGAACACTAGAGAGCTCAGATTTGGAATGGGGTACCAGCCATAGACACGAATATTTTAGACCTGAACATAAAATACCCTGGGTGTCTTTGGGCCAGTCTCTGCTTCTTGGCCTAATCCATTTCACAGGATTGTTGTGAAGATAAAATGAGGAGGAGGAAGACCGTATAAGCAAGCTTGGGTTCCTTGTGTGTGGGGAGGTGTCAGGTAATAAATGTAATAATAAATAAAATAAATGAAAGTAATACACAATGCCATAACTCTAATTCTCACCCAGGATTAGTTATCCTGAGCTGACTGGCACTCAAGCAGGCTAATTCTTCCTTTCTTCTTCCATCCAGTTTCCTTTTCCTCACTGAGACATCAACATGCTACATATGCAGCAAACTTGCAGGTTCTTATCAATAAAACAATTCAAGAAAAGCAGTTCAAATACCAAAATCAGTCTCACACTTTAAAACCAGGAACAAGGGAAAACAGTATCAAAACAAGGAGACAAAACTTTAACTCACCAGGAGAGCTCTGCAAAGTGGGACTTGCAATGAAGTGTCGCAGGTGGAGCCATGCCATGCCCTCTTCCAGCATACGCCATCCCATCCCATCCCACCCTGCCTTGCATTGGCCCTCTGCACCTCACAGACACAGCAATCTGTGACCACTAAACATGTTCTGTCTTCATTGTGTTGCTATCGTGTATTTATATATTTTTATTATATTTGTATACTGTCCAATAGCCAAATTTCTATTGATTCACATCAATTTAAAACATTAACATGTCAAAATATAAAATATAACAAGAAATACAGTATTTAAAAATTAAATGGTTAAAACTACAGTATAAAATAGAAGTACAAACTAGAGTAAGACCTAACAGCAGTACAAAGATTTAAAATATGATGCAGAATTTTAAACAGATTGAAAATTCTAGGGGGAAGAAGTTCTTTTTGGTGCCAGAAAGAGTCCAACGGGATTACCAGGCGAGCCTCTTTGGGAAGTTCGTTCTACCGCTGGAGTGCCACAGCAGAAATGGCCCTCTTAGTGACTGCCCTTGGGAGGGGCTCTGGCCAACTGTCTGCTGAGGCGGAGGAAGACCTTCAGGTAATCTTGCCCAAAGGAATTTAGGACTTTGACTGCTAATCCCAGCACCTCTTTTGTGCTTTTGCAACGCTGAGAGTTCCCCAACCATGCCAATACTTCTGCTCTTGCTTCTCGGTGGGTCTGCTCTGGATCGACAGGCGCAGTTTGCTATTTGAGGGAATGATAATGAAATAGGGAACAAGCAAGGACCATGAACCAGTGAGTAAGCCAGGGCCGTCTTCAAGCCATTTCTGCGTGAGCTTTAGAAAGCCTCAGCTCAGTCCTGGCGTATTGGCAAGAATGCATCAATGGATATACACATGAGCTAGCGATATCCCATAGACGTGCACACAGAGAAGCATGCATCAGGCAGGTTTCGAATGCGCTTGCAGGCCTGCAAGGAGGGTCGTCAAGGTCATGGCTCCTTCCCCCTCCACCCCACCCCACCACTTCCAATGCTCTTTCTCTGACGCAGCCTTCCCTGCACTTAAATTTGGGCAAACTCGGCACAGGGAACATGTCAGCAAAACCAATTAGATATGCACTAATTTCTTCTCTGAGAAACAGCAGTAAGCAATTAATCAGAATTTTGATCACAACTCAGATGGCGATTCTAATTGCACTTGCCATTTCCTCTGCGAAGATGGAATCATTATCTTTCCTTATTGTCCCCTCGTCCGATCTTTCTCATCTTCAGGCTGCTAGAAGCAAAACCTTTTCCGAGCACTAGAGACTGTTGCTCTTGACAGGCAGCACTGTACCTCCAGACTGAGGGCTCGTGTGCTTGGCCCATGGCTGTGCTTTAGTTCACGCTTTGGCCTAATTTGAATGAATCCAGAGTGGCAGGCTGGCTGCTCGCCTGAGGGAGGGGGAATTCTGCCCTATATAATTGCAAGGAAGGATGAAAGGTAGCAGCTCACTCCATTCCAAACCTTCCAGGAAGGGAGCAGAGACATCTGACCTCTGCCCAGTGACCCGGCATGCGCAGGCTTGCAGTCCCGGTCAGGCAGGAACGCTGCGGGCGCTTGGTGCCGATACAGTTCTCCAGCAACATTCTTCTCCACCTGGTCAGCGCTGAGACAGAAGGCTGCTGAAAACCCTCCATGAGCTGCTTGCTCTTCACTTCCTGAAAGAAGAGTGAGACAAGGAGCAGTGGATGAGGGCCAAGCGAGACACTGCGTTCAACAAACCTTTTCATGAGTGTTTGCTTTTGTTTGAACGGCAGCTTCAGGGCCCTGCAGGCCAGATCAGGGCGGAGGGTGGGAATTAACTGTTGCCCCCCAACTCAGGAAAGCCGGCAGGAGAATGCGTGCATAATCCACCTGCACGCCCGTGCTGCTGTCTTCTGCAGGAGAGGCATTCCGCGGAGGGGGGAGCTGCTTCCCCTTTCGCCCCCCAGGGAAACAGCTGGGTGGGGAAGTCATAGGGACTGCAGCGAGGGGGAAATGGCTAACTCCCTTTCCCTGTGCCACTGCCCCACCCTTGGTTGTAGGGTGCCTGCAGCTGTTACACCAAACCAAGACACACACAAGTAGGAATGAATGTAACATGAATGTAGCCTGGGCTCAGTTCCATTTCCTGAATCACTCTTTTATGCTGTGCACTAATACTAGTCATTAGCACGTTTCTAGTAACTGAGGGTTGGCTCACACGGATGGTCACTGTGGTGCTTCTGCACACCGTCATGCCCCCATATGCACCGCGCCTGGAGACCCTTCCCTGCAACACGGGCAAGGCTGGAGCAACCACCAGGTGAGTGGCATCCTGCAATCAGAGACCTGGCCATCCTGCTGCAAGCAGCCAGGGCTGCATCTGCCTCTTATAGATCCACTTGGAATGATGGTTCACAGCGCCAGCAGAGATCCACCCCCCCAGGGCCCTTTTTCTGCCCTGCCTCCTGCTTGCCGTGCCTCTTGGGAGGTGAGGGCCACCTTGGGCAAGGGCATGCTGGAAAAGGTAGCCTTGGTGGGAGTTGAGGGGAGGTGGGGAGTCCACTGACCTATTCCCCTGCTCAGGCAGCCATGGAAATTATGGTTCCCACCTGGGGTCAGCTGGTGAGCAGAGCACATGTTCCGGTCAGAGAGGCCCTCCCTCTTCAATCCATGCTTGGAAAGAAGCCTGTGAAAGACCTACTTTTTAGAGGGGATCTAGCGAGGTGAAAACTTAATGCTTAATGCTTAGCACACTTTCAGCATAAATGGCTGTGAAGCATTATTAGAAACATAGAAACAGAGAGAGTCAGAAGGGGCCTCCCGGGTCAACTAGTCTGACCTCCCGCACCAACTGGCTCCACTCACGACACGCCCACCATGTGCATGTCCAGCCTATCTTTGAACACCCTCACCGATGGGGCCTCAACGACCTCCCATAGAAGCCCATTCCACACCCTTGAGGTCCTAACTGTCAGGAAGTGCTTCCTGGCATCCAAATTGAACCTTGGTTCCCTGAGCTTTGCTCTGTTGAAGCACGTCCTGCCTTCCTCTGCAGGGGAGAACAGGTCTCTACCCACCTCCATGTGACATCCCCTCGCATACCTGTATGTCGCCAACAGATCCCCTCTGAGTCTCCTCCAGGCTGAAGAGACCCAGTTCCCTCAGTCTTGCCTCATCCGGCATCCCCTGCAAACTGGCCACCAACCTTGTGGCCCTACGCTGCACTGACTAATCTGGCTATATCCTTCCTGTAATGAGGGGCCCAAAACTGAGCACAATACTCCAGTTGCGGGCGCACCAGAGTCGTACAGAGTGGTAGTAATACCTTTCTCAATCTAGAAGCCACACTTCTGGCTATGCAACCAAGGGTGGCATTTGCCCTCTTGACCACCGCATCACACTGCTGATTCATGTTTAGCCTGCAGTCAACCAGCACCCCAAGGTCCCTTTCACAAGTGCTGCTCTCCAGCCACTTGTCCTCTAACCTGTACTTATGGCACCTATTTCTATGCCCCAAGTGCAAGACCTTGCACTTATCCACATTGAACGCCATCCTGTTGTGTCCTGTCCACTTCCATAATCTGTCCAGATCCTTCTGGATCTGGAGTAACTGCTCCTCAGTTGTGGCCACTGCTCCAGTTTTAGTATTGTCTGCAAATTTGATCAGCAGACTATTCACCCCTTTTTCCATGTCATTTATGAAAAGATTAAACAGGATTGGCCCCAGGACAGAGCCCTGGGGGACCCCGCTTGTCACTGGCCGCCATCCCGATGATTCCCCACTAATGGTTACCCTCTGCTTTCGGTTAGTCAGCCATGCCCTAATCCACCAGACAGTGCTTTGGTCTATCCCAAAACTCTTCAGTTTCTCAACCAGAACATCATGGGGGCACTTTGTCAAAGGCCTTGCTGAAATCCAGGTAAACCACATCCACTGCATCCCCTCCATCTAGCCACCTCAAAACCTTGTCATACAATTCCACAAGGATTGTCTGGCAGGACCTGTTTTTGTGGTAGCCTGTTTGTGGTAGCCTTCCTTCCCTATCTAGCATCACTAGATTTCTTGCTATTATGAGCCTTTCCATTGTTTTTCCTACAATGGACGCGAGGCTAACTGGTCTGTAATTCCCCATGTTCTCTCTGCTACCCTTTTTGAAAATTGGGACCACTGACGCCACCCTCCAGTCCTCTGGAACTTCACCTGTTCTCCACGAGGCTCAAAAATGGAGGCCAGTGGGCATGAGAGAACCCCTGCCAACTCTCTAAGTACTCTCAGGTGTAATCCATCAGGGCCTGGCACCTTTGTAATGTCCAATGCCCTGAGGAGCCCCTCATCTTCTTGAGGGGGGTGACTTTAATCTGTGCCTCTAAGTCCCTGGCCGCATCTAATCTCCTATGCGGTTCTCCTCATCCTGCTTTGGGGAGAACACAGAGGCAAAATAGTCATTTAGCATCTGTGCCTGTTCCCTCATGTCAGTCACTGGATCTCCTTCCTCCTTATTTAGTGGTCCCACCAATTGTCTCCCCTTCCTCTTCCTATTTACATGCTGATAGAAGCCCTTTTTGTTGCTCTTGATATTCTTTGCAAGTGTCAGATCGTAGTCAGCCTCAGCCTTGCGAAGAATCCTTCTGCAACGGGCCTCCTCCTCCCGGTATACCTTTTTGTCTATTTGCCCCAGTAGCCATTTCCTACGGAGGTTCCTCTTTCATCTAATCCCTCTAACCACCTCCTTCTGCATCCATGGCGGCGCTCTCCTCTGCCTCCCCACCTTACTAACTAGAGGTATCGTCAAGGTTCGCGCCTCCAAAACCTGCCTTTTGAGTGCCATCCACCCCTCCTCAACTCTCTTACCTTCCAGTAACCTGTCCCAGAAAGCTTTCCCCAGTCTGGCCTTCAGTTGGCCAAAGGTAAATGTATTAAGCACGTCTTACCGAAAGAGAAACACAGCTTCTGCCAAAGTAAAAGTGATGGTTCTTTCAGAGTGTCGGTGTGCATGTGGATAGCAGTGATCCAATGGGCATTGTTTACACCTTGTCATGGAAAAAGAAGAGAGGTTGTCCTATGGTTTGGTCACAGATTAATGAGCAAGGAGTACAAAGTAGCTATGAATGGATAATTCTCGAAAGGAAGGGATGAGGGAAACAGTGGCTCTCTCAAGAACAGGGGCTGGTGCTTGCTCCCTAGTTCACAAATATTCTGGAGTCAGAGGTGAGCAGCAAGGGGGCCACTGACGGGCAGCTACTTTTTCAGGCAGGATTGATGTGTAGCCCTGCCCCAATGAGTCAAAGAGCGATAGTGGGGCCTCCTGCAGCTACAGCACGTGCCCTGTGGCCGACCTGCCACCCTTCCTCATGACTGGGTGGGGAATCCACCCATTACTGGTGGAGGACACCTTCCACTCACTCAGCTACATTTCCCTGCCAAATTGCCACATGACTGAAGAGTAAGGCCATGAGATCCTACTCAGAATGGTTGTGTTTAATTCTAAGAAGAAACCCTGGAGTCAATTTAACTTGAAACAAATCTGTTTGGACCTATGCAGAGGAACTATGAAAGCTAGCAAGCAAGAGGGGAGAGGAGGGGAGGGGAATTCTCTTCCAAGCTCAACATTAGGCAGTGCAGATGAGAAAAACTTCTTAATATAAATGCTGCGAGGTATGAGGACAGTCCACATTTTTAGTACCATAAATCACTTGTGGAGCATAGGAATGTGAAGGTTCTGGAGACAAAGAGCACATCCCTAGCTACAGCCACAGGAAATTGCTGCACAAGTCTTATCAGGCAGCAGTCTTCTCCCACAGGGTTCCTTCTGGTGGTGGTGGCGAAATCTGGCTCCACTTCTGCCTTTCCAGCCAGGTCATGACACTGCTGAGTGTCACAGACCATTTACAGTTGGCCTAATCAAGAGGAAAAAAGACTCCCTTCATAGGCACCCACTCCAACGTTGGGGCTGCTTTCCTGGGCACTGGCATACTGCTGGGAGTGACTGAACGGATGAAGAAACCACAAGGCTGGAGCCAGTCCAATGGCACGCAGCAAGATGCCTTCTTGGATGTCCTTTCAGGTAAGAAATGCCACGTATTGCTGTGTATGCTGATGCCCGCAATGCATGCTCACGTTTTTTGCTATGTGCATGCATGGTGGTACAAATGTGGATCGCTTTCGGCATCTGGGAGAAAGAGCTGGTTTTAGCTTCAGCTCATGGTACTCCTGTAACTTTGCCGCACATCCATGTTTGCCCGTTGCGTCAGTGGTGACAAGTAAAGGTCTGAGCTTAGGGGCAGAGTAGAGATGAGGATAAAGTTCATGGAATCCAACTAATGGGGAGTGTTCACATCTGAGTGATGCCAGGTCACCTGCAACACGGAGAGTTCTGAGGAAGAGAACCGTGCCTGCCAACAACAGTTATCTGGTGCCATATTTAAAAATACTTGAAATTTATGCCTGAGGAATGGTGGGAATTACAGTCCAACAAATCTGGAGGGCACCAAGTAGACAGAGCGTGCTTTCCCAGAATTATAGGAAGATGCCACCTTGATTAGAATCATTCCATCTAGCCATCATTCTGGAAGGACTTGCACCTTAGTTTAGGCATAAGAAATGCATCACACAGAGGCCTATATTTTTAATTTCCCTTTATTTCTAAAATATAACTCCTGCTTCCAAAAAAAGCAGGTTGTAGAGCAGTTATATAATATAGCCACAGAAAATTTAAAAAAGGCCACTGTGAAATACTATAGCTAGCAGAAACAGAAACCTTTTATTTTAAAAGTTTTTCTATAAAATATTTTCTGTAGCACCTGTTTCTTCCATCCTGCACCCCAAATCACCCAGAATCAGGGCAACCTACCAATCATACTATGGCTGCTGCAGGAAATGCCTGCTGCCCTTATGCTTCCTGCAGCAATTACATAGACATAATGCATGTGCATACGGCCATCCGTAAACACAGCTGTGCACAAGGTGTCTAGAAGTTAGTGACTGGCGACCTTCTCTTGGCTTGACTCAAAAGCTATCTGATGATGCTGATGCTGCTGATGATGGTAATCACGATGATTTAATCATCTTTATTGGTGATCAGTCATCTTTCAAAGCTTTTTCCCTGCTATGCTCATCCCTGCCTTGTCAATTCTATAAATTTTCTCCCAAGGTAGAAAAAAAATGAGAAGAAAGGGAGAGTTCGCTCTAGCAGGGATGCCATCCTAGAAATAGGATATGATTTTCAGCTTCTTTTTAACTGGAAATGAAACTCCTACTCTTGCTCTGAATGGTCCCCTCTTGCAGGTAAGCCCAGGATTCGAAGTTCTGAACTGCCTCCCAAACTGAATCATGGAGGGGATTGGAGGGGAATAGCTAGTTGGAGGAGCACAGCATTTCAAGCAGTTCAGGTCTGCTTCTGATCCTACATGCAAAGGATCAGGTCTGAGTTTTTCAGAGCTACCAATTCACACCATCACCCTGGGTGCAAGGGTGCCCTTGTGTGGAGCATCCAGCCGTTCTGCGTTGTGGAAGGATGCCCTGATAGACCGCTGGTGTTTCTCGTAGCAATCTTGATATATAGAGCACTCTTACAAATCTGGGTTAGCAAAGAATGGAGTTCCAGTTGAGATGATTCATCTCACATGGCAGGAGGTCACCAGAAGCACCAGCCCGCTTTCAGTCCTGGTTTTGTGCATCACAGAAGAGAAATGTCTGAGCACTGCCAGGAAATCACCCCCATGCTCAGCCTGATTGGAAGGTCTGGAGCCAGAGAACCAGAGCAGACGGGGCCAGCTGCACATGGCAATTTCTGTTTGTGCTTCACTAAAATGTCAAGCATCGGAGGCTCGGCTCAGACTTGCCAAGCTGGGCATGTTTTACAGACTTCACCTGAATGTTCAGCCAGCTCCTGATATGCAATATGGTGAAGCAAGTTACATATGCAGAGCAGGCTGCTCCGCGCTGAGAAGAGCCGACAGGCAGTTGAGGCCGAGGAGCGAGGATGGGGCAGGATTCCTCTTTGCACACATCATGCGTCAGATGCGAATATTTGAAACATTAACAGTGGAAGGGCTGCTGTTGCTTCCTGCTCCAGGGAGGTGGCAAGAGGCAGGGTGTTTCTCTCTGTGACTAGGAAATCAATGCATTTCTTTAGCATTTCTCATTACACATCTGCCAATGGAGGCTTGCCATGAAATTTTGCAGTTTGAGCACTAATTTGCCTCTTTCATTTTCCTCTCCAGGTCCAAGCTGGAAAGCGTATGAAGCACAACATGTTCCACTGCGGATAATGGAACCCGTAGTTCATTCATCAAGAGCCTGGCAGGAAAAAACACTGTCAGTATTATGATGTTGACACTGTATTTATGAACATTTGAGAGAAGGAGAAGAAGCTCTAAGGGGATTCTCTGTCTGTCTGTCTTGTTTTGTCTAAAATTATTTTTAGCTCATTTGCTTCAGCACCAGTGGGCACTGAGATGGGTTCTTTACACTTTAGGGGACGAAGTGGCAGGTGAATGAAGGGCCAGAAGTGCAGGCAAAAACAGGTTAGGTATGGCTGCTCACAGTGGTCGGTCTCCACCTTGATTCTGCTTGCAAGAATTCAAGAGGGGATCTTCTCAGACACGAGCAAAGGTGCCCCTCAGATGGTTACAATATGATCGTCACAGATGCCCAGTGGTATACACTCGCTGGTGATCTAGCACAGCTGGCACCATGAAAATGAATGGCTGATACGCATTGGAGTCCCCCAAGGTTGGACCAGAATGCAATTTGCAGGCTGCTGGAGCTGTTTTGCAAACAAGACAATGTATCTGAATATATGCACACATTCAAAAATGCACATGGAAGAATTAGTACGTTTGAAAAAATGTGCAAAAACAGGCTTTCGTCAAGGGCTGCACATATGCAATGAGTATATGCATTTTGTACTTTTGAAAAAAGGTGCCCGGAGCATGGACATATTTTGCACTGGGAAAAATGGTCAGGTAACCCAGTGCAGAACCAGGACTGAATGAACCTAGTGGCAGAACAAAGAAAACGTGAATAAGATCAATGTTGATAGATTCAGTCATCCCTAATTCCCTCCCCGCCCCCCAGTTCCCTCTTAACCAAAAGCTAATTTCTGTGTGTGACTATATGCATCCCAGTGCCTTGAGCCATTAGCTGAAGGTTATAGTCCTTCAGACTATTTATAGCACTATGTCAGGGACAAATGCCAGGCACCTCAGAAGCAGACCTGCAGTAAACGGGAAATGCCTCAAGTGTGCACGGGCTCTGAGGATTTCTTTAGCCTTCGGGCTGATGTTCCAAAATGTTCCTGCCCCATTGGGTTGGTATTTGGCAGTACATTCCTAAGGGCTTGCTTTTGTGGATGGGATTCACACACACTGATCTCCTGACTGCCCTAACAAACAACGTTAAATGACGATAATCATTTGGCTGGCATGACAAACATTGGTATATAATGCATCTGTTCAGTTTTTATTGTGGGCATACCCTTTGATATTATTCTTTTAACTCCCTTGAACAAGTCTTGTGCCTGCAGCTGCAGTCGGTCTCAGGGGCCGGGGGAAGCCAGGTCCTGGTCCAGTGGGTGGCACAAGCGAGATCCAGGGCGGATAAAGGGCACGCCTGTGCGCCACTGGCTTCCGGGGGTGCTTGCGGCTGCTTCGCCACTCCGTGCCTGCTGAGGGCAACGCACAGCCCGGCTCGAGCAACTTCCCTTTGAGCATGGCCAAGGAAGGTGCCACCGCCCAAGGGCGCTTTGAGAGAGCCCTCCGGGGTTTGTCCATCCACTGCTGGGAGCCACCTCTGGGAATGGCTTTCATAGCATGTCTCTTTGGTGCAGAGACGTCTGGCACTGCTCTGTTCCCGCTGGTGGTTGTGGGCAGGGAGGGCGGCTTAAGCCTCGCTGTCGCCCGACTCCACTCTGCTCCTTCCTGGTTAGCTCCGCACGAGCCTCCTGCCTCCACAGCTGCCGGCTGACCTCTGTGCATCGCCAAGACTGAGAGTCCTCCTCTTGGGGGAACAGGCGGTCCCCTTCCTTCTTACCACCTGCAGTGAAATCCCTATTGTTCCAGCTCGGGGTGGAAAGCAGAAGCACAGTCCTGGCGCAGGGGACTTCAGTGAGGGGACTTCAGTGAGGTTCAGGCCAGGATTCCCTCTGCCCCCCGCATGCCTCCTCACATCCATGGAAAGGATTTCAGAAGGGAGGCATACAAAGCCTTCCTGCCACCAGGAAAGTGGGGAACAGAGCGTGTTTTCCCTTCCCATGCAAGCAGATGAAAGGGAAGAAGGAGGGCCTCTTTGCCTGCCTGCCACTCCTTGCCTTTTGGGCCCCCCGGGGGCATCGGTGGCTGTCTAATCCTGATACTTCGTGCAGGCTGCTGAGTGAAGTCTGAAACTGTTGCACCTGCCCGCTTCCTGCCCTTGGACTGGGAAAGGAAGGTGGCAGACATGAATGCGGAGCTTTCTCCAGAACAGCGTGCCCATCCTGTCATGAACGAAGGGCAGGGCAGGGCGGGCATGACCACTGCACTTTGAATGACTCCTGTGGAAAACACAGCAGTGCAGAGTTTTGAAAAACATCTTGCATAAAATGTAAGTGAACAAAGTGTTTTATTTCCAGCTGAAGCACCAAGTTTAGAATCCCCCAAGACTGGTCAAGTTCTGAGGGAAGGAGCATGGTGGATTGGGGCCTGCATGAGGTCGGGCTGGGCCCCCACCGGTAAGATGAGTTACTCAGAGCAGGACTGTTCTTTGAATGGGGGCTTTATGTGGCCTCTTGCCACCAGGCTTGCCTCTGGGGAACCTGACTGAGTGCTCCGCCAAGGGTCAGAAGCTTACACTGGCTTGCACTGACCCATGGCAGTGCCCTTGCGCAACACAGTTCAGCCTGCGAGGCTTGTGTCCTGGTAAAGAGATGGGGCCCTGCAGACTGACTTCTGAGGGCTTCAGGTTGAGACCACCCCTGCCCCAGTGGCACCCTGGGGTGATACCCTGATAGGCACCGCATATGAACTCAGTTTGGAAAGAACAATAACATGAGTTACTATATTTAGGATGCAGGCCATTCTCTTTGCATGCTATGGCTGTGTGCTGATGCTCTGTTCAACATGTACCCAAAGATCAAGCTCCAGATATAAAAATCAGGAATACTCGTCTTAGACTATCTCTATTTTGTTGTTGTTGTTAGTCACGAAGTCGTGTCCGACCCATCGCGACCCCATGGACAACATTCCTCCAGGCCTTCCTGTCCTCCACCATCCCCCGGAGTCCACTTATTTACCAATGTATATTTTAACCAGCTATGTAGATGCAGCGCGTTTGTTTGTTATACCACTCAATAGCCAAAGATCTCTGGGTGGTTAGCAAATGTAAAAAGAAAAGAAAGGCACAAACACACGGAACAATTGTAACTGAATCAGCATAGAAGCCTAAAAAGTGGAACAGAATAAAACGCAATCTTAAAAAATTAGGCTCAAAAGTAAAACTGTTAAAATGCTGGGAAAATAAAAAAGGTCTTCACCTGGTGCCAAAAGAATAGAAGGCACCAAGTTAGAACTGCCCCCCACCCCCCGGAAACCAACAAGATCCATTAGCCTGCAGGGCAGCCCATTTTGAAAGGTCCCCCACCCTAGCTGGCAGGAAAAGGAGCCAAAAGTCTAAACCTCACTAGGAAGAGATCTGACCGTGACAATGGAGTTGGTGCTAATGCCGCCACGTCCGGGTCACAGTCTCCTTGCCCACTTGAGGAAACCAGATCAAGGGCGTGTCCTTTGCATGTGTTGGACCAATAGCTTCTTGAAACAGCCCCACTGTTGTCATGGTGGCCACGGAGCCAGCCTGGATAAAGCATCCGCAGTGTGGGAATTGCAGTCCCTCAGAACCATCATCCTGGGGGTCCTCAACACCTAGTCCAAGACCTCCATCAGCTCAGTCAGGGAGTCTGATGGGCAGCAGGGTAGGTGGTACACCAGCAGCATCCCTAATCAGTCTTCCCTTCTCTGCAGCATTTTACATATTTCAATTCTTACTGATGATGCTCGAACCATTCTAATTGGGAGCTCTCATAAATAACAAAACTGAATATTTATATTCTGCAGCAATCATCTGATTTCCAAGCTTTGTTTTTGCAAAAGAGCAGAAACATTTATTAGTAATGGGGGAACTCCAAAAGAGGGTGGTTAGAATTGTTTGTTTTAGCTGTCCTTGCAAATACTTGGGGGAAAGCTGCCCCCCCTTTTTTTAGCATCCTGAAGGAATGGTTGGGGAAATGGGCAAAGCATCCATCCTGCCCTGAACCAGGTCTATACAACTACCTAGAAAGCGAAGGAGTAGAAGAGGTAACTGACAGAAGACGGGGCTTGCTGGAGATCGAAGAGGACTTTTTACCCTCTCCTTAAGCAGAAGGACACTCCTGAGCATGCCACCGTCATCCAGGGAGCTTGGGAATGCAAATTTCTTCGGCTTGTGGTTCAGTCTGGGAGCCTGGGAATGGTCTTCCTGTCCTGCCCTGTCTCTAGCCGCCCTCCCCATCACCAGCTGCTCCCTCCCGCTTTGCAAAGGTAATCCGTTTTGCTGGGATGGAGAGGATGGAAGTGGCAGGAAGGACTGGCTAACCACAGGGATGAACCCAGCTTGAGCTAGACCTGAATCTGACAGAAGCTGTGCTTCACTTAAAATAAGACTTTTCGGACTGTGTTCGAAAGAGTCCCCATAGCAAATTGGTCTCCCTTATCTCTTTTAGAAAGTGGCAAGTGTAGGAAGAGAGACTGGAGCAGAAGAGTCTTCCAGGTTTGTAACAAAACCAACAAAAACCAAGCAAACCCTACCCTGGCAACAATAGTCTGACAAGTTTCTTTGACTAATTCTTTCTCGCCTGTCAAAGAGCATGCATTGGCTTTGTGGTAACAAACAAGCCCTTTCCTCTCCCATTTCTCCAGCAAAGCAGGGCAAGGCACTCATAGGGAGTGCACAATGCTGCTAACCGTTATGATGTTTGCTGTCAAATTCGTTTATTTATGCAACTGCTGTGGAAGAGCCCCGGGCGGATAAGCAGCCATGAAAGATTTCAGAGTCCTGGTGTGGGGTCATGAAAGGGAAAGAGAGGGAGAGACGGGGGGAGTGGGGGAAAGTCCACTGGTTATGAGAAAGGAACTGACACAGGAAATGGCCACATATGGCACAGATTTATTGTGTCCAGGACTTCCCATTCAAATCCCATTATATCCACAGCTTGGAGCGGTGCTTGGCACAACCGACATTTGTTTTTAGATCTGGTACCCAACGGAATCAGAGCTCCGTTCTCAAGGAGAGGTGAAGCTGTGTCGTGCCATGGCGGAAAGGGCAAGGATTGGCACTGCACTTACTGCTTCGCTTCTCCTTGTTTGGCTTACTAGTTGGAGCAGGAGAAAGGGCTGTGGGCAGCCGTGTGTGTGTAGAATCAGGCCTCTGGTCTTTCAGTTAAACTAATGCAGAAATAATTTGCAAATATATGGCATATACCATCCCTAGTAAAGGGAACACTATTTTCACTTGAAGATTGATTGATTGATTTCTTTGTTTGTTTGTTTATTTAAAATTACTTTTAGGCTTCGTTCAGAGATGTTGGGAAGCCATGCTATTTGCTAGCAAATTGACAAGGACCCATTGTGCCACTGGAAACAAATGTTAATACATTGCAGGTCTAATTCAATGTGTTACTACTATACCCAGTTGCATACCATTTTAAAAGAGGGAAGTACAGGCCATGCCTTTTCCTCCCAGAAACCAGAGTCTGCTGCAGATTGGCACTCATTGTGATAGCCTCTTGCAGACCCTGCTCATTTTTCTTACTGTCACCCCTCACGCCACTAGACCTCTTGACTTACCTTTTAATGGTGGTCCACAGAGCATGTGTGGATGGCTTCAGGGGTGTGGACGGGAGTAAGATACTTGAAGGCTATGAGGAAATAGAGTGACTCTCTTTATTAGCCTCCCAAAGAATAAATACAGTCTGTATTCTGTGAGGCTGAAAAGCTGATCTTCGGTATCCTAACCATTAAACCCCCCCAGTAATTTACAAACAACAGGCACTGAGCATTGCAACCTAGGCCAGGCTCTGCCATAGACTCTCTCCCCTCGCCCCTCCCGCACAGCCCCCCTCCCAGATGTGCAGAGAACACTGGCATTTGAATGTGTTTCAGGCCCAGACTGGAGATGACAAGGTGGGTCCGTCCCCTGATTTAGCACACCGGTGGTGGAGGCTGTCGGGCGGCCAAAGCCGGGGATTCTGCCGCTCAGGGCAGCCCGGCCAGGCCTTTCTGCTTGGTGCAAGCGTTTATTTTATTTATTTATTTATTTTCAATTTATATCCTGCCTTTTTCCTCAAAGAGCTCAAGGCAGCTGACATCATTCTCCTCCTCCATCTTATCCCCACAACAACAACCCTGTGAGGTAGGTTGGGCTGAGAGTCTGTGACTGGCCCAAAGTCACCCAGTTGGCTCCATGGCCGAGTGGGGACTCGAACCCAGATCGCCTGAGTCCCAGTCCCATGCTCTTAACCACTACACCACACAGGCTCTCCTTTCCCCTTCCTTGAATGGCACGTGCCAGTTGAAGTTGGGGACGAGGCCAGTGGCCAGCAGCTGCTGCTCCTCCCTGTGCTGAGCCCCCCTTTCTTTAACAGAGCCCCTGGAAAGAAGTGAAATGGACACCACAGGCAGCCACGTCCACTGATATCACCCAGCCCACTTGAACATGATTTCCTGCTGCACTTAAAAATGTGGCAGCCAAGCCTTCCTTGCGGGTAGCTGGGGCCAACCCGCTCATCTATTGGGCAATGAGGATCCTCTGCCCCACTGTAATGTGAGCCAGCCTTTTAGGCTCTCAGGAAGCAAGTGAAGGGTTAAAACCATAATGGTTAAAGGTTACCCATTCTGGTGCCAGTTCAGCAGGAATCTGGTGCCCACGGTCTTGGGAGTCACTCTCCTCTCTTTGTGATGCGTTTTTGGGAATTATCAGCAGTTAGGAAGCCAGAGATAGCAGAACTGACTTGTTGATTACCGACACCTGGAGTAAAGCTGACCAGCAGTGGCGGTGGCGGTGGGGGATAAAGGCTTTGTTTCTCTGGGGGTTTCTGTCTGCTGCCTATTTTCCCTGCTGAACAATCCTGAGATGCCCTGCACACCATGACCTTGCATAAGGTAGAGATTTTGTGTATAGCTTAGAAGAGGGTTAGCTTTGTTGTTTTCAGGTGGTTCAACAAGACCCTGGGATTGGGGCTGTTTGGTTGGCCGTAAATTGTACAACTGCTGCTTTCCAGCTTCCCCTCCCTATTTCACCCTGTTTTATCCTTTTAGTGTTCTCCACCCCTGCGTTTTATCCTTTTAATAAACTTGCTTTGTTCCTCACACTTGGGTTGTTGTGTGCTGAATCCAGTGCCTGGTCCAGGAATTGAGGGACCAGGGAATTTCTGGGCAGGAATTTGCCCATTTTTGCTGGGGGAAAGGGGAATCCCAGACGGCTTTCCATTACATCCACTGCAGAATAACCCCCGTTGTAGAAGAGTGTGTTTGTTGCAGATGAGTATGTTTACCAGCCAAATTACATTCTACTTTCATCACCTTCTTTCAGCTCTGGGACTTGCCTTCGTCTGCAGGGTGTTTTTCATGGGCATTAGCTTTCATTACAAGCTCACACATCTCCCTGTTTAATAGATTCTGAACATTGATTGGTGTCAGTTGGTTTTATTTGTTTGTTCCAGTGTGCTTACAGAACATGGAAAACAAGAATAAGCCATAGACCCAGGCCTATGGCTTAGAAATGAAGAGGCAACACACAGAACAGCAGACAATGGAGGGGAAAGGTGCATGTGTGAGATCAGTTAAATTCAGAGTGAAGAGGTAGTTTTATTGTTTAATCATATATTTATATATACTACTAAAAAGAGCCAATTCAGTGCCAGGCGACAGAGTTCTACGACTAATAGGGAGCAATCAAGGGGGAAATGGAAGATGTAATGTTAGTTTTGTATTGGAATACTTTTGAATATTTATTGTTCCCTTTATATCCTGCCTTCTTTCTTTTTTTCTCTTGTAAGGAACCTACAGCTCCCTATGTAGGTTCCTTAGGCAGCTCCCTATTCTAGGGAGCTCCCTATTCTTTCTCCTCCTCTTTACTGTGTGAGATAGGTTAGGTTGAGAGTAAGTTAATTCCTCAGAGACACCCCAGACATTCATGACTAGTGAAGACTAGAACCTAGATCTCCCAAGACCCAGTTCAATGCTCTAACCACTACCTACAATTTATTTATTTAAGTTATTTCTATACCGTTCAATTAGACAAGCTCTCAGAGTGGTGTACAGAATATACTTAAAAATATCAAATAACAGTCAATTTAAAAATAAATTCAAAACAAACTTGCCTGTTATAAAACAACCAAGTAACAATAAAATTCGATAGGCCTATGATAAAACAATAAAAAGCAATACATAATAGCATATCAACCATTCCACCTGTTCCAAAACTGTTTAAAAGCCAATGTAAAACCACATAGCACAATCAACAACTAAAATGGCAGGAAAATAAGAACATTTTGACCTGGTGCACCAGCCATATTTATCCTGGCACATCCAGGTTGGGTGGAGGAATGTCCCTGAGGGAAAGCCCGGAGACCAACAGCCAGTCAGTGCAGGCCATGCTGATGTAGGCAAGCCAGTGGCCCGAGCAGACAGATGCCCACTTCCTCTACACAGCCCCCCTTGCAGGCCCACAGTGCAGGGGTTACCACTGAAATAACATGGAGCAGCGACTGACAGAAACTGGACTGGATGTTCTTAGGATGGGGTCTAGCTTCAGCTTGTAACAGCAATGTTAAACCAAGAATGTTGGTTTAGAAGAAGCACACCCGCATCAGTGGCATAGCTAGGGGATGGTTATTCGTGGTTCCCAAATAACAAAAGGACCAGTTTCCAGCCTTGGCAGCTGTCAAGATATTTGGCAACTTGTTCAGGCACATTCCAACTGTGTGGGCCAATTGTGTTGTAAGAAATTAGTCTGGCACTACCTTTCAGTGCACAGAAGAGCCCCCTTTCATACCCTGATGACCAGGTAGTGATGACAGTGACTTACTGGGCCGAAATTCCTGTCATGAGCACTGATTGGCACATTTGAATTCAGGTGAGTTCCACACTTATCTGGGAGGCTTTAAGGAGCCACAGGACTCTTTCAGATTTAAAGTAAAAAGTATTCCGGTAGAAAATATTCCAAAAGCCTCAAGAGCCTGATCCTGCTTAGTCTTGAAAGCTAAGCAGGGTCAGGACTGGTTAGAAACTGAATGGGTGACTTGACTACATGATTCTATGATTATTGTTGCAAATTGCCCAGAGAGCTTTGGTGGTATAGCAAGTAAAAATACATACATGCATACATACATATACATCTAATATTTGAGCTTAGAGCTATTAGATCTCTCTCTCTCTCTCTCTCTCTCTCTCTCTCTCTCTCTCTGGAAATAATTCTTTTAAAAATTTCAGAAGGGGAAAACTGTTAAAAGCTGCAGAATGAATAATAAGTTAAATGTAAATGAAGTCTGTGTGCAATTTGACAGTGTACTCAGAAGTATGTCCCACTTGCATTTATTCCTGCATATGTGTCTATAGTTTTGCAGGCTGAATTGTATAACTTATATCAATCATACCAGGCAATCACATCAGGCAAAAGGGACCGACCCTTTCAGAATGTGTCCCTCCAGAATCCGCAGACTTCCTCTTGTGCTCAGCTAAGTGAGCCAAGCCAAAAGGAAGTTCAGGAAGCCAAACCTTCTTCCCTGCTTGCTGCTGGCTGGCAGTGACCTCTCCTGGCAGTGAGCCCTGGCACTCTAGCCAGGAACTTGGATTCCAGGCTGCAGCTTCTGGAGTCGAGGAAGCTGAAACCAGGGAATCTGGCAAATTTTCCTCCCAGAATGGATTCCTTGCACATCCCTAATGTTGGCCTATCACAGGAGGCCTAGACCTTGGTGCTGGGTAGTAGCAACTAACATTTGGCTTCCAGTCCGGTCCTGATTTGTGGTTCCTCGGGCATATTCCACTTTCAGAAATGCTAAATCACTCCAAGTTCTCTTTACTTTCTCTTCCAGTACCTTGTCTGCATATGGAATGAGGAACAAAGCAATTATCTAGTTTTTTTCTAGTGTATAGGGAAAAAAAAATTCTCCAAACCTCTTGATTGGATTGGATAAGGGTTGTTTCAGTTTGAAAACTCAGCTAGACATTGCATTTCAGTTCCTTTGAGCTGTTCATCTATTCAGTTCATCTTATTCAGCACCGGTGCTAACAGAAATTGCATGCCAGCATAAGCTACCTCTAGCGCAACACCAACAGTGCTTGCCGGCACCATGGCTCACCTTGGAAAATCTGCCATGTTGGCAAATGCTCTTCTTGTTGCGGCAGAGGTAGCTTGTGCTCGTGCAATGTAACTAGCACCAAACAGCATATTGCCAAACCCTTCTCCTTCCTTCATTTTCTAAGCTTGTACTGCCTTTCCCATGGACTATAGTGAGAGAACCAACAAGCACCAATAACTTAAAACAAATGCGGCAGGATTGGATGAAATTTGCAGAAAGTGCGCCTTGAGGTGATGAAACATTCCAAATGTGAGACAAATAAGTACAGGGGTTGGGAGCTATGAAAGGAATGAAGTGCTGGAGGCCGGAGGGAGTGGATTGGCGAGATACGGCTCTTGAAAGATATGGCCATGTACAATGACATAGAGCTTGGAATACACTAAAGACACTGTGGCATGTGAGAGAGAGTGAAGGAGGGAAAACAAGAAGGGGTGCTTGTGAACTGCTAGCCAACACACACACAGGAAGATCCAAAGTCAGAAATACACTTGGTGACGTGCACAGGCTTACAAACATATTGGTGCTGAAGTGATGAAGTCAACTCCACTAGGGCCAGACTGTGGGGTGGTGCAGTGGGTGAGTGCAAATGGTTGGGTTAGTAACTAACACCATAGATTAGACTCAGGACAGGCATCAACAGCAACAGGAGTAAGTCAAATGAGTAGGATGAAAGGGATTGGATGGATTTTAGGAAAAAATGAGCCCGGAATAAGGAATGGATGAGTAGATGAAATAAAGGAGCAAGCAAAATACAAGCTACTAGTTCCATAAATTATTTAAGCAATTAAAGTAATCCATGATTTGATTATGGAGGAAGGTGTGCTGACCTGGTGTGTATTTCCAAAACCTGGGTGAGAGAGGTTCTTCTTTCTCCTCTATGCCTACCTGGGTATGTGATCCAGCACCAGCATTGCCTGGAGGGCCAGGGATGGGGAGTGGTTTTAGTTTACAGAATATCATTATTATAAGGCTTTCTGTTGCCTCAGGATCTGATCTTGAGTGTTTGTAGTGTGTGTGGGTTCTCGAGACAGACTGGGGATCCTGCTGGTATATCATCCACCCTCTTGTTCAAGAGGCAGTCTCCCTACCTGAGCTAATGGAGGTAGTCTTGGACCTGGTGTTGAAGACCCCTAGAATGCTAGTTCTGGGGGACTTTAATGTCTACACTGAGACTGCCTTTTCCAAGGTGGCTCAGGACTTCACAGCTGCCATGGCAACCATGAGGCTGTCTCAGCATGCCATCGGACCAATGCATGAAAAAGTTTACACGCTTGATCTGGTCTTTTTGATGGGGCAGGAGGATGGTGGTCCTGATGTGGAGGGCATAAGTTGAACCCCATTGTCATGGCCAGATCACTTTATGGTGAGATGTAGAGTGTTAGCCCCTCCCTCCCTTCACAAGGGCAGAGGACCTATTAGAATGGTCCACCCTTGGAGACTGATGGATCCAGATGCATTCCAGAAAGTTCTGGAAGAATATTTGTCAGATATGGTAAGTGCTCCTGTCAAAGACCAGGTAATCCTATGGAATGGGGAGATGACTTGGGCAGCTGCCATGATTGCATCTAAGCACCCTCTCTGTTCTGACAGAGCCTGGCTGGCTCCAAGGCATACACTGGAGCACAGGACAGTGCAGCGAGAAGGGAGATGGCTAGAGCGCAAGTGGAGAAAGTCTTGCAATGAGTCTGATCGATCATGACTTAGAGCTCACAACTGAGCCTATTCCATGGCAATAAAGCTGGCAAAATGACAGTGTTTTGCCACCTGCAATGCTTCCTCACAGTGCCATCCAGCAAAACAATTTGGTTCATCTGGTTTGCAAGATGAGACTCCAGAACCCTTGTGACTCGCTAGGATGAATTTCCTATGTGCTTTGAGGAAAAAATCACTCAGATCCGCCATGAGTGTGATTCCACTGTTGTTTCAGTACCATCCAGGGATGTATCCAGAGCACTGTCTTCTAGTCCCCTTTTGCTGGATGAGTTTCAGTTACTGCAGCCCAAGGATGTGGACAAGGTGTTTGACTCTGCTCATCCTACCACCTGCCCCCTTGACTGGGAATCTAAAGAGAGGGTTCACCCCTGGGCTGTTAATGCCTCTTCGAGAGAAGGGATAAAGGTAAAGGTTTCCCCTTGATGTTACGTCCAGTCATGCCTGACTCTAGGGGGCGGTTTCCTAGCCGAGGGAGCCAGCGTTTGTCCGCAAACAGTCTCCGTGGTCATGTGGCGGCGTGACTAAACACCAAAGTGCACGGAACGCTGTTACCTGCCCACCGAAGTGGTACCTTTCTATCTACTTGCATCTGCATGCTTTCGAACTGCAAGGTTGGCAGGAGCTGGGACGGAGCAATGGGAACTCACCCCGTTGTGCAGACTCAAACCGGCGACCTTTCGATCAACCAGCCCAGCAGCACAGTGGTTTAAACCACTGCGCCACCTGCATCCCTAAGGGAAGGGATAGGGCCATTTATTTATTTATTTATTTATTTAACATATTTATATGCCGCCCCCTTGCAAACAAACCTCGGGGCGGCTAACATTCAATATAAATTTGAATGTATATGTATATGTGTATGTATGTATGTATTGCTGCTCAATTCACAGTCTAGCCTACCACAAAGGGCTATTGCAAGGATAAGACTGTGGGATGGAGAGGGAGGATTATGTAAGCTGCCTTAAGTTCCTTCAGGGAAAACTAGGTGGAATTTAAATATATAATAACTACTGCACCTCACAGTACACAGACAACTGGTAAAGAGCAGAGCAATCCAGAAGTCACTCCAACAAATGCAGTAAACTGGCCCGATAGGTTTTGCCCTGCTCATATGCAGTTGGAGTGTCTCCAAGGCAGAGCTGTTCCCCTGGGATGCTTGTCTCATGTGAAGCATGTACTTGTCCTGCTGCTTAGCTTGCAGCCTTGAACTCTTGTGTCTTTGCAGTACCTACATATTAAAGCACATGGTTCCATCCTGCTTAGTTATTGGTGCTATGGGTGTTGCTCTTTCTAAAACTGTTCAGAATTTTCCATCATTTCATTCTTCTGATTTAGTTTTGTACTTCCCTGTGAGGGCACATGGAACAGGTCTGGCTTTAAAGTATTTTGGTTAGTTCCCCACTGTGATGTAAATTTTTCCTTTAATTCTCTTGATATTACTCATTCCTTCCTGGCATACAGCAGAATGGACACCCAACATCATCTTGTACAGCTGGCAGTTTTTTATGTATTTCATTTTTATTAGCAATATTTATAGGCTGCTTCTCATTTGATTAAAAGTCAAAGCAGTTCTGAACTAATCTATATGTATCTCCTAGTCCAGTCTAAGTCCTTTCCACCAATTTACACCATAAATGTTTAGCAGTTTTCAGTTTATTACTAAGGCTTGTAAGGCTTGGTGTAAACTGCCCAGAGAGCTTTGGCGACAGGCGGTATAGAAATGAAATGAAATAAATAAATGATAATAAGCCCCTGTCCTTTATATTTTACAGAACACAATCACTGGCTTGTTTCACCCCATGAAATTCTATGGTTTCTCTCTTGCCTTATGGCTCTAGGTGCAGACTTGCTTTACACCACTAATAAGCCTTTGCATACATTATTGTCACAGAAATCACTTCATCTATCTCCATGAAGGTTGTTCAATAGTTCTACACCTACTTTGTAAGATCTCTCTTTCCCCCATTGCCCAGTGCTCAGTACAGCATTCTCTACTTGCACACTAAGGCTCAATTTCCTCCACAAAATAAGAATGTTTCTAGAACCCGAACGTCTTGTTGTGGAATGCATGGCTCGTGTATGGAATCACCTGAGTGCTGAAGTGGTGAATCCTTGAAATTCCTCATGGCTGCTTCCATGACTGTTGCCAGTTCTATGGGCCAGGCTTCCCTCTGTCAGGATGCACTGCTAGTTTTTTAATTGCTGGTTTTGCATAGGAAGGTCATTTTTATATACACACACAAAACTCCATTCACTTTATTCACTACAAAATATCCTGGTTCTTGTTGGAACATCAGTGGCCAATAACTAGAAGGAACTGGATGCCTCAGGATGGAGTCCTACTGCCTTCCCTAATCATAAATTTAAGGTCAAACTTCTACTAGTGGGTTTATGGAGGATAACAGTATTTGAGTGTACAGGAGGTGTTTATCTCTCCCAGTCCAACTCTTCTTAGCAGGTCTGCTGGGGGATTCCATGCAGCAGCATTTCCTCTGTTGACTCAGAAACTGAGACAGTACCAACAGTTGCAGCAGCTCAAGCAGCCCCAGCAGGTGGCAGAGCAAATCAATCACCTATCAGCTGCTGGATTAGGGATGAGCAAGGTCTTGGGTGGGGCCTGGGGTTGCACAGACATCCATGAGCCCAAGGATTCTGGCACATGGACAAAACTCCCAACTTAACTTGCTTTAGAGCACTGGCTCAGGGGCTGTCTCCAACTACTAAAAACATGGGCAAATTAGGGCAGATATATCTAGGACCAAGGACAATGTGCTGGCCCCTGGAAGTCCCTCTGAACTTTCAGCTAGCAAGGCAGCTAGCTCTCAGGGGGACCTTTTCAAATAGCACCACATCTGGTAAAAGCTCCTGAGAATCTGCACTGGGTTCCTTGAGCAGAATGCTGAAAAATAGTCATTTTACTCTGACTGTCTCACCATTTGAAAGACTTAAGTCTATTCTTTGCATTCCTACAGTGATTAGTCATTTATGAAGTGTGAATGTTGGCCTTAGATATACTTATACCCTATGCAGAATATTAAAAATATAATCTCTGTGTATCATAGAGCTGTATCTCTCCACTTTCCATGGTGTATCTGGAGAAAGCCTCTTGATGACCATTCTCCATGCTGAAGGAGCCAAGTTGGTAAAAGCTTTCAGCCATAATCTTATGCAGATGTCCCTCTTACCTGTGTAGAGCATCCTATGGCCCTCCAGAGGTGTTGGCCTAAAACATTCATTTATCCTTCACCTTTGCGTATGCTGGGTAGGACTGACAAAAATGGTAGGCGGAAAACCTATGTAGAGAGCCACAAGTTGCTCACCTCTGGTACAGAGCCTTCGACTAGCTCACACTCCTTCGATAAACTGGCTGCTGATGTGGTGAGACACTCCCAAGTCTCATCTGCTATATTGGAATAATGTGCCAAAGCCAGAGAACAGAGCACAGGTTCACCTTCATAATAATTGCACAGAGTGTTTCTCTGGCAAATTGTTCCCATTTCACAGGTGTTAAACTGAGGTACAGAGCAACTGAGATCCAGACTAGATGTTACATGTGAACAGCAGATGATAGTCCCCCCACCTCTGCACCACGCGCCTTGGGAGGGAGCAGTGTGAAACAGCAGGAGGAGGAGGAGGAGGAGGAGGAGCTGCTTAACCCTTTCTACTCACGGTGCATCTGTAGTCCGAGTCAAACACATGGAATGGCTTCTCCCACTCTCCTACCCGCCATTGGCCATACATAGCAGGAACCAGAGGGAAATCGAACACACAGCTTTCTTAGTTGATCGCTGAATAATTTCCTCATGGTGGAATATGTTGTATGGTTTTGCCCAGGGCCAACAAGCTACAATGTGTAAATAGTGTCCCATTAATTATGTCCCCACTTTTATTTTAACATGGTAGCTGCATTTATATTTGCATTAGAAATATGTGACTGGCAAATCTAGGCAGATGGAAACAACACTGCATGACATTTATTTTATTTTGATAAAATACATATTAAAGAAACTTGATGACACCTCTTTGTTTTAGTCAAACACTCCTGCATTTTTTCTTCCAAGTATGCATTGTGAAATCTATCTGAAACTGGGGAAGAAATTAGTAGAAGCAAATGGTGGTACTAACCTGAAGGGAAAAATCATTAATGTTGATGTATTTCATTCAATTGTAAATGTAAAACTTTTGGGGGCATTGGTGAGGGAGGTGGATAAAAGACAGCAAAGGTCTCTGTGCCTTTAAGTAAAATGTCTGTTTTTCAAACACTTTAAAAAACCCTTCCCTCTTGGTCCATTTTCTAAATAAAGGATATGAATTGTGTGGGGTATTTTTTTGCTAAGCAGAGAGGACCCCCACGGCATATTTTTCTTTTCAAATGTGAAATGAGGTGGAAAATCCTCATTTCACGACAGGAAGGACAAATATTGACACAAAGTTAATATTTGTCAGAAGCCTGCAAGCAACTTGAGTGTTTGAAAAGAAGTAAATTAAATAAAATAACAAATTTGATGTGAAGGTTTCTTGAATTTGCTAAAAAGATCATTCAGTGTCCTGAATGCAAAAAGTAGGTTAAATAAGCATGCATGCACACATTTTCACTTTTTTCCTCTTGGATCCTGTCAGAATCCCGGAATCTCAATTTGAGAAGATGGAATAAAACTCGGGTTCATGGGAAAGACCAAGTATCCAGACCATCTGAGGCTTTATTGCATGCATGCATTATCCTGCGGTACTCACAATAATGCATGCATTACCGGGTAGGCAGTGGTAAACTCTGCTGCAAAGCTTCAACACATTGCAGGGTATTTTATAGGTACACAGGTACAGGGCAACTGATGACAGAATGCAGAGATTACAATAAGATTCTGAGGTCATCACATACAGAACAGGTAAAGAAATGTCAGTCAATCACACAGTAACAATGAGATTACAATATTTCTAATTGCCTGTATTGACACTTTAGTTCAGTAGCTTGAACCCATCTCCAGGTCTGCTTAGACATGTAAATTCAAGCTACTGAGAAACTATGCATGAGCTCAAGACTCTTGTCTAGACTCTAGACATTCTGAATTGGCCAGGGCACATGGAGCCTCTGGGCCAGGAAGATACTTCCTTGAATTCCAACAATGATTATTTAATCATTGTGAAGGTATACAATGCAAATTCGGACGAAATGACCTGTGTACTGTAGCTTACAGCTAAAGGTGAGAGAAAGGAGTGGAGAATGAATGCCATTTTAAACAGTGACAGCAAAGAGTACAGGATTTGATCCCACAATGCAAAAAGCACACAGAAGTAATGCTTTTCAGACAGGATTTATCCACATTTTCCCAACAATCCACAATAGACTTTTGTGTAAAGCACCCACCTGTGCAACTGTTGCCACTAAATACATGGATTTCAGTGTCTCCTGTTGGTGGATAAACTCAATCATGTGCTTTTAACGTATGAATCTTTTGCCATGTGCATTCGGCTTTTTATTGGCTCCCCCGATTTTTTTAATGCCACGCAACATATGTGAACACCAAGTGCCCTCCCGCTTTTTGCACACAAAATATAACCAGTTTAATTTAATTTCAGTCATTTAGAAGGAAGGTTTCTGGAATTTATCACTGTTATTGTTCATCTCCAATGTAAATAGCACATGTCACCTCAATACTCAGTGGTCAATCAGTATTTATTAAGGCCTGTCCATCCTGGCCTTTTTCTCCCAAGGAGCGCCGCAAGGCAGATTAGAGGCTGCCCCCGACATGGCGTGTCACTTATCTATTTGTGTTGATTATGAGAGTCAGCTGTGAGCAGGCCTCTTTTTCCTCTTCCCCTCCCAGCCCCGCTTACAAGCACCCCTGCTTGGATTTTCATGAGGAAATAATCAGATTAGGCCTTCAGCAGTGAGTTCATATGGAGTTCTCTTTTCTCCGATGTGCTACTAACTGAATAAATGTGTTTTGTGGTAAATTGCAAATGACATTATGATTACCAAGGCCAGCATGGGTTTCATTTTAAAAGTGATCGGAATTGCTGGCCACAGAAATTGTGACTGGCAGATAAAGCCATTTGAAATAAGGAAGCGGAAGGGCAGGGGGAGAAAATGGGACCTGCCAGCCCGTGCCTGCAAAAGGGAGACCTGGCGCTAGTAGCAGGCATCCTGGCCATTGCAAAACAGAAGCAGCCAGGAGAAATGCAAAAGAGGAATGTCTCTGGAGGAGAACGGTTGACTCAGCTGCCTGTAGGAGATCCGATGAGCAGGTCTGACAATAAGACAACCCGCAGGGCATTTGCACGCCCACAAAAGTTTCCAGTTGCTCGCTTCTCATCCTACAAGGTACCAGACCAATAAAAAATGCGCTCTCTCTCTCTCTCTCTCTCTCTCTCTCCCCCCCCCCCCAACTTGGACTGACTTCTGTTGAGCTGATTTGTAAATCAAGTTCCCAACTAACTGATTTTTCACAGACCCATTTGAGGCAAGTTATGAATAGTTTTGCTATTGCAGCAGTCAGAGAAGAGCTTTTTTGGCAGGGAAGAAGTTTGGCCGTCCAGCAAAGCCATAATGCTGTCAGACTCCAAGGACTGACCACAGGTTTTCTTTGGTTCTGCTTTAACCCACAAAATGGGTAAGCCCCCCCCCCCAACTTTTAAAAAAAGGTTTGATAGAATTTCCTATAAAAACATTATCCAAGTTTTGCTTTTTTGTTTTTTTAAGAAAGTGTCTTAATATCTCTGTCCCCTCACCATGGCAGGGTCCACACAGCACAGTGAGCCCTGGGTGGCTTGTTGTGCTGTCTGAATCTAGCAGCAAGATTTGCTCACCTGGCACAAGCCACCTCTGGCCTGTAAACCACCGTGGCTTATGGGAATGCACACCATGGTAATCCATGGTGGGTTGTAAGCCAGTGTGCTGTCTGAATGCAGTACCCTTCCCACAGGGTAATTACAAGCCACCCTGGCACGTGACCGTGGGGCTGCTGCAGGACTGAGGTGGGGAGGGAGGGAGGGAGGGAGAAGCATGGAGTCCCTCCAGAGCCTGATCGTCTGTCAGGCACAGAGGAATTTTAAGCTCAGTGCATGGTTAACATTCCTAAGGAGTACCATGTAATGCTGCCATTGGATGTCACAGCACCTCCTTCATGAGCCCCAAGGGAGGGCCGCTTGATAAACTGGTTTGCCATGCCATTCATAGACTTGTCTGGGAACTGTGGTTTGCTGCTCTGTTCTTCCTAGAATGGCTCTGCTTCTCGTGCTACAAATCGAGATCAGTTAACTGTTATTCTTGTTCTTCCTTGACTGAGTTGGCACACTTTTGCTCCTTTAGATAGCAACTTTCTCATGTCTGAGGACATTTCCTTCAAGTCTATTCTTATCTGGGAACCTCTTTTGATGATGATAGAAGAAATTGCCCCCCCCCCGGCCACCTGCATATTGTATACATTATTAGCTTATTTTTAATTGTAATATTTATTTAATTTATTTATTCAATTTATATACAAACACAAACTTGAGAACTCTATCTCAGCATATTTTTTTCATGGGGATAAGGAGTTTTCATCCCCCATAGGTAGAATATTCTAAAAGTCATGCTCTATTTGCTGCTTTACTCAGAATTTTCACTGGCTTATTTATAGCCCTGTAGATGACATCAGCATTCAGCAATAATGTCAATGAGAGATGCTCAAGAATTTCATGCAGTCCAGAGTGAACCAACCTTTTTTAAATGTCCCAGACTAATACATGGATTGCGACACAGTTGTCCTTTGGTTTTCTCACCACTCTGAATTTTGTGATGCAATTCTTCAGTCAGAAATGCATACAGATGTCCATATTTTGGCTTTGTGTATGGCCTTTATAACACAAATGCATATGAATTTTCATGAAGTTCTTTCTAAAGGAAAATTTGATGGACTGATGTGAGAATAGGATGGAACACACTTCTGAATGGAGACGTGAAACCAGCACAGGTCAGGAGTGGCTGGTCTGCCCATCTGGCAGGTGAATTGGCTTTCTCTTAAGATGATTGAGCATTTTGCTATTGTGAAATGAATGAAAGAGTCAAAATAAAAAGTGCCTTCTAAAAAGGATTTGGGGCTTCCTCTTCAATTTCAATGCCTTTCCATTTTGAGTAGGGACATTTATTTATGTGTGGGTGATATATTCCCCCGTACCTGCTGCTGTGCTCTCAGGCACATGTTTGATGGAAGCTGAAGTATTCGTGCAATTATTTATCTCTTCAGAGTCCGTATTGTTATTAAAGTTGAGTATTACAAGCCTTTTGTCTTGTAACAAAATTACACCATTTGGCATATTTGTGCTGATGATCTATGGCCTGTTTAACAGGTACTTACAGAGAAGACAGGAAGTGCTTCTTCAAACCTTCCTCAAATGAGAATTTCTGGCGCTCTTGGAAAGCAGGGATCCAGAGTCAGTTCACAAGACACGCTTTCCATCTGTCTTGGTGACCAGAACCTTTCTTGCAGTGCCTCAGAACGTTCATCATTATTTTACTCTCCTGCCATCAAACAAACTCTCAAAGGTTTGCTTTCTTTGGGTCAGTACCTTGGTCATTAAGAGTCTACTTCAATAGTGGTCACAGTACTGTGAATGCTCTCCTAGATCTCTTCTATGAGGAACCACAAAGCTTTCAAGTTTCCATGAAGGAGAACTATATCCCACTGGCCTTGTCTTTTTCTGAAGTTTCCTTAGGAAATATCCTGACAGGAATGAATTACTTTAGCTTTCAGGAGTATCCTCTGCATTTAACCACAGCTTGTGATGAACCTCCTGAAATATGCTCATGCCATTCTCTTCATGTTGCTTTCCTCACTGCAAGGCTCATGCAAGGCGGATTCAGCCGTCGGCTAATTTGTTTACAGATGTGGCAGAAACAAGGCAGAAAAGCCCACAATGCATCAGGCAGTGAGCACCTTAACAGCTCTTGCAGACAGTGCTGCAAAGGGGACCAAGGGCCTTCTGAAGTTGGTCCAAGTACTGTTCAGCACAAGTCTCAAGGAGGGCCAATAACCCCTGGGGTCTGCAGCCATCCCCATTGCTGGACAGTTTGAGAGTCATGATCCTGGAAATTGGAGGCCTGTTAGTCTTGCTAAGATACAAACTCGCTTCCTCATTCTCAAGGGAAAGAATAAGGCTGGGTGAACTCTCTTGTCAGTGCCCCACAGGTTGGGGCACTTCCGCATGCCCCCGGTCACCAGTTGACACTCCAGTTGTGGGGATTTCTGGCGTTCCGTTCCGTTCTGGCACAGGGAAATTCTAGTTAAGTGCAATGCTGATGAAATAGCAGTACTTCAATTACTAATTTAGATCCCCGTTATTTGTAGTTGAAACAAGTATTGGGCTGTTTGAAGAAGAGAAATGATAGTTATTAATTGCATTTATATCACACTTTTCTCACCCTTGTGTGGAACTCAAGGCAGCTTTCGTGGTCCTCCTCCACTGCATTGTGTCCTCACAACTACTGCCCTGAGAGGGAGCTTGGGCTGAGAGTCGGTGACCTGCCCAAAGTGGGCTTAATGGCCAAGTGGGGACTAGCACCTGGACGCCCCAAGCTCCAGGCTGGTACTCTAACCACTATGCCTCTCTGGAGCATTCTATGTTGCAGAGGGTGTTGGGGGGTGTCTATGTTGCAGGGGGTGTACAACAGAGTGTGGCAGCTGCTCCGGCCAGGTGAGCTGAGGGAGTCAATAGGCAGGCAGGGCCTTTCCTCCAGCCTGCTGAAAGACTTCTCTCTTGCAGGCTCCTTCAGCAGCTGTGCGGAGGGAGGTCAGCCAGAAAGCAGGGTGGTTCTACCAGTCCTGCTAAAATACTTCATTTTTCCTCTTCCCTACCCATCCCTTTTTCCTCGTGTGTCACGTCTTTTCAGATTATAAGCCTGTGGGCAGAGACCCTTTTCTTGCAGTTATTGTTTGTAAGCTGTTCTGGGAGACCTAAGAATAGATCTACAACACAAGCATTGTGCATGGATAGTTAATACAAATGCAGGTAGGGGCTACAAGGTACATACGCTGCCCCCAACCTCCCCACAGCTCCACTTGAGCAGCACAGTCCAAGGGGGCTGCCCCTCATCTTCGTCTGAATACAAGCAGAAGCCAGTGCATGACCAGGAACTTTACTGGGGTTCCCACCTGTGCACACAGCTTTACTCCTGCCCGGGCAAAGGTGACAAGCAGCCTCCCTCAGACCTTCCTGCTTAATGTGGGAAAATGGAAGCATGGCAAGGGAGAAGCTGGTTGACAGCTGAGCAGCCGGGCACAAGGCCAGCGCACATGACCCCAGCAATGGTGATCATTTCCTGTTCAGGCAACAGCATTGGAGCTAATGGGAGTTGAATGGAAAATCTGGATACACTTTTGGAATTATATTTACATCCAAGTATACAGCAAGTGCACCACTGGACATCAGAAGCAGGAAACCCTCAAAATATGCATAGAAATGGCTAAATGCATAGCTGCGATATTACCTTCTTATGGTGAGGGGCAAGTTGTGAGTATTTCCTTCAGAGTGGAGTCTCTGGCAACTTTGTGTCTGACTAATGGGAAACAGATCTGGCCGCAAATCGTACTGTAAAGCTAGCTAGCTGAGGATGTTGCTAATAATTGTTGAACAGGAGTTGGCATCAATGCCCAGGCATGGGGGGAAGGAAAGCAGTGCACTTAATGGCGCCCGGAGAGTAATATGGAGTAATCTGCATGGAGCAACAAGTGCCCAGTTTCCAGCCTCATTCGCATAAGGGAGAAAGGGAGGCTAAGAGATACTTCGTGCTTGAGATCTAACATGCATTTCTGGGTCTATGAACCGATTTCCACATTGGTTTGCTGGGACCAATCAGAAGCAGTGCTAAAGGTGAACAAGCAATGTTTCAAAAGGGACTGTTTTCCTCAAATTTCTCTCTTGAATTTGAGAAATATGCAAATCTTAATAGGTAAATCCTTATTCAAAGCCAAATGAACCAAAATTCTCCCCTATCTGTACTAGTCAAATTGAATATTTCCAGCAGAAAGATGATCCTGATACACTTGTTTGCTGTGCAATTATCAAAGATGAGGAATTTGTCCGCAAAAAATAGTTGGCAATCCAAACTTGGCACCCAACCTACACAGGCATGGCTGAGTGCCCAGGGATTCACATCCAGATTTTAAAGAGAGAAGCACTCACTGCCCTGAGCCTGAATGGATGGATCTGTCAGTTTTATTTCCCCCTATTCAAATCCCATGCTCTTTTTTGTCCTGAGTATGGAGAATATTTTGCAAATGTTGATAAATTCTTATCAAAATTGAACTGGAACAAAATGTTCATTCCTCCCTAAAATCTGAACAGTGAGTTGTTGACCCAGGCACTTCCCAAGAGGCCCAGTTCACACGATCAAATTAGCCCATCATGGCTTATGTATTCATTTAAACCACTTATTTATTGAAGTCACAGCCAGTTCCCTAGAATGGAAAAGATACGGAGTGCAGCAAGCATAGCAGCAGCACACCAGTTTCCCATGCCAGCACAGTGAGGCTCAAGGACTTGCATTTTTTTAACCTCTGCATGGAGCAACAAGTGCCTGCAGTTAAAGCTAGTTTCTGAAAAGGGGGAGGCACTCAAACTCAGGATTGAAAATACACATTGGCTACTGCAGCACACCAAAGAATTTCAGAGGAAGATCAGCCTGTGCTTTATAGACTACAACAAAGCCTTTGACTGTGTAGATCTTGGGTCCTCAGACTACGGCCTGCGGGACAGATCCGGCCCACCATGGCATCCGTCTGGCCCGCGCCATAGTTCGCTGCCCATGCGCGCACTTGCTGTGCGGGCGGGGAGGTGGTGGCTGCCGCCTGCCTCCCGTATGTGCACGTTCACCGCTGCCTCGCAGCACGGGGATGGGGGGGAGGTGGTGGCTCGATCGGAGATGGTCTCCGAGCGAGCAAGCCACCGCTGTGCATGCCCAATGCCGGCTTGTGCGCGCTCGACTGCACCTCACCAGCTTATGCCCCCAGGCACTCCCGCCTCACCGGCCCACGCGTGTAGCCACCGCCTTTCAACTGGCCCCCTATCGAAAAAGTTTGAGGACCCCTGGTGTAGATCATGGGTCCTCAAACTACAGCCTGTGGGCCGGATCCGGCCCGTCATGCCCATTTATCTGGCCCACCTCAGAGAAAACGATCTCTGAGCGAGCAAGCCGCCACCTCGCCCCATGCGCGCCCGCTGCCACAGCCACCTCACCAGCCTGCGCCCACCACCACTGCCTTTCAACTGGCCCCCTGTTGAAAAAGTTTGAGGGCCCCTGGTGTAGATCATGAGATCATTGTCCTCATGTGTAACGTGTATCAGAACAAGAAGCTACTTGTTAGTACAGAAGATGAAGAAACAGAATACTTTCTTATAGACAAAGGACAAGGGTATATTTTATCTCCCTATCTGCTCAATCTGTATGCAGAACATATCATAAAGAAAGCTGCATTAGGATCAGAGGAAGCAGGAGTGAAAATTGGCAGAAGATACATCAATAATTTAAGATAAGTAGATTACCCCATATTACCAGCAAAATGCAGTGGCAAATTAAAACAACTCCTAATGAAAGTGAAAGAAGAAAGTGTAAAAGCAAGACAGCAGCTGAGCATTAAGAAAACAAAATTCATGACTATAGAAGAAGTGCACAACTTTAAGGTCAGCAGTGAAGAAACTAAACATGTGAAAGATTTGCACACCTTGGCTCAATCATGAACTCAAAGGGAGGCTGAAGCCAAGAAGTTAAAAGACTGAGATCTGGAAGGGCATTAATGAAGGAAGTAGAAATGTTCAGCAAGTGCTAAGGATGTTTCACATGAGACCAATGCCAAAATCATCTCCATTATTGATCACAGTGTATGGGTGTGAAAGCTGGACAGTGAACAAAGCTGACGGGAAGAAGATCAATGCATTTGAAACATGGTGCTGGAGAAAAGCATTTTGAATGCCTGCACTGACAGAAAGATGAACAAGTGGGTCCTAGATCAAATCAAGCCAGAACTTTTTCAGAAGCAAAGCTGACAAACTGAAGTTCTTGTACTTTGGACACATTGTGAGAAGGCAAGACTCACGGAGAATACAATTCTGTTAGGAAAAGGCAGAAGAAGAGAAAGACCAAATATGAGATGGATTCATTCCATAGCCTTGAGTTTGCAAGAGCTGAACCAAGCTGACAAGCACAGGAAATTTTGGAGGGCTTTCATTCATAGGGTCAGCATAAATCAGAGATGACTTAATGACACATAACAACAAGTCGAAGTGGACACTGTCGAAGTTTCCACAGTCTCTTGTGTTACAGGATCTTCTGGTCAACTCAAAACTTCAGCTTTTGCTTCTGTATTCTTGTCAGTCTTTAAGGCTGGATTTCCCCATAGAGTTAATTTTGCATGTGGAAAGAGATCAAGTTGCAACTGATGTGAAAATATGTACCATACCTCTCTTATTGCCATAACAGTAGGGAACACACTATCTGTTTCGTATATCAAGATCTCAACGCAATCAGTTTGGGAAGATGATTCAAGAATGTCAAATCCAAAGCTTCCATAGCTTCCAAACAATATTTTAATTGTTAATGGGGGTTTTATTTGACTGTTTGTACACCTGCCGAGAACTCCAAAATAATTTTAATATCATATAGCTGTTTTTGTAAGCCGCCCCAAGGCTTCGGCGATGGGGGCGGCATAAAAATGCTATAAATAAATAACTAAATAACTAAATAGAAAAGACCACATTTTATTTGAAGTCAAAAAACAGACCCAATGTTATAGAGAAATTGGAAAAGCCAAATATACCCCTTTAAATTAAAAGTTTATTTCAAAAATATTCAGGTGGAATCAGATTCCATAGGAATTTATGGCAGAGATAAGTAATGAAATACTATGTAAGATGCAGTCAGTTTCAGGTATTACACTCATTTAACTACATTTACTCCACCCTATAGACTTAAGTTTAAAGAGAACCATCTATCAATGTCCCATGGGATCTCACTGATCAGCTTACTTAAATTTAGCTTGACCATTTTAGATACATCTGTAGGGTCAAGAATTCCCAAATAATAAGCTTTGGACAGAATCTGAATTGCTGGTTAGCTAGTACATCACAGAGCATAGGTTCTCCAACTGGCATCAGCTCAGACTTTGACCAGTTAATAGATTCGCCATAGAAATATCCAAAAATATTGTTTGTTTGTTTAAAGATTTTATAAACTGTTTAACTAGCAACAGCCTCTCAGAACTGTATACAGTATATGGTGGGACAGATGACTGGAGCTCTGAGATAAACAATAGAAGATCGTTGACACAAAGAACAAGTTTCAGTTCAGGCACACTGGTACTTGGCCAACAAGTGGCATTTCTAATTCCAAAGTAAACCGATGGTCATGGGGATATATCCCAGCCAGTTTGCTAATAGTATTTTCTATTCTATTGTGTAAATAAAACGTTAAATTGTTGTCAACCACCCAGAGAGCTTGGGTTATCGAGCAGTACGTAAATGAAGTTTAACAACAACAACCCCTACGAGCAATCCTAAGTGCACTTTGCTAGTAGTAAGCCCTACTGAGCTCAGTGGAAACCTATTTCAGTGGAAGCCCTACTAAGCTCAGTGGAAACCTAAATATGCTTAGGACTACATTAATTTATTAATGACACTAAACAACACATTATATTGTGATGATTTTGGCCACAGATAATTTGGTTAAATTAGTTCACCCCAGTGGCATAGAGTTAAGTGACCTGATTCCTGCATTCTCAAGGTAGGCTGTAACCCTGAAGCTGTGCTCCATTTCAAACTACTGTGCTTTTAACATCTCCTGTCCGTAGCAAACTGTTCTTAGCACTGTCACTTTGTGCCCAGGAGCGATGGGACTGATCACACTGATCATACTGAAGAATGAGGCCTGTAAATACAGGATCCGGGGAGGAAAATTAGCGTCTCTTTTTATCGTCTCTGCTGCCTCAACTGCATTTGCTCAGCCAGTGACAATGTAACTGTGCCAACTGGGCTGACCAAGGTGGGGGGGGGGGGACAGGGGAATGAGGGGAAAATACAGGATTAGTGGGGAGGGCGGAGCAACAGAGCCCAAGAGATGAAATGGAGCAGCCCTTAGGAAAGCAGATTCTGAATAACATCACACTGCAGGGCAGGGCCAGGTGTGGGCAAGTGTCTCCCCCATCTTGTCATAGACCAGACCACAAAGAATAAGTAAATTATGCAGCATAATGCAGATTGGAAACCTACCCATCATAAAACACGAATTGTTCTCTAGTACGATGAATCACCCTATGAAACACTTCCTTATATCAATCCATTTACAGGAATGTGAAATTTCAGTTATAAATGGCATTCTGTAATTCAAGCAGAAAAAGACATCTCTTTGGGGTGGGAATTGAGCGTGAGTGGGAAAGAAGAAGCGGAATAAGGTCAAAGGGAACATGTTCATAAGCAATAAGGGGAATAAGATTAACACACACCCCATCCAGTGCCACCGCCCCGAATCTGGATTATACTGTTTTAGTTATTCTTCTGAACTGAATGTAACTATTTGTAGGTTACCAATACAAAAGAAGAAGACAGTATATAACAGTGCAATCTTTATGCTCAGGTATCCATGTGCCACATGTTTACTTTTTTTAACTTATACACTGCAATAGTTCACTCTTTCCACTCAAATTACAACTGTAATGGCAGTTCACAGAACAGAACGAGAAAGCATTTACAACAAAACATTTACAAAATCCACATTAAAATGAGCTAAGTGCAGGAGTTGATCAGCAAATTAGATTAAAAAGTACAAGACCTGAAAAAATATAAAGGTTTTGTCTGGCCAATTGAGAGGATAAAAGACTTACTCCCAGGCATATGTCTTTTAGGGGAGGATTCAACTGGTGGGGCAGCACCATCAGAAAGGTCTGTTGCCAGGCACCGCTCACCTCAAAGCCAGTGCATCAGAAAGCGGGACTCAGGACAAGCCCAGCATCTTCCCAGGGCCCCCATCCAGCTTCAGAAGGAATAAGCAATCCTGCTTTCTCGGCATCAGGAGGAGTATAGCGGGGAGCCTGTTGGGGAGCGTCTGGGCTGTTTGACGTTGCTCCCTCATGCTGCATCCTGCCTGTCGCAGGGGAGGGCAAAGCAACCCACCCCGAGTGGCTCCGCACCGCATGCTCCTGGGCTTCCCCTCATTTCTCCAGGGAGAGGCGGGACCAGACCAGAAAGTATCTCCTCCCTTTCCCTCATCAAGCAGTTCCTGCCCCACTTGCTGAGTGGAGCGGCTGCTGAGCTGAGCACTAGCTCCACCGTGGCAGGGGGAGGGAGCAAGAAGGCAAAGGGGCAACTGCAGCTGTGGGTGGGTTGGCGTGTCCTTTTGGGCCCACCTGGGAGAAGGTCTAGCGGAACAGCTGCCTCCCCTGCTCCACGCGCTTGCCGCTGCCGGGGAAGCGGGGATGCTTGTGAGTGATGCTCCTGTGGCAGCAGGCACATGGGCATGGCCCACCTTGCCGCTTGCCATCCCTCTCCCCTGGTGCCCCTGGGATACCAGTGGGAGGGGCTGCCTGAAGAACCATCATGAGGGGCCCAGGGCAACGTTATACCCAGGGAAGCTGCCTGGTTAGCTGGGGCTTAAATTAGCATCCAGACTTGCCCAGTAAGATCTTGGAATAATGTCAAATATTCCTCCAAAACTGGATGGAAGAATTTTAATCTGATGAGTAGATTACCATTTCTGTTGGGTTGGGTTCACCTATCACTAGCCCCTACATGTCCATGAAATCCTATTTTGCTCTCTTGATTCAGGATGCTAATATATTTCATCAATGAGTCTGTTGAAATTGTATATAAAAGTAATTAGATTGATTCTGCAGCCTCCTCCTTACATCCTGCTCAAACCGGACATGGGACTTCAATTAGGAGTAAGCCGAACTGTTCTGGACCTGCTTCCTCTCTGGAACTCTCCAGAAAAGTCTGCTCCTTGCCAGACAAGTCAACCTTTGTGGATGGCTCTGCTTCGCTGCATTGGGGAACCAGCGACTACACAGTCAAAGATACTCTTTCCTTGTTAAAGGCAATGGAAATTAACTTTTCATTCTAGTTGCATGTTTTACAATGGTTTACCATGCATCCAGGTGACAACAAAGACATATCCTGAAATATCTTCAACATACAGGTGGATCTAGGATGTATTGTGATTTGAGTGCTTTCCAGTCATGTGTACAAATGGTTCGACACACTGAACATCCATTTCGAAAGCTAGTTCGTGTTAATATCAATGTGAATTGGGCCTAAGAAAGGGGGGATGGTGTCTCCATTGGCTGCTATAGAGCGCAAACTGACATGAATTTACTCCGTAGTAGAGAAGTAGGCTTCACAATGCAGAAGTTTTCCCACTCCATTTTCCCATTGTCCACTGCTTAACATATTTTGTTTTCAAATGACATGGATACTAGTGGAAAGCACTGCAGGTGAGGGGCTAAATGTGTTTAGCTGCTGGGCAGTTGGATCTTTTTACACACTCTCTCTAGCTGGAGGACCTTGTGCCCACAGGCCACAGTCACATTATCAGCTAGAAATTGGATAAGGACAGCACAATGACAAATTCAGGTTGCTTGCAATAAGGTGCTAATCCCTTTGCTTTAATATCGAAGCAGCATGTAATGATGTTTGGACATCACTCCAGTTTACTGACGACCCCACTGGGGCTTGCAATAGAACCGTACAAACCACCTAACAAGGTGTCAGGTGACTGCCGTCGTCAAAGCAACGGACGTGGCAATCTAATCTTCCTTCCATCCCTTCCAGCTCCCAATAAGGCCCAGGTTATAGAAGTGGCCCATTGATGCTTGGTAACTGGAATCAATTAACGTTAATTCGCACAATGCTATGATGTATTGTGATCACTTTCATTTCAGGGAAGGGGGAAGGAATTGCTATAATTCACCTAAAATGAGGTTGTCTATGGTGCTGAGGTATTAATTGGGTGTCCATATTAAATGGGAAAGGAGCACAGCAGTGAAGGAAAAGTGGATGAGTGACTCTCTTGGCTGCTATTGACCTATCAGAAGAAGACAGTGCCCTTTTCCTTTGCTTTTATCTATTACAGTTTTCCCTATTGCGTGTCAAGTTGATGTATTATAAAAAATTCATTTGGTGACCTTTCACCCTCTTTGCAGATTAAACAATTTCACCGGGATGGCATCATTAAGAGGGCCTTGCATTTAATGATGATTTCTCTAAAAGGCCACGGAGATTCGATTTTAAGCTAACAGATTTATTGCACTATTATAACATATCGTAAAAAACTCTACCACCTACGGTCTAGTTTTAGGATAGAAACTGTTCCAAGTTTATGTGGAGCTTAAAGTGGTATTACCTTGGGATATGCTGCAGTAGCCAATGAGCAGCATTGTGTCCTGTGTCACGATGCTGTTGATGTTTAACAAGTCAGTGATGATCAGGCGCTGAATTTATGAAGGGAATTAGAGGATTTCCTGGCCTCGGTTCCTAACCATGCGCAGTTAGACGTTGAGGCAAGGAAAGGGTCAAATATTTCTGGATATAATCAATAATGCAAGCCATGGTTTCATTAAGCAGGACAATATATAGTGTGGTTTCAACTTCATAGCTAGGACCATCGGGCCACTATTGGCAACCACAAAGCGGCCATTGAAATGCCTGAAAACTCTAGGGAGAAAGAGGGAGAGAAAGACAGAAATTACTGTAGAAAATAAGTTGTTTTTTAAACAGTTGCAGAATCTTAGGGAGGTGCCACAAGGAGTTATTAAGCTGATGTCAAAATCATCCCTGCCATTATCACCAAAACCTCTAATTCTCTGGGGGTAAAGGAGGAAAGGAGCAGTGCACAGAAATGGAAAGGAAAGGAAGAGTGGCAAGGAAAACAGGGCCTATTTGCAAAGGATGCGCATGATTTTAACGTAACTGAACTGAACTTAATGTACTCCCAATGAAATTTAATTGGGGAAGGCATATGTCCAAAGTCCTAATATGGCTGTACAGGAATACTCTATATAGTAAAAGTACTAAGTAGTCTGACCTGGAAGTCAAAGCTCCTTGAACTTTTAAAAATCTGAGCTAGCATGGCTCCCATGCGTCATTTTCTATATCCTTTGAGGTTCATCTTTCAATTTCTTACCACATTCTTGTGGAAACTTGCTATTTTGTGACATCAGAGAAGCTCAGCCAATCAGTGGCAGGCTAGGAGGGATGTTGGAGAAATTTACAGCACACAGGAACCTCAGCAGACTTTTTCCAAGCTGCAAATTCCACAGACTCATGAACGAGTTTCTAACTTTGTGGGAGGAAGGTTGCAAAAGTGCATTTTTGTGCAAGTGAGCATTTGCAAACAGGAACACGATTTTTGTACCTCCTAAAATGAAATCAGATTCCATCAATGTGCAGGCAACAGAGTGTCAGATGTCTGACACCTGACAATCTGCAAAACACAGATGGAATGTATTTGACATAATCCATACATCCCGACAGGCTAAACTATCACAATTACCAACACAAAACCATTAGTATTTATAATATCAAGAATATAATGCACTGCTCCCCTCCCCACATATGGATTACAATATGCACATTATTCAGAGCTGAACTTATGCTTGTGGCTGCGAGACTGCCACCTCCACGCTACATCAACCAGTTTCAGTGGTGTGTTGTTCTCCTCAAAAATCCCCAAATTATTAGTTTTATTTATTTCACTATTTAAACCCTGCTGTATACCATTAAAAGCCCCCCACGGGAAGCTTCTCAAAGCTTAAAAATATAACAAAAATAATAAAGGCATGCATTAATTAGAGGTATAGTTAGAGGTATATAAAACTATACCAAAACCCCTCAAAGAGCAGAAGGACAAAAAGGTCAAATTAAAATAGTAACTGCTTCACTTGTAGTCCCCTACACAGAATATAATCACCTTGAGCTTTGTTTGTTTGTTTGTTTTTTCCTTTTGCTTTACTGCCTCCAGTGATTTTTGAAAGGTGAGGCCAGAGTAATCCTTTTGATGGGTTTTCCAAGGAAAGGAATTCCAAAGAAAGCCCTCTACTGTCAAAAGATGCTTGTTCCTAGCCACCATTAGGCTAAGATCAGTCAAAGAAGGATTGGGGGAGGGACATGCAAGAAAGGTAAGAGTTTGCATGTCTCCATTTTCAGAAATTATCTCATTCTATTATTATTATTATAAAATATTTAGTATATTATTAATATATTTAATAATATAATAATTATATTATAGAATTCTATTAATATATAATTAATATATAAATTATATATTAATAACAATATAATAATATATTATTATTATATAATGATAGTAGTAGTAGTAGCAGTGATCTTACATTTATATCCCACTTTTTTGATCTCCTGAGGAACCCAAGGCAGCTTACATAGCTCCATTTTATCCATCCTAATGTGTGTTCATAAAACGCCGACATCTTTCCTGGGCACTGTTTATACAGTTCCCATGTAACTGTGGAAGACAGCTTTCTCATGTATATACTGGCATGGACTTCTGGTGAGGCTTATAGGAGAAAACAGATCTTTTTCTCTGTATATCTGAGTTTTTTATGACCTTTATTGTGATAATTGAAATGTGCTTCAGCTCCTTCATAAGTTCCAGGTGATTATATTCAGTTTTCCTCCCTCACGCGCATCCTGTTTTGACACAAAGATCTGCTCTCCTGTGGATCTCAGTATGGGCAACCAGTGTATGTTTGCGTTCCCTGTAGAGTAACATCTTTGTAGTTTCCCCACAGGGATACTCTCCCTGGGTGGTGAGCACCTCTCTCTTCCTTCTTGGGGGAACTGACGATGCCTATTTATATTGCTCAGCGGGAAGCAAAAGGCCTGCATATTCTCCTACCAGCACTACTGGGAGGAATGTACAGGTATAAGTGGACCAAAGCAGTGGCCGGAATGGGCGTGTGTTCTGTCTGTGGCTGGAAACAACAGGAAACATTTTCTTTCCATTCTGATAGACATAAAGGGGGAAAGAAGCTGAGAGCTTTTGTTGCTCTTGCCCTGCAGGAAAGGGAATTCTTTATGATACTAGCACTATACAGTACCATGAGGAGAGCTTCCACTTAGAAGCAAAGTGCGTAGTAAAAATCAGACTCTTCAAATACATGCATACACGTTTTATCTTTTTTATTGTTCACATTTCTGCTTGATGATGAACTGTATATTAATGTGGGCATGCGCGCACGCACACACACACACACAGTGTTCACATGTGTGTCTGGGTTCACATGACACAACAAGCAATCATGATTTAGATTGTTGCTTGTTTGTTATGATGTCCATACCCAGTTCTGGTTACCAGCTGTTGCGAATTATCCTTGTTGTACAGATGTGCATAGAACCATCCTGAAGACAACACTTCACACATCTGATAATGTGGATAGCATGCCTCAATGAGCCTGCTAGACTCTGGGATGCCAGACAACTAACCTCTGAGACTATCTATGAAAAGGCAGCTGTTTGAAAGGTCACACAGAAGCATAAATGGTGTCCTGGCTGTCAGAAATTCCTCTGGAGCTGGATGAGATTTTTGTTTCTTAATAGTGAATGCATAATGGGAGACACTCTCTTTGGGACACCCAAAGTGCCATTAAAAAAAAAAAGAATCCTCAGTCCTGCAGACCCCTTCCTGCCTAGTTCTGCGGATACAATGAGGTTTGTGAATCCTTCCTTGCTATGTGATTAACAGTCATTCTAGTAACAGCACATGGGTAATACCTGGCTTGTTTGGTATCCCCAGATACCATCCCAGACACTGTTCACAACCCATGCCTTTTGATTGCTTTCTCTAGCTGGAGTGGCAGCAGCAGGCCTGAAAACAGCGCATTGCAACTCATGGTGAGACCTGGTCAAATTTTGTTGCTTCTGCTTAGTGCTACCTGCAACTGGACACAGAGGAAAATTCTGCTCTATTGCACTTCTTGCTGGCACTGATAGAAACAAGAATCATTTTCCTGGTTATGCAGACTATGTGGTGATAGTCCTTACAGTTTCCTTGGCAAACAGAAGTCTAATGCAGAGTTTCCTGCTCATTTTCTGCAATCAGCTTTTTAGTCCTGCTGTGATATGTGCTGTTAATTTTTAAATTAGCCATTTTCTGGATTAGGTGCACTTTTCCTAGTGTAGTTTGAAAGGAAAAAGCTTTGCAAACAAAGAATGCAGTAGGGTCTTTAGAATGCAAAGAAACCTGCTGTAGAAATCGAGTTAAACCAAAGTGAATTGGCTCTCAATAAATCCATTGTTTGTAAACACCTTAAAGCTAACACCAGGAGAGCTGAATAAATAGCTTTTATACTTTTCATTTTGAGGCAATATCAAACCCCAAGTCACCACTTTGTAGCAGTGGATTAGGAGCATATATAAAAAGCATAATGACAAGAACGACTGAAAAGGAAGTAAAGCTGTATAGGCTCAAAATGAAGTGTCTTTAAGAAAAAAATAATCAAATGCAAGAGGCTATTCCCAGGATACTTAAATTTTACTCTTGGAATACAGGTTTGTTTAGCAGTATCTCTCTGCATAGTAAAATTGAAAAGTAAGAGATGGAGTTAAAGAAATATGCTCCCCCAAACTGCTTGTTGCAGTGCATATAACATAGATGGCAGCTTTAGAATTATACCTAGTGCATAATGGAGAAGGAACTGGGTTCTGCAGAGGATTTTGCTATTCCTTTGGCTTGACTGATCCTTTAAGGCTGATTTCAGGAAACTACCTGCAAGGGTATTATTGGACTCAAGGGAGTCTTGCTTATTATTTCAAGTGCCTTCTGAATGAATAACGATTAATTAGTTCCCCCCTCTCTCAAAGTTTTCCTTGTTGAAGAAATGAAAGTCTCTTCAGGAACTTCAGTAAGTTACCTATGTAGCAGAACTTATAACATCTCTGTCCTGCTTCAACCCTCTAATGGACCAATGGAATAGAAACTCTCTAGGAGTCATAGGTCATCCTTCTGGTAAAACAAGTCTGGAATTAGGAAAGCACATTTGAGACTGGAGGTTAGAGATCTATCTTGTGCCCAGGATTATTACATTGAAATGGTCAGCATGAAAATCACAACACATCGGCCTTATTGGATACAAGTGTAATGTAAGCCTGAACATGAAGGTAACTAAAGGTGAATATAGCACATTTGGCACATTTGCTTTGGAAAGCTTATCTAGAGAAATTGCACATAGATCACACTGATTTCAAAGCTTTTTACAATATCATATTGCCTTCACACTCAGTATCTTGCAGGGTATGGAAGTGTATCTCAAATGCTGATGACAGAAGAGCATTGCTGGCAAACAACACTCTTTGTAACTTACTCCTTACTTGTATATGGAGATCTGCAAAGGAGGAAAAAGTTCTCTGCTCAGTTTTAATCCCTGGGAAATTCTGCATTCTCCTAGCTCATCTTCTTCTCTTGTAGGTCTGGTTCCTTTGCCTTCACAGGTTCCTGGACTTTCTACTCCCCAGACAGAAATACTCCAATCCTCATGTGAACATTTGTTTGCACCGCACCCTGGCTTTCGTTCAGCCCCTGTTTCCACAGGCCAGCCTTTCAAAAGGGCTCTGTTTCTTATTCTGATCCCTTTTAACCCATAACACCAGAAACAGAAACTTAGCTGAAGGCTGGCAGATAACAAGTAGTTCGCTTTTAGCTGAACTGCAACATGAAAGCAAAACCTCCAGTCTATCTTGTGCAGCAGCCTTCCTCAGTCTCATGCCCTTGGAGGTTTTGGACCTCAATTTCCATCAGTCTTAGCCATCATGGCCAATGGTCAAAAATTCTGGGAGTCATAATCCAAAACATCTGCAGAGTATCAGGCTAGGGAAGGTTGCTCTGCCGGATATTAACACATGGCCCCAAAATGTTCAGTGAATCATTTCCCATTTTCTGCCCACTTACTGAGCCTTTAGCGTGTGGAATTCTGGAAGTAGTAGAGAATCGGAAAGTCTTCTTAATTTTGGGTAGGAATTGATGTGGGCCTCTCTGTGTTCATCCGGTCTCCTACTGCTGATTCTGAGAAATGTCTCTCTCACTCACTGTATTTTTACAGTATGAAAAGAAGCCCGTCGAAATGGTGACTGGTAGCTAGTCCTCTTCTTTTCAGAAGAATAATCCTAGGGCAGTGGAAGCTAATCACCTTTTCTTGCCTGAAGTCACAGGGTGAACAAGAAAGAAGCAAGGAGAACCTTGCAAAGAAGTAGAGTCCATTTTAGGGCTTGCATGAATCAGATCTCTCTCAAATCAGTGGCTGAGCTCCTTCATTTTAAAGAGAAGGAGAGATTATTAGCTGATCCAGTAGGCATGTCATGAGTGGGGTCAGCTGAACCCAGGGGTCAGACTAGAAAGGCCTGGGAGGCCCTTCTGACTCTCTCTGTTTCTATGATCCAACATTGCTTCACTAGCTAGTAATGAAGGTGGGCAGTGTGACTTGATAATTTTGACCAAATTACCTTTGAACATATAAGCAGTGACAGGGAACAGATAAAAGAAACTGAGGCTGAAGCACAGATGTCATGACAGGGACAGGGAAAAAGAAGCTGAAGGTTCTGAATTCTTTCTCCAGTGAACAATCATTATTATATACTTTAGAGATTAATTTTATAACATCTATTTGTCTAGAAAGATACTTGCAAATATCAGCATTAGGAGGAACAACACTGACAGAGCAATAGCAGCAACAATGCACCTTGTTTCCTTCTTATTTATAGGACCAAAGAGTTGTGACATTCCCCTCCAAACAGTGAGTTTTGATAGCTTATCTCAAAGACAGTCAAGAAGTTCTGTTGAAAGGTTTGGATGTATTTTTTTAAGACCTGCAAGGTTTCTTTTAGGCAGCAATTGGGCACACTCATCCTGCATGGTTTATCTTAGCACAGGAAGATATTTCAGAGACTTTTTTTGGACTCCAGCGTAGCACCTGACCAAGCAGGTCCGCAATTGGTAGTCACATCTTCACCACTTCCACCCGCACCATGGAATAAGCAAACTTCAGTTGAGCCACCTCCTTTCCTAGCAAGTTACACAAGAGAAGCTTGGGAAGATGTCCTCATTTGTGCCTCTTGGCAGCTGAGTCCTGTGTAGAAGAGAGGAGCAGGAATATGGAGTCAACAGCTGGCTTGCAAAATGACAGAACTTTGCGAATGCCTTTGTTGCTTGCTGTTTCTACTGGGGATGGGCCTCATATGGGAAAGAATAAGTGGGCTGCATCAGTGTTGCTTGGCCTTTCAGACCTTGCTCATTTCACGATAAAAATTCACAGTAAAAATTAGTTGCTGACCAGGAATTCGTTTGTTCTGGTTCCAGTGAACAGCTAATGACCTCAGACCAAAAGGGTAGAGTATTACAAAATTTAAATAGCAGATCCAGATTTCTCAGGTCAGTGACATTTAACAGATAACATGATATGCCAGTGTCAGAACAGCACGTGACATAGCCCTTCCGAATGTGTACCATTTTTGAAAGCAAATGTAAGAACACATGATCAAATGCTTCCCTGTATCAGACATTCTCTACCAGTAAAGACAGCAAGCAAAGGAGATGGACTGTTTCCAGTGCCAGCTCCACATTTTGGAGGCCCAGGGCAAGGAACCCCCACCCACTGTCTCAATAAGTTTACCTTCTCACTCCTGTTGCCTCCAGCTGTTGTTGCTCCTCCTTTTCCTGTTCTATTGCCTACAGAGACCCACAAGCCAGCCCAGAGCAGGAGTGTCAACTGCTTGCCCTTCTCACAATCACTTTCCTCTGGGAAGGAAGGAATGGCAGATGCACAAGCAAGTTGCAGTGGTGAAAAGGAGGAGAAAGTCCAGGGAGTTCTTTTCAGCAGGTTCTTCATGAGGTGTAGGCCCTCAATCTTGCCTAGCCTTGATCCTGGCCTTGATTCTTTCCTTCTGGCTTTTTATCTGGCCTAAAATAAAACTAAACAAGCAAAGGCCAACTCCATGGAGAAGCATTCATGCGCATGCACGTTGGCATGGCACGTTGGGGGCGGGGGAGGCTCTGTGTCCTCCTGAGGGTAAGGTTTGTCTCAGTTTTGGGAAACATGGGCTAAAAGTGCTACTCTGGCTGATCTTGGGAAAGTCCCTGTCCCTCCACTTCTGTTTCCCTGTTGGTAAAATGGGTCCACAAAGGGCCCGTTTCACCAATCTATCGCAAGGACACACAAGGTACAAACCTGTGAAGCACGTTGTGTACCAAATTCATGGTATGCAATAGAAGTGCACTGCAGAAGGATCAGGAATAGTGCAAATGTTGTTTTACAAAATCTAATGGTGTTAGTGATTTTTAGGGTAGGTGCAAGTGGCTCTCCACCCAATGAAGCCAGCAGGCTTTCAAATCTAGTGCAGCAGGACAACAGGAAAGCACTCCCCATCGCTTCCCTATAAGAGGACAGAAACGTTGCCGAAGGCTCTGCTTCCCTCTCCCAAGGACTGCTTAAACAACTCTACTGTAGAATCTGTGGAGAATAAAGCATGGAGGAATTGTAACATATTTCAGATTATACTATAACAATGGCCCTTTAGGCTCCAAGGCACACAGTTACATGACCTGTGCTTATTGAACTATTGGAAATAACTGACCACATAAACCGTGTCTAACGTGGTACAAGGAGCGCTCAACTGCCTGCCAATTCGAAGCCACAACTGGGCTTTCCACATAAGAACAGTGATCATGCCAAAAATACCCTTCCAGGGAATGTAACAGCTCAGGCAGGTAGGCATGGTCGGCTGAGGATGGAGGAAAGAAATTCAGTATGCAAATGTCGTTCAATTATGGACTTAATGACCCTGGTGCCCCCCTTGTGCTCTTTGACGCGATGGATGTAATAGACTCATTGCTGCGACAGACATTAACCTGGACAGTTGCTCAGCTGGTTTAAATTGGCACAGCTCCAAGGAGCCAATGAGGTACTTCTGATTTACATGCCGGCCAATGGCATCAGCTGCTACGCTTGTTTCACATGGCGGACTTTGATATACTGTTAAATGATGGAACCCCCAGCCCATTTCGCCCAGGACAGCTGCCTGATTTGGGGACTAATAATTTGCCAGGCTTTGAAAAGGGCCCGGATAATTGTAAAGATAAGGAGTTTTGTATATGTTCTCCTGGGCTGCTTTGCAGTACCCTTCACTGAAAAAGTTTTATTCATTTGTTTATAAAAATGAAACAAACTTTTCTCCTGAGTTGGAAAACAACTTTTATTTTCTTGTCTGACCCAAAATTAATTAAGCTATGAAGAAAGCAATATAAAAAAGAAAGAGGCAAACTAATGGAAGAGGAAGAAGGCTCAAATAAAGGACAGTCACTAAGCAGAAAAAGGCATTATGCATTCTTTAAAAGAAGCATACATCAAATTAATAGTCAATAAACTCCAGGAATGACAGAAGTGTGCTCTGCAGATGTTCACTGTGTAATCATTTGCTGTGTTTATTCCTTTGACAAATATCCTTATTGTGATCGTTGTTAGCAGCATTTAAAGAAAATGGGTCTGCCGTGCACACTCTGGCGGCAGCATCTGACAGCAGCCAAACTGCCTCTTGCAAAGTACTTTAGCTTCAAATTAGCTCACTCCAGTGTTAAATACCAGCTTGCTTTGGAGGTCTTTGCGACGAGCATCATATATATTCATAATATTCTTGGATTTGAAGCATATGTGCCAGAAAGCTGATTCTTCTTTCTGGAGTACAGTATGTTACTCCAGTCTTCGTGATACACTTGGAATGGCAGTTATAAAACCTCTCAGTGCTGCTGACAGGATCCGCTGGAAAAGTAGCACTCCAGAGAACCAGGCAAGCCAGGGGTAGGAGTCAAGGTGCTCACAGGCGCTAGTGAGTAACTCCAAGAAAGCAGCCGAGTGAGTGCATGGACCTGCCTGAATCAGATCAGGCTGGCTCACAGGGAAATGTGTCCGTACTAACAGCAGCATTTTTCTTGGAGCTCAGTGCAATTTTTTATTTTTATTTTTTACAGGACTGTCAGGAAAAGAAAAGTTTACAGGAACATATTTGCCCCTTGGCAAAACAGCACAAAAAGCCCCTGCTAGTACTCCCATGACATGATGAGCTTAATCTTTGACCTGGTTCAGATGTAATGGGAAGCCATTAATCAATCTAATACGTTAAACTCATTCTTCAGTCTTTTAACAATACTTCAGTTTTCTAGGTTTTAAAACAATGAAGCACATAGACTACTATCTCCAAGGAATATCTCACTGCTTGGGAAAGGATAATAGAAAATGACAGGTAAGGTGACTTGTTTTCTTATGTTGAGGCATTTATTATATAATTGTGTATCACTGTAGATACGCTGGACATGTTTCATGTGGTGAGTAAGGGGGTTCTTTTTGGTAATCTCTGAATTTTGTCCAACATCATAATATCTCTGTAATTATCTCTTGTCCTCTGTAATCTCTCCTGCCTAAACCAATATTTAAAAAGGTGGGAGATGTCCTCCAAAACTTAAGGAGTCTGCCATTAATCCAGTCTACATTTGGCTAGTACTCAAAGAGCTTCAGAATAAAGTTCAGATAACTAATCAATAAACTGGTGATACTTATCAAAACAATATTTCCAATATAGAAATAACATGGAGGAGGAAGTTGGAATTTTGAATCCACTGTGTAAATGGCCTATCTAGCAAACAGTCAATAGGAAGTCCTGCTTTCAGACTTCTTTCAGATTATTTGTTTTTTCTGAATTAAGACTTTCCCCAGATATTTTAAACCTGAACCATCTGACAGTTTGTGAAGGGGATGGATAAATAGGTATGAATATATAGCACTATTCTTAAACATGGTTAAAATGTGCCTTCTGATGCTTTTAGACACAAAGGTAACTCTCTCCATATAGACTGCTACAGAAATATTCTATTTTGGTGCTTGTTGCAACCATGAAAAACACTGTGATTCCTATCAATAACAAATTTTCCCCAGATCTAAGTCCCACTGGAACTTTCAAATAAATGTGCCTCGGATTATAGCTTTAGAAGAATTCTTATTCGGCACAGACACGCACTATTCCTCAGATCACACAAGGTTAGAGGTCCACAATGGATAGGGTAGCTTTTGGAGTGTGGTTGTCGCTACCTCCTCCTCAAACTGTTACTGCATCTTCAAAGTTATGCCTCCTCTACACAAGAATTATTTGCTAGTTATTCTGAAGCCAGGCAGGTGTTGGATAAGATATGTTTTGATGACAGAACATTAGGAACCCCTTGTAATCTGCTCCTGAGCAATTTAAGAATGAGTGGAACACAAGCATAAAAGAAAAAATTCCAGTAACTACCACAAGTAAAAGATGCACAAGTAAATACAAATAGTTTCTAAATTTAAGTTGACTGACATCCTAAAATATAAAAAGTAATCAATGAATACATTTGCATACTTTTCTAATAAATACTAAAAAAAATTACCAAAGTGTGTGTGTGTGTGTTCCTGAAGCCTTTCAGAATCAGGTTTCTATCAGTGTGCATTTCTGTGGCTTCTATTCATGTATGTACATGTGTGTACACAGCTTGCCATAATTATTTGTGCCTTCATGACTCCAAGTTGGAAACCTTCCAAAGAGTTTTGCAGGTGACGGCTTTAAAGGTATATCTTAAACATGCTTTCATGCTGATTTCGACTGCAAGTTCACCTCAGAAAGACCACATGCCTGAAAAGGCTATGATTTTTCTTCAAGGAAAACTGTAAGTAGAATGACACATTCCTACCAATTCCTACTTCTGATATTTCCTGATGAGGGTAGTGGGAATTTTTAAATTTGGATTATTTTCCAAAGTTTGTTCCTCAAGGAGAATCATTCTAGGAGCACAACCATAAGAAAATCTATGCAATGGACAGCACACTAAATATGGTAGCTGTACACATAGAAATTACCCTATCTGATATATTTAGCTATCAGTATCAAAGATGAGGAATTTATGTTCCTTCATTTGTCTGTTCTGAGGTCATTAAATGTTAATTTGCTAGGAACAGTAAATTATGCAGATTCCTTCTGTGCTAAGTGGATGTCACATTAGTGGGATGTCTTATTTGTTCCACGGTATCTTCAGATGTCAAGAGGATGCCTCCTGAAGAATAATGTTACAGTCCTAAATTCAGAAAAATGACCATTGATATAATTCTTAGGTAAAATAGTTTTCCTATTCTCACAGAGTATTTTTTCAACAGGAAAGTTTGGGTAGAATAAACATCAGGATATTTCAAAGATCTGACCAAAATAAATATAATGTTTTCAACAAGCTGAATAGCTTGTTTTAACATATCGTTTTAAGTTACCAAGAAACCCAATGGCTGCTAAATGAGATGTATTGCTGAGTTTTTTGTTTGTTTGCTTTTGTTAAACAAAAACATTTGGCTTTCAAAGTAGCAACAAATTTTAAATGTTTCAGTATTTTTGAGAATATTTGCCTCCCATTGCAGAAGTATGTCTAGTTATACTACTATCCTTTATTAAAACAAACAAACAAAATCTTCAAATACAGCCCAAACAGGAAACCAGCTATGGAGCTCATTGGAATATTATGCAACTTATAAGAACTCAGATATGAAAAGTTCATCTTCTAACAAAAATATGCAGCCTTACTAAAATCGGCCTCCTTACTGGAAGTTTGGAAGGTAGGCAATATAATACCCCTCTTAAAAAGAATTCTGAAGGGGAATCAGGAAATTAGAGTCCCGTTAGCCTGGTTTCCATCTTACATAAAACACTGGAAGCATGACTAAAGGCTAGAAATATTAAGCACACAGAAGAGTCAGTCTTCCTGAGGAAATATCTGCAATATGTATACAACACTTCTAGAAGTCTTTGAGATAATAGTGTTAGCAAGCACATAAGCTGGGGGATCCTGTTGATGAGGTGACTCTGGCTGTTTATTCATGTGGGCAGACTTGGAAATTTGGGAAACTGCTGTGCACATGACCATAAAATGCCTAATCACTGGATTATAGAATTTCCTGAAACAAGGCTCTGTGAATGCACAGATGACCACTTGAAGAACCACAACAAAAGAAAAGCCACTTGCTTTTCCTCGACCAGCTCTCATCATGAAGCTAAAAGTGGGGGCCACCAATTACACTGAATGGCAGTAGACACACAGCAATCTCACACAGTGCAAGATTAACATCTGCCACAAGTTTTCTGTCAGAGGTCTCGGATGGCATCAGAAGGACCCTCGACAGATTCATGCAGGAGAGAGTTACTACAAGATGAGGCAGCTCAACTGAACCTCCATATTTAATGCTTGTAAACCTCTGGAAATGAGTTGTTTGATGACCAGAAAAAGGTGGGAGGGCTCTTGCTTACATGTTCAGCACATACATTTAATTATTTAATTTAATTATTTTAATTTAATGATAAGCTTCTCAGAAGCATTGGTTCAGCCATCACGAAGAACAGTGTGCTGGGTTGGATGGATCCTTGGTCTGTTCCAGCGGGACTCTTCTCATCTTCCTGTAAAAAAAAGTATTAGAATTTTGATGCTCATTTGCTATAGTGATAGCACTCTGAGGACTCATCATCTTTTCCTTTCAGACCTGAAGCAGTCCAACGCAATTTCCTTGCTTGTGGCAATAACTGTATCTTTGCATCTTAAAACACATGCTCTTCATTATTTTAATAGCTTTACTCTGCATTTTTATATTCTCAGATGCTGAATTATCTGTCAAATCCAGTTCTTTTACCATATATACTCTTGCAGTGACAGAAAAAGCCCTAATCTTTACTGCAATACTGGGTTCTATGTACTTGTTTTGGGATCTTATCTGTTGGTTCAGGAAAAGCAAAAAAAGAACAGTAGTTGTAAAATTAAAATGATGCCCATACTCAGAAAATATCCTTGTTGTTTTCCTGTTGTTTACAGGACAACAGCTGTTTTACAGTGTGATTACCAGGCATTGGTGATGGCCGCTCACAGCCCTCCAAATCCAAGAACAGACACAGAAACATTTCTTGCATTTGCATTGTACAGACTAGTGCGTGTGTGCCATGGCGTTCCATGAAAATTCCTGAAGCATCAGCCCACTGTGCCAGTTCTGCCTTAAACAGGACACTGGATTCCCGGGAAGTGAAGTAAGAGTGGAGGTGGGGCCCCTTGAAGTGAGTGGGAGAAGCTGTGCATGATTGATCTGGTTTGGATAACATGACAACCCACCCATGTTTGTGATCATAGCTGGCTGATCAAGCCTTGCAAAAAGGGCCCCTTCTTACACCAAAGGCGGGGAAATGGATGACCAGCCTCACCTGGGACAATGTGCAGAGTCCTTCCCACTGCAAGGGGCAGGTGCTCCTGTGTACATGGGCCCAGATGAGACTAGAACTTGCTCCTATCATGCTTCAAGGAATGAGAGTGGTTTGGGAAACAGTGGGCATTCTTAAAAGGAATAGAGTATGGATATGGGAAGCTATTTCATGGTGCCAGGAGCAGCTCATGCCTGCTCCTTAAGGGGATAGTGAGAGCCAGCTCTGCAGACAGCTTTCACCGCCATATTTTAAAGGAACATCCATGGCAAACCAGAATATGCTTGTGATCATGTCTGTAAGAGAGAGATTTGCTCTTCTCTGCAGTGTCCCCCCGAGATGCTGCCTGGAAGAAGAAGGGGGAGGGAGGGAGGGAGCAAACACTTACAGCATGCCTGACCATCTGTTGAGTTCATAATGGTACTTCACAAGTCAGCCAACCCACCTTGGCTTATTGCCAGCGTGGGTCATTATGCTGTGCAAACTCAGCCATCGATTTCAGTGGGAGCTGGGTGCAGCTAATATAGTCTAGATCCCACCCTTAGCCTCTGCAGTGCAAAGAAAAGTGCATGGCGGGGGGCGGGGGGGTGTATTCAGGAAAAAATCTCAGCAGCTCAAATGAATTCTTATTTAGCCCTTGGACTTACATTGCCTGTCTGACCATTTTCCCTTCACAACAGATAAAAAAAAAAAAACCTGGAAGGCATCCACTAAAATGATGACCCAAAAAGAAAAATCTCATCCCAAGATGCTGATGGTATGTTATTTATTACCAGCCCAAGGCATTTCAGCTGAGAAAGGCCTTCTTTATGGGCTATGTATTAAAACAGCCAATAAACAAATTTATAAGATTCATGACAAAATGAATGTAACAACAAAAAACTAACTCATAAAATGGTAAACAAATGAAACATTGCATTTAACATGTTTCATTTATTTAATGTTTTAATAGCTGGTTTCTGGTTGTTCCACTAAAATTTTGGTTGTTCCATTTGGTTGCATGCCTTGGAATAATAATAAACAGCATATCATCAGCATCTTGGGATGCAGTCCTTCTTTGTGAGGGCCCTTATAGCTTCATGACAATCCTGTGAGGTAGGCTAAGCTGAGCCACTCGACCGCAGTCTCCCAGTAAGCTGCTTGGCTGAGCAGGAATCTGAATTCAATTCTCCTTGGCCGAAGTCTGTCTAATACACCAAGCTGTATCTTGGGAATAGTCAGCACTGTGCTGGCAATCAGGTATTTTGGTATCTCCAATTACGTAAGTCTGTTGCTGTTTGTTTTTTCTTGCAGACTTCTGTCCCAGTCTGAGATTTTATTTATATTTCACTGAAATTCTGCACTTCAGATTCCCAAACCAAATTAAAATGGACTCAATACTTCAAACTAAATAGGAGGACTTACATTGCAGGAACTGAAATTTCAAACTTTGTGTATTCTTCATTTTGAAAAAAATAATGTCTGAAATACTGTTTGTCATGGCAAGTCACACAGATGGCAAACTATTAATTTCAAAAATTAATTCTAAGTTGAAATTTCAGTAAAGTTGGTACTGCAGAAATGACAATTAGCAGCATTTCTAATGACCTTGCTTTTAATGTTTTGATGCAGAAACCCTAATCAGGCAGGCTTTGAATAAGAAGTGCTCCCAAATACAGGCATGTCTCCAAAATGCAAGCCAATACAATACTTCATGCCTATCCATGCTGCCTTGACGGAGCAAATCAACATCACTGCTATGAGAAAAGTGAGTTTGTCAAATCCTGACACAACAGCATCATCATATCATAAAGCACCATATCATAAAGTACCTTTCATTGTCAACCATTTTAATTCAGTAAACTATAGAACCCTGACTGGTGAGGGTCAAGTCGCTGAACGGGGCCGTTCTAGTCCTGTGAAGATGGGCAGTTGTCCAGATGTTTTGCCGGCATCTCCCAGCATTCCTGGTCATTGGCTACATCTGCTAGGTCTAATGGGAAAGCCACAAGTTGCCCATGCTACTTCTCAGCCGCAAGTGATAACTGGTTAATCAGCTGCAGATTGATTGGCTTCTGGGAATGCTTGGCAAACATTTTGGAAAATTCATGCTTGGCCTGCATCAGCTTTCTAAATAAAGGCTAAAAGCATCTCTCTTGCAGAAAAGCACACTTACCAAAGTTGATTAGCTAGAGGTACAAACAAGCAGGATCAGTTTCTGGTAACATGATTCCTACTCATTTTTATTTTTTAAAGACCTGTCTCAGGTCTCCTCAAAGAATGTTCTGAACAATGCAACAACTAGATTAAGGAATAAGCTTATTTCATGGCACATCTTTAGTATTTGTAATTTCCTTGGTATGGTGATTATTTCTGAACTTTCTAAAGTATATATCAAACCTGCCGTGCTTTTCTTACATGCTAAATGGTTCCGACTTGTTCTTTAATACAAGTGACCTAGTAGCCTTTGTTGGCTACAGAGATCCAGAGAACCACAGTTTAATCCAAAAGGTGTTGAGCAGGAGTATTTTCTTCAAATGTGATCTCTCCAAATTCTTTCAGCATCATTATTGTCCCCCTCCCCCAGAACTGTGTCCTTTCGTCCCTGCCTAATATCAATTGAACTGTGTCTGTCTAACTCACAGGTCCTCAAACTACGGCCCGGGGGCCAGATCCGGCCTGCCATTGCCATTTATCCGGCCTGCCTCAGAGGTTTTCAACACACCATGTGCAGGGCGGCAGCAGCAAGAAGAGCATTTTGGACTCACTCGGAGAAAACCATCTCCAAGCAAGCAAGTCGCCGCATCGCGGCACATGCCTGCCCCCACCTTGCCTCCCCTCCCCTCCCCTCGCCACGCGCCCCGTCGGCCCCACCTTTCCGGCCCGCGCCCAGCACCGGCACCATTCAACTGGCGCCCCGATGGAAAAGGTTGAGGACCCCTGGTCTAACTGCTTGGTATCTTGGCTCTGGCTAGCTTGGGCTGGAATTTCTGAAATAAAGTTCTGCAAGTACTGCAAGCTAGAATTCTGAAAGACCATTTTGTGATTTGCCCTGGGCCTTTCCCCAGAAATGTCTCTTGACTTCATCTTGGCCCTACCATTAGACAGAATGAGGTGTTCATATCAGACAGTTAATTTCAGGTGTCATGAATAACCAACAAACTATCTATCTATCTATTTAAAAGTTTTCTAGACTGTCTCTTACCGAAGTCTTGGGATGGTTTAACAATACAAAATGTAAAATAAAACACAGCGTCCTAAAAATTCAACTAATAATAAAACCCCAATTTAATATTAGTTGAACTAAAAATTCAACTAATAATTAAAACCCCAATTGTTACAACTGCATTTTTACTACCAGAGGACAGAGAGGCTTTGGGTATCTTCTCTCTCAGGCACAAAAACAGCTTGGCTACTCTGTACCTTGACTGGGTAGGTGGAGGGGAGATGGGGTAACATTCGCTATGGTGCCTCAGTCAGCAAAATATCCTGGGCCAACATTAGCTGATGTTCCTCTTGACCAGGAGCCAAGGAAGAAGCCTCAGCTGGGGCTAATGACTCCAGGGCAGCCGCAGCACTGGAAGTGGCAGGATCCTGGAAAGATGAATATTCACCTCTGCAACGGAGCTCTAGAAACATGTTGGATGCTAGAACTGTGGAAAGTTGTGTGTGTGCATGTGAAACAAACACCCAAACAAGCTATCAAATCTTGCCTCTATAGCAGGCATTGAATCACTTGCTTTACAGAACTTGAGTGCTCTGGAACTGAATTGTATTCAGCCCACACATAACATGTGTGAACGAGGTATAGGAGCAGCAGTGGAAAGGCAGGAGCCTGGTTTCTTACAGGAGGTTCCATGTACCATGATAATCTGAAGGGTGTCAGAGCTACCCTCACTAACAGCATCCAGACAGAGGCTTTTCCTCTGTTGCACCAGTCTTTACCGTAACTGATGCATTCACCAGCCTTAGTTCATCATTTATACTGTGGTGGATTTTCCATCTTGCTGTTGATGCAAATAATTCCAGTAATCCCAGTGGCCAGAATCTGGACCAAGTGCCTGTGAACAGAAGGGCTCCTTCCACTCATGCATTCAAGATCCTGCAGAAAATCCTGCTGACAGGAGCAGGGGAAAGCAACCTTTGCCAATTTCCCCCTCTGCAGCCCCTGATTACTGTACCAGACAGTTCTCATGGATGGGGTTTTTTTGGGTGGGGGGAGGGGAAATCCATGAAAGTTGCCTCCTCCCCTCTTTTTGCCCTGGGAACATCCATGAGCATACTTAGCAGAATTTCCTGCCAGTGGGAGCAGCCTCAGGATCCCAGTCCATGTTGTCAGAACAGTGTGAAGAAGAGGAACAATGGACACCAGAAAGGGCCGGAGTTGCTTAGCTGAAACTTTAGAGGCATTGGCATCAGCCTATATTGTTCATATTCTGGCTGCATCTGCCTTCTGTCTACTTTTATTTGAGACTGAAGCATACTTATGAGCAGTTCTTTTTTTGTAAGAAAAAAGGTGCCGGAACTCATGAAATTATTTACCTTACGCACACAGTCAATTACTGTGCACATGCACACACGTCAGTTGTGTAACGAAACGTAACGGTTGCCACCCGCAGGAAGCACTCAGCGCGCGACCACACGACCAATCGCAAGCCAAGCAGCGCCACAAGCTGAGCAGCGCCACCACAGCCAGCGCGGACGAAGTATGCGTGCATCGGATTCGACACACAAGCAGCCCGCATGCACCGTTTTAATTATTTTGCCGCCAACCTGCTACGCTCGACAGGGCGATTCAAATCCACATGGACCAAACATCAAATTTTCAAAAGTTACTTTTAGATCTGTCAAAAAGGGGTGCCGGAACTCCGTTCCAGTGCGTTCTATGACCAAAAAAAAGCACTGCTTATGAGTCAGTCAGGGCTTCTGCTAAATGACATGGCAAGACATCAAACCCAAGCTCTGTCTTGTTTTCTCTGCATAAAAGTTTTCCCTATCTGGAATCATAGCTTCATCACTTTCTACTTCTTCACTTTCATGTTTCAGTTTTCTTTCCGTACAACTCTATGGCTTCCACACAGCAGCAAATTGTTCATTTAGTTCCTCGGGTCACTGACCCTTCCGTGGTGCTGAAGGCGATGGATGCGCTGGCAACTCTGCTGGGGAGTGGAGCAGAGAGCCTGCTCTGTGGGCTAGGGGCGATACTTTGTTTTGTGTTCGCACAGAACTGTCAGTTGACTGGGGTTCTCCACAAAGTTACTCATTTATTTATACGATCATTTGCTTCATCTTTGTCCTCCATCTTAAAATATATATACTGCTTTGGTAGCCTGCAAGAGCAAAACATGCTACCAAGGTAATACTGTCTGACCCTATTCTGGAATGGGGTTCGTGCCTGTAAGCCCCCCAGCACAAATGCGACTCACTTTCTCACTGCTTGTGCTCTCAAAGGCTTCCATGCTACCTTGAGGGGGAAAATAGATGGACAACGGACAGCGGTGAGATCGGGAGGCTGTGGCATCTCACTGCAGTGATGGACTGAATGTGAGAGAACAAGCCGAGCCTGCATCCAAGCAGGGCAGACGTGTTTTGGGACAGTGGGAAAGCCATTGGATGATAAGGCATGCTGTCTTTTTCTGGATGGGAAGGATGATGTTCCCGGCTTGGGGGCCAGACCCCACTTCTTTCTTGGCAGCTGCAGCAAGGAAGGTCCTTGCACAGCTTTGTCTGACGGGCCACCTGCATCCTTTCTTGGAAAGCTGGCCACTGCCTTGCATACAATATAAATGACCGCAATTCGCTGTATGTAGGGCTGCCTCTGAAAAGTGTGCAGAAGTGCATCCTTACCAGCTATTATGAAGACGCTCGCGTCCCAGGGGGAAATTTCAGGACATAAGCTTAATTTTAATAAAACAGAAATATTAAATGTTGCAGCCAGGCAGGAGCTTAAAAAGGTTCTTTGAGCTAAATATATAACTGGGAATATCTGTTCCTCCTAATATTACAAAAAACCCCTTCTGAACTCTGTTCCCTTTTCTGAACGGAGTTATATGAACACCTTTATAAGAAGGTGCAGACACTTTCCATCCAATCACACCTTCATTTATAATGGGCTTTCAAAGTTTGAGAAGTTCACTGTGCAAATGGATGCAACCCCTAAACTGCTGAGTTCGTTACAAATGATTCCTCTGTACTTTCCTACAGATGTCTTTGATACCTGCCAAAAATTCTCGTATTTGACAAGTTAATCCACAATACAAACAGGCATAGTAGTGGATTCACTGGATTTCATCCATCTACACATTGGTCCACTTCTGCAATAGGACTTCCCCTGCCTTTCCTCTCTCCTGTACCCACAATCTTCCTGATCAAATATGGCAGCATGTGGAGAGCTGCAGAATGGAGGCAAAATCACTTCAATCTGTGGCTTCTGTTCTGTTGGTGAGCAGGCACAGCTGGATATGACCCTCTATTTCAAAGGCTGAAGGAAGTTTCAGTAATCCTATACCTATTAGGGAAAGTCTAAGGCAGTAGAAGAGGAAGACCAGCTATGAGGTGGATTGATTCCATTAAGGAAGCCACAGCCTTGAGCTTGGAAGAGCTGAGCAGAGCAGATAGGCCATTTCTGAGGGTCACCATAAGTTAGAGATGACTTGATGGCATGCGACAACAAAATATCCATTACCTTAAGCAATCCATTCTCAAAGGTAGTCTAGAAATAGCTAGTTAGATTATAATGCTTATTAGTGATGTTACTAGGGTGATTGGATAGATATTAACCGGGTCCATAAAGAGAGAATAATCCTTTATTAGGAGCAGGGGGAACCTTCTTACTATCTGGACTAAATATAAGTTAGGTAAGCTTAGCAATGTAAACATCCCTGATTCAGTCTTACCGAGCTTTTCAGTTAAAAGGCTGTCAGCCAGATTGGGAAAGATGCTTCCCCAGGACCTCGGAAAGCTGATCAAAATAGTCACGACTGGGGTGAACAGGCTCAGTCTCACTGCATTTTCCTACACAGGAGTTCTCAGTCAGCCCAACACTGCAGTCCTGCGTGAGAAGAAAGCCGTAATCAGTCTGGAGGGACTTACTCCAAGCAAGATGGGTATCAAATTGTACCGTTGCCTGGGAATAAAGGGTATTCAGCTCAGCATACCTATTTCTCACTCCATGAAGGACATTACAGATCGAAGCCAAACTTCCGGCTCGGAAGAAAGTTTCACTTTCTTGAAAAGTGATTGGAGTTGAATGCAGCTTGCTTCCTGGAATGGGACTCCACCCTCACCTGCCTCAGCAAGTGTTTAGGGTTGCAATCCTATACCCCCCTTCCTGGGAGTGACTTCTGAGTAGGCATGCATAGGATTGCACTGTTCCTGACTACTGATCATATGTTCTGATATGTTCTTAGAATATTGAAGATTTGCATTTCACTGTGTTCATAAGATCTTTTTGTTCTAATCTGAAGTTTTCAGTAGACTTCATACAATCAGAAAAAATCTATTATGAATTGATAAGCTCTGATGGACTTCATATAAATAATATAGATTGCCAATGACAAGTTGTTTGAAATGAAGTATAGGTGCTGAGGAAGACAGAAGTTGAAACACATCTGTCAGCTTCTGTTGCATCAAATGGACGTCAACAATCAAATGTGAGATTGCCTGACTTGCAAATTCATGTTTCAATTGTCTTCACAGTCGAAATATTTCTTATTGGGGTTTTTTGTGCAAAATATGACTTTAAATTTTGTATTTTCAAAAAATACTGTTTTATTTGTTTTTATTGCACATTTATATATGTGAATATGGCATTTTTCAGTTGGTTAAATATAGTGTCAATATGGTATAAATATTAGTTTATGTGATGTTGCTTTGAGTAGATCTGGGCAGTTCACAACAACTTGTGCAAACATTACAAACTGGCTGCACATTATGTTTGTACAGCCTCTTGTGCAAGCGAAAGATTTGGTAGATTTCTACAAGGGCTATTTCAAGTTATCTTTACAGAAATTAACACATTCTGTGAGGTCTAAGTATTTGATAGGAAATAATTATGCCTCTTCAGGATTAATTTCTGAGATATATCTTAGGAACTGCGTAAGTAGATGTTTATTCGAGTTGCTTTTGTCTTTGGGGAAAAGATGTGCCTGGACCTAAAGGAGAAAAAGCTACTGGTGCTGTTCCATAAACACTTGCACTATAATTAATGCAATAAAAGTTTTGCACTATTCTTGTTTCTCTTTGTGCAACAGGTTGTGCACAAGTTTTCCCACAAGCTCTTTCACTTTTCTTCTCACAGAATGGCATTGCTGGATCCAACCTAGTATCCCTCTGTGTGTGTGTTGTTTGGTAGGTGACACACATTTTTAAAAAAGTCAATATTAAAATAATCTGGTAATTACCCCTGTAAAATTAATCTTTGTCTGGAAATTGTTTGCATACTCTTCATTCAGCCAGGATACTTTCTCAGATATGCTTTGAATATCTGCTCCCTGCTGTTCCTTTTCTTTGGACCCTTCAGTGAATCATATGTTGCAGAATGATTTCAAACCACAGTTCCAGACCATTCTTTTGGGTCTCTAAAAATGTTTTTCAACTTTCAAGTCACCCAATCCATACGCAGAAAGCTCCGGGGAATGCAGCTGGCAAAGGGGCCTTTCACCCATTGCAATAAATGTGTTTTTATCCATACTTTAGAGGTTGGAGGGGAGAAGATGGAGTTGCAGCTACTTCACAAAAGTGCAGACCTCTGTTCTTTTCCCCATTCTGTGCTAGCAAGTCTAGGAGTAGAATGCAAATAAGGGAATATGGGGAGGGTCCCTCGTTCTAAACTTGTTGCTTATGTAAGAAGCAGAAAGAGGCTACTTTGGAGTTTCATCTTCTTTTTTTAATTAATATTTATCACAGAAAAGCAGAAGGAGCAAGAGAGGAAATGCTACAGTTTATATGTTTTGATATTTGCCATACTCTTTCAAAATACAGTGTTCAGCTGTATGCCTTAGGATACATATCTGCTATAAATTCATTTTTTATCTAATTTGTCTGAGATCTAAGCTTCCTGTGGAGGTCTGAGATCAAAGGATCTGATTCTTTCTGATGTTGGCTCTGACACATAATGTGTGCTGACTTAGTTCTGTCTATAAAATCGCAGTGGGAGGCTGCCATTCTCCCTTGGCACCTTTACATAGTGAACTTTCATTTCGGCTGGTGAGGATGACAGGGACCACATTGATTGGAGGCAGCATGTAAATAATTAATGAGCACTTTTTTTTCTCTCTGCAAAAGGAAATCCAGTGCTTTAGATTACTTTTAAAAGACATTGTTGCAAGATCATTTAAAACACCCCCAATACATGCACATTTGAACAAGAATAACAATATCTTAAGCAAATATAATATGCATGACATGGAATGTCTAATCTCTGAATTCCCCTTTCTTTAAAAGGTTGTTGGTTTTGAAAACTGAGAGACCATCAACGTTGGCTATTTCTATTTTGTTTATGCCAACTAATTTTATTTCCCATGAAGAAGCCCCAGATTTCTGATCTAATATTTTTACATTTTTTGGCATTTTAACTTTGTTTCATGGGTATAAACAGCACAGCCTAGTTTAGAACTTAATATATCATCTCTGAAATGAGAGATTAGACAGGCTTTGGCATCCCAGCTGTACAAAGAAGGCCAGCAATTTCCTCTTGCTTTCCTCAACGAAGACTTCCGTGGTGAGAATGGGGAGGGGCATGATTTGCAGTAATCCCACCTTCCTCCCCGCAGCTCCTTGCACTTCCTCCTTATCTTCTCCAGGGAGTTGATCTCAGGAGCAGATTTTGGAGAGGGTGGAAAGTGGCAGAGGGGAGGGGGAATCACTGAAAGTCATGCCACAATTCATTCTCTCGAGGGAAGTATTCCATCAGCAGGGGAAACTTGTTGGATTCTACTTTCTCTTCTTGGGATAAATGTCCCAGCATATAAAATGAGATGCTATAAATGCAAAGTAAAGTATGTTATTGGCAAGTGTAAAATAGGAAAAGACAACCAGAAACATGATCATAGTGGCTGTTAGGAAAAGTAGTTCCCATCCTGTTCTGCTGTCTAGGCAGAAAACTGTATTCCCTCTCACACATCCTTAGAGAAGTTGTTCAGCAGGCATCAAAATGCCAAGCATATATTCTTAGCATCAGATGTTATTGAATAACTTATTATATTTTTCTATATAACCACACACAGAACTTGCAAATCCAGCAGAACCATCAAAGGATTTGAATCAACAAACATTTAAAAGCACATCAAAGGGAGGAGGAAACAGAAGCAAGGAAAGTCTTGGGTTTCTCTGGAGCTCCAGCAATTTGGCATCAATGAGCTTAATGTGTAGAAAGAGGTAAGGCTCCCCTTTTGACTTTGCTCAACATAAAGAAATGAAAGTAGAGTAACTCAGGTAAAAAACTATAAAAGATATGCAGAGAAGCCTGTCATGCGGTCAAGAGGAGGTATCAGAGGAAACAAGAAGCAACAGCAGTATGATAACCAAATATTTCCTGGGACAGGATTCACGACTAACATACTTGAAGCTACAGGACCTATATTTTCTTCATTCACTGATAGTCAAAAGAAACACTCTGAATTATAATCAAGGGAGACCACAAGCCTAATTGTTAGAATTTAATTACCTCAGATTAATAGACATATCTTTTTAATTTTGCTGTTCAAATTGTGGTTGTTTTAAGCTTGTATTTAAGTTTTTATTAGATTATGTTTTTTTAATTTTTGACCTTTTATAAACAATCTTGGTTAAGAGAAAATTGAAAAGAAACTTTGACAAGAGAACCTTAGTTATTGGACAGATTAGAATTGTAATCGTAAAACAAACAATCCACAAACAACCAAAATGCCCTGTGTTCCATCTATAGTTCATCACTACTTCTTTCGCTAACTCTCTATATGTGTTTGATTTTTAAATATATGTTAATATAGTAAAAAAGTCCATAGCCAGAAAGTTCAAATAGGAGCTCTTAAGATTTTGTTTATTTATTTCATTCCAAGAATGTTCATTTATTTAGTAGTCTTTAACAACAAAAGAGGGTTTAGATGTTTCTTTGGCCATCAGGGCCTCCAAGACAATGTTCCCTCTCCACATCCTGCTCTCCAGGTATATCACCTGCCAGAATTCACTTGACTTGAGGCAAAGTGGTGAGTTTCTCCTAAATCAGTAGTATTTACCCCTTATCCCTAATCAATAAGACTTGGCAATGCAGAAATGTGTCATAGGAATGCTGATTACATATAATCAGTACTAAGAAATGGGTGCAAAAGGCATTTACATGTCTAATGAAAATCACTATAATATGTGATGTGTTTAAACAGTGATTTTAATATGTTTACAATCACTGTTTAAACATGTGAAAGAGTTGGCTGCATATTTGTTTTACAGATTTTTGTTTAATAAAGATTTTTGTAAAAAATCTCTTTCACTGGAATGAGCATAACAAGTTTACATGTTAACAAAACATTACATTAAAAATTAGTTAGCTTTTCTACATTTATTACACAAGAGTGTATTTGTGTCGATCTTACAAAGTACTATCAAGGAGGAAGACACTGAATTTATCATAATATACTTTCGTCAATGGCAGAAAACTGCTGCAGTCAATGCCAGAGTAGAAGATTTCCACTGCTTCTGTTCCTAGTTAAATGATTCCTGTTCTGAAGATTTGATGGTCTTAAAATGTTTCTCTCACTGCATTTGTGGAAAAACAGATTTTAAGAGGCAGGTTGCCAGGAGCAATGCTAATTATTTTCTCTTTCTTGGAAAGAAAATTTCAAGACAGGCAGAGGCTGGAATGGAGAAAAGTATTCAAGGAGATGCAAAATAAAGTAAAGCAAAATGTGACAACAGAAAAACAAAACAATGATAGTTTTGCTAGTCTTCTGATGTTAATTGATAATAAATGTAAATAAAGATGATGCTCAAAGAATTAAAATTAAGAATATTTCAAATTAATTTAAAATATTCTAATTGGTATTACTTTCTGTTCTGTTTGATTTTCAATTGGAACTTTATATAGATAAAATTTAATAAATAAAATTAATAAATTAATAAATAACTAAAATACAATTATACATGATCGAGTATAGATTTTTTTCTGTGAAGATCTTTTCAGGGACCATTGAAAAGGGCTAGCTATGTATAAAGGGGAGATTGAAAGGTCTGTGAAAAGGCAGAAGACAAAAGGCACCCTAATCACAACCAACATAAATTCAGAAAGAACTAATCTATTTGATATCCTCACATTTCTCCCTATTCTTTTAAGTGGCATTGCCCAGTTTAACTGACTGCTATCTGCAAAACCAAATAGTAGAAAGTCATAAAGAAAATGGATACTGATAGGGATGAGCAAGAAATTCATTTTAGCTCATTTCTTTGACTAGTATTTATCCAATATGTACTTCCAGGAACCCACTGGAGACCTAGTCTGTGGTAGGAAATCATTTTAGGCTTGTGATGCAGTTTGCACCACCAATGTGTTTAAAACTGCGTACATTTGAAAAACATACAAAACAGTGTGCACATTTGATAAATGCACACATATCTATTTCAGTCAACAGGAGAAAATGCATGTGCACATTTGGGAAGAAGTGCATGAAAATACGCAGAAATGTACGTACAAACCTGACACCTTTCCCTCACCACCCCCTCACAATATATTATGGACACAGATTGGAACAAGCTTTGAAGAAGAAATCTAGGAACCTTGAATGAGCTTGAATATTGCTGTTTAGGGTGAGAAAAGGAAACAGAGAAACAGAAACAGAACGAATCAGAAGGGGCCTCCCAGGACAACTAGTCTGACCCACTGCTCCAGCCGGCTCTGCTCACGACATGCCCACCATGTGCATGTCTAGTCTATCTTTGAACACCCTCACTGATGGGGCCTCAACCACCTCCTATGGAAGCCCATTCAATACCCCACTAATGGTTACCCTCTGTTTTCAGTCAGTCAGTCATGCCCTAATCCATCAGACAGTGCATTGGTCTATCCCAAAACTCCTCAGTTTCTCCACCAGGATATCATGGGGCACTTTGTCAAAGGCCTTGCTGAAATCCAGGTAAACCACATTCACTGCATCCCCTCCATCTAGCCACCTCAAAACCTTGTCATAGAATTCCACAAGGTTTGTCTGGCAAGACCTGTTTTTGCGGAAGCCGTGTTGTGTGGCCACCAGCCTTCCTTCCCTATCTAGCATCACTAGATCTCTTGCTATTATGAGCCTTTCCATTGTTTTTCCTACAGTGGACGCAAGGCTAACTGGTCTGTAATTCCCCATGTCCTCTCTGCTGCCCTTTTTGAAAATTGGGACCACTGATGCCACCCTCCAGTCCTCTGGAACTTCACCTGTTCTCCATGAGGCCTCAAAAATGGAGGCCAGCGGGCATGAGAGAACCCCTGCCAACTCTCAAAGTACTCTCGGGTGTAACCCATCAGGGCCTGGCGCCTTTGTAACATCCAATGCCCTGAGGAGCCCCTCAACTTCTTGAGGGGGGTGACTCTAATCTGTGCCTCTAAGTCCCCGGCTGCATCTAAACTCCTATGCGGATCCCCTCATCCTGCTTTGGGGAGAACACAGATGCAAGATAGTTATTTAGCATCTGTGCCTGCTCCCTCGTATTAGTCACTGGATATCCTTCCTCCTTATTTAGCGGTCCCACTACCTGCCTCCCCTTCCTCTTGCTATTTACATGTTGATAGAAGCCCTTTTTGTTGCTCTTGCTATTCATTGCAAGTCTCAGCTCATAATCAGCCTTAGCCTTGCAAAGAATCCTTCTGCAAGGGGCCTCCTCCTCCCTGTATACCCTTTTGTCTATTTGCCCCAGTACCCATTTCCTACAGAGGTTCCACTTGCATCTAATCCCTCTAACCACCTCTTTTCGCATCCCTGATGGCACTCTCCTCCGCCTCCCCACCTTACTAACTAGAGGTATCATAAAGGCTTGCACCTCCAAAACCTCCCTTTTGAGTGCTATCCACCCCTCCTCAACTCACTTACCTTCCAGTAACCTATCCCAGGAGACTTTCCCCAGTCTGGCCTTCAACTGGCCAAAGTTTATTTATTTATTTATTATTTATTTATTAAAACATTTATATGCCGCCCCATCGCAACAAAGCCTCGGGGTGGCTTACAGCGTATATAAAATACAATAAAACATTTAAAACCAATCTATCTATCTCCCCCCCAAGTTGGCCCTCTTGAAGTCCCAGCTTCTAGTGCTTGACCTGCTGCACGTCCCCAGTCTCCTGATCCCAAAGCGAAGGATGGAGTGATCACTCGCATGCAGAGCTCCCCTGATCTGTACTTCATGGCTGAAAATGGCTGCACAAACAACGCTTGAGGCCTACTTCAAGAAAGCAACTCCAGCAGCACAATCAAACCCCGACTCTCCAGCACCAGGTCCATCTCCACCATCACCAGTTAATGGTAGGCTTAATGTTACCGCAAGAATGCCCCAAACTGTTCTAAGGACTGTCTCTTTTATTTGTTTTTTACAGCACTGTGTACATACATTTCTCTCTCTCTTAAGAACCTGTAGTTACTTTATTACTACTGCATTATTATCATTATGACAATGCTGTATTGTGTTTAAGATGTGTAGTGAATCTGGAAATGTTAAGGGTTTTATATGCATAGAAAGGTAAAATATACTAAGGCAAACATTTGGCTTACTTCTCAAATCTGACTTACATTCAAGTTTGACTTACGGACATTCTCAAGAGCAGAACTTGTTCATAACAAATAGCAGAGGTGCTGGTGCTAGTGATCTGTGATGGCTGCCCAGGCAGTTCTGTTGCACAAAGACAGCTTTGGCATAAATCTAGGCTGGGCTCTGGTTGCTATAGCAGGCAAGGGCTTCAGTTTCGTGAGGGAGGATTTGAGTACTCATATTGCTGGTAGTTGTCTAAGGTGCAGAATGGACAGGGAAAGATTGTGGGGAGCTAAGCTATTGAGAGGGATCCTGTGATGGGGCTTAGCTTGGCCTGGCCTTGAATGATTGCTCGTTTATGGCAAGTCACTTTCCATCCATGTGGTCACTGTAGGGTAGAGCAGGGGTAGATATCCCCACTTTTTGGAAAGTGGGGATTATGGATCCGTGTGCCTGCTATATGGTAGGGAGATGGGGGCCAAATCCACAGAATGCAGGGGGCTACAGCTGGGCCTCTGCTCATCTCTTGTTTTGCAGGCATGCTTCACGTGTGGTTTCCCTTGTGATGAGATCAGTTGGAAATGGGGTTGGAAGTGTATATACTGGAGGACCACAAATTTAACTACAGGCTCACATTCACTTGATAGTGATTTGAAATACTGTTTCATTTGTTTTGGTCTGGTACAGTACTTGTTTTTAAAAGGAGTGGGTGAGTAGTACATAGAGATATTCAAGGAGGAATTAAAGGAATTTGCTACATAACTTTTTGTTGAAGGAGTATTCAATCTAAGAAGATTCCAGAAGAAAGGAGGAAAACAACTTCCTTCCCTTTCAGAAGATAAGGTGGAGATATAGAGTCCTGTTGGCTTAGTGCAAGGCCTTGAAAAGGACTGAGCAGGAAGTGGCAGAAAGGAACAATAGTGGCGGAGATTGAAGGAGGGTAGCAGACTATACAGAGGAATGCAGGACTGTTCACCTGATCACACCCTCTGAGGAAGGATTCAAACTGTGGAAGAGAGCAGTGATGGTGAGCATCCAAGCCCATCTGATTTAGATAACACTGGGCCCAAGCCCAGCTGATGTGTTTGAGGTTGCCTCTGACATGGCAGTGCCCTTGAAATCAAGTGAGTCAATGCGTCTGGGTGAAAGGGGAACATTTCCTATATCCAGAGACTGCCCTGGTGGGAATGGAGCCCCAGGGAGTATCTTCCAAATGCAGTTTAGGTTATCCACCGCTATGGGGCATGTTAGCAGCCATGACCAAAAGTAGCCTGGGTGCACTAGAACCTTTCACAGCTGGGGGTAGGAATGTGATAGGAAAGGACGCTCAGCTGAAATGAAAAGGGCTGGGGAATACATGGAGGTCTCCAGTGAATGCATTTTGGAGACACTGCAATGAAACTCTTGTTGGCTAATGAACCAAAGATACAGGAATAAGCATGGGAATATCATGGTGCAGCTGGCATGTTTTTTACTGAAAGGAGCGATCCTACACACTGGATCTGGATAACACTGCATGTCATGCATAGGATGAAGTTTGTTGGGCTTGCCAGGCTTAGCTATTGGCAACATGTTCGGAATAAGAGTGATGTTGAGTTCCACCTTGCCTCGGGACTAGAAGCAAACAGGACTCTGGCCATAATACATGAACCCCAACAGGGCTATCATGGGAGAAAGTGGCAGAAAAGGAGAAGGGAAGGACTACAGTCCCTCCTGGCAGTCATGCAGGGAGGTTGATGCTCTGCAATTCAAGGAAGTCTCTCAGTGGACTCAGTCCAGTGGGAACTGGTGCATGGTGACATCCCAGCTATCTGGCTTTGTGCAGGAATGTCAAGACTAGTACTGGTGCCACCACTGAGAGTTAAACAAACCCAGTTTCCTTGGCCCCCAAGTGCACTAAGTCTCTTAGGAGCAACAGGCCAAGGATCTTTGCAGTCTTCCTGCATCCTTAGGGGGCACAGCTCGCTTACAGATTTGCTCTGCATGTTGTACACAACCTGCGTGTTCAATCTGCATTAGTATGACCAATGATCGTGTGGTGAACCCCCTTGTGGGCCACCCCCGCTTCACTCCCAAAGTACACAGTCTTGGTTTTGATGAAACGGTAAAAATTTCCTTAGGGTTTCAGGAAAACATGCAAAGTGGAATAGAGGCTGGTCGAATTCAGAGCACAGTTTACGGTAGCAACTCAATGACAAATAATGAATAAAATAATAAATATGGTCTAGCTAGTACAACCCTGTGCAAGCTACCTACCTGGTTCTTTTCAGGGACGTCTATGGTGAAGTCCTCCTGATGCCTGCATGAGATGTTACCTCCCATTCTTTTGGGGTTACTTGCAACTGGTGCCTGTAGCCACCATACCAAGAGAGAAACACCCCCAACTTCCTTTCCCAGTGAAGTATATCTCCTTCAGTCACTTCCCCCTGGGTGGAGATTCAAGAAGAATTTATGGTCTTTTTGTCTGCTGACTATCTGGAAGTGGCTCATCCCCAGCTCTGAGATGGACTTTAGAACATTCCTCTTTGTTTAGGCACCTAGACAGTTTAGTAGTCAAGAGGTTTGCTAAGTGGAGGCACTTGGCCTTGAGATGACATCAGAGATGGCATCTGCATTGCACTTTCCACATTAACAGAGACCAGCAACTGATTCCAAATCCAAACTGGACCTTCTCAGTGGCCAATCTTCTTCCCCTCTCCCTGCTGCCATTGGCAGCAGCTTACACAGTGCACTGGGCTCTAGTCTTGGTGAGAGCCATGCAGTCCTTGAGCACAATGGCCAAGAACTTGGACTTTGGGCTCCTACAAGTCTGGGAAGCTGAAACCAGGAAATCTGGTAGATTTTTTGCCCAAACCTTCACACATTCCTAATTGCAAATATATGCCAGATACACCAGAGTATTTCAGAACATTTTATAAACTACAGAAAGGATTATTTCTGAGGATTATGAGAAGATCTGGATGGTTCTGAAAGATATGGGTACACTTCAGCACTTCATTGTCCAGATGTGTAACATGTATCATGAAAAAGAAGCCAGTATTAGGACAGAATATGGGGAAACAGAATGGTTTCCTATGGGAACAGACATTGGAGAAGGGTGCATTTTGTCTCCCTGTTTGATCCAGCTATATGCAGAAGATATCATAATAAAAGATGGATTAGGATCAGAACAAAGAGTGAAAGTCAGTGGAAGGTAAATCAGTAATTTAAGATATACAGGTGATACAATATTACTGGCAGAAAGCCACAGTAAATTGAAACAATGGCTGATGAAAGTTAAAGAAGAAAATGCAAATACAAGACTGCAGCTGAACATAAGAAAAAAATCATGACTAATGAAGAATTAAAGTACTTTACTGTCAACAATGAGGAAATTGAAATTGTCAAATATTTTTCATATCCTGACTAAATCATCAATTGAAAAGGATACTATAGCCAACAAAGGCCAAGCTTGAGATTTGGAAGGGCAACAATGAAAGAGCTAGAAAAGATGATGAAATGTAAGGCCATTTCACTGGAGATCAAGGCCAAGATCATACTGTATTTTCAATCACTATTTATGAGTGTGAAAGCTGACCTGAAGAAAATGGGTGTGCTTGAAACATGGTACTGGAGGAGAACTTTGTAAATATTCTGGAGTGAGAGAAGGATGAACAAGCAAGTTCTAGATCAAATCAAGCCAGAACTTGTCCTGAAAGTTAAAATGATAAAACTGAGGCTCTCATACATCATGAGAAGGCAAGACTCACTGCAGAAGGCAATGATGCTAGGGAAAGTCAAAGGCAGAAGAGGAAGACCAAATATGGATTGAGTCCATAAAGGAGTCCTTAAACTTGGAAAAGCTGAGTGGGGTTGTCATAGACAAGACATTTTTGAGGACTTTCATTCATGGGGTCGCCATAAATCAGAGATGGCTTGAAGGCACACAATGAGTATAACAGCAAACAACACCGATATAGCTGCTATAATATCATTGCCCTCAGGTCTGCTCATTTTTTGCCATTCTTACTCAGGCAGATCAAAGATTTTCTTGCCTTGGTAATTGGGCAGATGTTTTCCTGCAGCCCTGCCCCCTCTTTACCTGGTGGCCATGGCTCACACCATCTGCACAGAGGTGCAGTCTGAGGGAGAGCGGGCTTCTGTGCTCTGATCAATGTACATGCATCACTTACGTCAACCAGTGGGGGATTCTGGTTGTCCTAGAACCATTGTAGAGCTCTAGTAGCATATATTGGGGCCCTTCACAGTTTGTGCTAAGCAAGTAGATTGAGGCCCCCCTCCATCTTCAAGCAAATCGTTGGAGTGGGTTATCTCACCCAGTACTGCAGGGTCATCTGCTGTTCTCAGCCCCTATTTGAGCTGTCCCTCCATGCAGGATCCTTTCTATTTGAAGTCAGACCAGGAATAACAGTGCTCAGGAGGGCCTTCTTCCCACACAAGTCTATGCATACTTACTCTGAGGAAAGCTCCTTTGCCCCCAGCTGGGAGCATCTTCCCTGGTACATGGGTTTAGGCTTACAGCCTCTGTTGTTCTGCACAGTTGTGATGGTCAGAGGCAATAAGGCAATTTCTGAGGTAGGTATATGAGTAAAGGGTTGAGACACTAAGTGAAAATGGTTTCTTCTTGGTTTTTCAACCCTTGAGATTGGTGGGACCTAGCAGTGACCCAAATCCCACTGTCGCTTGCAATTGTAAAAGAAGCTTGTCTGCAGTACACACCACGTTTTGCCTCAAACACAATGAAGAGGAAAAAATCTTGCTAGAAATATCCTCTCCTCTCATGCTGACAGAAGTTATTTGCTAAATCCCCTTCATTTGGTGAGTGACAGGAGCCTGGTGTCAAGTGAGAAAATGACATGTAAATTTTATTAAACACCTCTCTCATCTCTGGATACCAATCCAGGTTCCAGAATAACACAGCAAATCAAATCCTGTCTTTGCCTTGCCTTAGGGCAAATAAAGAATCGTTTCTCCTTAATACCATTCTTTCCTAGTCAAATATTTTTCTGTTTAGTAACTGAAAAATTAAAATACAGACCCTGTGTTAATCCCAGGGTTGAGGTGCGGAGGGGGGGATATGTATTTTCAGCAATAAAGCTATATTTTATGTGGGTTGTGCCTTGTTCTGTTTTTCTGTCTTCATGCCCGGACAGCAGTGATGATTAGGTGCAGCATTAACTGGCAACTTAAAAATACAACTTCAGTAACTCATCCAGAAATTTTATTCATATGCCCATGGAAGGACCAGAGGTTTTCATGATAATGACTTACCTGGCATATTCAATGCACAGTGGTATCGTAAATAATGGAGTGCAATGGGTCGTGTGATTGAATGAGCAATGATACACAGTGCTGTCCTTCCCTAGGAGAATCAGAATGTTTTGCTGTGGCATGTGAAAGCGTATAAAAACTGATGGAGTTCACAGGGCTGAGGGGATAGTCTGGTGAATGGATGTTACCTGCGATCGCTGCTTGGTATTGCACTACCACAGTTGTGGCTGGAAAAGTGTGGCTCAGGTGGACAGCAAGACAGGGCATCTGAGGTAATCGTTTCTAGGTGGGAAGGCAGATGGTATGTTTCCTCTGGGCCTTGGTAAAGAAAAAAAAAAGAGGTAAACGTTGCAATTTTGGGGCTATTGGAGTGCTGAAAAGGCTTAAGTGGACAAAATTTGTCCAGCTTTAATAAATCAAGCACTACTTTGTAACTAAGGAACAGGAGATTGCCTTACATTTACATTACATTACATTACATTACATTACATTACATTACAGGGAGCCCCTATATTATAGCACGTCATCAATGTTTTTAGGACAAAGTATCATCCTGAAATGGCTAGAGGAGAGCATTTATATAACTGGACACACAAACATCCCTCCAGGGCCAAGGGATAGCTTTATAACTCATAAAATATTGTGGAACTCTCCTTTTTCAGGAGTCAAAAATGCCAAACTTTTTGTCTCCAATAAGTTCATTAAATGTCCATTAAATTAGCTTGGTGTACTGCGCAGGAAAATAGTGAGGAGGTTATTAAGGTTCAACAGGTAGAGCAGTGAATTTTCCCAGGACCCTAAAGAAGGGATACTTTCTTAAAGGCATGCCAAAGCTTCATGTCTTGTTAGGAAGCATACCAGAGATAATGGTCTTGAAACTGCCTTCCTCCACCATTCTGCAGGTAAGGACTGCCTTTGAAGTGAGAATGAGGCTGCTTACCTTACTGAAATGGCTTCTTTCTCAGGAAAGTTAAGTGAGGTGGCAGCTTGGGTGCATGCAGACCGATTACACAATAGTGGGAGACAGGAACTTTCTAAAATTCATGGCAAGAGGCACTGTTTTTCATCCTGGCAGGCGGGTGGGGTGGAGAGAAAAATGTATGTATCACTTGCATTTGGTAACCACTGCATTTGGTCTGCCTTTGGCAACTGTCCAGCCAAGTAGGGAAGAAGATTTTACCACACTTTTGCATCAGATTAGCAATCTTAAGAAGCAGGAAAAGTGCTACATTTCTTATCACTTCTTGGGAGGACAATAACAATGACTGCACTGCCAGTGTTACTATGTGCAAGCTACCACTTGTTAAACTGCCGACTATAGTCAGTCATGGTACAGTCATTACCAAATTACTTGGGAAAATGCACCATTTGTTCCCTTTGGCAGAGTTACTAAAGTGTTAAAGTAAAACCATTCCACACACATGTGCGTGGCAAATGGGATATTTTAATTTCCTTCAGAAAGCAAAGAATTTCAGAAACCACCATCTAAAGCATGAACAAAATGGTGGCATTTGGATGATTAGTAATGCTGATTATGCAGAAAGATATAGATTAACTCATGAGTGATGAATTATTAAAATACAATAAAGTACCAGCAATCATGCATGCCTTTTATACATTTTTAATTTTAAAAACCCAAGAATTTAAAATGTGAAACATATTGACATAAGACACCAACTTCAGTTACAAATGAAATCAGTTTTGCTACAATATCACTTATAAACTGCAAAAACACTCTTAATTGTATACTCTGTTCAGCAGAAATTGAGCATTTGGGTTCAGCATTTGTTTTTACACAACTAAGACTTCACAAGGTACTTCAATATTACCAGAGCAGTTTTAATGTTACAGGAGCAGTATAAGCAACATCAACCTTGATCAGTTAAGGATCATTTGGAATTATCAGTGATAAGTAGGATTTTCCAGTACGGGCAGTCCTTTGATATACCTTGCTCTCCTAACAGCAGGAAATGGTAAACTGTTTTTACTATCATTTTACCATCTTGTCTTGATCCCTCGGAGTATATAATTGTATATACCCCAACAACTTTCTGAATCATTTTTTTTTTAAATATGAGGCTTTTTTCAAAGCACAGAATGTCCAGAACTTCCATTCAATAGTATGCCCCTTCTCATAGGCTTCCTATACTACTTTGTCTAACTACCTATTAAATATGCTTATTTCTACACCCAGAAAGCAAAGCCAGCTACAACATTTAATAATTCCTGCATTAACTGTATACCACCAGCCCGTTCACTGCACCAGACTCTTTAAACTCTTCTACTGCTGTGCAGTATACCCCCGTGAAGTCACGGTTCAGCGTTCGCGTCCTCAGTCTTTCACAGAATTTTCCGTGCTTACTCGCTCGGAGATCATTTTCTCCGAGCCAGTCCAAATTGATCTCCTTGGAGTTCGGTTTGGACTTGCTCGGAGAAAATGATCTCTGTGCCTCCCCCCCCCCCACCCCCACACTGCCTGTTCTAAGGTTTCTGGTAATGAACCTTTACCACATTCAAAATTCACAGTTTTTCACAATTCGCAGGTGCTCTAGGAACGCAACCCCCGCAAATTTCGGGGGACTACTGTACAAGTTATAATTGTATTATCTACATACGGATAGTGCAGGTGATGTCATAGTTAACACAGCAACTATCAATAGTGCTTGTGTATACCATAGCCAGTAACAGTGCCAGAAGATCTCCCATTACCTAGACATATTTCTCTGAAAAAATACTACTAATTAGAGGAGAAAACAGTGCACTGTCAACATGTAGGTATCAGTGTCCTCAATCAGAAAAACATGACAATGAGTCCAGTGGTAATTCTCCATCAAAAGTTCCGTCAAGCCTAATCTCACACCCACATTATCCATGTTGGAGCTTCAACAACAAAGCTTTCCATTTGCATTTTGTCCACTGGCTCCAGCTGATGCAGCATATCTAATAGTTCAGGGATCCTCAAACTTTTTCAATAGGGGGCCAGTTGAAAGGTGGCGGGTACTCACTGGGAGTTCTCCCAATGAGTCCAAAACCATCTCCAAGTGAGCAAGCCACCACCTCCTGCCTGTGGCGAGTGCGTGTGCGGGCGACAGATAGTGGCATGGGCCGGATGAAAGGGCATGACGGGCCGGATCCGTCCCACAGGCTGTAGTTTGCGGACCCATGTAATAGTTGCTTGCATTTTGGATACAATTTAACCAAGTGGTGAACATAGTTGTAATCAGCTATCTAAGTCAGTCTCTTGGTCTGCTACAGCCAAAGGGGGCATTTCCTGTAAATAACTTTGCATCTGTGCTTTATCATACACTGCTTGGTTGTGTGTGTTTTCAGCAAGAAACAGATAATTGGGCAACAAGGGTAATGTTACAAATATATCCAACAGTGCTGACCAGTATCCAGATCCATGCATACACGGCAACTATGGGCTGTTGTTCTGTGCTTTAAAATGCAGACAAGCTCCAAAAAATGTTTGCAATATGAGACTCTGATCTTTAAGGAAAAGCTAAAGTTAGGATGCAATTGTATAATATGTGTAGACTGAAAAGACTTGCAACTCCCAGGATGCACCAGCAAGCATGGCTGGCTTGGACATGCTGAGCATTATAGGACTTTTTCTGCCTTAACAGTGGTTAGCAACCAGTGAAAGCCAGTTTGGTTTAGTGGTTAGGTGCATGGGACTGGGACTCAGACAACCTGGGTTTGAGTCCCCAGTCCGCCACAGAGCTCACTGGGTGACTCTGAGCCAGTCACGGACTCTCAACCCAACCTACCTCACAGGGCTGTTGCTGTGAGGAGAGGAGAGGGTTGAGAGGAGGAGGAGAATTGTGTAAGTCATCTTGAGTTCTTTAAAAAAGAAAACAAGTGGGATGTAAATCTACTACGCAACAAACATGCATAGGATTGCACCGCTAGAAATGGCATGAGAAGCCTTTGGTTCACCTCAGGTCAACAAAGATGGTAGCCTGCACCTCAGCATCCAACTAGAATGGGCACATAAATGCAATTCAACAACACTGGAAAGGAGTCAAATAGCACTTTCGCACTGGCTGCTCGGCATTCACCATTTCATTGCCTTAAAATGTTTATTCTTACAGATATTTAGCCATAGAATCCTGTTTAACCATAAACACAAATGGTAATGCACTTGAAATAGAGCTATGATCTGCTTACTGAAACTTAGAAGTTAGTGCAGGAAGTGACAGGTTAATGCTATCAACAATATTTATATGTAGTAGCTTTGCATTTTTCACATTTTTATGTTCAAAACATAGCCATCAGTCACATCAATAAGGCTCCATACAGACTAATCAATGGAGAACTGCTCTAGCTTCTGTATGCACAGCTTCTGCAGAGTTAAAATTGAAGATGAATAAACAAAAATGATGTTTTGCATATATTGAATACCACAGAGAAGAAGCTGGCCAACTCTGCTGGATGCTGGAGATCTTACATGCATTGGGATATGTGATATGGTCATGCCCTGTGGTGGATGATTGGAAGTTATTGTTCAAGAGCTAAACTGTGCTCTTGAAACACCTCTGATAATTGTGGAGGTTCAGGTGCTTTTGAACTATACTCCTGTGATCTGAGTTATAACAGGTGGGCAGCAAGAGTGGACCTGGAGCACTCTCACAGTTGCAAATAGACTCATACTCCAAATTTGGGGGATAAACACCCACCATACATCACTCATTGGTCTGAAAATTTGCAGGTCCTGCCACATTTGACACTATATCCTATAACTAGGCATGCAGCTCTCCACTGCCAAGGAGTCGGCTCCTTCCTTCCCAATTTTGTTGTTACTGTTGTTTGTAAAAAGCAGCAGCAGCAGCAAGCTCTTCTGCCCCCTCTGCCTTCTTAGTACCTTACTTCTCAGTATCCCAAATCTTGTTACCCATTCCAAGCTTATTATCCATTTTGGAATTAGGAGCCTACTAGTCAACAACATTGGCATTTTGGTGGCACATTAAGGCTTATCTTAGAGAGCTACTACACTGCAACTCAGCCTAGCAGACCTTGAGAGCAGAGGGAAGAAAGGGCTACAGACACTCCAGCAGGGCCCTGAAAACATCACCCCCCCACACACACACACACACCCATCAGCTCTGCATTGCCTCCCACCCATCTTGCTCTGTTGTTAGACTAGGTTGTTAGGTGTGTTTGTGCTCAAGGTGCATTTTGGGCCCTCTCCTTTCACCAGTTTTCCATTCTCAAAGAGTCTTGAGAGGTGAACTGGGCTCCTTTACAAAGGTTTATACTCTGATGTATCGTGACTGGTTATCTAGTTAACTGGGATCCAACCGCCCATGCCGAGGGATGGTGAAGGAGATGGCATTTGGTCTTCCTATTGTCCAGCAACTGTTTTCCATATGGGACTGTATAGATGGTGGTGGTGGTGGGACATCTAACACTTGGATAGACTTGGACTCCTGCCCTGCCCCCTGCCCCATAACCTGCATTCAAGGGTGCAGCTGAGAGGCAAAAAGGGGACATGCCAGGGCAGGGAGAAGCTGGGGCCAATGGCTATTGGTATCCCAGTTTCCTCCCCTCCCCTCCCACTCCCAGTGCCTTCATTCAGAGCAGTGGTCCTGCTGCTTCTTTTTCTCGCGAGTGACAGCCCTAGCATTCCCATGCCTCTTTTGTTGTATTAGAGGTGCTAGGACTGTCATCCCTTAGGTGAATTAATCAGTGCCCCTTGCTTGCTCAGAATCTCTCCACATCCCGTGGCCCCACTCTCACCAGGGGATTGGGAGGGGGGCACCGTGGTGAACACTGGCTTGCGGGGCTGTAGGGGCGTGAGGCAGTCTCCACAGAGCTCTTCTGCAACAGTGGTGGTGGTGATGGCAAAGCAGGAGTGGAGGGCCTTGGATGTCAGCTGGCTTAAAAGGCCCTGCAGGGAGGAGGATCCCAGCTTGGCATGCCACGGCTGTGTCATGGCTTTTCTGGCCCCTCTCTCTCCCGCTTACTCATCCCCGCTCTCCCCATGAAGAGGGCACTGCAGTGGATGGCAAGCTTGCAGGGCTGTAGTGGGAGTGAGGCAAGTTCCTCAGAAGTCCTATTTTACAAACTTTTGCCTTTTTGATCTCTTTGTTTATTTTGTAGTAGTAACCTATACAGGTAATTCCTGGGTTACAAACAAGTTCCATTCCTGAGACTATCCATAAGTCGAATTTGTATGTAAGTCGGATTTGATGAGTAAGCCAAATGTTTGCCTTAGTATATTTTACATTTTGATGCATATAAAACATTAAGAAGCACTTCCATATTCACTAAACACCCTAAACGCAATACAGCATTGTCATAATGATAATACAGCAGTAATAGAGTAACTAAAGGTACTGAAGAGAGAAAATCTGTAAGTATGTGAGTATACAGTATTGCAAACAAACAAATAAAAGAGACAGTTCTTAAAACGGTTTACAACTTTCTTGAGGTTACATTCTCTAATGTAACATTAACTGAAGATGATAGAGATGGACCCGGTGCTGGAGAGTTGGGGTTTGATTGTGCTGCTGGAGATAGAGAGGTGGGTAGGGGTTATCACTGGAGTTGTTTCCTTGAAGGAGGCCTCAAGCGTTGTCTGTGCAGCCATTTTTTTTCCTCACCATTAATGGTCTTGTAGCAGCTGGAGGCCTGGTTACAAGGGCAAATGCTAAAGATAAAACAAAAGTGAGCTACATGCCCTGAAACTCACTGACTTGGGTGCAGTTGAGCTGACACCCAGAACAAAAAGCAGTAAAGACTATATCTCTGGGGAACTAGAATACCACTGATCATGATGATGCATCCCTAAATGAATTGCATAGTTTCCTAGAGATACGTAGCATAGTTTTTTAGAGGTTGCCTTGACAATCTCTAGCAAAAAAACAAAAGCCATGAACATTTCTAGAAACTATGCAGTCACTGATGACTAGAGATATCCATGGATTTTCTAGGGATATTCATATAGGGTTTATGGTAGTATGGGTGTTCATAAGTACAGGTTGTTCGTAACCAAGGGACTACCTTTGATTGCCTAATGCCACCCCCCACCACCCCCTTTTTCATCACTGCCCCTTGGATTTTTCCACCAGTCCCAAGGGGGTGGTTCCACCCACTTTAAGAATGACTGATCTTGACTGTCTATATATAAACACCCAGTGTGAGGTGCGGTGGTAGAAGCAGTTGCTGCCAACATGGTTTGCTTAATTTGTTGGCTGTATGGAGGCCTCCGAGTTCAGAGGCTTATGTTCATCTGAAGCAGAGGGCACTGGGCTGCACCCTTAGTTACAATCCTGTCCTTGTCTCCCTGTGATTCCACCATTAGAAACCTGTTTTCAGCCTTTTCAAACCTTCATCGGTATATAAAATGGTACGCAGTATGCCTCTGAGCTGTCAAATCACCTGACTTATAGATTCCTTTAATATCACTATTCCCTCTTCCACCTCACTGACTGAAATTCTCCCATGCCTCCAGCTAGGAGGCTGTTGGGATTCAGAGCTGTAGATACATCCACACAAGAGATCAGTCATTTCACACTGCCAGTGGGCCTCTTCGCTATTCCAATAGAGAACCAATTGCACACTATGACTAATAACATTGACTGTGTGAAAGAATTATTTATATAAAGATTGAGAAAGGCCTCCTTGGATTTTGGGGCAAGACATTTACAATTTGGAGAAAGAACAGAGCGTAACGTAACTGCAAGCATCCTCGTCTAGAGTCAGGATCAGTAGGTATCCTCCAAATATGCCCTAGGTGCAGCTCTGATCTCTGAGAATTCTGGCACAAACTGAACTGGATCTGCACCTTTTGGACTGATGTGCAGAGCACAACCACCAGGTGTTGTACATCCTAGAGGATCCTACACTATTCCGGACTCAAAACACATTAAAATATATTCAAAGGGGCTATTTTGAGAGAAATATATATTTACAAATATGCATTTAAATATTGTTTGAATGCTTATTTTTATGTTCCTGTCCTCCCTAAATCACAGATTGATGAGGAAACAGGCTAGAATAGTGTTCTCTGCTGTCTTTGGGCGTCCCAGTAGCTATGCTACCTGCTTCCTCTTGGCATGAGGAGGCTTTTCTCCCTGGGGATACTAGAGAAGGACCAAACAGAGGAGGGAAGGATTCACCAAGCAGAATCATGGTGAACATCTAATTCCAGTAGGTGTATTCAGATAGCAGAGGCTTGCTCAATCCAGAATCAAAAGGGCTCCCATTAATGATCACTTGCAGAGCTGGACATATATATGCTTTATATGCTATGCATGTTACAGCTTGTTATAAGGTATAGGGGCAACCACACCAACTATGCCTATTCCTTTTTCTTACAAAAAACACAAATACTCTTTGCAGTAGTTTCAGGCTTTATCCTGATATCCTAGCTGAGACATCTAAATCTCCTGTTTCATTTGCATGGTTATCCAGTGAAATAGCTCCCAGTGTTTCTGTTTCTTGCTCGCAAACCTGGTGGTGAGGTAGGATTGGGAGCTTTACAAAGCAAGGGAAGAATTTATCCTATCTGCTGGGAAATTATTCAAATCCGATGACTTAGGTTTTTGTTCCACAGTAGACTTGCTTGAAGGCTAGAACGTTGACCATAATTAGTATTTTATCCAATTTTGTTTGCATGCCAATTTTGCACTGAATTTCTTTGCAATGAACTGAATTGAAACAAAAGCAGAAGCTGTATAAAATCCGTGCCCCTGCTGTTCTTACTACTGCAATAACTGAGGTCCTAGTCCCATACAGGAGCCCTGCATTTGCCCAATAGTAGTTACTAAGCCTTCACTGAGGTTTAACTAATGCCACAGTTCAAAAGATCATACCACTTGCTTCCCTAGGAATGAGGGCTTCTTTATTATAGACACAGACATAACTTACAGCATCCTCTGCCTTCTTTTACTCACATGGAGGATAATGGGTTACCAGAAAGACTATCACAATAGAATTCTCATAGCACCTCAAATGCTGCTTTTAGGAGACTTGGGAAGGAACAGATGTGCATAAGTTTATGAAATCCATGCTTGCTGGCTTACCAATAAAGAGGAGTGGGGCCTACTTGTTATATCCAAAGGAGCACATGAGGGAGGGAAGCCAAACCCACCCTTTACCTTCTGTTGCTGAAATTGGCAGCTTTAACCATTTGGCTCCAGGCTGGTTCACTTACAGGATCACAGCTGGGCTGGGACAAATTAGCTTAAGGGGCAAGGCAGGGGAAGGAGCAAGGTGACCTTCTCTCCTGCAAACTCATTTTGATGTAAAAAATAAGCCCAAATGCATAAGGCAAACATTTGGTGCTCAGCATATAACTAAGTACAGATAAATCAGTTAATCAATACATGCACATGAACCAGCTTGAAGTTAGAGATGGCTGGAGACACCTTCTACCAACTCCAGAGTGAGGATATTGGCACAGTGAAAGTAAACTGTGTGACTATGAGTGGGTCTTGTGGCAAAGGTACATCAGAATCTCCCTGATCCATTGACTCCATCAGATATGCAGCAGCTAGGAAGACTAAAAGTTTAAGACTGTCTTAGAGCACTAGCAGTATCCAAACGAAACAAAACACTATTGAGGAGTAGCTCATTCACTGGGAAAATTTTCTGCACTTTCACTTATGGCATGGACCAACACTAGGTAGATAAATAATCACCTCTGAGCTAATTTCATGAGATGCTCACAGCTGCTAAAATCTCAGATTGTTCTTCCCACTAATCTGCTCAAGAAAATGCCACGTCTTCCAGCCTTCTGCAGTTTCCCATGATGCCCTTCTGGGAGCTTACTCTTAAAGCAGCAATGTGGGATGAGGGACAGGTGTCCTTCCCCAGTAAGCTTGATGACCCTTGGCAAATGTATAAAGGAGCAAAGGCTGGCATTTCCTTTGTAAGAAGCCATTGTTTCCTCCTGTTCTGTCTCTTTCTCTGCCCCTCTCCTTTTGTTTGGGTTCCTGCTTGTCTCCCCATCTCCCTCTCTTTCACCTATCCTCCCCCACCCTTGAGCTAGTGCCTACTGCTTTGCTCCTATCCTCCTCCTTGCCACCTCACATCCAGGAATGTGAGGAGCTTCTTTACTTGCAGCTGCCCCACAATAGCCAGTCTCAATAAACCTAGCAATTAGGAGGGTGGGAGGCATGCTGACATCACTATTTGCTGGAAGTCAGGTAAGAGATGGCGAGCTCTGCTGCTCACTCAGTGGCAAAACTACTGCAGGCATGGCTTCTACTTTCTGCAAAATATAATAGACAAGAATAGTGGCAGGCAATTTGGGACTTAATTTTAGACCTCTCTCCTAACTTTCCATTAGCATTACCGGATCTCAGAGAACCACCTGAATTAGGGGCATGTCCCACATCTTTGCACCTCTATCCAAGACGCTTAATTTTCCTGTACGTACTGTACCTACATTGTCAGAAAGAGAAAGCAATGCAAAACAATACTGCATGCTTAACCTCTTTCTCCTTTTTCCTTGCTGCCCCCATGCACCTCTTCTATTTGTCTTCCAGTTAGCCTGGAAAGACAGGAAGAGGCAGCGTTGTGGCTTAGTGGGAAAGGAAACAGCAGATAAATTGCATAGAGGACATGTCAGCAGTATATTCTATAATATAGTGGGCCATCTGCTACAGGAGTAACAGTGATGCACCTGCTCACTCATTGACCCATGGCCACAGCAGGAATGTGTCCACCTAGCCCACATTTCTCACTGGGCACTTGGATATGGTGATAGTAGTACATCTGTCTTTTGTATGACAGTCACTGGGGCCCAGGCCATGTTAAATCAGCACCAGCAGTAGCTGCTGCCCTGCTTTATCCCAAATAGGCTAAAAAAAAGCCTGTCCAGTGGAATGTAGTAGCATCTGATGAATTAGACAAAACGTATATCTGTATAAGCATCCTGGTTCTTAAGGTGGTGGAAAAATGAGGTAACTGCCATGCTGTGGTTAAGCAGATCTGAGCCTGGTCAGTGCTAGGAGGGGAGACACCTGTGAATCACATGTAGCTGCCTTGCATTCCATGATAGAAAAAATGTGGCATATAATTATAATAAATAGTATTGCTGTAATAGGCTAATATGGCTGCCATCTCCAAGATAAAATAGGGACCCAGTCTAGCTGGGAATTAACTGGATGCGTTTCCCCTGGTTGTTTTCTTGCCCTTGACTTCTATAGCTTTGTGTGCGTGTGTGCATGTGTGAGTGGGTACAATAAGCATTCAGATGTTAAGACCCTTTCAATAATAACAATTATAATAATAGTTGCCATGCTGGATCAGACCAAGGCTCCTTCTGGTGCGATGTTCTGTTCACACAGTGGCCAAGGAGCTGTTCACAGGAAACCCACAAGCAGAAATTGAGCACAACAGCACCCTTCTACCCATGGGCCAGCAACTGGTGCATTGAGGAATATACCCACTGATATGGAGGCAGCATATAGTGGCCTAGATCTAGCACGCTACACTGACAGCCTTATCCTCCAAGAATTTGTTCAACCTACCTTTTAAAGTAGTCAGTGGACAGTAATTAAATGTCTTATAAATAAATTTTTCTAGTCATTGAACTACCACCAAACATATAAACAAAATTCCAAGAAAACCCATAATCAATATAGAACTAATGAATAAAATAAAGAATTTCCTCAGAGAAGGCCACTGGAAAGGAAGGGAAATAGAATTCATTGATCTATTAGGTCTGGTCTGCCATTTACACATGGACCAGGATGTGGATGGTCCTGTGAAAGGACGTTACAATTGCAAGCATATCCCTGTCTTCATATTTAAATTGCTACAGAATGAGTGTTTGTGTGTTGTTGTGCAGGTTCTGGCATGAATGCTTGGCTCCAATTCCACCCTTGAGCCAAAACAGCTTCCTCACATGCATGCTAGTAGTGGGTTGGGATCACCCACACCCTCTTATATACCCCCATACCCATTCATGCACAGAAACACAAACACCCAGATGGAAGATCTTTCAAGTTAAATTCCTGAGGTATGGAATTTCCAAGGGGATGACAGTGCTTGGGGAGGGGAAGCTTAATTCTTCCCTCTCAAGCTCAGACCTCCCCTGAAGATTGCCCTGTGCACTTGCAATTAAGTTTGGAAATAAAAGCCCCTCCTATGGGAGTCTTTTTTTTCCAAACCTAATTGCTGTGGGCTACTGTTTCCCTGCTCATGCTGTAGATGTGAATCAAAGTAAGAAGTACTAGAGAAGAGTCTTCATTTCTCAAAGGGACAAGATTCAGGGTAAGATTCAAAGCCCTGGTCTTGGAGGTTACTCGTGATGAAATTGTGAGGACAGTATTGAATAGAACATTTGATATGGTTAGTTTCATAATAAACAGGATTGATGTGAGAGCAGGCAAATTGAATGTGGCCTGAAATGCAGGAGTGGCCAATCCCAAATCCCAGCCAGGGGTTCCTCTGTTTAACCTGAATGCCACATACTTGCTGGGGCAGGTAGTGGCAACAAAGATGAGGGGGTATAATTCTGTCTTAGCTGGATGCATCGAAAGATATCCTGTGCAGATGAGAAGAAGTGGATTCTCTACTGCACTCTCTGCTGGAGACAGTCAGAGATGCCTGGAGACATGCCTTGCACAGACCCATGTTGCTGAATTTCTTTCAGTGGAGCAGTTGGATGACATTATGAGCTCGTGAGAAATTCTGTGCGTGTTGGATACTCCTCCGAGATGGCTCAGCTCAGCTGCAGACACTGCATTCAGGCATCCGGTCAGAATAGTATGGGCTTTGTTTAAGTAAATGAAAGTGTCTGCAGCGCACTCTTACAAAGCTGTCACTGATGATCTGAAAACAACAGCCCTTTGCGATAGGACACTGGCAATGTGCTTTTCTTTGTCTTGTGTTCTTTTGCATTGCCAGCACTGTCACCTTTTCTCAAAATAAATACCAATCAGGCTTGGCTCAAAGGAGGATATTCCTTCAAAAATCAGACGGAGAGATGTGTTCTCTCCATTCCCTGGGCTACAATTCAGCACCAAGTGAGCACGGCACATTAAAATTCTGCTGGCATTTACTGCACACCATAATAAACGCAGGCATCGACTAGGCCCAATATTAGTGATGGTAGTGGGAAACCATCCTTGCTTTTGGCTGCCTGAAGGCAGCTGTGATCCCCAGCTTGTCCTATCTGTCAGTCTATTTGATCTCCAAATGAATTGCTTTTGATAACAGCTATATAAATGCAGAACTGTTCCGCTGGGCCTTCTTAAATGAGACTCCTCTCTTTCATCTCCCAGTCATTTCAAAAAGCAGATAGACTTGTTAGAGGTTTTTAATGCAATGATTTATGTTTTATCTTGCCTGGTTTGAGGCAGCATTTATTTAGCACTAAATTCTTCCCAAGCCTATATATGAGGAGAAATGCTTGAACACAATATTTGCGTTTGTGTGTGTGCTTGTGTCCCCCCATCCATATACAAATCTCATACCTATAACATTTGAAAACCCACATACAAATGAATGCACACATGCAATTACATAAAAGTCAGTTATATAGTACCCATCTATATGAGTACAGAAATTGCACAGTAAGGAAATAGTGTGTCATTATGAATATGCAAACATTTTGTACCAAACACTACTATTTGTATACAGTGTTGAGTTCCTTTCTTCCACCCACCCACACACCCACCCATCTATCCATCCTTATAATTATTTTGTTCTTCCACAAAGAATAGAGCATTATAAATTTAATATTTGTGCAAAGAAAAGAAAACATCATATGAGATGCCTAAAACCTACATCTAGGGTAGGATTTACAATATGCCATAAGTTCTTAACCCGAAAATCTAATTTTCCAAATCTGCAATATATTCCTTCATTTTTTATATTTTTAAATTTATTGTATGATGTTTGTTGATGTTCATCACCTCGAGCATCTTAATTCTTAGGCATAATATGCATGTTTTAAATAATTAAATTAATAAAAGTAACTTCTTTTAAATGTAGACTCTTGTAAACAGAGCTTCCATCTATCCAAACGCTCAATTACCTGTAGGTTTTGGATTCCTCCCAGGCAATTTTTACAAATGAGGTTGTATTGCCTTTGAAAAGGAAGGAGAAGTAAAAAGATTTCCTTTAGGTTTCATGAAAACAAATTCCTTGCAGACTTGAATTAGCATATTTGTGCTGCTTATCTGAGAAAAAAATCAATTACACTGTGTAAAAAACTGAGCCAACTAACATCTTTTGGAAAGTTTTTTAATGGATTGTGCTAGGCCCAGGATTTTTCTCTGTTGTGTGCACATGAAAGATGAGGAGTGGTATGGATCTTTATTAAGGACAAGCTGCACTTTTGACTAAAATGGAAGTCAAAACAAGGTTTATCAAATCAGTGCAATCGCAATATCAGTTTTTAACAGTATCAGCTGCTGAAACTGGGCTTATCTTAAGGCATTTTTCATGCATCTGACAAGATGGAAGGGAATAACAGCTAATCACATCCTTTGAGAGAAGGACAAGAAGGAAGGAAAAGCTCTTGCAGAGATGGTCTGTAAAACATTTTGGACCAGAAAGTGTTGTGGGTTCAGCTTTGTGATGAAGCTTCTAAGAATGCTTTGAAAGAACATCTACTGAGACTCTTTTAGGTGTATATATTAAGACAAGATGCATGATTAAATTGCTTCTAGTGGTATTATTCTATGGCTCTATTATACATATAAGAAAGTTAATCTGCCTGATGTGCCTATACTTCCATATACCATGTATATGTTCATCATCCAGTGTAAAACATACAATTTATTAATGTATTAATTAAATATCTCATAAATACATTTTTTTAGGCAGAGTACAAGACATCATAACAACAACAAAACCCACAAAAATCCAAAGAAAAACAATCCAAGAACCCAAATAATAAAACTTAAACACCAAAATACTTAAACATTCTTTAAATATGTGGGAGAATTAAAAAAAAGTATTATACTGGCAGTAAAAATATATCAATGTGCATGCCAGGTGAGCTTTCTTTTGGAGAGCATTTTAGATGTGGGAGGGCACTACTGAAAAAGCTCTCTTTTGCAAGGGTATTACCAGAACATAGACCACTGCAACTGTGATCTTGTAAAACTCTAAAAAAACCCAAACCTAACTTTAGTGATGCTACCATTAAATATGCCCCTTATTCATCTTCAAGCAGTGCACATAGATGATACTCACACATTCACCTGCAAGTACAAGCAGTGTAGATTTCCCCAATAAATACCACTGTCCTCCTGACTTAAAATGTTCACACCCCAGAAGACAAAGCTACACTCACACATTTATTTGCAAATAAACAAAGCACACAGAACACCCCCCCCCTCCCACCGCCACCAATATTTCTCTGTTGCCCTACCACCAACACAGCCTGTTTCATAGCTTTAGCACCAGCCTGGGTTCTCCAGCAAAGCATCTGATCTGAATTTTCTGTCTTTACCACTGCAGCTGTGGCTCTGAGTGGAGGGCTCATTCTTCTCATCCCTGCACTAAACTGAGGTCTAGTGATTTTGTAGAAAGGCCACATGAATATAACCACATGGGAAGGGGAACGCAAACATGCTTATTGTTATGATGGTTTCACATTACAGCTCTGAAGATGCAGTTTGGTATTGTGCACATGTAAAGACATGTACACAGAACAAGAGCTGAAAATAGAACACTTGTTCAAGATTACACAAATAAATGGGCTTTTTAAAGGAAATATATTCATTGGTGTAAGTTTGCCTGTCACCATTTGTTTTAACTTTTGGTTTCTCTCTGGGAGAACCACTTCCCAACTTCTTTGACAGAACAAGCATCTCACCTATGTTAGGTGAGGCAACTGAATCAAGTTTCCTTCCGGTAACCTTTACAACTATTGGAATCTGTTGACTGCATTCACCAAGTTGTTAAAAGTTGATATTGCCCATTTGCCTAAAACACCTCAGAGACAACCTCACCATGGGAAAATCCATTAAAGGAATGAAGACAATAACTTCAAACTCCATCCCTAGGTGTGGATTAGTCATTAATAAAGTCTTCCTCCCCCCTCCCCCCATTACATTAAAATAAGATTAAAATCCACTAGAAAAATGCTTGCTTATTGGAACTCAATTCAGTTTTTCCTTGCAATGTTTATATGTTTATCAAATGTCAAATATCAGATTACCAATTTTATGGTAAAACAGAACTGTTTATTAAAAATTAAAGTAATTTTAAAGAGATTTTTATATGGTATTTATTGTATTTTAGTGCCACATTGGCTCATTTTGAAATGTGGCTCCTGTGGAATTTTATTGTGAGGTTTTTACTGCATTTTATGGTTGTTAGTTTACTGTTGTAAGTATGTGTCAGTGCTCTTCCACTGTGCTGCTGAAATCTGAAGCAGTGGGAGCAAAAATGCATGCAGTGAGCAGAGGGTTTGGGAAGGGAGGAAAGCGGCCTCTGTCCCACCCTGTTGGAATCGCTCACAGCTCTACTATATCACTGCTAAGGTTCCTTTAACAGAACCTGGACTTCTTACAAAGGCAAATGTGACTGTAGGCACACTGATCAAACAATATAATAAGGTTTGGTACTGATACAGTCTATCTTATAATATATGAGCTTATTTACCTAGTGCACCTGAAAGAAGAGTCACCAACTCAGAAACAAAGAAACAGAGTGGACATGACATGCCTATTTCATGACTTGAAATGCATTTGGCTGAATAAAATCTTCAAATGCAACTTTGACACTTTCTCTTCTTGTGACCTCACACATTTCCTTCCCTGCTCACTAAGCCTGAAGAGGTCTAGTGTTGAAATCAGAATGTTATCAGGCATCTGATAGTCTGTTAAAGCGGACACTAGTTAAAGTGACACTAGTCTGTTAAAGCTTAGGCCAGTGGTGGTGAACCTTTTAGAGACCCAGTGCCTAAACTGCAACTCAGAATCCACTTATTTATCACAAAGTGCCAACACTGCAATAAAATCTGAATATGCTGACCAACAGCACAAGGGGGCAAGGTTCCACCGACCACCAGCTTTTGGCCGGCCCTGAAAAAGACATCTGAGTTTATTTCCTACCTTCTGCTAAGATCACAACAGGTTGTGCAGACTCGAACTGGCAACCTTTTGATCAACCAACCTAGTAGCACAGCAGTCTAAACCACTGTGCCACCTGCATCCTGCTAAAATTACAGTCCATGCAAATCCCTGGCAGCTCACTGAATGGCCATGCGAAAGCTCAGGGAGTAGCGGCTAATGAATGACGTCATTGCCTGGCACCCTTAATCTTTCTGAATGTGAGCACGGCTGCTGGGGCGATCGTGTGCCAACAGAAAGGGCTCTGCATGCCCCTTTGGGCATGCGTGTCATAGGTTCACCACCACTGGCTTAGGCCATAATAAATATGTTATTCTTTAAGGTTTTTCTAAGGGGATGCCTTTCATATGTGTGGTCCACCTCAGTTCATAGTTCATTGCCATGACAAGAGAACACAACAAAATCAAGAATACAAAAATGGGTTGTCTGGACCAAGATAAATAGGACAGAATACAGAAAGTTTCCAGCCCATATGCAAAACAAACAATAATGAATAAATTAAAAAAGGACAAGCTGCACTGTAGATGAAAATATGAATATTCATATCATGTCATCTTGATTTCTGTGATGTCAGTGCAAATTATGAGAATTTTACTACAACATGCTTGTCTCTGTTTTCCAATAAACACTTGATTTTTCTTATGACAGGAATACAAGGGAATTGAAGAAATATAGTATATCTAGCTCTATATCTAGCTCCATTATAAATAGGGTAATCATACCCTATATCAGTGATGGTGAACCTTTTAGAGACCAAATGCCCAAACTGCAACCCAAAACCCACTTATCACAAAGTGCCAATATTGCAATAAAACCTGAATACTGAGGTTTTAGTTTAGAAAAAAAACAACTCACAGCCAGTCCAAGCAAATATATATATGTCCTTGGCAATGCACTGACCGACCATGTGAAAGCTTGAGCAAGTCGTGGCTAATGAGTCACAGCTCGTGATGTCATCACCTGGCACAGCTACTCCTTTCTGAGCATGCACATGGCCCCTATGTGTGCTGCTATCCGATGCTCAGCTGCTGGGGCAATGCTGGGGTCACTTGGCTTGCATGCCAACAGAGAGGGCTCTGCATACCCACTGTGGCACGCGTGCCATAGGTTCGCCATCACTGCCCTATACCATTCTATCTCTGTAATTGCAAGGCCCCAGATCATAAGAATGCCTCAAATTATGCATCATTATTATAGTAGCTGACTTATTCAGGTAGAAGACATTTGTTGGATCTAAAGCCATACTCAGGCACTATCCTTTGCACAAGTAAAAGCTACACAAGGGGCAGCTTCTCCTGCTCCCCTATCACATCCTTCGCCACTCTCCCACCGTTGGCCATGTCTAGGCTGGATATTTGCTACAGGGATTTGCCTCTGTGTTTGGAGGCTAGCCCCATGATTTTGGGGAGGGAGCTATGGCTAGGTGCTTTGCATGCTTGAAGGTCCTGAGTTCAATCCCTGGATTTCTAGGTAGGCCTGGAAAAATTCCTGGGGGAGCCATAGCTGCCAGCCAGATATCCTTGGTGAGGCGGATCATTGTCTACCCAGGGCTAATGTCAGACTCAGAAGAAGGCAGCTACTAACCACAATGCAGTGACAAATGTCTGGAAGACTCCCCTTGAACAGTTGTATCCCCTGCCCTGCTCACCTTTGGATGGCACTAGCAGGGCTGGTTGGTCTAAGGGTGCTGCTTTCTTCTCAGTTTCGAGGGATTGCATAGGAGGGCTGAAGGTAAGTGAGCATCCTTCTTTTAAGGTGCCAACTGAATATGCAAGCAGGACTCGAGCAACTCGAGTTCTTGTTTTGCGTCAAGTGCCTTCATTTTTATTTTGCATCATTTTGTTGTTTGTTTATTTCTGCTTTGTGGCTCGTAGGAATGGATGGTCTATCCATTCGTTTGCCTGTCTGGCTGTTTATTTTGGGAGGTGGGAAGGTGAGGAGAGAGGACATGCGCCTATTTTCCCAGTGTATAGTACCACTTATTAAAAATCTGTTGTCCTGACCATTGTCACTGCCATTTGAAGCCTGGTTTATTTACTTGAAAATCTGATTTGTTTCATTTTATTACTGTGTTTGCAAAGTAACTGATATCAGATTCTGTGGGAAAGAACTGCCATTTGCCAGCAGGCTCTGATGGCTCTGTCTTTGTCTGCAGGCCCGATTTTGAGGCCTAGTCTGCCCTGGGGGCTCCAGCAAAAATAAGATTACTGGCAATAACTGCTTCAACTGCTTTGAATAACAGGCACAACTCAGAGAGCATAAAATTAGCATAAACACAGCATCAGTGTGTTCCCTCAGAGGATTCGAGACAGGCAGGATATGGAAAATTGACTGAAATGGGGTCAGACAATGCAGAACTCTGAAACACAGGCAGTGCTGAGAAGAAGAAAGGCAGTCTTGCCTTCTTCATGTTTTAGCAAAATAGCCATGCAGTTTTAATGGCAAAGATATTCAAAGTGACAAAAATTAAAGAGGCAGCCACTCCACCCTCTTGACCAAACCGACACTGTGTCCTCAGCCAAATGATTAACTCTGCCATATTTTTCTCTTCCTGAGGGTAAAATAAGAATTATAGCAACAGTAAACAAAGATTCCACTCTCTGTTGAAATTGATTTTTTTCCTTTTCTTGTGGAAGTTAATTTGAGCAGGATGTACTGGGTTTGTTCATGAACACTAGAACAGCATTTTAAACAATTCCATCTCTTTTGATTGATCAAATATTTAAACCAGGGATGGTACCGACAGATCCAATAAAGAAGAACAATAACTGAGAAAGCAAGTATGCTACATCTCCTAAGCAGGGGGTATAATTTTGCTAGTCCAAAAACAAGATTGCACATGCATTGTGCAGCACCAGAATGATCAACCAGAAATGAACTGCATGCATCTCTAAATCCTGATATCCTCGTTCAGACACCAGCATTTGAAGGATCTGAGAATCATATATTTGGGAACAAGTTTCAGCTTCATACATCTCAAGACAAGTCAAAGTGACCCAAGTGTGAGGCAATATGTACTCAGAGCTAATTGTTTAGCTAAATTCAGTAATACTACATTATATGGACTATATGCTAGATTAATAGGCATAGCTTCACCCAAAGAATCCTGGGAACTGTAATTTAATGTGTCGCCAAGGATTCTCGGTTGTAGACCCTTGGACCTAACTAACCATTACTCTTAATAATCAGTATGTGGCCATGTCTGCACCTTTGTTGCAGTTGAATGTAGGCATGGGGCAGGGGAATATGCAGATCAGAATGCTAGTGTAGGGCACAAAGAGGCTTTAAATGTTTGACACTGCTGCAGTGCCAGTCTAGAATGGTTTCCTCACTTTTGCAATCTGGATTGCCAAAAGATTTGTTTGTTTTGATAAATTGGGCGGGGGGGGGGGGTTGCATTGCAATTGCCAGCATGCTCCCACCCTCCATCTGGAACCCATGTTGCTCCATGCCACATAGCAAAAGTAGTTTTGACTTTCAGTTCTTACCCTCCACAGAACTATATTCTTAGATTTTTCTGAGGAAAGAGAATGATTTAAACCAGTTAGTCTGTAGGATGGATAAGCCTTAGGTCACCTGTGGCTTTACGGACAAAGCATGCATTCACAGCAGCACTTATTGCAGAATGCATTCTGATTGTGATATGGTATACACTGGACCAGTGTGTTCCATTAGATCACAGTGCCACCTAGAAATTATGCCATGGCAAAGCCAGAAAGAAAATGCTTTTTATATTGTGCTTGGAGCTTAATTCTGTGAGAAAGCCAAATGCAGATGCAGCGGATTTACAGCCTCATGTGGAAAAGCCCTATGCAAATAGTTTGGGAATGTAAATTGGCAGCTTCCTCCTCGTCCTCCTCCTTCTTCTTCTTTTCAAAGACCGTCACCCATCCAGCCTTCTTCAGTGCCATGCAATATGGAAAGCCATTACTCTCTTTCCTTCTCCACCTGGATACAAAATATAGATTAGGAAATGAAGTCTGTAGACTGATCCAATAAATTGGTTGATTGACTGATAACTAGCAGTAGCTACTCTTCCTCTGAAATGTCAGTGAGGATCGTAGAGAAGTGAAACTATTTCATTAATGAGAGATTGTGGGAACTTAGGAAAGAAGCAGTGAGAAAAAGATGACATCTCATTAATGGCAGCAGTAGGAGGGATCTGCATTGTCTACTTCTAATTGGCTTTTAGGTGTTAATTGTAGGTTTTCTCCAGCTAGGTAGTTAGAGATATCTGAACTGCTAGGTCACCTGTGGAGACCACCTGATTTTTGATGGTTTATTCTATGAGCTGTTCATTGGTGTGGTTTTATTGTTTGTGCTTTTTGATGTTAACCACATTCAGTATGTTATGCGAATTAGAAAAACAAGATAAAAATAATAACAATAAACAGTGACCGTTATTTAATTTTGAACTGAGTGAGAAGCATTGAGAGAGAGATTATTTATAATTGTCATGGTTTTTGAAAAGAGGAAGGTTTTCAGACTCATTTTGACATTTTGATGATAGTTGATATACTTATATCCCTTCATTGCATTGTTTTTGCAATGCTTAGAATACTTGAAGAAACAATTTGAAAAGACAACAAACAGCAACAAAAATAGTAAGAGCATATATAGGTACAATAGCTAAATTTAATGTTAAAAACCAGAGATACAGCAGCAAAAGTCTCCTCAACTTGTCAGGTCAGATGCCTGCCAGGATAGTGATAATAATAAAAAACAAGCAGAAAGGGAGTGAAGACTCCCAAAGCAGGAACTTTCAAGATCTAAGTGCAGACATTCCAGTGGATGGCATCCACCAGTGGGATAATGTGTGTAGCACTCTTTTCCATCTCTAGATGGCGATTTGTAATAGTTGAATACACTCGCAGTGGTCTGCTTCTGCACACAGTTGCAGAAGATAACCCCTGGAAGCAAGCTGTGATGTAAATGAAAGACATGCTGAAGGTACAGTTGCCCTCATTCATCATGACTTGGAATCCACAGTTAATGCAGAGTCATCAGTAAAGGTGCTGAAAGCATCATCTGGTCCGCTTTTGTTGGATGAATTTCAGTCATTAGAGCCTGAAAATATGGACAAGATGCTTGACTGTGCCTGGCCAATTGCTTATTAAATCTAACTGGGAGAGCTTCTCCATCTAGGTTCAAAAGGTTTTAAGTGTCACATTGAAAGAATGAATGGTTCCAGTTTCTTTAAAGGAAGCCCTAATTTGACCACTCCTGGAGAGTGGGGAGGGAGGACCTGCAGTAGGCATTTTTTACTGGCAGGTAATGGCTGACTCACTAGTCATATGGTCACCCAGACTGTCTGCCATTATATGCTGGATTTGTTCAGACAAGTTTTTTCTCTCACACACACACTCACAAACACACATTTTTTTCCTGAGATACTAACTTACTTACTTATTTATTTAAAATATTTCTATGCCTCCCCCATTGCAACAAAGCCTCGGGGCGGCATAGAAATGAACATATTTGTTCAAGGATAGGCTAGACATACACATGGTAGGCATGTTGTGAGCAGAGCTGGGTCAGACTAGGTGGCCTGGGAGGCCCCTTCTGACTCTCTCTGTTTCTATGTTTCTATATGTGCTAACTCTGTGGTACTATTTTCAGTGGGGAAATACTGGCGTCAGTGAGCTGTGAGTCTGAGAATGGGTATTGGTACTGCGAGAGGAAGTGTCCTATTGGGCTTCAACAAAACAGTAGCACCTCTGAAAAGATGATAATAAACTGGATCAACCTTCAGTTGATTTCCTGCCTCCTTTACTTCATGGCCTGCCTCTCTCTCTCTCATTCTGTGTGTGTGTGTGTGTGTGTGTGTGACTTGCCCAGTGAACTGGAGACTTAATACGTTGCTCCTGTCCCCTACTCTTTCCTGGTAAGAAACAACTACCTGAAAATGCACCCACACTTGTATACTCAGACATAAACCACATTAGCTTCAATTGCATTTGTCTTCAATGGCACTTACTGTTATGGGGAGGGGTTGCAATTCTTCATGGGTGGAGGGGAATGGGATTATTGAGCTTCACCCCATGGCAAGTGAAAGAATAATAGCAAGCAGCACTATAGCTTCTGCCTCTTCTCTCCTCATCCCCTTTTTCTTCTCCATGCATTTTTGTGAGGGAGCAGGAGGGGCTGTCATTTTCCCTTTTAAAAAAATGCCCCCTTGCACTTGTGCATAAATAATAGGGGGCAACTCTTGTGTTTAAAAGGGCTATTTCCTTGCACACATCCCCTTTCCAACTCCTCCTGCTTCTCCTGCAGTTGCATTTGTGTGTGACACTGGATCACCTTTTCAACATAGTGGAAACTACACTGCATTCATTAGCATGCACTCTAGCAGTGGCATCTTGCATCTTTTCAACACAGTGACAACACACTCTGACCTGATAAAGGGAAGGGGCTCTAGTGTAAATTCCCTCCCCGCATCATGAAAGGTAGCCTTCAGTGTACTCAAATGATGTTAACAACTGTAAGTCAGTGGATAATTTTCTGTTTCTGAGCAGTTTATCTGAGAGGGGCCTGGTTGGGCGACTGTGGTCAGTCCTGGATGAAACTAATTCCCTGGATACATTTCAGTGAACTGTCAGGCTTGGTTTTTGAACAGAAATTGCCATTGTAATTCTGTGGAATGACATGTTCAAGAAATACAGGAGGGAGTGTGATCCTGTTTATTCTCTTAGCTCTCTCAGTGGCCATAGGCTGCCTGGGTTGGCTATGGGAGGCACTTCTTAGCAATAATTTTGCTCATACAGTATTTGAATGGCTGTTTTCAGAAGCTGGTGTTAGGGGAATGACACCTTTGTTTGACACCTTGGAAGTGAGTTCTGTTAGGCTCTATTCTTTCTTAGCACACATGTGAACGGACAGCACTGGGAGCAGTCATCTAGATGTTTAATCTGAAGTTTCATCAGGAAGAAGTTCTGTGGCTTTATCTCTCTTTTTCATCAGAGGCAGGTGTGGCCACAGCTCTCCTGGACCCAGGACCTGAGTGTGGAAATAAATACATGAAAAAATTGGGAAAAAAAGAAATTTAATCCAGATAAGACAGGATATTTGGTCACAATTTTCCACGTACTTACCTAAACCTTAAAATCTGCTCCAAAGGCCATGTACCTGACATCTCCACTAAATGAGATGTGGCAGGCAACTATTGCAGATTAGACTTTTCTAGCAGTTGAAGTCCAGTTACAGAAAAGAATTCCCAGAGAAGTTTGCCTGATGCTATCCCTGTGATAGGAAGAAAATTGATGTGTTTGAAACATTGTGGAGGAGAGCTTTGGGAATACCCTGGACCAACAGAAAGACAGATTTTGGTCCTAGATCAAATCAAATCAGAACTTTCTCTATAAACAAAAATTACAAAATTGGAGCTTCAGACATATCATGAGAAGGCAAGACTCTTTGGAGAAGACAATCAAGTTTGGGAAAGTCAAAGGCAGAAAATGAAAGGGAAGACCAAATATAACATGAATTGAATTCATAATGGAAGCCACAGCCTTGGACATGGAAGAACTGAACTGGACTATCGTGGACAGGACATATGGAGGGTTTTCATTTATAAGGTTGCCATAAGTCAGAGATGACTTGACAGCACATACTTACAGATTTGTGTGATTTTTTTCAGCACTACTGGTGAATCTGTTCACCTAGTCCTTTTAAATAACTTAGATTCTAGGCATCTCACTTTTTGAAAGCTGTGTGCTTTTTAGGTTTGCTATGGATGATATCTGTGTATTTTCTGTTGCATTTTGTTTTATACTAAATTGTTTTGTTTACTTTAAGCTGTCTAGAGAACTTTATGTTATGAGATGGTATATAAATGTTTTTTCCTGTGGAAAAAAGTAAATAAATACATTTTTTCCACAGGAAGAAATGAATAGTAATATCTGAACCTCTGTGCCTTCACATTACTCTGTTGAATTTGGTTAATGTATTAAAGAACAGAAATGCCCTTAGGTATTTTGTTGTGCATTTCTTTTATTTCTTTTGTATTTTTAAGGTAGATGATAATGCACACTGTGATACAATTGCTCTTTCAATTATTTATGATCAATTAATTTGCTTTAATAACGCTATCTTTCTCTTTAATAACGCTCTCTCCTTCTCTCCATACGTTTCCTTTTTTTACTGGTAAGGTGATGTTCATTCAGAAATCATGAGTTGGAGAATGGTAGCATATCAACTTTTTTGTGGGAGGGGGAACAAAAATATTTGACAATCTGTGTAATGGAATTGCACAGATTTGTTTGTTTCATTCACTCAGTTTCATTCTTCATACTCTGAAAAGCTTAAAATTGGTAGTAGTGGATAATCGGACATCATTCTGAGTCAATCTGGAGGGGGGAGGGAAGATGCCCCCTGACTGGTGGCCACCATTTTTTGTGGTGACTGCTATTTTTTTCTTAGACAGTCCCAAAATGACACTCTGTGTGAAGCATTCTTGGGGCATATAAGTTCTAGCCGTCTTCCAGAGGGAGAACCTCTGTTTCTGCCTACTATGTTATACTTCTTAAAGAAAAATGAGGTGCTGCTGCTGCTGCTGCTGCTGAAACGGTATCTTCCTCTTGAATTACATACATGCTTGTGTCTACTGCGCATCTGCTCCACACTATTTAGTTTTATTTCAGCTGTTCCTGGTATATAATTGTTTTTATTTTGTTCCTTATTCTGGGAATCTATTTATTTTATGAATTTATATGGCACCTTTAATTACTTTCTGGACCCTGCTATCTACTCCCAGCTAGATTCGAATTACCTATGTAGAACAAGTGGTGACAACAAAACATCCCCCCCATGCAGCAAGGTAACAAAAACATGATTCAAAACGGGACCAGCCAGGGTACTACACACGGCTGTGGAATGTAATGTGGAACTGGTAGCATCCAGGTCAAAACAAATGGGAATAACTTTGCCTTCAAAGCGTTTAGCACTTTAAAAAATTCATCTTATATGTTATTGAAACCCAAAAGAGAAAGGATCCAGAAACTGCTGCAGCATTCTAAAGCAACAATGTTCAAATTCACTGTATAATGAAATTATATTTCTCAGGATCAAATGTGCCTTAGGCAAGAATTAAATAATCTAAATACTTGGAGATTTGCTTCCCTTAGTGGTACTCCACAATCTGCTTCAGTCTGAATAGTCTGCTTCAACCTGCTGAATGGTAGGTTGAGACTTGATTATTTTCCCTGTGCCCCTGTCTTGAAATTTTGTTCTTAGTCGCGAAGTCGTGTCCGACCCATCGCGATCCCATGGACAACATTCCTCCAGGCCTTCCTGTCCTCCACCATCCCCCGGAGCTCACTTAAGCTCACACCAACTGCTTCAGTGACTCCATCTAGCCACCTCCTTCTCTGGTGTCCCCCTCTTCTTTTGCCATCTATTGTTCCCAGCATTAGGCTCTTCTCCAGGGAGCCCTTCCTTCTCATTAGGTGGCCAAAGTATTTGAGTTTCATCTTCAGTATCTGGCCTTCTAAAGAGCAGTCAGGGTTGGTCTCCTCTAGGACTGACTGGTTTGCTCTCCTTGCAGTCCAAGGGACTCGCAGGAGTCTTCTCCAGCACCACAATTCAAAGGCCTGAATTCTTCGGTGCTCAGCCTTCCTTATGGTCCAACTTTCACAGCCATACATTGCAACTGGGAAAACCACAGCCTTGACTATACACACTTTTGTCGGCAGGGTAATGTCTCTGCTTCTTAGTATACTGTCTAGATTTGCCATAGCTTTCCTCCCCAGGAGCAAGCGTCTTTTAATTTCTTGGCTGCAGTCCCCATCTGTGGTCATCTTGGAGCCCAGGAAAATAAAATCTGTTACTACCACCATTTCTTCCCCATCTATTTGCCAGAAAGTGATAGGACCAGATGCCAACTTTTGCACTTTCCTCCTTCACCGGCATCAAGAGGCTCTTTAGTTTCGCTTCACTTTCTTCCATGAGAGTGGTATCGTCTGCATATCTGAGGTTGTTGATATTTCTCCTGGCAAGCTTAATTCCAACTGGCGATTCATCTAGCCCCGCCTTTCTCACGATGTACTTTGCATAAAAGTTAAATAGGCAGGGTGACAGTATACAGCCTTGCCGAACTCCTTTCCCAATTTTGAACCAATCAGTGGTTCCGTGTCCAGTTCTCACTGTTGCTTCTTGACCTGCGTATAGGTTTCTCAAGAGACAAATACGATGGTCTGGTACTCCCATGTCTTTAAGAACTTGCCAGAATTTGTTGTGATCCACACAATCAAAGGCTTTAGCATAGTCAGTGAAGCAGAAGTAGATGTTTTTCTGGAACTCCCTAGCTTTCTCCATGATCCAGCGTATGTTGGCAATTTGATCTCTAGTTCCTCTCCCTCTTCAAAATCCTGCCTGTACTTCTGGTAGTTCTTGGTCCACATACTGCTGCAGCCTAGCTTGTAGGATTTTGAGCATAACTTTGCTAGCATATGAAATGACTGCAATGATGCGGTAGTTTGAATATTCTTTGGCATTGCCCTTCTTTGGAATTTAAACTGACCTTTTCCAATCCTGTGGCCACTGTTGAGTTTTCCAAATTTGCTGGCATATTGAGTGTAGCACTTTTTTTTAAAGTAAGTTTTATTATTATTTTTCTACCAACTAACAAAAAGAAACTAAAAACCATCAATCATCAGAAACATCAGACCTACTGGGTCAGCCCCCCATACTTTTTTAAATAGTAATCCGTAAACATATTTAAATCTATGTATAGTCTCGTTTCTTTAGCCAATAATAAAAAGAGTTCCAAGTTTGATAGAAGTATGTATCCTCTTTCTCCTTCAGAGACAAAGTCAATCTGTCTTTGTTGTGAGCTGCCCTGAGGCTTCGTTGCGATGGGGGCGGCATAAAAATGTTTTATATAAATAAATACATCTCTCCATTTTGGCACAGTTCAAGATCTTTTTTAAAATCAGTTCATCGGTAGGTGGTTCTTCACTCCTCCAATGTTGGGCAAATGCAATCCTCGCTGCAGTAATTACATGTAGAATCAAATACATTGCTTGATTATCAACATCATCAGGTACAATGCCTAATAAGAAAGCTTCAGGTTTAAATATTAAAGGTTTTTGTAACATTCCCTCAAGCCATTTATGTATTTTAGCCCAGTATTTTTTTGCCTTATCACAGGTCCACCACATATGATTAAAGTACCTGGTTTATGTTTGCATTTCCAACATCCATTTGACATATTTGGAATGTGCTAATCTTAGCTAATCTATTTGGTGATAGATACCATCTATAAAACATTTTATAAAGATTTTCTTTATATGAGGTTGGTAATTTTACTTTAATATTTCTTTCCCACAGCTTTTGCGATTTCTGTAGCTCAATATTATATCCAAAATTTTGTGCCCACATTATCATAGTTTCCTTAACTTGTTCATCTTCCATTCTCATATCTGAAAGAAAGTTATACAGTCTTTTAATCATTTTCTCATCTGATTTTAAGATCACTTGGTCAAATGTTGTTAACTCCTTATAAAAACACCACATTTATAATCTTTAACATATCTCGACTGAACCTTATGTCACTAAGAGATATTAATTCCCTGCTCTTGTAATTCTTGGTTCGGTTTCAATCCACCATCATTATCCAGAATATCATCATATCTCACAATCATATCAAAATTCAATGCATTTGGATATACAAGAGCTTCCATAGGTGAAAGCCATCTTGGTAATTTAGTGTACAGTTTTATTTATTTATTTATTTGGACAACTTGTATGCCGCCCCATTCGCATAAGCCTCGGGGCGGCTTCCAATACATAAATAAATATATTTCTAAACAAAATACATAAAATACTGGAGACATCCTGGTAGCAGATTTAAAATCAATAAATAAAATCAACAGTTAAAATAACATTTAAATAAAAAGGTCTTGGCCTGGTGCCAAAAAAAATAATGACAGCGTCAGGCGGACCTCTCTGGGGAGCGCGTTCCATACATTGGGTGCCACAGCAGAGAAGCCTCCTAATATCTTTCACAGAGGGCTCCTGAAGAAGGGCCTCTGCAGTCAATCTCAGGGGGATCTCAAGATAGATACTCTTTTATCTTTTGTAGAAGTTTAGACATTATTACCAAGGGTTCCTCAAGAATAAAAATGAAATCATCTGCAAATGCTTGCAGCTTATAGCTTTCATCTCTAATTCTAGTGCCTTTAATATCCATATCTTCTCTAATATTTCTATTTAGCATTTCTAAAATCAATATAAATAACAATGGTGATAAAGGACATCTTTGTCTTGTGCCCTTTTGAATATCTCTAGTATTTGTAAGTTCTCCATTAATTATAATCCTGGCAGTCTGTTTTTGATAAATGCTTGATATTGCATTAATAAATTTTTCACCAAATTCCGTTTGTGCTAGGTGTTGTTTCATGAATTGCCAGTTAACATTGTCAAAGGCCTTCTGTGCATCCAAGAACAATAGTGACATTGGTTTTTCAGAGTGGACCTCATAATACTCTAAAATATCCAAAATAATTCTCATATTATTCCTCATTTGTCTTTTAGGTAAAAAGCCATTTTGATCTGAATGTATAAAGTTTGTTAAATACGTCTTCAGTCTTTCTGCCATTACAGAGGCAAAGATTTTGTAATCCACATTTAAAAGTGATATAGGTCTATAATTCTGAATCTGTGTCAAGTCCATATCTTCTTTCGGTATTAAGGCAATATTTGCCTCAGTCCAGGTATTCGGTATTTTAGCATCTGACAATACCACGTTACATATATCCTTAAAAGGCATAGACAAGATTCCTTCAAAAGCTTTATAAAACTCTGCTGGTAGCCCATCCGGGCCCAGGGTTTTGTCATTCTTTTGTCTCTTGATTGCCTCAGTTACTTCAGTCATTGTTATTTCCTCATTTAATATTTTTTGGTATTTCTCCGACAATTTTGGTAAATTTCCCTTTTGAATATACTCATTAACTTTCTCAATTGGAATTTCTTTATTCTGGTACAGCTTTACAAAAAAGTCTCCCACTATTTTCTTAATTAACATACTTTGTACCTGCAGTTGTCCTTCTCCATCCTTCAATTTATATATTAGTCTCTTTTCTCTTTCCTTCTTTAGTTTATAAGCTAACCATCTCCTGAGTGTAGCACTTTTACTGCATTGTCTTTTAAGATTTTGAATAGCTCAGCCGAAATACTGTAACCTCCACTAGCTTTGTTGTTGCTCAGACTTCCTAAGACCCATTTGACTTCACATTCCAGGATGTCTGGCTCGAGGTCAGTGACCACCTCATCGTGCTTATCAGGGATGTTAAGCTCTTTCTTGTATAGTTCCTCTGCATAATCTTGCCACCTCTTCTTAATCTCTTCTGCCTCTGTTAGGTCCCTGCCATTTTGGCCCTTTATCATGCCCATCTTTGCATGAAACGTTCCCTTCAAATCTCCAATTTTCTTGAAAGATCTCTGGTCCTCCCTATTCTATTGTAGTCTTCTATTTCTTTGCACTGTTCATTTAAGAAGGCATTCTTATCTCTTCTAGCTATACTCTGGAATTCTGCATTCAGTTAGGTGTATCTTTCTCTTTCTTCCTTGCCTTTCGCTTCCCTTCTTTCCTCAGCTATTTGTAAAATTTCCTCAGACAGCTATTTTGCTTTCTTGCATTTCTTTTTCTTTGGGATGGTTTTAGTTGTTACCTCTTGTACAAAGTTGCGAACCTCTATCCATAGTTCTTCAGGCACTCTGTCTATCAGATCTAATTCCTTAAATCTATTTGTCACCTCTACTGTATATTCATCAGGAATATGATTTAGGTCATACCTGAGTGGCCTAGTGCTTTTCCCTACTTTCTTCAATTTAAGCCTACATTTAAGCCTAAATAACAAGAAGCTCATGATCTGAGCCACAGTCAGCTCCTGGTCTAGTTTTTACTGACTATATAGAGCTTCTCCATCTTTGGCTGCAGAGCACATAGTCAATCTGATTTCTGTGTTGACTGTCTGGTGATGTCCATGTGTAGAGTCGTCTCTTGGGTTGTTGGAAAAGAGTGTTTGCTATGACCATTGTAGTCTCTTGACAAAATTCTACCAGCCTCTGCCCTGCTTCATTTTGTACTCCAAGGCCAAACTTGCCTGTTATTCCAGTTATCTTTTGGCTTCCTACTTTAGCATTGCAATCCCCCATGATGATAAGGACATCATTGTTTGGAGTTAATTCTAGAAGGTGTTGTAGGCCTTCATGGAACTGGTCAACTTCAGCCTCTTCAGCACCAGTGGTTGAGACATAGACTTGGACTACTGTGATGTTGAATGGTTTGCCTTGGATTCGAACTGAGATCATTCTGTCATTTTGGAGATTGTATCCCAGTACTGCTTTTCCTACTCTTTTATTGACTGTGAAGGGCTACTCCATTTCTTCTGAGGGATTCTTGCCCACAGTAGTATACCTGATGGTCATCTGAATTAAATTGACCCATTCCTGTCCATTTTAGTTCACTGATTCCTAAGATGTCGATGTTCAGTCTTGTCATCTCTTGTTTGACCACATCTAGCTTGCCTTGATTCATGGATCTTACATTCCAGGTTCCTATGGAGTATAGATCTTTGCAGCATTGGACTCTCCTTTCACTACCAGATACATCTGCAACTGAGTGTCCTTTCGGCTTTGACCCAGTTGCTTCATTCTTTCTGGCGTTACTAGTACTAGCCCTCCGCTCTTCCCCAGTAGCATATTGGACACCTTCTGACCTGAGGGGCTCATCTTCCGGCATCTTATCTTTTTGCCTTTTGGTACTGCCCATGGGGTTTTCATGGCAAGGATACTGGAGTGGGTTGCCATTTCCTTCTCCAGTGGATCACGTTTTGTCAGAGCTCTCTGCTATGACCTGTCTGTCTTGGGTGGCCCTGCACAGCATAGCTCATAGCTTCATTGAGCTACGCAAGCCCCTTCACCACGACAAGGCAGTGATCCATGAAGGGGTGTCTTGAACTACATTTGATATTTTTATGTTCTTTTTTCATGTCCTTCCCCCCTCCCCCTCCTCCTTGATCTACTGCACATTTCTAGTTCTTCCTATCTTATGTTCTGATTATGGGTATCAATTTCTTAGATTTGTGTATATATTGTATACTAAAACATTAACTGATGGAGAAGATATATTCAAAATGCATATATTATATGGTTCTTCAAACTTGGTATTCACATATGCAAGGGTCAAACTTTAATGTTCCTTTAAGCATGTATATGCATGCTACATTTACTTACTTCCAAATAAGGGTACATGTCCCTGATTCAGATCTTGGAAAGGAGGGTTAAACTTTCCCCCATCAAGCATTTTCTTCCTAAAATTCCACTTGAATTGTTTGCCCACTTCACCCACTCTTATTCCAAAATTCATTTTTGTCTTTTCCTTTCTTTCTTCTTTATTGGAAGAGAACATGCTTGACATTTTGCTTATCCTTTCAACTAAAACTTAGATGAGCTGAACTGTGTGGGGTCAGTTCTATTGCTGATATGTTCTTTTTGCCCCTTTTCTTGTATTTCTTGCCTAACCACATCCTGAAGATGTGGGGACACAAGCCATTACTCAGAAAAGGGCTGTATTTCTGTCCTATGAAAGAGAGGAAGGAAGGAAGAATAGTATTCCCATGAGATAGCCTGTTGTAATATTTCAAGGCTAATAAGGGTGTAGAGCTGGATTTTCAAGTCTTGGGCCTGACTAATAAAAATAAGCAACAATGCCCCCTCTTCTATATAATGACAGTCCCAGAAGGGTAGCTAGCATAGTAAGGCCTTGAATAGGAACTGCCTTCTCTCCAGAGGAGGTGGTCCTTCTGGGTCAGGAGGTGAGGCAGGCAGGTTACACAGCATGGGGAATGCCTGCAGCTCCACTGGCTGTCCTGGCCTGATCCTTTGGATAAATATGTAACCGCTGTCAATCCAGCACCTCTTCTTACCACCAGATTTCCTAAAGAAATAAACAAATGAATACGGCAAAATACTAGACTAGAAGCAAAAGAGAACAACTTGATTCCAGTGGTATTTTTCCACAGAGGACATTCATTTCCTTCCCAGGATGTATCACCACTCCTACAGAGGCAGGCAGGAATTTTAGTTGCAACCATGCCTGTGCATTAATTGCTCCTAACACAGAAAAGCCAGAGATGGCCTGCCTAGTTCGTGTATATATTTCTTTAGTGTCATCAATTGATGGGAAAATTACTTCAGGTTCAGCACTGCAGTGACCACCCAGAGAGCAGCAAGTGGTGGGGCAGCTGTGACATGCCCAGCCCCAGTTCTTGGGGTGGCATGGGCATATCACTGAGGCATCCTTTTTTCTTATTTTTAGAAACATTTTGTAGTTGGGAGAAGTTAGCTGACTATGTGCATGATTAGAGTGCTCATTTTAGTATATTTTTAATTACCATTTTCTACAGTTGTTTAACATTGGGGCAGCAGACACAAATCCCATTTTTTTCTTGTAGTCATAATAGTGTTATGATTTAAATGTTTAAAATGCAAAACTGAGCATATGAAAAGTATTTCTTTAGACAAACTCTTTTGTTGTTTTGTATTTTCCTCTAATACAGCATCTAAAAGCAACTAGCTGCATCACAGGTCTAATGTACTAAGGAGCACTGCACTTGCATTTTATTTGTTTGTTTATTTATTACAATTGTAGAAAAGCCACCCAATATCATAATGCTGTCTGGGTAGCCTATAAAATAGCAATAATAACATTATAAAATAATACAATTAAAATATTGTAATAAATAAACAAAATAAAACACAATACAGTGGTACCTTGGCTCACGAACTTAATCTGTTCCAGGACTCTGGTTGTGACCCAAATTGGTTGTAACCCAAGTCAAATTTCCCCATAAGGGTCAATGTAAATAAGGTTAATCCGTTCTGTAACTACTTTTTTTAATCAGAAAAATTTGAAACAAAGTGACAAAGAGCAACAAAGTGACAAAGTACAGTGGAGAACACTAACCTAGGTGGGGGGGAGGTTATTGTTTTGAGGGAGAGTCCCCCTCCATAAGGACATTAGGAAGATCTCTTTCAGGGGTTTCCTCTCTTTCTCTCTTAGTTGAAGAGTCAGTTTTGGTGAAAAATCTGTCTATAGTCACTTGTTTTTTCCTGAGCTACATAACCCTCTGGAAATGAGAGACCATGTTATTGTTCATCAGATTCAACACTCTGTTCATTACATTTATGTTGGGGTGGTGCTTCTCAAAGAAACCTTGGCATGGGCACGTTCCTGCAGGATAGATGGGCACAATCGCAGCCATCTCCCCCGCCCCCTGAGTGTGGAGATAGCCAGGATCACAGTTGAGTTTGTGCAGGGAAGACATGCGTGATCATGGGCACACTCCTGCAGGAAAGGCAGGCGCAGCACAGCACAGCCATGATCACGCATGTGTTCCCTACACGAATGCGATTGGGATCGTGGCCATCTCCCCACTCGGGGGCGGGGGGAGGATGGCTGCGATCTTGGTTGCCACCCAAAGCGGAGTTCATGACCCAAGTCAAAATTTTCATGAAATTTTTGCTCGTGACCCAAGGCATTGGTGACCCAAGGTGTTCGTGAGCCACGGTACCACTGTATACAGGGTGTCCATAAAGTCCATGTGCAATTTAAAATACCTGTAATTTTGTAACTACATGTGATAGAAACAATCTGTAAAAAGCAAAAGAAAGAAGAAACACTTAAATTTTTTATTGTTCTTGTTAATTTTCAGCATATCACCATCCTTACTAAGACAAAGGGTAATATGATTCTGTAGTTCTCAGAAAACATTTTCAAGCTGATTTTCAGTAATGCCAGCAATCACATCAGTTATCCTACCTTGCAAGTCTTTTACAGATAGAGGTTTGGTTGAATAAACATTAGTTTTCACATGTCCTCATAAAAAGAAATCTAATGGAGTCAAATCTAATGGAGTCAAACACGTGGTCTACCGACCATGGCTTATCATTGACAGAACCTGTTCATTTAATTTTTTTCATCCACGTGGCTATGGAATTCCTGTGTGGTGCTTCTTTCTTGTATTGGGATCTAAACCTTTGGACAGCAGTGGTAGATTTTAGTTCGGCCAACCAAAGCACACAGTTTACTTTCTCTTGAACTGAAGCCATGGGTCAACAGTAATTCTGAAAAATAAGGAATGTTTAAATTTCAAGAAATTGTTAAACATATTGTGTAAAACAAATGCTGAATAAAATTTCTTAAGTTAAAAAAAACTTGATACATCAAGCTTTCTAATCCTTTTTACAGATTGTTTCTATCACATGCAGTGACAAAGTTACAAGTATTTTAAATTGCACACAGACTTTATGGACACCCTGTATATCATGTGTCCTTAAACTAAAGCCCAGGGAATGGATCCAGCCTGCCATGTCCATTTATCCAGCCCACTGTGCCCATTTGGACCCGCTGCACCCGTGCCCATGTGCATGCCCACTGCCACCCACCTCGCCCCCCACACAGGGAGGCAGCGGTTTGCTTGCTCGGAGAAAACGATCTCCAAGCGAGCAAGCTGCTGCCTCGTGCGCCTGCCTGCCTGCGCCTCACCTTTCCTCGCCACATGCCCTGCCCCCACCCCAGAGCATGTGCCCACACGCACCACCCCCGCTCCCTCACCGGCCCGTGTGCACTGCCAGCACCACCTTTCTGGCCCGCGGCTAGCACTGGCACCTTTCAACTGACCCCCTGCTGAAAAAGTTTGAGGATCCCTGCTGTATATCAACAAAACATTAAAATTAATAAATTAAAACTAAAACTAGTGCTGCCATATAAATAGTTTAAGTAGTGCCACAGGTGTGTTGAAATAGAAACATTTTTACCAGGTGCCTAAAACTCAATAAAGTAGGCACCTGATGAATTTCCCATGGCAAAGCATTCCATAATTGGGGTGCCACCATAGAAAAGGCCCATATCCTCGCCTCCTTCTCCTTAACCTCCCCAGGGAGAGGAACCTGTAAGAGGGTCTCCTTGATGATTTTAAACAATGGGCAGGTATGTATGGAGTAAGGTACTCCCTAAGATAGTGTGGTCCCAAGCCATTTAGGGCTTTATATAATACTTATATATAATATTATATTATAATCTTCTCTCTATGCTCTGGTCAGAAAGTAGGGGGAACGTATGCATACATTTCAGGCAAGGCAGGAGTATCTGACATATTAAGGGTTGTTTCAGAAGTGTACAGGGAGTGCACTTCCATGTTTTAATTAATCTGAAACCTCTTTTTAGATTCTCACATCTGCATTTAGGTTTCCTGCTATATGCAGTCATAAAACCAGATAATCCTCATGGAGATTTTGCTAAAAGGGCAGCAACGGAATGGACTGTCTGGATGCCCCATTAAAAATCCATATTGTCTCCAGATTGGGAGCTGGCAACTGTATTGAATGAAGATCAGTTCCACCTTTGCATGGTGTGTCACATGCAATGGGGAATGTCATAGCTACAGAATTATATTGGAAAAGAGTTAAGGATGAAATTCTGATGCTATTGCAGTCAACAGCAAAACTTTCAGTGATATTACACTGATGTAGTTCTTTGCACCATTACTGAAGAGCAGGTAGATTTATTTGAACTATTTGGTCCAGTGTTTAAAATTCATAGTATTTTAGCTCTGATTAAATCTAAGGACTAATTTTCTTGAGAATATTAATATATGATGATAAATAAAGCATTACTTCCTATTGCTGTTGAAACAAGTCAACATCAGCAGCTGAATGGAAACACTAACAGGTGGTTTGTATTACAGGCTTTGGGCTGAAAGACACACTTCCCCACCCTCATTAGCACAACAGTGTAGAAAGAGGGCATAAGCTAAGAGGAAGGACATGAACCATCCTTCCTCTTAGCCTATGCCCTCTTATATACATTGCTGCAGTTCAGTAGGTCAGACTAGACACATATCTGATCACTGATGTCAATGCTCTCTTCTGAATTGCTGTGTTTTTACATCTCTTTACACATTCAAGAAACATGAGGTTTACATTTCCTCTTTCTTCTCTGAGATATTTTACGGCTGAAGGATATGCCAGTTTCTTGTGCAGTCTCCGGGCTCTCTTCAAAATGTACTGAAAATCAACAACGCCCAACCGCCTTTGTTAGTAATGTGAGTTTACACAGCTTGAGATGCATACTTTCAAGAAGATTCTCTGCAGTACATTTGTTCCCTGCTTCTTATAGCTGAACACTCTTTCTTGGAGAGATGGTGTGAATAGTCTTGGTTCTTTGCTTTCAGAACTATATATACTGCTTCACGTAAGTGTCCCAAACAGACAAAAGGTCTGTGAAAAGTATCTTTGGGCTTACAAAGAAAGTTGCTTACAAGCTGTCGCACAGTTAAGCTTGTTGAACATGTGAAGCACAATAATCATTCACATGCATATTAACTAAGGCTCCATCTACTTCTTGGAATATGGAGCACAATGCACAAATACAGATAATAATCTGCACATGATGGCACTAAGCAAATAATGTTTCTGAGAAACATTTGCAAAGTGGATTTTATGCAATTTGTTCCAATGCCCCTTAATTTCTGACACATTCCCTTTTATACCAAGAAGAGCCTATTACATACAGACTTGAGCAACTGAACTCTGGTTATATTTTTGGAGGGATAACTAGTTTTGGGAGAAGAGAGCTCTGGAGTAGATAAATGGCTAGTGAGCCCCTGATACTGTTTTCCACTCCAAACCACCTCCTACCAAACAAGATTTTCAGGCCATGGGACAAGGAGGTTTGTTCCAATCTCCCCTTCCCTGCTCCCCCCACCAACATTGTACCTAGATCTCTTTTTCCCATTACTAAAACACACACACAGAGGACTCTTCAGCTGGTACCACCCCAAATGGGTATAATTTCCTAATAAGTCACATTTTTCTTTTTTCTCTCTAGGTATTCAATAATAACTCAATTCATTATATAGCATCATAATATCTGTTCAGTAGTAGCATGTAGCACAGCAGAACATTTAAACATGTAAGTAAGCACAGATGGTTTCAATCCAGGAGGAAGCTGTTGCAATATATAAAAATAAGTTGATTCTTAGAGCATCAGATCACTTGGAACTGAAAACATAAAAAGAAGGAATATAGTTTCAGAACTGCAAAAAGATAAAGTCTTTGTCATATGATGATAAATAGGAATAAGACATTTCCATTCTTTAGTTACCCAGCATTTTTTGTGCCATCTACTTCAAAATGGCTGTGACCACATGGTTTCTGGTTGCTGAAGCAGCGCATCCACAGCCTTGTGCATACTAAGTAGAGAACTTTTTCCTAGTTCAGGAAGCATTGTGGATATGGGGCAAGCATTAGAGCCCTGAAAAATGTTCTGCAACTTGCACTGTACTCACTATCAGAGAAGAAATATAGGCCTTTCTTTTATCCTACCTCCTATCTGCTTGCCTCCCATCTTCCTTCCGTTTCCCACTGACCCATGTATAAGATTGCTACTCTAGCAGTAAGTCAAAGTGACAGCAGAAAGGTTGGGGAAGAGAGGAGGAAACAGATGCAGAGCTATGGCAGTAATTCAGGTGCCAGGAGTGCTGGGAAGTTGTAAATGTTAGCAATATTGGGGAAATTATATTTCTTAATGTCTGGCTTGCAACCGTGATTTCATGCCACATGTTGAAGAAGTGAGAAAGACTAACCATTCATAGCATTTTGCAATGGATTCCACTGAGTTTAGATTTCTATGAATCTGACCTATAGCTTCTGCAATGGACTGACAGAACATTTTTTTAAAGGGGGATGGATTTCAGCAAGTTCACATTTATATGCTAATGTACATTAGCCCCAGTTCACATTAGCACTAATGCACATAACGTGCACTTGCCTGAGTGGAATGAAAATCTTGTGCACACCTTTAAAAAGTACCGTTTCATCACTGAGCAGATGATGGAATGAAAGATGCTTGGCAATCTGCAAAATGCAAATGGAATGGATTTAACCAGATCAGTACATCCCAAGTACGGATCAATTTTGTACTACCTGGTATCTGGCATGTTCCCTCCAGTTGCTGGATTAAACAAAGGAAATGCAATTTACATGCATAGGCTGATTTTTAGTGTCTGTACACTGATGCTTAGCCACTTTGTAGTAGAGGCTAGCATTGGTAAACCTGCCAGATCCTAGAAATCATGAGTATCTTATGACATATTCATAACATACTTTTCAGTTGTTTTGAACTACAGTTCTAACTGAAACATTGACAGCATCATTGGAATGGGATGGTACTTAATATAAAGTTCTCTTAATTTGTCAACCCATGGATTTGTGTGGCTGCAGCTGATCCATTTTAATTTTAGGTGGTACACAGCACTGTCATCTATACTATTCCCTCTTTTCACAGAATTCATTGTTACATTGAGCAACAAACTTTATAAATGGCTCCCATTTTTGGCTTGCGTTTGACCAAAGCCCGGGGCAGTTCTAACCATTCTGTATCAAACCTTTTTAAAGAAAGCAATGAATGTAATTCGGGAACCGTGTTGGTTGTTCATATCTGGTACCCAGGTGGATATACAAATATTTTTAAAGAGCCTACCATTCCAGTCCTAAACTTGCTAACATGAAACTATATTGGCTTGATCCAGAGGAGCTTACTTTTCAAAGTAAACATATTTAGAATTGCAGAATGAGCCTGGCATTAGCCCTGTCAGGCTCCAGTGTTTGTCTTGACAGTGATGGTAACTGAAGCAAAAGTGTGAAACTATTTGTTTTCTTGGCACATATGCAGATACTCAGACAGGCATACAGAAATCTGACTTTTCCCTGTGTCCAAATTTCTTGCTTTGCATAGCTTTTGTGGCTTGTTGTGTGTGTGCTCTCTTCCCCCACACGCCCCGCAACTATGGCTTTCCACCAGAGATGAAGGTAATTTATGTTCTGCATGTGCAGTTCTTACCTGATGTGAAGTTCTTACCTCAAAGGCACACTTCCACTTCACTGCTGCCACCAACAGGACAATATAAAAAGTGGTTTTCTTTCATTTGTTCTTTTGGTATTGAATAAATCTTTGTAAAAAGTGGACATGGGAAATAGACCTTCCAGGGGGGAAAGAAAGTTCTTCATATGTGATATTGTTTTGCAGGTTTGTTTTTGGCCAAATAAACCACTTCAAGGGTTTTTGGTTCCATGCAGTCTACCCTCATTTATATTTATGTGGGACTCAAGTTACTCAACATGTAGTATATTGGAATGTGGGCATGGGACACCCAGTGGAAACTTTTCCTCAAACCCAGTCCACAACAGCGTATGACAACCATGTTTGCCATACGTACAGCAGTGAACCCAGTAAAGTATGATGCGGAAATGCATTAAACAGAATGGTATATGTGGTGGCCATGGCTTGGGGTGACCCAGCCATTTGCACCAGTTCCTTAGCAAGTTCCCACTATTGGTTTAAAAATGTATGTTGCCGCCTTCACATAGCCTGCCTTTCATTTCCAAGTCTTTCCGGTAAGTGCCCACTCTCTCCCCCTTTTCCATCCATTCACCGCTCCCTTTAGGATTGCTGCTAAGCTGCTGCAGCTGCAGCAGCTTTTATGATACTGTTTTACTGCACTGTTGTAACATGATATTGCTAGGATAGAATTAAATTTTGTTCTGATTTATATTTGTATTGAGGTCCCCTATGTTACAAGTCATATTTTCAACTACTCAAGAAACCACCTAATCAAACTCCTTGTCCACTGTGTCCTTCCTATTCTCTGAGCCACTTCTGGTATGGATGGGTGGATAACCTTGTTGAGGTTCCTTATTTTCCACTAACATTCTCATTTTGTTCTGATACCTTATGCATTTTTTCTTGAACAGATACCCTGTATTGTTTTGTGTGCCATTTTTATGTATGCCGATGTGTGTGCATATTTCAAATGTGTCCATTTTTGTAAACATGCTCCCACTGACTAATGCATATTTGCATGTACCGTATTTTTCGCTCTATAAGACTCACTTTTTTCCCCCTCAAAAGTAAGGGGAAATGTCTGTGCGTCTTATAGAGCGAATATGTGTGTGCAGTAAGTCTGCCAGATGTGCAGCCCATGGGGAAGTGATGGGGAATGTGCCTGTGATTATGTGCCCATTTGATTCAGAATATTTTTTTTCTTGTTTTCCTCCTCTAAAAACTAGGTGCGTCTTATGGTCAGGCGCGTCTTATAGAGCGAAAAATACGGTATTTTTGAAATGAATAGTGTGAGTTTTGCACATTTTTCAAAGGTGCACATTTTTAATATCTCAAGCCTGGAAATGTATGGACTGGCAGCTGCAAATTGTAACTGGTCCTATGTCTTGTTCAGGGAAGTGGGAATTGGGTAAAGGTATCCCCATTACTATTTCCTAACCACTATCTTTCAGTCTTTGTCTTCCTTGTGTGTATTGGGTTAGTAGCCCCATTCCTCCTACCTAGTTTCATATATTTCAATACAACCTTTCTACATAGAAAGTTGAGACATGACTCGCCAAACAAACAAATCCGCATGAGTCCCCCCCCCCCCAGAGTTCCCCACCAAGACTGCCTTGGTGTAGGCAGTAGTGCTGCTAAAGTGGGTACCACACAGGTTAGGAGGCACACAGAGCCCAGAGCATCTAAAGTGAGAAAGCTATGCAGTGTTTCTGACTTGACAGATCCCTCCTCACACAATGTGTGAGCACAAATATGTCTGTAGTGTGTGGCCCCATAGCATCTCCCATCGTCCTTTGCCTTGCTGTCCTTGTCAATCACACTCCTCTGTTCCCCATCCTGAGTGCTGGTCTTAGGATGCTAATAGCATCTTGCCCTGCCTATCCCTATTTGTGTCCCCTGCCCCACATTCTCTTCTCTTATTGCCTTCTGTCTCTCTCTCTCTTCAGCTCTGTGACATTTCTCCCCACAGGTCGCTGCCTCTTCTACTAAGCCCTCTTATTCCTGTATTATAAATACTTGGTCCTGTTGATACTGTCCATGGGGTTTTCATGGCAAGGATACTGGAGTGGGTTGCCATTTCCTTCTCCAGTGGATCACGTTTTGTCAGAGCTCTCTGCTATGACCTGTCCGTCTTGGGTGCCTCTGCACGGCACAGCTCATAGCTTCATTGCGCTACACAAGTCCCTTCGCATTTGGCATATGTTATGTTATGGAGCAGCTCTGGGGATCATTGGTGAACATGTATTATGCCCAACTGAGGAGACTGGGGAAGAAAGGCTTCAGGTCTTATTGAATAGAAGTCAGTTTTCTCCCATCAAAACCCTCTTTTCTTGTTCTCCTCCTCCGTGTTTTGCAAACTTTTCACTAATACTGATTATACATCATGAAGAAAGCTCCACAACACTGTCTATATCAAATGCTTTGGAAAATTATCTAATGCATATTGCACCTTTAATCATTTTGCCCATAATGCAATCCTTTTCTGCAAGCACTGCACACAAACTTTCTAAACCAGCTTTTAAAAAGTGGGAGGGCATGTTTAAAAAGCACAAAAATGACAAATCTTTTTATCTTTCAAATTAAAGAATCTGTGTGGGTGGTGAATCCTTTTTCATGCAACAGGTTGATTGGGGATTTAATAATAAATACATATTTTAAAAGAGGCACTGGAGCTAAAAGTACCATATATACTGGCATATAAAACTACTCATGTATAAAACAAGGTCGATATTTTGAGCTGTTTCTCTGGTGTTTATGTTGGGCATATAAGATGACCCCCAGTTTTTGCTTCTCCATTTCCAGTCTCAAGTGCCCTCTTATGCACTGTTATATATGGATATATCTCTAGAAATTTTTTTTTAATATTTCTAGCAAATGAATCCACATCCACTGAGAAACAAAACATGTGAGTGAGGCTGGCTAGTTCTGAGGAAGTGTGGTTACCCCACACAAAGACCCTAGAGATATATGCAGTTTTTCCACTTTCATGGGTGTCCCGCATTTTCAGGCATCTGCTTGGGGGGCTTAGAACCTATCTCCCATGGATCCGGGGGTCCTACAGTATGATGAAAATTTTTCACCATATAAGCCACCCATTCCCCCTGATTTTTATCTTCCTATTTCTGGTTTCAAGGGTCACCTTATACACCAGTATATACAATAGCAAAAATAAAGATAGGGCTATGTGCATGGTTTTGAGTAGAGATGTAGTGAGGCCAGATTAGGTCTCTATCCACATTCCCAGACTTGCTTCAACAACAAATATGATAACAGAGCTAACTGTCTGCCGCAAGCAGTGTGTATGTGTGTGTGTGTGCTGGGGGGGGGGGGCGATGACTGTTTTTTGGGTGCACAGTCTGACAGGTGCTCTCATATTCTGTTCCATGCCGTGGCACAGAGGATGCTAGGAATACTGCAAGATTTACATTATGGTGACATAGCAGACTTTGCATTAATTCTTCTCTAGCAGCTATGTCTTTTTATGTCTCTAGAGTAGGTGCAGGAACACTAATCTGGATTGAGGCTCTAACATGGGGACTAGTTATTGGGCAGCTATTTTAAAGATTTGGATTTATCCTTTTTTTTAAAAAAAATGTTGTATTTAGATCCTGCCTTTTTTCCTTCCAAGAAACTGAAAGTTAGCTATATAATTCTCTTCCTCCTCCTCCTCCTCCTCTCAATTGTACCCTCACAGCAACAACAATCCTCTGAGGTAGATTGGGCTGAGAGTCTGTGACTGGCCCAAAGTCACCCAGTTGGCTCCATGGCTGAGCGGGGACTCAAACCCAGATTGCCTGAGACCCAGCCCTCACTCTTAACCACTGCACCATACTGGATGGGGTTTCCTGTGGCTATTCTAGAATAAAAATGAAAAAGACACTTTCTAGACACAGTTGGAATGTCTGCTTTGGTCTGTAGCAACTCTCCTTCTGAGGCTTCATATTTCCTTGAGCCAAATTATTTTTCTGGGCAGCATTTTACAGAATCAATATCCATGTGGAGAGAGAAAGGTAGAGATGTCTTGTGTTTTTGTGATATCTCGTTCTTTTAAAGCAAGAATACAGAGACAGCAAGCAAACTATCATCTCAACCGTAAAGTATCAAGGGTACATAAAAGCAGCACAAAGATTAAGTATTTTATTTTTATGAATGGGACCACTGTAGAGGAAGAACTATCCAAACAAAATAGTTGCTTACCTGTTGTAGATAACAATGGGTGCTTTAACTTGGACCTTATTAAAACGGAAAGGAATACAATTTCCATACTGCTGTTTTGATATTTGAATCTAGTTAATTGGTTTTACATAGAAATACAGTGTTTTACAAATTGTTAGACAGAAATGCCCTCAAATAAGAGATTCAGGTTGCAGTCCAATTGCCCCTGCCCTAGGTGCACATAAGGCTGCAAATGTGAAGGCTTACAATGGTTGAAGTGAGGCCACAGCCACAACTTGACCCCCACTAGATGGTCCATACCAGTGGGAGAGGGCAAGCTGGGGAACTGACTGGAAATGGCTGACTTCTCTCCCTCCAAGGTACAGCCAACACAGTGCCTTCCCTGCCAGCTGTGAGAGGCAGAGGCAGGGGCTTGGCCATTGGGGTTTCAGCACTGAAACCAGAGAAACTTAGTGCTGGAATTCCAAAGAATCCTATGGCCCCCAGACAATTTTTGGAGGCCTGTGTATTGTGTCCTGTGTCTTTAAAAAGGTTTTAATTTGGTAGGCATTTGTTCTTAAAATATACATTGATTTGTTAAAAAATAAACACTTTTTCAAATATATATTGTAGCTATGACATTATTATGAGAAAGAAGGTGAAACACTATGATGACATGGAGGGAAGATATAGATACTGCCATTACTTTGATTTGTACAGATTGATGTGCTCAGATGGCAAAATATTTTGTTTCTGCTGCCTGGCTCCTTTAGGTCAAAGCTTTATGTTAAGGTGAGGCAAGAAGAAGAAGAAAATAGTCTAGTTGCTTGACTGAAACTTGGAGTGTAGTCAGCAGTCTTCCAGCTCCCTAAAAATATGCCACCAGTATGAGGAACCTCATTTGCCTTGATTTAAATTGATAAGGACTGTGTGGTAGCAGTTCCAAGAAGCTGAAGGACATCACGCTGGTGCTCCTCACACAGGGTCAGTGCTCCTTCCTTCCTTCCTTCCTTCCTTCCGTCCTTCCTTCCTTCCGTCCTTCCTTGTACTAGCTATTGAGAAACAAGAGAGGAAGCATACAGTGGGAAAGGCTCTGGACAGCTGTCAGAAGCTCAAGCTAATGACAAGTCACCAAACACACACACACACACATACATACATATATTTGTATATCTTTGGCTTGCATAAGTATTAGTCCAAATGGGTCAGAGGCAATGATCTGTTTCTTGACCAACAAGATGAAAAGCTTCAAACTATACTTTGTATTCTCTTTCTACAACCGTCTCTCCATGGGTAAAATTAAAATTGATGAGAATGCCAATATCCTTACTCTGGTTATTTAAAAAAAAATACTGCAATGATCCTCAGGTATACTTCTTGCTCCCCTCAGATCAGCACATTACAAAAAGGATTAAAGACTAAGATAAGGAGAAGGGCTTGGGCAAGTCGACTGCTACGTGAGGCTATCCTATTATCCAGGTGAGCCTCACAGAAAGTAATGTAAAATCAGTTATTTACTCATAATCAAGATAGATTTTATAACCCTTGGCAATTTCAAAGTTACTTCAGTGCCTCTGAATTGCTAGTGTCAGAATAGTGTCAACTGCCTTGAGTGCCATTTTTTGGTGGCAGGGAGAGATATATATTAAAATAAGTAAATAAACAATTGAGTTGTAGAAAAAGAAGAGTTGTTTTTAAATTCACAAGTTCCTGTGCCCTGAAATCAGTCACTTATGTTGGTCAACACAGGTGATTGAACAGCTTAAAAGTGAAATAAATAAAAAAATATGTTGTTTCTTTGAAGCACCTTGGCAAGTTCAGAGATATAAAACCATTTTCAGGTTTTTATTTATTTCGTTTATTGATTTGATTTCTATATTGCCCAGTAATCAGGATGGTTCTCTGGGTGGCTTGTCATGCTTTGCAAGTTCAGAGTAGTTTCACATGGCCCATGGTGATATGGGAAACCTGTCACAAGGTGCTTTCCCCACTCAGTAATAAAATGGCCACATGAACAATGCTGGCTTTCACAGGATTTGTTAGCTTGCAAAAAGCCACCCCCCTCCCTCCCACATGGTATATTCTGCCTTGATACCCTGAAAATGAGAACAAATGCCACCTTCTGATGATTCATCCATCCTGCAAATTAACATTGCAGCTGTCTCTTTAAACTACAGTTTTGGACTTTTCCATGGGTGGCGACAGCACCCTTGCAATCCTTTAGCAGTGCCTGGCACAACTGGTAGGGTATATGTAGGCCAGTGTTCCTTCACCGCTTTCCAGCATAAAGGTTTCGCTTTCAAACCACTGATGGACTGAGGGCTTCTGCTTTATGTCAGTGCATTTGTGCAATGACACATATTCTCCACTGATTAGATTAACACTGGCAAAGCCAATATGAAAAACCTACACAGATTACCACTGTCACCCACAGTAATTACATTTATTCATTTCCACTTAGCTGAGTTTTTACAAGCTGAGCAAGGGGCCAAATAAGCAATAAACACAGAAGCAAGAAATTAAAATGCTGCTCTGTTTGCTGTGAAAACAATCAAACCATCATCTTTCTTTAGGCAGCTCATTCATCATCTGGGAGGGCTGTGCTGTGATGATATGCAGGGATGGAAGCCTAATGTTATTACATGTAAATTCACTAACATGAAATTACTGCCCCTGATGTGATTTCACTAATAAATTAGTTCATTTCCACCTTTTCGCAAGAGACTTTAGGGACTATGGAGAATTGCACATGTGTCTTGTAATCTCCCTTGATTTATTTTTAGCAAAGTTGGCTACTCGGGTTCTTTTTAATCTCCTACTTCTGTTTTCTGGTGCTGTTTCATTATCCAGAGGGAGCCAAAAGAACTTCAGGGACTGCTCTGACACTTACAAGGGCTGAAACAGGTATTACTCATAACATACACATCTATCTGCACCCCAGTGCATGTTCCTAACATGTGTAACTTACACTATTTGTTAGCTAAAACTATATGGCTGCCAACTCCACCGCTTCCCTGGTGATCATAGGACTGCCCTATCAGAAGCAAAGGACACATTTGCCAAATTGCACTGATCCAAACTTGGTTCAATGACTAGTAAGTTTGGCCCAGAACTGAGATTTGCAGGACACACCTGCCACTTTTGCTAGGTCACCTTTGCATGTAAAACTTGTGTGTATGGAAATACCACTCACTGGTATAATGAGATACCAAGCACATGGTGTGAGCAGTTTGCTTCCCTGAAATGCTGGTGGCAGGTAAATCCACAAAATCTGACCATTGTCAGGAGTGGTGTTCCCATCAGCTCTGAGGCTCATTCTTCCCAGGCTAGCCTAAGACTTGGTGCTTTCCAAGCTGAAGTAGGAAACAGTACCTCGTCCCCAGCTTCCTAAGTCAAAGCATATAGTACACCAGGCCATCCGAGTTATCTTGTGCCTGAGGCAGAAAATCCCAGAGGCACCTTCCGTCATCCCTTGCAACAAAGGTACAATGATCTCAAAGTAACCATTTTCTGTCTTTTGTGAAAGCCCAAATCTTTGCCTCAGGTGATTGCTTTTTCTATCCAATGGTAAGGCCAGCCATGAATCTGCCTAACCACATGTCCCGCTGGCCTCCATTTTTGAGGCCTCATGGAGAACGGGTGAAGTTCCAGAGGACTGGAGGGTGGCGACACTGGTCCCAGTTTTCAAAAAGGGTAGCAGGGACATGGGGAATTACAGACCAGTTAGCCTTGCATCCACTGTAGGAGAAACAATGGAAAGGCTCATAATAGCAAGAGATCTAGTGATGCTAGATAGGGAAGGGAGGCTGGCAGCCACACAACACGGCTTCCGCAAAAACAGGTCCTGCCAGACAAACCTTGTGGAATTCTACGACAAAGTTTCAAGATGGCTAGATGGAGGGGATGCAGTGGATGTGGTTTACCTGGATTTCAGGAAGGCCTTTGACAAAGTGCCCCATGATATCCTGGTGGAGAAACTGAGGAGTTTTGGGATACACCAAAGCACTGTCCGGTGGATTAGGGCATGGCTGACTGACCGAAAGCAGAGGGTAACCATTAGTGGGGAATCATGAGGACAAGCGGGTTCCCCCAGGGCTCTGTCCTGGGGCCGATCTTGTTCAATCTTTTTATCAAGGAAGAAAGGGTGAACAGTCTGCTGATCAAATTCGCAGAAAATACTAAAACTGGGGCAGTGGCTATGGAGTGGGCAAGAGACAACAGGATGGTGTTCAGTGTGGATAAGTGCAAGGTTTTGCACTTGGGCAATAGGAATAGGTGTCATAAGTACAGGTTAGGGGACAAGTGGCTGGAGAGCAGCACTTGTGAAAGGGACCTCAGGGTACTGGTTGACTGCAGGCTAAACATGAGTCAGCAGTGGGATGCGGTGGTCAAGAGGGTGAATGCCACCCTTGTTTGCATAGCCAGAAGTGTGGCTTCTAGATCGAGAGAGGTATTACTACCGCTCTATACAACTCTGGTGCGCCCGCAACTGGAATATTGTGCTCAGTTTTGGGCCCCTCATTACAGGAAGGATATAGCCAGGTTACAGTCAGTGCAGCATAGGGCCACCAGGTTGGTGGCCAGTTTGCAGGGGATGCCGTATGAGGCAAGACTGAGGGAACTGGATCTCTTCAGCCTGGAGAAGAGGAGACTCAGAGGGGATCTGTTGGTGACATACAGGTATGTGAAGGGATGTCACATGGAGGTGGGTAGAGACCTGTTCTCCCCTGCAGAGGAAGGCAGGACGTGCTCCAACGGAGCAAAGCTCAGGGAACCAAGGTTCAATTTGGATGCCAGGAAGCACTTCCTGACAGTTAGGACCCCGAGGATGTAGAATGGGTTTCCACGAGAGGTTGTTAAGGCCCCATCGGTGAGGATGTTCAAAGATAAGCTGGACATGCACATGGTGGGCATGTCGTGAGTGGAGCCAGCTGGAGCCGGGGATCAGACTAGATGACCCGGGAGGCCCCTTCTGACTCGCTCTATTTCTATGTACTTGGTGGGACAGTGGGAGTTATAGGTGGCATGAGTGCTTGTACCACACCTCCCTCATTCAGCTTCTCCCAAAGTAGTGGATAAGAGGAGGCTAGGGAAAGTGGTAGAGAGGAGAGAATCAGGACATGCTAGGCCAGCAATTCCCAGAAGGGGAGGTGAGAAGGTGACAGGGCTCAAATGGGTAGCAGAAGCAGGACTGCTATGGTAGAAGCTGCAGCTGCCTCTTTTCAGAGGATTTCCTTTCCTGGATACAGTCCACTTTAATCGGCCTAACTACAGACTGTCAAATAATGAGGTGAGTTTCCCCATCCATACAGGTAACATCTGCAGGGTTGAGGAAATTCTGGATGCCTGATCAGCTGAAAGTTGTGCCATTGGAGCTGTCTCCTCTGAGACTCCCTCCCCTTTCTAGGCTTCTGTTATGCATCCACTTAGCCAAGGAGATACTGATACTGACAAGAAGCATAACTCAAAATGCACACTCATGCCCTTGCTTCGTGTTTCTGACAGCCACTAGTCATAGCTCACAGTGGAGGTAATGCAGTCGTGGAGATCCATGTGATAAAAAGTTCCATGCTTAGCAGGCAGGAATAATGGACAGCTGGGAAGTGGGTTTTAGTGTGCCTCCATAACAGTTACGGGCAGTGCTTTTTTTGTAAGAAAAATGGTGCTGGAACTCACATCTTGTTAATCTTTTATTTAAAAAATTATATATTCAGTTCTTAACATAAATTTAATTTATTGTATTTAAGGCAAATGTTCATAGTAAATTCCAAAGTTTTGTCCAATTCCCATCCGACAAATCTTCTCGACTCCTTTCCCTGCTGTTAGTATCTATGTGTTCTGTCGTTGTGTCTGTTAATATTCTGGCCTTTTTATTAGCAGGACCGGTGGTTGAGAAGTAATTAGTAATTTTTTTCATTTTTAAATTTGGGGTCACACTTTTACACTAAAAATTAAAAAAAGATTTTCAATTCACCAACATTTTTTTAAAATAAAGAAATTCTTTACCTTTCGCACATAGTCAATCACTGTACACACATCAGTTGTGTAATGAAACATAATGGTCGCCACCCAAAGTTGCACTCAGAGTGCAACCACAAGACCAAGCACAAGCCGAGCAGCACCACAAGCCAAGCAGCACAATCACAGCCAGTGTGGATGAAGTACGCATGGATTGGACTCGACACACAAGCAGCCCACATGCACCATTTTAATGATTTTGCCACAGGGCGATTCAAATCCACATGGACCAAACATCAATTTTTCAAAAGTTACATTTAAAACTTGGAAAATCCATCGAAAAAAGGTGCCGGAACTCCATTCCGGTGCATTCTATAAGAAAAAAAGCACTGGTTATGGACAATATACTCTCTGGCCCTAAGAGGGGACTTGAAAACAGTAGTCAGGTTCAGGAAGAATTGCCTTAAGATGCATAAGCAATTGTTATTTTCCTTGTTTGCTGTGCCACGGACAAGACATGAAATAGTGCTCTCAAACTACAGCCAAAAACATTTGAGACAGATATGAGGATTGGCTTTAGAAAGGTAATAGTAGTGAAGCACTGAAATAGATTGCCTGGGAGTCGTGGACACTCCTTTTTAAAGTTCTGTTGAATATAAGCAGCTACTGTATGTGCCATTTGTATGCTTTGTTTTACTAGATTAGCCACTTATGTATCACCAAAGAGGAGGAAATGGCTCACCAAAAAGTAGACTCAACCTGGCACAAATTTGCATAATACTTGCATGTGCAAATACATGTGCCAACTTAGAAACAATGGCCCTAATTTAAACAGAAGTGCAATGCATCTCCCCTTAGTGGAAAGAACTGACTAGGGGGCCTGTGTGCCTGCTCAGTCTGCTGTCCAGGTGCTGAATGTTGGTGGGCTGTGTTGAGGTGCTCTCCTGCCTTCTGGTTCTTCGACACATGGACTAGACAGCCTTCTAATAGAGGATACTTTCAGAGAGAAGATTGTCCTGAGCCAGGTCTCCAAAACAGAGGGTTTCCCTTTATAAAGTAGGGCATATGGACGCCCTGTATGATGCAGTTGTTGCTGCGTGCTTTGACTCCATGCCCCACTACAAGACTTTTCTGCTGGCAATTTGTGGCAGCATGCAGAAAACATTGCAAAGGTAAGCCCTTCACAACAAGAATGTATAATGTAGTGAAGACATTTCAATACAACTGCAAAGGTTCTCTACTCGGTGGCTGTTTCGTGTGAAACGTGTACTGAAGTAAATTAGACTAAGCTCAAAGGCAAGCGAGTGGACACTAAAGCAAGTGTCAGTCATTTGATGCCACATAGCCAAAGATGACAGTTCATCTGCTTTTGACAAAGTCAATTTGGGGTACCATTCCTGTATCTAGCAGATGTAATTACCCAAATGCCCCTTCCTGTTCTACTTTTCTGTTATTTAACAAACCTACCCTCTAGTCTGAATAGTTGACCAAAGTGCTCATGACCTTGTTACGGCAATATTTTGAAATGAGAAAGAATTGCTCAGTAGTGGGCTTTCAGAGGAATTGGAAAGAACCCATGAGAGATGTATTGCACAATATTGTGTTTACTTTTCTTTGTTACTGGTATAAATCTAGGGGGCTTCTCTTCTGTTTAATAGTTATGTTATGCATTTGGAAGCATTGCTAGAACAGATCAAACACATAGTGACACAAGGGGTGTTGTTTTCTGGTAGTGTGTTCGGAGGCCTCAGGTTGCTTATACAGCAAAAGAAAGCGTTGTTGCTTCTTTCTTCTCTTCTCAAGCTCCATTAGGAATTAGTTTACAATCCAGCCTTGGCAAGAAGCTCTCCCTTTTACTAATCAGCTGCCCTTATCAGACTCCTTAGTTAATTCAGAATCTCCCTGTGTGTATATTGTAAGAAAAAGGCAAAACAAAACAAAAAGCTTACATTTGTTTAATAACACAACACTGCCTTGCTGAATAACTGTATTATGTATCTACTTATTGATCGTAATTTATAGAGCTCATTAGCTTTCTAAACTGCCACTAAGTAATGGCAGGCACTGAAGGTTTAACAGCTCTTTCTGAGTCTTTTCGTGACAAGTAGCAGCCAAGAGCATTTGCCAAAAAAGGGTAATGATGGATCCCCGTTGGGGAAGCAGTAAATTAGGTTATACTCTTCTCAGATGAAACAATGGTGGAAGGAAAATTAACTATCAATAAAAATCCATAAAGCCATTCTGATGATTCCCAGTCAATTATATCAATTAGAGATCAAACAGTGAACCCCTGCAGGACTTTAAATAGGACTAAGCAGGGGCCAAAGGAGGCCAAATTGTGTTACAAAATGCAACACCATGGGCAGCTGCAGGAGATAATCATTGCTGTCATTGACAAAGGGGTTGCTTTATTAGAAAGCTGGATATTGCCTGCAGGCAGGCTGCTGGCAAAGAGGACAAAAGCTCTGCAGAGAGAAGAGAGGCTGGCTCCAGCCTAGCAAAAAAAATAGGGTTTAGATTGTTTCTTGCTAATATCTGCCCCACCATGCAACTTTTTGTCATTCAAAACAGATCAAGTTAATGTGATTCTTCATCTACATCTAAGACATCTTTTCAGAAGCCAAATGTAATTATTTGTCACTATAGTTCCTTTGATATGATATAATTTGTGGGTGTGTATATTTGAAAAAGTAGGCTTTTAATGTGATCTGATTAATAAATGTAAGACAAATATGTATGTTTTATAGAAAGTGTGTGTCTCACTCCAAAATGCAATCTACTATGAGAAGGAGCAGGTATTTGTATTATAAAATCTCCATTGAAAGATGTATTGCAGATTCTTCAAATTCAGGTAGCGAAAAGGTGTATATGTTCATCTGTTTTGGCTGCTTTAAAAAGCAATGGAAGACCAATGATAGACCACTGTTGGGCAGAAAGAGTTGGTTGTATAATTTGATCCAGCCTGGAGCTGTTTATGTTTATCCGGCACAGGACACTTGGAACTATTATCTTTAGAGCAACAATAGGTACAATATGTTCCCACTAGTACAAATTACCTCAGAACTTATACAGGCCTAGATTGCTATGATGCAGTACAACTTGTTTGCATGCCAGTCAGAACTAGGGTGGAAAGCTATCAAAGGACTGTGTGTGTGTAACAGGGCAGGATAACTTTAGGCTGGCCACTTCTGCTTATGTTGCTCATGGAATTAATTAGCAATGGGGATGAATTGTTGGGGGGGGGGTTAAAAAGTATCACCCCATTTTGAATCCTGCACATGTCCAAGAGCTTCATTACCTATTAAGGAGAGGATGGGCAAGCCCTCACTTGCCAATAATTACAATAGAACACCTAATCACAAAAGAAATGGCTTTTCTCCCTTTTGGAGGGGGTAGCGAAATGAATGGGAGTCAGCATGAACTGAACTGATTTGCTTTTTCTTTGTTTAAGTTATCTCAAGCTCAGGCTTTCTGTATAGTCTAAGTATCCTCAAGCAAAGCCTGAATTGTCTGAAACGTTTTTGAAGGAGTGTATTTTATTTTATGTTACACATTTCTATTCCAGTTTTAGAAACATAGAAAACATAGAAACAAAGAGATCCAGAAGGGGTCTCCCGGGCCATCTAGTCTGACTCCTGGTTCTGCTCATGGCATGTCTACCATGTGCATGTCTTCTTCCAAGTAGCATGCCCCTGAATCCTAATCGTATTCAGAACTGGATCCTAACCATAGTCCTGTGATGTAGTAACTAGGCTAAGAAAGGCTGAGAGAGAGTATATCAGGGTCAGGCACCCATGAGATTCATGGTTACAAATGGAAAACTGTGGGGTTTCCATCCTTATTTTGACTCTCAAAACAATTACATGGGGTCCAGGTCCCTTAATTTATTGAAATGGTGAAGGCAAAATTGTAACAGAGAATCAGAATGTGAATTTATCATATATTTTGCATTAATACCCTTTTAATCTGCATGAATGAATTTGCTTTCATTTCTAAATGGTACAATTGCATTGGGTTTATCCAAGGTTAACAAGCAGAAGGGAGAAACCTAGCTGCTATACCAAATGAAATTCTGCTAGCTTCTTGTGTCTAACCACTCAGTATATGGAGTGCTAATAAATGATTTCTCAGTAATTTGGCTAAGAGACAAAAGCATTACTGTGGGTTGCCCATAAGAAGCTTCCTATTCTCATGTTACATTCCCATTCACTGATTCATAAATCTATTGCTTTTTAACATCTAGTTCACATTCTTGGGTCACTTCAAAGGAAACTGAAGCTGGACCAGACAGCATTGTAGACACTTCTTCAGAAGCTGTGTCAAAGAAGGTCTCAAGTTCAAGGTGAATATGAGCAACTTCATTCTCAATCTACCTTGTAAACTTGTTCTTCAGTGACTGTGGGCAGTAGTAGAGTCAGAGTAGGAAGTCACTCTATCCCATAGATGCTTGCATTGATCTAGCCAACTTCACTGAAGAGGTTCTGTCCCTCTGTTAACACCTTCATATTATAAATCTGCTCACACTGGAATTTTTCTCCACTTCTTGACAGCCTTAGTGAAAAGACTAATGGAAAATGCATGGAAGTAACTAATGATGTAAAAAGTTGCCTGAAATAACTTTCTTCAAATGGCCCTAGGACTGAGCACTTGTGATTCACACAGCCACACTGCAGTGCAGAACCCTGAGCCCACTCATCTTCAGTCTTTAACAGACTACCATAGCCGTTTGATTAAAGGAGTCTTTCTGAGCAAGGAAGGATGGCATTCAGTAGCAGAATGTACTTACAAAGAAATGAAGAGTAGGGGAGTATGGGGGGTGCAGCAGAAAGAAAGCAATTTAGCATCTGGTAAAATTGAAAGTGAGCCTCCAGAAGATGTTACACATTGAGAATCTTTTCCTCCATCACTTTGGTTCATGAGCACTCTTTCTCTCTTTTATTAAAGGCTCAATTTGAAAATTGAGACTGTTTTCCACTTAACAGTATGACTGTTAATCTTCTTGCCACTCAGCTCTGAGTACTGAACACACACACACACACACACAGAGAGAGAGAGAGAGAGAGAGAGAGAGGTCCTATTGCCACCAGCTGCGTTGGGGAGTGACTGGCCTGAGGGGGCTCCCTGCTTTAGGGGGGGGAAAAATCCACTACTAAGAAAGGCAATAACAGAAGTCTGTTGCTGTCTAACCTGCCATATAAATGAAACAATCAAAGAAGACAAGAAAGGAAACTCCTCTAATGACCAGAGGCAATAGGAGTTTGCTTTAATATGACCCAGCTATTTTTAGCCAACTCCTCTTTCTTTAGCTGAGCCCTCTTTAATTTCTATTATAGAAAAACAAAATAATGGAGAAGGTCTGACAATGAGGTTGGGTGAGAGTGTGTCAGACTTTTCTGTCAAGTCTAAGGTTGCCATGTTTAAGTGACTGAACTGACTATTCCTGGAAATGTTTTTTAGCCTCCTTAAGTGGGCTCCTTTTACTTTCCACTGGTAGGTGTTAAGTCTTAAGTACTTTGCAGAGTATTCAACCTCATTCAGATGCTAAGGGAATGGGAATATGGTTTGAAACCAGTAGAGAAAGTTAGAAGATTAGTTAGAAGAACAAGCTTGAAATGCAAACCTCTCATTTGTGTGATTGGGACAATCCTCCTTTTTCCTGCTTGAAAACCTCAGCCAATTTGTACAGCCTCACTTAATCAGGGTCTGCATGCAATTCCACCTGCATTGCAAGCCTGCCAGTAGCCTTTATGTCCTCTAAGGGTCAACCACTTAGGAGCTGCTGACATGCCTCAGTTATTTGTTTCCTGGAACAAGGTTACTTTTCTGCTTTTGGGAGTCCTTAGATCTGATTGTGGGTATGGTATGATATGTGCATCGGAAATGTTTGAATTATGCTTACCAAGACCGGGTCCCAAATATAGAAAGATAGAAACAGGGTGAGTCAGAAGGGGCCTCACAGGCCATCTAGTCTGACCCCTGGCTCTAGCTGGCTCTGCTCATGACATACCTCCCATGTGCATGTCTAGCCTATCCTTGAACACCCTCACTAATGGGGCCTCAACTATGTCCCATGGAAGCCCATTCCATACCTTTGGGGTCCTAACTGTCACTGAACTTCCTGGCATCCAAATTGAACCTTGGTTCCCTGAGCTTTGCTCCACTGGAGCACATCCTGCCCTCCTCTGCAGGGGAGAACAGGTCTCTACCCACCTCTGTGTGACACCCCCTCACATACCTATATGTCACCAACAGATCCCATTGGAGTCTCCTCTTCTCCAGGCTGAAAAGACCTAGTTCCCTCAGTCTCGCCTCATACAGCTTTCCCTGCAATCTGGCCACCAACCTTGTGGCCCTATGTTGCACTGACTCTAACCTGGCTATATACAGGCTGTTATATTTTTATTAGGAATGCAGGTGGCGCTGTGGTTTAAACTGCTGTGCTGCTGGGCTGGTTGATCAAAAGGTCGCCGGTTCGAATCTGCACAATGGGGTGAGTTCCCGTTGCTCCGTCCCAGCTCCTGCCAACCTTGCAGTTCAAAAGCATACAAATGCAAGTAGATAAAAGGGTACCACTTCATGTGGGAAGGTGACAGCGTTCCGTGCACTTCGGTGTTTAGTTATGCCGGCCACATGACCTCGGAGACTGTCTGCAGACAAACACTGGCTCCCTTGGCTAGGAAACGGAGATGAGCACCGCCCCCTAGAGTCAGGCATGACTGTCAAGGGAAAAACTTCACCTTTTACCTTTATATTTTTATACTGATTATACATGATTATAAGTCACCCAGAGAACCTTATGGCTAATTAGGCCACATGGAAATTGAATAAGTAGGTAGGTAAGTAAGTAAATACATCTATCCTTGGATTCTCAGCCAGTGAAACCACACCCTGGGTGGATCTACTGGCAAGTTCCATGATGAATGTTATGCAACAGCTGAGGTGGTTCTTGCATGGAACTTGTGCCATAAAGGGCACTGCCTTTGCTACCCTGCTGCCCCACCATCCTTGGCATCATATACTTGGCTTTCTTTTACAGGAGAAACCCAGTGGTGGAGGGGGAGGAAACTTTTGCAAATTTCCACTTCCCCTTGTAGCCCCTCATGCCCACTTGTGTTTTGTGATCTCTCTCTCTCTCTCTCTCTCTCTCTCTCTCTCTAAGATACTATAATATAAATGATTTAATATTATGAATAGTATGTCCATAGCAACATAAAACTGCAGAGAAACAAGTGATAAACACATCTATACCCATTAATATCCATCTAACTGAGTGTTTAGACACTCAGAAATTGCCAGATATGAAAACACAAGTCCCCATTGTGCAATATAACCCAGGGTGCTAAGCCTGGGCTCCAGAAAGTGCTAAGGTTCTCCTTTGCATACAAAAAATACATCTAGGCCTTGTGGCATGGAATGATCTTCATTACTCAGTGCTGATCACCATACTCTAATGACATAAACACACAAAGTAAATACAACCAGTTTCAGTGGTGGTGGTAAAACTTGTATATTTTCTTATCATTGCTCATCCTTGATTGCATAACTATATATTGAAGTGCTCACTTTTTATAGTACTGATTTACAATTAATTGCAAAATGCTTGGCTCTTTTTTAAATGCTATTGTTTTCTACTACACAGGGAATACATTCAACTATACCTTGTTTGTAGGCTTACCAAGGGTTTCTATGTCTCAGTTCATTTCTGATCTTCTTAGGTCTATTCAATTTAATAGCTGAACAAAATGCCTGGTTTAAATCCATATTGTGATGCAAATTTGCATGCTGAAAATTCTCCTTTCATCAGAATGTGTTAGGTGTGTGGATCATTACTTTTGGGATCAAGGGCTTAGCCTCTTTCCTGGAGATATTGCATGGTCTCTTCAGCAAGGTGCAGGACTGCTTGTTGTTGTTTAATTTCAAGGCCTGATGACAAAACCCAGCTTCCAGCTCATACCCGTTGGGAGTTGATAGGCAGCTCAGACTTGCAGATCACATACAGCTGAGTGCTGTTAAAGGGAGCCCCCTCCTCCCTAGCCAGGCTGGCTGTGAAATGTTATTAGCATTAGGTAATGATCTGTAAATGTGTCAAAACTATGCCACCTAGTGACACCAATGCCAGTTTCCTTTGGTGAAGTCACATTGATTGCACAACAGCAAGCCACAATACAATTAGTGCTAATTTGGTTTCTTGGTAGATACCGCTGCACAGCACTTTGGGCTGCTCAGAGAGACTTTTCCTAATGCAAGAAGGGTTTCATGCTCCAGCTTTTCTGATGGCTGTTTGTCTTCTTCAGGCAAAATAGAATTTGGGTATAATGCATCATAGGGGGAAAGAAACTAGATCTTGAAGCAGTTTTTTATGTTTGGGGTTTTTGTCTTCTATAGGCATTTGGAGCATAGGGCTAGTCTCTGACATTCAGGTAGTTCAAAGCATCTTGATTAAAACATGAGCTTTTTTCATATATGTTGTTAAAATTCTTTTTGTTTTAAATACGTCTGCAAGGAAAATGTTCTTTCTTTATTATTTATAACTCGCTTTCTCTAACATGTTACAAGTGTTCTATCCTGCATCACTAACACATAATAATTTGAAAGTAAACTTGAGCAGCTTATGAGATTTGCAAAACTTTTCAAGTGATGATGCAGAAAGATTAAGTCAGATTCTGTACTTTATTAAAATAAAGATCAGCCAAATCTGAACACTTTAGAAAAAGCAAAAATCAGTCTGTTCAGATCCAGGCTTCTAAACAGTTAGGACCCATGCTCAAGGTGCAGAGGAGGTCCCTTAATTGAATTCACTGGCGACCATATGTAATAAATCAATAGCTCTTCAAACAGTGTGGGACTGAGCATCTGGGACCTGGGTTTAAAGCTCTCCCCTTTAAGGCTAATCCGAAGTTCTGGGTCAGTTGATGCCTTCTGTCTTATCCTCCCTCACCCCCAGAAGGCCAGGGCTTTTCTTTAGTGGGAATATTTATTTAATATCATAATATAAGAGGAAAAACAGTACATCATTGAAAAATAGTGTCACCTTAAAGATATGAAAAGAATTAGAGGATACACATGCTGAGAATCAAAGAATTTAAAATGCTTACAGATTCACTTATGTACCAATAAACAAACAAACTTGCAGGGAAAATGCACCCAAATATAGTTTCTATTATCCAAACAGTAAACATATTGTGTCTGCCTACAACATAGCCTCTATATACCTACACTTTACTTGCCTTTCATTCAATTTGCCACTGTTAAATGACAGGCAATCGGTTCTCATCTAATCTGTGGTACTAATAAACCAATGCCCTCTAAATGGTGTAAAAATGACAAACATAACTTAGGATCCCCCACAACCATCCAATCATAAATGTCAAGAATACAGAGCTTTAAGGGAGAATGTTAGCCAGGTAGAACAATTTAAATATTGCATATTGAAGCTCCCCGGGTCAAATCTAGGTAATACAACCCCACAGAGCTGGCAAGCCTCCCTTCACCCCATTCAGGCACACATAAATCAGCCAATAGATTGGTTCATAAACATGGCCAATCAGCCCTTTTGGCTACCCTTGGCAACCTACTTGACAAATCCAGCCTTTTCATTTCCTGTTTGGCCAATCCTGCTTGGTAGCACCCTAGAAGGCCCAAATGCCTTTTCTTATCCCTTCTCTGTCTCTAACCGACTGCCTTATATACCCCTGGCATTCCCTGCCTGCACCCACCTTACTATGACAGGCAGATCCTAGCGGGATATGAGAAGGGATTCCAAAAAAGTACTCCCTAGCAACAAAGGAAAAGTGCATCCAGCTACATGAAGGTCTTTGTGAATAAGCTTCCAGAACAGAGTAGATCCTGAAAGGAGTGGAGGTGCTAACTGGCAACCCCACAGGTACCTAGGACAGTGATTTGATAGACAGCAGGATAGCAAGTGCTGTATGCCTTAGGACTCCAGCTCCTAGTTAGAAATATCTTCCCCAGTTGCATAAGTGTCTGTAATGGAGCTTGCAAAGGTAACCTTGTTGGATGCAAGTGGTTTATCTGCTAGAACCCCATGGAATATCTGCTAGAAACATGGAATACCTGCTAGGAACATCCTAAGACATTCATATTGCTGACCGTCATGAAGTGGTCCCTCTGCCTGGCCTGCATAGAATAAGATGTAGGGAGGGGTCCTTTATCCAAGACACTGAAAGAAAGGCATGAAACAGCCAGCAGCTGGAGCACAGTCCCTGGAAGCTTGGCAGATGTTGGTGAGGTGGTAGTGCCAGTGAGTGCTGAGCCAGTGTTCAGTCTACGTGGGAAAGGGAGATGGCATTGATTGTGTGTATACTTTCCCCTTGAGGTGACACAGTGTGTGTGAACTGGCTGTTCACTCTCTGCTCAGCCTAGAAGAGCTGGAGAGTTTATCCTGTGTAGGAGACACTTCTTTCCAGCTTTTTAGGGGAGCAGAACAGTTTGAAGTCAGAAAAATATAACCACATGTCCTTCCATGTGTGTTATGGTCTCCTTGTGTGGGGATGATAATGTTGATTTACCCAGTATCCTCTCTCGTGGCCATATGGGGTCACTGATGGAAGGTCAGCACTTTTTCTCCTATTTAAGTCAAGAAGGAGGGAATTATTTGCTGCAGATAGAGGGTAGGTGTAAAGTTGATTGAAGGCATATGATGTCAATAGAGTCCTCTGCCTTACTCACCTCATCTTGCCTATCTGCTCCATTTCAGCCATGTTGTAAGTTTACTTATGTTAACACTGCTGGGGAGTGGTTCTGTCATTGTACCTGTCAGGGCAGTAGCATACCTGATATCCCACCAGCATAGCAGGTCTTCTAGTCAATTTTCACCAGGTGAATCATCACTGTAGGATTGTACCTGTAGTTTCTTGTGTATTTCTGATGAAAGCCACATGTTGCTTGATAATGTATAGAGAATGAGAAAAATAAGTACCTTCTTGTAAAGTTAGATATTGGTGTCTTGTCTGTAAATTAATAACTTGATATGTGGTTTAGCATAAGTGGTTTTAATGCATACGAGAAAATGTCTACTTTTCTAAGGTGTGAAACTGATTTTCTATTCTATCCAATGCTTTTTATGTATCCACAGATGTAAAAATAGTCTCTTGCTTTGCAATATTATCTGACATATGTTTGAAATTAGACAGCTGTTTCACTGATGTCAAGCTCATTTTGTTTTGATGTTTGTCTATTATTTGTTTACTCTGTCTACAAGTAGTGAAGCAAAGGTTTTATAATTTCATTCCAGTAGTGATACTGAACTTACAGGAGTATGAATGGGATATTTTAATACTCACTTCAGAAATCTGGTGCCTGATTTTTGTTCAGACACTGGGCGATAACCAAGGGAACCCTGCTAACCTGCCTCATTTTAGAAACAAATGTGTCCACTCATTTTGAGACCTGCTCCAGGAGCACTAAATCTTTGTTGCATCAGGGGTGGCCCCACTGGTACAATGTTCTCAGCAGAGCTGGCCACTTGAAGAAAGAGAGGTGGGCCCTACTTGTAGATAGTCACCAATGGATACTGTTTTAATAATAATTAAAATATTAGTCAAAGGAGGGGAATTAATGTTTTCAAAGAGGATTTATATTTTTTGGCAGCCTAACCAAATTTTTGTATATTTAGCTCTGAAATTATTTGATGTACAACTGCATTCAATTACAGCTATGTTCAATTACTGCTTACTAACATCAGAGAACATGGGAACAAGAAATTCTGGAAATAAACTTCCAGCATATTCAATATGTCAACCATCTAATTGGTAAAGCCTATTATAAAAGGATACAGATTTATTTGAGTTCTTCATTTAAATGGTTTAACCTTCAAAGCTAGCTGGATAATCTGCTGGAGCTATTATCTTCTGTTTTCCTTCTTTTCCAATATAATTGTGCTTTCCACCTTTCTGAGGGCACCAACTCAGATGAGTACCTTGGAGGAAGAGAAAGAATCTATTGTTGGCCCTTGCACTTAGAGTTCAAGGAAATCAGCTGACATCAAAAACCTGCCTGGGGCCATCAGCCAAGAAGATATCCTGCTCAAAAGGCTGCAAGTTTAGAGGAATCAGTGCACCTGGACTGCTTCCCCCACAAGTGCACACATGCAGTTCATACTAGGCATGTGAAGGTCCAGGGAAAAAATGCAACAATAAACACCCCCTAGAACCATTTCTTTCAACAACAACCCTGTTCTGTTCTGCTTTCTTTCAAAGATAAAACTATCCCTGAGAGAACCTATTTCCAAAAGCAGAGGCCATGAAAGCAAAACCCAAATCCAGAGCCATAGTGAGGGAAATTGGTTTGGTATACAAGTAGAGTCCTGGGACAACCTCCATCCCCTGCCAAAGTGGTCATTTTCTCATCCAGGTTTAAAGCAGAAGGTTCTCCAGTAATTTTTCAAGCATTTTTCAACATATATAAAAAACTGAATATTGAACTGCACTAAGAATGTGTGAACAATCCATTTGGGTGTGGGAATTCATCGGATTCCTTTGGATTGGCTCCCTGGGCCCAAGTTTGCTTTGCAGTGACCCTGAGCCTGAGTCCCTGGTGACCATGTCCAGCGTTTGCAGGGTGCTTACCAGGCATCAAACCCTGAGTGCTGCATGAGCAGCATTCCTCTTCTATGCTTCTTGGAGCAGGCAAAATGGCTGCTACATGCAGCACGGAGGAGGGACGCTGCTAGTAGTTATGTGGAGGTCCATAGTACTTAACCACTAGCAGTGCTCCCTTCTGCACCACATGGAAGAAGGTTGCTCATGTGGGGCTTACCTGGAATGTGCAAGCAGCATTCCTTTTAGAAACATAGAAGTCAGGAGGGGTCTCCCAGGCCATGTAGTATGACCCTACCTGCAGCAACCTTTGTGCTGCTGCACCTGATGCAGAAGAAGGTTGCCAGCTGTGCATCTTCATTCTGTTAGCATTTGCAGACTTCCTTTTGGCTCAGTTCACTTTGCAAGACTGGGCTGAGCACAAGAGGAAGCCCATGAATACTGGAGGAATAGATTCCTCTAGGGTTCATCACAACCCTAAACTGGACTATAGATCTGATTTAATTACAGGTTCCAAAATTCTGCCTTGCTGAATGTGTCAGCTGCCAAAATCTATTAGGAAGAAGATGGTTTGTAGCTGCATAGTGTTTACAAATCATACCGCTAGTGTCATACTTTAGAAAGTAACATGTCCCACTTATTCAAGAGTCTGGTTCTTCATCTGCAGAAGAATGTAGTGACAATCTTGACATGGTAGAACAGACTGTACCATTTGAGGCTGCAAAGGGTCAATGCCATTTTTGCATGATCCTCATGAAAAAGCTCCCTACAACTAGAAGACTAGTGCATCAGGGGAAAGTCTCATTCAGCCATCTCCTTACTTGGTCACTTTTCATTTTTTCAGAGAGAAAATGTTCTTTCAGTTCTTTCAGTGATACATCTTCTGGACTGTTATTGCCATTTCCACTTCATTGTTCTCCATGAGTAAATTAAGCTTCAGCTTGTTCAGTTTTGTGTCTTCCTGCTTCAGAGCAGAAGATGATATGATGGCGAGCCATTATGAGTCAGTAACTGAGTGCTACTTAGCGTTGCGTACAGACCTTCATGACTATGTCAGCGGGACGTCTCATCATTTTGTTTGAAATGGTGATTAAACAGTTTTGTGTTTCTGAGAAGTGAAAAAAGAAGGCACTTATGAGTGAGGAGCAGATGGGTCAAAATGCCCAGTGCAAGCTTTTTCACAAGCTGAATTTACAAAGACCCCATCCCCCAATCATTTATTACGTATTTTTCCAAATCTGTTTGCTAGATCTCAAGTGATGCCTGGCATCATTTAACTTTAATTGAAGCAACCACCCCAGAGATATTTTATAATCAATTGAAGGCATGTTCTCAACTAAAGTCAGAAATATTAGATTTGTTTCACATCATCTCTAGAATGGCTTATTCCTTGTAATCTAGCTGGGGAAATGTCTAACATTTTAATTTTATCTCTTCAATTTCATTGTAATGCTCAAACATGTTTTCCACTACCTTCAACTGTAGCACCTTTATTATGTGTGGGCCACATGGGGATACTTTCTAAAATCCATCAGCTGTCTATGAAACATTATTCTATCTACAATCAGTAACTAATTTATCAAAATATTGCTCTTCATTCTGAAGCAGGGGAAATATTTGCTTCCATTGTTTATGTGCTGCATTTTCTGCATTTCTTTTTCTTCAGATACACAAGATTTACACTCTGGAAAAGAGGTATGCATTATTGCTGTCATACAGTGTTTGACTATGGGGTGGGAGAGGAATCTAGTGGTTCTGTATTAGCATACTGGTAAGTAGCTTCAGTGGCTCTCTAATAGAATGCCTGGGATTTTAAAGCTTTTTAAACTTCTCAACTTATCTTAGTTTACCACCATCCCCTTGGTGAGTGCTCAGGTCAATAAATTTCTTTGCAAGGGCTTTGTCAATGGCAGTGTTGATATTTAGGCACCTGCCAAGAGTCCACATGCCAGCAGGGGCTCCTGACAGGAGCCACCTGGGATTGTTCCTCCTCTGCATCCCTGCAGTTTGTGTGTCCAACCTTCTCACACTCTGGCCCAGACAATGGTCATAGTTAAAGCAGCGGATGTCCATGCCTACTTGCTCCTTATCTTCAAGCAGGCAAGCAAGCAGTAGCAATGATGGAAAAGAGGACGAGCAGCAAGAACAGTTGGTGGCAATGAGAGAGAATCTCTGACGGAGGGGACTCACGGAAGCCCCCAAAGACCCTAAAAAGCTGGGGCTTATATAATGCTTGTCTGGTGACTTGAGTGAGCCAAGAAAACCACTATTAACCAGTGCTGCCTCCTTGCCTTAAGACCAATTTCCCCATTTCTGCTCCTCCCAGTCTACTCTAGTCACATCTTTTTCTGCTGCTGGAAGATCCATGAGCCAGCAGCATGGGACGGGCTGAGTCAAAATGAAAACCTTGAGCTGCAGTGAGCCATTTCATGATGGCTGTGGTTTGACTTTAAAAAAGATTAAATGAAACTGTGAAAGCCATTGTTCAAGACATTTTTTTCAATCCTGTTTTGGAGTATCTAGGAGATGTCCCCACAAGGATGCCCAACTTCAAGAAGACTGGTCATATTTGCCCACTATATTTGCAATATTGACCTCTTTCCCTTTGCATGGAACTGACCTTACAAAGTATGCTCCTTGCACTTTGTTGCTCTGGGGAGGTCTGCTGCCTCAGGTGTTCTCCAAGTGTTGACAGTGTCCTCTTCACTGCTAGCAGTAGGCAAGCACTTCCAAACTCGGGGAGGCAAGCTTATCCCTTTAAATCGCAAGCTTCTCACCATCCCCACTGGGATTTCTCTCAGGGCTTGTGTGTGAAAATGCCTCAGACTGCAACTGATGTGAAAATAGATTCAAGGCTCCCTAGCTGCAACAACTGGAAGGGACACATTATCTGTTTTGGTATGCTTGGGAAGAGGATCCAGAAATGAATATTCCAAAACTGACCAGGGAAAGGAATCAATTCTAAGCTGAAAAGACCAGCCAACAAATAGGTCTGTTGGTATAAAGGAAAGGTTGGGAAGTCAAAATTCATTATCTTTTATTGAAAGTTATATCTTTTTCAAGGATATTTGTGGTAGATTGGAACCCCATAAATTTATGAAACATGTTAAGCTTCTGAAAAGACTTGTCATGTAAAACATAAAATTAAAATACATGAATTTTAAGTGTATTTACTCTGTTCCCTAGACCTAACTTTATAGATGCACATCTGTCAATGTCCCTTGAGGTTTCATTAATCAGTTTAATGATTTCTGATATCTCTTGGAATATCAGACAAGTATTTTAAAGTAAGTAATAAACTCAACACAAAGTCTAACTTGCCAATTAGATAGCATAATGTGGGGTATATTATTTTCAACAGACATGAGTTCTGGCTATGATCAGTTAATGGACTAACTAGATAAATGTTCAAAATCATTAATCACCTGCATCAAAGCCAGAGCAGATGAATGGAATTCTGAAATAAGTAATAGAAGATCATCAGCATAGATAATAACTTTATAATCCAATGCATTATGCATACATCCATGAAGATTAGGAGTTTACACACAAGGGCTTCCAAATATGAATCACATATTAGTGGAGAAAGAGGACCTCCCTGTCTAGTACCTCTCTCAAGTAAAAACAAAAAACAAAACCTCAGACAAGATCCCATTAGTCCCAACTGTGGCTCTAGATGTTTCAATTTTAACCCATTTCTGAAATTTTGGAAGAAAACCAAAATGTCTCAATGTGACAAAGATAAATTTTATCAAAGGCTTTCTCCACATCCAAGAGATACTGGCAGCCATGTCTGTTCTATATATATTGAATGCAATCAGACCCACAGATCAGATCTAAGATCAACAGTTTCCTGCCATTCTTGCCAAGGGCTTTCTGGTTTTTGGATTTGACTGTGGCTTATGTTGTTGTCTTCAGATGACACAATAAGCCATGATGGGTTTGTTAAACCTGTAACAGGCCATGGCTCGTTGGGATAGTTTATAAGTTGCCCCAGGTTGACATATAAAGCACCCCATGGAAAGAGTGCTGGGTTCAGATGATGCACTAAACCACCATGGCTTAATGTATTGTATGAGCCAGGTCTATGCTTCTGAAAGGAATTAACTTAGGCCCTTTATTTAGAGAACTGTTAAAGGAATAAAACATTGAGATCAGAGCTGCTTCAGCACTGATTCAAATGCTTTCAATCATAATACACATTTCTATTCTAAAAGTGCCATCATGCCACAAGGGGTAGGGCTGTTCTGTACAAAAAACCTGGCTATGTATTCATTAAGGCCCAGCATTTCAGCAAATGTTCATTGATATTTGGCTGTTAAAAATAATAATAAAAAGAACCACACAGATAGTATCTGAACATTTTCCACACCATCTGTATTCCTCCTATTGCTTTTCTTACAATTAACATCTGTTTACAGCCATCAATCTGAAATTCAATGGCAGAAATATTTGAGGATTGGCTGTCTTTAATGCATGATGCTGCATGATGTGTGTCCCCTTCTCTTCTTCCTTCTCAGGGAAAAGTGGGATTGAATTACAAAGAATACCTTTGATTCATCAAAGCAGATAGTCAGGGGTGTGTAGTGGCCAACCACACACACACACACACAAAGAACCAGATTTCTTCAGTGGAAATAAACTCAAATCTGTCACTCTTTAAAGGAAAGGATTGTGGAAAAGATTTGGACACATGCTCATTCTTCTTCGTGGTCTCTGTGCATCACACATAATGGGTGCTGTGCCTGTGCAGTGCCTGTAGCCAGATAGAATACAAAAGCTTTAACGGATTTTGGCAGGAACTCTGCACCCCTCCCCCATGGTGCTATAAAGGGTGGAGTGCCTGCCATTTCCTCCTTCTTTCGACCGCCGGATCGCACTGCCTTGAGCTGTTCATTATCGTTTTTTGTATCTCCCCTCTCTTTACTCTAATCGCCTTTTCTCTTCCTCTTCTAGTTAAGATAATCCAAGTTTTATTACCCTTACCTTCCCTAGTTAAACAATCCTTTTTTCTTCCCAAATATATACCTCTTACCTTCTACTATCCTTCTTTGCTACCTTTGCTTCTCGATGGCTCAGCGCGTGGCCTTTCGAAAGTGCTCAAAATGTCTCCAACAGACCCACATGAGCTTTGCCTCCTATGCTTGGGAGAGGGACATCGCACTTACAAATGTGGCCATTGTCAGGCATTTACCGAACAAGCCCGGAAAAATTGGGAGAATTGGCTGAGGAAGATCCTTTCAGATCAGGCCCTTACAGCCTCCAATGAGCTTGCCACCCAGGTTGCTCCAGCTGGCCCCTCCATGGTGACCTCCCCTTGTCCACCATCTGAGGGAGCTGCTTCCAGGGAGACCTCTTGCTCCTTCCATTCCTCCTTACTCAAACAAAAGGAGAAACGGAAGCACACTGGCCAAGGGGATCTGTTGATCCTGAAAAAATCTAAGAAGGACAAGACCGACAAGGCCAGCCACAAGCACCATAAGCTTGCTCAGGAACCATGCTGGGACTCGGGTTCAACCACTCCATCGGTTCAGATGGCCTCATTGGTTCCAATGCCTTCGACACCGACACCACAGGCTATGATGCAGGTTACACCACCTGGATCCCCTCAGAGGGTCACATCACCGGCTCCTATGGCATTGGATCCCCCTGAACCCATCATTCATGGATCGATGTCCGACAGGGAAATCCAAGACTCGCCTCTGCGGTCGATACCCAGCCATCAGCCGGCTCGCTCACCAACACTGATGCCATCGTCACTGGAGGCTTCTCCAAGGCCTCCCCCACCAGCCGACTCCCACCACCACCACCGCACCTCGGACCAATCTGCCAGGAACTGGGTACCGATGCCCTATGAGGGTCTTGAACCACCGCAACCCTGCTACTGTAGCTATCCACCTCCATATGGCTACTACCCCATGCCACCGGAGCGCAGACATCGATCCCGTCCCACCAGGGCTGAAGTGCCTTCCACCTTGGTGCCCGCAACTTCCCACCCTCCCCTCTCTCCAGTCCAGTCGTCCTCCAGCCCTCCATATCTTTACGATTCAGACTCTGAGGACTCAGACCGGCTCTCTATATCTCTTGATGCGGTCATCTCCACCCAAGGACCCAGGTCCCTTGAGGAGTCTTACGCCATGTTCGGTGAACTCATGGGCCGCCTCACCTGGTCTCTGGAGATTGAACTCGAACATCGGCCGAGTACCAACAAGGACAATTTTTACAACATCATTCATAAAGAACAATCCTTCACCATCTCCATCCTGCTCATCACCACCCTCCAGGAGGCTATGACAGACACCTGGGAACTCCCTAGCCAGCCGCACCCGACATCCAGGAGATATGAGTCCATGTACAAAGTTCAGGAACAGGATATACCATTCCTTTTGAATCACCCGAAACCTAATTCAATTGTGGTCGAGTCTTCCCGGGGCAAAACAAAGAGCGCACTTGACCGCTAGAGACAAAGAGGGCAGGAAGATAGACCTAATGGCGTGCCGCATCTACACAGCCATGGGGTTGGGTCTCCAGATTTCTAATTACAAGGCAACAATGGCCAGATATCAGTACTTCCTGATGCAATGGCTGGAATCCATCACCTCCACTATTCTGGAGCAACAGGGTGACCTGGCCCACGTTTTCATCCGGGAAGCCATGCAGTTCTCCATCCAGCAGCTCACCACGGCTCACCATCATGTTGACTGCGACTCCCGCGCACTCATTGGATCCATCGCCCTCCACTGACAAGCCTGACTTCATTCCTGCAATTTTCCTGACGAGACCAAGTGACGGATCGAGGAAATGCCCTTCAACGGTTCCGGCCTTTTCCATGATAGCATGGACCATAAGCTCGAGCACATTTACAACGCTCAAGTTACCACTCAGAAGATGAAGATCCCAAATTCGAACCATCGTAAGTGGCCTCAGTCCCACTACCCTCAATACCAGCCTTACCATCACTACCAGCTGCATCAACAATACCAACCTCGCCAGCAGCATAACTGGGGCCAACCTGCCATGCAAAACCAGCAAGGCCATCGCCACCAATCCACCAACAAGCGGCAGTGTTGACAGGCCGTGTGAACTGATCTTCTCTCTCCTCTTCCACCCTCCCCCTCCCTTTTGGGGACTGGCTGCAAGGCCGACTCCCCATTTGGGAGTCCATCACATCTGATAAATGGGTACTTTCCATAATTGAAAATGGATATAAAATCGAGTTCAACACCGTGCCCCCCTCGGGACCGATCCGATACACCTCCCCTTCAGAGGTCCTCAGAGATAAGGTATCCCAACTACTCTGTAAAGAAGCAATTCAGTGAATCTCTTGTTCTGAGGGGCTTCATGGCTTCTATTCCAGATATTTTGTGGTCCCGAAACGGAACGGTGGTCTACACCCTATACTCGATCTATGGGGCATCAATAGATTTATTACAACTAAAATATTTCGCATGACCACCCTCCAAAATATCCTCCCCTTACTAGAGAGAGAAGATTGGTTTGTATCTTTGGACTTAAGGGATGCTTATTTTCATATCAGTATCCACCCTTCTCACAGGCGGCTTCTCTGCTTCACGGTCGAATACGATATCTTTGCATATAACATCCTCCCTTTTAGACTTGTTACAGCTCCAGGACTTTTTACAAAGTGCATGGCGCCAGTTTGCGCCCACCTTCGGCTGCAGGGTGTCCCAATTTACCCTTACTTAGACAACTGGCTCATTGTCTGTCTCGAGACCAACTACTTTCGGCCATCGACACCACATGCACTCTGCTAGATGACCTCGGACTCTGTATTAATACCGAAAAATCCTGTCTCACTCCCTCACAGGTCATCGAATTCATCAGGGCATGCCTCGACTCCATTCGAGCAAGAGCATTCCTACCACGGGCTCGAATGGACAAACTTTGCTCCTCAGCCCGGCACATCCAAGAGTGCAGACAAACTCCAGCATTGCCCATCCAGAAGCTGCTCAGGCACATAGCCTTGACATTTACAATCGTCCCAAATGCCAGGCTTAGGATGCGACCCCTGCAGCTGTGGTTCAACAGCATGTTCCGGCTACATCGCAACTGCCTGAGACGGCCGCTTCTGCCTCCAGCCCCAGTTCATCAAGCCCTGTCTTGGTGGATGAACAAAGACAATCTCGCAGTAGGCTTGCCGTTCCACCAACAGCAGCCTTCAGTATCGTTCCATACTGATGCTTCCCTTATGGTCTGGGGAGCACACTGCGCCAACCTCCGTACCCAAGGCACCTGGCCGGCCCACGAAAAGAACAAGAACATCAATTATCTCGAACTGCTTGCAGTGTTCAAAGCGCTGCGCTCCTTCGAGCCCACTCTTCGGAACCAGTCAGTGCAGGTAGCCTCCGACAACGTGGTCACTGTCTTTTACATAAACAAACAGGGAGGCACAAAGTCAGTACCACTAGCCCATCTGGCACTGCAGATTTGGAACTGGTGCATCCCCAGAGGGATCACCCTGCTTGGAGTTCATCTAGCAGGGATGGGCAACGAGGAGGCAGACATTCTCAGCAGGAAAATGTCCTTAACCCATGAGTGGGAGCTGGACGACAACATTTGCAAGGACCTTTTCTCCCCTTGGGGCACCTCGTCCTTGGACCTGTTTGCCACAGCCACCAACTCAAAGTGCCGGACCTACTGCTCCCAGGCAGGAAGGGGCCCGAACTCACTGGGCGACGCCATGATGGTGAGTTGGTCAGATTCGTTCCTCTACGCGTTCCCTCAAATCCCATTAATCACATGGACCCTAGAGAAAGCTGCCCATGACAGGGCCCGGGGCATTCTTATCACACCATGGTGGCCACGCTAGCCCTGGTTCCCGACCATCCTCAACCTCTCCTGCTGAACTTTTTTCCACCTACCGTGGGTCCCGCAGCTGATCACACAGGAGGAGGGGGTGATCTGTCATCCCAATCTCAATTTGCTCAATCTCACCGCGTGGCTCCTTCACTGATTGCTCCCCATCACCTACCCTCGGTCTTGACAAACTCACCGATCCCAATGGCTGCCGTTCAGCTGTCGGTACTGGAACCACGGTCAGTACCAACTGAGTCTCTTCAAACTATACCAATCCCGACTTCTCTACAGCTGGAAATTCATACTACAATCTGCCCTATGACCATCCATCCACCGGTCGTATGAGGCTAAGTGGAAATGCTTCACCGCCTTCACGGAGACCAACCAGTTCCCGCCTCATTCGGCTTCTATCGAAAATATCCTTTCCTTCCTGCTTTCCCTGCATCAAGATGGGCTTAAGCCCACCTCAATTAGAGTGTACATCGTGGTGATTTCCCACTTTCAAGGCCCATTATCCGGATTCTCGGTGTTTTCTCACACACTCATCTGCTGCTCCCTCAAAGGATTACAAAATCTCCAGCCACCAACCCGCCCCTCAGTTCCAACCTGGAGTTTGTCGGTGGTGCTGCAGGCTCTTACCAGAGCCCCCTTTGAACTACCGGCAACAAATGACCTAAGACTGTTATCGTGGAAGACTGCCTTTCTAGTCACCATTACTTCCAGGAGAGCAAGCGAAGTCGCCAGGAGAGCAAGCAAACTCTGTGCGTGTAGACCCACCCTACCTTAACTTTCATAAGGAAAAGGTTGTCCTACATACTGATCCGGCGTTCCTACCTAAGGTCGCTACACCCTTTCATATCAATCAGGACATCGTCCTTCCAGTGTTCTTCCCGACTCCCTCGACCTCAATAGAGAAGTCCCTCCACTCTCTCGATGTGCGGCGATGCCTAGCCTTTTATTGGTCCTGTACTGAGAGCTTCAGAAAGACCAAGCGCCTTTTTGTTAAATACTCTGAATCCGACAGAGGTGCCGTGATCTCCTCCCAAAGACTTTCAAAGTGGATCATCCAAACTATCAAACTGGCATACCAGTTAGCCAAACTGGACCTCCTGATCGCTCCCAAGGGACATTCCACCAGAGCTGTGGCTGCCTCTTCGGCGTTTTCAGCGGGCGTCCCGCTACCAGACATTTGCAAGGCAGCAACATGGACAACTCCTTGCACTTCCACCAGACATTATAGACTCGATGTATGGGCTAGACAGGACTGTTCCTTTGGCTGTGCTGTCCTCTCCTCGATTCTCCTCTGACGACACCGACCCACCTCCAGTTGGTAAGCTTGCTAATCACCCATTATGTGTGATGCACAGAGACCACGAAGAAGAAAGGCAGGATGCTCACCTGTAACTGTTGTTCTTCGAGTGGTCATCTGTGCATTCACACAACCCACCCGCTGGCCCCACTCAGTGTCGGTGGATGGGACAGGAGACTTCCTAGTGACTCCTCAAGTCAACCACTCTCTCCACTAGGGGGCGATCTGATGGTCTCTATAGACTGGGGCAAATGGTGGGCGCTCTGCCTTTTATAGCACCACAGGGGAGGGGTGCAGAGTTCCAGCCAAAATGCATTAAAGCTTTTGTATTTTACCTGGCAACAGGCACTGCACAGGCGCAGCACCCATTATGTGTGAATGCACAGATGACCACTCGAAGAACAACAGCTACAGGTAAGCAACCTGCCTTTTTGCATTTTCCCCAATAAACATTAGTATGGCAAAGGAAGAAGTGCCAAGGGGATTCTATGCATAGTGTATTATGTTGAATGTGTTGACACTTGCATTATACAACGTGTGCACTTCAGCCAAAGTTGAGGCACTTTAGGCAAATTTCAATGCTCATAGTCCCTTTAAGTCACCTTCAGTGATGCTTAGTTGCAAATGTTTTTTGGTCAACTTGCTTTGTGTATTCAATATGTAAAATGTTCAAAGTATCATCTATCCTTTCAGATGGGTATGTACTCAAATTCTTTTCTACTGTGGTTCTCGTAATATTTAGCAGTAATTAATAATCATATAAATAAAGAAATATGACAAATAGCAGCACTAGTCAGATTTAAGATAAAACAATGAAGAACAAAGAAGCAGCAATAGTATTTGCAGGAGTATTTGTACTTTTTATGCCCTGTTGAAATTATTAGGTTAGAGAACCTAATAACCATTAAATGATACAAAGGAAACCATGAATGAAAAGTTAATTAAAAGGTGGGAGATGGAGGCCAAAATAATACAAGAAAATCTAAAGATGAAAGTTTTTTCAAATACAACTTCCTTTAGTAATCACTCCAGAACTTACTGAAGTGTTAATTTTGTGATGGAATCATATCCTGGAATGATTGGATTAGAGCCAAATGTCATCTTTCATTTTTCTCCTTTTAAGTATGCTTCACCGCTGAAGAGAAACCACAGATTTGAATTCCTGAAAAATCAAAATTAAGAGGCAGAAATTCCATATAGTCCCCAGCAGTTGGTCAGTTAAGCAATTTCACCAAAACTTGGAATTAGTTTTCCTTGTATACATTTAAAGAGATTTTAAAGACATTTATGAAAAGACTATGTCTGCTTTCACTGATCAATTAGAAATTGGCTCAAGGTTGTTTTAGTTGACCTTTTTGGTGATGTTTATACTGATTTTGTATTTTATGGTATGTTTATATGATTTCATTATAATTAGGCCTTTTCCCCAGAGAACTGTAGGAATGCAGCATGACAGGAGCCATGTCTAGGGATGTTTTAGTCAAGGTGAGCACAAAGTGTCCAGCTTTGACAGCTTGCAGCATTCGCTCTATCAACATAGGTCCTATTCCCACTTGTGCAAAGCGGGGTCTGTTTGCTAGTTTAAAATAAAGAAAACTAATATTAATTGGCTCATGCACTGCATCTAGCAGTGAGCTCTGACTTTGATCACATGAACAATATTTTTGTAATTCAAACTGAGATTGATTAAGAGTTAATTCATATTTTCTATGCCTTCCTGGTCCAAACGATAAAGCACCAAAAGTTTGCCACATTTGCACATATGCAGATGTTGATTGCTCTAACTCTTAAATAGTTGAAGCAAATCAAAAAGTCCTATTTGAAATGTACTGATCATGGTCATGGTATACTTTTACTTCATCCCTGGGCAGTGCAATTCTATGACTGCTATACAAAGACTGGGTTAGGACAACACAACAAGCCATGGTGGTTCTGTACCCCTTTTGCTCTGTCATGTTGTCTGAACGCAGTTTTGCTGTTTCACCATGATAATTTTGGTCTTTGCAAAATTCAGTACTTTCATTTCTCTCAACCACCATGGCTTGTCATGTTGTCTAAACCTGGAATCATGATTTCCACAGTCCTTGTATATGACTACCAGAGTTCCTTGAAAAAGTGTAATGACTGCAGAAGCTGCTCCAGTTATCTAACTCTTATGTGTGGACCAGTGAGGAAGAAAGTGACATAGGCAGGAACAATGCACCTTGGGACTGAATTTCAGACATACTGGCTGATGAATATATGCCAACAATGGGAGGACTGGGCAGGGAGGGTGGAAGCCACAATAAAGTAGAAACAACTTGATCATCTGACAGAAGATAGGAAAGAACCACAAACCACGGTGACCATGCAAGTTCTTTGTTATGTTATAAGAACACAGCCAGAGTCTAGATGGCCATAGGATCTTTTACATTCCCAACTCTGACTTCTGAAATGTGTTCACTTCAAATGAATCTGGAGCCATACAACAGCCAGTCACTTATGAAGAAATCTAGAGTCTAGATCAGTAAACAAAGCACATGTGACAAGAGAATGACAGTGCTGCTATACATTATGTTCCCAGTGTTTGATGATATGGATATGTGAACATTTTAAAGATTCTGCTTTTGCCTAAGCTTTTAAGATTGAATGCTTAACTTGGCAATCAAATTGTGGATGATAATTGGTCTGTCTGCCCATCACTGAAGTTAGTTAAGCCACTCAGAAGTAGAGGACATGCAGCTTATATAATGCTATTTACTTCTCTGATTACATAACAGAATGAATATTATATTTAGTATGTTATTTCAGAAAACTTGTTTTCTGCTATTTGAAACTTAACTGTGTATGCAACATCACCTGTATGCCGATAAATGAACTAGACAAATAAAAGCTGAATTATCCATCATCCTTTTAAAAAGTTATCATGCCATTCAATATGCTAATCACTTGTTTATACCTGAGAAGTATTTGCTTTCCAAAATTCTCCTTTGTGAACTTTGATACTGAATATTTCATATTTTGTCCAAATGTTTTAATATCTGTATCTGGCATCTGGATTCAGTAGTCAGTATTTGGCAATTTATATTTGACTCTGCTTGATCACTGACATGTAATGAATGGTATTTTGTATTTGACAGCATTCAATAGTTGTCCTGAAACTGTATTTATTGTTTGGCTGCATTTGAAAGCTGACGTGTTAACAGCATTTGGTGTTTCACCATGGGTGACACAGATTGGTATTTAATATCTGACAGCTCTGGAGAGATAACATATAATGGGATTTACTATTTGATTGACTATATTTCACAGCTCATGGCTTGTGACATTTCACATGTGCTACCTGCCAAACCCCAAACAATTAAGAGATGCCAATAAATCTAAAGAACTTGACTTTTGGATGTTGAGGTAAATGTTTCCATTCAAAATGCAGTCTTTGAATATTTGTTATATATCTGATTTTTGAACCATGTCAGAACTTTCTGCAGCACTCGCCACTTTGAATCTGCCTCCGCTGTCCTGACAAAGCAAATTAACAAAGACCTGTTTTAGCTGTTCATCCCATTTTAGAAACGTCTTTTAATTCTGACTAAAAGTTGAGGGTGAGGTGACATTGTTTTGGGGAAGGAGAGAATCAAAACATGCCATTCTGCTTTTTTCAAAAGTACCCTTTTTTATTTATTGGATTTTAAATTTTGAATTTTTGGAAATTTAAAATGGCTACCACCATAAACTCTGTTGCCACCATGGCCATTGACTAGGGGTTCAATACCTACAGAAAAGCGGATGCTTTTACAGAGTCTGCAGACTGGTCTGTAGGAACTGATTTTGTTTGGGAAGTGGACCACTAAGTGTCATCCAAAGAACAATATGGCAGCAGGCTAGCTAAGACTATGAAGTTACTCTGTGATTTTCCTTGCAACTTTTTTTTTCAAAGCAGAGCTGGGAATTTTTGCTATTCTCTTTCTGTGTGTGTGTGGTTGTGTATGTGTGCGCGCACGTGTGCACCTGTGTTTACGTAGGTAGGTAGGTCTTGGAACTTCACCTCCCATGAGGATGCTTTATTCGAAAGTAACTGCAAAACTTTAAAAGGCTGTTTTGGAAGGTGCTCCTGAAAGAGAAAATTAGAGAATAACATTATATGTTCCACTGAGTTCAGTAGGACTTACTTTCAAATAAGGATACTGAAGAATCAATGAAATGATTTGGACAAACAATGCAGTAGAATGGGGTGTTTCACAATCTGTTTCCCTCAAATTACTGAGTCAACTTCACAAAATTGCAGTCAAATAACTATTCTGTGTCCTCCCTATCATGCCCTGGTGCTCTTGTATTTCTACTTAAGTATGCTTCTGAATAGTGTGTGTGTGTGTGTTTTTGCTGTTTTGAGTATAATGTAACAGCGTGCCCTGTGCCAGCAAGTCAAATGAGGGGCATTGAGTAACTATGAGTGCTGGACACAAAGAATACCATACATTTTCTTACTTGATAAGAAGTATATTGCCCATTTCAGTTCAGCTCACAATCCTAAATACAACATCTGCCCCTTCAGCAGGGGTTTTATGGAGACTCGTGTCCTCACAAACAGCAAAAGTCCTTGTGGCTCATGGCATAGCAATTGTGGAGTAGAGCCTTCATGGTTAGTACATGGAATGTTATCCTAAGCTGTCAGGCAATTGTACACATGCGTGTAGAACCTGTGCACAGCCTGCAGCCCATTAATTGGTGGATCACAACTCCCATCATATTTTAAGAATAGCAGCAGAGAACAGCTCTATCATTTTTGGTCAGTAAGGTGACTGAGCACCAATAAGGCTTTACGCAACAGGTCTGCCAAGAGGGGTAAATCTAGATCTCCCATCTCATGTTTCTCACTGGGTAGATGACCAAACAATGTTTTCAATTCCAGTCAAAACTTTCAGTTTTTTTCTGTGACACCCTTCACTCCTATTGGCCCTGTTGGTTTTACAGGGTTGAACATTCAATTACAATCTTGAACAGCATGGTTTGTATTGAGGAGCAGGTAGGGTCTATAGGTTCTACTCTATGGGCAATGCACAGTAGATTCAGGTCCCTTTATCAGAGATGTCTTTATTTGTACAAAACATGAGAAAATGCTGTGGAGCTGTGTGGCACATTGTTTCAGTTCCAAAGCCTGCACTGAGAGAAAGCTCTTGAACTTCCTGTAAGAGCTAAAAAATGGTAGGTTCCCTTAAAGATACAGTGGTACCTTGGCTCACAAACTTAATCCGTTCCAGGACTCTGGTCGTGACCCAAATTGGTCATGAGCTAAGTCAAATTTCCCCATAAGGGTCGATGTAAATAAGGTTAGTCCATTCTGCAACTATTTTTTTACTCACAAAAATTTGAAGCAAAGTGACAAAGAACAAAGATCGTGGCCATCTTCCCCTCAGCGATCGTGCAGGGGAGTGAGGGGAGATGGGCGTGATTGCGGGTGCATGGTGGGGAGGCGGGCACACTTGGGCAGGGAACATGGGCACAATTGCAGCCATCTCCTCCCCAGCACGATTGCGTCCATCTCCCCCCTCTGCATGCACCCATGCAGGGAAGGCAGGCACGCTCACGATTGTCACCCGATGCAGAGTTTGCGACCTGCGGCAAAATTTTTATGAAATTTCTGTTCATGACCCAATCTGGTCGTGAACAGAGGTCTTCATGAGTCAAGGTACCACTGTACATAGCGACTCACTGAAACAACCGGTCTGAGCCTTAATAAATTGCACTGCTGCTACAAACAATTTCACAGCCCCAACTGCATTTCCCTTAAACACCAATGACACTGGATTATGCTGCATTCACTGCTCTAACACTCACCCCTCCACTATATGGGAATGAGAACACTGGGCTGCAGCCACTCCTGGGTCAAGGACACATTGTGTTGAGTCTTTCTATGTAGCTTCCCCTGTAGTTGGTTTCTACTGTAGGATCTACATAGCATTACAGCTTTGCTGCAAAGCCTGTAGAATGAAGCAATGCACAATCAGCCATGGAACTGCTGTCTGGACAAGCAAAAAAACAAAAAACCTTTGGACAGGCTGACAAGTTTCTTCATTAAAAAGATTGCAACAACCATATTCAATTACTAAGGGGAGTGTGATTTCATATGGAGCCAAGGAAATACTCTCTTCCCCTCTGTTTTGTGATGTCTTTCAGTCTATAAGCAAACTGTGTAATAAATGACAGACTGCACATTGTAAAAGGAATGGCTGGGTCAGATCGATGGCCTGGCTTCTGCTCACAATAGAGTAAGGCAGGTGCTTTAGCTGGGCTCCTCTGTGCCAGGAAACGCTGCAGGAATGCATGACCAATTGGGTTTCAGCGAAGAGTGCTTTCTTTAATGGACAGAAAACACTAACCTTTTATTCACTCCCCTCCCTTCTCTATCTTCTGCTCCTTTCAACATTGCCTTGATTTAACCCTTTGGATGAAAAAAAAGAATGATCAGATCGACTTCGAGCCATTTTTGCATCTTTAAAATACAGTCTATATCATTTTTCAACACAAGTATTTATAAGAATATAAGTAAACTTTGGCTTTCTTTGAGGGAAAGGACAGGCTATATCTTATAAATCAATATTGTAAAGAAATCATATAGACAGTTATTCTAGATCATGTTGATCCAAAAGATACGTGGTTATGCAAAGTAAAAGGCATATGGTCTTCTAGTAACTAAGGAAATCTGCATCAGGCAGCTACCTAGTTGGCTTAAATCAGTAACCCATTGGTAGATACCTCCTGCATTGTAGCTTGGCTCACGGACATAATCTGTTCCAGGACTCTGGTTGTGACCCAAATTGGTCATGAGCCAAGTCAAATTTCCTCATAAGGTTCAGTGTAAATAAAGTTAATCTGTTCTGCAATATTTTTTTTGCTCACAAAAATTTGAAGCAAAGTGACAAAGAACAACAAAGATCATGGCCATCTCCCCCACCCAGCAATCGTGCAGGGGTGAGGGAGACGGGTGCAATCGTGGGCGCACTGGGGGGGAGGCGGGGGCGATCGTGGGTGCACTGGGAGTTGGGTGCAGGGGCGGGCATGCTGTGGGGAGGTGGGCGCAGGCGCGCTCGGGCAGGGAACACGGGTGCATTCGCGGCCATCTCCCCCCTAGCACAAATGTAGCCATCTCCCCCACACCCAGCACGACCGCGATCACACCCGTACAGGGAAGGCAGGTGCGCTCGCGATCGTCACCTGATGCAGAGTTCGTGACCGGCAACATTTTTATGAAATTTCTGTTCGCGACCCGATTTGGTCATGCACTGAGGTGCTTGTGAGCCGAGGTACCACTGTATATCCCAGATTGAGCAGGATCTGTGGCATGGCCAAGATGAACTCCAAAGTTAGATTTGTAGAATGCTAAAATTCTACAAATCTTACTTTACAGATTTGAAAACATCTTACCTCTTAACTTTAATTTTCTTCCTCTGGTGCTAGCAGCAATGTTAGTGGAGATACGTAGTTTGTTTTAAGGATTCTTGTTTCCAAATATGTCTTAAAATCGGAAGTAACATAAGAGAGGATAGCTCTGAGGTTTGGATCACACCATGAATGGATCAAGGACTGATGCCACTTCACTGGAATTTCTCATGTTGTTTATTAGCTTGCTATATCTTTTGAAGTGGAAGTTACTTAAATGCTATATTCCTGTGTAAGAACTGATATGCCCTTCACTGAAATTCCTCAGCAAAGGAGTGTGGCTGCTTGACCAATTCAAATGCAAAGCATTCATAAATTTCTTTTTTTAAGAATTCAACTATATAAATTACCCTTTTCCTGACCTTTTTAAGACTAAAACTGAAATGTTTAACTGAGATGTTTAATGCATTCTTTGCCACACTGTCTCCTTCCTCAAAATCACACTCAGATTTCAAGAATATAGCTCTTAAACTTTTATTTTCCTCCTCCTTATTTAGGCCAGAAAATGGCAGGAGTTAAAAGGGTTAACATTCCCTCCCTCAGTATCACAACTTCCATCAATTAAGAACTCCCTGGTTGTATTTCACTAACTAAAAATCAGGAGATCCAGTCAGAGTTGTCTTGTGTAATGAATGGCCTGCTAAGTCCTAATGAACTTCCTAGAATGTATTTCTGAGAGCCAGACTAAGAAAAGCGGGGCAGGGCGGGGGGAGTCTCAAATGGAATAATGGAGGGGGGATTGCACACATACACCTCCCCCCAACAGTATCTAACTTTAAGGGGAAACTGGTTGGGGGAGTGTCATGCCCAATCTAGTGCACATATACTTACTTGAGAGTAAGGCAAAACAACAGTCTCAGTTATACTTACACAATCAGAAGGATGCTTGGTTTAACCTCAAATAAACATCAATGGGAAAAAGGGACTTGGATACTGATTGTTTTAGGCATTCAGATGATCAGACATTCTTGAAAGGGCTGAGATAAATATTCAAGTAGAGTGTGAGACTGCATCACACAGCCTTGTCCCCAACCTCATGCCGGTGATGTTGTTCCTGCCCCACAAGTATCTGTGTGGACAGCATGGATGTCTTGAGGGAGGAAGCCTGCACATGTAGAGCTACATGCATACCCGCCTCCCTGTGAGCCAGCATTCTGACTGGGGGAGGCTCTGGTTTGTGTACTTGTGTGTGTGCCCCCTCTGTCCAGATGTTCAGCCCTCTGGGGGATGTGATATGTCAGGGGGAGGCTAGGAGAAGCAGTCCCTTTCGCTGCTAATGTGCTGACTTAACAGGAGTATAGGGCTATAATCTGCAAAATGCCTGAATGTCTAAACAGTTTTCAGTAGTTGAGAGCTTGACCCCATGCCTATTTACCCAGAAATACATTCCACCAAGTTCTCCTTTGTATAGAGAAGGAGCATGCATTGCAGGAGGGCTATGGTTAGAACGCCTGAGCTTTAATTATCAAAATGCAATATGTTGATATTCTGCTGATGTACTGAATGGTATAGCTGGAATTATGATATGGAGGTTGGCTCAGTTGAACTGCGCCCTGGCTTTACATGTCTTTTTGGCATATGTAAGCAATCAGAATGCCAGCCCAGGTATAGGTTTCTCCTGATCCATCAGCCATATAAGGAAGGTCAAAAGATGGTAAAGAGAAAACAGCCATCCAATTTCCCATAATGAGCAGCGTTGCAACATGTTACATTTGCAACTTCTCCTTTGTCATGTGAGAAGGGAATAAATCAGCCCACACTCAAGTATAAATAATTAGTTTCAGAAATTAGAATATTCACAAATCTCCTATATTCTGTATATGCTATTCTTTGAGGTGCCTGCAGTGATGGTTTCACTTTTAATGGAAGAATAAAAGAAAAAGAACTCTTTCGAGAATGTTACCATTTAAACTTAAAAGAGAAGACGCTGCCTCCACACCTGCCCTAAGCTTAGTTAAGAGATTTCCAATAGTGGGGGCACAGAAGCATTGAAAATATTAGTTCACAGAAAAATAGATTAATTTTACGAGTCGGTAGTTTGAATTATAGCTTATGCCAAAGCCCACTTATTTGTAAAAGTGGGCAAAATGCATGAGCCATTTGAGGGGAAAATTCTTTCATAAAGAAGAAAAACTCTTCCACAGCCACCTCTTGCTTTTTTAGGCAGAGTTTTCTATAGTTGAATAAATAAATAATCATCGTCTCAGCTTGGCAAGAAATAAGGCAAATGAAAATATGTTTGTGGTTATTATATAATTGTACATTCCAGATATCAATCCCCATTGGGTAGATGATGCATAGTAATGAAGATAATTTTCAAAATGAGTTGCATGAAAAAAATTAACTTATTTTTTCCAGGAAAAAAATGAGGCTAATGAAATTAAGAGGCTGTTTATATCAGCAGCAGTTGAAACGCATGCATAGATTTAGTAAGATATTCAGTTGTACATAATGCGCATGGCCCGCCTGTAGGAGAAATAATTTAATGGGCTTTGTAATTTGGTACTAAAGCATAACAAAATCTTACAGCTGTAGCCTTGTCTTTCCCCTCTAAAATCATTTGCATATTCTGTACATTAAAAAATTTTTTACTTCTTTCCAGCCAGTTTCCAAATTTTAGGTAAATGTACCTAACTGAATTATTCTTTTAAAAAGGGAAAAAATGGAAGCAAACTATCTTGTTTGTGAGGTTATGCAAAGAACAAACCACCACCTCTTTGCTGTCCACTGTTCAGGAATGAGTGTAAGCTGCTTCTTACCCAGCAGGTGCCCTTCCTTGCAGGTATGCTTCGATGGTAAGATGATGTGCCTCATTCATGAGCCAGAATGAGAAAGGCCTGTGAGGTGAAGGAGTCCCATGCTGCTGCTTCTCGCAGAGGTGCCTCTCACTGGGAACTGAGAATCTGCAAAGCAGCATGACATTCCTTAACCTTTCAGAGACCCTTCCAATGTCTTGAGCCTGAGGGTGGGGTGAGGGATGCAACTCTGGACTATCTCCAGCCAAACTGCAGTGGTGTCATAGCGGGGGCAGGGGGTGGGAATCCAGCCCCTGGGCAGCTTAGCTTGTGGCAATTGGGTATTCCATCCAATGGCCAACCCTATCAAGGGTGGTGGTACCCTTGATCGATACTGGCACAGAAGCATGGCACGCTGCTTCCTGAGTGCTTAATAATGTCTCCTATCAGCACTAAGCTATTTGAAAGCCATTATTAAAATTAAATGTGAAATGGATTTGCATTGTTTTCTACGTTAAAGACCTTTAGTGGAAACTTGCAGCAACCACCCATCTCAGTTTTGACCTCTTTGGCTCTTTGGGTGACCAATATAATGAACTCCATTGATTCAGTCATCATCAGCAAGGAAGGAGGGAGAAGCAACTTGTTTCTTCTCTGATGATGCTTTCCAGGTCACTGAAAATTAGGTTTTCTTCATCATCCAGATGCTCTACCTCCTATTATTCATAAGATACAGCAAAAATAGGTTGTGTTGGGCAGTCTTGTTGATGGGTCTTAGCAAAAAAGGGTTGAAGACAAATTCATAAATGTAATTCCATCACTTAATTCAGTGCTTTACATGTGTGAATGTACCTCCACAAATCAAATATTAAAACAGGATGTCATTGTTGTTATTGTTAGATCACCCTTTGCACAACTACTTATGCTGCTATTTATGCATTAAATCATGAATCCCTGGCCTGATTCAGAAGAAGCGCTTTCAAGAGTTTACTTCTCCTATGATGGAGGCCTCCACTGTATGCCATGCTATTAATTACGTATATGGAAGCTTTTCTTCCCGCCAAGGATCATACACAGCATAGTACACGTCTCCAGATGTCCTCAGTGCATTTTTGATGAATGTAACTTTATGCCAAAGATGCTTGATGTTATTCCAGGTGTGTTTAGCAACTTGATCAGCAGGACTAGTCCAAGTGCATCCTGGGAGAAAGCAGTGATTTAAGAGAGCACATAAACACCACGAATACCTCTACATGAAATTGGAACTAGCTCCTTTTCACAGAATACACGGATTATATGTACTCCTGCAGCTATTCCATTTCTGTTATTTTAATAGTAGTATTTAGTATTCCTAAAAACTTCTTTTTTCTGACAGTGGGTTAATAAGTATCCCATACTCCCATGCTTGGAAGCAGGAAGTGGACAAAGCAAATGGAGAGTCATTTCCTGTTGCTAGCACACTATTAGGTAAGTCAGGATGTTCCTAAACTGAAATTAGCATGGAGAATTATAGGGCCCTGCTAGATGATAATTTGGGGTGGGGGAGAGGGGCAATAAATGTGCAGCTGCTACTCATTTATTATGTGGCAATCCAGATGTTATTTCCTCCAGGCAGTGCTTATCTTGTAGACATATCACAATTCAAACCGTAATATTTTTGTTTTCAAAAATGCAGGTTTTTCTCCTCTTCAACTCGCAGGGCATTGCAATTATGAGCTTTGTTTAGAAAAGTATGCGTCTAGATGGAGCAGGCAACTATTCAGTTGTGGCAAGCAACATGATTTCTCCATGATCATGTCATTTAATGCCCTTGTTAAAGTTTTATTTTATTTATTTATTTATTTATTTATTTATTTGGTAAAGAAGTAAATGTTTTAGGGGCTGAACACTATTTCTCTCCATATCATTCAATTGCAGGAGTACTACTGTTGACCACCTCCTTCTGCTGTGACAATGCTGCCTCAGTTAGAACTGGATAGAATATTCTCAGAGAGATCGCAAGGTCTACCCTTGGTCATAAAAATTAAATTTCACATAAACAAAAGGTGTATTTTGCATTCAAGCAATATACTTAGTGCCACTAAGGAGCGAGTACATGCATCCTATGAATCATACTTACCATTTGTCCATTTTAATTTAATGATAGTATCAAAATATGGTAAGCTCATCATTTGTATTGCTCTGCTGAGTTATGGGGGAAATGTTACCATACTTCTTATTTTTGGATCTGACCAAAACCCTGTGAGCGAAAAGGAATGCTACATCTCTCCTTACCAAGTGGCAGGACAGTAAAATTAGGAAGCTGACCTGTAGCTGCATGCACAACTGACACAAGTCGCCATGTGGCAAATCACCATCCTTAGATATCAGAAAGCATGGCTGTGAAACTTTTTGTTCTTTGATCACTATGAAATCTTTCTCTGCAGAACTGAAGTATGTGCCTTTGGTTCATTAAAAAAAAAAAAAAAAAGCTGCAAGGGGCCATCAACTCTGTATGGGTGGTGGAGGGTGGGTAGTGTGATAGGAAGCACGCTTATTTGTACATAGTGAGGATGTAGATTTGTACAGGAATTCTGGGTAAAGTGCCACACAACCAAGGGCTGGAATGCAGGGCTCTGGGAGGCTGTGGTGTCAGGAAAAAGATGTCCCTTTAAAGCAAACAGAAGATGAGCAGAACAATTTAGGTTGCCATGTCTGCCTCTTCTGAGTAAACAGAGTAAAAGTTTCAGATCAACAATGTCTCACAACTCCTTCTGGAGAGACAAATTACAAGGCAAAAGAGAAGTGCTGATGCAATATATTATGAACATGTCTTAATACTGGAAAAATTGAGTTGCTGCCTGAACTTACTAAATTTGCAAATGGAAAGAACTCAGTGAATGTGAGGAAAAAGTGAAACCATCAGGCTGATCCTGTTCACTGCTTAGCTGTTAAAAGTCCTACTTTGAATCTCTGGGTATTCAATCATATTTGTGGTGCCATCACCTCTGCTTTCTCACATAACCTCTTCTTTAACAGCTATATGGCTGGCAGGTAGAACTTGGCTCTTTCTACACTAGGAACAGCAGTGCCAACTAAATTTGACCTGTACAAATGGATGAGAATTTTGTTTGATTTGCTTTTTCATAAGAACTCACCAAAATTAGCAAATACCTTTATGAACAATAATTTGACTTTTAAGATATCAAATCTGAGGGAAAGTATAGCTGTCTATCCTTCCTCACTATACTCTTTAGTTCCATTTTGTACATTGTGTTGATTAATAAAATACAGTTTTTTTAAAGCAGTGAACAAGAGGGCATATCCCATTTCTGTAATTTGGCGGAGGGCTATTGTACTGTTGGTGCTAGATCAGAGCTAACCATGAAAGCATTACTAAGATAAAAGTGTAGTCCTCTTAAAAGTATCTGTAAAGATATAGAAATATAATGTTAGGTTCAGTTTTGGTGGTAATTATACTGTTGTAATAAAGGTAATACTGAGTGCAGCTGCATAGTTAGTGAGAATATAGTTTGAGTTCATTCATTATCACATGAAAATATAACTTACTTGAATTTTGAGTAGATATTGGGTTGGTTTAGTAAATATCCAAGTGCATTCTGCATTAGAATTGATGAAACTGTGCTCAAATGGACACCGATAGCACAACACAAAGCATGGAATTATTTTCGATTATTCTTACTGTTTTTGTTCAAAAGACAAAATGAATGATAAGATTCAGGAGAGCTGGCAGCCTTGCCTGAGACAGCAGAGCCTCAAGAGAGACTCTTTCCTATCTCTAAGAAGGAGGAAGTGTGGGATGGCATTTGGCAAAGCACTAAGGGAAAGCATGTGGTTGCATGGAGCAGCAAAGAAGTGGTTAATTGCGAGAATCATAGGGGGATCAGTCCCTGAGGTTGACTGTAATGGGTATGCATGAAGTGAAGAAGAGAGAGGTGAATGTGTAAATGCACGACATCCTGCCTTTGGACTGATTCATAAGGATTCAGCTGTCGCACAGGCAAAGTGCTGTCCATATCTGCAGAGCAAATACAACTGGACGTGAAAGCGGCAGTTCTGGGGGTGTTTATCACCCTTTGGCAGTGTTTATTGTTTATTTTCAAGTGTGTTATATCCTTTCCCCTCCTTTGCTGTTCTGTTTTAATGTCTGAACTTTTTTTGTTTAGTCACATTAGATATTGTTGTCTCTAATTATGTTGTAAGATGCCTTACAGATCTTCTTATATTCTTCCACTGAAAGCAAGAATATAGATATTTGCATTAAATACATGTATCCTATAACATTAGGATTCTGGAGAGTAGAGAGACTTGGGAAGGAGTCTTGGAGACAGCTGGACTTTTGGAGGAGGAAACTAACACATGCAAGCTAGAAGCAACATATTCAGGGTATGCTGCAGTGTATCCTGATTCAATTAGATTCATCCACCAGAGGTCATTAGATGATCAAATGACACTTTTCTGATGCCTTTAAAAGTGAAAGCTTCTGTGTGATAGTTGAAACTCAAGTTAGGAAACAGTTGATTCCATCTCAACCCTCAGTTTACAAAGTGGGGCACTCTGGTCAATTTATTTCTTTTGTGTACTAATTTTCCCTTAAAAATTAACTATAGGGAAAGGCCGTTGTTGGTGTGCTGTTCCTAGCGGTATATGACACAAGATACACTTTTTGTTGGGCATGATATTTTCCATTGGCATGTCTAAGACTGAATTTCATAGAATCTTTTCTCAGATACTATATCATTGCTCTCCTTTGCATGACAGTTTTTCCAAGATTTTAGTTAATTGCTCATTTAAAACCTAATTTGATGGAAATAAATTAATATCACACAATAATCATGATGATTTATAGTTACAGATAATTTATTTTGAAGGTAAATTGTAAAAGAGGCAACAGACTTCTAGCACAATTTGGCTTCAAAACATTAGAACCTATGGAAGGCTTCTTTGCCATGCAGGGGCATTTTGAATGGGAAGCAGCTGTGCTGCATGAATAAACCAGGATGTGTATCCCTAAAAATATGCTTTTTTGTGAATGATGATGCTTCTTTAAAGATTAGAATTGCCTATATGAGTATTTGCTGGTTTCCAAGGGTTGACTTTCATATTCAAGGCTGACTTCAAGGGTAGGCCTGGTTGGGCACCCGCAAAGGCCCACACCCCAGCAGGGACCCACTGACAAGAGTCCCTTGGATATGCAATTCCTCTTCTCCATTCCACTCCATTTGTTCTCTTGCCTTCTGCTCTGGCCCAAGCCATGGAGGTGGCAAGAAAGAGGAGCAATGGAAGCCACTGTCTACTTGCACGCTGGTTCTCTGCCTGACAGCAGCAAGTGGTAGCACTGGTGGGAAAGAGGAGGAGAAGCCACAACAGTTGCTGATGGTGGCAATGAGAAGGAAAGGGGCCTACTAAGGATGGCTCAAAGGTCTTCAACCTCCCAGAACTGGCATGATGTATACTTAAATATTGACCAATGCTTAGAAAGGATTTTTGCATGCGTTGTACAAGGGATTGTCTCTGAAGACTTTTTAGGAACTTAGTACAAAATGCAGCCAGTAGGTTGCTCACTGGAACCAGTTTTATGGATTATATTTTACCAGTTTTTACTCATTTTGGCTCCTGGTCCATTTCCAGGCACATTCAAAGTTCTTATATTGAGCCAAAAAGCCTGAATGGCTTGAGATCTGGGTACCTAATGGATTGCCATCTGTCCCATGAAACTGTTGGACTACTGTAGGTATTATTTGAGGCCATCCTCTGTATCTCCCTCCTACATCTGAAAATAGATGGATGCTGACCAGAAAGAAGGCCTATTTAGTTGTTTTACCGCTTGCATGTAGTGCCCTCTCCCAAGAGGCTTGCCAATTTTGATGGCATTTTTCACACAAATGTCAGCAAGGCACAGTTTTATTTGTTTTGCTTGGGCTTTTTAACAGGCAGCATTAATTCAATGTAAGATGCTTTTATCTATTATGCCAAGATTTTATGCTGGATTTTTACACTGTTGGCCTATACTATTTACATATAATTTTATTGGTATATTGCCATCCTAACTGGGACTCAGAAGATCTGAGTCCTGGTCCCTGCTTGGCCATGAAGCTCACTGGGTGGCTTTGGACTAGTCACAGACTCTCAGTCCAACCTACTCCACAGGAGGAGGAAAATTATGTAAGTTGCCTTGTGTTCCTTTAAAGGAAAAAAGGCAGGATATAAACATAATAAATAAATTAAAAAAATAAACTGACCCTGTAAAAAGTTGCCTCTTGAAACTTCAGTTGGTGGAGAGTAGGCAAACCCAGATGACCTGCACAGTTTGTCCTTTCTCTATAGATATTTTCAAAGAAGAAAATGAATATATGAAGAAATTACCACATGATGTGGCCTGTCTGGCTTTGGTTCAGAGGGTCGACAACAGAGTGAGTGACTCTGCTTTTGTAAGAAACATGTCATGTCTCTTTGAGTCAGTCAGGATTTGTTTATTCATTTATTTATTTTCTTTCTAATTGCCTGTCTTGTTCTACAAGTAGTCCATGTGTAAGTGTTCGGCTGTCATCTAGACATTATTAGCACCCCTAGAATGATGCCCCCGTTTTTACTGTGAAACAAGCAAATATGGGACTGGAATGCCAGCAGAAGAAAGCCTGGGTAACAGGGCGATGGCAGCAAAAGGTAAGCTCATAAACTTGGGAAATGCACATATCATAAAAGGGCCTAGGAAAACAGGTGTCTTCTAGGCAAAGAAGCAAGAGCTATAACATGTGTCCTCTCCACCCTGCAGCTTGGGCCACTGAAGTTCACCGGAGAACAATAAGGAACTTGAAAGCAAGTGGCACGTGTGTTGCAGCTGATGCAAAGAGATAGAACGTTGAGCCATTTGTTCCATTGTGCCAATACTTTGCTGGAGACAGGCAGATGGGTGTCTGTGTGTGTCCATCCCAATATGGGCGTGATGAAACAATTCAATTTTGCTTTTCATGACACAAGAACACATATCCTAGACAAAAATTGAGGCACCTTTAGGTACTATCTAGCAGAATGAAAGATGTATGGTCTGATTTTGTAAATTCGTTTTCTTAGGAATGCATGAATAGGATTGTAGCCTTAAGCATGTACTTAACTTTCCTGATGAAATTGGTGAAATTTTAACATGTGCTTCTTTGCTTTGGCTGAAGAATTCTCTTGAATTTCACCTCCAATATGCTTGTGTTTCTAAAATAAACATTAATGTGGCCTGTATTTTAAAGATAATTATAAGTTAATGTGGCTTTTTATATTCACTTTTCTTTTGACTCTAAAAAGAAAAATGCAAATGATAAACTACACTTAGTGAACATTACATAAATGTTCTAAGGGAAAAATAGTCATATATGTGGAAAAACTGCACATTTTTTTTAAAGATTGAAATGGCAGGACACTTATGCTTATGAATGTTCTATGCTATGTTCTAAAATGAATATAAGTGACAAAATTGCTGCCAAGGTGCACATTCTGATCATAAACAGGTTTACCATCTTGTGAAATTATTGCACTGCCATTACAATATATCTTGTATAGTTATATTAACTCTTGGCATACTTTTTCTTGAACAATAAATGCTGGCATGTCTTGTACTCCAGTTAACTTGGAAGAAAATCTGATTGAGTTCAATGTAACTTACTGACAAGAAAATATATGATTAGAACAATAGCTCTGCAGTCTGATCCCAAAGATGTTTATTTAGGAACAGTAGTTTGGAAGAACAGATGACTGAGATGAGGGAATGATATATAACTTTGTAAAATTGTGAATGGAGAGTTATCCATTAAGCCAAACTTCTCTCTCACACATAATATTAGAATTCTTAGTCACTTAATGAAGCTCATTCCCAATGAATACTGGACCTCCTGAGGTGAATTATTCTTGTTTTTGCCACTGTCCTGCACATATATAGCACGGTTTGCATATGCATTATGTTCTGTCCCCGTCTCTTCCCTGAAAGCAGGTGCAAATATGAATGCCTGACAAGATTGTTCACAAAGTAAGAAAGATCATACAGTAAGTGTAAATGAGCAAAGCACTAGACAATGGGTCACTGCAATGGGATGTACGGCCAGCCTCCTGGATTTCTTTATTTATTTTCATCTGCCTTTTTTCCTTCTAAGGAACTCAAGGCGACTTAAATAACTCACCTCCTCCTTTCAATCTTATCCCCACAACAAGAAGAACCCTGTGAGGTGGGTTGAACTGAGAGCCTGTAACTGGGTCAAAGTCACCCAGTGAGCTCCGTGGCTGAGCAGGGACTCAAACCCAGATCTCTTGAGTCTCATTTCTGGGCTGTTAACCACCACAGCACACTGACGCTCTGCATATACTGTCCCCCATTCCCCCCTCTCTCTGTGTACACTTTAATTGCCCTCTCTGTATACACACTGCATATCCAACCAACACTTATTGCATCATATCTAGGCCATTTGTTTGGGGTATAATGCCCCACCTAGATGTAAGGGGAATTGCAGCCAACATCTTTAAGGATCACTATGGCTGGAACACTGGAAAATGGACCACTGTGGTTTCCAGAAGGCATTCTAGGGAAATGTGCAACTCTTTCTATTGGCAACTGGTGTTCCTCTATGAAGAGATAAGGAGACTTGTTCCCTTATTTGAATGAGAGCTTTGCAAATAATAGTATACCCTGCCAATGTGTATTCCAGGCAAGTGTTGGGTGTTCTCCAGAGCACACTCTCAGTACATACAGAGTAAGACTGAGACCCAGCAGAGCATTCCTTAGAAGCCTCAGTGGCAGACATAGAGGCATTTGTTCTGTGGTGGATGTGATGGAATTTCCCCACAAGCAAATTGAAGATTCCCTGGAGGCGACAAGTTGAAATCCATGGAGTCCAATGTGGAAGTAGCCATGTATGATTCAACCTGGGGTTAATTCCCGAATTGGGCACCAGCTGGGAACTTAGAGCTCCTTGGAGAAGGGTTAGGATATAAATGAAAGAACATAGAAACATAGAAACAGAGTGAGGCAGAAGGGGCCTCCTGGGCCATCTAGTCCAGAACAACAAATCATCAACACATTCTGTTAAAACCAAGTTTATTTTCATACATTCTGCATTGGATGCTGTTAGTACAAAGACATGTAAAGACATAATTGATCAATATCAGAAGTACAGTCTACAGTAAGCTTTACACTGGAAGGAAATTGATTATTACAGGCAATGTTATAAGCTGTAGATCTACAGATTGGCAAACTCTGTAAGAACAAAATATATTTTGCCTAAAGCTAAAAGAAAAACAAACTTTGAGGAGCTCTTTCCTGCCATTTAATAGTTTTGCTGTGGTGATGCTTTTATTTTATTTTATTTTATTTTATTTTATTTTTATTTTATTTTATTTTATTTTATTTTATTTTATTTTATTTTATAACTAGAGTGTTGTCTTTCTGCTTCTCAGCATTAGGTGGTAGTGAATGTCTGTCATAAGGGGCTTTATTCTTAATCAGCTTTGCTGAGTGAGAGTTAGTAAATTTGTATTTACTGTACCCAGGGACCTTCTCTGTAATGTTGCTTCAGGCTATTCAATAAGAGTAGATTGGTTGGTAGGTAGCAATTGGGTAACCACATGAGGTCACTTCTTTCTGGGACATTGTACTTTCAGTAAATAATAATAATATAGCAATATCATAATTTTAACATCCTTTTTATTTTCAGTATTATGACAATCAGAATGATTAGAATGATAGTCTAACATACATTAGGAAAGCACATTGCTGGTTGCGCTGGAAAGTGATATGATGCTGTTAGGTAAATTACAGAAGAACCAGGGTATCGTGTTGGAGGTTGGGTTTTTGTGCTGCCAGTATCAGTGTGTGATACCTCTCATGTTAAAGTACTGTGGAATTTACTCTGAGAAAGAAATCTAGATAAACAGAAATCATCCATATTTATTGTAAAAAAGCCTAAAGCTCAAATCACAAGCTTGCTTAACCATTCAGTAATAAATATGATATACCTTTAAATGGGATTGTAGCAAAAAGTCAATTATTGCTGTGCACTGTTTCTCCCAGGGAGTAGGTGAGATCATGTGGCTTGAAAGGTCAGCGTAGACAGTAGCATAGGTTACATTTTGGAGAAGAGGGGAAATGGGATATTCATGAATTAATTAACCTGTCATCCTATGCAGCCCCAATGAATTGAACTGAGCTTACTTTTGACTGGTCAAGGTTTATACTATTAGTGACTCCAAAGATCCTGCTATTTTAAATTGAATTTGAAATTTGAATCTTTGTGTAGATTTCTGTAACATTAAGATTCAAAAAGGTTCTTACTGTGAACCTGTGAAGTTAAAATTATCTTTATTACTATAATAGGCGAAATAATAGTTCTGTAGAGGAAAAGGCATAGCACAGTTCTATTAAGAGTAACCTGGGTAAAAGTGTATACAATTCAATTCATTTATTTATTGTATGACAGATAACCTTTAATGTATTTTCTTCTATTTAAAAATCTCTTTATTTATTTGAACTGAGCTGGTCTTTGATTGTATTTTTTTTTTAATCTATCTGATATATAATCGTCATCTACTATTGGTTTGTTTTAAGTGAAGTCCACTTGAAGCAAACTAGTTCAAATGAAAAAGTACTATAAAGGAACAACCAAAAGTTGGAAGTTAACTTTATTAAACAAGCCAAGTAAGCTTGACTATTTCACATTTTATAATATGCTGTGCAAATGGTTGCAATGAAACATATCCAAAATGGAATATTAGCTAATGAAAATGGATACCTAATTTCTACGAATCAGGAGTGACCACTTGGTTTCAGTGCTGCTTGCTATCTGAAGGGAGAGTTGAAAATTGCATCAGCCTGCTCTGGAAAGGGGTGGGGGAAGACTGAGGTTTAGAGCAACAGAAGGGTTGTTTGATGTCTGTCTTACCAACTGTATTCAGTTCATGTAGACTATGATGGCTTGAAAAACCTATGTTGTAGAAATCCATGTTCTTTCAATATCCAAATGTTGGGGATGAAGTATTAAATTATGGCTTTTTCTTCATTGCAATTCTGAAGAATGCCATACCCAAAGTTGTATCATTTGTTCAGTGCAGATAGGCAGAAGCAACTACCCTGTAGAATAACTACTAGTTGAAAATGGTATGTGCTGCTTTAGCCCATCTTTGAAAGGAGAGCTTACATTTCTCTTCTGGTGTAAAGGAGTGCCTACCTTTCTGTATCTATGCAAAAGATAACGCAGTGTTGCCCAGTGAATAGACTGAGGGATCATATCCATTCTGCACATTCTGCCATGGATTCAGTAAGTAACCCCAGGCAATTCATTCTCCTCTCTCGCTCTCTCGCTCTCCCCCTCCCTCCATCCCTCTCCCCAGTCTCATGGTCTCATATGATCCTTGTTAGTATAGGATATGGTGCCCTGCAGATATTATGGACTACAATTCTCATGGTTCTTGAGAATTCACTATGGTACCTGGGGCTGATGGGAGAACAAATCTAGGTTGAGGAAGACTGGGATCAGCTAAGTACTGTAAAAGCCTTTTCATTTTAGAATAACTATGTAGCTATAATGATTTCTCATGATAAATTAGTTCTAATGTGTTACAGTTAACAGCAAAGTTTTTTTCAACCAAGATCTTTCTTGATGAATTTGATTGTGGTGTTAAGTCCAGCGGAAATTTCTGACACTGAAAGAAGTTTCAGACGTTCATCTCTCCCCCCAACTGACCCAGGTTCACAGCTCCATTGACTTTGCTACAGCCTCCAGAACTGCCCTTCCACCCTGGGCAGTCAATCACACCAAACTGAGCCAGGGCCCCAGAGGTGAGAATATTGGATACAGTGGAGAAAATACTATACACTGTAAATCAAAGATGATGTCTAGTTTATGAGAATTTTGCCTTGAGACACATTCTTATTCCCCAAAGCCTCTTTGCTGGAGCATTTATTACTGATCCTAATTCCTCTTGCAAACTTAGTTAATACTCATGGATATCTTTTGCATACAGAATAGCACACATGCCGTTAGGATGACGTGACTTGCTGACTGATGTGCAGCTGAGCAGCACAAACTACCAAGTCAGAGGAAGGAGAGCCCAAAGGGAATTCAGCTTAAAATAAAATTATATGACACCTTTTAAAAAATGTTATGGTCAATGAATATTCCATTGTTTTAATTAAGCTGTAACATTGCCAAAATGAAACTTGTAGACATCACACATCTCACAAGAAGATAGACATTTCCTCCTTTACTTGCCCAATTATATTCCTGGAGGGAAAAACAAATCGTCTTTCTTCATCTGGGGTAGTAAAGGCCATTTATGCAGCTCTCACTTCTTGGATCATATCTAATGAGACACAAACTAATTACCAATACCACTTTTGATCATCATTTTTTCCAAGTCTTTTCTCTAGAAATCTCCATATATACCACCTTTACTGTAAGCATGGTCAAATCATTAGACTCAGAAGACCTTGATTGAACTTGCAGTAGATTTCCTACAATATAAAGATACAGAGCTTGAACCTGATCTGTGCAATCAGGAGAATCACATGGTACAAACCTCTGGAGCTATATCACTTCTGAATGCAGGGATTGCTTGCACTGAGGAGGAATATTCCAGCACAGATCTTTCCCTGGTGTGGTAATTTTTAGCCCATTTTTGCTTTCTTTCTTTAAAAAAAGCCATTGTGGACTGGGGCACGAGCAAGTAATTCTACATCTGACTTCGATGGTGTAAGGAACCTGCTTTTCGTGGAACTCGACTCTTTGCAGTAGAAAGCATACTTGTATATCATTCATGGATGTTTAACCCAGCATCTCAATGTAAAGCTTTAGATAAAATGTAAGGAGGAATTAAACTCTGGTAGAAAATATTTCAGTTGATATTTCCATTTTTCTCAAGACAATTTAATTAACATTATTTTCCTGATTTTTTTCACTCCTGTTCCAGCTTTTGAAAAGGCAATGATGGGGAAAAAATATGTCTAACAAATATTGCAGTATCTTTAAAATCAAAGTTTCTCTACACACAAAAAATAAATAATTAGAATGGATAAACTTTTTTCATTTTCTGTGGAAAAGTGTGCCTAGAAATAATAGCAGGAAGACAGAAATAAGATAGGACACACAAACAAATAGGTGGGAAACTGATGCCAGTATGGATAGATACTGGGGAGGAATGGCCCAACATATTTTGATGCCTGAGGCAGAAAATCTAATATTGCCCTAAATATTGCCCCATGATTGTGCAATTGTTGTGATAATGTAATGCACCAACAGTTAATCTGTTGGTTTTTAAGGTACCGCAAAATCCTTCATGATATATGTAGCCACAGATTAATATTGCCACCCCTCTGAAATTACCAAGACTACAATCTTGAGCACAACTGACAGGTTTTAACGTAATTATACTGACACCTAATGTCTACAAAACCTAACAAATATTATCTCAAATATATTCTTCAATCAAGAAGCATACAGTGATAATTTCTGATGCCCTCAGCATTAAACACCCTTTCATGGGGGATTGCTCCAATTAGAATCCAATTAAAAACCCATGCTTTTAATGTGCAATTCACAAATGTACCAATTCATTCAATTAATAGCTTCAGCCCTCGCAGGTTCCTTTTTTTACTTGGGAAAGTTGAAACGAAAGACTATGGAGCAGCAAGATGGTCTGCCAGCTGCTATTTGTCTACAAACTCTAGGAACCTAAGTCTATAGAAAGATTATAATTCAGATAAAATTATTGAGAGAAATAAACTTTGGTAGAACTGGTGGGGAAGCCCAACCATGTGAACAACTTCCAGCAGTCTAAGATCAATCAGGAGAGACGACCAGTGGTACTTTGATTAACTGTCATCATTTCAAGGGATCTAGCAACAGTTAAAGACTGACCACAAGATTACTTTTTTCCCTAATGCTAGGCAGGATTGGAAGACTGGAACACTCTCCACCCAGTCCTTAGTACTGGAAAGATTGAAAGTAGGGATGATTGGAAGATTTTCAAAATTCCACCACAATTGCCTGTTTCATGTGGTAGCAGGGTGGAGATGGGGGATATTGGGGGGGGGGGGGAGGTAAGAAGCATCTCAGATCACAGGGAATAATGGAAAGAGTATTTATTAATTGTTTGATTGATTTCTATACTGCTCAATAGCAAATGCTTTCTGACTCTGGCTTTGAATAGAATAGACATGTATATCTACAAAAGCCTCAGCATAAAGGGTCATCCTCACCTGGAACTGAAAAGATGAGAAGGCTGTCACCTGATGGACCTCAGTGGGGAGGTCATTCCCTAGATGGGAAGCAAGCCCTCCCTCTTATTGCTGCCCTCCAAGTCTCACTCAGAGTTGGCACTTGGAGGAAGGCCCCAGATGTTGAACACTGTGTCTTGGAAGCTTGCAGCTGGGAAAGGAACTGTAACAAATATTGTGGTCCTAGGTCATGTAAGTCTTCATAGGTGAAGGCCAGCACCTTGAATTGGGCTGAGTAGCAGACAAGCCATGAATGCAAGAGGACCAGAACTGGTGATAGATGGTCAGATGTATAGGTCTCAGTTATTAATCTAGCTGCTGCATTTTGCACACGCTTTGGCTTCTGAACTGTCTTTAGGAAGCCACAGTTAGCGTTTATTGCAGTCATCTAATTTAGAGATTACCAGAGCACAGATTACTGTTAGCCCTCCTCCAGTCCAGTTACAGTCAAACATAGATTTAGTACATGTACAGCCTGACTTGCTGGAGAAGAAACGAAGTATTGCTGTGTGTCATCAGTGCACTGATGGCAACACTCTGCAAAGCCCTGGATGGCCCCACTCAGCAGTTTCACGAAGATGTTAAACAATATGGAGGACAAAAGAGATCTCTGAGGACAATATCCCACAGACTGCCCTCCAAGTAGGAGTAAATCACACAGTGCCCCTAGGGAATTACTCCAGAAAATTTTTGTGGTCAGTGGTATAAAAAGCTTCTGAGTGGTCCAGGAGTATCAACCGGGTCACACATCCCCAGCTATCTCTTGGCACAGGTCATTATGAAGGAGGACCAAAGCTGTTTCCAAGCCAAAACATCACTTGGATCCTGACTGAAATGAATCTAGATAATCAGTCTCATCCAAGAGTGCCTGGGGTTGGTTGGCAAGAACTTGCCCAAGAAATGAACATTTCATAGAATCATAGAATAGAGCTGGAAGGGGCCATGAAGACTATCAGGTCCAATGTCCTGCTGTTGCAGGACACCAATTTACACCACTCAGATGGCTGTCCAGTTTCTTTTTGAATGTCTCTAGGTGGGAGAGCCCACCTCCTCTCTAGGCAGCTGGTTGCAGTTGTATTGCTCTGACAGTGAGGAAGCTTTTCCTGATATCTAGCCTGAATCTGGGTTGTTGCAGCTTGAATTCATTATTCCATGTCCTATGCTCTGCTATCAGCAAGAAGAGATCTTTACCTTCCTCTTTGTGACAGCCACTGGCTATTTGTTACTGGCCTAGAGTGATTAAGGTCTTTGGGTTTCAGGGAGGGTTTCTTCAGGAGTCTTACCACTGCCACTCAGGTGGCATGGAATCACTTATCACCTCCTTGCCCCAGCTGAATGTCTCCTCCTTGCTGACTTTTATTAGCCAGGAGGGGCAACAATCCAGTACCAAGGGGGTTGCTCAAACCTGGCCAAGCACCTTGACAACAACTTCAACCTGTACCGACTGAAACTTATCCACTAAAATTGGCCCAGGCTATACTTTGAGGACCTCACCTGAGGCAGCTTCAATAACTCTGAATTCTAAGTCCCAGTGGATGCCAGATGCAAGGGATTTTTTGGTTTTGTTTTGGAAATGTCTAGAACATACAAGTACATTACAGTGCACCTCAGATGGCTCTTGGGATCAGTATATAATAGGTCCCGAATGACCCTGAAAAGCTTAATGGGGGGGGGGGGGCACAGCATTGAATAGAGGCACTGAGATGTTGTTTCCTTGCCACCCTCACTGCCTCTAGAGAAATAGTCGCATACCAGGGTTCAATTGCATCTGCTGGGAGTTTTCCTCCATTTGCACTCTAGCCATTTCCCGAGTTGATTCACTGCTGTCATCTGTGGAGTATACCATGGTGCTATGCAAGCTCTAGAACAGAGGGAGTACCCAAGAGTGATTGTGTCAAGCACCCAAGTCATCTCTGTGATCTGTAGCATGACCCAGGTTTTGACAGGAACTCCAGCCAAGCATTCCTTGCAGAGGTCAAAGCCTGAATCTCAGCAGTTGGTGATCTGACTGACAAATGGCACCAATTCAAAGTTCAGATCATTAATTCTATGGACAGCTGAGAAAGAGAACTGGAATGTGTCCACTATATATGTTTGACTAATGACATGCTGGGACAGTCCTTATCGTGAGTCATGCTTCTCTCTCCAAACAAAGTCAGTCTCACCAGTGTTTCTTTATTAAAAGTCTTTATTGTTACATTCAGTCTCTGAGCATGCACAAAATGAAGTGTTGAACCCTTTCTAACATTCATTCCCCAAAACTTTTCCAGTGTCTTTCTCTTGGAGGAGGAGTGCTATGAAAGTGGGCATGCCTGTACTCCTGTCACAGAATATCTAAGTGGACCTCTCTGCAATGGCGTTGCCTGGCAACTGGGTCTACCTCTTCTAAAGGCAGGAGTTTCCCCTTCAAGAAACTACTCGTTTCAGTATCTCCTTCCATAAGGCCCTGCAGCTCCTCCTTGTTCCCATGGCTCATTTGACTGGTCCCTTCAACAGCCCCTGAACTAATCTCTTGCATATTCATATCTTCTGGAATCTAAAGATATTGGGCCACAGCTGTAGCCTGGGCTGTTTCTCACTCTCATAGTCTGAGTGGTCAGTTTCACCAAAGCAGGTAAATCTCTCAGTAGTCTCCCATGCACATGTCTGAGCTGTGTGTGTATGACAGTCCCTTAGTTGCCATGGAGGCCATTGCTGGGAATATCCCAATAAATCTTTATAGAAAAAGGTTGCTTATAGGTGTTTTGTGACACAAAATCAAGCCTGCAGTGTTCCCCTCTTGCCCAGAAAGAGCCAGAATTCCAAGCCAGATTTTCTTTGCTTCCCTGAAGTGTTATCAATGACTTGCTCCTTTAAGAGACTAGAATTCTTCCTTGTCTGAGGTGCCTGCTACATTTAGTTTCAAAAGCCTTTGCAGAATTAGGCCTTCAAGGAAAGTTGATCACGTCTATTTCTCTGCTAACAGCAGCAAAGCTGATAAAGCTGCCAGACTAGCTTTTCTGGCAACAGTGTTATCACTCTTATTTGCATGTTCAAACTCACAGCTAAGACCTGCAGTGATTCCTGATTGTCATGTCAAAATCTTGTAATCCCCAATACTTGCTGCACTCTTGTATTAAGTCCCCTCTGCAGATCTCTCACATTCTTTCTGACTTACGCTTCCATGATTTCGTCATCTTCTGCCCTGCTCCGGTGCATGTGACTCAAAACCTATAAAACAGTCTGTATATTATGTCTATTCTGGGAAAGACAATGGAAAAGCTCATAATAGCAAGAGAACTAGTAACCCTAGATAAGGAAGGGAAATTGGCAGCCATGCAACATGGCTTCCACAAAAACAGTTCCTGCCAGATGAACCCTTTTGTGACAAAGTTTCAAGGTGGCTAGATGGAGGGGACACAGAGGATGTGGTTTACCTGGATTTCAGCAAGGCCTTTGACAAAGTGCCCCATGATATCCTGGTGGAGAAACTGAGGCGTTTTGGGATAGACCAATACACTGTCCAATGGATTAGGGCATGATTGATGGAGCGAAAGCAAAGGGTAACTTTTAGTGGGGAATCATCAGAATGGCAGTCAGTGATGAGCGGGGTCCCCTACAGCTCTGTCCTGGGACCCATCCTGTTCAATCTTTTCTTCAGTGACCTGGAAGAGGGGGTGCCAAGTCTGCTGATCAAAATCACAGACAATACTAAAATGGGGGCAGTGGCTACAACTGAAGAGCATAAGAATCTGGACAGATTATGTAAGTGGGCTGGGGACAACAGGATGGCGGTCAATGCGGATAAGTGCAAGGTCTTGCACTTGGGGCATAAGAATGGGTGTCGTAAGTACAGGTTAGGGGACAAGTGGCTGGAGAGCAGCACTTGTGAAAGGAATCTTGGGGTGCTGGTTGACTGCAGGCTAAGCATGAGTCAGCAGGGTGATGCGGTGGTCAAGAGGGCGAACATCACCCTTGGTTGCATAGCCAGAAGTGTGGCTTCTAGATCGAGAGAGGTATTACTACCACGCTATACAACTCTGGTGCACCCACAACTGGAGTATTATGTTCAGTTTTCGGCCCCTCATTACAGAAAGGATATAGCCAGCTTAGAGTCAATGCAGTGTAGGGCCACAAGGTTGGTGGCTGGTTTGAAGTCATATGAGGAGAGACTGAGGGAACTGGGTCTTCTTAGCCTTGAGAAGCGGACACCCAAAAAGGACCTGTTAGCAACATAAAGGTATGGGGGTCCATGCAGAGGTGGGTTGTGACCTTTTTTCCCCTGCAGTGGAGAGCAGGACATGTTCCAATGGAGCAAAGTTCAGGGAACCAAGGTTCAACGCGGATGCCAGGAAGTACTTCCTGATGGTTAGGACCCCTAGGGCACGGAATGGGCTTCCACGGGAGTGGTTGAGGCCCCATCGCTGAGGGTGTTCAAGGATAGCTGGACATGCACATAGTAGGCATGTTGTGAGCCGAGCTGGCTAGATCTAGGGGTCAGAATAGATGGCCCAGGAGGCCCCTTCTGACTCTCTCTATTTCTTTGTTCTAAGACCTTGTAATTAGTCACACACTTCTAACAGTGCTGTTGTAGGTTTGGTTCTCTGCAGAAGGGGCCTGGGCTGTCTCACCAATAAAACTGCTGAGGTTCAAGACAACTGGATCTTCCCTATATATCTGAGTGTTCATTCTTGTGGCTGCTATCAAGATGCCCTGGCACCATGAAATCTTGTGCCTGATAAGAAGCCTTTAGTGTGAATGTTGAAATCCCCCAGAACCAGCAGCCTGGGGACCCCAGAATCAAATCTGAGACTTCTTCTGTCCACTCAGGTAATGAGACTGATGGGTTGTGAGGGAGGGTACTTCTACAAAATCCTTGATCTGTCCTGCCCAACACAAGAAGGAAACACTGTACACTAGTAATTGAAAGGACATGGTGGCCTTAGAAAGAGAATGGGTTCTTATAAATCACAGTGCTTCCTGCAAGCCCACAAGTCTACCCTGATGCTGAACCAAGATTGGCATGCATAACTTCTCCCTGCTGGCCCACCCAGCTCTCAGTTATATATACCAGTTAAAATTGTGAATGGGGGAGATCTTACTCTGCACTGATCTAACATATGAAAGCAGCAACTAGAGGCCTGGTACTGGGTAAGCTAATAGGGGAGTCATCAAACATGTGGGTGCAGGGAATTTAACATCCTATCCTATGGACTGGGCAAAAATCTTCCCCCTGAAGTTGCAATTTGCTTTAGGGATGAAGCACTCAATGATTCTAACTGACTTCCCAATACAAATAGCAACTTCAAGGGGGCAATTATTATCTCATCCACCTTGGATAGGTGTGTGTGTGAAATCCTTCCCAATTCCATGCAGTTCCAATGCTGCTCAGGGCCCCTTTACCAGCTGCACGCATCAAAACATACATTTGTGAGCTGTCCCGAGATGCTGAGGCATGTGGTGATGGCACATAAGTTTTAAGTAAATAAAATAAATAAAAACATAAACATAAAAAATAACTCCACATTAATGACATTAACATCACATCTAGTCTGGCTCTGAGACTAAGCGCTCCCTTCTATATTGCAAGTGTTTTGGCTTCTGCTGTTTTGTTTAGCACCCTTTGTAGCATTCCCCACTCCATCGTTAAAAGACACAACTGCCTACCAATCTTAAAAGGAGGTAAACATTTAACATCCCCTTCTTTCCCACATTAATATATGAGGCTAGATATTGTATAACGTATTTTACATTGGGATGATTAACTTTTGAGAAGATGGTAGTGTGAAGGAGGGCAGTGCACAGAGTGCAGGCTGTGTGAAGGACCCCACTTCCATTTTTGTTGGGCCCCTGCATCCACCAAACTTGCCACCAAAAAGTGTGGTGGTGGTGGAGGTCAGAAAGGGTGATGATTTTACAGGGAAGCAAGCCGCACCACTAGCACATGCTTCGTTCGGACGCAGAACTGAGCTCCCTTCAGTAATGTCATGTCCCCCACTACGGTGACTGAGCAAGCACCTTAAATATTCAGCATTCTTAATTTTTGTGATACTGATATAGGACTTGATTGTAGAACATCATGCCAATAGTCAATTGTATCTACACAAAGTATAGCTATACTTAGTGTGCACTGAGGAAAAATAAAGGGAAAAGATCACAGAAGACATCCCTATATGCTTTTTGCTTTGCAGAAAGCTCTCAAGTAGAGATAAAGAAGAAGAGAAAAATGCAAACATCAGGAAATCCTGTGAATTTGAATCTATAATTTTATGGAGAAAGATATTTAGAGTTCTATTTAGTGGTTGTATCAGGGAGTTTTTGTGGACTCTGATTTATTCATTTATTACATTTCTGCAATAGCTGAAATTCTCTGAGCAGTTTAAAAAGATTAATACCTTTACAATATAATATTAAAAACCCAAATACTTCTAAACAGAGAGCACACACATACAAATACACACCCCTAAAACTATTTTTAAACAAGAAAAATGATGGCTACCTCAGTCTTGTCAGCTGCCCACTAAGCAGTAGGAATGCGGCAAGTGTTTGAGATGGGGAACTTGAAATGTGAACTCCTCTCCACACCTACAGCAAATAAAGTGGACTCAATTAAGTCTAGGAATTGGCTCTTCAGACTTGTCCAAATCAAACTGGGGATCACATTTTGTGGAGCTGTCATCCTCAGCTTTGAGGTTAAGGTATGATTTTGGCAAGGCTCTCCTCCCTCATACAGAGCAGCCCTTGTTAGATGGGAAACATGGAAGACTGCATGCCTCCATGGCACCCAGCTGCAATAGGCATTTCTGTGCTACTGAGAGTGTCCACCAGGCCTGTCCCTTGGTTGTGAAGGGATCATCCACCTGCAAGCCCCCAAAGGCAAATAATGGGAACACCTCAACTGCAAATAATGAAAACCCAGTGACCTGTTACTCTTCTCCTTACCAGAGCTAACAAGGAAGAGGAGCCTGCACAAAACTGGGCTACTGTGAATGTTTCACCCAATTCTGTGCAATTTGTTTCAGGCTACCCAGGAGGCCTCCACTGGGGAAAAGAATATGAGCAACAGAATAAAGTAGGAAATAGTGACAAAACCAGTTTTCCCCCAAGGACCATTCCTGCCTGGATGTATTGAATAATGATGAGAGTGAGTGGCGAGTTTAATGAGTGTGGCTTTGAGTTCAGGACGCATGAGGCTATTGTGTTATGAAGCTATTTTGATTCTGGGATATGCTATGCCATTGTAACAGGGAATTAAAAATAAAATATGAAAGATGTCCTTTCCTTCCAACAAAGCTTACCTCTTGCAAATCTACTAGCAATTCTGTACTTCCTTCAGCATCTCCATAAAGGCAATAATTTGGATGATTGGGCAATATGGATATGTATTTAAATTTAGTCTAAGGACAGACTGTGAACCAACTACACATGTTTAATTAGCTGCCTTCCTTAAGTCAAGCTACCTTTATTACAAAACCATACAATGAAAATGCATAATAGTGTTGGAAGTCACTACCTGCCTGTAAGGATCACCTTTTTTGCTTTGAATTGCTTGTTGCATGCTCACAAGGAGTTGGCCATTTCAAGATGCTGCAGTACATTCTGCATAGTTTAAGCAGAGTCTGTCTTTGCTACAGCCATGAAAACAATTTAGCAATACTCCTTAGGCGACACAGAGAAGATCTAAACACAGATTCACTCTTCCTCAAGAGATAGGGTGGGATCTAACATAGCCCCCAGGACCCTTTTAATTCCAAGGCACAAAGAATTTGATTGCCATTCATGCTAACAGCTGGCAACACAAAGAGCCAAGAAGGAATTTTGAGCCAAGAAGCAACATTACTGCCCTCCTGGGAAGAAGTGTGAGAGAGTTCATTGATACCCCCAGATTGGACATCCAATACACAACCCAGCCAGTTACACATGAGTCATCCTATTTCTTTTCAGGATAACACTGATGCAAACTGAATCTTCTATTTTGTAATCTGGCTAAAAGAGTGTCTACTGCATAAATTCAATGGGAAACAATCCAAATCATGATACTCCTAAGTTTGCATGCTGATTTGAAGGCCAAATTCTGAACTCCCACATCCCAATAAATATCAAGAAAAAATTATTGCCCTCCCCCCACTCCTTTTCCAATTTTTTCAGCATATCATAAAATCATTATTGTAGTAGTATAACTAGTATAAACTGTTTTCCAATATTAATCTCACTGGTAGGCAATCATTATTCCTGTGTTCCAGATGGGCACTAAGGGAGAAAGCTGAGCAACTTGCCAGAGGCTGATGCTGCATGAGTAAATTAATGGCTGAACTAGGAACAGAATTCAGGCCTTCTCGGTCAAAGTCTAGAGCACTTGCTGCCAGACCACATGCTCACTTGATTGGGCTAGAAAGCCATTGCTGTGTCATGTGCAACTTACCCCTGAAGCAGAAGTGTAGCATTACTCACATTTGTCAAGGCTGGGTATGTTGCAAATCAAGAAAAATAAGTGAAAACTAATACTATCCTTGTGGTAGCTGCATTCACTTTTCCAAAATTCCAAAGCTCCATTCACAACTTCACCTCCACACATTCATTAACATATGGAGAGTGGGAGAGGAGGGTTGCACCCATGGCCTTATACCCAAATTACTTTCCCACAGTCTCCACTCTCTGCACGTTCCACAGAGGCTCTTGAAGGGGGAATCTGCACCAGCCATGATGTTGGATTCCTCTGTCTTTCATGCACTATTCTGTAGTGGCTGCCTTTTCATGCATCTTGCATCCAAACACATCACCTCACTGGCACTTCTGAGTTGCTTCATAGTTGTGTTTTGTTAAGTTCCTTGCCTCTTTAAACCAACACTAGAATACATACCATCATTGTTGTTATTGTTGTTGTTTTTAAAGTAGGCATCATGGTGGTTTTAATTTGGATATTACTTAACTACTGCAAAGTACACAGAGGTTTGGCTTGTATGTCACAAGAAGGCATGGTGGGGGTTTTTTTCACTCTTGTTGGCCTGTTGTGTCATAGAAACCAAGTCACAGAATTCACAAGAAACCAAGTCACAGAAGTCACAACATGGTACATTTGGTTTTTGGAAACCGCAGAGAGAAACAATGGTTTCTACCCTCACCACATTTGAATCCAACAGCTCCATTTTTCTGTTTAGGGGGGCAGGAGGGAAACTATGGTGTTCAAAAGGGAGAAATGGAAAAGGACTCTCCAGGCATCCAATCTCTACTACCCACACCTTCTTAGCAATACACATCAACATTCTCTTTATTCCTATGGCTAGCACCCTGTTTTCTTTCTGTTACAGGAAGAAAGCAAATAAATACACTGAGAGAGAAGGGGGAAATCAATGAAAAGGTGTTTAGAAACATAGAAACAGAGCGAGTCAGAAGGGGCCTCCCGGGCCATCTAGTCTGACCTCTGGCACCAGCCGGCTCCGCTCACGACATGCCCACCATGTGTATGTCCAGTTTATTCTGGGGGAAAAAATCTTGGAGGACTAGACTGGCTAGAAAGTGTTAAAGGTGTGGTGTTAACTATCTGGAGGGGGAAGAGGGATGACGTTTATGGGGAAGGATACAATAAAGATTTTGCTTACAGGGGCTGCTGGGATGTGTAGTGAAAGCAGGAGGGTGGTGGAGGAAGGGAGCATGGAAAATGTTTTTACATGGAAGCTATGTAGGTTGAGACAAAAAGATAGGAGCTGTGGAAACGGCACAGGGTTGCATGCTGTGATGTGCAAATCACCCATACAGAGCTTTTTGTGACTATCTTTTCTAAAAGAAATGATGCTTCAGTGGGAGAGGGTAAAAATGGCTGCCACGGATGGCCATGGAGAAGTGTATCAAAACTTGTCCTACATCTTGGATTACTAGGTGTTGTAAAAAAAAATTAGAAGGAATGTACATGATGATTTGGATAATGGAGTGGCAAAGATTGAAGCTTGCTAAGCAAATATAGTCTGGTGGAAAAACAATTAAGGAACAATATTTCATCTGATAATGACACTCAGTGAAACACTAAAACCAGACTGTTTTCCATGTACTTGGGGGAAGGGGATCTTTGAGAGAGGTGCACTAAAAATAAAAATGGTCTGACAAGCATATGTGAACTTCCAGAGCTGAAGGCATAGAGATTTGAACTGTTTACTGAAGTCAGCTCATTGGGTACTTCTCAGTTCTGCTGGTGTGGAGCAGGAAGAGACACGGTGGCCTCCACCACTGATGGCAGTAGTAGTGGGATGTCCCAGTGAAGGCACTCCTTGCAAGCATTGGGAGACAGTATGAGTCCACAAAATTAGCCTATGTCTGGGCACAGCTGAGATTCAGAAGGATAGGTTAGCTAGGGAAATGGGTTGGCAGCTTCTCAAGGGTATGCATTTCACCAGATGCAGCAGTAGTAGTACCACAACACCTTACTGTTCCCCTTAGGTGTTTTTGTTCTTTGCTTTTCTTGCTGCTGCAAGTGGCAACAGCAGCCTGGTTACCATTTTGCAAACTCCACATTGCCTTGGTCCTAAGGGAGAATCTTCCTCAGTGTCATTTTGCGACATTGAGGCAGTGGGAAAATGGCAGCCAAGACAAAAAAGATGCAGAATATTCAGAGAAAATTCCTCAGTTGGTTGGAAGAAAAAGAAAATCTCAAAATGTTTTTTCAGAAAAATGTTTAAGAAACATTTCTCCTTGGCTCTATACATATGCTTGGGGACAGCATCCAGCCCAGAACCTGGTCCATCGAACACCATGGCAATGCTGCAAAGCTGCAAGTCATGTAGGGGGTGCATTGTCAGACAAGAGGGCAGGTTCAACACACCCAAGAAGCCATGTTGAAATCTTACTGTTGTGGGTCTGTTGTGTTGGGTGCACCCAGTTCTGGAGTTCCTGCATGATCAGATTAGTTTTCTAAAACCACGGAGAGCATCACTGGTCTGCTGTAAGGTTTAGATGCTTCAATGAAGCTTCTCTGGCCATCTAGATCCGGGATCACTATTTTACCATTGTTGGTATGGAAACACCATAGAGCTGTCTGGTACAGAAGTGGCTACTTCTAGCCTGCAGTCTCTACTGCCTACAACACCCTAGTGACAGATGTGTTGTCGCTTGCATTATACACGGTGGTCAAACAATCTGTCCCTCTCCCTTTTTTGGGAACAGGGAAAACAGCACAACAATTTATGGAGGGTTAGAGGGAGTAGTCCTGGGAAAACGGCTTATTTTCATTTAATAAAAATATATGTGGCAGATGAAGCAACTGAGAAGCACTGCAGGGGTAGTTAGGAGGGGGAAGGGGGTACCTACCTCAGGAATGCAGCAGACCAGTCAGGGAGATGCTGGTGAGGTCCCTATACCAAAATAGGGAAAGGACGGGGATTTGGCTCATGGGGGCTGCTGGAATGTGTGGTTAGCCTGGTGGGGATGGGTCAGGAAGTGTGGAAACCAAGTATGAGCATATGACTGTAAATCGGGGCAAAAGTCCACACAATGTGGAAACAGTAAGAGGCTGGGTTCACACAATTTGTTAAGCCATGGATATTTATAAACCATAGTGGTATAATGGTCAGAACTCAGCAGTCTTCCCTAGCCATGACTTGCAGTACAGTTTAATGAGCCCACCATGTTGTTCTGGCTGAACCAAGCCATATTATATTACACTCTTAAGAAATGAAGTTACTTAAGATATGGCACACCACAACGGTGTAGGTAGCATAAGGTATAATTATCTTAAAAGCTGTAACATTGAGACTTTATTCTTTGAAGCATTGGCAAAATATATTGGAATTTTTAACACTGGAGTTATACCAAACAATGCTGCACTTCACCTCCCCCTCTTTTTAGAGAGGCTAGGGAAACTCACAGAGACAAGTCCCCATGTATCCAGTGCTATGACTCTTTGCTGCTTTAAAACAGACCAACACAAAAAATGCAGCCGATGTTTTATATTGAAAGCACTACAAATGAGCAAACAGCCAACTGTTTTCAGCAAAGAGAACTGAAATGGCAGAATACCAAAATGAGGTAACTTGCCCTGCGAAGGTACAAATGGCCAATGTTAAATGTGTTTATCAATCTGCTGCCTTGGGGAATCCGAGAACTGTTTGATGTGACCTCCTGGTCACTTTTCTCCCTTGTGTGCTCTTCGGTAGGTTTTAATTGTACCAGAGTTTGGACTTAGTGTTTAGAGGCCTAAATTCCCTGTGAGAGCCATTACGATTTAGGCCTCAAAGCAGTAAGTCAAAGTCCATTCGAAGCTGTCAGAAGGTTTGGCATCTTATATACTTCTAGGCTTTCTTTTATAAATTCTGGTTCTGCTTCACAGGTGAGAGGACAGATGAGAGGTGCCTGAAATGAGTACTGCTGTGTGCAGAGAAGTGGCCTTATTTGTATGTTCTAAGAGATTCTAAGGAGCAAGAAGGCTGTCCACAGGAGAGGCAGAAAATGTGAACACCAGGAAAAAAAAATCTAATTTCAGTCAAAATTTTCTCAAGGCATCTTGTTAGGAAAGTAACTGGAGAAATCATTTGTGCAGTCAGGAGTTGAAGGTTATCCTATGGAGTTAACTTTTGATTTCCATACAATTCCTAATGTTTCTCTTTGCAGAGAATAGCTTTTACCCTAGTGACATACAATTCTGTGTATCACACACTCAAGTCCTCTCTATATAAAGGATGTTAAATGTGACATCTTATAATATTTTCATATTAAGTAACTACAGAGAATATTTTGGCAAGAGTGCTTAATCTCAAATGTTCAATTTTAATCAGCTTGAACTATGGTCTGTCTTTCTCTGAACTGAAAACTACCAATCAATTCTGCTTTATCTTTCCCCCCTGTTTTTCTTACCCAAGGCAATGCCTTTTGTAAAAGGGTATTTATTTTTAATGGATTTTTTAATGAATTTTTCAGTCAAGCTATTAATAATGCCATTAATTATAGGCAGCTTATATTAAAGTGCACACTGGCCTCTTAATCCTGACCCGCAGCTATTGGCTTGCAGCTAATCCAGCCTGGTGTTTGGTAGTGAGGGGCAGGCCTCAGCCAATGGCTGCTGGGAGACGCAGTTGGAAGACAGAACTACAGGATAAGAAGGTGCGTGGAAGGGAATAGAATTTTTAGTGTCTGTGTTGCCAGAGGGGTGACTTTTAAAGCCAGATGATATGTTAGTGTTGGGAGGATAATCCTAGAGATGCAGTGTGAGCACTTTAGCAGGAACTTCCCAGCGGAAGGTTTTGCTCTGCCTTCCAGGCCTGGCCTGCTTGATAACCCACAGGAGTGCTCTGCTGACTTACCTGAGGCTGTTATGTATGACTGCTGTTCTACTTCAGCCAATGCTAAACTACCAGATGGACGATGGAATCAGTGCAATAAACAGGCTCCCTTGCACATAGCATCCAAGTGCTATGAAAAGTGTTAATTATCATCAGGTTTAGAGATAATTGAAGGAACATTTTTTTCCTGTTACATAAACTGATCCCCATCCCTGGAGGAACAGCATCCTATTTTTTAGCCCTTTTATTTGCAAAGTTTGCCTAGTACACCATTCTCCAAAATAACAACAGGTACAGTTGTTCTTTGTTACAATGTGGGAGGGGGATCAGAACGTCAAGTGAGCATTCCATTTCCAGGGTTAATTTTTATAATGATATTCTTTATCACTTGCTAAGACTACCTGGCTTTCCTGAAATAAGTGACCAAAACCATGTAGTAGATACTTTTTGATTGTAAACAAATTATATTTCTGTACAGTACAGTTGTGCACACAATGGCTTTGGTTTTCTGTATTGGCCTGGAAAAGGTGTTTGATTACTAAACATGTCAACAAGAAAACATTGTCACAAGTGACTTGCCTAGTAATGTAAACATCTCTTTCAGACTGTTTGTTGAATCAGATCTGCCTTAGCACTCCCTTTCAAAGTAAGGAATGCATGTTTGGAACAGTGAACACTGAGTAGCAATCATGGATTCTCTCATGCTTTTTTGTGTATAGCAGCAGTTAATGCAGAGAAGGGAGAATGCATAATAAAACACTGCACAAACAACACCCATACCAAAAAACTCAAGACAAATAAATTTTGGAGATGGTTCTAGAACATGGGGTCATAGCATTGACGTCTACTCTTTCTCCTAAGTAACTCAAGGAGGCATGACCTGACCCTCTGGCAAGTTTCTGCTCCAGGTACTAACTGAACCTCAACAAGGTGGCTACCTTAGTGATCACTATCATATCATATATGGTTATATCAAGGTGACTACACCAGTGTCACTATCATGTCATATAATGAACAGCCTTAATTAGAATTTCCAGTCTCAAACCAATCAATCAATGAAATATGCAGGGGTAATTGATATTTTTCCTCCTGTTGATAACTCTGTTGATCGTTGCCTCTGGAACATTGTTTCCCACTTTGCAATTCACTAAATCTGTGCCAACCTCTATTGCAAGCCATGTAATGTCTCCAACTTTGAAGCCCCTTCTCCATGCCATCAGCTTGACTGAGCATCTAGCTTTCATTTTGATGCCATCCATTTGCATGGATGAAGGAAACATAGAAACAGAGTGAGTCAGAAGGGGCCTCCTGGGCCATCTAGTCTGACTCCTGGCTCCTGCCGGCTCCACTCATGACATGCCCACCATGGGCATGTCCAGCCTACCTTTGAACACCCTCACTGATGGGACCTCAACGACCTCCCATAGAAGCCCATTCCACACCCTCAGGGTCCTAACTGCCAGGAAGTGCTTCCTGGCATCTAAATGGAACCTTGGTTCCCTGAGCTATAGAAAGGAAAGAGCCTTCACCCATCGATTCCAATGTTGTACAACCCCAGGACTGTGCAGCTTGTGGTGGTGGCAGGGCTGGTCCTCCCCTGAGGCAGGGTGGATCTTCAAGCTCAGGTGGCAGATCAGGGATGGCATGCCCCACTGTTGATTAGGCTGCCATTGCTGCTCTACACTTTCAGAGTGAGGTATTTATTGAAGGCAATGTGTCATTACCAAAAAGGTGCATTTCCATATGAGTATACTTTTGTATACTCGTATCAGATCCATAGCTAAGTGCTATGGATTGATACAAATTCATGTGTGTACATTTTTTAAAAAAAGTTAAAAGGGATGCACCATGTAGGCAGCCATTCCAGAGAGCCCCACTGCAGCTCTCGCCCTGTGCCCCACTCTGAGTAGGGTGTAAGTGGGCAGCCACTCCGGAGAGCTGCACTGCTTTGCAGCAAGGCATCGGGTGGCGAGGCTTTCTGGCTGTGGGGGTCCATGATCACTGAGGAGTGGTCAGCCTGGTTCTCCACAGAGCCCGTCCAACCAAATGCTGTGGAGCTCTTCCTAGGAGGGAAGCCCTGGCGAGGCGGGTCCTGGAGATCGCTGCTGCTGCTGCTAAGCACAAGTGGACTGCCACTGCCTCACTCAGGTAAGCTAAAAGCACTGGAGGGAAGGTCGGAGGTAACAAGACAGGACCTGTGGTAAACGATTTGGTGTACAACCCTTTCCTCAGTCTAACTCCCCTTCCCTCAAACAGCTGCTTCCCCTACTACCCCAGTAATCAAGTAATAGTTTGGAGAAATAATGTCACACAGTTTGTTTCAATGAGACACCCTGCAGCACCCGCTGCCCCTTTTGGACCTTGGGTTGTTATTATGGAAACCGAGAGTAATACTAGGAGAACTAATCACTTCTCACCTCTGGATTGTATCCAATGTTAGGCTAACTTAATCCTTGTTCATTTCAGAGGGTCTACTCTAAGTAGGACTAGCACTGAATGTAATCCTTTGTCTCCTCTGTTTTTGCTATATTTGTGTGTGTGGGGGGCAGGGGAGAGATCCTTGGGGAGAGGTGGATTAGGAGAACACTTTTGAAGTTTGTCAGTCCTGCTAAGCTTCTGATTCTCCAAGTTCATACCTGGCTCTGTTGTTCATCCCAGTGATGGGCATCCACTACCTTCCCAGAAGGGTGTGGAAGAGACAGGAAAGGGAAAAGTCTGCTTGCTGATCTCTCAGGAGCAATTTCAGACTGCTCACACTCCCAGAGTTAGAATTGTTTGGTTCTTTGTTATATTTATATTCTCACCTTTCCTCCAAAGAAGCCAAGGAAGCCCTCATAATCTTTCTCCTCCCCATTTTGTTTTCACAAGATCCCTGTGAGGCATCTTAGACTGAGAAACAGTGACTGGCCCAGAGTCACCCAGTAAACTTCATGGCTAAGCGGGGGCTTCCAGTCACCCAAGTCACCACCCAGCACTTGAACCAGTTCAGCACACTGTCTTTCTTTCTTGTCCCATACAAAGCAAATTTGCCGTTAGCCAGACTGGGCTTCTTTGTAAGACTTGGTTCTACAATCACAGGAAGTCTCCTGACAATGCTGCCCCCCACACTCCCCCCCCCAATTGCCCAGACTGTAGTCCAGTTGAGGAGTGGACTGCCACAGCAGAAAGACTAGCACTGAAGACCAGAGGAGGGCTGGACCTTGGTCCTGATGCTGACCCAGACTGAAGAGACCGCTGCACAGAGAGGGCAGGGAATATCCTGTAGCTCCTTGACCGACTGACAGCCCCCTTTTTTTGTCCCCACACTTGTTTCACAGGCAAGCCAGGAGTCTAGAGGAAACGAGCGAGAGGAGAAAGTGCTAGGCTGTGGGCCAGGAGACTGGCCATCAAGCTCAGATAATTGGACTTGTCCCAGCAAATAGCTCACTTAAAGTTCTCCAAGGTCCTGCAACTCCCAGCCTTGCCTGAGACTATATTGCTGTCAGGCAACGTGGTATGCTCAGTGGGTTCTTGCTCAAGGGTCAAGGCAGAACAGGAAGAAACAAAAGGGGTGGAACAAATTCAAAATGTAATGCAGAATACATTCCAAGCATGTATCTGGAATCCCCTCAGGCTATCAAATTATATCCAGTACCTTCCAGTGACAATGAGAATTTTTTAGTTGTCCAGATAATCAATTAGACAGACTAGGCGATTATAAATGAATGACCTTTTTACTAGGGCCATATTGCATTTAGTAGGGCTTTCTCCTAAATTTGCACAGGTATGTAGGATTACAGCCTGACTTGATTAAAACTCATCCACCATGTTCAAACATGTTCATGTTTGAACATGATATTTATTTATATCCCACGTTTTTTCTTTTGAAGAACTCAAAGTGGCTTACATTGTTCTTCTCCTCCTGTTCTCAAACTTATCCCCACAACCACCACCCCATGAGGTGTGTGGGGCTGAGGGGCTGTGACTGGCCCTCAAAGTCACCCAGTTGGCTCCATGGCCAAGTGGGGATCAGTTCACCTGGTTCCTGGTCCTGCACTCTTAACCATGACGCCACACTGGCTACTTTTGCTACTCCAAACCATTTTCTTATATATCCCACATTCACTGTCGCAAAGAGCCTTCCATGAGTGGAAGAACACAAATGGAGATGTATATGTGTGTCAGTCTTGACAGTTTATCAGTCTTGAAATTACTGCAAATAAGTTTCATCAGCTGGCTGTAGCTGCAATATTATAACAGGGAGGAAAAAAATCTCTCTGCGCAGTTTATCCCTCCTAATGTATTTGGCCGCAAAGGAAGGGGCAGATATCATTTGGTATCTTGATGTGTGAACATTATGAAACATTTGCTCTCTTTTTCTTGTTCAAAAAAGAGCAACTCTTCCATGCTTTTCCACCCCATTGTCCCCTGGAAAGCCCATTTGCTGTGCGAAGAGGAGGCCCGCATACTTTTGTGGAACAGGCGGCCCAGTGCTGGGCATCTCTGTGCTTAACAGAGGGAGTGTGTTCAATTATTCTCTTTACCATCAGCTCCCCAGTTAGTCTCCCTCTGGAAAATAGGTGAGAAATTCTTATATTCCTCTCAATATGTTAATCATAGAACTGGTATCGCAGTTCTCTAACTGTGTAATACCAGTCCCCTTTGGCAGATATATTTTATTTGGATAATGATGTGAAATTTAAGATCTACGTTTCAATTGTACAGAGCCATAGGCAGTTGTCAATTTTAGTGACAGACACAGACCTGGAGCTAAATTCCTGTGCACAAGCAAAAATTCCAGCAAGCATAGCACAATCCTAGTCCCTTAATAGAAATACATTTTCTCCCATTGAGGGGCAGTATTTTTAAGCTGTTCACTACATTGGCCAGAAAGTGCTTACAAATCATTTATGTTTCCTTATATTTCGTTTCAGCTGGACACTTAGCCTCTAATCTTGTATATACCTTTCTGGGAATAAGCTCCATTGAACTCTATGGGCTTATTCCTGAGTAGACATACAGAAGCTAGCACTGTCAGTAACATAAACTTGCCACAGAGTAGTCTGAGAAGAAAAAAAGAGGGTAAATATATGAAATTGCTGATCAATGTTTTTCTTTTTAATTAATTTTCATTATGAAATTTCAACCAAAAAATATAAAGAGGAAAAGAAAGGAAGAAAAGAAAAGAAAAAGATCAGTGTTGTTCATAATCCTTAGATAGTATGGAATCTTTCCATGATCCTTCAGGATATAAATTTTCTTTTTTTATATTTATCATTTTTATAAACTGTTCTTTAGTAGGCATGCTCACTGCCTGCCTGCCCCTTTCTCTCTCTCAGCATAAAGGGGCATATGTAACCATTATTTTGAATATGCAACCTTGCTTGGGGATAATCATATTGTGCAAATGTGGTGAGCACATTTAAGAGAGTTAAACAATCCTCACAGAACCCATGGTCAGTTTGGGTTGTTTAACCCTTGCATAACCCATGCTCATTGGATTTGCATGATGCAGCCCCTAAGCGGGGGATGCATCTGCAACCTGCTTTCTGTGGGTGCCACAGCTTATCATGAGTCATCTGGACTCAGTTGCTAACTTTTTGGGCTGTCAAAAAAGGTAGCTTATCACAGTGTTGATCACATATTGGACATATGAGTTTATATATTTAAGTTATAGATAACTTGTTTTTAAGCATCCAAATCCAGCCAAGGTGCTTTCAAGGAAAATCAAACTGCAATAAAAAAGGACAAAAAGACTGTATTGAAATGTAACTCATTAGATTCCCTGCCACAAGATACTTGGTGCCAATTGACCCTGTAAGAGGACAGAGGGGAAGCCTGTTTCACTGGCTTGGATACCTACTTTGCTTGCGTCTGTTCCTTTCTTTTAGGCAGCTTACTTGGATCCTACCACATGGGATCAGCGAAAGAATTCACTTCATGAATTTTAAAAATATGGATGTTTGAATCTTCCATAGATATGCTGAAATTTGTTTGGAGAAACTTAAACCTGCCTTTCCAAAGTATGTACTTTGTTCACTGGCATCAACGAGAGTAAGATCAATTGTTCTCCCTGTAGCACTTGCTTTAAAAAAAATCGTTCCCCCATTGCCCCTTCCTGACGCCTCTATTAAGGATACATCCCACACATTGAATAATTTCCCATGTTCCCAAAGAATTAAGGAGGTAGTAGGTTTTAACCATATTTACCCTCCTTTCAAACTAGATTACTCATTTCTGGTGTTAACATGCCAGTGCTACTCTGTGTCACGTTGGGAGTGTGATGTGCTTCAGTGCACTGGGATTTGAAAACAGAAGCTGCCTTATTTTTTTGCTCGCATTTGTTTTGATAGGTTCTTTGTGAGATTCCATCTCTATTGATCTTTAATGGCTTCCAGATGGGATCACACTTGACTATTTTATAGCCTTTGCTCTGAGAGATTGAGAAGTACAAAGGAGTGCAAAAAGGCAGCCCATTAGCTAATAAAAAAATTGCATTGCATGATATTCTAATAAAGCCTGAAAAGTTGGATTATATTAATGACAACTGCACAGGAAATAGACTTGGGCCAATGGAATTGAGCAACGTGAGCTTTTAAGCCAGGTTACCGTAGGAGCAACAGCTGTATGGTAAGAATGTCTATCCACTTTTGCTTATATCTTTCTATTGTAGTTAAAACAATAAATAAACCAGACGTCCTGCAAAGGCCCTTGATTGTCAGTTAATTTAGTATGATTCCTCCACAGGGTCCCTTACCATCTCCTATGGAGTGGGAGGCTGAATGTGTCAGCTGCAGAAATGTATTGCTGGGTTGATGTTCCGCTGCGCAATGAAGCATTGTGCTTGTTTTGTTTTTCTACACATCGACGTTGCAGGGCTTCCCCTCTCATGTGGCTTGTGTGGGGGCACCACAGAAGCATCAACGAAAGCCATTGTGACTGCAGGACCACGGTACCTCATGGACTGAAAACAGCCTTATTCCAGATCTATTGGCGCCACAGTGACTATCTCAGCAATGGATGGCAGCTGTAGAAAATCCCAGGTTTTCGATAACTAAGTGAAGAATATGTTGTTACATGTAAACCACTTAGGTGTTTTATTATATTAATTGGCAAATAGTGTAACATCCGTTAGTAATGGTATTTACCGTATTTTTCGCTCTATAAGACGCGCCTGACCATAAGATGCACCTAGTTTTTAGAGGAGGAAAACAAGAAAAAAAAATATTCTGAATCACATGGGCACATAATCACAGGCACATTCCCCATCACTTGCCCATGGGCTGCACATCTGACAGACTTACTGCACACACATATTCGCTCTATAAGACACACAGACATTTCCCCTTACTTTTGAGGGGGGAAAAGTGAGTCTTATAGAGCAAAAAATACTTTAACCGGCTCCTAGGTTGGACTACGAAAATGTAAATGACAGAAAATGAATTTTAAAAATTAGTATGTTTTATTTATTCTTTTCATTTGATACTGTCAAATAGCCAAAGCTCTTGAATGGTGTACATTTTATAAAATACAATAAAACTTATACACATAAATAGAATAATAAGATAATAAAATATATGATAAAAATATAAAATCACTAAGACTGAAAACAAATAAATATCCCCTTATAGCAACTAGACCTGCTAAAACCAACTGACAGTACCCTCCCACTTGTACCCCATCTGCTATTTAGAGTGGACAAAAACCAGCAAAGAGGGAGTTCTTAATCTAGCAGTGAAAGTTAGTAACTTTGGTGCCCAGAAGGTCTTAGTGGGGAGATTGCTCCATAACCTGGGGGATACCACAGAGAAGGACCTCCTCCTCCAAGCCACCAACTGAGATGGCATTCAGAGAAGGCCTCACTTGCTAAGTGTTATGCTTAGCTAAACAGTGGCTGGAAGAGGTATCCTGTCAAGTATTGTGGTCCCAAGCCATGTGGGGTTTTATGGATTCAGGCCTTGAACAGGTCTCAGAAGCATATATGCAGGCTGTGCACACAGGCCAGTTATGCTCAAATGTGGTGGTCTCACTTATTGATCTGGCTGCCACATTTTGCACAAGCTGCAGCATCTGAGTTGCTTTTAAGGGCAACCACACTTAGAATACATTGCAGTAATCTAAATTAGAGATTCCTGGAGTATAGATTATTGAAGCCAGGCTATCTCTGCCCAGACAGGGGTATAGCTGGGCCACCAACCAAAGGTGGTAGAGGGCACTGTAAACCAGTGAAGCTACCTAGGCTGAGTGACAAATATGACTCAAAGCTTCCCCCCCACCCCCCCAAACTGTGAACCTGTCCCTTCAAGGGGAGTGCAACCTCATCCAGAACAGGCTCAAGAGCCTCCATTTAGTTAAAAGAACTGCCCACCAACAGCATCTTGGTTTTGTCTGGATTGCGCTTCAGCTTTTTAGCTCTCTTCCAGCCCATTAACACAGTCAGGCACAGCCCTGCCTCTGGATGAAAAAGATACATTGAGCTGCATGACATCAGCATATAGATGTTGAACAGCATATTGCCAAGCCCAAGCCCAATGACCTTTATACTGGAAAATCCATGTGGCTGAGCAGTTTCACCCAAGCATCACTTTCTTGAGCCAATCCTTCCTGTAGGAGTGAAACCATCGCAATACCTCCACTTTCAACTCAGATAATCCACCCCAGAAGGATTCTATAGTCAATGGTACTAAAAGCAGCTGAAATATACAGGAGTATCAAACAGGGTCTTTCTTATTTATTTATTTATATTTTATTTCTATACTGTCCAACAGCTAAAAGCCTCTCTGGACATTTCACAAATCAGACAATAATCACCAATATAAATAATAACATATATAATCAAACAAAAGTAATACTTTGGATAAAATACTTCCCCTATCTCTCTCCTGGAATGTATCATCATACAGGGCAACCAAAGCTTTTTCTGTGCCAAAACCTAGCCTGAACCCAACTGACTCCAGATAATAAATCCAGATAATAAATCCGGATTCAGAAAATAAATCTCACCTGCTAGAAGACCTTACCTAGGAAGGGAATATTTGAAACTGATCTAAATCTGTTCAGTTCTTCTGGGTTCAGAGATGGTTTCTTCAAGAGTGGCCCTACTACCACCTCGTTAAGGTAGCCTGAGACCACTGTCTGCTAAAGAGGCATCGACACCTCCTGGCCCACCTGGCTGCTGCCATCCTGCTAAACCAAGCGGGGCCGGGATCCAGTATGGATGTGGTTGTATGAATAAACCTATCCCAACACCTTGTTAACTTCCTTGTGTTGGGAGCTAAGTTTCCCCCTCTGCCCTTTCAAAGCAACAGGACCTTTGCTTTGCAAAAGCTTTTTATTCTCCAGTGTGCATCAAGCAGTGCACGATCAGCAAAGGCAGAGTCTCTGAGCATGCACAGAGAAGTTTGTTGAACACATACTAAAAGCTACCTCTGAGAAACCTCCTTTGAAGTACCTTTGGGCTGCACACCCCTGGCAGTGGTCCTCTGGAGACAGGCCAGCCTCTTGACTTTAAGCCACCTCTTTAGTTGACTAGCCTTTTTCTCCCAGCGCCCTGTTATGGGGCCAAAGATTGCATCAGGCTTGTCTGGCTCCTGTTCCACACCCCACCTGGCAGTTGCAGACTGGGGCTATTCTCAGGGTCAGCCTAAATGCCTGGAGAGGGTAGCTTTGAGATAAACTCTTCCACATCTTCCATCTCAAAATCTGGAGGCTCTGTTTCCCAGGGCTCTTCCTCCTCTCAAGAGTTCAAGCCTCACTGGCCTTGAAACACATGCCAAGAACAACTGCCTCTTTCATTCCCAACATCATGAGCTGTAGCACCTGAAACTCATCCAAGAAAGTTGGACCAGGCTGTGCTCTGAGAACTTCAACTGCTACAATTAGTCTAAATCCTGTCAGAAGCAAGAGATTTTATCTTGGAACCATCTAGCAAATGCAGTACAGCAGGCCTCGGATAGGTCTTTGGGGCAGCATATAATAGACCACAGATGACCCTGAAAAGCTCCGCTGGGTGGCAAATAAAAGATGGAGGCAGTGAGAGGTTTCTCCGCCACCCTCACTGCCCCAAATATACCTGAATATAGGCTCAGCTGCATCTACTAGCTTTTCCCCCTATCTGCATTCAAAGCATCTCTAGTATTACATCATTGCTGTCAGCTCCAGGGTATACCACAGAGCCATACAAGCTCTTCTGCAGAGGGGCTACTCAGGAGTGATTGTGTCAGCTCCTGGGATAACTCAGTATTCTCCAGATCAGCTAGGGATTTGACAGGATTGCCAGCCATATCAGTCAGAAAATCCACAAGGCCCCTCTGGAAACCATCCAGATCCATTAGCCTCTAGGGGCAGACTATTTTAATATGTCCCCCACTCTTATGGGGGGGGGGGGTCGCCATTAGCGTAAACCTCAACAGGCAATGATTTCTGATCATGACAAAGCAACTGATTTAAAGTGTCCCACCTTCAGACCACTAGCCCATGACCAACTGGGGGGGGGGGGATTTATTTAATTAATTAGTGCTATACCACCCAACAGCCGAAGCTTCTAGTATGTGCCTCGCTACATGTGTTGCAAGTCGCAAATCTTCAGCAGCCTAAGTAGGCTTTGTAACGTGTGTATATAGCAATATTATCACCATAACCATGCACTCCCAGGCCAGAACAGGCTTGTAGGCTCAGGCCATGTTGGGGGGACTTGAATTCAGGAAGAAGGACCTAGTATCCCGGGCCAGCCTGTGCGAGAGAAGTATGAATGCTGGAATTCTTGAAGAAAAAATAGCAGGCATTTCCTCACTTAAAGGGATTAGGCAAACAACCCTGCAAGGAGGATGACCCTTTGTCCTGAGACTCCTGGACATTACCTCATCCATAGCCCTTCACAGGAAACAGAAAACAAGAGTTAAGGCCATCAAGAAGCCTTCAAGCCACATTCCAACAATTAGCATAATTTTGGGAAGCTCATCTTTTCCATAAGACACATGTTCAGAGAGAAATGGTATAAATAGCAGGGTGTTAGAAAGCTTCCCTCTCTCCTCTGCGAGCATTTTGGACACACAAATTCTACTGCTGCCGAACAGGTAATGCCTCCTGCCCACCCACCCTTCTGCTAGTGCCTTTCTCTGTGTTATGCAGGAAGCTCTTTCTCTCTTTAGAAATATTGAGTAAGATTGGGATGTAATGGGAATATTTGCTGTCTGGACCGCAAAAAAAGCTAAAGCTTGTGCATGGCCTGTATGTTTCTGATAAATAAACTCTGCTCTGCTCTGCTCTGCTCTCCAGCCACACTCATTAAACCCCAGTAAAGGGTCCCAAACTTTTTCAAGCGCCTCTTTTTGAGATGCATTGCCCCCCTAAGCTTACATGGTATACAAGCTGCTCTCATTATGGATTTTAATTATTCCCTAGAACCAATATTCTTGGGGTGCAGAAGGGGCTCAGGTGAGACCATCTCTGTCAGCTCAGATAGGGAGTCTGTTGAGCAGAGGGGGGAGTACACCTACAGGACCTCTGATCTTTCCTACTTAGTGAAAACACTCAAGGCTAGTAATTGTACATCACTTAGGGAACTGAAGGAGAGGGAATTCCTGCAGACCATAGCAATGCCTCCTTTCTGGTCCTCAGATCTTCCTTGATGAGCATAATAGAGAGAGATCCACTCTTGTTTGTCCATTGAGGTCTTGGTGATACACAACAGATCAGCTGCTTTAGTGAGGGATTCAGGAGACCTTGTTCTGGAATGATCTGGCATTCAAAATCCACATTCAGAGACTTGAGAGCAGGCTGGCAGGGCAACCACTGGACCTGAGGAAGACTAGAACATGGCACAGCCATTAACTGTCCAGGACACATTTCCCTGATATGGCTAACATTCCTCCCAGTGCAATAACTCCTTCTACCAGTCACTATGCTTCTTCCCTCAAGATTCATGTTCAGGATATCAGAAGGGAAGAAATACTCCACCTTCAAAGGCTCTGAGCAAATCAGGAGACAGGATGTTAGGCCAGGAGACAAGAGTGTCCCTTTCCCTTGCATTTCCCCTACAGTGGCTCCTCCCAAAGGGGGGTGCACTCCGGGATTTCCCCCTTGAACATTGCCACTGTTGGGCTACCACCATTATTTGTTGAAGTAGCTCCAGCAAGGGCCGTCTGGAGATGCCACTGGCTCAAGGGGCAATCTGTCCAGGAGAGTTTGTACTTCTTTTTTCTGCTCTGCAACTGTGGCATTTCTCTCTGCAGAAAAAGCAGGACCAAGGAGTCAAGTAGCAGTCTGGAGCTTAGAGAAAGTAAGTGTTACAGTGTGCTTGGGTTCCTGAAGGCCTAAGACCCAGAAGAAAATGAAGAATGAAAAGGCTTGATGGGACTGACAAGACTGAGAAAACTGAGAGGCCGGGAGTGGTTGGAGAAAGGAACATAGCGGATAAGATAAGCCCACGCTGCACCATCCAGAGGGAGAATGGGATGTGACGAGAGTGTGTGCGTTCAAGGTAAGGACCGGCACGTTCTGTGTGTCAGCTCTGCTCAGAGGAGTTCACTGTTCGGTCCAGGTGGACTAGGCCGAGAGCATCCACTTGAAGGTATGAAACGTCTGGGGCTCCCAGCCCCCGTGTGCGGCAGAACAGCGCTGCAGCTGGTCACCCACAGTCCCGATGGGTCACCGAGAGGGTCCACCGGCTGTGCGTACGAGTGTTGCACATGCGAGTGTGCATGGGGCCTCTTGATACTGTTGCTGATGAGTCCTGAACCTGTATTCTTATACTTCTGTATTCTTTGTATCACAGAATAAAAGTTACATGCATAGTGTTTAAACCAGATCTGGCGTTCAGTCTCTCTTTCATAAGCGCTTTCCTTGGAAACCTGATAGTCTCCTCTTTACTGAATCAAGGACCGCTTTCGCATGGTCACGTAAGTAGAGTTCACCTGCTGGCGAAGTGTCCCAACAGCACACTGGCAGATGGTATGCATGGCGGTATAAAAGCAAATGCAAGCAACATTATAGATGTGCAGTAGATTGGAGAGCCTGAGAATGCAAGAAGTTACTTTCTTGATCCCAGAGCAACATCACAATAGGCACTGGATGAGCCACTCTGGAAAGGACATTCCACAGCTGAGACCCCGCCAGGTAGGCCCATTCTTTATAAGCCTCAGCCAGATGTGAGGACAAGCAGTCCTTCAGGTATCCTGGTCTCTAGCTGTGAAGAACCTTAAAGCTCAGGAGTAGAGATGCTGCCAATATTAAAGATTGTCGATGCATAAGTGAAATCAATTAGGTTAATGTATAATGAGTCCCAACCTCTGCCCCCAAAACTATAATATTTTCATGATTCAAACAAAAATTTACATTAAGTTTAGATACTCAGAAAATATAAATTAACTTGAACTTTACTTTGAAACAGGAATGGGAAAAACCCCTATGTGTAATGTACATGGATAATGTATACATTAACCCTTTAATTACGCTTCACCAAAAAGTATCAATTTTCACTTTCTTTGGCAGCACTGGGAAAAAGGTATTGTCTGCTGAGAAGAAGAAAGGAGTAATATATTGTGTTATCAGAACTTTCTCTCATTTCCCCAGTGAAATGGTATAAATTGGGGGTGGTTGGTCTGGTATGGCCTCCATTGCAAAATTAAGAGATTTCATGATATTTAGCTCTTTAAGCCAAGATCTTTAGACATTTTGAACTACAACTTCCATAACCCCTGCCCAGTGGCCATCCTGACTAGGGCTGATGGGAGCTGTAGCCCGTAACATCTGGAGGTCATCGGGCTGTCTCTCCCTGATATAAATTCTTGCTAGAAAAGTACTGATAAAAGGTACAAAAATTCACTTATTATTTATGCTAAAATTCTCCTTGTTTTATTTAGGTAAAGTTCTAGAAAATTTGGATTCCAAATACCATTGTTTTGAAGTAGCAAAACCTCTATATTGCAGGAAGGTTAATTATGGCTGGTTAATTATTGCAGTTAATGCAATAGGACATTTGTTATCCCTTCCTTCCTTCCTTCCTTGCCTCACAATAATCAAATAAATCAAAATCAATAAAATGCACAAATAATTCCAGAGATAGGCATTTTTGTTAAAGTAAAGAGGATGCAACAGTACTCATTTTCACAATATGTATAATAATGATACTTTATTTCAAAAATAGCACCCTAATGTACTAGACAATGGCCCATAGAAGTTCTGAAGGGGTCTTAAGGTCTTATATCCTTGTGAAGTACACATGTTTCATGGCAATTGATTTCATCAGCCCTTCAGTTATGGAAATCCTGAGATGTGAGAAGTGTGATGTAAAAAATCTAGTACAGGGTGAGCATTTTCTTATAGGTCATTGCAAAGCATCATTTTGACTTTTCAGCTTCACTGAAGAGCCAAGAATAGTAATCTATTCACCTATAGGAGACCAAAATCTATTAACTCCAGTTATTACATACTACATTCATTTTATGCCCCCTGATTGTAACAATATGGCAGTTTGATGGTTATTCTGTGTAGCAATCATAGATGCAATGCCAGAGCAACAAGCTTCTCAGGATCTGGCTGAATTCTTCACTGGCCGAGTTCCTCACTATGGCAAAATAATGAAAGTATGATGGTCAGCTGGTGCTTAATACATGTGCTGAATAGTTAATTAAGAAAGAGCATGGGCTATGTCACCCACACACTATAAACGCTGTAATAATACCAGTGTTCTAGTGCTACAATGAAGAAGCTGCTGTCAGATCATAGCATCATAGAATGATGGAGGTGGAAGAAGCCAGAAGGCCATCTGGTCTAACCCCCTGCTCAGTGCAGGATTCCAAGTTAAACCATCCCTCTCAGACAGCAATCCAGTTGCATCTTGCATGCCTCTCGTGTGGGAGAGCCCACCATTTCCCTTGGCAATTGGTTCCAATGCCATTCCACTCCAACAGTCAGGAAGTTCTTGATGATGCTCAGCTGGAACATGTCCATTATTCCATGTCCTGCACTCTGGAATGATTGAGAAGAGACCTTGGCCTTCCTCTTTGTGACAACCTTGAAGAGTGCCATCATATCTCCCCTCAGTCTTCTCTCCTCAAAGCTAAACATAGCTTTGGAAGTGATATTTCTGTTAGTGTAGCCTAAAATAGTGTTTGTCCTTTTTGCAGCTGCATCACATTGTTGGCTCACATTCAAGAGATAGCTGCAACTATCTAGCGAATCTCTATCTCCAGTGAAAAGGCATGAAAATATCTCACAAAAATCTGTCTCTAAGGAACTACATGGCCACTGATGACACATCGCCAAACATGTCACGTACTTCCCTAGAAACAGTTACAGCTTTTCATCAGCACTATTCATTTAGGGGATAAATAGCTTTTCATCAGAGCTATTCATTTAGGCCAGTCTGCACATTCATAAGTATGGGTTGTTCACAATCTGGTCATTTGTAATCCAGGGATGCTTGTGGAGTTCCCTTGGTGGATGTTGGTTTAAAAATGGATCTTCGGAAAAATGTTGTATCCAAACAGAGGTGCACATGCATCTGCCATCAAAGGGGCAGACTGGATACTGCAGCCAATCAGTGTTAATAAAAATGCATTCTGTCTTGCAAATGCTTGAACTGTAACCTACATGGTGCTAAATTATGTACATGCAGTAGCTTATCCCACTAATTCAATCCAACAGATAATGAGAACATAAGATTGGAGGGGGAAGTAACAGTGGTCATCTTGATGGTATTGTCATACAATAGCTACGAGCTACACATGAGTGTCTTCACCAATGGAAAGTTATGAATCAAATGAAACCCTATACTTTGACCAAGAAAGTATATTACCTATAGTTACTGCAGCTAGTCAGGAAAGGACATGTGCTCTCGGAAAGTATAAGGAATGGGGCAAAAATGGCTATGCTCAACAGAGGAGGCTTCTTTGGGGGTTGGAGCTCAGCACAACGGATGGCTCTGGTAAAGCACCCATAAAGCTGAACAGAGGGATGTGGAGCCCAGGCACAGAAGGCTCCAGCTTTCCCTGCCCAGGATCAAAGAATCATTAATGTGGTCCTCAGAGTTGAGAAACAAGAGTGAACACTTGCAACACTCAAAAGGACATACTGGATTGTACAAAAGTTAGAAACATCGATTTAGGAATAGTGAGTATAAATTAGCCAGAAATTCAGTGCCATACTGGGGAGGACTATGACAAGATGACCTGCAACCTTGTCAGTCTGCTGTCTAAATATGAACGGTTGGTGGGCAAATTCAAGGTTCTGCTGCTGTCCCTTCTTGTGGTGCTTTTTCTTTAAACTGGACAGCCCTTCCAATGCAAGCCTATCCTTTGTAAAGTAGGACACATGGGCACTGCAGAAACTACTAGTATGTCTGGTCCCCGAAAACACAGTTGACAATGCAAGACTAGAGGGAAACAGGCAGGTATCGCCTCCAGGGAACAGAGGGAATGAGTCTGAAGGAAGCAAAAGCTGGAATAAAGGAAAGGAAATTAGGGGTAAAACACACACTCATTCAGTCACATTGGGGTAACATAAATGGAAACTCTCAATTTGAGTTTCTTTCTATTTCTGTTTTTTCCAGTCTTAAATTCATTCATCCCAAACTTTGAGGATTGTTTTAGATGTCTCATGAAAATTCATAGGCATTTTTTGTGCAAGTTTTTCATATTATTTTCTCTGATTTCCATTTGGACATTTTCCTAATATCTAACTTTGGGACTTTTTACCTGGTTGTCTTGGGTTCATTTTTACTGGCCAGTGTATATCTACAAGCCTGCATTTGTTGACATTTTCTTAATGTAGTGTATTTCTATCTTAAAGATAAAAGTATTCTACAAAGCAGTATTAATAGACATTTCTGCAGAAATGACTATAATGGTAACATGAGAATAAAAAGGCAAAGGCAAAACTAAGGGGATTCTGTGTGGAGATAATTGTAAATATAACTACAAATAAACTCTCTTCATAAGTGTTTACAAAGCACTTTAAGTCATCAGTTAATTAGTTTAGGATTAACAAACATCCAGTTTAGTGCTACCTGCCTTGAAGGGACAATTAAACCACCACCTTGGTTTATTATTAATTATTTACGAGCACCTAATGGTCTTCTTGGACCAGGTGTGAAAAGTGATTTTGAGGCAAGAGGTAGTGCAGGTGTGTTTGGGAGAGGGGGTTGTGTTTCACAAACCCCTCTTGTTTCCACGAAGTGCCTTTTGTACTGCTTGTGTGAAAGACTAAGATATCCTTTGCAAGAGAATGAGTGTCAGAACAAAGAGGCAATATGTTCTAGTTGTGAAGCCATCTGAGCTAATGTTCCAGCACTCTGATTCATGCTTGGGTGGGGCAGAAGGAATGTGGGGCGATTTCAGTTGAATATGAATTTGGATAAACATCTGAACAAGTACACAAATCTGCTTTCAGCTCGCTACTGTGCTGCACTGAGCATAGATTCCACATGCCTCCACCACATGGTGCAGGCAGTGATACTCTTGCCTAGTTGATATTCTAGAAATCTTGGAAATAGTATGTACAAGTCCAGTGTTCGTGGTCCCCTCCAGTAGTTTTGCTGTCTGCTTGCTATGCCAAAGCCCTCAGGGAAGATGAGTCCTCTCCTTGCCAGCTGTGAAATTTCCAGCTGCTCTAGGCCTCACTTAGGCAGTTCTGAGACTTTTGAGTGGGCAGCAGCCTCCAGTCATGGGAAATGTCCACATTATGTCCATACTAAATCCATGTATTTCTAGAACCAACCAGAAAGAAGTGAGCTCACTCAGCACCCACTCTGAAAAAGTTTCTCTGTGGCTCTGGGTTGGTTTCTGCTACCAGCCTGTCCCTAGTTTCTGAATTTTGACAGTAAATGGAGGCTTGCATACTCTGTAGCTCTCATGCAATGACTTCAGTGTTTTCAGGGCTGTTTGGGACCAGGAGATGGGGGCAAGCGCTGGAGAAAGGCTGAGTAGGAGCTTCTCCATGAATGATCTATGCTCTATGCATTTTGATCTCCTCTATATTTTTATTGTTTGTTTTACAAACAAATTGTATGAACATATCCTTAAATATTGTATTGTATATTTTAATTGTTGTGAACTGCTCTGTGTGGCGCATGGGCACTGGAAGGGTGGAATATAAATTTCCCCTTAAATAAGTAAGAAATACATTTGAGGGGGGATTCACTTTTTTTTTTTTGGTGAGTTACTATGTTTCCCATGGTTGGCAATGTTTTAATATGGTATATTTTGAGTGGTGGACTGACAAAGGAGGCCAATATATTGGTAAATCAAGTTACCACATTAGCAAGATCAACAGATCTTCCAATGTGGTCATTTTGACTGTCTTATGTGGGCCTCCTTAATAAAAATTAAATGTCAATGATGAGAATACCACATGAAGGGCACAATCCAGTTTAAAGGAGTATGGGTCTCCTACAGAGGACAGAAGCAAAGTGGTGGCAAAGTTTGCCCCTGCAGTACTTCCACCCAGTAAATCATTGGGATGACCTCTTTCAGCTGAGTCTGATGTAAGGAGGTTGAGACACCGCCGTGACGCCTCGCATTTGCTAGCACCAGTCTCATCTCCCACCCACTTGCACTGGGCCCCCCAAGGCCATCTCCTAGCTTGCTCTTGTGACCTTGGAGATGCAGTGGATACGATGCTTTGTGAGCTGGCAGCAAAGGAAAGGGAAGGAGGGATTGGAGCTCTGATTCCCAGCCAGTGCTGTTCCAGCCTCATAGCTGCTGATCTGAGGCTGACATCCTATGGCTGTCATTCAGGCAAAGGATTACTCTGCTCAGCATGCACAGAAGTGCAATACCTGCAATTTCTGTATCTCTAGTCACCACAGGAGTTTTTCATGGCTTTATTGTGTCAACAGGAAGTGACGCCTGGCATGTGTGAGTGGGTCCTCACTGCAGAGGAAATCATAATGCTTTCACACATTCAGTTGTCAATCCTTCTGTAGAAAGCCAAGCTGCTTTGAACGGCCAGTGAATAATGCAGTTGCTTGAATAACCTAAATTTATGTCTGATGCCTCTGGGAATGTATCCTAGTGCGTACTGAACAGTGATGATAACTCTTTGATACTCATTATTGAGTAAGGGGTTAAATAATCATTATCTTACTAATGTAAGGGATGTCAGGAGTTTTGGATCATCTGGAGAATTGCTCAGCTAGAACTGTATAGAACGTTGTACTTCACTGACTGATAAACCCTTTGGATTCTCTGGCTGGGAGGGAGCTATGGTAAGGGCAAATTGTGGATGAATTTGTTGTTGTTGTTGTTAGTCGTGAAGTTGTGTCCGACCCATTGCGACCCCATGGACAACACTCCTCCAGGCCTTCCTGTCCTCCACCATCCCCCGGAGTCCACCTAAGCTCACACCAACTGCTTCAGTGACTCCATCCAGCCACCTCATCCTCTGCCGTCCCCTTCTTCTTTTGCCATCTATTGTTCCCAGCTCTTCTCCAGGGAGTCCTTCCTTCTCATTAGGTGGCCAAAGTATTTGAGTTTCATCTTCAGGATCTGGCCTTCTAAAGAGCAGTCAGGATTGATCTCCTCTAAGACTGACCAGTTTGATCGCCTTGCTGTCCAAGGGACACATAGGAGTCTCCGCCAGCATCACAATTCAAAGGCCTCAATTCTTTGGCGCTCAGCCTTCCTTATGCTCCAAATTTCACAGCCATACATTGCAAATGGGAAAACCATAGCCTTGACTATACGCACTTTTGTTGGCAGGGCGATGTCTCTGCTTTTAAGTATGCTATCTAGATTTGCCATAGCTTTCCTCCCCAGGAGCAAGCGTCTTTTAATTTCTAGGCTGCAGTTCCCATCTACAGTGATCTTGGAGCCCAGGAAAATAAAATCTGTCACTACCTCCATTTCTTCCCCATCTATTTGCCAGAAAGTGAGAGGACTGGATGCCATGATCTTAGTTTTCTTAATGTTGAGTTTCAAGCCAACTTTTGCGCTCTCCTCCTTCACCCAGATCAAGAGGCTCTTTAGTTCCTCTTCACTTACTGCCATGAGAGTGGTATCATCTGCATATCTGAGGTTGTTGATATTTCTCCAATCTTAATTCCAACTGGTGATTCATCTAGGCCCGCCTTTCCCATGATGTGCTCTGCATATAAGTTAAATAGGCAGGGTGACAGTATACAGCCTTGCCGAATTTCTTTCTCAACTTTGAACCAATCAGTGGTTCTGTGCCCAGTTCTCACTGTTGCTTCTTGACCAGCATATAGGTTTCTCAAGAGACAAATAAGATGGTCTCTTAGAGACTCCCATCTCTAAGAACTTGCCACAATTTGTTGTGATTCACACAATCAAAGGCTTTAGCATAGTCAATGAAGCAGAAGTAGATGTTTTTCTGGAACTCCCTACCTTTCTCCATGATCCAGCGTATGTTGGCAATTTGATCTCTAGTTCCTCTCCCTCTTCAAAATCCTGCCTGTACTTCTGGTAGTTCTTGGTCCACATACTGCTGGAGCCTAGCTTGTAGGATTTTGAGCATCACTTTGCTAGCATGTGAAATGAGTGTAATGGTGCGGTAGTTTGAACATCCTTTGGCATTGCCCTTCTTTGGGATCAGAATGCAAACTGACCTTTTCCAATCCTGTGGCCACTGTTGAGTTTTCCAAATTTGCTGGCATATTGAGTGTAGTACTTTTCTGCATCATCTTTTAAGATTTTGAATAGCTCAGCTGGAATATTGTCACCTTCACTAGTTTTGTTGTTGCTCAGACTTCCTAAGGCCCATTTGACTTCACATTCCAGGATGCCTGGCTCAAGGTCAGTGACCACCCCATCGTGGTTATCAGGGATGTTATGCTCTTGTATAGTTCCTCTGTGTAATCTTGCCATCTCTTCTTAATCTCTTCTGCCCTTGTTAGGTCCCTGCCATTTTGGCCCTTTATCATGCCCATCTTTGCATGAAATGTTCCTTTCATATCTCCAATTTTCTTGAAGAAATCTCTGGTCCTCCCTATTCTATTGTTTTCTTCTATTTCTTTGCACTGTTCATTTAAGAAGGCATTCTTATCTCTTCTAGCTATTCTTTGGAATTCTGCATTCAATTGGGTGTATCTTTCTCTTTCTCCCTTGCCTTTCACTTCCCTTCTTTCCTCAGCTATTTGTAAAGCTTCCTCAGACAGCCATTTTGCTTTCTGGCATTTCTTTTTCTTTAGGATGGTTTTAGTTGCTACCTCTTGTACAATGTCGCGAACCTCCGTCCATAGTTCTTCAGGCACTCTGTCTATCAGAGCTAATTCCTTAAATCTATTTGTCACCTTTACTGTGTATTCATCAGGGATATGATTTAGGTCATACCTGAGTGGCCTAGTGCTTTTCCCTACTGCCTTCAACTTAAGCCTAAATTTTGCAACGAGAAGCTCATGATCTGAGCCACAGTCAGCTCCTGGTCTACTTTTTACTGACTGTATAGACCACCTTTGGCTGCAGAGCACATAGTCAATCTGATTTCTGTGTTGACCATCTGGTGATGTCCATGTGTAGAGTTGTCTCTTGGGTTGTTGGAAAAGAGTGTTTGTTATGACCATCGTATTCTCTTGACAAAATTCTACCAGCCTGTGCCCTGCTTCATTTTGTACTCCAAGGCCAAACTTGCCTGTTATTCCAGTTATCTTTTGGCTTCCTACTTTAGCATTCCAATCCCCCATGATGATAAGGACATCATTTTTTGGAGTTAATTCTAGCAGGTGTTGTAGGCCTTCATAGAACCGGTCAACTTCAGCCTCTTCAGCACCAGTGGTTGGGACATAGACTTGGACTACTGTGATGTTGAATGGTGTGCCTTCGATTCAAACTGAGATCATTCTGTCATTTTGGAGATTGTATCCCAGTACTGCTTTTCCTACTCTTTTATTGACTATGAAGGCTACTCCATTTCTTCTGAGGGATTCTTGGCCGCAGTAGTATACCTGATGGTCATCTGAATTAAATTGACCCATTCCTGTCCATTTTAGTTCACTGATTCCCAAGATGTTGATGTTCAGTCTTGTCATCTCTTGTTTGACCACGTCCAGCTTACCTTGATCCATAGATCTTACATTCCAGGTTCCTATGGAGTATAGATCTTTGCAGCATCGGACTTTCCTTTCATCACCAGATACATCAGCAACTGAGTGTCCTTTTGGCTTTAACCCAGTCGCTTCATTCTTTCTGGCGCTACTAGTACTAGCCCTCTGCTCTTCCCCAGTAGCATATTGGACACCTTCCGACCTGAGGGGCTCATCTTCCGGCATCATATCTTTTTGCCTTTTGGTACTGTCCATGGGGTTTTCATGGCAGAGATACTGGAGTGGGTTGCCATTTCCTTCTCCAGCAGATCACGTTTTGTCAGCGCTCTCTGCTATGACCTGTCCGTCTTGGGTGGCCCTGCACGGCATAGCTCATAGCTTCATTGAGCTACGCAAGCCCCTTCGCCATGACAAGGCAGTGATCCGTGAAGGAGTGTGGGCAAATAAAAGGGTCCAAATGTCTGCATTAGTGTTGTTGAATTAGTGTTGTTGAATTAGTGTAAACAAATGGGTAGAGTGGGCCATTGTCTCAAAGCATGGCTGCTTGCTGCAGTAATAGTTCTGTATGAGACCGTGGAGGAAGGTTCATTTGTATTAAAGGGCATATTGAAGAAAATGCAATGATCTTACAAGTGTTAAAGAATCAGCACCTATTTTCCAGGTTTCTAGCCTTCATTCTTAAAAAGAGAGGTTCTGGCAGCACTTTTGGCACCCTGACCTTTGAATGAAAATGCTGACAATGTGGATAATTACAGCCTGGAGTTACAACAGTTCTGCATCCCCTCTGTGATGATATGATTGGACCAGAACTGCTGCGTCCTGTTTTTCTCCATCTCTTGTTTCATGAGTATCTTCCTGCTGGAGTAGTATCTCTCTTATTTTAGATTTATTCCTAGGTGTATATATTAATATCTCCCATGTATGGTATGGGCTTCCACGGGAGGTCGCTGAGGCCCCATCGGTGAGGGTGTTCAAAGATAGGCTGGACGTCCACATGGGGGGCATGTCATGAGCAGAGCCGGCTGGAGCTGGAGGTCAGACTAGATGGCCCCAGAGACCCCTTCTGACTCGCTCTGTTTCTATGTTTTTATGTACACAGGCCTGAGCATGTGTATTATGAAAGAATGATAAAGGAATGTGGTTCCTTTTTCTCATTATCTGAGGCAGGTACTTTGTGAATCCCCCATATTTTGTATTTTCTAGCTATTTGGAATGCCGATACAAATGCACAGCACAGCCCTGTGGTTCTATAACAGAAAAGCAAACGTGACAATAAGATTAAAGAGGAGGGTTTGATTATAAAGCGGGGGGGGGGGGGATCTTTCACCAACCCAACCCTGTTTCCTTGGCATGCAGTCATGCCAACAAATAATTGCTGGAGCCAATTTGCTGCTGTTTTGTTTTGTGCTGGGAAAGGAGGGAGCAAGCAGAAGTCTGCATTAAAGCTGAAGAATTAAATATAGCACTGTGGCTAATTAATTATAGTTTGATCATTTTGACACCTTCCAAAATGACTCAGCCACATACCTTGAAGCTTTGTCAACTCAATTGCATCTTTATTTTTGTTGCCTTTAACCAACAATGAAGACTAATGCCACTCTTTTCTGGTTTTCAATCACCTCTACAGAAGTGCTCCCCTGGCAATGTATACGGACAGACCTAATTAATCCCTCATCCGCCCTGCCTCGTGTCTATACATCACACTGGCAGTTGGAACTGCTGCTTGTTTTAAGGCTATCGTGTGAATGAAATGCTCATCTGTTTTTCAATAATTTTACCACAGGTGGTGACTTGTAATTAGAAACAGAAAAACTGAAATTGTTGAGTTTTCCCCAACTCTTCCTTTCACCTCCTTCAGCTTCCCTGTTGAGAATGCAGTGTGCAGAAATCAAGCTAAAACTGTTTGAAGCATGGAGAGAAAAGCTGCTACTGTAGCTCTTGAGGTGCTGAGACACATAACTGGAAAAGGGGGTGAGTCATGGTCTGACGGGGGAAAAAGGCAAATGCACTAACAAGCAAGCATGTACAAGGCAGGGAAGTTGGAAAAATCCAGATAAATCTTTACAGTGAAAGGTTGCGTATATGTGCCTTTGTGATGCAAAATCAAACCTGCAGTGTCCCTGCTCCTCTTGCCCAGAAAGAACCAGAGTGCCAAGCCAGGCTCCTTTTTGTTCCCTGCAGCATTATTAGTCATCTGTCCCTTTCAGAGACTGGGACTCCTGCTGGCCTGAGGCGGCTGCTACATTTGGTTGCAAAGTTAAGCTTGTTACCTTGTTAGCATTTCACTGCATTGAGGCTTGTGTTCTGTTGCTCTGCTGAGCTGCAGCGAAGTGCCCTGACCAGTTCTCCTGCATGCCAATACCCACACCCAACCCCTGTTATGATCCATGTGCCTTTCTCTGTGCCATATCAATACTCTGTACTCGCTGCTATTTACGTCCTGTCTGCAGTTTCTTCACCCTGCTTTGTTCATGAATCTGTTGGTATGCACCCATTATTTGCCCCAACCCCTGTGTGACTCAAAACCTATAAAGCACTCTGCGCATGTTCTGGATCTTGTAGTTGGTGGGCGAACCTCTACCTGGCAGCGCTGTGGTAGGTTTGCACTCTGCAGAGGGGTTCACCTGCGTTGTTCTCAGCAATGAAACTGCTGCGCTTCGAGGCGATGGTGTCTCCCCGTGCAGCCCAGCGTACATTCTTGCAACTGCTCACCCAGATTCCCTGACGGGCCAAATGCAACAGTCAGAATATGCCGGCTGATGTAAAAACAGACTGATAGCACTATCAATAGGACTGTGGGCAATCCTCAGTCAGGTGAACCCATCTTTCCTCCCCTCCCTGCAGACTACAGTGCTGTTCTCCACGGAGTATTCACCCATGTCTCCAACCTGAAGGGAAGAATTGGCCTAGAATCTGGGCTCCTAACAAGTTGTGTAAAGTTGACCATGTTATCATAGGGTGGTGATGCCAGCAAACATGCGGCAACACAGGCTGCTGTGCCGCATCTGTTCCCCTCCATCTGTCTTTTCCCTTTTTTGCTATCCTTTACTCACTGAAAGGTTTTGTTGGAGTTTGTGATACTTCTTGTGCATGGAAATCCAAACACATTTGAATCCATTGCCGATTTCTCCAACAGTGCTATGAAGCATCATTTGGTGCTTTGGTCAGGGTGGCTTTGCTGCCCTGCATTTTCCTCCATGTGGGGCAAGGATGGCTGGAGGAGCTCTACCTGGGGTGTTGTTGGGGACCAAGCAACATAATCAAGACTGTACGGAGCAGGATGAAGGCGATCTGGTCCCCATTCAATTACAGTTCCTGAATCCTGAGGGGATACTCTCTCAGCCTCCAAAATGTACTTTGCGGCCTCCAAAAGTGGTGCAAAATTTAAAATGGGCACCTGAGCCATTAGGGATTTTGCTATGTGTTGCACATTGTCCAGGTAGATACATTTTCATTTTCATTTAAAGCTTTATTGACAGCTAGGCATGCCACAAAAGTCAGCTTTTGCAGCCCAGTTTTGTTGGAGCGGGAGCAGGAGCGGCAAGGATTCTGCCTGCCTCCCCATGTGAGCCAGTGTGGTACAGTGCTTAGTGTACTGGACCAGGGGATCTGGGATATTGGGCAAGTCACAAACCCTCAGCCTAAAGTACCTCACAGGGTTGTTGTTTAGTCCGCTAAAATGTGATAAAGTCAGTAGGATTCATGCATACACACTATGTGCAGAATGGTAGGCAAAGACCCTGACTGCAGAGCACGTGTGTCCTGATGCTCACAGAACAGTCAATGACTCTAGTCGAGTCCTTGAAGGAAGAAGAGGCAGTGGGGAAATAAACCCGCCACCTCAGCTGCCCCCTCCCCGCCAGAGAACTGGTCAGCAATGTCACCATGGCCGACCAGCGCTCCGCGGACCCAGGATCAGACTGTCAGTCACTTTCCCACTTCATTTTCCCCAGATTCTCATTTTTCTGCTGCCAAGTATATAATGGTCCATTTCTCCATTGGACTATGAATAATCCACATAACATATGTGTGTATTTTCACGCGCATTTTGCAATGTGTGCTCATCAATGTGTGCTCACACATGTGGGCCAGGGTGGTGTAGTGGTTAAGAGCATGGGACTGGGACTCAGAGGATCCAGGTTCTAGTCCCCGCTCGGCCATGGAGCCAACTGGGTGACTTTGGGCCAGTCACAGACTCTCAGCCCAACCTACCTGTTGTTGTGGGGATAAGATGGAGGGGAAGAATGATCTAAGCTGCCTTGAGCCCTTTGTAGGAAAAAGGCAGGATATAAATCGATAAATAAATAAATAAATAAATAAATTCTGCATGCATCTTTTCAAAAGTATGCATTTTGTGTCCAATTTTTCAAATACAGATTTTTTTTTTGGGGGGGGATGATTGTTCTACTGAATAAAGCCTTTTGTGCACATTTCTCCAAATATGTTCTTGCATTTAGCTATTTTTCCTAACTGCATCACAACCTTTGAAAAAGTACAGAGTTCAGTGTCTAACTATATTCCTGTTAGTTTTAAGTTTGGGAATTTGAATTCATTAAGTTCACCCTGCAATTTCTTTCCTGGCACTGTTCTGAAGTGCTCTAGCTGGGATGAATGACTCCTGTTTCAATTTAAAACTTAAATATTAAATTAATATTCCACTGAATGCAAAACCACTTCTCATTTTGTGGCACCATTGGCAATAGGCAAGCAAAAATGGCTGTGCTCCTTATCAATGTGTCTCCTGAACTCACGATATCAAGGGATTTTGACATTGTTTATGCTTGAAAGCATCCTAGCTGTGTTTTTCTCTTACTGTTGTTTGGGATAGTCTGAAATGGGATGGAAAAAGCAATAGGCAAATTTTGCTTTCCACAAGCGGGTGGGGGAGTTTGCCTCTAGTTATGCTGCATTGTGCTGCAGATGTCCCAGGTGGGTTTCACAGGCTAAGTGGGAATGCCTAGAAAGTCCCCACCCAGCTCTTTCCACCCCAGCTCTGGGGCTTATCCGTTTTATGGTGCACTTCCGAGGCATTTCAGGCAGTTTGGACACAGTGCAGCTGAATGGCTGAAGTGCTTCCCCAGGCCACTCCTGAGGTCTATGCTCAGGAGGAATTTGTGCCTCCTTCATTTACATTCCAGAACACTTGGAGCACCTGAGAAGAACAGCACAACTGTGCAGATGATTCCCCATGCCAGCCCTGGAAGGAGGGCTGGTGTCGCTTGCATGCGGCCTGGTTCTCTTAGTGCTGCAGGGCGGTAGGGCCACAATGGCAGGCTTCGGCCATTGTCCAGTTTCTAGGCCTTAAGAATATTGCCTGAGATCTTGCTCAGTTTTGGACAGTAGTGAAGTTAAGGACAGTGCGGCTCCTCCCCTGATGGAGCACAGCATCCTGCCAGCCACAGCTGTTGCCTAGCTACACAATTCGGGGCCTCCACTAAAATAGCACGCACACACGGCAGCATTGCATTGTGAACTGAAGAGTGCCACATCTCCTCGTTCTACAGCAGCCTCATACATTCTTCTTACTCTCCCACCAACGCCACTGAAGTGTTTGTTTTAATTTCCATGGTTAAGTGAATTCAGGCTAGAGCTCCTCAGTGCCCTCATGGAAGGAAGAGGGCTGATGTTCTTGGCTGCCAACCATGCCCTCGGTGCCATTCTGCTGTCATGAATATACATGGTTTTCCTTGGCTCTCCGCTCTGTGCCCATCTGCTGGAATGGCACGGTTCCTGCCTGCATGTAGGATCAGGCCCTTGCCCTGAGGCACTGATTCGAAGGAGCAGTGGGTGGCTGTTGTTCTGTCATTTCTAAAGAGGAGCAGGCGGAGCCGCAGGAAGTCCCTCCCTTGGGTCTCCCTTGAGGTCCTGGCAACACATGTCTCATTTCACATGAACACACCAGTTGGTGCATATGCCCCTGCAGATACGCAAGCAGGGTAGAGCAGTCGCAGCAGCCAGTATTACAATAAAACGCAAACATTGCAATGGAAGTTCATAACAGCAAAGAAGGGGAGGAGAACATAGTGTGCATGATAGCTCTGCATGCGCTAGGAATCCTTGGAGAGCCAATATGGATTTTCATAAAATGTGTTCCTTGCGCTGGTTCAGGAACTACATTTCAAAAAGACAGAACATCTGCCCACACAGATCATTTAAAAATAGTATTCGGTGATTCGCAATTTATCATTTTATCTGTATGAAGTGTTTGAAACCAAAAATAACCCTGGGAGGTAGATAAGATTTCCATTTTAATGATAGGGATCTAGGGTGAAAATAGCAGTAATCCCAGCATTGCAGAGTAAAATGAGATTTCAGATCTGATCTTCATCCAGACAAACATTGCAAAGTACTAAACTGCAATATTAATTCTAATTATGTTGCTTATCTGAACACTTAGTGTATATCCAAGTAACATTTGAGCTCACCAAAGATATCCAAATTCCAATCTGAAGCTAGTTCTGTATCAGATTACAATCTGTTTATCCCTTTTCAAATGAAAATTTATGCATGTTTTTCCAAAGGGTTCTGCACATTTTTTGAAATATACATTTTCTCTCATTGATTAAAGTATGGTTGCATACATTTTTCAAATGCATTTTAATCTTATTTAAGTCCATGTATGCATTTTCATCCACCCCTCCTTTAGAGGGGACGGTTGTCCACAAATCACATTACAAGTTCAGACATGTATGGACTTTGTGGATTGTCTATGAGCTCCAGTTTGGTCCAGAAGGAGCAAACTGGGTAAAGCCTAATCAAAATGTATGAAACAGAATAGCCGCATTTTTGAACATAATCCAGTAAAAAATAACTAAGTAATAAACCAGATGTAACCACTGAGGATCGGTAAGAATTTTGTCTTCCTAAGTGTGGCACAAACACCTTGAAGGTTTTTTCAAATTATTTAAATAATGTGTGAAACAGTGGCTCTTTTTGATGGAGAGTTAAAGAAGAAGCGTGTCAGGCATTTGATCCAACTGTGGTGTTTGAACTGGGAATTCTCTCTTTCTCTCTCTCATTCTCTCCCCCCCCCCACCCCCGTGTGTGTGTGTGTGTGTGTGTGTGTGTTTAATTAACAAATCATCAGGCATTAATTTACTAGATAATAGATTTATAGTCTGGGTTAATTTAGACTGTACTATCATTAAACTTGCTGGTTATACTTGTACATTGAACCTGATAATTATATTTCTGCCTTCTCCTTTGAAACCATTGTTTTAAGTAATTTCAATAGCATTTTACAAATAAACAAACATCTCTTGGTTTAGGGTGGTCAGCTATTGACATCTTTTAGCACTGATCCATATGTTCACTTTATATACACTTCCCAAACTGAACTTTTGGGAACCCAGTCCTAAACATCTTTACTCAAAAGTGAACCTCTTACCATACTTCCTGGTAAGTATGTTTGAGATGGTAACTGAGTAAGCCTATGCTTGACACTTTCATGGTACAACCTCCTTTCCCCCCAGATTTTCAGGTTATGATTAGACATGATCTGGATACAATTTACTCAATAATCAGTGATTTTAACTTTCAGGGCAAATTGCTAAAGTCAGCAGGCAAGTGGGGATAATCACTCCTCTTGACTGGCAGTCCTGCACCTTGCCTCCTTCCCTAGGCTGTTGTTTTGACACCACTGTTTTTCCTGCTGGCTGTTTTTCCTTTTCCCCTTCTGAATTAGTCACATGGACAATCCTATAAATAATGTGATTCTCCTCCACTCTAAGGTGGGATTATATCAGATGGGGGTAGCTGGGCCACAGTGATTTTAATGACCTGAAGCTGGGGCTATTGCAATTGGCTTTATGTGAGCCTGCCTGCAGGATAGGCTCAGTTTGTGCAAAATCTCACACTAGGAACTTCTTGTACCAGTTGTAAAGGAGCTGCTCTGGCCATCAATAAGCTACAGAGCCAACTGCATAGTGCTTGCACTGCCATATAAAGCCTCAATTGGGTAAGGCCACATTATCTGATGGATGACCTTCTTCTTTTGCAACTGTCCAGGTATTAAGATGGAATGGAAGCACTGTGTTTATCTGGAGTTTAGACATGCGGCAACCTAAGAGAGGGTGTTCCACATGCAAGTATTCTCCATATGTATTGTGGAAATTGTTTCTGCTCGAATATGATTTGTGCTGAATCTTACAAGTGTTCAGCACCTGGTGAAGATCTATGTGTTCGCCCAGGTTTTTGAAAGTATTTATTTTGCTACATCATATAAACTGTTATTTATCTGCATTCATGTTCACTCTGTTTTGCTTTTTTGATTGATACTGTATGGATTGTACTATGTTCTATTGGTTAAACCCTTCCTTGGGATTATTTTATAATGAGAACTATGTGATAAATGTCATAAATCAGTAGCATGCTCTCATTACACTTTCCCTCTTTAAGAAGTAAAAGACCTTTGTTCTTTCATTCTTTCTTTGGAAAATGGAGAACATGGTTCCTGTTGTTAATTCAGGACATTGGGAGGACAATGGAAGGCTTGCTTGTTGGCAAGTCTTGCTTCCTTTAGCCTCTGGTTAGGAGCTCCGAGTGTGGGGGTTACTGCCAATTTTTCAAGATCTTCCACACTATGTAATTGCCCTACAAATGCAAATAAAAGGGGGGAAATCCCAAGGGTAGCCTCTGCCAAATATATTGGACTTTATGTTTTATCATTAAGCTAAGTATGGATAATCATTTTAATGCTCAAGAAAGCAATTAGAAAATATATGCAGAATGGAAAATTGAGAGGGTGGCAGCCAAGCAGATTAGGCCATTTTAGTTCCTTTAGGTTGGATATATCCCAGCAGTGCCACATCTGCTCCCCTCACACTCATACATCCCTCACTCTTTTTATGCAATATTTCACTATTCCAACTAGAAAAATTACGCTGCCCATTGGTTTTGGGGGGAAAGCATAGAAAATGGGTGTCAATATTTTTGGTCTCATGGGACAGAGAAACTGATACTGGGTGAAGCAATAAGTTGTGAAATTAATAGGAACATGATTATTTGTGTGCAACTCGCCTCTTCTCAAGTGTGTCACAATGTGTGTGTGTGTGTCTGTTTTAAAACTGATCGGTGATTTCTCACAACATAATGTAAGGTTCATTTTGACATATTGTTTATGCAAGGGCTCCCTTTTACAAGTGACACTGCAAGCACTCATGGTGAGCTATTACCTAACAATGGTGCCTTAAATCCACTTCTGTGCTACCATGGCTCGACTTTCTCCTTCTTTCTCTCCCCACCCTTCAGCCTTCAGCACTAGGCAACAATTCACTCCAAAGGATTTTCCACCCTGCAGAACAGATTCTGAGGGTGAGGGTGGGGGAGATGAGACATTCCTCCCTACATAGGCACATCCTAAGGACCTTCAGTTACTGTCCAAACCCATGATTGTTCATTGATTCTGCCACAAAATGTAGCACATTCCCATATCATATGTGGGCGTTCTCATTGCCTATCTTAAAGAGTGAGAAACCTAGGTTATGGCAGGGTTCAATTATAAACAATTACATACAAAAACATGGAGCAAAGCACAACAGGAAAGATGAGCGGGGGTCCCCAGTAACAAAACTGTTTCAAGGCATGAAGCAACATCTGTTTGAAGCAACAGCAACATTTGCACCAATAGCACAGCTGAACTTCTAACAAATCGATCTCAGCATTAAACCAAATTCTTTCTGTACATGTCATTTCCCAATGTTCGTCACACAATTGCCTGCCCCCACCGCCCCACTTCTTATCCAACCCCATGTAACCTGAATGATACTTTTTTCCCCTAGTTTTGATCTAGTGCCTTCCTTGATGAAGTTGGGAAATAATACAATTTCCCTTTATAGCCAGAGTACCAAAGTAGAAAGTAGTTTTTATTCAGATCACATTCAGGAACGCACCTAAGAAATATGAGACAGCAAAAACTTAAACAACCATAGTGCCTATGAGAAAATGGAACTTTTCTCTGCTGCATATGAAATGCTCCCAGTGAGTAATTGGCTTGGTCCTGTTAAATGTATTCCACAGTTGAAATTTTAATATTTGTATTGCATACATACAATCTTATTTTAATTCAAATTGCTTTAGCACTATCAGTTAAAGTCATTCCATATTACTGTCCCCCATTTCTTTACTGGATTACAGACAATCTGCATAAGAAACTGTGCTTCCTGCATCCTTTAAAAACAAAACTGTTTAAAAGAAGCATGCCATTTTGGCTATTTCAATTTCCAGGGGAATTTTGAAGGATCACATTTGCCCTGAATTTGTCCTGAGATAATACAAGTTGTACATTTATCCTATCCTGTGATAATAACTAGTGTAATTTCTGGTACCCGTTTCCTATTTCTGGACTTCCAATCAAACAGAGACAGATGCCTCAATGGACAGTTTTCCCCAGTATCCTGTGTGCACGTTGTGGCATATATTCAATCAAATGCCTGTCAACAAAGCTCAGTGATGGGGGTAAAAGGACTGGGATTCCTAGACCTCTGAGTAGGGGCAGCTGAGGAATCCATTTTGGGCAGAAAATCCTCCAGTTTCCCTGGTTTCATCTTCCCAGACTTTGGTCTGTGTTGCAGTGGCCTAGAGTCCGAGTCTTAGCTGACTGCTGTGCGTGAGAGCTGGGCCGTCTTCCCACAGGGAAACCCCTTGGTCAAAACATCATACGTACTTTCTCACCCAGCAATGACCGTCAAGGCCAGGGAGAAAAGTATGCGCATACCTTTCCTGTTCATTCTGCACTTTTGCACCAGACAACATACTGACATTGGTTGCATCGAGGGTGGGCAACTGCTGGACCTCCGGGTGTCTCGGCTTGCAACTGCTATGAACAGCTGGATGGCTTCATGTTGCCCATGCCTGGCCTACAGGATCTCATTGCTAGCCCAAGGTAACACCTGAGTAACAGCAGACTCCTCCGCAAGTGTCCCCTTCCACCTCCTGGTAGCATTTGACTCCACTCTCACTTGTTTGAGAACAACAGTCCATGCTGCTGCAGTCCCAGTTATTTGCATTCTGTTTTTCACCTCCATCCCTGTTGGACTCACTGTGAACCTGTCCTGCATCTGTCTCCGTCCTTCCTTATGGGGCCCCAACTTCTACCCCCGCAGTCTTGCAAGCACTCACACTCCCCATCAGTCTCACTCCTCCAATCCTCGCCATAGAATTAACTGAAAGCTGCTGGTGGCATTCAGCCACTGCCTTTTCAAACGTCCCTTTTCCATGGCTGTAATAACCCACGTATTTGATTGTCAACATAGGCTTATTGTCTCCTCAGTTTTTCTCTAGCCAAGTACTTTTACTTTTGTATCACACTGTACATTTCCATTAAAGATCCTCTTCACTCTAACACCTCCCTCAAGGTTAGACAAAGTTAGACTGGGGGTGAGTGGCCAAGAGGTGTTTGCCAGGGTTGTCTTCTTTTCCATGTTTATATTAGCAGCATTACTCAAGAGCTGAGTTGTCTGGGGGTTTTTCCCCAGTATCTGCTCTGAATGTCAAGCTCTCAGTTCTCTTATATGCTGAAGGTATTGTTATTATCTCCACCGCACTGATTGGGATGAGAAGGCTACTGCGTAAGTTGAACGAGTCATGCATAAAAGAGCAGCTAGTGATAAGTCATTCAAAAACAAAAGCAGTTGTGTTTGGGAAGAAGGAAAGAACCCATGTCTGGAAACTGGATAACATTCCCATTGAACAACAACGTAACTTCAGAGGCCTGGCTTGGCTTTGGTGTCCACCTCTCATGGACCCCTCCCACCATTTGAAGGTAGTCAGACTGAAATCTTCCCATTCCATACATTCACTGATGTGTTTTTTAAAACATAAAGTGGGGAGCTGCTTGAACCAGGAACTTAAGTATTTTTGAAGAAAATACTTCCACAACTTCTGTGTGGTGCAGAAATATGGGGAAATACCAATGTGTCTATCCTGGTGTTTCAGAACTCCTTTTTGAGATTTCTGTTTAGCTGTCTCCCAGATGCACCTGTCCCTTCATTATGAGCAGAAACAGGAAGACTCCCTATAGAAGCCTGTGTACTGCTCTTGCCCTATATTGGCTGAAATTATTGTCTATGAAGGACTTACGCTTGCCAAAAAACAGTTTACTAGCGCACCCAAAAACTGCAGCCCAAAGCTACTGGGTAAATTCTGTAAGATCTATTCTACATACTTATGGGATCAGCATAGAAGTTCTCCCTCCCTTTTGTTCAAACAAAGCATCATCTCTATTTTCAGCACCATGACTTGTAATGTATTTCTCAAAAGTCATATTCATTGTAGTATCCAATGTACAAAGCAAGAGCTGATCTGGAGCAGCACTTCACTATGTTCTCACTGTTGCCCCTTTAAGAAGGTATTTGACAGCCTTGCGATTCCAGTGTATGCCCTCTGCTACTGCAATATCCCAGCTCATCAGTGACTCTCTGCATGCGAGTCAGGTGAAGTTGAGGATATGGAGCACTAGCCACTAGCTGCCCACTGCCCAAGTCCCCACAGTACAGATTTCTCCTTCATATCCTCAGTTCTTTATCAAATAGACCCTTGCTAGATAAGATTTGTATATCGCTTGCAGGCAGTGATGCATATATTATGTCCCAAGTTGCAAAGTTTGCCCTGGTTGCTAGAAAAATAAGGGCGAGGGAGCACCCTGCAGTTTTACACTAATTTACAGAAAAGGATGATTGTACCTGTTCCCGTGGAATTGATGTGTGATTTTAATTATGTTATTGGAATTATTATACATATATATCTTTACCATGTACACGCTTTAATGGTTTGTACCTTTTCAGAACTTGAAATTAGTTCGTAATTTTACTGTATTGTATTGCTTCTCCTTTTTGAATTTGTGGTGGCCTGTGGCTATGAGCAATAAAGACAAAACCCCAGAGCCGTTCCAGGAGCGAGTCAGGTGCTTGTCATGCATGCATATATTAGGGCATGTGGTAACGGTGAAGACAGGATACTTGCGTGCAAGCTTGTAATGCGAATGTGTATAAGGAATAACATTGCCATGTCTGTGGTGGATGGGCAGCAGGCAGTAATAGTGCTTTGCCAGTTGTCGCTTGAGGCACTATGGATTGTATGGCTGAGTCAATTCCAGTACGAACGAGCTCTATGCAGCTGAAGGAATGTAGCTGCGGATCTGCGTGAAACAGGCTTGGCCACAACTGAGGTAGGGGAAACAAGCCAACCTGCAAAGGTTTGCCTGTACCCTCTCCAGGGAGGAAAGTTGTCATCCTTTACTTCCTCAGAACCCAAACTGGAGGAGCTAGAAAGAGGCAGAGAGAGAACGAAGGGAGAAACCTTTAAAAGTCACAGCGGCAAAGTTGCTTTGGAGTGCGGCTGCTGCTCTGCCAAGCGTGGCGACTGGCACGCTGTGACAGATCCTGTCAGATAGGCCTTGGCCCAGCTTGCAGGTGTAAGCCTGACCTATCAGACTGAATGGGAGCTGACAGAAGGGATTTCTGCAACATGAAATGGAGAGCTGACATGAAAACAGTGACGTGCGCGGGACCGACCAAAGCACCGCAAGCAGAGCTGTCACCAGTGATGTCCAGAGAAATGACAGTGCAAGACTAACTTTAGTTGATGTCAATTTAGTTGTCCTTTGTGTTAGAAAGAAGAAGGCATTATCATAGCACAGATGAAAGGTAAAAGAATTCTCCTTGACATACTAAGCAACTTTGTATTTATTTCAACATTGTTAGAGGAAGGTATGATGCTTATCCGAGGCACTCTGCGAAACCCTGTGTCAGAAGCAACGACGGCATCTGAGGCTGTACCGTGGACAACCTTGGACTCACAGAGTCTTTGCAGGGTTCCTGTTCAGGGTCTTCGCAGAATCAGGGCTGGGGGAAAGCAGCTTCATGTAGCTCATATATATTCAAGAAGGGTGGAGCAGGGAGAGAGGGATAGCACTTTCCTCATATCCCTCTGTCGAGTATGCTCTAGCCCCTAATCCCCTGCCCTACTGAAAGCATGTGGCGAGGCAGGTCCTCCTTGCTCCTGCTGCTTGCTTGTACCTCGTGAAACAGACCTGCCCTTGAGGGGCTTGTGTTTGACCACAGTGACTGCTCTAGATGCCCTCTTGGTTGCCTTTTGCTGTTTGGCTTTGCATTACTCTGGGAAGCAGAATTTAATGTCTTAATGAATACAGTTGAGGAATGAGGCTGGCGAGCAAGTTCTCCTTCCTGCTTCGGCTATTGACCTTGCTTGCCTGAGTGATCTTGGGCAAATGGTTTCATGGCACCGCTCTGCATCTTTTCTCCTCTGACATGTTTGCATGCTACACGGCACAGTATGCACCCCCAGTCTAGGATGGGATTAGACCTTTAGGTGTTACTGTAATACAAATAATAAATCTAAAGCAGATCCAATTTTAGCATTTTGAGAGGGAGAGAAAAAAGTTCTTCCCCCTGAGCAAGAGTTTGAGGTTTGGGCAATGGCGGATCAGATGATGGGTTCAACTCGAAGGCCCTAAAGGGAAGAAGAGGAAATTAGAACTGGTAGGGAAAAAATGGGGAGGGAGAGAGAAAGATGGAGAGAAATGAGACAGAAGCATGTACGTTTCAGAAATGTCCATTGTTCCTTCTGAGTAGGATTACCACCCTGTGCACAGGGTAAAAATGGTCATTGTTGGCTTGATGACATGAGTTGGTTCAGTGTATACAAGAGAGAAATGAATGGCTGCTGCTTAAATTGAGCTTTGTTGTGCTGCTGCTGCTGCTGCTTTGTAAGTTGCCCCACCAAATACCTCTTACCTAGGAAGGAGGGAATTACAAAACTCTCACAAAACAGTTTTTGAACTTATTATATTACACGTTGAGTGGGTAGATTGGTATTCCACTTTCCAAGCCAGTAGGACAGGAGAAAAGGTGGGATCAAGTTTTCTCTGTGGCCAAAGCTCAGTGTAGTTTATTACAAGGCAGGGCTCATCTTTCAACAGCAACATTCAGTCTGTACAATTCAAATTAAAAACTGCACTGGACAAAACTGTGGTGCAAGCTGTTCACACATGTGTGCAGGCACAAGATTGTTAGAAATCATCTGCATTTACTTCTGAGGAGACACGTGCTGTTAATTGGTTTGTGCCATGGCTAGAACTAGCTATCTCTTCCTTTCATTAAAAAATGCGAGAAAGAAAAATGGGTCACCTACTCAGTTTTAACTGCTCATAAATAATTTCCTTTGAAACATTGTCCTTATAAACTCTGCCTTTAAACACTTAAGTCTGCTTCGGCTATTAACAGCAGGTGGGGAAAGGTGCTAGTTTTATAAGGTAGAGAGGCAGGAACAGAAATCATTTGAAGAGAGGTCTTTTCCAGCATGATAATGAAGCATAACCAAATAAGAGCCAAGCTACAACTGCACATTCCTGAGGCTTGTGGTTTTTGGGTTCTCGGGGGGAGGCTTGGGCAGGCTGTACCCTGGGAGGGGAGGGTCAGACAAATCCCCACCCCACTGGAATTCTGATGCCAGTGGAGATTCCCCCCCCCAACTTTTTTAACGTCCACCCCCAGGCATGAAGAATTTCAAGAGAAAAACAGGTTTAAGGCTCCCCTTGCAGAGTATAAGCTCTAGCTCTGATTCAGAGCCATGTGCAAAAAGATAAGAGTGAAAAGAAGGACGAGGAGCTATATATATTTATGATTTATGTATTCATAATATCGCTTTTTACATGAAACAAATCCTATTATGGTTTATAAATCAAGAAAATAAACAAGCGAAAACAAATTATTAAAAGGGATACACACACATGCACACACCCCTATCATGAGGATGGCACCAGGAAAGCTCATGGCTGGAGGAAAGCCAGGCCAAGAAGATACATTTTCAGTAAACAGCCAAGACACACCAGCCTTGAGGCTTGATGTGCTGAGAGGGAAGGTGGCTGCACGGGGCAGAATGAGAGGGCCAGTCTCCATTGTGCTGCCAAAAAGAAACCTGCAGGCTACAGCATGGACAGCAGAGCCTCCCCTGAAGATTGTAATGGCCTGGGAAGCTGGCACAGGAGACCTTCCTGATACCAGTTCAGTGAGCTCTGCTTTTCCTTCCATGCATGAACATTACTTTAATAGAGCATCTCCTTTTCGGTTTCACAGCTTCCTATTTTGTTCCAAATATCATCATAAAAATAAACCTTGTTTTAAAACAGAGCTTGTGTGTGGAAGAATAAAGAATGAACCTGTAGTGAGGGATTTAAGTGGATGCCACAGGAGGGCCCTGGCTGGCCAGTGGCTCATAGAATAGCAGGGTCCAGTTATTGTCAGAGGGAGAGAAATTCAGGGTTCAGATTAGATGTGGTTTCTCCCCCAGTGTAAGACTGTCTGTGTGTGTCTTGGAGGGTCTCTGTGTTCTGTGTGTCAGGAAACGGTAGAGCTGGAAGATACTCCTCAGTAGAGGAGGGTATACAAGAGGGAACCTCCAAGACCTCTCTCTTAGAAGACATCCAAAAAACCTGCAGAATCAGAGGGACTCAATGAACCCCAGAAGTAGTCATCCTTTACCCTGCTTACAGAACCACTACATTCACCCCTGGGCTTCAGGAGTGCAGATGGCAGATCCCAAGGCAGAGAGTGAGCCAGTGTGCAGCTGGGAGCATGAGACATCCCATTTCTGACCTGGATTTAGCAGGTCAGAAGTGGAGCAACAGACGGGCTATTTATTTACAGGTGCCCCGTCTACCTCTTTGATGTCTCAGTATGGCGTACAACAAAGAACAACAAAGGCTATGGCAGTGAAAGTTCACAAGTCAATTGACTGGCCAAATGCATTGTGTTTAAGATGTTTTAGCAAATATTGAAGTGTTTCCTAAGTGTTTCATATGCGTAGAAACATAAAATATGTACAATATGTAGATATACTTAGTACATATACTAAGCCAAATATGTGCATTTGGCTTACTCATGTGATCTGACTTGCATATAGAATTGACTTAGGGACATGCTCAGGAACGGAACTTGTCTGTAACCAGGGGACCAGCTGTATTGTCTGTCAGTCAGTCAGTCAGTCCGCTCCTAACCATTTGACTGTAGCCAAATACAGTGGTACCTTGGCTCATGAACTTAATCTGTTCCAGGACTCTGGTCGTGACCCAAATTGATCATGAGCCAAATTAAATTTCCCCATAAGGTTCAATGTACATAAGGTTAATCCGTTCTGTAACTATTTTTTTAATCAGAAAAATGTGAAGCAAAGTGACAAAGAGCAACGAAGATCACAGCCATCTCCTCCCCTCCCCCCCACACCCCAAGCATGAGCGCAGCCATCTACTCACCCCCTCAGCATGACCACAATCACGACCGTCATCCTTGCATGCACCTGTCATCCCAGCGCTGTGGGGGGGGCGGGGGGGGACAGCACAAACACGGGTGCGTGGGCGGGGGAGACGGGAGCAATCGTACTGGGAAGGGGAGACTGAGATCGTGGTTGCGCTCGTGCAGGAAAGATGGGCTTAATCTCGGCCATCTCCCTCCCGCCCCCAGCACGATCTCAGCCATCACCCCACTTGCGGGATGGGACGATGGCCACGATCATGGTCACCACCCAATGTGGAGTTCGCGACCTGAGTCAAAAATTAGGAAATTTTTGTTCGCAACCCGATTTGGTCGTGAACTGAGGCGTTCATGAGCCGAGGTACCACTGTATTGTCTTATGTTCTAGAGAAATGTCAAAGTTTACCTGGAAGATCAACCTTTTGATATCATGACGGGACGATATGTTAGCAAGGGTGGCAGTGAAGAGTTCCTGTGCATACTCCCTAGCTGTGCCATGGGTCAACGGCAACTCCAAGCAGGATAGCACGGCTTCTCCTACCAGCCACTTGCTGCTGCTGAAGTGCAGCTACTCCAAGCGAGCACAAAACCAGGTGTTAGTGGCGAGGTATCAGGGCCACCCGTCATCATCGTCATCACCTTCATTTTCACCTTCTCCCTCTTGCAAGGAACACAAGGCGGTCTGCACACTCCCCACCTCTCCATTTGATTCTCGCTACAGTCCTGTGAGGCAGGTCCACTGAAAGTCAGGAGTCCATGCTTGCTGCAGGACCAGCAGTGCTCCTCTTGTGATGCTGATGAGGAAGATGCCGAAAGAATCCTTCTGCTCTCTACTGACCGTAAACAGTCTAAAAGTGCAGCCCAGCCGGGGGGGGGGGGCGCGGGGGATGGGCTTTCCAGCTCCCAGCATTCCCCAGCCAGCCCACCAGGCACTGTAGGCCTTTCTTCTGTATAAACACTTGCACCCTAATGGCTTTTATACTTGCTATTACTTCATATTTGTTTTAATTTCTTTTTAATTAATTTCTATCATTTTGAAATTGTAGAGTTACCCACTGGTGTTCCAGGTTAAAGGCCAAAGAGTACCGTTTAGTGAATCAATCACATTTATAGAGAACATTTTTAGGTGTTAATAATTTAAAAGGGTCAATGTAACTTTTTTGCAGTAACAACTAATTTATTTTAAGCATCAAACCTATTTATGATTAATTGGACTAACAACAACAAACGATCTGTTCAAATAATTATTGCATTAAAAGCACTTGATGATTGTTTCTCAAGCATTTTTTTCTGGTCAATGCACCAAAATCTTTTGTGAGTGGTCAGGTGCCTAGCAAAGCCCGAGCAAAACCCTTCAGTCGTTGCAGAGAAACAACAACTCTGCCAACTAGTTCTAGAAGGCTCCTGGACAGCTCCAGTGCTGCTGAGCGTCATTTCGGCTCTGGCTTCCAAGACCTTGCTGACTTGGGTGGCCCATTCCCTCACCTGCCTCAGGTGAATATGACGACACATTATGACTGCCAGCTGTTGCATGTGTGGGAAAGCCAGGCATGGGCATGTGATACGAACAGGATACACATCAGAAAAGCCTACTTTGCCTATTTTGCAGAGGGATCTTCACAGCACTTTTTGAGAGCATGTGTATTAGGTTGCATGCATGTCCAGTCATTAAACCCCCAGATGCTTGTGGGACCGGTGCAGTGACGATGCAAGCAAAGGGCACAGCCCTGCTCCCCACAGCTTACAGAATCAGTGCACAAAAGGAGATGGAGCGCACATGGACACAGCTTGAGCTGTATTTTTCCATGCAAGTTCATACAAGTTCACACAGAGATAACCATACATGTGTGTGATTAATGCATGAACACAAACAAGCTGCTTATTTGAACATAGCAGGTAAAAGAGGGGACATATACATTTCCCATGTGCTGTTTGTGCTGGCTCATTGTCTGTGCAAAATTGTATTCTGAACTGTTTTCTTGAATGTGTGTGGGAAATTGTTGCCCAGTTTTTGCATTTCAAGCTAGGAAACTGCAGTGAAAACTAAGAGATATTGTCTGTACAGCATCTTCTCAGAAGCTCATATATCTGACAAGCATGCCAAGTTCTTTCCTGCTCCAAAATCTCTGCTCTGGTTTCAATCGGAAATACTGCATGCTGTAGAACTTCTGTTTTTACTGCTTAATGGGGCACAAGACAAAATGCCATCAATTTTTCAAAATAACATAAAATAAAAAAATAAAATAAAATGAGCTGTATTACCCAAAATTGCTCAGATTTGCAAGAAGTCAGAGAAGGTATCTACCAACTAATTAGATTAAATAATTCTTCAGGAATTATTTTTGCAAGAACCATTTTCACCAGGTTTTTGAAACAGTAGCTAAGGTGGCCATCTCAGAATGTAAAGGTGGCCAGGGTACTCCCTCCCTGTAATTTGAGCGCTGCATTCTCTCTCCCTCTTCCCCTCACTTTCCCTTTCTCTGTTACAGTAGAATACAGAGAAGTTTAATATTTTACTGTGCCTTAAAGCAAGTGTAAACTGAAGTGTAAGCCCCCCAATCAAATTTTCAATTTTCCCAATAATATCTTTTCTTGCTAGCTTACTTCATTCTCTCTCTCTCTCTCTCTCACACACACACGCGCGCACGCGCATACACACACACACACACACACACACACACACAGAGAGAGGGGGAGAGCGCCCATAGACAAATAGTGGAAACTCTTCATAAAAATATACATTAGAAGAATGCATATTCCCCCATTTTATCTTTCGACCCTGATATTTCAACATTCTGTAATGCTCGCATTCTGAGTTGTTACAGTTAATCTCTGAGGTGCTGGGGATGCATTTTGATTCTAATGTGTATGTGTGTGAAGCTACACATACACATTAGATATATATCACATAGCTGTATTTTAAAAATCCAGAGTTTCCCTGTTTCCTTGCAGTCACTCCACGTAATGCCTATCTAGAGAGTAACTGCTGTGGAATGAATCTGAGTTGCATACATTCTTTAAGTACAATATTCATTATAACAGGTTAAATATTTTAAATTTTAAAAGTTTTTTTTTAAAGTATACTGTTAGGATCAGCTAATAATTGCATCCTGCTTGTGAACAATTATTGCTAATTAAATGACTAGAAGGCAAAGAAGAGCCTTCAGCAACATCTAAGGATGGAAAGTCTGCCAGGGACCCTTACTTGGTGAGAGAACAATGCTATTGCAGATATACAAGAGGCTCCCCATGTTGGTCTATGCTGACACTAGTGGAATATTGGAGCATTGGGATTGATTGATTGATTGATTTTTAAGGGAAAGTGCCTCAGTAGGTTAAAACTATGTAAAATATGAGCAAAATTTAGTCTTAATAGACAAGAAGGGAGCCAATCAGCAAAAGGTGACTGGAGGGTTGCTTTCTAAACTCACTCTGTCTTGGCTGTCTCAAGATATCCATAGCTGAAGCAGAGAGGTTGCTTTAAAAGGATGAAATGCACCTCGGCACAGGGGGCGCCTCCTCAATTATGTGTGTAGCGTAAATAGAGAGACTGGTAATCACCATGATGCCTTATGTTCTGACTTCAGGACTGGAATCTTGCCCCTCTTTTTCGAGGGAGAAGGACCCTTTAAATCTGAACATTGGTGTGCATGCAGAGGATATAAATTTCACACTAGGGGCATGCGTGGGGGTGGGGAAAATACGTATGTGTGCTCTAAACCATAGGAGGAGGGTCTTTGTTTAAGAAAGAAAGAATCTGATACTTGAGTGTGATAAGTAAAGTCAAAGTGAAGACTTAAGGACAAATGATGATGTGATTATAAACCTGAGAACAATGTGTTTAAAAGAATTATTCTGCATCAACTGAAATACGGCAAAAAGTTATAAGGGAAAATCTGCAAAAAGGAAGGTTAAAACAATTTATGGATGAGATGACCTAACTTTTATCTGCATGGGTTGACCAGAAGTTACCTTACTTGACTGCGTGTGGCATCTTTCAGATAGATGTCCAGGGGTCAGAGTAGATGGGCCAGGAGGCCCCTTCTGACTTGATCTGTTTCTATGCTTCTCTAGATTCTGTGTTCTCTGTCTGAGGCCAGGGACTGTCTTGACTAGCTACTTTGGATGAAGTATAAATACTTTAAATTAAGAAAGAAATAGGTCCAGCTCTAACATGCATACAGTGTACGAGAATCAATCAGAAACAAATCAAAGCAGTAGTCCAGAAGGAGGAAGAGGAAGTGCAACTTGCATTATATTACAAATCACATATACAATACACCACAAATTTGGACCAGCTAATACAGAATAAACTTGGGAGATCTCAGTTCTCAGAAAAATGAGGTTACGTCCCCATGTAACGGAGCCAAGCTCAGGGAACCAAGGTTCCATTTAGATGCCAGGAAGCACTTCCTGACAGTTAGGACCCCGAGGGTGTGGAATGGGCTCCCACAGGGGGTCACTGAGGTCCCATTGGTGAGGGTGTTCAAAGATAGGCTGGACATGCACATGGTGGGCATGTTGTGGAGTCAGACTAGATGGCCCAGGAGGTCACTTCTGACTCACTCTGTTTCTATGTTAAGGTTAGCCCCCAAAGTGGTGCTCATGGGCATCTGATTTTTATTTTTTTTAAATATATTGTTTCTTTTTCAGTACAGGTACATGAATTCAACAAAAGCCAATCAAATCCAAATAAGGATCCATCTAACATGCCACTCATTTAAATGGTGAAAACATTATACATCTGTTGCATCATAGTAGAAGAGTATTTACGTTCCATTTTGTAATATTAGTTTTTTTAGCTACAGAAGGGCATAAAAAATCAATTTCCCATTTATTGTTGATTTCCATAAAGTTAAATGAGTGTGTACATCAGTGAATATTAAAGATATTTCCAGTACAAACATTATCTGTGTAATAACCTCCTTCTCAAAAGAAATGATTACCAGACATTGCCAAAACATATGGTTACAAGATACATCGGTTGTATTGCACTGCTGCCAACAATTAGCTGAATTAGACAATCTTTTATTAAAGAGACGATGTGGTGTCCTAGACACAAAGCAAATGCTTTTGCTGCATAAGAAGCAGGCTAAGATCCATAAATGTGACTGGTAGACATTAAAGCAATGATCCATGGCTTAGACATCTTGTGCTAATGTCCACAGCAGTTTCTCAAATGTGTCCACAAGTCCAAGAAGATTGGGCATCCCTGCTGTAGTACATAACCAAAGAAGAGGTGAAGCATATCAAAGGCGAAGCTATACCATTCCGAGAGTGAGGTTATAACTGTCTTTCGTGCAAAAAAAGCCTTACATGAGGAATCCTTGACTAACAAGATGCTGTAGAGATAACTATTTCAGGGTGACTAGATGAGCAAAACTACTAGGAACTTCTTCAGTGCAGTCAAAGCTCAAGGATTAAAACAGAATGGCCAGAGCAAGAGCAGGTTGCGTGCAGTGCTAGGTGGTGGGTTTGGGTGCTGCAAGCCCTATACTTATTCTTCCACATGTACACATGCCCAGAAACATATTTACAGGTAGTCCCTGGGTTACGAATGTCTGGGATCTGAATAACTGTACCTGTGAACATGCGGACTGCCATAAAGCCTATATGAAAGTTTCTAGAAAAGCCATGAATATCTTTAGAGAACTATGTGATGCGTTTGGTGATGCATCATCAGTGGGTGTGTAGCTCCCTAGATACAGTCACTGCTATGTATAGAGATAGAGATTCTCTAGAGATAGTCAGGTCTATATGTAAGAATTAAGCTATATATCTCTAGGAAACTCCTCAACGTTTTGTGGATGTGTCATCAGTGGCAGCCTAGTTCCCTAGAGATATAGTATGAAGGCTGGTATGGGCGTGGGCTCGAGTGTCCCCAAGCCAGTGTGATTCAGGACATGTGTAGGGTGTGTTGTTCTCCTTTGGTTTTCTTGTAGCATTTGCCCACGTAAGCAGGCCTTCAGCTGCTGCAAGGCCATTTAAGGTGAGAAAAAGAAAATGGCTGCACAGACAACCCTACTTTAAGAACGTGACTCCAGTGGTAGCCTGCCCCCATCTCCAGCAATCAAACAGTGACTCTCCAGCACCAGGTCCATCTCCATCATCACCAGTTAATGTTAGGCTTAATGTTACCTCAGTAATATTCAATACTGTTTTAAGAACTGTCTCTTTTATTTGTTTTTACAATATTCTATGCCTACCCACATACACAGATTCTCTCTTCAGTACCTGTAGTTGCTTTATTATTGCTGTGTTATCATCATCATTATAATGCTGTATTGTGTATAAGATGTTTTAGTGAATATGAAAGTGCTTCTTAAGTGTTTATATTATTTATTATTTATTTAATAGGCTCTCTGGGCAGTTCACAATGCAATAAAATCCATAATGTACAACATAAAATACAATAAATTCCACAATTCACAATAAAACCAATAAACAATAAAAATCCATAAATAAATGCTATAAAATTAAGTTACACAAAATAAGGATGATAAAACAATAAGATAAATACCACACATGAGTTTCCAAAAAAATAGGACATAAGCCAATTAGAACATGATTAATATAAATATCTAGCATATATTAATAACATCATAAGGCATCAACATTTAACAATATAAATCTTAAAATCGTCGTTAAAAACCAACCAATGATTCACTTGCCAAAATAACAATGGAACAAAAACATCTTAAGAAGGAAGACTGGGTACCAACCAAACCTCTGGGGGGTGGAATTCCAGGGTTGGGATGTCATGATGGAAAAAGTCTGCCCACCCCCCCCCCCCAATTAGGGAGAGGAATGCAGAGCATGCACAGAAAGCAAAAATATGTATATATACTAAGACAAACATTTGGCTTACTCATGCTATTTGACTTGCATACAAATTTGATTGAAGGACATTCTCAGGAGTGGAACTCGTCCACAACCCAGGGGCTACCTGTCCATTCTTGCACAAATGAATGCGTCTTCCCACTGCATCCACTCAGTTTTCAGCACACAGCCAGGGAACACACCTCAGAAGGGGTGTGGCTTGAATGGCTTTTCCTTTAGCACTCCTAAAAGGATTGATGTCTCCTCACTGCTATCAGAGGAAGAGAAACAAGGATCCCCCCTCCCTCTGCCTCCAGCTGGTAGCTGATCAGCTGGGCAGTGGGGATAAATGAACGGGGCACCCCTGGACTCTGCAGACAAAAGGATGCAGGTTGCTCATACCTGCCTTAAAGGAAAGACAAGATTCCTCTCTCTCAATCTCTCTCCCTCTCTTTGGTGCCCAGCATGTCATGAGATGAATACAACACAGAGACATGACAGAAGCGATGTAGTGGAGGAGGCTGAAGGCTAGGAGAGTGTGAACTCTACCTGCTATTGATTTTGTATCTGTTGCTCTAGGAGAACGAGTATGCATCTACTTGGACCCTCTCCTAGGACTGGCCAGGGGTTCATTTTATGAGGTATATCTGATATAACTTGTTCCTTTGTGGAAAGCTGAGACTTCCTTGCCTTTATAACTTCAGAGGTTACTGCTGCATTACATTTTACGTTGGGTTGCCTCAAAATTGGTTTAAGAGTTACAAGGATTGCCAAAGACTACTGTATTCTACACAAGCAGCTTCTGAACCTGAGGAAAGGTGCTGGTTGTGATGCCTGAACGCTTCACACCATGGCACCTGCATTTAGAGAGCAGGTTTAAATAAAATTTTACATAAATTCGTACATACATAATCCAGCAGGGGGGCAGGTTTAGCCGCTGCGGAGGGCACCTGTTTGTTCTAGCCCATAACGCTCCCACTTACTTGTACAGAGAAAAGAAAAACAGTGCACCTGGGGACATTTGTGGGCATTATAGGCCTGGCACCCTCCGGCTGCAGTGTGCACCGCACAAGCTCTCCCGCCGTGCCTGCTTGCCTGTGCATGTGCACCCACCTCCCCCCAGCTCCACCACCACACATGGCATACATAGAAAGCCTATGGAAAGATGCTGGTTCCTACTGCTAAACGCTTCTCACCATGCGGCCAGCATACCTGGAGGTCGCCAAATGTTAGGTGTACAATTGCCCTTTCAGGTTTCCCCAAAAGACTACGTTAAGAAAGAATACCTAAGTTGTGCATGCACAACAGCTTTTTCACAAGACAAAAGAGCCTTTCCTGACATGCAGCTTCAGCAATATTGAGCATCCTCAGCGGGCATGTCTCACCATGAAATGAAGCTAAACCACCAGACGCAGTCATGAGTCTCATGCAGAGAGGAGTCAATTTGTCCAGTAATGCCTGCATTGCAGTCTTAACCATTTTATTTGTTGATCATTTCCAGTGTTAATGGTAATGAGCCCCATTGGTACTGGGATATTTATGTCTGATAGTGCAGTGCAATTTACATTAATAAGACTCATTAATGTTCGGATGGTTCCTCCCATTCAAAGCGGGGATATGGTAGCAAGAGGATCTGTAATGTGATTCCTCCTGCCTGGTGCTTCAAGGACCCACTAAGTACATTTCTTCACAACAATCAATGCCTTCTTGTTGCTGTTATTGATTATTTGTTTCCTTGCCAAAAGGAAGGAAGATTTTCTCTTGGAAGAAAGAACTTCCTTCCACACATTATGATTTTTCTTCTTCCTGGGCTCCGCTTTTCATTTCACATAAAACTGGAATACTTTTTAGTTTCTTGCTCCCATTTCCTATATCCGCTTTGTCTTTGATTATGGCGAACAGAAAAATCGGGACGTTAAAATTATGTCCAGCTTTAAAAGGGAGAACTATGAGAGAAACAACAGTCCTTCTTTTGAATATGATACAAGTGACTCAGCCCTTCAGTCATGTCCAATTTTTATAACAGGAAATAGAAAACTAATTACTAGCTATTTTGGTCTTTCTAAATCTTTCCTTTTTTATTGGTAGGACAAAGAACAGTTACTCTGTGTAGGAAGATAGGCCTCAAAGCAAATAATTTATTGGGCATGATTTTCCATAATGGACTGGTGACACCAGCCATTTAGCACAGCTGTCCTGATCAGATATCAAAATATTTTTGTGCCTTTCTCTACAAATTTTAGTTCATTTAAGTCTGTTGGGAAACTGCAGCTGAATAGCTGTACATAAAATCAAATGGTGTGGCCCTGGCAAATTAAAAAAGAAAAGAATATTGTATACTGAGGTGCTGAATACTTTGGTGAGGTTTTTTTAAACATACTGTATGTGTTTTAGAAATAACATAGCCAATTCCTGTGCTGAATACATTACAAACCAGAGCAAATCCATAGTGGTTTGGATTTGGTATTTTCTGTATAGAATTGCATGTGGGTGGGTGGAGTTCTCTTTTTTCCTAATTTGTTTGGCAACCCACATGATTTGTAGGCTAAAAACTATGCCAGTTAAAATTCCCAAAGCAAAGATAAGTGTGCATGAGTATGATAAGCACGGTTTCATTTCCGAAATAAGATGCCTTGGGAGCCTTGGGATGACCTGGAAGTCACTCCATTCACCCAGGCACCCTTCTTAGTGAGCAGAGGAAGCGCCTGCAGCCTTCCATAGTGAGGTAAACATCCCCTCGCATTTTGTATTTTTGAACCCATCCCAACCTTGAACTCAGCTTGTGAGTTGCAGTGCTCATGCAGAGGGCTGCCTTGGACGTTCTCCACCTGCGAACTAATGAGCAGGGAGCATCTTAAGATGAGAGGTGCCTGATTCAAATTCCAATCCATTATTTTTAAAAGCAAATGGTGGTGATGAGTAACACGCTGGAGCACTTAACCTGCATCTTCCACCTATGTTGTGCACATGTCCACACACAGGGAATCAGGCACACATGAGACTGAGTTGGCACCTTGAAGATCCACATGAAGGGGAGGGAGAAGTTAACCACAATCGGTCAATAGCTCCGCACATTACTTTCACCAGCAGTATCTGCTCTCTGTGACTGTGGAAGACTGAAGCCAAATGGGAAGCAATTTCACCATATCTGCTGTTTCGAACAGATCAGGTAAAGGGGGCCCATGTCAGATGTGTGGGGTGTGTGTGTGTGGGGGGGGGGTGTAGGACTTTTATGTTTCTCTGGGCTTCCACTCCTGGGTCAAAAGTTCAGTGGTGGTGCAGAAAGGAGGCCTTTTATATGCACTGGAGTGCTAATTGTATGGGCAAAGGTCCCCTTCAGAACAAACTCCATTACATTGCTTAGGAGACCAAGCCCTCTTCATCTAGCAGGCATTTTAGGGAAAGGGGAAACAGTCTGTGTTGTGGTGCTCGACAAGAGCACCAAACAGATTCTTGAAGATGTTTTAATACAAATGAGAGAAACGTATTTTCTCATTTCCAGTGCACAATGGAAACCATCCCTGTTACCATCAGTACTGATTGGATGCCTTTCCTCCTAAATTTTGGCACATTGTTTCAATTTTTCTCAATCAAATTATTGCATTAAACCATAACAGATCTGAATAAAATTAAATATTAAAGAGAAATCTAATTGAATAAAATTGTAATTGATTTTGCAGCTTACTTAGATTAATTTCAATTCATGTTTATTAAATCTGAATTAAAATACAAGTGGTGCTTTTTGCATTTTTTTCTGGAGTAAAAATGCACATTCTCAGCAGATGAGTCTAAGCCTGGAAGCGATACAATACATAATCTTAACTTTTTCTATTGACAATGTGTATATACAACTGCTGCCAACCAAGTTTCACTTAAAGGGAAATTTTTATGTGATGTAAAGGTCCTATAAAGTTTGAGCGAAGTAAAGGATTTTGATAAAACTGGCAACGTTGGGTGTGGCATGGGGCAGGCATTTCACCAAAAGTGTAATCCGAAGCCAATTTTGGAAATTCCTGCCTGGTCAAAACATCGGAAGAATCGGCAACAAAGCGAGCATCTCGATAAGATTAGTCAAATGTCTCGGAACGGGTCAGCACAGCCTTGGTCTCAATAATACTGGCTTGAGAACACCAGCTTACTTCTGCGGTTCGTTTTGCCTCCATCCTACTTGTTATCAACAGCATGCAGTCAATTTGCAAAGAATTCACTTTCAGCGAAGGAGCGGCTTCCAATAAAACCTGCATCACTAAAAGAAACTGGGGGAGAGAATCATGCCTAGGAAAAGAATTATAGCAGATGCTATAATTGTGTGTGATTAAATTACAAAGGGAGGGGAAGTCTTGTATTGTGCCACATTTTTTTTTAGAAAGCAGAGAAATAAATTACACAACAGGCTGTGCAGTTGTAAGTCAAGTGGATGTGCATGCACGCACGCACATACATGCACGGGCGCGCGCGCGCGCACACACACACACACACACACACACAGGCTTTCAGTGAGCTATCAAATCTAAACTAGAAAGGATGGCAAGTCTCCAGAAAAAGGTGTGCCATGCCAACCTGTGGAGGAATAATGATTTAACAATCAGTCCCTTTGCTTTAACAGCCTTTAAAAGAACACTTTCCCATTTATTGTAACGAATCCCATTAAATAGGCTCATTGTGTTGTTCCTGCTGCCAGACAACAGGCTCTTTCAAGGAGAACTGTGCCATGTACTGGGATTATTCAACGGGATCTGGAAGAGGTAATGGCAACATCATAAAAACAGGTTGGAGTGATTTGTTTTCTTCCATTACTGTGAGAAGAGAATGTTTCTCACGTTTCTCATCCCATGCCATTTCAGGCTACCTTGCAGAAAACCTTTTGGGAAATCCTACACTCGTCTGATTGTTGGAAGGTGAGTTTCAGACATGAGAGGTGTGTGCATGAGGATGTGTGGCTCAGTCGCTGGACTTAACGTAAGGAAGGATGCCGGGTATGTCAGGCCAGCACCGGAGCTGTGCATGACACTCAGATCCTGTGTCTGCTGGGTCAGTGGAAAGGCTCCAAGGGGGATGCAGATCATGAGCTTGGAGCGGCAGCTGATGTGGCCAAACCACCTCCTGCTGTAGTAATGGGTTGCACAAAAACTTTGACATTGCACATGCAATGTTGTCTATCCTTATAGGTTTTGAGTAGAACAAAATATGCTACTGTCGTTAAAGATAGTTATGTATAGATTCAACAAAGGCCGCCCAGATATCTGTGCATTTGTCCGTTCATTGATTATACCTAAAGACCACCCGTTCAAAAACCCAAAGCTTCATCAAGTCCTCTGAAGCTATAAAATCAGCAAGGCCAAACCGAGATTCTAACAGATGTTTCAGGTGCGTGTCTCACCATTCAGCCATAGCTGGCAAATGCTGTTCAGTATGCAAAACGGGGGTGGGGGGGTGTTATCATTTGGACTTTAACTAAGTTGATCCATAGTTTAAAAAAAATCAACCCTCCATCCAAGTCTGTAGAGACACATTTTCTTAGCAACCTTTAAGTCTGAGTTATCCCACAGAGTTGCTTGGCATGTGAAAATAAATCAAATTGCAACTGATACGAGACTGCCTGCACCTCTGCACTACTACTGCCGTAACTGTAGGAAACACCCTCACTGTTTTGATATGCAATCCATTTGAGGAGAGAATCCAAGCATGAAGATCCCAAAGCTGGCCAGGAGGAAAATCTATTCAGAGAGGAAGAGACAAAATTTAGTGCCAGCCAATAAATAGGCCCTATGATATAAAGAGAGACCAGAGAGGCCAAATACTGCTTTTAATCTGGAGTCTCATCAGTTTCTAGGATATTCCTTGAAAGTAGAACTCCATAAGAATGTGAAACAAAGCATTATAAGGAGGAAGGAGATCCAGTGACTGATATGAGGGAACAGGCACAGATGCTGAATGACTATTTTGCCTCTGTGTTCTCCCCAAAGCTGGATGGGAAATATCCGCATAGGAGATTAGATGAGGCCGGGGACCTAGGGGCATAGATTAGAGTCACCCCCCCCTTGAAGTCGAGGGGCTCCTCAGGGCATTGGACATTACAAAGCGCCAGGCCCTGAAGGGTTACACCCAAAAATACTTAGAGAGTTGGCAGGGGTTCTCTCAATGGAAAGGCTCATAATAGAGAGAGATCTAGTGATGCTAGATAGGGAAGGGAGGCTGACAGCAGTGGCCACAACTGAGGAGCAGGTACTCCAGATCCAGAAGGATCTGGACAGATTATGGAAGTGGACAGGACACAACAGGATGGCGTTCAATGTGGATAAGTGCAAGGTCTTGCACTTGGGACAGAGGAATAGGTGTCATAAGTACAGGTTAAGGGACAAGTGGCTGGAGAGCAGCACTTGTGAAAGGGACCTCGGGGTACTGGTTGACTGCAGGCTAAACATGAGTCAGCAGTGTGATGCAGTGGTCAAGAGGGCAAATGCCTCCCTTGGTTGCATAGCCAGAAGTGTGGCTTCTAGATCGAGAGAGGTATTACTACCACTCTATACGACTCTGGAGTATTGTGCTCAGTTTTGGGCCCCTCATCACAGAAAGGATATAGCCAGCTTAGAGTCAATGCAGTGTAGGGCCACAAGGTTGGTGGCCGATTTGCAGGGGATGAGGTATGAGGTGAGACTGAGGGAACTGCGTCTCTTCAGCCTGGAGAAGAGGAGACTCCAATGGGATCTGTTGGCGACATACAGGTGTGTGAGGGGATGTCACACAGAGATGGGTAGAGAGCTGTTCTCCCCTGCAGAGGAAGGCAGGATGCACTCCAACGGAACAAAGCTCAGGGAGGCAAGGTTCCATTTAGATGCCAGGAAGCACTTCCTGACAGTCAGGACCCCGAGAGTGTGGAATAGACTTCCATGGGAGGCCGTTGAGGCCCCATCTGTGAGGGTGTTCAAAGATAGCCTGGACATGCACATGGTGGGCATGTCGTGAGCGGTGTCAGCTGGAGCTGGGGGTCAGACTAGATGGTCCGGGAGGCCCCTTCTGACTTGCTCTGTTTCTATGTTTCTATCATTGTTTTGGAAATATTCACCAAAATTGGGAATGCTTGGGTGCTTGGGAATAAAGCATGCTTGGGAATGCTTTATTTTAGCCCATAGGCTCACTTTAAAGATGTCCATCTATCAATGTACCTTATGTTCTTATTAATCACTTTCCTCAGATTTAGCATCACCCTTTGAGATATAGCTCTAGGCATATATGTATATTCCCAGGTATGTAAGGAACTCTGGGTAAAATTTCAGAATCTTTCTGATTCCTAATTCCAAGTGCTATATATAATTTTGTTAAAGATATCTCTCCCTTCTCCTGCCAGGAGTTAGGGCCTCAGTCAACTTTCCTTTCCCTCACAGAAGTTGGACTTATTTCCTCAGCAGTGAAGTATTCTTTACCACAACAGCTCAAAACAATGCAGAAAGCAAGGCTGTGAATTGTATAGTTGATGGAAAACCTCTGACGTAGCAGTTGATTCGATGCGGACTTAGTGCTGCTTTAGGGATTTACTGTTCAACAGAAAACAGACATAGAGTGGCAGTCTAAATGCACCCTCTCCTGAGACATCTTCTGTTACTGGGCAGTATCCAGGTCGGCCTGGATACTGAGCAGGGTCCATGGCAGATTCTGTTCCACAAATGGGGGAAGTGCTTGCACAATGGAGATTTGGGACGCCCTGATTTCTGGATCAGGACAAGCTCCTGTACATGCATCCATGTTTGTTTGATTTTTACCCTGCCCCATTAGTCATAAGGCTGCTTTGACAGCCTGCACATTGCAGGACAGAGCGGGTCCTCTTGCTTCCTGTTCCTGGAGGAAACATTAAATCCCTCTTGTGCATGCAGTTAGTGCTGCTTGCAGAAAGCAACAGGCAGTGGCTTCCACCAGTGCATGGCCTGCTTCAGTGCTGTCCATGACCATGAATAGGTCTTCTTCCATTTTCTTATAGCATTAGTATCATTATTCCTGCAGAAATAATAGCTGAACTGCATTTGTCCTAATGAGTAATATTCCATTCATGCTGATGACTGATCCTTGTTTGAATGATTTCCTAATTTGTTCAGATCAGTGGCCGGTTTTGCCCAATGGCTTGTTATGGGATATCATTTTCTCTCTGGTTGACACTACTGTTTTCTAATTACAGGAGCTTTTATTTAGAGCTTGTGAAAACCAAACAAGCTGCTTGGCTCAACTGCATTTGATGGATTTGAATGATTTAATATGATGTATAGCCCCCACAATTCAAGGCCTTGGGGTAGGTGATACCTTCTCAATTTCCTGCCCAGTTTCTGATCCCCCAGTGAGTTTCGATGACAGCACAGCAGAGCCATGCCGGTGCAGACCCAGGGGCCATCTTCCCAGCATCCTGTTCACACAGCGGCCAGCCAGCTGCCCATGGGAGATGCACAAGCAGGACTCTCCTGCCCAGATTCCCCAGCAAGCGGTGCACACAGGCACATGGCCTCAGGTCCTGGAGGGAGCGTATGGGCCTTGGGACCAGGAGCCACTGACAGCCTTCTCTGCCGTGAATGGTCCAATCCCTTCTTAAAGTCAGCCATGCTGTGGGCCATCAGCAGCTTTTAGGGTGGCAGATTCCATAGTTCCAAGCAATATTTTACACATACTAAGTACTGCAAACTTGTTAGGGACGCTTTCCCTCCCTCCCTCTTCATTTCTCTGTATTAGCAACTCCTCTAGCGCAAGCTTTGCCAAAGGTGACATAGAAAGCTTTTAAGGGCACGAACCTAAGGAGGGCACACGCAGACCCTTCTCATCCCTGCTGCAACCTCTGAAAACCTTCTGGGGTCAGAGTGGGGATGCCGCCTTTGGAGCGCCCTCCACCCTTTCAGCTGCTGCGGCTCTTCGAGGTCCCAAAGGGAGAAGACCACCTTTGGGATGGGTGCTGGGACGACACCTCGGGCAGCAGGGAGGGGAGCGGCACGGTACCGTGCTTTTGCCAACTCCAGGCAGTGCCTTGGACCCTCCGCCTCCTCCCAAGGAGAAGGAGACTGTTCAGACTGCCTCAATCAGCCATTTCAACGTTTTCGAGGGTGAGGGCAGCGTGGAGGCAGGCCTCACCTCTGCTGCCCTGTGTGCTTGATTGGATGCCCACAAACCTCCAAGGTGGGACAGTGATGGGCAGCTATGTAGCACTGTAACCTAAGCAAATAAAATATATTAAAACGAGGTACAGATTATATTAATTATTAAACTACTGATCAAAACATTAAATTAAATCATAATGCTTTCACAATTACAATGCAGCTTTCCCCATTTATGAAATAGTTATTGTAGGTAATAATACGTATCAGAAGTTTCAAATAAGCTGGGAGCTTTTGCAAACTCAGGTTTTCAAAGCCAGGTTTATAAGAGCCACTGGATACAAGATACAACGATGCTGTTAAAGGCCAGCAGTATAAGCCGGCTGTCCTTCAGAGACAGTTTGCCCTTGAATTCCAATCTTTCCTTGCAAGGCACAGTTTGCAGGGCTCTCTGCAAGGCCAATAAGCCTGGGCAACAGTCTTCACAAACTGGCCCTACACCCAGGAAGATGCCACAGAAGGTGATACAAAGCACAGTGGTTGCTTGGCAGACAGGAGAATGTGGACAGCAGTCCCAGATGCTAAAAACAAAAAAAGGGGGGGGGCACTCTTTATACATATCTGCAAAAGTGCAGATGGCAGTATATGCAAATATGCAATATGACAATATGCAAAACAGAACTTCCTTGCATTTGCCATTTGCCTTGGAAAACAAGGTGAAGGAGGAAGAACCACAAATGAATTGAGAAAGCAGTCTGAATCCCAGAAGCAGCTCTTGTAACAGCAGGAAAAAACCACAGAGGCTAAAGAGATTAGAAAGAACTGCCTTGTTACAACACAATGGCTTTATCCTTTCAGCTATAAGGGACAAGAAGGGATCAGCTTCAAAAAATATATTATTTCCACAAATATCTTACAACAAGTCTGCATTTCTAATAGAGAAAACTGAGACATGGAACAAATCCAATTCATAACGAATAAAACTTTAGTTTTGGTCGGGAATTGTGCTTCTCACCAGTAAAGCTGCATGAGGGGGAGAGCTGAGCTGCAGTGGAAGGCCTGGCTGTGTGCTCCCTGCCCCACTCCACCCCATTTCTGTGTGGGGGGAACACCTGCAGGGGGTGCTCTGCATTTCTCAGGCCAGATTCCACAATGGGGTGGGAATATGCAGGATTCTCTTTGAGCCTTGTGCCAATGTAAGCTATGTTGTAATAGTGTAAGTGACCTCTGGTGCAAGGACACAAGCACTGGCTGGTGCAACATGTTTTCCTGGAAAACCCATCATGCCAGCAAATGCTATTGGTGTTGCACAGGCAGTCACTTATGCTAGTGCAAAATCATTTTTATTAGCATCAGAGGGGGGTAGGATACTGCCCAATGAGAAGGTTCCCGGCTTCAGAGCTTCCACCCAACACATGGGCACCGGGAAGGGAGAAGCAATCTGTCCAGAGACTTTTAGTACTGGGGCAGCATATACAAACTGCAAACAAACAAACAAACAAACAAGTAAGTAAGTAAGTGAGCAGGCTCTTGCTTTCCTTCTTACTCAGTGTGAGGCACACGGGGGGCTGCTTGGCTCTAATCATTTCTTCATTCATTGCTACTTGTTCCAACCCGCTTCCTGATCAGTGTAGAATTTTTCTCAATACGATTCTCTGCACACCTGCGTTCTTCCCCAATATGCAGAATTCAGGGCTGGTTAGCCTTGCTGAATTTACACAGACACACACACTCACTGGGGCTCGTGTGCACATTCACTGAGGGGACTTCAGAGAGGATGTACATACAAACTATTTGTGAAGCGGGAATTGTGCGCATTCTTTGACCATTATGCACAATCTCTCCTAGGCCTTGGGGAGTGTACACATCACAACTGCATTTTGTGCATTCTCCAGCCACCATGCAGAATGCACAACAAGATGGAGAACATGCCCATCTTAACTACATATCGCACATTCTCTGAGCAACATGAACAATGTCTGGTCAATATGCATATCCTTCAGTTGGGTATATTTCTGTCATATTTTGCACATTCTCTGGGCAAAATGCACAGCAGTCCAAGAAACACTGGGAATGTGCCTGATCACAATTTTGTAAATTGCCAGTGCAGAATATGCAGGGTCTCTAAGGAGCCTCAGAGAATGTGCAGAAGTCAACCACATAAGAACGGATTTTGTCCATTGTTTGTTCAGTGTACTTTGTCTCCAGATGTTGTTAGGGGATATTCATAAATAACTAATAACTCTCAGATTAACCTGAATGATTAATTCTACGTACTGGTACCATCAAGTCTGGCTCTAAACACTCCCAGGCTGAGAATAAAGTTGATCACTGTATTATAGAAAGCAAAACACAAAGAGAGCTTTTTCAGTGGGTTTGATATACAGCTAGTTTCTCTCCCCCTTTGCCCTCAGTTTCTGCCCTGATCTACAAGGGCAACAGAATAAGGAGGAAGAGTGCAAGTCTGGTGGAAGGGTCTGTGGCTTTACAGACTGCAAGTGGTATTAATACTTTTGATTGTTTCTTTGTGCAAGAATAAAAGGATCGTAACAGGGCACAAGCTGTACTTGAATTTGCCCCCATGTGGTAGTGTGTATGCATTTATAAGGGGAAATTTAAAAAATAGTGTTTCCATTTTGAGTCCTGTCCACCTAATGGTTATGCAGGCGTAAATCAGACCTTTCTCTCCAGTCATTGCGATGCTCTGAAGTAAACACTGGAAAGCAAGGAACAAAGGGATGTTTGTGTCTCTTAGGGCATGATCTTACAGGTATGCCAGCAGCTGTCCAAACTAGAAATATTACGGGCACCCTCTGCAGGGCAGAAGGACTGCGAAGGTGAAGGCTGCCTCCACGCTTCCTTTGCCTTGCAAAGCACTTACTGCCACGGTCCAGTTCAGAGCTAAAGGAAGCAGAGTGCAGCGCTGCCAGGACTTGTGCCTTGGTGCTGGCCTCCTCCCTCCAGGAGCCCATTGCAGAGGCCAGAGAAGCAGGCATCATGGTGCCTTCCATGCCAGCTATGGGCGGGGGAGAGGGGCCTGAGAACAGGCCACCAGCTATGTGTTCCAGCCATGTAGCTGGGAAACCAAAAAGTCCGAAGGCCAACTAGATATTGACCCTGTCTCGACATCACAGCAATCCTCCGTGGGTGGGTTGTGTTTGTAAGCACCCACAGTGAGCCTGAGAGAGGATCAGACTCACTGTGGGAACTTCGCTTCCTCCCTCCCACTTCTAGGTAAGGGACAGCAAAGGGAGGCGTGAGTCTCCTCTCTCTGGCAGCCATGAGTGTGAGCTCATTTCGACTGGCTGCAGCTGTCTCCTTACATTGTAGCTCGCCTCCATTTCCCTTTAAACTCTTTTCCCTTCAAAAATGGGAATACATGTACTTTATCCTTTCCTGAGCTGCCAGACAGCAGGACAATGGGTAAAAGTTGCTCCCTCATGGAGAATAAGTGAGAGAACACCAGAAGAGAAGGTGCTGCCAAAAACAGCCCCTTTCTGGAAAAAGACTCCTCATGCCTTTCCTTCCAATGGCCAGCTCATCTTCCATGAGTGGCGAGGGGCTCAGGGGGAGGGATTCCCAGTCTCTGCTGAGCTGCAGGCGCTGCCCAGGTGAGGCTGGACATCCCCTGCCTTGTAGAAGGCGAAACACTCAGTGGAAGCAAAGGCAGGAGGGATATTTTGCTGGAAAGGGCTGAAGCAGCCCTGACTTCCCGGCAAGATCCTGCCACCCTTTCTGGTGGCTCAAGAGGAGGCCTCTGCAGCTGCTGGCAGGGCTATCCCTCCTCCTTGCCATGGCCAAGAATGGCACCTGGCCAGGGAGGAGCAGACCCTTCCCTTCTTGCCAGCATGTGCAAAGCAGACCTCTGAACAACCCAGCAAGGACGTCTAGGAGTAACTTTTCCCTTTGCTCCCAACCTGCTCCGAGAACAGTCAAACAGCTTTCCCATCCCCATTTGAAATCAGCTGACAATTACAGTGGGGAAAAGAGGCAGCCTCTGTCATCAGATTGGGCACTTTGTGGGCAGCTGGCAGTGGCAGGAACCAGATAGCCACTCGCTAAGAGCAGCAAGGCGTTCTCCTCCCATGAACTCTGGCAGCTGCATCTCACGCAAAGTCTCCATGGGTGAGTGGGGCCCTGTTGATACCACACAACATGCCTATGATAACAAACAAGGGTGGATTCAGGGTCAGGATGAAGCTCAGTGGAGTCCACCCATCCTTCTAGCATTCATGGACTTCATCCCATGCTCGCTTTGTCTTTGAAAACAAGCTGAGCTGAGAGGAAGTCCACGAACGCTTCTGGAGCAACCAGCAGCCTTCTTCCACGTCAGGTGCAGCAGGGCAAGCGAAGGCGTCTGCAAGTGGTCCAGGAGAGTGATGCTGCTTGTGCAGAGTTCGTTCCGGGCTCCATTGGTCAGGAGCGCACCACAAATGCTGGAGCACCCACCAGGAATGCCAGCTCAGGGCTGCCACAAAGTGAACTGGAGTCTGAGAAACCAAGCCCTGGGAATCCCCACTCCCAAAACAGATTCCTCGCACATACTTCGGTGGGCTATTCATTTCATTTCATTTCATTTCATTTCATTTCATTTCTATGTCACTTCATAGCGAAACCTCTCTGTGTTTTACAACAATCCATGAAGACAAGACAACAAGATACAATGGAGATATCATAAAGAAACATTAAAAATTCGAAAAGATAAAAATGTACAGGAAGGAGTTGCCATCTGAACCCAGCCACTACTATTGGACTGCTTTTCCCCTCCACATTCCAGGGCGGTGTACCCCAAGTCCTAGAGGCTAGAAACAAGCCACCAGCGACACCCAGCTTTCATGCTCTGCCTGGGAGTGCTGCAAGACTGGCTGCTGTTGGAAACAGCATGCTTAACTAAACAGAATCTAGTTATGAATTCTTACGTTCCTGGAGCGCACATTATGCACATGTTCTCAGAAGGCAGCCCCACTCAATGAAATGGGCTTTCTCCTTGGTAAGCGGGCACAGGGCTGCAGCCTCCAACACATTTCCCTGAAGGCCAAGTGGCCTCTTCTTCTTGCCCCTTGCAAAAATGACAAATCGATTAACATGTTGAAGCAGTCGATATGAGGCATGCCTTGAAAGTATCATTTGCATGATTTTAAAGGGTACCGATCCCAGAATAAGAAATACTTCTTTTAATCTGCAAAATAAATAAATAGTTTCAAACTTTTACAGAAATCGGCTTTCTTTTCTTTGTTGTTTTTCTGCTCTTCCACTCTGATTTCAGTCAAGTGTACTTAGAAGCAAATGTCACGGATTTCAAGGAGACCTGCCAGGAAATATGCCTAGAACTACAGAGTTAAACTAAGAAAATAAAATTGCATACAGTATACAGATCTTTTCTTTGCGGACTGGTTGTGTCATTGCTCTGTGCAGGCGCCATAAACCGTGGTTAGGTGCAATGCGAGTTTTGGGCAGCTTGCTGAACCCTGAGCTCACCCACTCCTTCCACGGCTGGCAAACCACAATGCTAGCTGAGATTCGGTCCCTCTCCCAGCCTCAGTGGTGCTTCCACAGGGGACTAGGCTTACAGGATGATGTGCTGCTGCTGCACCCAAGATGCCTTGTACAGGTAAAGCTGTGGGACTGGGTTGGCACTTCCCGGGGCTGCTTCCAGTGAAATGGACACAGCAGCAGCAGCAGCAACGGATGCAGTTACTGTAGTTTTAACCACTCAGAAGAGCAGTTGTTGAAATACTGATTTCTTGCCATGATGGTAAAAATTAAACGTAAATGCCTGTTCATACTTTATTAATTACGCTGGTCCACTGTATAATAAAACTGCTGGTGATTATCATATTCTTTTGGGCATATAAGCAATGCCAGAATGTCAGTTTTACATTAAAGGGATGCAGTTTGTGAACACTAAGCACAGAAATAAAATGTGTGTTTAATTAAGACTTTAATCTTTCCTGAGCTCAATTAAAAAATAAAAGGGTTAGGGGGAATTGCATCCCTATAGGGGCCAATAATACTTTCCTAAAATGATTCCTATTCTTATGATGTGTATTAGTAAACAACCGTTTGGGTGAGTAATTAACTAGGATGTTTGGAGATTATTTTACTTCTGCTAATTGTACTCTCAAGTCTAGATGATCATTAAACCAACAATGCAATCTATTTATTCTGCTGAGCCAAATTAAACTGGCTTCTTAGTCCATCAATACTGAGATAAACAGGACAAGAGTACCACTCAAGCTGAAGGTTACTAGTGCGTGCTTCTTTGAATTTCCGTCAACTGCCTGCCTGTTTGTGGGGCTCAGGATATGAAGTAACAGCCACAATTCAAGAAGGCAAATAAGTACAGAGGGCCTATATTGAGCCCGCTTTGCACATACTGCAGTATAGTCCTTGCTTCTTTAATTTAGGAACGTGCGAAGTGTTGCGCTGGATCAGACCAATGGCCTGTTCAGTCTGGTACTGAGTTTGGTTGTGACCAAGCAGGTGCTTATGGGAAGCGTCCCAGCATAAATGCATTGGCTCCCTCCATCTTGGACATGTTTCTGAGCAACTAGTAGTGGTAAGTGTACTGCTTTGGATACTGAAGGTAATATATAACCATTGTGACCCGCAATCATTGGCAAGTGGATCGTCCCCCACTTTCCTCTACACTCTTGTGGATTCCACCCTTCACATTCAAGAGGGAAGGAGTCTAAGGGGAAGGAAAGTGGAGGGGTTTGGCCAGGCCCCCTCAGGGGTTCTGGTGGCTGCCATGGCACCTGTAGGTGCTGCATGGCCAACCTTTGCACTACAGTCACTTTAATTCTTGTGCCCCCAAGGAAGGTTTGGGGCAGCTGCCATATTTGGAAGAGTTTACTGTTTAATTAAAGTCCCTTACATTTTTCAGCACCATTTCAAAGTTGGACGTTCTCCTTTTCTCACTTTGTTCACTTCTTTAAAGCACCAGTGCATGCAAATCTGCTCAGTTTCACTAAGAAAATTGTTATTTCGTCCGCTTCAGAGCATGGCACTTGTCCTCACTTGAGTTCCGCACAAAACCTCTCTGGCTTTATTGCCTGTGGGACTTCCCTGCTCTTATTTCTGCAGAAGGATAACTAGCGAGAGAGAAAGAGAAGGCAAAGCAAAACCCAAAGGAGGTGCATTCAAGGTAGAAGAAGAGGTGGAAGTGAGAAAGACTGTTGCTTATGGTGGAAAGAATTTAGATGCTTCCCAATGAGCTGCTGCACACAGTGTAGCTAGGGGCTGGTGGCTATATTCCACCTGTGTTCATGGCAACCAGGAGGGAAATACCAGATAACAAAATGCAAAACAACAGAAGTATACAGAGCAGTCACCTCCATATACCCTCTCCATAGGTGCTGCCTTGGGCTACTTGCCTGGAAGAAAATCTCCTGCTGTAGCCCCACTGCTGAGGGACACAGGGTCAAGCTACACATGACATGCAGTTGCATGTAACTTCATCATGACTTTAAGATGTTTTGTGAACCTGCAGGCATTAACAGCTCATGCAGTCTGTGTGCATAAGCTTGACCGCTTCACGGGTTCCCCCTCCCCAGCTGTTTGTGTTTCTTAAAATGCAAGCACAGAAGATGTTGCTTCATGTGTATTTTCTCCCATGGGAAGAAATGTCTCCAGATATGTAAGTTATTCTAAAACGGTATATCCCACCCGTATTGATCAAGTCCTGTGCTAACAAGGGGACTCAGCAGAAGAGCTTGTTAACATCAACAGTAGCTGCCCACACTAAACGAACCATCAACCTTCAGCAGAGAATGAGCAAGCTGGTGAAGGGACTAGCATGATTAGGTCAGACGGGTCTCCCTGAGGAGGGTATCCCAAACCAGTGCAGAAAACGCCATGCTGCCTGTACCAGCTCATCCGTTTCATCAATGTCCATGGGAAAGCGGAGAATTTTTGTCGATCTGCATTTGCAAATGGACATAATCTGCACTTCCCAGACTAATATGCAGCTCTGAATGCAACTATTCGTCAGATAATTCTCCTGCTTCTCTTGCACTGCAGTTTTTACTTAAAATGTGCATAAAACTGTGTATTAGGGAAAGTTGCCTGCACATCAGGGAAATGTGCACATCAGGGAAAACTACATATACGAGTAAGAACATGTGTGCATTGTTTTAAAAATAGTTGTTTATATTAGTGAATGTTTCCTGCAAAATCTGTGGAAATTGGAGAGAACAGGCCAATGAACCAAAACAGGCAAGCTGACACAGGCTAGAAACAGGGCATCCTCCCTAGAGGGCAGAAATGGGGCTGCTGCTGTGTGGCTGCATGGACGGACACCTCTGAGCAAATGTGTTCAGGCTCTGGGGATGCACCCCTGGGGTTTGTAAGCCCCTGAACCTGAAGGCTCTTGAGCATCCTCTGCATGTGGAGAAGGCCTTTGCTAAACGTCACTGGAAATGTATTTTGGCTATGCTACAGTGAGTGATTCGGGACTTTTTGCAGCATTTCAGACACCCAGACTTAAAAGATTGGCAAGAAAATGTTTGGCAGACCTGGAACGAGAGGCTGATTTTTACTTTGGATCAACTTGTAGGTTTCAAGGATAACTTCCTGCCATTCCCAGTTCTGCTTGCTAAACATGATTTACCAGCTACTAATACATGGTAATACATGCAGCTGAAGCTTCTGTAAGAATCTGGGTTTGGCCCTGCCACTTTTACAGCTTCAGAACCCCCTTTGTTCCTGGAAGCATTGATGGAGGCTAAAGAGCTACAGCAACCCCGATCCATGTTTCTAAATATCTGTCATTGCTGAACAAAAACGCTGCACAGGGCCTTCAACACGGATGGAATGATGAATGGAAGCGCCATGTTTTGCCCAGTCAGTAGAGTGCTTTGTGGGCATCAAGTTCAGAAGGGCACTGGATCTTGTGTTAAGTTTAATCCAACAAAATAGATGTTTTGAGTATAACGAAAGCAATGCCATCTTTTCAATAAAAGCTTAATTAAATTGGCCAGTTGTTGGAGGTACAATACTCCTAACCCTTCTCTTACTCAATGCTCATTGGCTCCTTTCCTTTGAGAGGAGGTAATAATCCAGATGAATTTTGCAATGAAGAGTTTTATATTTACAGATATGCATGTTATTCTTAATAATCTACCTGAGAATCCAAAATACCCCATGGCCGTTCAGATGCTGCCTAGGGGCCACAATATGCCCTCCTTAGTCATTCTTATGCTTCAGTTGTAAGAACCAAGACTTGAACTTGAGCTTGGCAATGAATAGGTACCCAGTACAGATTAAGTGGTGAACTAAATATTGCATTAAAAGCATTACTAGTGGTTAGTTCTATCTCCACACACTTACTCAAAGTTAAGTGCAGGTGGTGATCTGTACTGGGACCCTGCATGGGAAGCAAGTGGTCCAGTCCAGTTCAGGCTTCTGCTGCTGCAGTTCACTTTGCCAAAACCTGATCCGTTCATGCTCATAGATTGTTTTGTAGGAATGCAAGCTGCAGGTGTGGGAGGTCCTGTGGGACTGGCACCAGAGTTGGGAGGGAGACAACCCTCACCATTAAGGTCCCAGTTCAGACTGGGTTCCCTGCACTCCTTCTCAATGAATATGAAATGAATACGAGCCATGACTTTTCAAGTAACATGTAGTTTGACTATAATTGCTCCACAGCCCCATAAAATCTGCCAGAACATTTTGGGCCCCTTGAAGACCCCAACCATTTTCAAGGGCAGCCCCACATGTTATATTACATAGTTGTTGTAGTTGTTGTCGTTTTTATATCCCCCTTTATTTTTGCCCTGCAAGGCACCCAAAGCTTACAGAGACCTCCTCCACTGCACTTTATCGCCACAACTACAACCTGTGATCTGAGTAAGGCTGAGAGTGAGTGACTGGCCCAGAGTCCCCCAGTGGGCCTCATGGCTGAGTGGTGGCTGGAACCCCAGTCTCCCAGTCCCCATCCCACCACTCCAACCACCACACCACTACAAGAAACCTCCCGGGACAACTGGGAAGGGTCCAAAATCTTCCCCCCATCTGCCACTCCTCTCCTCAAGATTGTCCTGTGATTGCTTGTCACCTGAAAAATATTGCGGCTACAGACAGACAGCTGTGCAGCATGTGTGGCTTGACCTGACAGAGGAAAGTAGCGCTGGGCATATTTCCACCCAATCCTCACTCTGATGGAAGACACATTTGGAGTAAAGACCATAACGTCAAAGAATTGCAGTTTTGCTGCTGCCCTTCCGCAGCCAACCGCTCCATAATACTGGCCCGTTTTTGCACCCCTTTGCCCCTAGAGAGGCATTGTGGGTGTTCAGCCCAGGCAGTGGGGTGCTGCTAGTCCTGCACTGGGAGGTGTGTGGGCAGCAGGTTACACAGCCCCGAAGGAAGGAGGCTTAGCTGATTCCCGCTAGGGAGCTTTCCTGCTTTAGCTCAGATACAATCGGGATATTAGGGTAGCACCAAGCTGAATTTTTAACCCTATGCATTTTGGCCCCATGGGAAACAAAGAGGGGGCAAACAAATGCACCCCCAAATTGTGGAAAGGATCAAGGCTTTTAGAGCTATTTCTCTGGGTGCAGGACCCCCGTGCTTGAGTGAGTAGAAGCAGGTGCCTGCTCGTTCTTTTAACCGTTGTTCCCCTGTTCTTTCTTCTCCAGTGCCTGAGCTTCCTAGAAAGCAACAGAGAGGATTTAACCAGGAGGTCCTCTCTTTCCAGTGCTGCTGCTGACTGCCTGAATCCCTCCTCCTCCTCCTCCTCCTCACAAACAACCAAAAAGACTGTGCCCATTTTTCAGGGATTTTGTAGGTAGCAAAACTGGAAAGCCTGAAGGAGGACGTTCCCTGGGAAAGATGAATTAAAACTATGGACTCCATCAGAGGCAAGGAGAGCTTGTGAATGGGCAGGCCAGGTTTCAGCACCGTACTGGACTGGGCTGTCTCCTTGTTCCAAAGCCAGGGATCCTGCCGAGCTGCGCCCAGTGCTCAGAGACTTTTCAGAGGAGACTTTTGGGAGACCTTGTCTGGAAGCATCAAGCCAGGCTGCTGTGGAGGTTTGGAACCAGCACTCGGCAGCACTGTTAAAAGACATGATTTTTCAACATATGATTTCTGTTCCAGATCACTTTTTGAATTCTTGCCATTTCTCAAAATCAGCAGCAATGCTGAGCATTTTAAAAGGCCCAGCTCCACAGATGTGGCCGAGGTGCCCTCCTGCACAGATGCTGCCATGCACGCCTGGCCAGTCGGCAGAGAGAGAACAGCCTTCCCCAGTGAGAAGGCTTTGCCCTGACTGTCTGCCAGGCAAAGGACATGGCGACACTTGCTTTCCCCAAGGCGTTTGACAATGGGCCTGGAATAATTGGCCTGCCTCATATCATGGGAACATCTTCAATCCAGAGTGGCAGAAAGCCTCGCTCGCTGTGTGCTCCCAGCTAAGAATAATTTACCATCATAACATGGTGGGCAGGTGGTGGCTTTCATTTGGAGGGGCCGCTACGCCAGGAGGCTTCCGGTATGTGCCACCCATTGTCCCAGCTGACTGGGACCCATCTCTGTGTGCAAGACGTTTTCTAACATCCAGAAATGACATTTTTGGAAATGGGGTGTACATTTGAGAAGGAAACTTTTTAGGAAATGCCCAGTGAATACTATTTAGTGTGTTCTTCTGCCTTTCTTGATGTCTTGCATTTTCAAAGGGTCTTTAAGGCCGTAGTCCTACAGCCACTTAGCTGGGAGTGAGTCCTGCTGAATCCAGTGGGTGTTAATTCTGCGTTGAAGTGCCAGAATTGCACTGTTAGCAAAGAAGGTGGCAATTTACCTTCCCGCTCTTTAGAGAGTTCTGACAAGCCCATCTCCAAGTGGCAGCTCAGTCCTTTTCAGGAGGCACCCTGTGCAAAAGCACACGGCTGACTTGCAAGAAGAGTCACAGGAATGTTTGGCCCACCATTTTCTAAGGGACAGCTTGGTGTTCCTAGGAGTTGCGGAGGGCATAACATGCTTCCCTTTTCTTTCTTTTAAATGACATTGTAGAGCTGTTTTGTTAAGCCTCTACGGCTTAAGCAAAGACAGAATTTATAATATGCCCAGGAGCAACTGAGTGGATGCTTGAAAACATTAATATTATTATTTATATCACTATTTAGTTAGCTGTGCTGGAAGGTATTAATATTACCATTATCATTATTACTGTGAAACAAATGCTGTGAAACATTGGCAATGACAGGGAAAAATGAATAAGGATGCTAAATATTCTTTTCCCTGACAATAAAACCTATAAATCAAAGGGGGAAATATTTAAAGTAATAAGCACCTCCAAATATACCACAAGATGGAAAGGAGGGTAATTAACATTGCTCTTATCCTAGTGCATTCATTTGAATTCATGCACGTCCCCTTTCCAGACGCCCTTTATTTATCTTAAACTTGCTTTATCCGAATGCTTTTATCATGACTGTTGTTTATTCATGTTGCAGCTCTCCATCAAAAAACAAGCACACCGTCAACTTCCAACTGGCCAACATAGATGTTGGCGATCAAAGGGAGAAGAGGACAACGGGGGTTTCATTAAAATATGGAGTTCTATGCCTGAGGAAAGAGCAGTGAGGACGGGGGTGAGAAGCAGGGAAAAATATCATCTGGCCCAAACAAGTTTTAAGTGGGGGGAAAAAAACTGAGTGAACCACCTGTGGTCTCCTTGGAAACTGGCATGCAACCCCTCCAGCCACCTTTTAATGAAACCCCAGAGCCCCTTTATTAATTTATTAAAGAATCTATTTTCTGAAGATTCATAAACCACGCATAACTCATACTCTGACACGTCTCTGCTATGCTAATAGTGCTTGCCGCTATGAATAATTAATTCTTTAATTAGTAATAATTAGATGCTGTTGTATAGGTCAGGCTGCTGGACTGACAGCGCACTGCTGTTAAAAAGTCACTGGTGTTCCCGGGCAGGCCTGTACGTAAACCGAGACCAAATTCCTCGTTTCTGGCTAATTCATACCCAGGTAAGGCTTTGGTGGGCTCCCTCTGAGGCGAGGAAGTGGTTCAAAAATGCTGACGAGGATGCTCTGCCTGTGACCACCAGACGGGCACTTGGGAGCACTTGGGAGCTTGCAGGGCCACACCAGGAGCGCTCTGAAGACTCTCCCCACTTTTGTCCTGCATTTGATTTGCAGAGGGAGAAAGAATTGCTTCTAACTAGTGTTTGGATGCACAGGAAGGGCAGAACGGCTGCCTGCTGCTCTCCCGCACGTGGAGGCTGCTCGATGGTGGGAAAGCTGGCCTCCTGCTCGCATCAGTAGCACAACAAGTCACCACAGGCTGCTGTGAAGAGGCTTGGTCTGCATGCTCATGAGTTCATCTGAATCGGCCTTCACTCAGTGCAAGGCAGCATCCAACAGGTCAGAATAAACCAGCTTCCCTGGTAAACGTTCAACCCCTCAGCAGAAAATTGACTTGGAAAAAATCACTTGGGGGTAACCTTTTTAGATCCAAGACTAATCGGAGGAGAGGAATGGAAGTCCAATAAATAGGGACTTCCCAGTGCCTGAACAAAGGGCCTCACGCGCACGATCCCCACATGCCTTGAGGAACCCCACACACTCCCCACACTGCAGAGGGCAGTGGCTGCCATGGGCCCCTCAGCTGTGCTCTGGAGCCAAGGCATCCCGGTTCAGTACTCAGCTTTGTAATCAACACTCTCCCATTTATATGAACAGCCCCCCTCCCCCCACCGGGCATAGTGTGGTTGTGTGAGAAATTTGCTTGGTTCCGTTTTTGAAATCACCTTACCAAGATTTGTGCATTCCTTCATGTTCAGGAGAGAAGACGCCTGCTGTGACGAACTTGCGCGATGGTTTGAGGACAACATTTCTTGGATTCCTCACAAGCTGGACACCACAGCTAACACAGTTCCATTGACAGAGGTGTCCAGAGCATCATCTGTCCGATTTTGTTGGCTGAGCTTCAACTTCTGTGGCTTGGGCCTGCTTGGTCATGTCCATCCTAGCACATGTTTACTTGACCTTTGCCCATCAAAGTTACTGCAAGATCTAAAGAAGGGTTTTGCACCTGCGTCCAGGAAGCCATCAGTGCCTCCTTGAGAAAGGGAGTGGTACCAGCCCTTTTAAAGGAGGCCATGATTACACCACTCCAAAAAAGGCCTAACCTGGACCCAGAAGATGTGAATAATTATGGACCGATCACTAACACCCCCTTCTTGGGTAAGGTGTTTGAGTGGGTGGTGGCCAGGCAGCTCCAGGCACTCTTGGATGAAACATAAGGCATGAAAGAGGTCTGGGTATGGAACAGAAACTGCCTTGGTTGCCCTATGGGATGACCTTTGCTTGGAGAGAGACTGGGGGAGTGCGACCCTGTTGGTTCTCCTGGATCTCTCATCAGTCATAGTATCCTGGAATGAATGGCCGGGTTGGGAGTTTGCAGTGGTTCTGCTCCTGCCTGCGAACTGATTCTAGATGGCGATGCTGAGGGATTGTTGCTCTGTGTCTTGGAGGTTGTGGCACAGTTCCGCAGGGCTCCATTTTATTCCCCAAGCTCTGTAACATCTACATGAAACCACTAGGAGTAGTTATTGGACTGAAGATATCAGTATGCGTTTGGACTGAATATATCAATATGCAGATAACGCTCAGCTGTGCCTCTTCTTCTCCCCAAATCCAGGTGATGCAGCAGCTGTTCTGGAACGATGTCTGAACTCAGAAAGGGACAGCATGAGGGCCAATAAACTCAAACCAGACAAGATGGAGGTGCTTTTGGTGGGTGGATCATCTGTCCAGTTGGGAAATGTTCGCCCTGCCCTGGACGGGGTTGCATTCCCCCTAAAGGAGATGGTCTGTGGTTTGGGGTGCTCCTGATCAAGAACTATCGCTTGAGTCACAGGTGGGCTTGGTGGCCAGGAGCACCTTTTATGAGCTCAAGCTAATTCACCAACTACATCCCTATCTGGAGAGGAATGGCCTTGTCACAGTTAACCATGCTCTGGGAACCTCCTGACTGGATTGCTGCAATGTGCTCTAGGTGGGGCTGCCTTTGAAGGCGGTCCGGAAACTTCAGCTGGTCCAAAATAGGGCAGCACAGCTGATAATGGAGGCTGGCTTGCAAAACCATATTATGCCAGTCTTCTGCCAACCGCATTGGCTACCAGTTGACATCCGGGCCCAATTTATTTATTTATTTATTTATTTAAAAATTTATATGCCGCCCCTTGCAATAGCCTCGGGGCGGCTTACAGCATAATACAATACATTATTAAAAACATATAGCAAATTTAAAAAACTGGCCCATCTCAGGTTATTATATAAAAACATGAACAAAAATAATAACAAGTTTAAATTAAACTTAAATTAAACATAAATTAAACATTAAACATAAATTAATTAAACATAAATTAAACATAAATTAAACATAAACTAAACCAATTCAAACACTAACATTTAAAGCCCTAAATGGCTTGGACCAGGTTAATTAATGGAACACCTTTCTCTGTATGTTTCTGTCTGGACTTTCTATGGAGGAGCTTTTTAAGGAACCATCGCTAAAAGAAGCCAAGGGGGGATGCTTAGGAGAAGGGCCTTCTCTGCGGCTGCCTTCTCCTCCCCAGGGAGCAGCCGCCTGGCTCCATCCTTGATTTCCTCCCAGTACCAGGTTAAAACTTTTATTTGCCAGATATTTTACTGATTTTAAATATTTTAAAGATGGCTCTTTAGCATTGTTTTTATTGATGTTTTCAGACTCCTACAGCGTTATAAGCTCTATTAGCCCAGTTATATCCTTGTTGTGCTGCTGAGGCCCTTGTATTTTTTTAACTGCTTTTATTGGTTATAAATGTTATTTATTCTGTTTTAGCTTGTACACCACCCAGGGAGCCCTACAGGATATGGGACAGGTTATAAATGTAATAAATAAAAATACTTTAATTTAAAAAAATAAAATTTATTTTGGTAGAGCAAAACTGATGCCTTTGTCCATCCAGCTTGAAGGCTTTGAATACTTAGCTTTTAAAGACCTGGGTTTGAATCCTGCTTTTTTCAGCCATATTTATGATGCCGAATCAGGGGTGCCACCTCTTTTTTGGATCCCTGTCTTCATCAGCTACATGGCAGGCAGGAACAACACACTCCGTGCCATGCCAGGAATAGCTCCAATGGCACCAATGGTGAATACTATATTCGGTTCACTAGAATTTACCAAAACTCGCAAATTACTCCGTAAGTGGGTGACCAAAAACATGAATGTGGGAGAAAGTGCAAGTGAGAAATTTGTTCACCCCTCTTACAGGAATTTCTCACAGTAGTGATGAGTCCCTCTAAAAATGCTTGTGCAAGCAATCTGTAAAATAATATCTTTCATGCCTACCGAAACTAATGTAAACTTTATTATTTATTATATTGCATTTATTCCCCACCATTTTCTCCTCCTGTGAAGAACCCTTGGTGGCTTACATATCTCCATTTTTATCCTCACAACAACCTATAAGGTAGATTAGTGTCAGGAGCTAGGTTTCCCTTTGGCACAAGTCAACGGACCGTTCCTTTGAAAACCATTTTTATGCTCTAAGGTCCATCCAATAAGCACAGTTTCTATAGAAGGAATCTCTGAGCATGTGCAGAGGAGTTCATTGCACCGAATCTAGTCACTCCTTCTGAGAAACCTCTTTTTCCTGGGGCTCCTCCCTCTGGGATGGTCCGTTTGGAGGCAGCGGTCTCTGTCCGCTGCCCTTCTAGTTGGCTTTCCGTCTCTCTCAACACTGCATCATGGAGTCAAGAGTCATACCAGGCTTGGCTAACTGTTGGAGCTCTTCTCCAATGCAGTTGTACATCCTGACTATTCCCGGAGTCCACCTGAGGAGGGTGGCCTTGAGATGACTCCCTCCGCTTCTCACATTTCATCATCGGCTCCAGGGCCCCTGCTCACTTGACCAGCCCAGATCTGCCTGACCCTGGAGCACGATCCAAGAACAGCTGCCATGTTCATTCCCAGCAGGCTGAGAGTGAGGGGCTCACCCCACTTCACCAGTAAGCCTTTTGGCCAAATGGGGACTAGAACCCAGATTTCCAGGTCCCGGTCAGCATTCTCACCACCACACCACGGTACACCACATGGGTTCCCATTTATTTCCAGATATATGTCCCCATAGTGACGGTGACATATTCCATCCTTTAAAGGAAAGGAAACATTTGCAAAAACATGCAACTGACAATCCCTGCCTTGCACATGCTTGCTCAAACGTCCGCAGACTCCTGTTGCTCAGTGGAAACAGCATCCTGAATGCTAACAGGCTAACGGCTTCAGAAGGCTAAACAAATCTAGAGGTCCTTTTCTTGTTGGAAAGAGGTTAGGCAGACAACCGCTTTTTGTTAAAGAAATGAAAGATGTGAAGAATAAACCTAAACCACAAAGGTGAAAGAATAAAACAGCAACAATTTTGATGCCAGTAGGCAAAAACGGAGAGAACAGACTTTATTATCAGTTGTCCTTCTTCACTGTACATTATGATGTTGGGAAGCGAAATACTTGATAGAGCTGAAAGAAAGATGTTCTCTCCGGATGAGTGTGCCGTGCAGTACACCGTGGGCATAATCCTTTGGCATCCAGACTTTGTGGTGGGGTGGGGCGCGGAGGGGCAGGATTAATCAGAGGCTCAGCTCCATCGTCCCACAACCTCAGAACTGGGGCATGAATGACCCGCCCCCCCGCCGCCGCCATGCAGCCATTGTGGAAAGAGCCATGCCAGCAGCCTCTTCAAGGCCGCACACTGGCCCTGGAGAGCGGGGAAAGGGGAGTCCTGGGGCAGGGAGGGGGAGCGTGGAGGCAGAGGCTTCCATGAGGTCCTCAGCCTGCTCCTTCCCCCTGCCCCCGCTCAATCTGGCATTTCACTCCCTGGCGGAAAATGGCCATTTCGGTGAAATGCGCAGCATGGAGTACAGCAGCAGCAGCAGCAACCTGCCCTGCCCATTGCGTTCCCATGTGCCTCTGCCTTGGAGGCCCGCAGGCCCGCAGGACAGAGGCCTTGGACATCCCAAGTGTGCCTCACACAGGAGAGGAAACAAGGATGCAGGCACTAGACCGTTTTGCCTGAACTCTTTTCATACGTGGCGAAGAAATTGATTATTTTCTTGCTCTAAGTACTCAGTATTTTCCTCAAAGAAATGTGTCAGTTACTGAAACAGTAAGCAGAATGTCAAAGTAAACCAAGGACTCATCCAGACATGTCCTTTCTTCCCATTTCCCACAAAAATGCCTTGGAATTCCTGGTGAAAGGTCTGAAGGAGCAACATTAGAGCTGCCATCCTGGGCATGTTTGTATCTGCCAGTAGGCAAGCTTGCTTGCTTTATTTATTTGTAAGATTTATAGTCCACCCTTTTCTTTTTTAAAGTACTCAAAGTGGCCTATATCATTCTCCCTCTCCTGTTCTCAAACTCATCCTCTCAATGACAACCCTGTGAGAGTCTATAACTGGCCCAAAGTCACCCAGTTGGTGCCATGGCTGAGTGGGGACCCGAATCCAGATCGCCTGAGGCCCAGTCCTGCACTCTTAACAACTACACCACTCCGGCTCTCTCTTTACATACGCACAATAATCCTGAGCAGCAGCAATAGGAAACTGCACTTTTAACATAAAATATATTAATCAGTTTGGGAGAATACATAGGCAACTTTCATCTAACTCAATCAGCCTGGGTTAAAACTGTATGGTTTTCAAAAGCAGAGAGCCATGCTGGAGAAATTGCCAGTCACAGGTCTGGAAATTATGTGCATGTTCTTTTAAAACAGCAAATCATCAGTGGGGGGAAAGAGATGTTTAAATTGTGCTTTCAATGCATTTGTTTCAATATCATGTTTTACTTATGTTTTTGTGTCACACATGAATTTATCATTAGGCTGCCTGAATGCCTTTTTGGGGGGGCGGGGGTTGCAAAGGCAGCATCAGGGAGTGCCAACCGGATCTTTTATGGTAAGGGAATTGGGTGGCTTTTACTTTTACATCGTGCTAAGGCCCAGTTCCAGATCAGGCCCCCTGTTCTTTGCATTGGAAGATAAGCTCCTACTTGTGCCCGCTCAGCATGCACTCAAATTCCTGAGCAAAGAAGGACCTTTGCATCTGGCGCAGAACTGTAGGACTTTGAATGCTGCCTGGAAATAATGAAGCTTGGCCAGATGGAGCAAAATAGGAATATTTTGCAGAAACTAACTAGGCTGCTCCATGTAGCTTTTTGGAGGCCGTCCCATGGAAAGAGTTTCAGTAACCCAGTCGGAATGTGACCGCGGTTTGTTGAGGAAGGTCATAGCAAAACTACTCCTGCCATGGTCTCCACTTGAGCTTTCAGGAGCAAGGCTCACTTTGGAAGCATTCCCAAATGAGGGGGCCCGAAATTCCAAGCAAAATAACGCCCCACCCGGAACAGGACAGATCAGCCCCACACAGATGTTCAGCCTGCTCCTATCAGGGCTAAAAGTGGGGAACTCCAACTTGCCCGTCTCCACCTGCTCAGTCCCTTGTGTATTGAGGGCAAGGGCCAACAGGAGTTCCTACTTATGCCCAGGCTTAACTTATCAGGGTTTCCCACTGTGTGTCATGAGAGCGTCTACTTGTGTTCCAGGGAAAACAAGTGGACTCTCCGCTCTCCCTGGTCAACAAGGGAAGGCTGAGGACTGGAGAAAATTGGGGGCAGGGCTTGCATGCATGCCTGCATCCCCCCCCCCCCCATTTTCATGCTCAGGAAGACAGTGCCTGCAGAAGGCTGGCAAGTCCTGCTCTGCGTGGAACTGCTCTGGGGTCACTAGCTCTCTAGGTCAGCTGAATCTTGCCTGGGTGAAGCATCTCTTATGAGTCTGTTGGTGCTTAGCATCTGCTCCACCAACTAGCTCTAGATCAACATAAAACGAAAAATGACATTTATCAGCCATCATAAGACAAGGCAACTAACAAGATATAATTCTCAAACCGGGATGTTCCTATTTAAAGCAAAGAACATTTTTTTTTAATTTAAAAAAATGAATTAAGTTTATTTTAATTAATTAAAATTAGCCACTTTTTAAGGGACCTCTTCTGCCTGATTTATTGTCACAGTGGAAAACTTCTCTGCACATTCTGCAGATTCTGAGCATGTGCCCTTGCCAGTGCATGTGAGGTCACTGATATTGTCAAGGGCAATCTTTGTCAGTTATTGAAATGAGAACTAATTTGACCTAATCTGACATGACAGACAAAATAGTTCATCGGTGAAATAAGCCAACCCCAGAAGCTGGTGCTAAAGAGGAGAAGTGGGAATGCATCAGCATGAAATCTGTGTGCAGCCTTTAAAAATGCTGGCTTGTAAGGGAAGTCTTTTTCTTCTTGCCAGATGATAGGTTACAGGCCCAAAGTCTGATGAACAAAAGAAGCACAAAGGCAGAAGACATTCGAGTAACTGTTGTCCATGTGGATCCCAGCGCCCTTTGTTGGTAGTTACTATTGTCAGCCAGAACATTTTGAGATGGCAGCGCACTGGGGAAGACCCTAACTCAGAGTTATTGCACACAGAGAGGGTCCCTGTTTCAACCCCTGCCATCACCTGGTATGGTGCATGTGTGAGACGCACCTGCCTGAAATGCTGGAGAGCCTGACCTGTGAGGAAGCAACTTCCCATCAGATCCCATTAGATATCCAAAAAGATTACATTCAAAGTGCCACAGTACACACAATGACAGCAGGAATACCTGACAAATAACACTGACATCAAGGAGCATTTCCACAAAAAGCTGGAAACATCCTGATAATACCTCTGCTTGAGAAACGGTCTTACATCTTGTCCCTTCTCCCAGAGCACCCTGGATTATGTTTGGTGACAGCCCGGCGTGCCCCCACAGATCTCTTGCATTTGCACTTACATCCTCAAGCAACTCAGGACCTAACGGTTTGCCAGCATACGCAGAGCTAAGCCAAGAAACTGCAACTGGTACCGATGGTGCGCATGAGGCAGCTGCTTGCTCACTTGGAGACCGTTTTCTCCGAGCGAGCGAGCGAACCGCTGCCTCCCCGCGCTTGGGGTGAGGTGGGCACATGTGTGGGCGCACCCACAGCAGGGCCAAATGGGCGTGGCGGGCCAGATAAATGGGCATGGCGGGCCGGATCCGGTCCCTGGGCCGTAGTTTGAGGACCCATGATCTAGAGAGTGTCATGCTAGAGCATGGACATGAATTCACATCTCTTCAGGACAAATCCAACACTTGGTCCAGCACAACTCTGGTTAATTCTAGTTAGTTAGTTTATTATACCACTCCAGAGCCAAAGCTCTCTGGGCAGTTTACACAGTGTGAAAACCTTTAAAATATAAATATAATATAATAAATGAAAATATGAATATAATAAATAGTATAGAACTGTTTGCATAAAAAACAGACAGCACATGTACACACGCACGTGGACTGAGCTTCGAGCCTTGGGTGGATGTCCATTTATGAATGATGGACTGCACTTTTCTTGGTAGGTTAGGCATGATTCAGATTCTTTGTTGGAGCTACTGCACATTTTTATAGGGGGTGTCACATGTAGTTTTTGATTTCTTTTTAAAAGATTGAATTAAAAGGAAATAATCAGGCACTAAAATCACTAGACAAATGTTTTTGAGCAGATGCCTGTTCTGGCAACTAAGCTATTATCTGACCCAGCAGTGATTGCAATACATATGTGAACATTATGCTTAATGAAATTTCTCTCATGTTTTGAAGCTAGAAAATGTTTGGATCAAGTAGCAGTGCAGGACTCAGCCCATGAATATGAGAAGATGCTGATAGGATTATGTGTTGTCATCTTGGGTATTTTAAAAAATCTACCACTGGGCATGCTGTATTGTATCTGCTATTTTATGCTTTTCGTATTATCATCTAGACAGATTCGTGTATTATGCATTAGATCCATTCTCCCTCCTGCTTCATAGGGTGTAATTCACAATAGCAGTGCAATAATCCGATCACAGCTCTGATGCACCTAGGAAACAGTGCGATGCACATCTGCTTCTCTCTCCTTTTCTCCTTCCCCTTTCCACTCATCTGTCTGTGATAACTGACCATATAAAGAGAAAGAGGTTAAAATAATCTCACCCCAATCACTGCTGAGCGAGTCGGATTGTCTGTACTTTCCCTGCAATTGTCTATCTCACCTGTGAAGAATGAAGATGTTCTGCAAAGGGCGAGTGCTGCGTGCCATGCTCTTGAGTTATGGGTCATGAAAAAAACAGAGCGCTTGCCCTAGGGACATGAGCTATCCCACATGTAATATATTTTCCAAAAGTGCAGTGTGCTCATAATTCGTGGATGTCTGTAAACTCAGAATTATTGCTGCTGCTTCAGTTTGGTTCAGGATTTCTAAGCAAACTCATAATGTCTCTGTAAAATATCCATCTCGGTGACTGTACCTACGGCTCTCTCTCATGCTCTGGGCACTTCTGCCATAGGTCATGTGGGCAGTTAATCACACAAATAACCAAACAGCTGCTAATAAACTACCTATCTGTGGTCCGAGGATGCCCTCCATTACCAGAGCACCGTGTGCCTGCCCTGCCGTCAGAAAAGCGCTGGCACTGCAATTGGGAGGCAGCGGCCTCAGGCAAAGGCTGGCGAAATGACCTCGCCAAGTAAGCCCGGGCAGCTTCCAGCGGAGCCATAATGCAGCACTTGGCATGCAAATGCCCAGGGAAGACATTCTATCACTCTGAATGGAACTTTAGAGAAATTATCCATTCATAAAATAAGCAAACACCTGCCATTATCCAAGGGAGTCTCACACATGCCCAGATTAGGAGATTCTCACTTCCCTGCCTCCCTAAATTTTTAGCCTGCTTATGCAAGGACCCTTGAGGTCATTCTAACGGCTGGTTTTCAAGTTAGAATCAGTAGGGTAACTGAGATCAGAATCCTGAACAAGATCAGGGGCTCTTCAACCCTTTGGTAAGAGATTATGTAAACAAGAGGCAGACTTGTTCTCCCGGGTGTCCGCAGCACATCATTTTACAGAAACATGCTGCCAATTCGAGTGTTAAAAATTACTCTGATTTGCTCAAACAACTGCTCACACAAGTCATTTCCATGCAAGCAGTGGACTATCAGAAAAGCACTCAGCAGCTGCATAGAAGTACCTTCTGTAAATAAAGAACTCACCTAAAGGAAATGGAAATCCCTACGTGGAAGCTCATACCACTCAGGTGAGGACAACATTCATCTGTGGAAATGCACAAGATGTCAGAGCTCTGTGAATTCTGGCATGAATTCTAATAACAAATTTAATTACCAAAACCACTTTTGGTTTGAGACTGCAGTGAAGGTTATATCATGTTGGCTCAAGCTCTACAAAGCTAGGAGATGGTTGCCTTAACAGATAGGCCTTGTAACGTTCTGCAGGATCACAAACTGTGTTCACTTAGCAGCAACAAATGGGCTTGGGTAAACTCACAGGAAGTTTCTTCTAGGCATGCATTGATGCCCACAGGCTTCACTGTGCAATACAGGACCAGGATCACGTGCGGCCTCTTTGCTGGTCCCAGGCACACCATCTTCCGCATCTGTATGTGGGCCTGAAAAAACAAAAGCAGTGTGAGCATATGAAAGGTAAGAAAGCAAGCACAGTCAGTGGCATCGCGCAGCATCCTCACTGCAGAAAGAAAGCATGTATTCTAGAATGTAAAAAGGAATAGATTGTCTGGTGATTTGTAGCTTGGCGGTCTAAGTACAATTTTCAGTTCCTTTTAACCTGCTGTATTCATGGCGATTTTTATGGGATAGTTTTGAAATTCTGCACTATTGTGGGCCTCATGGGTAGACCATGCATGCCAAACTTCATGATATGGACAACCGGGTAGCATATTTGTAAGCAGTGTAATGATGAGCTTTAGAATGGCAGAAGGCTCTCCTCTCTCTCTCTCTCTCTCTCTCTCTCTCTCTCACACACACACACACACACAGAGAGAGAGACCTTAATTAAAGGGGGAGTCCTGTGCTCTTTCGTTAAGTGTTGGCCACTGCTGTGGAAATGGACATCATTTGCATTTCTCTGCAGTTGTTTAGCCAGAGCAAGGACTGTGCCAGACCGAAATCCTTTAACCTGCTTTTGCACCTGCACGCTCTTCTTCACCCTTCATATTTAGAAATATGAAGCCCATCACTTTGACCTGAAGTCCATCACTTTAAACTGCTCAAATTTGAGGTTTGAATTTCAGTGGGCAGGGGGTTGTGACAATATCAGGAGAGGGTTGTTGCCAGTTGTCTGTTACTCTGTTGCTAATCCCAGCCTGGCCAGGTGCATGGCCTGCAGGTAAGGTGTGGGGTGCTGCTGAATACCAGATCTCTTTGTTGCAAATTATCTTGTTAGCTAAGCTGCCATGAACTTTCCCTCTGTGTGTGTGTGTGTACTAAGGACAGAGCTTAATCCAGTTACACTCATACTTATTTCTCCACACAGCCATCACAGGACAAGGACACCAGAGAAGGTCAAGCAAAATCCATCAAGAGTTTGGTGTGTCGAGCTGTGAGTAAGGAATGTGGGGTGTGCCTTTGGGAGCACCAGGATGCCATTCAATGAAAGGAGGGTCAGTGTAGACCTGGCCTAGGAGAGTGACCCATGGGGTCGGGCCCTGCGTCTGTGGCCCGAACTTGGGATTGCATGAGGGAACATGGGATGCAAAGTAAAGAAGAGAACTCGGGCAAGGGAGCCAAATAGAAGTGAAAGAAATAAACAAAAACAAAATAAAGGTGGGTTCTATTATCCTGACAGGCTGTTTTCTGAAGCAGAGACGTATCAGGAAAGGAAATTCTGTCACAAGTGCTACCAGTGTTGCTACGTTTTCCATATCAGGAGGTTCCCATATATTGTGCATGAGGAAGAGTGCCTGCTAGCTCATGAATAGCCTCTCTGAGGAACCTGCTAGCAGAAGAGCAGTGCCACTGGTGTGGAACTGCAATATTTCTAGCTTGAATGCGTAGCGGCGACACAATCTGTTGTAAGAGTTGTGAGAGCTTTGACAGGAGCATGAGCACACCTGGGACCTGGGGAACATCTGGTGGAAGAGTTCGTGCTTAAAAAAAAAAATAGCCCTGCGATGACTTCAAAGCAGCATCTGTGTAGCGTGCGACACGCTGCTAGTCAGGGCCGAGGGGAGGAAAAGAACAGGCGGCACAGGCCCTCTTATACCGAAAGAATTTGTTTGGATCTAGGTCAGCAGGGACTGAGGAGAGGAGAGGAGAGGAGAGGAGAGGAGAGGAGAGGAGAGGAGAGGAGAGGAGAGGAGGGATGCAGATTAATTTTAAAGGAGACTGAAATGGCCAGGTTCCGCCATGTGGGTACCAATCCCACCAAATGGCTGAAGCACTCTGGCCAGGTCGCAAGCGTTTAAACCATATACAGAACAAGATGAAATATAACATAAAAGGCTATATAAAATAAAAATAAGAACCATACTAAAACTGAGCAGCTGTGCTCTCTTTCTCTCTTCACTTACTTTATTGAAAATGCACTGCAGCTGAGATGATATGCAAGTTCTCATTGTCCCATGAGCCCCTCCCAAACACCATGTGTGTGTGAAGGGGCAATGTGTGCAGAAGGGGGTGGCCAAGACCCACCCCCTGGCTGTGCCTCCACCACCATCCATGCACCAGTGCGGCCATAAGCAGTAGGGGCTCCCAGCGGTGCAGAGTGCTGGCAAGCGGGCTGCCCGGGGTCCTGCAACCCTTCGCTGTGCGCAGGTGGGGCGAGGGGGGGGCGGCATGCTCTGCAGCAGCTGGGCTGGAGCCACTTCCTCTCTCCGCTCTCCTATCATGTGAGTGATGTGGGAAGAGGCCTTTAAAGTGATAATTGTCAAGGGTGTTTCAGGACTGGCAGACTGCATGCCACAGGGTCATCCTCGGCTTCCAGACAAACACACGTTCTGTTTCAACCAAAGATTGCATACAGAACTCTCTCATGCCGTGCCCGCTCCCTTCTCTGGCCAGAAGCAGTGAGCGGGTGTTGCCCTTAAGGGCTCCCTGGTTTCTCCCAGGAAGCACAACCCACAAGGCTGAATCCTGCCATCCTTTTCTAGCGCTACAAACTAAGTGTTGAACACATGTGAATTAGTCCGCAGAATCAATGGGCAGCGCAGACACGTTTTATCAGGAAACTAGGATGATCTCTTTGGAGTTTTAGAAAGGTTTGCATAAACATTTTTCTTAGACAATCAAGCAAACTAAACTTTCCACCCTGTCAAGGGCAACTGACTCCTCAATCTTGCCCTAGGAATAAAGCAAAAGTGGAACAGGTTGAATTGCCCTAGGCCTATAACCAGCTACAGCTTTCCAGTTGTGGTGAAACTTTCCAGCTATGAAAGACAGCCCGAAGAGGTTATTGGCAGGCTGCCATTCCAAGGTAAATTCTGCATGGTGCATTGGTAGCACCAGCAAAAAATACCGAGGAGGATTCCAAAAGGTTCTCTGCAAACTTGGAGAAGGGCATCAAAAGAGCAAATGCAATTTAGTTGTAAAGTAATGCATGTTGGGTCAAAAACAAAGTCCCACTTCAAGTGTAGGTTGGTGGGATCTCAGTGCTCCAGCACTGACTGGTCAAGAGAGAGACCTTGGGGTTGTGGTGGGCAGCTGAGTGAAAATGTCAGTTCAATCAGCACCTGCTGTGAAAAAAGCAAACTCTGTGTTGGGCAGGACTGGGCAAGGACCTGGAAGTAAAACTCCCAAATGCGTACGCCTCTTACACAAATCCTTGGTGTGAATGCACTTCGCATATTGCTGGTCACCAGACCTGAAAAAACGGCATTATTGATTTGGAAAAAGTGCAGAGAGGGGCAACTAAAACGATGATGGGCTTAGAACAACTCTGACAAGAGGAATGGTTACAACAACAGGAGTTGTTTAGTTTAGAAAAAAGGCAAGTAAGGAGAGGCTTGACAGGGTGCTTCCAATTATGCATGGCATGGAGAAAGTGAAGGAGGAGATATTCTTCTCCCTTTCCCATGATACTAGACCCTGGAGTCATATCCCATGAAGCTGACTGGAGGGAGAATCAGAGCAGAGAAAAGGAAGCACTTCATCCCACAGCATGGTAAACTAGCTTATTCACACCCATAAGAGGCAGTGATGGACACCAATTTGGACAGCTGTGAAGGGGACGCGGCAGATTCATGGAGGAGAAGGCTATCCGCAGGTGCTAGCCTTACAGGCTGTGGGCGGCATCTGCTACCAGACAGTATGATTGCATGCACTAGTTGCTGAGGAGCTTGGGCAGGTGGAGGCCTTGTACCCCTTCTGCTTGAGGGGTCCTGCAGGCACCTGGTTTGCCACTGCGTGAATGGAGTGCTGGACTGCATGGACCATTGGCCTGATCCAGCAGGGCTACTGTCATCTTCTTACGAACAGGATAACATTCGGGAAGGCATGTCTTTCCATCAAGTAGCTACAGTGGCCTGGAACAGAAAATGGTGCGTGCAGAAGTATTTCTCCCTCTCCCATCTCAAGCTTTTGTCATTAATGTACCATTTTATCAGCTCTTCAAAGACAGGTATATCATTTGCAAACCAGACACATGCTTGTCCTGTATGCCACTAGGAAGAATTCATGCCTGACCTCAGTTCTGATTGCACCTATGAGCCAAACATTACAGTTAGCGATCAGAACTGACAGCGAAAAGACTGACAAACACACTTGAGGCACAACTTTCTTCTGAGATGAGTCCATGGGAAAATGGCCTTCCTAAACTCGGCAGATTGTGTCTACTTATTTGAATGAGAAGACTGTCCCCAGAAGTTGGGCTGCATTGCTTCCTGTTTGGCATCCACATCTCCTTGCCTGTCCGCCCCTAAAGAACGATGGGGCCACTGAGGCCTTGCTGTGGTTCAGCGCAGGCAGGCAGAGGAGTGGCGAAGAGCTTGCATGCCTCACATGGGGAAGGGAGGGAGGAGAGGAAGAGGCAGGAGCCCAAAGCGGCCATGTGACGGAAGTGCCATCATAGCTGTGGCCATTTTTCGAAGGGGAGGGGGGTGCAGTGGCATTTCAAGGAGGAGAGCAAAGTAACTTTGTGAGCAGAGTCAGGAAGCTGCTGGCTAATTGTGCTGCCTACCTATTCAAAAGTTTAGAAACACAGAATCCCAGAAGAGTGTGGTTGGAAGGGGTCAGTAAGTCCATAAGGTCCACCCCCTGTTTTATAAGTTTTATAAAAGTATTTATGAAAGTAGAGGTGACAGCTTGGTGAATATAAAGGTAAGTTAACTCACAGCACCCAATTCTTGGTGGTGGGATGCATCTCTGCAGGGAAAGGTAGGGCTTCCTCTTACCCATCCCATGAGATGAAGGTGGAGGAAAGCTACAGCCACAGCCTTTTGAAGTCCTCTGCATAAGCCTGGTGCTTCCTGTCTCTCGCAGCTGGACTTACAAACATGTCTAGGTGTTCTGTTCCAAGCCCCTCGTGCACCGAGAATCCCAGGCTTGGAAGAGGCTTGAGGGCCATGGCCAGGGCAGGGCTGAGCTTCCCAGGCGCTCTGCCTGGGGTTCATGTCTGGGTGAGCACCTGCATGAAGTGCTTGCCTTTTGTGTCTGGCAAGAGGCACAGATGGGGCATGTTGCTGCCCTGGCTGATGCAGGTGGTCTCCCCAGGATGATCCTATTGGAGAACCTCACTAGGCAGGGCCACCGGGGCCACCTTTGGCCTGTCCCATCATCTCAGTGGCCTAACGTGTAGCAGGCCGTCAGGACAACACTCTTTCCTGAGCAATGGACAGTCTCTGCCCCTTTTGTACGTGGAGGTGGGGCATCGTATAAGGATTTCTTTGCAAATAAAAAGAGGGCGTCTGGCTGAATGGTGGCAAATGTTAAACGGAATGCATAGCAATTACTGACGGTTAACGCTGGCCCAGTTAATAAAGCTGCAATTAGATCTCATGGTGGAGCTATAAAGTGGATTTGAGAAATAGGGATTGAACCAGCTGCTTACTGCATATGTGATGGACAACTTGTGCTGACTGCTTAATTGATGAGGCCATACAATTGCCCACCAGGCTGTATTCCTTGGCTTTTCGTGGCACGGGCAGCAACCCAGGTACGTAATTAAACTGTCTACAAGAACGGGGAAAGGAAAACTCCTTTAAGTTACCCATTGTAGAATCCAGCAGAATTTTACAGATTCCTTCAGTGCCATTTTGCAATTGTTCTGAGATTCTAACCCTGTTGTGGCTGTCTCTGCTTGAATGCCAGTCAGATCTCTGGATTTCTGGAACTCAGAATGAATTTTGGGCATGTCCTGGAACCAGGGGGTGGGAGGAAGACTGAAGACACACACAGAATAAATACTCTTTTTACAAGCACCATTTATTAAGTGCAATTTCACCCTGACATTATTGTGCAACTGCAAAGAACAGTGTTGTTGAATTTACCATATTTTTTGCTCTATAAGACTCACTTTTTTCTCCCTCAAAAGTAAGAGGAAATGTCTGTGCGTCTTATGGAGCGAATATGTGTGTGCAGTAAGTCTGTCAGGTATGCAGCTCATGGGGAAGTGATGGGGAATGTGCCTGTGATTATGTGCCCATTTGGTTCAGAATATTTTTCTTCTTGTTTCCCTCCTCTAAAAACTAGGTGCGTCTTATGGTCAGGCATGTCTTATAGAGCGAAAAATACGGTAAATGTTTAAATTTACTTTTGATGTTCTACAGCAGCCATACTAATAAAAGGGAATAAGTGTCCACCAGCTCCAAATGCAGATTAGAAACAAAAGATGTCATCCATTGTGTGTGTGTGTACTTAGAAATAGTAATTCCTAAGTTGGAAACATCAGAATGAAAATGTATCTGAAGACCTTTCCCATCCATACCACAAAAATGTTTAATTTGACAAGTTTTATGGAGGCGACTTTTGTCCAGACTTTTCAAATAAATACCATGTGTTGACTTTGCAGCTATTTATGCCTGTTCCCATCCTACTGGTGTGAAACTGAACATCTGCCAGAAAATACAGTATCCTTTATTGATGAAGGTATGGTTCAGCGGGATCACAAATTGTACTGCCTAAAAACTTCTCCACAATGGCATTTCTCCTTCTGAACTGGTAGGCGTAGCTCTGGATTCAAAGCAGTTCGAGCCAGGGCTGGTATGCCGTTTTCTTTGTTGGTTAGTTACTTTTCCATTCTATACTCTGATACAGTGATTACAATATTGTATTTAAAATATACTTTGACTTAATGCTAATGAGTGCAGTTCTGAACTTCAAAGAGGCATACAGCTTAAGCAAGGAAACCATTTCAACTACTTTTGCCTCTGATGCATGCAGGATATTTGCTTCACTTGACATGTTCATCTTTTCACCAAGCCACTTGATCGTCTGCCCCCTTACCAAGCTCTGACTCGTGCACCGGATGTGCATACCGTGTGCCAATGCTACAGACAGCAAAGATGCCGCTGCAAGACCCCCCACGCCAACCTTACTTCAGGTAAGATCCACGTGTGCAAGCACGCATCTGCCACGCAGATAATTCCACGCCACTGCTGATCGAAGAGGCCCATTGAGGAATCTATGAACTAGAGCAGTGCAGGCAGTAACCAGTGGATTAGCGTTCAGCCAGTGGACTTGCTGTAGTAAATAGATGCACAAATAACTGCATGTGTTTATTCTACCCAGTGGTGAATTTTGAAGCGTGGGCACTCATAGAAACAGTCCCCAGAGCCAAGCCTGCGAGGAAAGACCAAAAATGCGCCTCAACAAACAGTTCTAGCAGTTCTGTCTGGCCCAGGTTCTTTTATATGGTGCTTAAACCTTAATCGTCCATTCAAGACCAAGCCACACTGAAATACTTTGTACTGCGGCGGAAACAGATCGCAGCAATATGCAGTTCCTGGGGAAATCCGTCTCACGAGAGTCTGAAGTGCCTGGGCCTGCCTAATCGTAGAAACTAAGCAAGGTCAGGTCTGGTGGAAATCTGGATGGGTGACTTGAGTCCTGCACTGAACAGACAGTTGAACCTGATGGCCTTCAAGTCACCTTCCAAGTCTATGATTTCGCTTATCATATATAAGAGCACAACTAAGCTCAGACTGAGCAGGGGATTTCAGGGAGGGGCGGTTGATGGCATCAGCAGACCTGCTAATCACAAAGGACCATTGCTGTGTCCCCATGAGCCCTGACTCCACTACAATGTATCATAGCCAAAACGGCTCTATGAAGATGATGATAAAAGGTAAAGGTAAAGATTTCCCCTTGACGTTACGTCCAGTCATGCCTGACTCTAGGGGGCGGTGCTCATCTCCGTTTCCTAGCTGAGGGAGCCAGTGTCTGTCCACAGACAGTCTCCGTGGTCGTGTGGCCGGCATGACTAAACACCGAAGTGCACGGAACGCTGTTACCTGCCCACTGAAGTGGTACCTTTTTATCTACTTGCATTTGCATGCTTTCAAACTGCAAGGTTGGCAGGAGCTGGGACGGCGCACGGGAGCTCACCCCGTGTGCAGATTCGAACCGGTGACCTTTCGATCAACCAGCCCAGCAGCACAGCGGTTTAAACCACTGCGCCACCTGCAGTCCCGAAGATGATGATATAGCCACACAGTTATAACCCCAGTTAAACCAAATGGGCCAGTGTGAAGCAGCTTTTAAGAAGTGCTCAGTTTTCCAGTGACAGTGTCATGCTAGTGCTTAGTCTCCATGGTGTGACTCCTAAGATAAGTAAAGTTTAAAATTTCACGGAAGGAAGGTGTTCCATCCCCCTCCTCTCCTTTCCCTGCAATTCTTCCAGAAAAGTCTCTCTGGAAGGTCAGTGGGGTCCCCCTGGCTCTGACCCATGTGGCCTGTGGGGGCTGTGAGCTGTGAGACTAGAATGAGAAACCCTCCTTCCCTGAATTTCCTTGCATCAACCCATCTTAGGAACCAGTAGCTGCTTCTCAAAACTTCTGCCCTGTCATCACTTGAAAATCTGCCTTGTAGTTTTGTTTCAACATACTTGGGAAAAGAGGTGTTATTATGCTCACTTAAGGAAATGAGGCTGCCAGTTTTCCCAGCAGATGATCTGGCTGTCTGCTCTGGTGTAGCATTACTCATTAAAAGCACAGGCGCATCGGGCCATCTGTAGCAACAGGGCTAATCGATGGATGTGAAAAGTGAGAATCAAACGCCTGCTCGCATAAACCCTCCAGTGCTGAGGGGCTGGGAGAACCCTGTTGAGATCCCTTTTCCCACTCACTCTTCTTCACCTGGCAATAAAACCAGCCATGAATCCAAATATAATACTCATTTCTTTGACTGAGAATCCCATAGAAGTACTGTAGAACAGCCCCTTTTTCTTCCTCCGGTGGGTGTGGGGATTTGTGTTTGTGTGGAGAGGGGGGATAGAAAAAAGAAGATGAAATGAAAAACCACAGCAGTACTTTCCAACAGAATCATAATTAAGAATCTGGCTCCGTGATGATACCAGATCACAGTGAAATATTTGAGTTGAATGTTTTCTTAGGAGGCTGCATGGAAAGAACTGAAACGGATGGGTAGCCATGCATGCAGCCACCCAGTTATTTCATTACCTTTTTGAAAACAAAATAATTGATTCAGGAAAAAGAACCTGAATCAAAAATATGCCAGTACTTTAACATCATCCCCGTTGACTGATCAGAACGGAACAACAGAGGTGTCCTCACAGCTACTTCTCGGGGTGAAAAGCACCTCCTGGTTCCTACGTGGGTTCCACTCGAGCAGCAGTGGAAGGTGGAATAGCAGCTGGAACACCTGGGGGCAGGGGGAAACATCTGCCTCTCTGCTCCCCTATCACTGCTGCTCTGGGAGAGCCTCTTCTGTTGATTGCAGTGTGGCCCGGGTTGGGAGGGGAGCCTCGCCAATCTTCTCATGCACTGGAGGAAAGCGTGGGCGGGGGGTTGGCGCCCACTTAGGCTGATGGAGCAGAGGTAGGGCAGCCGATGCAGACAGAAAGAAAACATGTTGTAAAAATGGAGAAAAGGCGGCAAGGGATTGAGTGCTACTGGGGCACATGCAACGGCTTCTGCTTGGCTAACAGATAGCCTGGGAAAGCTGCTATACGCTGTAAGTCGTTTTGCTCTTCTGGCCCTTCTGCCAGAGTTCCTTCAGAGCTGGCAAAGGTGCAGACATGGTATTAAATAGCACTGTGTGAAATGTATGGAGGTGGCTGGGAACTTCAGTTACTGGGATGGCAAGGAAAGAAATCTTAATATCACTCCCTATTTTACCGTTTTTATCTTGTTTTATTCTTGTAGCCTCTCTGGCTGCGTGAGCTTTCTGAAAAACCATGTTAGAGAAGCAAAGTTTCACAAGAAGGCCCCAAGTGTCTACACAACTTTTCTTACCCAAGTGGAGACTTGGTGAGCAATTTCCATCTGCAAGATTCCACTGTAGCTGATATTCACGTACGGTGAAGGGAATCCAGAACAAAACAGTCTTCTTTTGGTGCGACAATGAGACTGTGATGTGTATAATAAATGGTGAATCTTCCTGCTCAGCGCCAGTAATGAAGTTAGTGAGGTGTCTCATGTTGTTTCGCTTCATTTCGTTTTGTCCTGTCTAGAACGTATCGTTCTTGGCATGGCATGCTCTGAGTCTGGAAAGCAGCCTACCGGTTGCCCTGCCTTTACTTCAGTTGCACAGGTTCTGGGAGGCCAAGAGGAGCCCTACGAGGGTCCACTGGGACCTGTGCAGCCTTGGTAGACAAACCTGGCCCAGAGCGTCCTCCAGTCTTGGGCCCAGCCACAGGCATCTCCTGTGAAAGCTCTGAGCATTCATTCAACTTCCAACAGGAGTGAGGGTTGGTGATAGGTGGCTCGTTCCTGCCGGGGATGCTTTAAGTGCCTCGTTTTCCTCCCACATGGCAGTTTTGGCTCTCAGAATCATCCGTGGTGAGTACGCAGCCTTCAAAGGGAAGGCCACCGGTTTTGCAATCCAGGAGTCGCGGAGGCGAAGTGACAAACGGTGCCCAGTTTCAATGGAGGGTAGCAGTGTTCTCTTCGCCCTGTAAGGGGAAGGTGTTCTGTGCAGCCTGCCTGCTGGCGTTTTCTGGGACAGGGCACACAGGCACGCAGGCACCTAAGCTGAGGTAGACGTCTGGGAAGAGCACTCACGCCTCAGGCCTTTCCATTCCGAGACTGAAAAGCAGGGCAGCAGGTCATGGAGCGAGGCTGCAAGCAATGGAGAGAGGGCAGCGATGCCCCTGACAGAGCGTCCTCCTGGATTGTACGTCTGCTGCTTAATCATGCAGATGGTCTGCCATCGATGCAATTCCAGTCTGGGAGTGTGTGTGTTTTCCCACCAGAGGAATGATCAGCCCGTGCATAGCACACTGGCAATGATGGGCATGGAGGAGAGGAAAAGCATGGGCAGGTGCAATTCCAGAGCCATCAAGGGACGCCTAAGAATGAAGGAGAAGTGCTCCAAAGTCTGGCCAGCACAAGCACTCCAACTCACGGCGAACACTGTGCTATCTCAAAATAGCTAGTTGTTCCGTGTTGCCTGCTTAGGAGCCGTGGATCTGTGATCACACAGTCAGGTACTGGACAGAGAGGTGTGCGGTTGCCAATGGACAAAGCATGAGTAGAGCATCAGTTACTCAGCAGGCATCCATTCAAGAGGGATCAGGCGGTGAGATGGGATGTGCAGAACAAGGAGCAGCATCCCAGGTGACAAAGAACTTGCTGGGATGCCTGGGCTGCAGCAGGTGCCAGGGGCCTCAACCGAATCTCACGTCTTCTGAGGGAGGGGGAGATGCCTGCCTTTCCCCAGAGGATGGGACCTACACTTAAAGCAATGTGACCACTGGCATTCCAGGTAAGATGAGGTGGGAAGAATGACGAGTAAAGCTGACCTTTCCTATTGCAGGTAGAAATTAAAGGAAGGAGGGAGGGAGATCCAGAGAAATGGACTGGTGCTGAAACGTTCTGTCTGGAACATTGTCTGCATTCATTCATTCATTCATTCATTCATTCGGGTGCTAAATTGTCAGGCCGGTGCCCCCGAGGTGACTGAAATGAGGAAGGATGGTGCAGCTGGTACAGCAGAGGCCTTTTGGATCAGTTGGCAACCCAAGTCTATCACTGCTGGAAGACCTCCAAAGCGGGAAAGAGGCGTTAGTCACTGCCAGGAAAGGACAAAGGAAGACATAAGTAATCCGACATCCGCGCAAGAGGAGGCTGTGCCGCATTTCCTGGGACGGGGCGGCTGCGCTGGCGCCATTAGCATGGAGGGAGCGCCAAGGGCGGCTGCAGTCATACTTCAGGGCTCCTTGCCAGCTTCCGTGGCCGAAATGCCACAAGCGGATGGCAGCCCCTCTGTAGTCCGCGTTTCTATGCCATAACATTTCTATACCATACATCTCTATACCATAACAAATTAGCCTAATGGCTCTCAGGATGGTTTTCAGTTTAAAATAAACAACAGCAACCAAATGACAATGAATGATTCATTACTATAATGATCCATAAAGTGATCAGCAATTACAATAAGGTAAAAAGACAATAAAACTAAATAAGTAAAACGAACACATTCAATAAGCAAATAAAACCAATTAATCCAATTAATCAATTCCACATTAATTCAACACTCAGGTTTAGATCCTGCATGCTTTGAGACTGACAATGGCATTTACTCGCGTGGTTCCTTGCCACACAAACCTAACTAGAGCTAGAGTACTGTGTGGGTAAGCTCTTAATTTTGGCATGGCTTCTTTCAGGGCAATGGGAAACAGTCCCTATTTTATGCTTAGGATATTCTCGGACATGCAGTGGGTCCTCGGAGTGCTGCATGACTATGTTCATGATTTCAAAAATTCCTATTGACCTCCGAGGAATCACAAGGCTTCTTACTACACTCTTAAAATTGCACTTTGGCCTCCTCTTGGCCAAAGTTCCTGGCATTTTCAATGTACCTGTCCTCTAACTAGTAAAACTGGCCAGCCTTAGGAATGGGCACACACCTACGGCAATAGCACAGTCTGTGCTGAATTCCTATTGCCTTTTGGAGAAAAGAGCCCTCATTAGCTTGTTCAAAAAGAAAAAAGAAAAAGAGAAAAAGAAAGAAAATTCCAAACTGAACCCTGGAACAAAGTAACTGCAACAGTAAAATGTCCTTAAAGGCCAATTAGAAATTGCAATACTGGGAGTTTTATTACAACTAACTCCACTGTAATTATCAATCAATGGATTCAGTTGGAAAAAAAATCTCAAATTCACAGCTGGGGAAAAAGATACTAATTATTTCCTGTTAATTAAGGCTGTGTTGGGACTCAGGCTTGCCATCCTTCAAGTCAAGGATTGACACATCAATGCTAATATAATGCTCAAGGTCCTTTTCAAAGACTTTATTTCTAATGTTAATAAATTGGTGTCACATTATTTTAAGTGTCTTAAGCAATCATGCCATTATCTGTCATTTAAACACGGCATGTCTGTATAAACACAGAGGGCGATATAATAACATTGCCTGGGACAAAAAATTGGGATGATTCAATTTGCTTCTGAAAACATGGAATTTGAATCATTTGTCTTTCAGCATGGTTGTTGCCAGACACTTCAAAGGTAAAGGCAATTCATAAAGTATTAGTTTGTTCACTTGGTTTGGAGAGAATTATCCTCAGTGATATGTAGTGAATAGTTTTCAGCTCCAGTTCCTGTTTTATTCAACAAAAGGTGTATTGGTGCCTTGCAAGTTACAGCTTTCAACGCATATACCTCAGGGCCATACCCCAGGGCCGTATCTCATGAGCAAATTGACCTGCTGACCAGAAGAGAAAGAGGGGAGGGGAGGGGAGGGGAGGGGAGTGTTGCATCCCACCAAAGAAAGCAATCTGAAAGTCAGGGAAAACAATCTGATACAGAACATAATACTGATGCTTTCCTCAACCTTACTGACACACATAATCAAGTATGGAGAAGAAACAAAGCAAAACACAAATGTGTAAAACACAAGTAATGTTAGCACATTGTTTGGCAGGATGACACCCTTCAGGAGAGGCAGAGGAGGATGAAAGTAATCAAGCACCAGCATTATGGAAGAGGATGATTCAGGCAGCAGGGCATGTTTCCCGCAGCCCGCTTTGGCGGCATGATTGTTGCAAATAGAGGACTGCCCACTGCAGAGCACGGCAGGGCAGTTGGGGCCTTTTCAGTCCAGCAGGCCCCACAGCTCAGCCACAGACTCCATATGTCATTTGCAGATGATCTTCGCTACGGGTGAAACTTTCCAGCTTGGGTTTCACGCAGTTCCTCATTTCCCCAGTCTTAACTGTGGTTTATCTTAAACTTTGGGGTTTTCTCCAATTCGTCCCAAACAATGAAATGTCCTTAAAACATCCATGAAAATGTATAAACATTTTTGTGCACATGTTGTATGCATTTCTGACAAGTAACTTGTGGTAGAATGTAATTTTAGCCTTCATTTCCCTTAAATATACATTTTTTTTGTTTGGAGAACTTCAGTGCAAAATTTGGAGAAGTGCACATTTGAAGGATAACTGGATTTTGATTTGCCCAGTGGTGGAGGTGCATCATCAAGCGAGTTCATGTAAAATACAGATGGAAGCATTTCTCCCACATCCTTAATGCAAGCTCAGTCTCTGTTTCCGGGGTCACACAGCTTGCAGCTCTGACCCATCGGGCTACATGATTACACAGCCAGGCCAGTACAGCCGCTGGTGCACGGGCAACTCAGCCCACGCGACACAGCAAAAGCTGTCCAGTGCTCGAGCCAAGCAGCGGCAGAAGAGGAGGCACTCACGTCCAGCCGATAGGAGGAAGCAAGCCACACTTTGCTTCAATAGCCGTCTTCTCTTCCCACCGAACCTGCATAGACTCCACTGTGGAAGACAGGGCAGCTAAGGAGGCTGAGAAATTTGCTCTGTTGCACTTTTCTTTTTAGGGATTCAAACTTGAACTTCTTAAGCCTTTCAGCAGCCAAGATTGAGCTGATGGCTGAAATGCTTATTTCTGTGAACTTTCCAGGATAGCTTTTTGTAGGGAAAATGTGCACAGAGATCACGCAAATCAGGAGGAATCATGTGCATTTGAGAAATGGGTGCAGAAAACAGTATTGCAGCAATGTAAACTTCTAGGGAAAGGTGTCTGTTTAAAAACCACAGTGATACATAAGTGAAACAAAAGCTCTGATTCCATGTACAAAGCACATTGTAAAAATGGCAAGCTCATGTGGAAGTGGGTGAGAATGAGCCTGACTTCAAAAACCTGACAATCTCAGCAAGACCAAGACTGTCCATTCCCTAAAAGCAGCACAAGAGATCAACACTGGGTCCTGAAATGTGAAGCGCATTCCCCTGGAGCATTTCAGGAGCTAAAGTGGTTCCAAGACACCAACTGGCTTCAGGGATCCTGGCCAATGGTCTTCTCAGGTCTTTGCCTCTCTTGTTCCATGTCTGCCTGAGCTCCTGGAACAATGTCAGCCATAGTGACCTCATGGGCCCATTGATAAAAAGCATCTCCTTCTCTTCTTCATTTGCTCATCACATGTTATGACTAGTGGCACAAGCTACTTTTACTGCAGGGCCTCTTAACTGTTGCTATATCCACACCGCAGTGCCTTTTCTTTGGCCACAAAGTTTAACCCACACATGTAAGAGCCAAATGTTGTGCTCACTGATCATAACAGCACCAGAATCCTCAGTTTGACCCCAGAAATGCATGTGAACAGTCCCTGCCCAAATTGCTATGGCATTTCAGAGCTGTTTCAGCCAGAGTGATTGTTCTGCAGTCCCACGGGTACCACTGGATCACAAGGCTGCAACCCTATTTCAATGCAGCATTTGGACAAAAATGGATGATAACTTGCAGTTAAAAACTGCAGCCCTATGTTGGCTCCAGCTTTCCCTGTTTGGCCATCTCCTGACAGTGTTAGTCCACCTCCGACATTAAGGGCTTTCTCTGAATGCATGAGGATCATCAGGTGGGCTCCATCCCGCAACAGCCCATGTGATGAAGCACATGCCGGCAACATGCAAATCCATGCATGTGAGCAGGGTGCTGTGTGACCAGGCAAGGTACCCAGAAGAATGTGCTTGGGCACCTGCAGCAGGCACATGTTTCCTCCAAAAACAAACAAACAAACAAACTGGCCACCAATTGTGAACTCAGTTTATAAATGGCACAATTTAAATTGTCCTCTTTTTTACATTGAGGGAGTTGAAAAGATCCTAAAATTAAAATATTCTTTAAAATATAGACATTTAAAATGGTTACCAAAAATTGAGCTGATTTTTAAAAGCAAAATGTTTTGGTATACAACCCCAGCTTCAGGCATAAGTTGGAGAATGTTGCAGTCCCACTGAAAAGTTGAGGCACAACCGATCAGGGGGGATAAGGCCAAATCTCAGTGAGGGAACAGGGATTAAGACTCGACTCCTGCTGCCTGCATGTGCTGACCCTGCCGGCCAGCGGTGCCCCTGTAGGTGAAGAGAGCATCTTCCTGGGAGCCCTGAAGTGGAAGCAGGTTGGCACTCTGAAGGAGCCGGCCTCAGAGCATGTGACGCCTCTTCCTCTGCCAGGGGGAACTCACATTCCCTTCCCAATTGCGATGCCGGGGGCAGAGTTGCCTGGGCCAACTTCCACACCGTCAAAGACTCTGAGCATGTTCTTCCAGCCACTTCAGGATTTCCCATTTGGCTCCTCCTCCCTGCACCCAGCAACCCCCAGCACGCCCCGGCTCTTATCCTGTTCCTGCTTACCGCAACCACTTTCCAAATAAATATAATATTTTTTAGCCATGACAGGTGATTACTACTCTCTCCCTCAGCCTTGGCAATTCATTTGTGCCTCCCAGCAGTCTTGAGTCATGGGTCTTTTACACTTGTCAAGGAAACCTAATCCTCACCCTTCATGGGCCAGATTTCCGAAGGATGCTGAGCATGTAATTGCCTTGAAGTGCATAATATTTCCCACATTATTTATTAGGCCATTGCTAGCTAGTACCTCTATGGTTAAGGTTGTGTCAGCATTTCCATTATAAACCCATATTTCCAGCTGTAAAAAAAAAGAATCTGCTTCAAGGTAGAAACAGTGCTTGATCAAAATTCGGGGCCGCTTATTGAAGGGTGCATGGTGACCAGCCAGGCTGCCAATAAAGGAGCCTTGACTCGCAAATTCCCCTGCATTGAGGGGCTGGTTCAGGCGTCCAGATGCCCTGCTCTGCTCATCCAGGTGCTCACAGGAAAAGCAGGAGGTCCCGGGCCGCGTACGAGCATGACATGCCGCACAGGCTCGTGCAAGAAGTATCGCACCAGAGCTTTCTCCGGGCCTGCAGTTCCCTGCCTGTCTGCTTCTGTCACTACGCCGCAGCAGTGTTAGGGCAAAACAACCGGGAGGCTGCATGGCCAGGGATGCAAAGTGGGCCCAAAGAATCGGGTGTGTAGTATGCTTTCTCTTCGTTCCAAAGTTTTGTTATGACCACACCTGGGGCAAAAGATGACGGCAAGCTTTAAACAGGAGCTGGGCCTCTTACTAACCGGTATTTTCCAGGTGCAACAAACGCAGGCCAAGAAAGTAGGCAAAAGTGAAACTGAGGGCACAGTCCTCTGATCTGCGGCCCGGAAGGACACCACCCTCCAGGCCCAGAAGGCTACCTTCATCCTCTGCCCAGAATGAGGCATGATGGCAGCAATCCTTGATGCCCCTTGTTTGCACTAGCTGGTTACTCTGAGCCATGGAAGGGGAGTGGGGGAGGCTGGGGACTGCTAGGAAAGGATGCCCCACACTCAGCTGCTCCCTGCCCCACACATCCTTTCTCCCCCTCTGAGGCTCACCTGTGAGCTCAGGCAAGGGCAGCTGGCAGAGCACTTTCCACGGAGCTGTGAGGCAGGACAGGAGTTCATCCTTCAGAGCCAGGGATCTGGAATCTCAGAACTGGGACACCAAGTATTTTTCTGACTTCCCAGAGGAAGTGTAGATGCCATGGGTTTGCATCCGAAAGCCTGCCAGTAATACTGGGAGTTGCAGTCCCAAACTTCTGGAGGGCACCAGTTGGCTCAAGCATCTTTAAAACCCACAAATGGTATTATGTATTTTGCATGTATGAAAAGTCCTGGGGAGCGTCTTCTGCTCCCAGGGAGGTGATGCTACAGCTTCCAAGCAATTTTCTCCAAAGTGAGAGGTAGAAGAAGCTCAGATGGTCTGAGGGGCTGGCAGAAAGCAAGAGTTTTTAATCCACCGAAGCAGCCTTTGGGCCCATTTCTGTGTCTACCCAAAGAACACAGCATCAAAGCATTTACAGGACATCTTACCCTCCGAAGTAATTCTTGTCCTGTCCTGTCCTGTCCTGCCCTTTATGAACAGCTGCCAAGAGCTTCCAAACCGCTGGAGGGGAGGGCGGCACCCCCTTCATGCTCCCAGCACCCATCTTGGTCACGCTCTCAAGGCAACCACGGCTGTCTGTGGCTTTCCTGGAGTTCCATGGGCCAAAGTGGCCGCCATCAGACTTGCTGAGCGAGATCACGAGGTGAGGTAGGTAACAGCAGGGCAGAGCCGCATCTTGGCAAGCGACTCCTCCAGAACAGCAGTTGCTCAAGGCTGGATGCTGGCTGGGTTCTGATGGATTCTTTCCCCAGCTCTGTAATTGCTCTTGATATTTTGAAAATAAATAAGTGGTGCCAAACAGTGAAATGATTGAATTGTTTGTCCGGTGTCAGTTGCACAGACAGACCAGGATGCTGCTGAAAGAGACGAGGACTTAGGCTAATTCTCGTCTCCCATATGTCAGATTGATTGTATGTTCAGCAGTGGAAAGGGCAGAGGGCGCTCCTCTGCGGTGTGTCACATGGGAGGCAGCCCACCAGACCCCAGTGGCAATTTTTTGAATGTCATTATGGTTTCTGCCTTCAGTGCAGACACCTTTTGCTTTCCATTTCTCAGGAATGCTGAAACACAAGTGTGGAAAACCTTTAATAATAAAGTTTGACGTTGCCTACAAAATGGCCTCTATCCTCACCATCCGGGAGGCCCCTTTGTGGAATCACCTGGTCCACGTACAGCTTCCTCCCGGTAGCTGACCAGAGTTGGCTGGAAGGGATGATTCCAGCTTGCAGGTGGCTGCCACGGGCAAACCACGGAGGGGGAACCCGTCGGTGCCCCCCATCCTCTGCTGGCCATTCCGATGCCCAAAACCATTAGAATACAGGGCAATTAGAATGCAGGTTCCCCAGCGTTCTTCCTGCATGTGTGCCCCTATACTTTAACTTAAACAGATGAGGTATTTCAAACATGGTGGTTGTGTGCATGTGCTACATAGGAACCTTTCTCTGCATGAAGAAGAATGAGGTGAGGAACCTGAGGATGCAGGCCTATTGGTTGCCCTACTTCAGATGCATGCAGCACACACACACACACACACCCATGATGAGGGACATTCATGCACGTAGGATTGTGCGTGGGGAGTGGGCAGTAGGAGGAGATTTCGGCATCTCTCAGAGCATGCACGGGCCAGTCCTGGCTCTCAGCTACTCTCTGCACAGCCTGCTGAGCTGTGGGGCGCCCTGCCCATTTGTCTCACCCCCCAGCTGATCAGCCATCAGCTGCAGGGTGGGGAACAGGTTGCCCCTACCCTGCTGACATAAGCCGGAAATGGGGACCTGTGGGAGGGTCATTGGAGGTAGCACTGGGTCCCTCCTGCCCCCCTCCCCAGGGATCCTCCCATGAAAGGCTGTTTTCTCACGGTTTCCAATTGAGCCACTGGAGCAGCAGCAAGGTGAGCGCCTCTCCTGCTTGCTCACTTGTGGCGTTGACAGTCTTCCTTCCCATCCAGTGTCATGCACAGAAAGGCATCTTGCAATTTCACTGGGCACCGAAAGTCCACCTGTGTGCGCCCCGAAGAGCTAACTCCAGGGCAAGTACTCCACACCATCACATGCAGTGCTGCAACCCGCGCCTGTGCAGCCCCCCAAGGCCTCCCCAGTTGCCCTCCCTTGTTTTATGCAGGGGAAGTGGCCAAGACAGCTCCGCACTGGAGCTCTCCTCCATGCCAGGGTCAGTGGCCTCCGCTGTGAAAGTGACTGTGAACAGGGTGCTGAGACATGCAGTCCTCCCCCTTTGCAGCCGTCCCGTCCCCCTTGTGTGGTTGCTGAGCTGGGAGGTGCTAGGGGCCGGCAGGGGAAGGGAGGGGAAGAGGGGGAGCACTGTGGAGATGGCAAAGAGCACACGAGGAAGGTGCAGAGATCCAAGGAAGATGGCGTAAAAGGACACGGTGCAGGGAAGCTTCAGCATGAACGCATCTCACAGCATGCCAGTCCAAGGTGGGCTGCAGTGCCCTATTTCCTCTGCTGCCGGGCGATGTACTTGCTGTTGCCCCCAACAAATGTTGGCTTCAAACTTCACTGCCTTGTCGTGGCGAAGGGGCTTGCGTAGCTCAATGAAGCTATGAGCGATGCCGTGCAGGGCCACCCAAGACGGACAGGTCATAGCAGAGAGCTCTGACAACACGTGATCCACTGGAGAAGGAAATGGCAACCCACTCCAGTATCCTTGCCAAGAAAACCCCATGGACAGTACCAAGAGGCAAAAAGAATGATGCCAGAAGATGAGCCCCTCAGGTCGGAAGGTGTCCAATATGCAACTGGGGAAGAGCAGAGGGCTAGTACTAGGAGCGCCAGAAAGAATGAAGCGACTGGGTCAAAGCCGAAAGGACATTCAGTTGCGGATGGATCTGGTGGTGAAAGGAAAGTTCGATGCTGCAAAGATCTGTACTCCATAGGAACCTGGAATGTCAGATCCATGAATCAAGGCAAGCTGGATGTGGTCAAACAAGAGATGACAAGACTGAACATCGACATCTTAGGAATCAGTGAACTAAAATGGACAGGAATGGGTGGATTTAATTCAGATGACCATCAGCTATACTACTGCGGCCAAGAATCCCTCAGAAGAAATGGAGTAGCCTTCATAGTCAATAAAAGAGTAGGAAAAGCAGTACTGGGATACAATCTCCAAAATGACAGAATGATCTCAGTTCAAATCCAAGGCAAACCATTCAACATCACAGCAGTTCAAGTCTATGACCCAACCACTAGTGCTAATGAGGCTGAAGTTAACTGGTTCTATGAAGGCCTACAACACCTTCTAGAATTAACACCCAAAAATGATGTCCTTATCATCATGGGGGATTGGAATGCTAAAGTAGGAAGCCAAAAGATAACTGGAATAACAGGCATGTTTGGCCTTGGAGTACAAAATGAAGCAGGACACAGGCTGGTAGAATTTTGTCAAGAGAATACGATGGTCATAGCAAACACTCTTTTCCAACAACCCAAGAGACGACTCTACACATGGACATCACCAGATAGTCAACACAAAAATCAGATTGACTATGTGCTCTGCAGCCAAAGATGGAGAAGTTCTATACAGTCAGTAAAAACTAGACCAGGAGCTGACTGTGGCTCAGATCATGAGCTTCTGGTTGCAAAATTTAGGCTTAAATTGAAGACAGTAGGGAAAAGCACTAAGCCACTCTGGTATGACCTAAATCATATCCCTGATGAATACACAGTAAAGGTGACAAATAGATTTAAGGAATTAGATCTTTTAGACAGAGTGCCTGAAGAACTATGGACAGAGGTTCACAACATTGTACAAGAGGTAGCAACTAAAACCATCCCAAAGAACAAGAAATGCAAGAAAGCAAAATGGCTGTCTGAGGAAGCTTTACAAATAGCTGAGGAAAGAAGGGAAGTGGAAGGGAAGTGAAAGGCAAGGAAGAAAGAGAAAGATACACCCAATTGAATGCAGAATTCCAAAGAATATCTAGAAGAGATAAGAATGCCTTCTTAAATGAACAGTGCAAAGAAATAGAAGAAAACAATAGAATAGGGAGGACCAGAGATCTCTTCAAGAAAATTGGAGATATGAAGGGAACATTTCATGCAAAGATGGGCATGATAAAGGACCAAAATGGCAGGGACCTAACAGAGGCAGAAGAGATTAAGAAGAGATGGCAAGATTACAAAGAGGAACTATTATTCAATTGCTATTTTAATTGTTAATATTTTTTATTAGTTTTAATTTTTGGCCAGGGCGACTCAGATTATTTTTATTTTTTTAAATTCATTAATATTGAATTATTTATTGTTAATTTTGAATTATTATTTTTTTTATGTATGTGAGCCGCGCCGAGGCTTCGGCGATGGGGCAGCATAGAAATGTGCTAAATAAATAAATAAATAAATAAACTATACAAGAAAGAGCTTAACGTCCCTGATAACCACGATGGGGTGGTCACTGACCTCGAGCCAGACATCCTGGAATGTGGAGTCAAATGGGCCTTAGGAAGTCTGAGCAACAACAAAGCTAGTGGAGGTGACAGCATTCCAGCTGAGCTATTCAAAATCTTAAAAGACGATGCAGTAAAAGTGCTACACTCAATATGCCAGCAAATTTGGAAAACTCAACAGTGGCCACAGGATTGGAAAAGGTCAGTTTACATTCCCATCCCAAAGAAGGGCAGTGCCAAAGAATGTTCAAACTACTGCTCCATTTCACTCATTTCACATGCTAGCAAAGTTATGCTCAAAATCCTACAAGCTAGGCTCCAGCAGTATGTGGACTGAGAACTACCAGAAGTACAGGCAGGATTTCGAAGAGGGAGAGGAACCAGAGATCAAATTGCCAACATACACTGGCTCATGGAGAAAGCTAGGGAGTTCCAGAAAAACATCTACTTCTGCTTCATTGACTATGCTAAAGGCTTTGATTGTGTGAATCACAACAAATTGTGGCAAGTTCTTAAAGAGATGGGAGTACCAGACCATCTTATTTGTCTCTTGAGAAACCTATATGCTGGTCAAGAAGCAACAGGAGAACTGGACACAGAACCACTGATTGGTTCAAAATTGAGAAAGGAGTTTGGCAAGGCTGTATACTGTCGCCCTGCCTATTTAACTTATATGTAGAGCACATCAAGAGAAAGGTGGGGCTAGATGAATCACCAGTTGGAATTAAGGTTGCTGGGAGAAATATCAACAACCTCAGATATGCAGGTGATACCACTCTCATGGCAGAAACTGAAGTGGAACTAAAGAGCCTCTTGATGCAGGTGAAGGAGGAGAGTGCAAAAGTTGGCTTGAAACTCAACATTAAGAAAACTAAAATCATGGCATCCGGTCCTCTCACTTCCTGGCAAATAGATGGTGAAGAAATGGAGGTAGTGACAGATTTTATTTTCCTGGGCTCCAAGATCACTGCAGATGGGGACTGCAACCAAGAAATTAAAAGACACTTGCTCCTGGGGAGGAAAGCTATGGCAAATCTAGACAGCATACTAAATAGCAGAGACATCACCCTGCCAACAAAAGTGCGTATAGTCAAGGCTATGGTTTTCCCAGTTGCAATGTATGGCTGTGAAAGCTGAACCATAAGGAAGGCTGAACGCTGAAGGATTGAGGCCTTTGAGTTGTGGTGCTGGAGGAGATTCCTGCGAGTCCCCTGGACCGCAAGGTGATCAAACTGGTCAGTCCTAGAGATCAACCCTGACTGCTCTTTAGAAGGCCAGATAGTGAAGATGAAACTCAAATACCTTGGCCACCTAATGAGAAGGAAGGACTCCCTGGAGAAGAGCCTAATGCTGGGAACAATAGATGGCAAAAGAAGAAGGGGACAGCAGAGGATAAGGTGGCTAGATGGAGTCACTGAAGCAGTTGGTGTGAGCGTGAGTGGACTCCGGAGGATGGTGGAGGACAGGAAGGCCTGGAGGAATGTTGTCCATGGGGTTGCGATGGGTCGGACACGACTTCGCAACAAAAACAATTTTACCAAAAGAGCTGTGAAATCAGGGTGCTTGTGCAACACTAAAGCTCTGAATGTCACATGTGCACACACACTACAGAATTTATTTGATCTGTAGCAACAAAAACAGGTGGAGGAATGACTATTAATGCATGTGCTGAGAGCACATAGATTCATCTGAGATGGATGATTCTGAAAACTGAACAGCTGGCAGCTGAGATGAGGTTGATTGGACATTACAAGGATGCCAGGCCCCAACGGGTTACACCCGAGAGTACTTCAAGAGTTGGCAGGGGTTCTCTCACACCCGCTGGCCTCCATTTTTGAGGCCTCATGGAAAACGGGTGAAGTTCCAGAAGACTGGAGGGTGGCAACACTGGTCCCAGTTTTCAAAAAGGGTAGTAGAAGGGATGTGGGGAATTACAGACCAGTTAGCCTTACATCCATTGTAGGAAAAACAATGGAAAGGCACATAATAAGAGAGAAATCTAGTGATGCTAGATAGGGAAGGGAGGCTGACAGCCACACAACACGGCTTCCGCAAAAACAGGTCCTGCCAGACAAACCTTGTGGAATTCTATGACAAGGTTTCGAGATGGCTAGATGGAGAGGATGCAGTGGATGTGGTATACCTGGGTTTCAGCAAGACCTTTGACAAAGTACCCCATGATATCCTGGTGGAGAAACTGAGCAGTTTTGGATACACCAAAGCACTGTCCGGTGGATTAGGGCATGGTTGACTGACCGAAAGCAGAAGGTAACCATTAGTGGGGAATCATCAGGATGGCAGCCAGTGACAAGCGGGGTCCCCCAGGGCTCTGTCCTGGGGCTGATCCTGTTTAATCTTTTCATTAATGACATGGAAGAAGGGGTGAACAGTCTGCTGATCAAATTCGCAGATGATACTAAAACTGGAGCAGTGGCCACAACTGAGGAGCAGGTACTCCAGATGCAAAAGGATCTGGACAGACTATGGAAGTGGGCAGGAGACAACAGGATGGCGTTCAATGTGGAGAAGTGCAAGGTCTCGCACTTGGGGCAGAGGAATAGATGTCATACGTACAGTGGAAGTGGGCGAAGGACTGGAGGAATTGTGACTACACAAAATAAGTCCTATCCCAAAAACTTGGTTGCCCGAGTCTTGTCTTGCTTGAGCATTTGCCAGTTGATCATAATGCTTCAGCGTTGTTCCTCGCCACATGTGGAATGATCCAGATTCCCCCAAAACGCTCCTGCTCTGGATTTCCCTGCAACTTTGTGTTAAACACTGACACCAGTGAGTAACAAGTTTCCATGCTTAAACAGACTTCCAAAAAAAAGAAAAAAAAGAAAAGAAAGACAAACTGATGTGGAAGCAGAACAGAGCAGACTTTAGGCTGCAATCAATTTGTCCATCTCTAACTGCAATTGCAACAAATAATTTGAATAGAAAGGACACAACAAAGGCATCTATCGGAATTCAGATAGGCAGCTGAGTTAATACACATCTGTCACAAGTTATTTCTAATTAACTAATTATTACAGAAATGGAAGGCAGAATTTCCTCTACATTAGGGCCTCTTGGCATTGCTTTTCTGCAATCATATAGAAGTAGAGTTAACTTCTTCCCACCCTGCCCAAATTTAATATAACCCCCGCCACAAAATTGCAGCAGTTTCCATTCCATCAGCAAAAACCGAAGGCGCACTTAGAAAGAGATCCTGTTCTTCCTATTGGCCATTTATTTAGTAGCTTCCTTCTTACCCCTTTCTTTTCAAACAGTTGCTACTTCCCAGAGCTTCTTTAATTAGTTTTTCTGTTCACTTACTTAAGGACAACATCGCTGAATAAGTGGTTAATTAGTGAATTCCTGTTCTTTCAGGGAGCTTGTTGTTTGCTGTTCTGTTTTTTCCAACTCTGTTGCTGTTGTTCAGTTATGATCCCAACTTTTGCAGAATGAGCAGATGCTCTGGCTCCAGAAAAAGCAAATCATTGTCAAGCACACATGACATCTACCTGCCTTTCTATCAACACACCCAGGTGGGCACACACACGTACCCCACTTAGAGCTTCTCCAGGGGAGCATTAGAGGCATGTGCAGGGGGAGTGTGCTAGCCCCACCCACACCCCGCCAATGTTGCCTTTGATTCTCGTGCAGAGGGAGACACTCCTGTGCCCACAGCGGCTTCCCACACCATCAGCACTGGCTCAAAACCTCTGCTCCCTGGGGACCCATTGCTCATGCTGCAGCTACTGCCATTGGAGCATCTTCCTTGTGAGAAATAATTCACAGAGAGACAGAAAGCGGAGAGCACACCTTCCTACACACTTTGGATGGTCCTCCCCAAATAGGAGTGATCCACCACCGCTCTGACCCTGTTTGAACAGAGCCTGTTCCCACGGCGGCTGCCCCACTCCCTTCAGCGTGGGGGAAGCATTCTGCACGCAGCTCAGCCTGCGTGCGCTGAGTGCTCCTCTGGCCCCGGTGTGGAGGAGGCAGCTCCTGCTCGCGGGGACCTCCAGGTGTGCATCAGAACCCCACAGAGCTTTGGATCACAGCCAAAGCCTCTTCCCCGAAAGAACTTTTAGTCTAAACAGACCCAAAGCTGCACTGTGGGAGTCAGAAGAGAGATAAATCATCTTCTCAAGGGCACGCAGCATGGGAGAGGCAGCAGGATAAGAACTCGGAGCTCCTGGATGCCAGAACGGAGCTTTGTCTGCGAGATCACAGGCCCTCTTGCAGATGCCTATCTGGTGTCTGAGATAAGGATAAACTATATTTTTGTTTCACGAGCAGAACCGCTGGGATGAGCTTGGCGAAGCTGCCAGCAAGGGAGATGCTCCCCGTTCTCCGCAGGAGAAATCAAGCTTCACACATTCAGAAGCCTCTCTCTCTTTCCTTGTGACACACTCCTCACCCCCCACCCATGGCATTTGAGGTCTTCACCCAGGAAAGGTAACACGGTTTCTTTAAGAAAATACTTATAGTAATAAAAAATGACTTTAACCGCAAAAACTAATAATTGCTAAGGAGCCAATTAAATTCTGAAAGCGAGATGAAACCCTTCTTATTTCCCCTGGTGATTTTCTGCTTTAAACTCGCTTCCGTGTTGTGGGGAGGAGGGAAGAGTGGGGGGGTTGGAAGAGAAAGAAAATATAATTTCAGAAGCTGACAGAACTCATTGTTCGAGAAATTTTAAATTCAAAAAAGTTAATAAAGCTCAACTATAAGATGAAGGGAATTTGCATTTCACAGATTAACAACATGTACAGCAAGAAAGGCGATCCGCCTTGCCCCAGGTGATAATTTAAGAAACCTTTGCATATTTTATTTAAAACTGGGCCCAGTTTGGCTGGGTAATAAAACAGACAGATAATGATTAGAAGGTCGGCCCTTCAGGGCACACAGCTTGGGCCCTAGCAAATACCAAACAATGATCCCACAAGCCTGGCTTGCTGCAGATTAGTCTAATTGCCTGCTGATGTTTTTCCTTTTTTCCTGAAGTTCTTTCCCTCCCTTCTCCTTGAAACGCTAAACAGGGTGGCAGTTTTGGCATTTACATTTTTTTATTATGTTTTGCTATTCATGGCACAAATATACAGTGTATGGGCGTATAGATTTGCAGTCGTCTGCACATGCACGCGTGTGCATGCCACGGATGCATTTGTGTCACCGGTCCGTTTTTCAGATGCATGGCGTGTGCCTGTTTATCAGTCAGTCAGTATTAAACGTGCATGTCTGTGTGCAGCGTTTACTATAAGATGGCCTAATAAAAGTCCATGAGCCATGTGGAAATATCCACCTTGACCCAAAGCTCCGTGGAGCTGTGATGCACCTATGGAGCATTATGGGGCTTCATAGATGCTCCTTTATTCGCGTCAATATTGAGCAATGTGCCATATGGGTCATCGGAGACCCTCACTAATTAGCACCTGCTCGTGCACACCTCCCTGTCCACACAACCTGCCCCCGCCCCCCGCCGTGCCAGCCGGTGGCTATTGTCTACTTAATAGTTCCAAGGAAGACACATTAAATGTCATGCGTGTTCATTAAACCCGAGTGCTAAATACACTGGAAGCCTTTCTGCTTTCAGTGAAAGCCATTTCCAGGTATGTGTGCCTGAGATCAGAGTCTTCACCCCTCATTGGACTTTGAAAAAGTGCCGCTTCCATGAAACCATCCACCTGGCAGCCCAGAACATCCAAGGCAGGTGGTGCTGGTGGTCCCTGTGGGATCACCTGCTGTCATTTTTAACAGAGCCCCTTGTGAGTCTGCTGCAGAAGATCAAAAGTTTGCTAAGTTTCACTGCCCCTGCCCGTATTAAAACTGGTTCTTGTGCCCTGCTATTTTGAGGGTTTGCACTCTTTTCAGAGGGGTCAGGAATGATGTGGGGCTAACATGGCAATGTCTCAACTGATGGGAGAGGCGTCTGTTACGTGAAGACAAATTTGTCAGGGGGAAGGGAAGCCATGCTGCAGGGCTGGCCTAGGGCAGAAATCAGGGAGTGTGGATTTCGGGGTTTTTTCCAAGGTGGCCATGCTTTTTGGTATATTTTCCCCATGGCTGCTCTGCTCCATACGTGAAATTAACGGTGCCACGTTACCTGTGAGAATAAATGCAGGGCTGCGTTCCAGCGGTGAGGACTGTTTGGGAGCCTGATCTTATGAAGAGCTTACAGCTTGTGCTTCATTATCCAAACTGGTCTCCTGACCTCATGGCCATGGGAATGAGGAGCCTGCCCTGCCTCCCTCACCTTTATCCTCCCTACTGGCATGGAAGGGTCGCTCGGGGTCACATTCCTGACTTGGGCGGCCCTGCCTAGACGGGCAGCACATCCTGTCAGCCGGGTCCAAACTGAAAGTACCTCGAGTCCAGCCCTGCTGCTGGCACTGACTCACGTCATGTGGCCTTCCTGGCTGCAGTGCAAAGTCCTGCAGGGCCTCTGATGTGCAGATGACACGCCTGATGAGCAAGCCCTTCCCCGTTTCCTTCCGTTCTGCGGGGAGGCACTCTGCCCACAGGACACGGCAGCGTCTGAAAAAGCAGATCTCCACGGGCACACGCAGCGTGAATCTGTGTCTACGCTGATCCACGAACCGTTATCCTGCTTTTCATGCAAGGAAATTAGCTGCACGAAGGCTTTGTGAAACAGGTGTTGATCCAGGGTTGCCCGGTAAGCTTCAGGGGCATGCAGGACATTAAACCACAAAGACCGGCATTCTATCTGTAACGTGACACTTGTGCTCCAGCTGCAAATTGGAACTGCAACCCAAACTGCTTTCTGGGTATCACTACCAAAGCTTCCTCAGAGTGTTTTGGCACCATGAAAAACTGTGGTTGAGTTTATTTTATTTTTTATTTTAAATCCTGTCATTTTTTTTTCCTTTCAAGGAACTCAGGGTGGTTTACATAATTCTCTCCCTCTTCTCAGTCTTATGCTCATAACAACAACCCTGTGAGGTAGGTTGGACTGAGACTCTGTGACTGGCCTAAAGTCACCCAGCGAGCCCCATGGCTGAGTGGGGACCAGAACCCAGACCGCCTGAGACCCAAACCCACACTTTTCACACTGGCTCCTCCTTGGTGCCTGATCCTCTGAACGTGCATTCTGTGTAGTGGAGTGCAGCTAAAATATGGATGACACCTTTCAAAAGAGCACCCCCCTTTCCCCCCGTTCTTCTTGATGGCAACTTGGCCTGTCAGTTTTGTGTCACCAGTGGTACATGCCAGAAATGTCACTCGGAATGACAACACCAGGAAAAGGTCAGGGATATTGCTGAACATGCTCAAAGCCTGAAGCTCAGCCCAGTCAAGACACTCTGATCCAGCTTCAGGGAGTGGCTGGCAGGAACTTAGCTGCACGGAAAGCAGGCATCTGGCAGCACTGGACCACACAAGCCCTTCCTTGGGGCTCTTTGGTGTTCTGATCCAGGTAACATTAGCTGTGCAATTAGTACCAGGCGCTGACATATGAGCAAGCAGCAGAGATCTGTGAGGATCCTTTTCGAAGGAACGCCAACGGAATACTGGATGTATAAAGCAGAGCCTGGCTGTGCATTTGCATCACTGTCAGGCTAGAGTGTGTCCTGCGGGTGCAAGGGAAGGGATGCCTGTTTTCCTTCCTGTTGTCATGTATCCCCTTAATTCTCCTTGTGAACGGAGGCAGGGGGCAGGTTCAAGACTATCTACTGCCTCTTGTATCTTTGCCCAGGAGGAGCTGGTCACTGCAGGTCACTGAAAGTCACAGATGTGGCTGTGCTTAGGGCAAAAGAGCAGCTCACATCTGAGCTAGGGCTGAACAGGGTGCCCTCGTTGCTGCAACTTTGTCTGGTTGTGTCTTTTTCATACCTGCCAGCTCAGGTGCAAGGAGGGAAACTCAGGAGAAGACTGTGTCTTGGGGATCAGGGTCCCTCTGCCTCCGGAAAGGAGCAGGCAAAGACACAAGATGGGCAGGAGTCCCGTGGACGGGTGACATGCGGTTCCAGCAGGGCAAGCACTGGCTGACACCCGATCCTGAGCAACAGCCGCATGTTCTCCCTGGGACACTAGGTGGAAGTGCAATTGCCCTAATTTTAATGGGAAAGCTTCCATTAAATCGCTTTTGGGGAAATCCCAGTAAGCAACGGCCTCATTTACTACAGGAAATAAGCAGTTGGCATTATTACTGCCCTCAGTCAACTAATAATTTTATGGCAACGCTGGTCAGAAGCCCACTTAGCTCAGCCAAGCAGAATGTCCTGTGAGCCACTGCAGAGCCCTGACTGTTTGGCCAGATTCTGGAGGAAGCAGAAGAACTTTTAAGATTTCCAATGTAAACTTTTAAACTTATTTTATTCACTTGAAGATGTGACTATGAGTGGCAAATTACCTCCACTCTCATGTTTGAAAGGGGGAATGAGTGAGTTGCTTTTTGGTTTAGACATGCACATGGTGCACATGGTGGGCATGTCGTGAGTGGAGCTGGTTGGAGCCAGGGTCAGACTAGATGGCCCGGGAGACCCCTTCTGACTCGCTCTGTTTCTATGTTTCTAGTGACTAGGAGTCACTAAAATCCTGTGTATGTCTACGCATTAGAACTTGATCCCATTTATGGACATATAGGATGAAGGCCAGGCTCACCTCCAAGTAAAACATTGACAGGACTACTCTATAAACAATGGGATATATATTTTGCTTTTCTTAAAGGTTACACTTGCTTCATTTGTCCCATTGTGCTCTCTGGTTAAATATACTTTGTAGCTTTCTGAAAGTCCAAGAAAATCTACTCTGTGAATGGAGTGTGAACAATGGACAACAATAACTCTAGCGCATCACTTCCAACCCTGCAAATGCACATTATTATCTGGCTGTATCTCCGGCTATCCTTATTATCTATCTCTAGTTAGTCACTTTGTAATTTTGTTAATCCATCTCAGTGAGAGAGAGGGTTGTATCTAAATTAGTTGATCTTGCAAGGAGTTCCTCAATGGGTCGTGCAGGAGCAAGCTGCTTCTCTCTTTTTTCCAATTAAGGTTTTATCAGCTTTATTAACAACACAAGGAATAAAGTAGTAATGGAGAGATAAAAACAACTGAGATTCTTCATGTTTCTCTTATTTATACTGAAATTCCCAAAGTTGTGTTCTTTACAAGGTTAGTTATGTCATATCGTTGTTGTCATTGTTTTGTTCTTGTTGTCATACATAGACAGTGCTGTATCAGTAAAACCATTTTATGAAGTTGATAATAGAAATGAGAGACCATAAACATCAGAAACCCTTTTACAAGTTATCTTGAGTTCACTGCTTCTGGATAAGTGGCCACAGAATTTCAGTCAAAATATGCTACATGCATCTACAGCTGGACTGCATCATTTCTTGACAAACTATGTCCTGGGAATCAGAGGCTTAAGATCCTGATTAGGGGTTTCAGCATGAAAATATCTACAATGGAAGGAAGGATCTGTCAGTCTTCGGGTTTGTGCCACTGAAATTGCTACATGAGCATGAGATTTTTCCAAGTAAGGATTTTTGTGATCACGCATTACTATACATACCTTTGTATGCATTTGTAAACTTGCGACTTTTTTGAAGCGCACAGCCATTGACTAAAACATGTTTCTGTGTGTTTTGGCAATGTATGCATTGTTCTTTCCTTATTTTTTCAAACGCTGGACACGTTTTATGTGTGCTTTATGAAAAGTGTTGCAAACTTGGAAATATACAAATTTCTGATCACAAATTACATTCAGATAACAAAGAGCATTCAGGTCTGCATTTGTGCCTGGGTGGTCCAAATGCACAAAAAAACCTCTCTGGAGTAGGTTTCTCAAACATCCCTACCATAATGTTGGACAAGTTTCCTTTCACAGCTATGCAGGGCTTGGGAGAGTACTTGGTGCACCCACAAAATACCCTCAGGATGATGATGAATCTCCCAAAACCGCGCTAGCACACCAGATGAAGAGAAGGGAGCACAGATCACCCAGAAACCTTTGCAACATGAAGGGGTTCCTCAGCAGACAAATCAATGTGGAAAGTTCTCCCTGCAGGCGGGCAGGTTTGAAAGGCATGGCTCGAGTTGTATGATTCATGAACCAGAGGCGTTTCATTATTCTTTGTGCATTGTTCCTTGGTGATGAGCTAGGACTTGACTAGTAAATCTGGATGTACAGGGGAGGCTGCCGACTCCTCTGGGCATGTATATGAAATTCATTATGCTTCATTTTTGATCAGGATTTGCCCAGTTCACAAATTCAAGACTGAACACAGATTCCAGAGCAAGCTGCTTGCGGAGCGAGGCACAAGCTCTCCCTCCCCAGATGTGTTCAACAGCATGCCTACTCTTGAAAAATGCACATAAAAAGTGCACTCCTGAAACATGCACACCAGTAGACTTTAATTAATGGGAGGAGAATGTGCACATTTCAAAGCGTGCACATTAACTACATGCAATATTTGGAAAGATGTACCTGAAAATATGCCCAGATTTTCATGCAAAAAAAAAAAAGCTTGCATGTTGCAATCTGGACTTGAATCAGAGCAATCTTCAGGATGAAATTCAGAGTATGCCAGTGTGCTTGGTTGGCTTTTGCCGATTTGCACACCCCTATCAGTGAATGGTGCTGTCTCGGAAAACAGTCTTATTTTGGCTCTGAAGTCCTATTCTGTACATATCTAGTTTTCCCTTTTTGGAAAAAAAAAAGGTCTGTTCATAGTAGCATGCACATCAATCTACAAGGCTTTGGTTCTTGCTGGTCTTTTTCTGAAATCTCCAAGCATTTTTCTCACCAGCTCCAAAGCTTTTGATAGGAAAATAGACACAGTGTAGCTGTGTCGCTTTTCAACATAGCTGAAAAGTTAGGCCTTACAGCTGCAACAGGAAGTGCTGCACTAGTTCAACAGCATGCGGGACAGATTCCCTGGGCTTCAGCCCGAGCGCCTGGGCCTGTTCCCCAGCAGGCTGCATGCATAATCAAGAGGATACAAGCAGCTGTGCTGGGTCACGTTGGAGTAGATTGGATTCCAATAGGAAAAGCATGCGCAGGGAATCTGGATCCCAAATATCCCTCAGTACACGGCCTTGTCACAAGCAAATGCTGCAAGCCCCAAACAGAAGGGATCCATTTGGTCATAGTTAACAAAAGATTTCAGATTTGTATCTCTGTTTTGGGTCTTAGTCATGAAGCTTATGCTGCCTTCATCCTTCCCTGAAAACCAGTCTCTGGGAGCATAAAGGAAAAGGAGGAACTGAAATGTTCTTTGAAAGAAACCATGTTAGGGCATTTCAGTTTCACTGAATATGTGCACACAGAATATTCGGGGAACATGTGTCCGTCTGCACTTTTCTAGCATGCCCTGGGTAGGCTTGTCTGCAGCCACTGTTCCTCCGCTGCGGCCGCTGGGAGGCAGGCGGAGCGAGCACGTCCTGGCTGCCGAGGCAACTGGGCCAAGCCTCTCTCCCACAGACACAGGCGTGCCCATCTGCAAGCAATGGCGTGCAGAGGAGTGGTCTGCAGTATCTGCAGTTAGGGGTACACTGGGCTGCGTATCAACAGGCGGATCTGGCTGTGGACGGCTCCTCCATATTGCATTCATTTCAGGGAGAGCCACTTTTTTCACAGCCCCATGGCTCTGGCATTGGGAATCGCCTTGTGGGTTGTCACCCTTAGCTAAAGTGTCAGGAAAAGCCCTTTAAAAATAATTTTGCAAGCTTTAACAAAATGGTGTGTGAAATGGCTAAAGTTGGGGCTCATTTCAAATGCGCAATTAAAAAAGTCCAATGCAGACTCTGCCTTGGTGTACTAAAATAGGCTAGCCTGTTTTCTATTGCCTGAACTGTATACCCAGCACAATGCCATGCAACACACTGAGATCGGGTACCAAGTGCGTGCAGGATATCTCAGTATTTTATGGATGGAATATGAATGAGAGTGGGAGGCACAATCCTTCCCTATTAGATAATTGCTAGAGGATGCAGCAAACTGCAGCCCCACCCTGTGGCCTTTGGACTTCATGATGCCCTAGCCAGGCACCCAGGGACCACCCAGAAGCTCAGGCAGGTCCATAGCCCAGTTTGACCCAGATCCATAGCCCAGTTTTAGCAATGCGATAGGCACCAGGTAGGTCTTTTGGAAAGCTAATGGGTCCTATTTGCGCATGCAGCATCTGGCTCATGGCTGTGAAAAAAATATTATTTGCAGTGGCTGCACATTTCTGTTCGATCTTGACTCAATGTGCTGCTTTGGACCTTCAAGGCCTTAAAGCCGCTTCACACCACAGCATCTCAAGAACAGGCACTGCCTATCTGCTGGTCAATGACTGACTCAAGAATTATTGCGTTGCCTCTGCCTGTGATTAATCTGCTCAGCATCTGAAACCATCTTTGGGGGTTCTGCTCCATCTTTCTCCACTGCCCGAAGCATGGCAGGTTGCTCAAGGGGCAGGCCTTTCCTGAGGTCGCATCAAAACAGTGGGGCACCTTGCTCAAGAAGTTCACTTGGCCCCATCTCTGCTCAGACTTCTTCTCCCACATCAGGTTTTTAAAATTTTCATATGATTTGTATGATTTTCTCTCTGCCACTACACCACATATTGTTTCGTCATTTTAAGAGCAAATTTTATCCTTTGAACGTACTGTTCGTTCATTAGCCTGTTGTTTTAGAATGCTGTACTTGCTTGACATACTGAGTAAAAGTGTTAGGGAGATGGAATATATATTTTGTAAATGCAAATTGACTCAGGATAATGAATAAGTACACTCAGAAACTCTTATTCCTACTCACAAATATGTGGGGTAATACCTGCTGAAGTATGCACGAGCATACGATAGAGCTAAATGCTGCGTGATAAATTTCCTATTCATCTCTGGTGGGTGGCCACTCACAAGATTCAAAATTTGGAAAATTAATGAACATTTAAATTTTGATATCTGGGCCTGCCAAACTCCTTAACAAGCACCTGAGAATTCCCCCTCCAAGGTCAGACTTATGACCTTGCAGTTAGAGCCAGAGCCGGGGGTCAGACTAGATGGCCTGGGAGACCCCTTCTGACTCGCTCTGTTTCTGTTTCTGCAACGGCTGTGAGGGAGGGGAGGGGTGCTGATTGCAGGGTCCCTGCTCAACCACACAGGGTCTTTCTGGGTACAGAGCTGAGCCACAGATTAGTCTTATGGCCAACTAGACTCCGCCTAGCAGCCATAGGATTGTGCCCCTATAGTATTAAGCATATATCGTATTAGCATTTTTAAAGAAAAACAAGTTTAATATCAATGTAAACTTAATAGAAGAGCCTGAAGTAGCCAAGAGAAAAACAAGTCACATCATCACTTAAAGGCCCTGATGGACCAAGACTATTTTCACTTGCCTGCAAAAGAGGCAAGTATAGGAGAACACTGATCCTGAGAGTTTTTCTATTGGACAGGATATAGACGTCTGAAATAAATATGGGAGGAACAGTTATTGAAAAGGCCCTTCTCCTGGTACAGCAAAATTTGAGTCAAACAATGGTAGCCTGATAAGCATTTCACTGACTTTCCCCAGCCTGTGGCCCACCAACTCCCAGCATTCCTTGCCATTGACTATGCTGGCTGGGGTCGATGGGAGCTGACATCCAAAACAGTTGGAAGGCCATGTCAAGACATGGGGTGGGCAGATTCCAATGCTGGAGTTCTTAAGTACATGCTTAAATTGTTCACAATGAAACCACTGGAATTTAAATCTGGTTATGACTGGTTTTGAACTTTGCTTCCCCCAACACTGTATGCTAAAATCCCTAATGCCAAAAGCATCTAAGGCTGAGAATGCCAAGAAGCCAGAACCCCAAGGAAGAACTATGACCCTACAGGAGTACCTGTGGTCCTTGATTTGCCCCACAACTTGTCTACGATGCCCTCATGTCTGCAGTCCCCTAAGTTCTGTGTGCACGCATTTTAATAAATGGACCCATCTTTGGATGCAGACAGTTTTTTAGAGGAGATTAAAGTAATACCAGTTCTTCTTCTTGAGCCTATAATTATAAAGCCAACTGCCTTTGAGATTTACACAGCAGTCTGTCAAGTACACCAACAAAGGTACTGCAGAAATAGTGCCAGGCCCGCAAGAGCGAGAAAAACTGCACTTTCTGAGAGCTAGTGTGGAGCGGGAATGGATGAGCCGCATTGTGAGATGCATGTGAAGCAGTGTGGTCTGTGGAGTGTTCATATTTTTTCTCCCTGTTTCAAAAGGAATTTTTTACCTCAGGCCAGAAGCCTTTATGTCAGAGAAACTGTCTCATTTCTCTTCTCAAAGGCTGTCAGAAAGGACTGAAATTTGAAAACCTTTCTGATGTTGATGAGGTCAAGAAAGGCAGCGCTTCCAACCATCACTCATTGCATCAACGGTGAGCTGAGAAGACACGTGAGGGCTGGAGTGAAAGAAGCGTGAAAGGATTATATGTGAAGGAATGCGCAGTGGAAGGCAAGATATTGTGTATGAGTAAATAAGTATGTTTAAAAGAAATCAGAAGAGAGAGAAAGTCTAGCTCAAATGACACACCAAAGTTGATGATGTATTAGCATTCTGCTGGAAAGATGGAGGTGGTCCCAGCTGCAATGTTCTGAAAAAGGATAGTTGACTAGAGGCAAAAGATATATTAATATTACTTAATCAATAGCTAAAATTCTCCAGTGTGTTTTCGTACAAGTCTGTTCTATAAAGTTGCTGATTCCATTGAATTGTGTTAGTTGGAGCTGCTGCAAAAATATACAACAGTAAGACCCTGAAGACTTGATAGAAGGTGCTAGGATTGACCAAGCCACATCATACAGAGTGAAACTGGGCTTCAAAATTGTCAGTCCCAGCTTATTGCAAAGAAGGCATGACATCTGAGATGAAGCGTCCCATCTTGGGACCAGTGAAGTTAAAGAATCATAGAATCATAGAATAGTAGAGTTGGAAGGGGTCATGAAGGCCATCAGGTCCATCTGCCTGCTGTTGCAGGACACCAAGTTACACCGATCATTGCATGTTTATAATGCGGCATTCAAGAACAGTGCGACTCAGTTCCAGAGTTCCTGCGCTTGCTCATTTCAGAGATGTGGGACACGTGTAAGAGTCTGGGGCGCATCACCTGAGCCCCTTTAGGAGGGACTGGCTTGCATTAACCTAAGTGTCACGCAAAGGCCAGGCACTTGACTCCAACCGTTGCTGCAACTGGACAAACACTCCTGGGCATGTTGACCTTTCAGGGTCACAGCACGGATGCCTGTGGCAGAGCAGGCAGTCAGTGCCATGTCCCTTCCCGTGTGGACTGAACGCTGACTGCGCTCCAGCTGCCGACTGCTGCTCATGCCCCTGCATCAGTGCCCTCCAGGCTGGTCCCTCACAGGGTAAGGCTCCGTTCCTCCACCTTGTTCCATGCCAGCTGGGAGGATGTTGCTCCAGGTCCAGCAGCAGGGACCATGGTGCTCCCAGACTTTTCTCCATGGGGATCAGAAAACTATGTGCTCCACACAGGGTCACTACTGGGCTATGATTTCATGATATAGATCATCATAACTTCATGATAGAAGGTTGTGCAACAAGTGAAGGTCTTCGTTGCCCCTGCTACCCTGTTGTTTGCCAAACTACCATTCAAGGCATAGAACCCTGCCCAGGGGACTGGTTAGAAACACAGAAACAGAGCGAGTCAGAAGGGGCCTCCCGGGCCATCTAGTCTGACCTCTGGCACCAGCCAACTCCGCTCACGACATGCCCCACATGTGCATGTTCAGCCTACCTTTGAACACGCTCACTGATGGGGCCTCAACGACCTCCTGTGGAAGCCCATTACACACCCTCGGGGTCCTAACTGCCAGGAAGTGCTTCCTGGCATCCAAATGGTACCTTGGTTCCCTGAGCTTTGCTCCATTGGAGCGCATCCTGCCTTCCTCTGCAGGGGAGAACAGGTCTCTACCCACCTCCGTGTGACATCCCCTCACATGTCTGTATGTCGCCAACAGATCCCCTCAGAGTCTCCTCTTCTCCAGGCTGAAGAGACTCAGTTCCCTCAGTCTCGCCTCATACGGCATCCCCTGCAAACCAGCCACCAACGTTGTGGTCATATGCTGCATTGACTCTAACCTGGCTATATCCTTTCTGTAATGAGAGGCCCAAAACTGAGCACAATACTCCAGAGTCATATAGAGTGGTAGTAATACCTCTCTCGATCTAGAAGCCACACTTCTGGCTATGCAAGCAAGGGTGGCGTTCGCCCTCTTGACCACCGCATCACACTGCTGACTCATGTTCAGCCTGCAGTCAACCAGCGCCCTGAGGTCCCTTTCACAAGTGCTGCTCTCCAGCCACTTGTCCCCTAACCTGTACTTATGACACCTATTCCTCTGCCCCAAGTGCAAGACCTTGCACTTATCCACATTGAACGCCATCCTGTTGTCTCCTGCTCACTCCCATAGTCTGTCCAGATCCCCTCAGTTGTGGCCACTGCTGTCGGCCTCCCTTCCCTATCTAGCATCACTAGATCTCTCTCTATTATGAGCCTTTCCATTGTTTTTCCTACAATGGACGTAAGGCTAATCGGTCTATAATTCCCCATGTCCTTCCTACTACCCTTTTTGAAAATTGGGACCACCGATGCAACCCTCCAGTCCTCTGGAACATCACCCATTCTCCATGAGGCCTCAAAAATGGAGGCCAGCAGGCGTGAGAGAACCCCTGCCAACTCTCTAAGTACTCTCGGGTGTAACCCTTCAGGGCCTGATGCCTTTGTAATGTCCAACGCCCTGAGGAGCCCCTCGACTTCAAGGGGGGGGTGTGACTCTAATCTATGCCCCTAGGTCCCCGGCCTCATCTAATCTCCTATGCGGATCTCTCCTGTCCTGCTTTGGGGAGAACACAGAGGCAAAATAGTCATTCAGCATCTGTGCCTGTTCCCTCATATCAGTCACTGGATCTCCTTCCTCCTTATAATGCTTTGTTTCACATTCTTATGGAGTTCTACTTTCAAGGAATATCCTAGAAACTGATGAGACTCCAGATTAAAAGCAGTATTTGGCCTCTCTGGTCTCTCTTTATATCATAGGGCCTATTTATTGGCTGGCACTAAATTTTGTCTCTTCCTCTCTGAATAGATTTTCCTCCTGGCCAGCTTTGGGATCTTCATGCTTGGATTCTCTCCTCAAATGGATTGCATATCAAAACAGTGAGGGTGTTTCCTACAGTTACGGCAGTAGTAGTGCAGAGGTGCAGGCAGTCTCGTATCAGTTGCAATTTGATTTATTTTCACATGCCAAGCAACTCTGTGGGATAACTCAGACTTAAAGGTTGCTAAGAAAATGTGTCTCTGCAGACTTGGATGGAGGGTTGATTTTTTTTTAACTATGGATCAACTTAGTTAAAGTCCAAATGATAACACCCCCCCACCCCCCCCGTTTTGCATACTGAACAGCATTTGCCAGCTATGGCTGAATGGTGAGACACGCACCTGAAACATCTGTTAGAATCTCGGTTTGGCCTTGCTGATTTTATAGCTTCAGAGGACTTGATGAAGCTTTGGGTTTTTGAACGGGTGGTCTTTAGGTATAATCAATGAACGGACAAATGCACAGATATCTGGGCAGCCTTTGTTGAATCTATACATAACTATCTTTAACAACAGTAGCATATTTTGTTCTACACAAAACCTACAAGGATAGACAACATTGCATGCACAATGGCAGGAGCAATCAAGAGAGTAGAGTTCAAAGCACAGTGAAATTGTCAGATATATTGGACTCAGAGAGGTTCTGATAGGAGGTGAAGACCAAACCACAGTTAGGCATCCAGATTTTGCAGAAGGCAAGTCTAGACAGGTCCAAGGGCCAGGAACACAGAGCAAGGTCTAGGAGACACTGTCGCTTACCCTCCCCACCCTGCCTCATGTTTCTAACACTAGCCCAGCAGACACTAAAGGCTTTTAACACCTGAGCTCCACCCCAGGCTCAGCTGTAATACATTGGAGCACTCACCAAAGTCCTTCACATGAGGAGTTCCTTACACCAGAGCAGCCCATTTCTGCAACCAACCACTCCTTTGCCTGGGTGCTTTAGTAGCCTGCCTCTTCAGGCAGCCACACTCCAGGGGGGTGGTCAGCCTCAGAGGCACAGTCCGTCCCCCGGACAGGAATGTCCTGCAGCCATCTCCCCAGGAGCCTCAGCCCTCCCTGGTCCTCTCAAAGTGGCTGATCTGGGCTGCTCTGAATTTCTGAGAGACCAGGCTCCTCTTCTGAGGAGGGTTCCTTCAGTGGAGGCCTGATTGTTGGGACAACCAACCCATTCATCAGACACTGCGGTATTTATCTGTAGCTGGAGCTACTTCCATCGGAGGTGGGCGGCATTACTGAAGCAACCAAGCGACTGTGCTGGGCGTGGAAGGATGATATGCTATGATGTTATCCCCCTTTGAATCGGTGGACCCCATTACTCCAAGAGCCACACGATGCAAACAGAAGCTTACTGTTCTGGCAAACTCAGTATAAAACAGTGGGGCAGGGAACGAGGCGCTGGAGTGAAACTGGGAAGACATGATCGCACTCTGCCATGTATCCCCTTGTCTGAGTTAGAGTACTTACTAGGTGGCAGCATGCGATCTCAGAGAAAGCCAGCAGGACGTTTTCCCTTCCCACATGTGCTGGTTGCAAGCTACCTAATCAGAGCAATTGTCCTCCTCCGACACAGATTGTTGTGACTTGCACACCTGATAGCAGTAGTTGGTTGGCTGTGCTGGTTTAGAAACTGCTTTAAGAATCATGGTTTGTTCTGGGGCTTCATTGTGGTTTGTAAACCACAGTGGGTTCAGATGGCATGACAGTTTGGGCCCAGTCAGGTTAATTATGCTAATTAGGCAGCTTACAACCAGAATGATCTGTGATCATACAATCCCAGTTCTATCTCTCTCAGCCTCATGTGCCTCCCATTTTTTTGTTGCTGTGGCAAAATGCAGTGGGGTAGGGCTTGGCCAGTGATCAACGCCAATCTGGTCCCTTAGCGGAAAGGTAGGAACATGATGCGACTGCCAGTAATAAGCATCTCATAATGGGTTAACAACCCAAAATAGCAATCAAAATAACAGTTGCACCAGTATTTGTGGAGAACATTTTAGATTTATAGTTAATAAGACTGAATCTGAATCCATTTAAATGCAGTTTTCTCCTTGTCCTATAGGTGAATGTATATCGTCCTGCATGTAGGCATACGCACATGTGTGCACACACATGCACACACATATGCACATGTGCACACACAACAGATCTGTGTTTTGCTTTGGCAGAGGGTATTGTTTTCATTTGTATGGGGAGAAACAAACCTCTTTTTCTAACAAGATTTTACTCCTCAGTAATACATATTTTCATTGTACATACCTTGTCTATAAGACTGCCTTATGATTCTATGCAAGCAAAATTATTTTACCCCTCTTTGCTTTCCCATCCCCCAGTCTCTCCCTGCTCAGCCAGAAGTAATTTACATTAGTCATGTTTTTAAAAAGAAAGATCTCATAGCTTTCTAATGTTAAAGAAAAATTGAAGGATGAACTCAACAACAGCAACAACAACAACTTGGAGTAGATTTACAGTTCTGCAGCCTTTGCTCTTCCCGCAGGGCCTGATGGGACTTTGGTGTCCTTGGAGGAATGGCAGAAGGAAACGCCAGGGGCCAATTGCTGATTTTATCATTCAAACACAAAATTTGTTACACCACTTTATCAGTCAGAGGGAAAGCAATTATAGTGTGGTTCAATTTTCCACTCAATGGCTGTACTGGGGATCAAAGTCAGCTTTTATGACAAGTGAAAATGTTTTGCTATTTTATTTGTTACTTAAAATAAAACATTTAAAAGTTCTGGCACTTTAAGTACAATATAATCCAAGTGTGTTTATGTTTTTCTTCCCTTCCATAAGATACACTTGATTACTTTAGCTTTTCTCCTATTAAATAATCAAGGCCTTTTCTCTCTTTCTTCCCATTACAGTATAAAGCCCATTGCAAGGCAGAAATTGAATTTTCACGCTTAAAAGCAATACAGCATTAGAAGTCTATAATCAGCATGAAGGTAGAATTGACAGAAGGCCACATGGTTTATTCTGAGCCTTCTCCCTCGGTGTCTTTTTTCAAATGAAAAATATTGTGTATGTGTATGCACATGTGTTTATTCCCTTCAGAAATAATGGCCACAGTGAGAGGGGAAGGGGAACTTCAGCTCAAATACAGCTGCTTTCCAAACTTAAACATGATTGATCAGGAAAAAGAAGAACTGTTATATTTGAACCAGTGATATAAACAAGTGTTTTTCTTTTTGTGAATGGGCAGTCTTTTAGCATGGGAAAATAAAGGAAAGCAGAATGCAGAGAAAGTGTATCACACCCATTCCATAGATGCTATAATAATACTTACAGTAGCACTTATCTGGAGTTTTTTTAAATCTGAAACCCATTTTGCAACCAGTAAGATACCACTGTTAGGTAGGAGCATGCAAGCTAAAAGAGCAGACTGTTGCTACATCAAAGAAAATTGCATCAGTTATTTAACTGTTTAATAACATACTCCTTGAAAGCAAGGCAGACTCCTATGCATTTTCTTGCTTTCTGCCATGTCTATGCTAAATGTGATTTTTCTAGATGTCTCAGGTTTGGAGAGTGTCAAATCATCCAGCAAATCGCAAGTACATCTAAATGCTGAGGGCTACCAGATGCAAGCCTTCAGCAAACAATCCCCCTTGGCATAGCCCAGAAAAAAAATAATGTGGCACAATCATGCCATCCCTGCCTGTGTGTTGTATGCTAATGAGAAGTGCTCCAAGCTCACAACATGCGGCCTAGAGCTCCTCACTGCCTCCTTTGAAAAGTAGCACCCTCTGGTCTCTGCCACTGGAAGGCTGCACTTTCTGCCTCCAAGGAAATCAAGACAGCCAGTGGGAGGCCAGCTTAGGCCATCCGTTGGCCAGAGGGCCGCTGCAGCACAACTGCTTTGCCCTGCCTTCCAGAAAGGACCCTTGGCTCCAGCTGGGAACCACCCTAGGACCAGAGAGCTTTAGGCCCCATCCACCAGCCTGGACTGTTTGTGTGGATTTGGAGTTTCTGTGTACGTGTGTATTATTCTAAGCTATTGCAAGGTAACTTGAGGATCATTCGAATGAAAAGTAGGATCTTCATCTTCTGAGTAAATAGACGTGTTGCATCACAAGTCTGGAGGACAGGATAACTCATTCTGGCATGAAAAGAGAATTTAATTCTGGTCTGGTTCAGGCATTTCCCCACTCAGCTGTCTGACCTTTTTATAAGGTAGGCATCCGGCCCTCTCCTACACACTTACAGTTAGAGGCATTCTCCACCATGATTCTAGCAGGTTTGCTTCTGTCTCCCCCAGTCTTTGAGCAGGAGGGAAAAGCCAGCATCACAGGTGTGCTATGATGCAGCCTGGGACAGGCCCACAGTTCAGGTTTAGCATATTCTTATTGTGGTATCAGTAGATTCTAAGGAGCAAGGTATAATCGTCTAGTTTGGCTGCTAGCAGCATTCCTTCAATGAAGGCAAAGGACAGGTTCATATATGGAGGGCGGGGTATCCTATGAGGATACTATTTCAATTACCATTGACAAGAGCCGATATAGTGTAGTGGTTAGCGTTGGACTGGTTTAGTGTTAGAGTTAGGACTTGACTGGGGCTTGGAAGATCTGAGTTCTAGTCACAACTTGGCTATGGAACTCACTGGATGACTTCAGGTCAGTTACGTGTGTGCACGTGTGTGTGTGTGAGATATTTGCCTGCTTTTAGAAGGGTGGGAGGGAGAAAGAGGGGAAAGAAAAATTGGTTACTTTCCTCCAGAAGCCACAGGGTGTTTTGTTCTAATAAATTTAAATTCATGGAGGGTTTCTCCCACATGGGAGGTTGCCAGCCCTGGCTTGTGGTCAGAGATAATTTTTTCAATGAATCTGTACCAAGAATGAATAAGGGAAGCCTCTTTTGTCCCCTGGTTATGGAACTGATAACAGCATGGTTGCTTTTTTGTTCCTGATCCCCTGGAGGTGCCATGCCATCAGGGAATGGGAGAATAGAGGGTCAGTGAGTTTAGGGAGGCCACTTGAGAGAGACAGCAGCTGAACTGGCAGATATTTCTGACTGTGCAGAACAATGGCTACTCTCCAACATGCTGTTGCTTGGCCTCGTCAGCTGCTAAAATTCAGTGATGTCTGGGAGACTCCCATTAATTGTGGGAAAGGGGAAAGAGCTCTTTTCTGCTGTGGAGCCCTTCTGTGCCACTGAAGCCCTGTTCTTCCAGAGCTCTGAATGACACCACCTGGAACGTCACTATTTGATAGAATCAGTGGTAGAGTTGGCTAGAAGGTCATCAGTGACTAGAAGGTCATTGGGTCCAACCCCCTGCAATTGCAGGACTCTAAGTTATACCATCCCATTCAGGTGACTGTCCAGACACTTTCTGAAAGTCTCCAGTGAGAGAGAGCCCCCAACTTTCCCAGGTAATGGGTTCCATTGTCAAACCGCTCGGACAGTGAGGAAATTATTCCTGGTGTCCACGTCTAAATCTGGTTTCTTTTAACTCCATTATTCCATGTCCTGCACTCTGAAATGAATGAGAGGAGAGCCTGCCCTTCCTTTTTGTGCCAGCCTTTGAGGTACTTGTAGACTGCTATCATATCTCCCCTCAGTCTTCTCTTCCTGAGGCTGAACATGACTAGTTCTGTCAATCCTTCCTGATAGGGCTTTGCCTCCAGTCCCTGAATCATCCTTGCTGCCCTCCTCTGTACCCTTTCTAGCTTTTCTGCATCTTTTAAAAACTTAGGTGCCCAGAACTGGACACAGTGCTCCAGGTGAGGTCTGACTAGTGCTGAAAATAGAACTAACACTTCACGTGTTTTGGAAGTGAGACTTCTGCTAATGCAGCCTAAAATAGCATTTGCCCTTTTTGTAGCTGCATCACATTGTTGGCTCACATTTAGCTTGTGATCTACCACAATCCCAAGATCCTTCTCATTTGCAGTCTTGTTGAGCCAAGTGTTCCCCAGTTGGTTTCTTGTACCTTGTAAAGGACTTGGCATTTGTCTCTACTGAATTTCATTCTGTTGTTCTCTGTCCAGCATTCTAGCCTATCAAGATCATCCTCTATATTATCTTTGTCTTCCAGAGTATTTGCAATTCCACTCAGCTTTGTGTCATCTGCAAATTTAATTATCTTTCCTTATACTTCCTCATCTAAATAAAAATGTTGAAAAGTACCAGTCCCAGGACAGAACCCTGCAACACCCCACTTGTTACCTCTTCCCAGTGTGAGAAAGTGCCATTGACGAGCACTCTCTGAGTCTGATTTTGCAGCTAATTGTGGATCCACCTAATGGTTGCACTCTCTAGCCCACTTGTTACTAGTTTGGTAAACAGGATGCCATGATGCACTTTGTCAAAGGCTTTGCTAAAGTCTAGCTAGACCATGTCCACAGCATTCCCACAGTCCACTTGGGAAGTTACACACTCCAAAAATGAAATTAGATTAGTTTGGCAGGATTTGTTCTGGAGAAATGCATGTTGGCTTCTAGTAATCACTGCATTGTCTTTGTTTGCAGGCTGTTTGTTTTATAATTTGCTCTATAATTTTTCCAGGGACTATTGTCAGACTGACTGGTGTACAGTTCCCATACTCCCTTATGGAGAAGGCAGTGCAAATCAAATTCTCACTGATCAGACAAATCAGGAAATGCAAGTCAAGCAATGCAGAAAGGCAGAGCTCCATCACCCACATGACCAGCTCCCTGGAGGACTGCTCCTCCTGCCAGGTGCATCAGCAATCCTTTGGGGATGCTTAAGGGAGATGGTTTAGGCTGGATCTGGTGCACACAGAATAACCCCTCCCTGATCAGCAAAGAGCCCCATCTGCTAGCACCTCTATCTTGTTTGAGTTGGGCTTATATTTAGCCCACTAACTATGTTAGGTACTTGGTTCAGTATGCCTTCTCTGACCCTGGTGGTAAAGAGAAGCAGTGCTGGGTATCATCCATGTACTGGTGATTCCTCACTCCAAATCTGAACCAAGGTGTGGTTAAACCTCTCATTTGTTCTCCAAAGCTGCATTTGGAGGGCAGAAGTAGTTCACATTTTGGCCAGCATCCAATCTTTTCTGCCTGCCAGCAGGTCTCAGCAGTGGGACAGCAAGAGGCCGATAGTTCCAGGAGCAGGAGGAAGCAAGTGGAAATGTTCAGCCTTAGCACAAGGCGGTTCAAGGGAGGAGGAGATGGGGCTGGCCTGTCCTGATGCAGAGAACAACATAGCTGGGCTTCATTTCAAGCAGCTCGGCTGGGCAAGTGGGAGTTCCCACCTGTGCACCAGCTCAAGCAGCAGCGTGATGGCTGGACGGGACATTTCACCCAGCCGGTCTATCTCACTCTGGATTTTGCAGTGTATGCTGCAGACAAGCTCTGCCTCACCTGTGCTTCATCGCTGTGGTGGCCTTACTCATTTGCGGCAATGAGTTCGCTTCTTAGGCACAATACACCTCCAGCATGCGGTGCACCATGGCTGGCTACACATCGCATAACAACGCACTCACGCCCTGCAACTGACACAGCATGTTTACTTGAAGTAAATGTGTTACATGGGGCTTTAAACTGGGTGAATGTGCATGCAAGAGCAGCCTGAAGCTGCAAGCCTAGGAAGGCTTAACTGAGAGTAAATCTGTTTGATCAAAATGGTACCTGCATAGGATTGCAAACTGCTCAGAGAGGTAATAACATAACACTTAACTACATTAAAAATAGCAATTCAACATTTGTTCTCATCTCGGTGTTGGGCATATAGTCCATTTTAAAGATCATGGAAGGTTATGTGCTTCAGGAACTGCACGAGGTGTATAAAAAAAATCCCATTGGTCTAACTAACTTCAGCTGTCCCTCATTCAGAACAATAGAACAGGTTAAACTTGACTGATTTCACATCAAATACAACTAACTGCAGTTGCTAAAAGGTCAAAATGAATCAAGGCAAAGTGCATGAGTTTTATGTTTCTGTGCGATGTATAAAAATGTGTTGTTTTTATATTAAAAAGCTTCCAAAATACTAACACTTGCAAGAAAAACATATTTGATGCCATTTTTGACTAGTTGTTGTGCCTCAGTCTGTATTAACAGAAATATTTGACAGATTAGAGGCCACATATCAGCCTGTCTTGCTTAGACAATGCCAGAAAATGCAAAGATATTGATTTTCTGACCTAAAACCTTTTCTTTAAGGTCACGCAGCTACTTAGACACAAGGAAGTAACCATGTTCCTGCAGATCCCAGCATCAGTTCAGAGAATGTTATTTTTAAGACTGTCAAGCTGCAATTGTGAACACTTACTGGGTACATTTTTCTAACCCTCAACCCAAACCCAAACCCAGGCTTCATCCAAACCTAGCCCCAAACCCAAACCCTTGCCCTTGGTTTGGCTGGGTCAGAGTCAGCATTATTTATTTATTGATTGATTAGAAAAATTTCTATGCCTCCCCTTGCCAACTAGCCTCGGGGTGGCTCACAACAACTAGGCTCACAACATTAGGGAAAATTAAGTGGTAAATCCAGTGCAAGTCAGTAAACAGACATACATATAAGGACAAAGATACCAGTCCAAACACAGGGAAGTAGTGAAACAGGATCACTGCCTCAAAAGCAGGATTCTGGAGGACATCGGCACAGTAGCTCAGACACTGATGCGAGGCACTCGGTGAAGCTAAGGTTCAGGGTCGCTTTACATGATCAGGCAGCCCACCATGGTTTTTTTCAGCCACGATGGGCTGCAGTGCGAGACGGTGGCCTTTTGGAATACTTGAGCTGCAACTGTGGCTTACCGTGTTATCCAACGCCCGCCATGGTTGGTTGGTTGTGTGCCTAACAAACCACCCACAAGCCATGGGTTCTGGCTGGTTTGTGAACTCCACCAACAGCCCACTCTCACCAGCTTGGGATGACGAGATGTGGTCACACACTAGACAGGAAGCAACGCATGGCACTTCCAGACCGTTCATCAGATGCTTAACTTTAAAAGCAAAGCTACATAAGCACACACAAACCTGATTAGCCTCCTGCTTTTATAGCAATAGCCATAACTGGGTAATCATAATTCTGGTCAATTGGCAATTCTACATTTTGCCTAGGGGACATCATTTGCAGGGAGATGATATTAGGCAGCAGAAAGTGGGGAGAAAAGGAAGTAAAGCAGAAGGAAAACTTCCTGGACCTAGGGAGACTTTTTAGACGCTAAACTCCACTGAAACATACCCTGTATTTTAGTTACCTGGCATAAGATTGTGGTGGTGTGAAAGAGCCGCCTACCCTGCACCTGAATTGCTTGTTTTGCAACTAATTTTGCACAGTAAACATGTTCATAGAAGGCTGGCCTAATTCATTCTAGGCACTCTGATTCGTTCATGCGAAACTATGCCATTTTTCCTCTTAGCATGTGGAAAAGATGCAAGCACTCCTGCTGCTCAGAGGAAATCTCACAGATGCATGGCTGAGTTCCAGTTTAGGTCATGTACTAAGAAGTCTAGCCCTGGAATTCAAACCCTGGTATATCGAACTCGTAATAGATGTTTGCTGGTTTTTCTAAAAGTCAAAACATATTAGAAACATTTTACTGCACTTTGTTTGTTGTGGAGCATTAGCAAATGAGCCCTGCAAGTGGATTTTTTGTGGTAGGCTATTGCAATAGATTAAGTGGATATTGCAATATCCCTTTGAGATTTTTTCAACATTGTATAAATTAACAGAATAAAGATGTGCTTGCTATTCTGTGACTATTCTACTTTCAAAAGTTTCTTCCTCTTTTTTGCCTTCTTTTAAAACAAGCTATTTAGGAAAACATTGCATCAAGGATGAGCCTCTCTCAGCCAAAGGATCTGCACTTTAATTCTTTTCAATTACTATTTGTGCAAGACTGGTAATTTTACAGTTACCTTTTCTCTTCTGAATGAGCCCTTAAGTGGGAAGAAGTGGGAGGGAGAGATTGCCTGGGCATGATCAGGAAATAAAGAGTGATAGTCAAAGCTAATTGATAAGGAAGAGGGAGAGTTTTATCTCATTTTCTGGGACCCAGTCACTGGCTGGCTTGCTGTGCTTTGGGAGCAATGTTTGTTGTGTTGGGAAGAGCTGAGCTGAGCAAGAGCATGTACAGAAAAAGGGGTGGGGGAGGGAGAGAGAGAGAGAGAGAGAGAGAGAGAGAGAGAGAGAGAGAGAGAGAGAGACTAGATCGCAGAAAGGCTGAGTCCTGAACGCTGAGCTCCTAAAGTTTCAAGTATCTCTTTTTGGCAGAAATGACAGGGGAGACACTGAGTGTGCTTTGCTGTGGAGTCCTGAACCACCACAATTTTGGGATTTGGGGTGCTTTCTTTGGTGGGGTGGGCACAACATAAAATAGCATTCTCCTGTCCATTTACACAGGTTTAGCCTTATTTGAGTGGAGAATGAACATTGCTTGGTCTCTGACCTTCTTGCCCCGAATTTGGACTTCGTTCACGTATTTTCATAGAATCAGTGAATAGTAGAGTTGGAAGGGGCCATTAAGGCCATTGGGTCCAACCCCCTGCTGTTGCAGGACACCAATTTACGCCTTCCTACTCAGATGGCTGTCCGGTTTCTTTCTAAGAGCTCCCCACCTCTCTGCTGCTGGCCACCTCAGTGGACAGCTGGTTCCACTGTTGTATTACTCTGACTGTGAGGAAGCTTTTCCTGATGTGCAGCCTGAATCTGGGTTGTTGCAGCTTGAATTCATTATTCCATGGCCTACGCTCTGGCATCAGTGAGAAGAGATCTTGACCTTCCTCTTTGTGACAGCCCTTGAGATACTTATAGAGTAGTTTTGCAGGGCTGTGGAATATAGGGAAAAATAGAGAGATCTGGGCTTCAGTTGCTGCTACACAGCCTCCTCAGCTCAAGAAGGAAAAGTGAAGAACCAGGAGTCCAGCAGCTGCATAATTCTTCTTCCACCACCTTAGAGGTCTCTCAGTGGGACTTTTCATATGAAGCACTAAACCATGTGGATTAATTTCCAGCGAGGCTGAGTGCACTGTAGCCATACTGCACTTGATGGGATTGGAGACCCCGGCCAGCCCCTCTCAACTTTGTGGATGTGTGGCTTTGAGGAGTCTGATCCAGGTATGAAATCCAGTTCCAGGCACAGAGCCAGGCCTAGTGGAGTTTTCCTGGAATTGTAACGTGAGATGGAATGGGGACTGGAACTTTATAAATAGTCCAAGGATTGTGATGCTGGTCTGCATCTCATTTCCACATTCCTTCATCAGTTTCATAGCAGCCTCATTGGTACCTTCTGGCTTGCACACTTCGCACATAGTCCATACCTGTCTGTTGTCTTTGCAATTGCGTTTGTGGTTGAACATTCTCCCATTAACACACGCCCTTGATCTGACCACATTTCCCGAAATCTCAGAATTTCCATCAAAACTAATCCCTTTCATGTCTCTTACTTCAACAATATTATTGTTGTGATATGTTGTATTCATGTTTTTTTCTGTTTAAAAAAAATAAAAGGGGGGATTCTCTTACTTCTACAGTTCAGTGTTCCCCTGTAACAACTACAGTTCCCATGATGCCAGGCTGCTCATTTCCCCCTGTGCATTGGTTCTCCATTCTCATGTGAGTTGGCAGCCTGTAGACTCGGAGCTGTTTAAAGTTGTCCTTCCGCTTTTCCATTTTCTTCCTATCTGGCAAGGATGCCGTGATATATGCACGACCTCCAGCTAGTCCCACAAGGCTCCCCATCCCCACAGCATCACTTCTGACTATTTCCTCAGACACCATCCCCTGAGCCAGTTGTGTCAAATGCAGGTCACGCGGCAGTGAACTGGTTCCTTCGGAATCGCAAAATAGCTCCTGAATGGTGGCAAAGAAAGTGTGCGCCCATGCGCAGGCACACACGCACTTCTCGTTTCGTTACGTCTTTAGCTAAATTACATTTTAGCTACAGCTCTTCAAGAGCTACTAGTGAATCCTGATTCCAAGATGTGGCTTGCCATGTGGAACTCTCAACAGGTTCTTCAGCCTGAGAGATTCTGAGGGCACCTTGAAGAGGCTTCAAATGACTTGCCTTTGAATTGGTGCCATTTGCCCGGAGGGGTCTTTCCTTGAAGGTGGACTGTGAGATCACAATCTGGGTTTGCAGCATCAGGTGTTGCAATGTTACCTCTGAAGCAGGGGAATGTGTGGCAGATGTCATGGCAATAGCATCGATTCCGGCACGTGTTCATCGCAGAAAGACGATCCGGACGTTCCCTTTGCGCGTAACATTCTGTTCTTGGATGTGTCCAAATGTTAAGGTTCCTCATCATTCGGTCACCAGCGAAAGACACCGAATGCAAGACAGAATGTAAAGCACAGCTAGCTACATCAAGATGAGGCGCAGTACTTTGCGTGCTGTGATGTGGAAGGGGTGTGTCTGGCATTGTGCAAAAGCCTATAAGTGAAGGCAGCTGCATATCAGCAGTCCTCAACCAAAGGCTTCACATACTGGAGATGCTTGGAAGGCTTATGATGGGCTGGAATTTTTCTGCAAGGAGATGGCAGCACCGTATGCGAGATAATGAAACGGCCAAAAAAACAGAGCTGGGTTGTTTGTAACGTGACTCTTGATGATTAAAAGCCTGTGCTTATTAGACACATAAAATGTATTACTAAATCATTTGGGGGACATATAATTTTCCAATTATTTATGCATCACAGTAATTAATGACGGGAGGGATGGAGTCAATGATTCACTCTGTAATACATATGGTAGTTACCTGGGGAGGAAAAATTACAGTGCCACCAATTATTTGCTTTAATGTTTTTAGTAATTATGTCCTACACCCAAGCTGAAATTTTCTTTAATTCCATTTATAAAAGCTCTGCTTTTTAACAATGAAATTGTTCTTCTTTTCAAGTGACTCAATTAAGTCTTGCACTGAGAAGTATGCGGTTCCATACAATTCCAGCTTGATCGCTTTTCCTTTCTTCTTTTCTAGGCCACTTAGTGTCATCCAAAGAGCTTTGCTTTCTAAGCTTTAATTGATACTTTCATTTACACAACAAACAATCTTTAATCACTTTGTCTTCATCCAGCCAGCGTGGTCAGCGTATGCATTCTATGCACAGCCAGCCGTGTCGATGCGGTAAAGAGCATGTGAAAGACGATTGCAGTGGCAGAACTCCTGAATCCAGTACCAAGGTCAACTGGCACCTGCGCATGACTAGGGGACTTAGCATGGGCTTGATTAGGGAGCAGAAGAAGTCGGGTAAGCAGAAATGCGGTCCCTCGGTTGAGACCGAGTTCTATTCCTGAGATGGTCTTTAAGTTGAATTTGTATATAAGTCGGATCATGTGTATAAAAACATACGAGACACTTAAGAAACACTTGCATATATACTGAAACGTGTTAAACACAAAGCTTTATTTTGATAATAACAATAATGTTGTTGTTGTTAGTCGCGAAGTCGAGTCCGACCCATCGCGACCCCATGGACAACATTCCTCCAGGCCCTCCTGTCCTCCACCATCCCCCGGAGTCCACTCAAGCTCACACCAACCGCCTCTGTGACTCCATCCAGCCACCTCATCCTCTGCCGTCCCCTTCTTCTTTTGCCATCTATTGTTCCCAGCATCAGGCTCTTCTCCAGGGAGTCCTTCCTTCTCATTAGGTGGCCAAAGTATTTGAGTTTCATCTTCACTATCTGGCCTTCTAAAGAGCAGTCAGGGTTGATCTCCTCTAGGACTGACCGGTTTGATCGCCTTGCAGTCCAAGGGACTCGCAGGAGTCTCCTCCAGCACCACAACTCAAAGGCCTCAATCCTTTTGCGCTCAGCCTTCCTTATTGTCCAGCTTTCACAGCCATACATTGCAACTGGGAAAACCATAGCCTGGACTATACGCACTTTTGTTGGCAGGGTGATGTCTCTGCTTTTTAGTATGCTATCTAGATTTGCCATAGCTAATAACAATAATACAGTACTAATAAAGTAATTGCAGGTACTGGAGAGAAGGGGGGAGAGAGAGAGAGAATCTGTATCTACAGTATGTGCGTACATACACAGTACAGTTCTAAAAATAGTTTGGATAGAAAAATAGAAAAAATAGTAAAAAGATGGTTAAAGCTTAACACTTCTTGAGCTAACATTAAGCCTAACATTCACTGGGTGATGCTGGAGATGGGACTGGTGTTGGAAAGGGTGGACGCTGCCGGAGAGTCAGCATTTGATTGTGCTGCAGGAGTGTGTGTGTGTGTGCGGGGGGGGGGGTACCACTGCAGTTGCTTTCTATTTCCAACTTTGCTGCTCACAGCTGCTTTTCCCCTCCTCCTTCTCTTTCCCTTCTCCCTCCCTCCTCCTTCCCTTCCTATTCTTTTGTTCCTTCTCCTTCCTTCTTCTCCTTGCTGCCTGGTACTTGCTGCCCACAGGCACCCACTTGTCACTTGGGAAGAGGCAGGACTTCTGTTCATAAGTAGGGGTTGTTCTTGCCTTGGATGCTTGTAACTGGGGGACTGGGCATACAGTTTCCCTCGATTGCTGTGTAATGAACCTACTTGATAGACCAGGAGCTTTACTTCTGTTTTTAAAATCGTATTCCAGTGTCTACGCTCTGTGTGGGCACAGCCCTTTGCTTTAACCTCCTTCTCGGAGCTCAGCAGAAGAGCACATACTCCATACATAAAAAATCCCAGATTCTTGAACATCTCCAGCTAAAAGATTTTAGGACCAAACGACAGGTGCAGTGAACTCCCTTGAGGTCTTTCCATAGGCAAAGTGGCTTCCATCAGCAGAACCAGAAAAGGGGATAATTCTGCTTCCCCCCTGCAGCCCCTTCCATGCCCCCCATATTTGTGCTGGAGGACCGGGAGACCTACTGGAGCAGATTTGGGGAACTTCAGAGAGAAGGCGAACAGGAGAAAGCCCGGTGCACAATTAGGCTTGCACTTGCAAGACACTGGATTTCACGCATGGTGTGGAAGATCCATGATGAGGTCTCCTGATGACTGGTCTTGCTGGCTGGGGATGATGGGAGTTGTAGTCCAACACATCTAGAGACTACCCCAGCGAGGAAGGCTGGCATAAATCTTCATGTGTTCGAAATGTAGCATTCATTCCTGTTAAGGAGATGCGGAGAAGAATCTCTGTGTGGCATAGCAGTGGATATGCATGTTTATTTCAAGCGGTAAAGGTGAAAAGTTGTTGTCTTGGGAATTGTATTAGCACTCTCAACAGTGCTGTTAGGATGCTTGCAATTTGCTGGTATTTGCTTCTCAGGAACAATGTGAGATTTAGAGACCCAGCCCCTGAAGTTCTGAACTTAGTCTTCTCCACCCGTTTTTTCCCCACCGGTGCCCTCATTCATTCCCCACACTTGGCCTTCCTCTTTCCTCTCGCTTGTCCCTGGCAAGAGAAACTCTGCCTGGGAGCAGTTCTGCCAGAGGTATGTGGGTCATGGGCTCTTGAATACCAGTGCAGGGCCACTTTCAACAGGGCCACTAGCCTCTTGCCAACTGAGGCTAGGTGCCATTCCAAGGGGCTTTTCCTCTGAATGAATGAGCTTAGAGGGCTAGAATTTCCCAGGAAGAGTCTCCCCACACCACCTTAATTCTTGTAGCACAGTCAGCAGATTATGTGGGTGGGATATGAATCGTTAAAGCTCCCAGCTATACAAAGCCTTTGGGGGTGCATGTCTGTGTTGAGATATTTGTTTGTTTTTCTGTTTATCCCAAACAGAGCTAAAAATCTGAATAGGTTTTCATTCCTGCCAAGAACAAGCACTCCTCCCCAAATCCCTACTGTGCTAGAAATGTACTGTATACAAAACATTGTTTTTATTGCAAATATTCATGAGGATACATTGTTGATTTTAATGATGGAAGATCCTAAAGAGGCTTCTCCCTCTCTTGGTCTAGTCAGACAGCATTGTGAAAACCTCTGTGAATCCAGACAAGGTTACCTGGTGCACATATAATGTTCATCCTTAGCCACGAACATGAGATGGACCGTGGCTTCTCACGTTAGCTGAACTTGGCAAGGGTGGCTTATTGGTGCGCTCAACAAACCACTGAGGGCCTTAAAATAGCCCGTGGGCTCGTGGTGGTTTGTTGCCCAAACCCACAGCCCACTGCCTCTGAGTTCGGACAGCACGGCCAGCTGTGTCTCTGGTCAGGATATCCAAGGGTTGCCTGATGTGTGGCAGCAGAGGCCGTGACCCCGCATGAGGTAAAGAAGCCGTGCCGGGCTGTGGCGGTTGTGCGCCGCCAGTCACCACGTCCAAAGACAGGTTACAAGATGCTGGGATCAGACAGCAGGAATCCGCTGTTGCCTGAATGTTGTGCTTGTTGGCTTCACGGCAGCATCTAGTTAACTATTGCTGGAACTGGGATCCTGGGCAGAGTTCGCCCTTCAGCTGAGGCTGCACATCCTTAACATAAATAAGGTAAATAGGGACATGTGAGACACACTGTGAGCTTTTCTACATGACACTTGGAATTGCTGCATCTACTTTCAGTTTCATCACAGAATCCAGACCCAGGCTTTCCAGGACATAACCTCTGGCCAAAGCAGAAAGTTCCTGTTGCACAAATAGGAAAATACTTTTCCTTTTGTTTTCAGAAAGAATGCTCTGTTTCTGCATTAAATCCTCCCCCAGGAAAGTGCTCTTAAACAATAGAAGTGAAGCAGGATCACACCATCACTGACGAAGCTGTAAACAATTAAAGTAGGCATGTCGTGAGTGGAGCTGGCTGGAGCCAGGGTCAGACTAGGTGGCCCAGGAGGCCCCTTCCGACTTGCTCTGTTTCTAAGTAAATTGCACAATGTGAACATCCTGTAGACAATGTCCATCTAGTGCAGCTTTCAGATCACACAGTGGCCAAACAGCCACTGCATGGCAGAAAGGAGCCATGTGTGAGCCCCCCAGATGTTCTGGCCTACCGTTCTCATCCACTCCAGCCAGTGTAGGCACTGGTGAGACATGGCAGAGTTTGTAGGCTGATCAAGTGGCTGCAGCATCCATCAAGCAGCCATATTCACTAAGAATGGAAGAACTGCCTTGCAGGGTCAGACCAAAGAAATGCAGAACTCTAGTTTAAAACTCTATTTGTCAAAGTGGCCAGCCGGATTCAGATGATCACCTCTGATCCTCGACAGGGCAGTGACAGGCATTGCAATTCTCCATATCTGGGTGTCAGTAGGACATAGCGTCTGAATTGAATAGGGGGTGCCCACATTTAGCTGCCACATATCATGTAAGAGGTGCCAATGTGAACCACGTCTGCGAGAACCAGGACTGCCTCCGGCGTTTTGCCAACAAGTGTGCTGAACCAAGGAAGTCTGCATCCTAGGATAGACGCTGGAATGAATCTGGATTTATGATCTTCTCAACTCAGAGAAACAATCATAAAGCTGCAGTAACAGCACCTCAGGATGTTTCAAGTCACGCAAGTTATCAGTTCCACAGCCATGTAGCGTGGGTCACATTCTATGCTTCCCTTAAAGGACTAAGGCTGTAAGAAAGTGACTCACTTGGGGCCACCGATTCTGTTCATTGCAAAGATGTAGTCTGAACTAAAACAAAAGCATTATGCTGCACTACAAGGCAGGGAGCATCCTTGATATTCTGCTGGAGCTGTGCTGTGTCTTCCAGAAGGGCTTCATTTGTGTAGGCTGATCCTAGTAAAGGCATGAACATGCCTTGCTGAAAATTTTTAATTGGGTGTGTGTGATCAGATTTCGAGCTATTAAAATATTCATCTATTTTAATATAAAAGCCCCTCCCTCCCTCCCTCTTTCTTTCTTTCTTTCCTTCTTTCTTTCCATGGAAAGAAGTAAAAGAAGACAAGATTGTCTTTCACTCTCAATTATATTCTGGCTGTCTGAAATCCTGGCAATGGTGCTTTAACACATGCTGCTACGTGGTTATGACTTCTCTCCTTCTCACCTCTTTTGGCCAGGTGTCTTCTATAGCTGCCCCCATGACATCAGCAACAATAAACAGCCTCCATTCTATTGGTTGACTACCCACAAGGCTCTGCAAGGACAAGTTGCAGAGGCCCAAGTGGCCTTCTTGTCGATCTTACCTGTCCGAGGATTTGGGCCAGGCAGGGACAGGAGGGTCTCCGAGGTGAACGACTGGCTTAGGGTGTGGTGCCAGAAAGAATACTTCAGGTACCTGGACCACGGCACCCGGTTTCTTGCCAATGGACTTCTGGCAAGGGACGGGTTAAACCTCATGAGGATGGGGAAAAGGTCCTTTGGAGATGCTCTAGTGAGCTTCGTCCGGAAGACTTTAAACTGACCCAGGGATGGGGGGGTTTCAGGCCCCCCAGAAACGTGTCTGCACTGGACAAGTGTGGGGAGAGGATCAGCGTTCTGGGAGCAGGGTTTTAGAGGTACTGCAAGGACTGACAGGACTCCTACAGAGAGGGGCCAAGTATTGGGGAGGATGGGAGGAAGGAGGAGGCTGGGGAAGGAAGTGGTGGAAGGAGTTGAGGTGCATGTACACCAATGCTAGGAGCATGGGTAATAAGCAGGAAGAGCTTGAAGCTCTCCTGGGAATAGGAGGGTATGACCTGGTGGGGATCACAGAAACTTGGTGGGATGAAAGGCAAGACTGGAATGTGAACATAGAGGGGTATCACCTATTTAGAAAGGACAGGAAGGGAAAGAGAGGTGGGGGCATGGCTTTATACATCAGGGAAGGGATAGGATGCAGTGAGATAGAATGCAGCACAGATGGGGATTCGGCAGAGGCAGTCTGGGTGAAATTTAGGGGTTTTGACAGGGAAAGGGACCTGACAGTGGGTGTATGTTATCGCCCTCTGGATCAACTTGAGATCCTGGATGATTGCCTGACAGACTTGGTCTTGACCAATAGAGAGGAGCTGATAGATGAAGTACAGATTAGGGGAGGTCTGGATGCGAGTGATCACTCCATCCTTTGCTTTGAGATCAGGGGACTGGGGACGTGCAGCAGGTCGAGCACTACAAGCTGGAACTTCAAGAGGACCAATTTTGGCCAACTGAAAGCCAGACTGGGGAAAGTCTCCTGGGATAGGTTACTGGAAGGTAAGTGAATTGAGGAGGGGCGGATGGCACTCAAAAGGGAGGTTTTGGAGGCGCAAGCCTTGACGATACCTCTAGTTAGTAAGGTGGGGAGGCAGAGGAGAGCGCCGCCATGGATGCAGAAGGAGGTGGTTAGAGGGATTAGACGAAAGAGGAACCTCCGTAGGAAATGGGTACTGGGGCAAATAGACAAAAGGGTATACCGGGAGGAGGAGGCCCGTTGCAGAAGGATTCTTCGCAAGGCTGAGGCTGACTACGAGCTGAGACTTGCAAGAATATCAAGAGCAACAAAAGGGCTTCTTTGAGTATGTAAATAGGAAGAGGAAGGGGAGACAAGTGGTGGGACCACTAAATAAGGAGGAAGGAGATCCAGTGCCTGATATGAGGAAACAGGCACAGATGCTAAATGACTATTCAGCAGGACGGGGGATATCATACCTACTGGTTAGGGGACAAGTTGCTGGAGAGCAGCACTTATGAAAGGGACCTTGGGGTGCTGGTTGACTGCAGGCTAAACATGAGCGAACGCCACCCTTGGTTGCATAGCCAGAAGTGTGGCTTCTAGATCGAGAGAGGTATTACTACCACTCTATATGACTCTGGTGCGCCCACAACTGGAGTATTGCACTCAGTTTTGGGCCCCTCATTACAGGAAGGATATAGCCAGGTTAGAGTCAGTGCAGCGTAGGGCCACAAGGTTGGTGGCCGGTTTGCAGGGGATGCCGGATGAGGCGAGAGTGAGGGAACTGGGTCTCCTCAGCCTGGAGAAGAGGAGACTTAGAGGGGATCTGTTGGCAACATACAGGTATGTGAGGGGGTGTCATGCAGAGGTGGGTACAGACCTGTTCTCCCCTGCAGAGGAAGGCAGGACGCCCTCCAACAGAGCAAAGCTCAGGGAACCAAGGTACCATTTAGATGCCAAGAAGCACTTCCTGACAGTTAGGACCCCGAGGGCGTGGAATGGGCTTCCAAGGGGAGGTCATTAAGGCCCCATCAGTGCAGGTGTTCAAGGACAGGCTGGACGTGCACATGGTGGGCATGTTGTGAGCGGAGCAGGCTGGAGCCGGGGGTCAGACTTGATGGTCCGGGAGACCCCTTCTGACTGGCTCTGTTTCTATGTTTCTAAGTTCAGGAGTACAGAAAAATAGAAAGTGGGTGGCAGGGAGAAAGATAAAGACACTGCACTGAAGGGAGAAAGGGAGAGATAATATTTGGTGTGTGGGTGACAAACTGCTATTTCAGTTTATATGTAAAAGCAGGTATCTAATCCCCACCCGCTAGCCCCAGCCTGGCCTATGAGTCATATGCAGAGTAAAGTTCGATTTAAATCACTATATTAGAGATTAGCTAGGAGTCCTGGCACATTTTGCACTCCGTACACTAAAAGACGTGTGGCCCAGTAATCGGTTTGCTGGATTAGGCTCTGGGAGAAATGGATTTAACGTTTTCCTTTACAGTTTGCGCTTTGCAAACTATGAATGACCATGATCTTTCTCACAGGACTGCTGTGTAGACAAGCACGTGAAGGTAGCATAACAATCTCACACTGAAGTGCTGGATGAAATGGTGGTTATGGATGGTAACTGTGGGGCAGTGGTGGGGATGGAATGGGATAGCCCGAAACGGGAAACCTGCTGGGTGGGAATCTTGAACGGCAGCATTCCACACTGCTCCATTTTGTTGCAGGGCAGCGATAGCTGTCTGCCTCTCTGTGTAATCACCTATCTATTGCGGAAAGTATTTTCCTGAAATAGAAGGCACTGATTTGCTTCCCTTTAAAGGGGATTTCTGTAAGGGGGATCGTTCTTTAGCACTGGCTGAAAACTGTAAAGCACTGATGGTCAGACATGATCCTGCATTAAAAATAGTTCCCAAGAATGGCTCTTGCTTGCAGGGTTGAACATGAATGTTGTAGGATTTTCATGTCTATCTCAATCAGGAGGAAAGTGGGAAAACCCACCTCTGATCACCTTGTGTTTTTAATAGCTGCTTGGATTGCTGGTCTACATCTCCATGAATGCACTCGCATATAGAGGTTCAGGGAAATAGAAGTGTCAGCTCCTTTTTGGCTGCAGAAGAAAAGCCACACACCGGCAAAGGCAGAAAATAGGTGCCGGTTCCCTGAATTGCAGAAGGAGAACTGAGGCTACATCTCTGTCTTCACACAATGAGAGAGTTGTGTTTCCATTCAGCACTTTGCTACAGTAATGGAGAAACAGCAAAGGCAAGGACATTCAAGGAGAAAGTCCATTTATTATATTTCTATTCTGCCTTTTTTCCTTCCAAGGAACTCAAGGTGCTTTACGTAATTCTCCCACTCCTCTCAGTCTTATCCTCATAACAACAACCCTGTGAGGTAGGTTGTACTGAGAGTCTGTGACTGGCCCAAAGTCACCCAGTAGCTCCATGGCTGAACAGGGACTAAAGCTCCTGAGTTCCAATCCCACACTCTCGACCACTGTGCCACGCTAAGCACCACTGCAAATTTTCAGTAAAAAATCAGTAAATTTTATTCTGGTCACTTCCAGTTCTGCTTCTGTCCTTATTGCTGGTTTTATTACATTTGGGATGTTTCCACACAGGCATCTTCATGTATGGATACAATGCATAATTGAACGTGCAGTTCTAAAGGTTCTGAATATAGCATGGAAGTCATTGTCCTTCTTGCATTTTGACTGGTAAAACCAGGTCATGAAACTTAATCTTTCTTAGTTACCCATAATCCATTGTTCCCCCAGATCTATATTTCCTTTTACATGTGTAAAGCAAATATTTCCCAACTGCAGGTCCTCACATGCACAAAGCAAACTAGCATGTCAGCAAGAAGGCTTAGGTTAGAATGCCGCTCCTTTGGTATCTAGTCTTCTTCACAGGAAGCGATCGGGCCGGCCAGCCAGCTTGCCTGCTTTCTGCCTTTTCCTCTTTCTTTCTGCCTTTGAATGGAGGGACATTCAAGGTATGTGAGCCCCACTGTAGACCTCGGCTGGCCACTTTAGTACACTCTGATCCTGTACCTTGCTGTCCTCCGGGGTCTGTAGTCTTTGCGGCACTAAGCACACCGCCATTCCTGCACATGCGTCTTTCATGGTAGGCCCACCTGCTGTTTTGGTCAGATTGCAGGAGATGGTTTAGCACACCACATGCAAAATCTCAAAAGGATGCAATTATTATGGTAATGTATAATGCTAATGATGTAAACATAGCAAAAATTAAAGCGTCTTGATTCAGGGTGACATGTGACCAGTTAGTTTGAAAACACAGCAGATATCTGTATGGCTGCCTGCATTTCTGAGCAGGATTTTGCATTTCTGGGATGTCACAATTAAAATGGAATTCTTGGTTTTCTTTTCAAGTCAATGATTGCAGGACAACACTAAGACAGTTACTTTTTGTATTGCTGTATTGCTTTATTCTGGGAACAATAGATGGCAAAAGAAGAAGGGGACGGCAGAGGATGAGGTGGCTGGATGGAGTCACTGAGGCAGTTGGTGTGAGCTTAAGTGGACTCTGGGGGATGGTGGAGGACAGGAGGGCCTGGAGGAATGTTGTCCATGGGGTCGCGATGGGTCGGACTTCGCGACTAACAACAACAACAAATTGCTTTGTCAGTTTTTTCATTCATGAAGATGAAAAGGGGACAAGGCTATGTGTAACCAACATATTGATATCAGTAAACTCCAAAGCTCCAGGTGATCCTACTTGGTGGTGTAATGTAGATGTTAAAGAGCATGGGGAACAAAACTGACCCCTGTGGAGCCCCATGTCTACCAGGACAAGCGGTATTACACAGACCATGGCTGATAATTGAAGTAGGGAAAAAACTACTGTGAGCCAGTTCCCAGCTCAGGACAACTACCTCAGAAGGATATCGAAACTTTCCAAGAGAGCAAGGAGAGCCAGCCTACCTCTCTCTCCCAACATAGTCCATCATGAGGGTCACCACAGTGGTTTCTGTGCCAACACTCTGACTGAAATGGATCCAGATGATCCATCTGGAGTCCCATCCAACAGCTCCTGCAGTTTGTTGGAAGACAACCCACTCAAGGGACTTGTCCAGAAGAGGATCCTTTGCAACTATCCCAAAGTTGCTGGGATAGCTTTTGAAATCCAGTTGTGCACCACAGTTCTCCCCTATTAACGAACACCTGAGTGGCACTCGTGTTCCGTTTCTGAGTGTCCATGTAAACGGATGGCGACAAAACACCCATGCGCTGCTGCTTCTCCGCCTCGCTCATATCCAGAGAGTAAATGTTGTTCGGTGTCTTTGAGAGGCAATTATCCAACAGTGAGATTGCAATCTCATTAAACATTCTTAAACTGTTGAAATAAGTAAATAACTATGGTCAGTTTAACACACTACAAGTGAAGAAGAGCCTTCAGGCACTGTGTAATGGGTGTGTGAGAGGCCCCTTCTTGGTGAGGGAATGAGTGTTACACACACACTGTAGCTTCCCAGTTCTCATCTGCGAAATGCTGGAAGTGCTTTGTGCATATTATGCCCAGTTTATCATGACCAGGCTGATCATCTGTTTCCAGGCACCATTGACAGTGTGACCTTTGCAGCCCAAGATGTGTGTGGGGCAGGGATACCCAGTGGTGGATGTTTGCCCATCCTGGCCTGCCCGCTCCCTAGCAGTGGCTGGGAAGACTTTTCTTCATGAGCTACTGGTGGCAGCCACACCTTTGCTGGACCAGGATGCAGAAGAAGGCCTGCATCCCCTGTGGGCGTGCCTGGACTGTGGAACTCCAGCGGGCCGCTCAGCCCCAATTCCTCATTGCTCTTCCTTGTCTGGCCAAGACTCTTTTATTCCAGTAGGCACCTGACTTGCCAGACCAAGGAGTCTTTCCTGCTTGCTCCTCTTTTCCTTTAGACATCTTTGTCTCTGTTTTCACTTCTGTTTAATTTTTATTTGGTCATTTGATTCATTTCTGTTGGACTTTTGTTCATTTTATATCTGCAAGCCCCCCTGAATGCTTCATATGCTGTAGAAGGGGAGGATATAAGTAAGAATTTTAAATAAATTATATTCAAAATCAAATTTCAAAGGTTAATTTTAATGAAAATTTAGTGATAAAGCAGCCCACCAGTTTCTCAGTCCCCTAAACATGAATGTGCTTAACTTAAATGTAAGACTTTTTTTAAGAGAGATCTATTTTTAAGAGAAATCTATTTTTAAGAGAGATCTGTGCTAAGTACCAGTTTACCTGCGCTGTTTTTTCCCAGGTTTTTCTGCAGATGTGCATCTGTCTACACAGCAAGAACATACCATGTGAAGCATGACGTCTCTCTCACCTGCAGGGCCAGGCTTACCAGGAAGCAAGGTGAAGCCGTTGCTTCAGGCAACATATTCCAGAGGAAACATCATTTTCCTGCTTCCAATCACCTTCTGTTCATCATTTTTAAAATATTCTTTAAAAAAACAGGAGATGAATGTCATGTATACCTATTTGCTTCAGGTGGAAAAAAATATATATCTGCTTTTGCTTGGCCATGTACAGATTTGAGAAAGAACATTGTTGGAATTATGGAATTTGTTGTTGTGACTGAATTAGTGGTATATTTTATATTTATGCAGTTTCCTGTGTTTGCAGGTAGAGGAGCAAGTCTTATATGTGCAAAATTCAGAAACAACATCCTGTACAATTAGCCCTAAGATAATCTGAGATAATGGTCATAGCACATTTCTGTTCTTGTGGTGAACAGAAAAGTCAGTTGTTATATACCGTATTTTTTGCTCTATAAGACTCACTTTTTCCCCCTCAAAAGTAAGGGGAAATGTCTGTGCGTCTTATAGAGCGAATATGTGTGTGCAGTAAGTCTGTCAGATGTGCAGCCCATGGGGAAGTGATGGGGAATGTGCCTGTGATTATGTGCCCATTTGATTCAGAATATTTTTTTTTTCTTGTCTTCCTCCTCTAAAAACTAGGTGTGTCTTATGGTCAGGTGCGTCTTATAGAGCAAAAAATACGGTATTTTACAAAACAAGGAGCCCTCTTGGGAACCTTTAGCGCTGACGCCATGCCAAGCCCACCTCAGGGGTAATCCTGCCCTCATGGTCATGTTCTGCGATCGCAACACACTAGTCCATGTGGCACTGCAGTGATTCCATGCTTGTACTGGTCTTGATCAGAGTGATTTCCCCTGTGGAGTTGCATTAATGTTTTTCTCATTCTAAGCAATGGCTTCTGTGAGAATGTTCCCCATGTAAGGGGGAGAGAACATAGGAAGCAACCCTCAGTACCCTAATTTGCTGTGGAATGTGGATATTGAGTATAGGTTCTTGCCATTTTTAATATTAAACATTAATATGGTATAATAATATGTGCCTGCCTGCCCCTTGAGATCTGAGACAGAGGTTGTTCTCCAGGAGCCCTCTTTGAAGGAAATTAGGAGGGTAGCTACTTGGAGAAGGGCTGTTTCAGTGGTGGCTCCCCAATTGTGGAACATGCTCCCCAAGGAGGTTCGCCTGGTGCTGTAGCTTTATTCTTTTTGGCATCAGGCGAAGACCTTTTTATTTTCCCAATATTTTAACAGTTAATTGGTTTTATCATTATTTATTGGATGCAGTGTGTTGTTTGTTGTATATAGTTGCTTTGGTTTTTGGTTTTTTGTAAGCCATCCAGAGACTTTAGTATTGGACACATATAAAAACTTTAAATAAATGAAAAATAAATATAATTAGTGTATAATTTAATTATATTTTAACATAACCAAGAGGTGAAAGTCAATTTAAGACACAGTGTTCTTCTGGGGAGTCCCCTTACCCATTCTGCTCCTGCCTACCTCTCTCCCAAATCTCTCCCATGGACTTGCTTACCTGTCCTGATGTGCTGATGACCCTGGAATGGAGGAAGGAAAATGCCTCCTCCTCCTCCCCACTTCCTCTTTTGGTGCAGGCCAAGTGTCAGGAGCCCCAGGAATCTGTCAGCTGGTCTGGAAAAATCTGTGCCACATGACTCTGGTGCAAAATGTGCAAGGCCAAATGAGGCATTGCTCAAACATGCATGATGGAGCTTTCTCATCTTTCCCATGAATGTGTATGGGCCAAATTCAGACTGAAGCTAGGGTTCCCTGGCAGAGAAGGGGTTAAGCTTCCCTCACCTTTGTGTGTGTGTGTGTGTGTGTGTGTGTGTGTTGTTCTAATGAAATTCCACCACTAACTCGTGTCTGTGGGAAGTGTGGAGAAAGAGGAACGGTGTACATGGTCCAGTGGAGATGTTTTTCTTTCATCTTCATTCACTTCAATGGGTGAGTGCTGGTGAGGGGTGGATAGGCATGGAATTTCATAGAAAAAATGGCTTGCTGAGAAGAAGCTTAGATTCCCTTCTGTCTAGACACAATTTTATTTACTGAGTACAGGAAAATGCCATTCTAGCCCCAAGAAAAACAGGTTACAAATGAAGCAGGCAGTAAAGTAGACAAGCTTGGAGAATCATGGTGAGCTTGGACATCCCAGGTTCTCCCATCCATATCAAGGTGAAAGTCTCATAGGCATATGAAATCGTCCAAAGTCCTTCCTATCTATCTTCTCCCTCTCCCTCTCCCCTCTCCCTCTCCCTCAAAGGGAAGCTTTTCAAAGGAACCCCGAGTGCTGGTCCTGAGCTGAGCTGAGCTGAGCGCGACATCCTCAGTGGACTTCTTTGCACTGTTCACAGCCTGGTATTTAGAGATGCACAGAAGGGTGGAGAATCACTGAGCTATTGTGAACTTTGGTTACCATGTTGGATGTTGAGCTTTTCTGAAAATGGCTGAGAGGCAGCCAGTGGCCTCCCTGTGCTTTTCAGACAAAAGCCCACTTGTGGGCACTGATGAACAGAAATCAGGACCCAAAGGCCTTTGAAAGTCCAGACCTAAATCCAGGCCCGGGGGCAGGGGATGGGCTTGCCTGTTGCAGGCCTGCAATGACCCTCGCAGACCCTGGGGCCCAATGAACCCAGTGATGTGACAACCAGCCACTAAATAACAGTGAATGAGGATCATAAACAGGAGAAATTCCTTCAGAGCCACCCCGTTCCCACCTCCCTCATCACAAATATTTGCTCATTCATACTTCAGTGGAGAACCGAGTTGCATACAGACGTTGCATCAGGTCTCCTGCTTCATGTGGTGCTCGCTCCCTTCCCAAATGGGACAAGGTGCCTAATTGATTTGGACTGGGACTCCTCTTCTTTATTAAAAAGCGGTAGAGAAAGGGATGGGGGGGGGGCGAGAGGAAGGAAATCTGGGGAATCAGAATGAGAGCAACTTTTCCCCCTCTTCTCCTCTGAAGGAAGCAGCAGTGTCTCCTTGCAGAACGACAACCCTCAGGATACAGCAGTTGTCTTCAAATCTGTGACCATAAAAAATCATTATCTCTGTGAAATACAGCAATTTGGGAGATAATCAAACAGTGACCAGGGGGCAGAGCTGCCAATCTGAAGGATTATGCTCAGCGCACGCTTGATTCCGTCTGACCTTCCTCCGAGCCAGCTGTCAGCTTGGCGAAAACGCACATGGATCAACTCGGGGCACATTCATTAGACTGTCTTCGGTGAAGGAGTCATTTGCATAAAACCCCAGCTTTCTTAATTAGTACTTCATTTTTCCCTTGACTTATTTTGTGGCTGAGTTTGGTATTTTATTTATTTGTTAAAATCTCTGGGAAAAAAATGAAGTATGAGTAGTGATGGGGTGTGCAAGTATGTTGGGGGGAATTGTTTATTTTTTTAAACAGGGGGTGTACAAAAGATATTATGATTTGCAAATGAAATTTGTGATAATTACAGTAGTATTTTTCCCAGAGATGGAAGTAGTTTCTACATATTAACAAAAGATGAAACCAATGAATAAAAAAACAGGAGGACTGTCTTCAAAATTTATCATTTGATCTTTTGAATTTAGAATGGGTAATGGATGAGGAAAAGGAGACAGTATACTGAAAGAGAAAAAAATATTTTTTAAAATCTCCCACCGTGGCTATAAAAGTGATATTGTATAGCTCCATTTAATTTCAATGTGAAATTAAATTATTGGGAAACATTATTGTTTCACAAAGTGGATAGACCAGGAGGGAGGGGGAAAAACCCAAAACGCCGCCTTCCTTGGTCAAGGCACGATCAGGCAACGATCAGGCAATTTGGTATCGGCAGTAAAGTTGTCAGCAACAGCACTTCAGAACTGCAGTACAGCCCCGAGAAAGGTGGAATAGACTGTAGAAAAATGCGCACCCACAGCCTCACGTCCTAAGCGTGCCCGTTGCTGCTACAATCAAAGCCGCCCTTGACAGAATGGATGTGGTAGAGACTGGGACTGGTTAGTCAGCTGCACTCAGCAGGTTTAATGGGGTCCTTGCCATCCTTGCCCTGGCAGACCCCCAAGCTTCCCCCCCCTCCCCGCCGTCGCCACCCTCAGCCACCTCTTCCTTGCACCCAGGCCTTGGCACAAGGGTGGGAAGGGTGCTTCAGCACCCACCTCCGGGAGAAACGGAATGACAGGAACAGTGATTTACCTCTTGACTTCTGAATTCTGAAGCGTGAATATGTGAGTCACACATTCATGTTTAGGAATTTGACAGTCAAGAGGTAAATCATGCCCCCATGAAACTCTGTTCCACCCTGAGGTGGGAGCTGCTTCATCCAGTGGAGAGATGGATTTTCCTCAGCTGGGCAGCAGATCAGGATCTTGAAATGAGAAACCGTAAGGTTCATGAACTATTTAATGAACGACTTCCATTGCTGGACTGCTCCGTTGTACAGCCTTGCTTAAGCAGAAGAAGCTCACGGAAAAGCGCACCCTTGCTTGTCTTCCTTCTTTCCACATAAAAGCATCACTTCTCTCTCTACTCAAAAGCAGAACAATGTTCCAGCAGTCTCTGGGCTTCTTGCTGCACTCAGCTCAGGTGTGTCTGCTTGGGAGTTAGTCGGGGCTTGAGTTCATTCCTGTCCTGCTGGTAAATGCCCCCTAGTCATTTTTGAGTCCTGACAAATGCTTGCAAGGTCTGCTGTTCCTTTGACTTGCTTGTGATCTTCACCTTTTAAACCACCCCCCCCAACTCTGCCATGTTGACTGGTACTGATGGGAGTTGTAGTCCAAGGCATCTGGAGGGCAGCAGCTTAGTGAGTGGGTTCCAACTTACACTGTTCAAGCCCAGCATTGCATTTTCCAAGGATGACTGAAGATGAATGACTAGTCTCGTATCTGCCTTCATTTTTGCAATAAAATAGAGGGAGATGAGTGAATCCAAATTCTATTTGATGGAAGGAGAACTGGAAGTTTTCTTGTATCCTCCATATGGCCATCAATTGTGTCAAATTTCAGAGGTGAAATAGTAACCCATGGCAACGAACTGCTCCATCTTTTCAGATCCAAGACCTTTCTTTAACTCCAGTCTGGAACTAGGGTCTATTGTTCATTTTTCGCTGCGTAGTATTATTTTACCTTTGCTGTGTAGAGCAATCTATATGCCCACCTCTCTCTTTCTCATTTCCCCCTTCATTTCTCCAGAGAAGACGTTCACGATAGCCTTTCCTTAGGAAAAGTCACTTCTCGCAGGTCACAGACCAGTGGATAAACTGAGACGAAATGGGCCCTTCTGTCCAGGTAAACACAGGCAGCAGTGAATGTGTGGCACATTGGCCAGAGATATGTGGTCCCCCAGAAGGACATGGTTTCCCCATCAAGAGGCAGAACCACTCATTTCCACCTGTTAGCTAAGGATTACTAGGACTGACACTGGACCAACAGGCACTCCAGCCATTTGCCTGCTTGCGTACAGGGTGACTGAGCACAGGGCGATCTGGCTGTGCACATGATCTATCATGCCTTGCAGACAGCCTCACCCCTTGAGGGCAAAGGCCTGTATCGGGCATACTGAGCTGAATGCATTCATGGAGGTGATGTCATTGGGTCACAGAAATGTGGAACGTGCACTCAGCCAAGCATGCTTACCGAACCCTGTACAGGCCTGCATGCTCCGTGTGCATGACAAGCGGGCCTGTGGTGGGGCTTATGTAGACACCCACATCCCTCTATGCACTTTCTGGTTGGAGACACACATGCCATAGGCCTTCTGAGCCCCCTGGATCTTCATGTCTTACATTGTAAGGCTGGGGAGCACACGTTGCCCCTTCCCCCATAGGTGCTGCTCATATGGCCACCGTAGCCTGTTTGGCAATAAGCTTTGGTCCAGAATACACATATTAACTGCATGAGAATCCCGCTCTTCCTCCAAGTTAATACATACACACATTTAATATATAGATTCTGAATCCATGTATTCACGGATGGATGGGCATGGATGCATGGATGCATGGCAATTGCCTAGATCCATGGAAGGACAGGACACTGTAGGCAGATGCACTGAGTAGGTCCAGTAAAAGAAGGCCTTTGAACCTGGATCTTCTTGGACCTCAAGTGAAGTTGATAGGCTAGGATCTAAAATGACACCTACACATAAAAGACCCTTCAGCTTAGTTATCTCTGTTGCTTATAGAAAGTTGACCTCATTTTTTTAAAAGATATACTCAGCTTTTCTGGAGATTCTTGATGTTGAGTTTCCATGGCTAATCTAGCTATTCTAGATTAACTGAATTTCTAGGACATGCGGGATCTATTCCCTGTTGAGAAATCAAAGATTGTGCAATTTTATTTCACAGGTGAATCCTATTTTGCATATAGGTCTTATTTCCCCCCTTCTTCTCTTTTTTAATAGCATTTCTATTTTGATTGCTGCTTAACTATTATTTCTTATTTTCTCGTAGCTAACAAGAATAATTACTTAAGTATTTTGTCACTGTGGATTTTCTACTAAAGGCTAAAATAAAAGCACCAATCTCATTTTTATTTTATTTTTTGGTGGTGGAGGAATGCGTTTGTGTGGGAGGGGGGATAGAGATTGAATGCCAAGCTAGCCAGGAATTGCAATCCCTGAAGTAAAATAACAGGGTTTTTATTTACTAAGGTCTTCAGTCTATTCATTGCTTTTATTAGCATTGAAATAACATTTGGACAAGATTATATTGCAGATCTTTTTCAATATGGATACTGAAATGTTCACAATTAAAAAGCCTCTGTTAATATTCTTATAGCTTCTAACCAGAAGCCAAGTGGAATTAGCATTATGGTGCTGTCCCAGTACGACACAAATGTGGGGTTGCTTGCGGTCTGTTCTGTGATGCCATTGCCTATTTTATTTTATTTTATTTTATTATTTAGTGCAAGTCATGCTGTTGGTTTGCACTGGGGCATCTCAGGCTACCAGTTTGGAGTGTCGTGGGAAAGAGCAAGTAGCACTAGTAGCAGTAGTAAACCTAAACATAATGGTCCCATGTAGTACAGGATTTGGTGAAACCACCACTAGACTGGTTATGGCATAAACCGCATCGCCTTTCTTTTGTTTCTTTGTTCAGGGTTACAAAGAAAATGAGAAATGTGTTGAATGGAAGGGGCATGCTTTATGGGCTAACAGTAGGGCTTGGTACTAAACTGGCCAGAGCACTGCTGATATACCCAGTCCCGATTCAATCTCTGTCACCTCCAGTTAAGGGAAATTAGGCAAGAGCTGGGAAGAGCTTATTGTGGAGAGTGTTGTTGGCACAGCCATGGGCAAGGTGGCTTGCGGGTGCACATGGGGTTTGCCCAATTCGAAAGTCTTCTCCTTTCACTTCCGTGCAAGGTCTGGCTCTGAGCATGCATGTGGATCAAGGACTGTGGCCTTCTTTTGAATGGAGGAAAGTAGATGAAGTGGATATCTGAGATTTCTGACCTGGGCAAAAAGCCCACAGCGCACAAGCACAAGACCTTAGACATCTCCAAATGAACAACTTCCCTCAAGAACTCCCAGGACTGGACTCAAGGGGTCCAGAACACCCATCCCAGGGTCTCTCCCTTTCTTAAGGAGTGGGAAGGGACAAGGACATGGCTTGGAGCCCAGCACATCTCCTCCTCTTGACTGGTTGCCTTTGCTGAGGGACCAACATGGCGATGCCGTCCCTCGAATGGGAGTGGGTTGAGTTCTTGAGTGTGCAGGCTCCAGAGACATGAATGCTGAAGGGCCTGATTCAGAAGTCCTAGTTCAGGCCAGTCATGATGCTGCAGCCTTGGACAGTTTCCAGTTCTTCTGTCTCCAGTGGCACTGGCCAAGTGGATCTGACTGAAAGGAGGCCCAGATGCTCATTGCCCCAGTCCAAAGCAACAAGATTATTTGTGGAGACTATTTCAGGATTGTGTCTTGTGAACGCACATGGCATGCAGTGCCCATGAGGCTGTGAGCAGTGGCACTGAAGTGCAAGCAGTTCAGTGCACAGTTACATGACCTGGAATCCCATTAAAATCAATACAGCTTTGGCACATTGAGCGATCAAAAGACATCACACTTTATAAGATGGCCACAGTGGCAGCACAGGGAGCATCCGGGTATCCCTCCAGCTCTGTGCTGAATCGTGTCCTGGCATATGTTCTGCAAATCCTTCGGGAGTGTTTAGGTGGTGCTGGAGGAGCAGCAATCCATTGATTGTTGGGAAATCAATCCATATGTAGACATAATATCTTGGACGTAAGTCCTTCCTCCTTACAGTTAAAAGAATAGATGCTGTATTTTTCAAATGTCATACAATTTCTATTTATTTAATGGGTTTTCCTTGTTGTTGCTTCATAGTCCTTTCTCTTAATACCTTCCCTTCACTCCATTATCATGTTGAGAAGTTGCATGATACTGTAAATAAATAAATAAATCAGTAACTGTTATTGCTACCTAAATACCATTACCTGAAATTTCTCTGAAACATTAAGACTTCAAAAGGGTTAATTAATTACATTAGCTGTGTCATTATCCCGGCAAAGTTCTGCCCGGAGGGTGAGTGGATCCAATCAGCAGCTGAGTTTGAAAGAGCTGTGTCCTTCTTTCAGGAAGGAAAATTTATCAGACATTAAGAGCATGGTCATTAGCAGAACCTATTGTTTTTCCTCTATCAGGTTGGAGAGTTAAAATAAATACCAGAAACAAATATAGTAAAGAAGTGGGGGTTTTTTTAATCCATAGCTTAAATTTAATAGAACTGGCTGTAGGATGTACCATTGATTACATTCCCATTTTTACAAGCCTTACAATTTGCACAATTAAATTTAAATCATACTGTGTGTATTTAAAAGATATGATAATGCTTGTATTGACTGAATGTAGAATACATTGCATTGATTTTTGCCTCTTGTGGATCACAGTGGGAGGCCCATGGACTTACCTACATCACTGTTATATAAAGAACAAAAGAGTGAGAAGCAGTCCCACACAGCTCAGAGTTCAATTTGGAAGGGACATAATCTGCGTCCCACAGAGGCCAAGGAATGACACAACTTTCATTCATCTGGATGGGGAATTTTGCCCAAAATCACACATGTACTAGTGTTTTGGAGGTTAAACTAATGCCCATAGTAAACGCTCTGCTTCTGATGAAACTTCTAGAAATCCTTCCCATGCAACATCACATCACCCCTACCTGCAACCCCTCAGCCAGTGAGGAACTCTCAATTCTGTGTGGCTGCATTCCTTGCTGTGTGGTGAGGAAGAGGGAGAGCTTGACGCAGAGATGGCACCTTTGCTGGCCAACCCGTACTGGGTATATTATGTTGCCTGTTTCTGTGTTGTGCTGGAATGGCTAATTGGTGTATGTGGTGATCCATTCATAAATTATGGTCTTCCCATCAATCCCTAGCTGGCATTGCCAGTAGCGAAGGATGGTAAGAGTTGTAGGCTCTCATTGAAGACCACAATCACCCATCCCTGTTCTAGTGGAAAGAGCTCCTCCTCCTTCCTGGAATTTTAAATTATATAGAAACAATGCACAGGCTCATATGCTTGAAGGACTGTCTTCTCCTTTATCAACATAGCCATTCATTGAAGTCACTGGAGGACCCTCTCCTGGTGGTCCCACATGCATCCATGGTCCAAGTGGAGTCCTCCAGGAGAAAAACCTACAGGTCCCATTTCTGTGGAATTCCCTGCCTCTTGAGGTCAGGCAGGCAGCAACACTGTGCAATTTTTTGGTGCCTGATGAAGTCATCCTTGTTCCAGGAAGTCTTTCTTGCTGAGCAGCCATGGCTTGATGTTATCCAGTTTTTAATGTCTGAGTTCTGCTTCCAAGTCAGAGGGGAATATTGAGCCTGAGGGTACAGACTCAACACCATGGCCAAGCAAAGGAGTGCCCAGTGGCAGAAAAGGCCTCCTTGTGCACAGGACTTTGGCCAGAGGGCCTGTAATGAATTTCAGCTGGGGCACAGGAAGCTCTGGCTATCCCTTCAGCTTCCGTCAGCTTCACTGGCTCCCTATTGAAGTCCGGGCCCAATTCAAGGTGTTGGTTATTACCTATAAAGCCCTCAATGGCTTGGGCCCTGGCTACCTAAAGGAGCATCTGCAACCATATCTGCCCCCTACGATCAGCAGCAGATGCCCTTCTCTGGGAGCCCTCCATTAGGGATATAAGGAGAGTAAGCACCTGGAGGAGGGCCTTCTCTGTGGTGGCGCCCCACTTATGGAACGCGCTCCCCAGAGAGGTTCGCCTGGCGCCGTCGTTATTTGTTTTTTGGCGCCAGACGAAGACCTTTTTATTTAAAAGTTATTTTAATTGCTAATTTATATTTGTTTATTTATCTTATTTATTGTATTTTTATCTTTACCTCGAGATGGGCCAGTTTTTAATGTTAGTTTTTAATGTTTTGAATATTGTTATTTTGGATGTTTTATTTGTTGTTGTGAGCCGCCCCGAGGCTTGTTGCAAGGGGCGGCATACAAATTTTTAAATAAATAAATAAATAAAATCAACTTAGCCAGACCTGCAACATGTCTTTCCCCAGCTTTGGTGCAGTGCATCCCTGGTCCTCTGATGTCGTTGCTTAGTCTCTGTGCTACTCACTGTGGCCTTCTGTTTGTGCTTCTTGCACCGCATATTGTATCTGCCTGCTTCTCTGTGTTTATTGCTTGGCTGCTCCTCAGACCACCTTCCTGGAATTCTTTCTCTGGCCTGATAAAAAATCTCGCCTCTTTATTGACTTGCTTTTGGATTGCTCTTTAGTTTAACGTATCACACCAAGCCTGATCCAGCCACAGCCAGACAAATGAGGAGTTCCACAGAGAGTCTTGCAGGTTTTGCCTCACAACACTTCAAGCACACTGCTTTGCAACTGTCGCCTGCAAAATCCAGCTGCTAGTCCTCTTCCATATTGTTCAATAATGCACAATAGCAGCATTTTCCATGCATTAATCACGAGGAAGGGGGCCATATGGAGGAAGGGCCTCTTGTTGGTCAGCGAAACACACCCGGCCTTCTCAGTTCCCAAGCATTCCTGGCACCTTGGTCACTACTGGCCAAGGCTCCCACTGAGACCCTTGTGTTGGGCTTCCTTAGGGGACACAGCCAAACAGCTGGTTGTTTTCAGCAGCCTGGGTACAGCTTGGGGTTTGAAACAGCAGCTTAGTGGTGGGTGCCATGCCCCTTGGAAGCCTTTGTGAAAACAGGGCAGATGACTTATTATAGATTCTGGAAAAAGGACAGAATGAGGAAAAGGTTGGTCAGCACACAATGGTAAGCAATCGGTTTCAGTGCACAAAGCGATAAGCAGTTCAATTAACCAAATTGGTTGCAAAAAATAAATGAAATAACATCTAGCTAACAGCCCTGTGCTAAGCTGCTTACCTGGTCCCTTGAAGACCCACAATGTCTGTGGCATAATTGTGCTGGTGCTTGTGACAGGTTGGTGAAAAACTGCCCCTGGGTGCCCATACCAAGAAATCTTGGGCAATCCCTCCATGTGCCTGCCGCAAGTTCCCTTGCTTCCTGGGAAATGAGCTCCTGGGACTTCCAGTGGATCTCTGACCTTCCCTGGATGGAGATTTTAGAAGACTCCACGTTTTGTATATCACCTGTCAGGCAATGGCTCATCCCCCACTCTGAGAAAGGTGCTGCCAGTGTCAGGTGGTCAGGCCTTTCACTTAAGTAGGGACATGCAGCTGCTTGCAAAAGGGAGGTTTCTGTCTCTTGGACCTGGCTAAGGAAGACTCAGTATGTCCTGGCTGAGTGGGCCACTCCAGGCTGACAATCACGGTGTGTGGCTGGATGTTGCACAAAGGCTGTTGGGGAAGCCAGAACCTTATTTGTGCAGGACAAAGGCTCGGCCCTACTGGCCTAGACCGCCCCCACCCCCTGCCCTTCCTTCAGTTATGAGAGCAGGGTCCAAGCTTACAGAGATCAATTTCAATAAATTAATGGATACAGATATATGAATAAAGAAGCTTTGGTGGAAATCAGCTGCTTGGGCCATGGGAGATGGAGGGCAGCCTGCCCTTGTTGGAATATATGTCACCTGCTGGATGATGATGATGATCCCTCTCACCTATATTGCAGATGGAGGGAGACAGGCTGAGACAGAACGGCTTGCCAAGGGAGTTCATTGCAGAAGTCTCCCTGATTTCTCACTTGGATCTTAGCAGCCATGTGCAGACCAAAGCATAACTCATCAACATCGAAGGATAACCTACAGTTATTGGATGAAGTAGACAATAGAATTTCCATTTTTTGGCAAAGTTCAAAATAGGACCTGAAAACGTTGTTTTAACCAGATGCAAGTGAATGGCTGTAAGTACACTGACTGAAGGCAGTCTGGTGGTGTTAGGTGGGAGATTTTAATACACAGCCTCAAATCTGTCATCTGCTGTAAACTCCTATGAATTAAACATTTTTTTAACCTCAAGGCACATAAGAATGATGCAAATAATGCCAAAATGAGGCATGCACAACAGATAAGGCCCACAGTGGTGAATTGGTCCAAATTCAATCTCCATTCATAAAGGAAGACTTCACTAAAAGACAGCTATGTCTTCTGTGATTCTTCATCATAAACAGTGCCATATAACGATGAGTTACTGAGTAGTTAATAACATCAGCATCTAAATCTGGTATCTGGAAACTAAATAACATGGCAACTTGATTCTATTAATATTCAATGCAGGCCTTCTGAAAGGGCTGAGAGCGCTCCGCACTCCCACCACGCTTGCCCCTGCTTTCTCTCCCATCCCCCGCCCTTCACTTTTTGGCAAGCAAATATATTGTAGGGGAAAGAAATGAAATATGAACCAGGAATATTGCAGAGCGGCTTTTTTGTTTCACTTAGTGATGATGAACGACATGCAGTCAGTACCTGTTGAAGTTACAAGCCTGAGAAATCAAACTTCAGCTTGACCTAGGGCTGTCATCTCAGCCTATAAATTAATGTTTATAATTTTTAACTAGTACCTCTGGTTTACAGCTAAGTAAAGAAATAAATAACGAAGCTGAACCTGCAGCTTGTTTGAAGAAATGGCAGGTACCCTCTTACATCAAAATCTAATTATGGCTTAGGACCGTCTGTTAGCCATTCTGAAGTGGCGCGTTGTAACAGCAGAGCAGCTTTTCCTTCCTGTTCACAACAGTTGCAGCACATAAAAGTTTTAATTAATCTCCTTAATCGTAAGGGGAGGAGTCCAGCTAGCCATTACTGCTCCCACAGATCCTCCATGCAGGCCTCTGAGGCTCTCCCTTCGGTACCGGAGGGACACCCATTATCAGCATGGCGGAGGAAGACTTATTAGGGGGGTTTTTTAAAGTTAATTTGTCAGCGCCTAGATAGTTCCTTCAACGTTATTATCAAAACCCAATTAATTTTCTGTAACAGCATCAAATTAATTACAAAATATGCTAGAAATAGCGAGAAAGGAGAGATGCCTCCTTTCTTTCCTTTCCCTCTCATTATGGGAAACATGTCAGCCCCTTTGGCAGTGAAGGCCTATTAAGGAGCCATCCGCTATATTTGCTTCATATTTAAAATTCCAGTGGTGGCGTGAGACTCAGGGGGCTTCGAGAAGGTGGAGCTTCAGATTCTTCATCTCATTCAAGGAACAATTGCATTTTCACCCATTTGTTCAAATTTGCTTTGTGTTTCTCTTTCCCTTTCCCTCATTTCGCTCCCCTGCATTACCGACGTACCCAGACGCAGCACAGTCCTGCTGGTTCCTGGAAAGGTGCACATGGTGTGGGCCCTTGCTAAGCACATCTGGCAACACCTGGTGAAGAAGGCTGCATATGGGGAAGGAGGGCGTTTTGGGCTTGGTTCTCGGAGTCTTGGGCCCAAATTCCTGTTCAGTCACAAAGGTCGTTAGGCGGTCTTGGATAACGTTCTGACTGTTTTTGAGTGTGCTTTAATATTCTGCAGATGCAGCTCTGGTGCAGATGGGCTTCAACTTCCACTTAAAGGGAGCAGATGCCACACATCTGTATTTCTTTGGGTAGTAGAGATTAGGGGTACACAGATGTTGTGAAGTCCACTCCATCTACACCTGAAGATTGAATGGTACTTTTCATTTCATCACCCGCTCATTGATGGAGTCCGTGCAAATGCATTTGTGTTCATTGGTGCAAATCTGCATTTCTGAAATGTGCAAATCTCCAAAAAGGGCACAAATCCTTCCTAAATGCGTATTTTCATGCTTTAGCCTATGGGGAAATACATAATGGGAAGGGGAAAAAACTGGTCTGCAAGTCCATAGAACCTGTGGAATCATTCTCAAAAGTCTAAACTCGTTTGAGTCCATAGCTGATTTTGCCAAAAGCTCTACTGGAGAGCTTGTTCTCTCAGTTAATGGCTAGAAGTGGAGCAACGGTGGCTCAGCAAAGCGAAACCCCCTCCTCCACCCGGCTGTGAGATCTCCAGCAATCTGCTTTTCCACGACTGCTGTTTTTAAGCCGCTCCTTTAAATTACGTTCAAATCAGCTTGTTTGCTTTCTATAAAAATGATCCTTTTAATAATAATTGTGATTCTGCGTAGGCTACCCTGGGAACTTGTTGAAGAATGAGTAATACATTCCTAAAATAAAAGAAATGCAGGATTGAGGAGGAGAAGATGGGCACACGCTCCGCTAGCACTTCCTCAGAGTTGGCTTCTTATGCCTGGCATTTTTTATTTATTTGTTTCTTCACCTAAAATATTTATGTCCTGCCTTCATGCCTGACGACAAGCCTCTGAGGCAGCTTACAACAAAAGCACATCAACACATAGCAGACATGCGATTCAAAGTAAGAGCCAGGGCTCCAGCGCTTCCCGGGGCTGCTCCCGCTGCTGCTCTGCGAAGCACCCGCCACGCTGGGCTCAGGACAGGCAGCTCCTCCCCTCCGTGTGCACCGTGTCCTCTGAGGCCCGGGCACCTGCTCTCTGGCACAGGCATGGCTGCCGGCCCAGCTTTGCCCGGCGACACCAGCCACTGCAGAAGCGGCACCATGTAGGGCGAAGTCGCCTTAGAAGTGATTGTTGCTGTTCAGGAATGGCTGTGGAGAGAAATAGTCCCCAGCACACCTGGCAACTAAGGACAGGTTCTCTCAGTAAAGCATCATTTCCCCAGAATCCATCTATACAGAGATAACAAATGTGTTCCCAGGGGACCCTCTGTATTTAACCCTTGTTTGCCCACCAATTTTCTTCCACCACATTCCACGCAGACCATTCTATCACTGCCTGGTCTTGTGTCTGGTTTGTATCTGTGGGAGGAAGAGCTGGGTGAGCCAGTGGAAATCCTTGGGTGGGTGTGGAAGCATTTGCAGCAGATTCTCTGGGCAGTGGGAGGTGTCCTCATCCCATTGCCCCCCCCCCACTAATCTCTCCTGCAAACACCCCACCGCCCTACTGAAGGGGTGTGAACCCTGTTTTCTCATACCGTGTGGTCCTGCCCTTACTAGCAGGAAGGAGGTGCCCCCTTTTTCCTTATTTGTCTTAAGCTGGAAGCAGCAGGGTCTTGCAAAGGTATTTGGAAACCGAGGAAAGATTTACTGCATGTTCATGATATGGCTGCATAGCAAACGAACCATGACAGAATAATTGTCTTCACACAGACAACTCCAAGGAGAATCCATTCAGACATTCAATGGAAGCAGGTCACAGGAATGGCCAGGAGTTGCCAATTGCTGAGGAGTGAAGTACTGAAAAATCAGGCAAACATGCATCTACCCAAGCTGTGTGTATGTGAGCTTGGCTGGGTTAGCTGCAGTATGCAGCTGATTGCATCATTGGCTAACTGCATCATCACAGTATGATGAAAACATCCCCAGAAGCTGTGCTTGACCTTGTCTGGGGTGGGACATGGAAGAGCAGGGCCTGTAACTACATTGCTTGGCACCACCTAGACAGGCCGACAGGGGTCTTCTGGACCGCAGGCAGGACCAGTCTCCCTTGCTGTGCTGGGAGGGGCCTGCCTCTGTTGTCCTGGTGAATTCCCACATACCCGTGTGAGGAGCAGCAGCAGAAGGCACCCCAAAGCAGTGTGTCCCATGCCAGGAATGCAGGCCGCCTGGTGTAGTCATCAAAATGCTGGACTGGGAGTAGGCAGGCCTGAGTTCAAGTCCCCCTTTGACCATGAAGCTCACTGAGCAGCTTTGGCCAGTCACTGACTCTCATCCCAACCTACCTTGCAGGATTGTTGGGAGGATATAAGAGAGAAGGAGCATCTTTTTCATCAGTTTGGGCACCTTGGGTGAAAAGGCAAGATATAAATGTAGTTAATGAAACCTGCCCAAGAGAAAAGGGGGTGTGGAAAAGCTGGAAATTGCAGCCCAATTAATTTGATCTCCTGGTCAAGCTGCATTACTGTTATCCTAATAGGGAACAAGAGATTAAATATGACTTGGGTCTGCAGAGCATTTTAGGATCCTGTTGGCAGAGGATGTAAAGACCAGGAATCAAAAACTGGATCACGAGGAACACTGCCAATTAAGATTCATGTGGAAAATGTGGAAGGGATGCTGGGGAGACTTGGGGATATCAATCCCAAAAAGGTGGAGGGCAAGCTCCCTTTAATCCATAAACCACTCCCAATCAAGAGACCTTTGGTCAATGAAGGTGCATCACCAAGCATACACTTTCCATTGTCAGGGCCTGTGGAAAAGCAGCTTTAGCAGGGAAAAGCGGTATGAAACCGGCTACCCATCTGTCAACCTTTTTGATTTCAAATCCCAGGAAAGGCATTGCCCATGTTGTCACTGTTGTCATCAACCATTCAGTTGTGTTCAACCCTTGGCCACTCTATGGATCATTGCTCTCCGTGCCTCTCTGTCTCACACAAACTTTTCAATATTTTGGTCTGCCTTTGAGGCATTTAGTGCTTTCCTAGAATGGCCCTTCAGATCAGAATGGTGCTTTTATTCAACAGCTCGATATGTTTTGATTTTTTACCTTGCTGGTAGGGCAGATTCAGCTCTGACTGCCTTGTTTACAGATAGTTTTAGCAAACTTTAGCAAACTAGTCTCTGACTTGGGTGCACTTTTAGTAGACTAGAAGATGAAGGAACCAGCAACCTGCCTGACATTTTCTGGTACCAAATTAGACAATCCAGCTGTTTAGCCCAGCTGTTTGCCCTTGGACAAAGCGAGCCCAACCGCACTGCCAGCAGACAAGAAAGCCTGTGGACAATTTTTCCTTCACCTGCAGGACTGTAGCCTCAGGCTGTGACTTCTGTTGGCACCTGCCCGACACTGAGATGGTAGTGCAAGCTAATCACCATCCCGTGAAAGGTACCACGATAGAAAGGAGTGGGCATTTGCCTGTGGAGGGGTTTCCTGTTGTACTTGAACAGGTGACCTGCAGAAGTGAACTATGACTGGAAGCCAAGCTATAGGTGAGGTCTGATGCGGCAAACAGCTTGGTTTTCAGGTTGTATTTACACCGATGCTGGGATGTGTGTATGCACACACAGCAGCAGTCAGTAGACTGGGTGAGTTCTGGACAGGGATGGGTGGGAAATCCATTTGGTTTCTCTTTAAACCAAAGAGAAACTGATTTCACATTTCCTGTTGTTGCACACACCCAACAATGCAGTTAGACACTGAAATTCAGTGCAGTGCAGTGGACACATCAAAAAACCATACAAAGATGTGTACATTTGAAACACTGTTTACAAAAATATATATTTAAGAGAAGTATGCACAAAATATACAAAAATGACTCCATTTTTAAAAGTATACTAAAATAATGCAAGTTTTCAATGAAGACAGAATTAGCCGTCTGATGTGGAAAAGGGCCAGAATGAACGTAACAGAGGAAAAGTGAGAACCCGGATGCAATTGGGCTTGACAGGCTGACACAGGCCCAGCTGGCATCACCGGACACTCAGCATTCGGGGATTTCACGCCCGTTCTTGTCATTGGGTACTTTGGGTGAGGTAATTCCACAATTCCACTGGAAGACTCTGCCCTGACAACCAGCCATGATTTGGGGCATCAAGACACGGGCTTCCTGCTCTGGCTGGTGATGTGTGTTGTCTTAGCCTCAGTCTCCCATGGCTCAGCATGTCCTGGCTTTACATTAAACAGAGCTGATGCTGTATCTCATGGGTTCTCAAACTATGGCCCAGGGGCCAGATCTGGCCCACCATGCCCATTTGGATCCGCCATGTGCACCCGCCACTGCCCACCTCGCCCCACATGCGGGGACGCAGCGGTTTGCTCACTCGGAGAAAACGATTCCCAAGTGAGCAAGCCACTGCCTCGTGCGCCTGCCTCCCCTCACCTCACTGCGCGCACCACCCCCACCTCAGCGCACGCGCCCACATGCACCAGCCCCGCCCCCACGCCAGCCCACCACCCCGCTGGCCCCACCTCTCCGGCCCGTGCCCAGCACCAGCAGCTTTCAACTGGCCCCTTGGTGGGAAAGCTTGAGGACCCCTGCTTGAGGATCTCATTTGCAGATGCAGCACTTTCGAGATTTCGCATCCAGAGTGAGGGCTAGTTCAGATGGGCTTTGATCTGTGCTGTGGGACCTTGCTGACTAGGGCACCCCTGACCCATCACAGCAGCCCCTGGGCCCAACACCAGAACTTGCCCTGTGGGGCATGGCAGGCTTCTTGCAAATGTAGGTCACAAACGTGTTTGGTGCAGTCTGGGTCCACCCTAGTCAAGTGCACCATGCAGTTTCTGATGCATGTCAAGAATAGGGGACTATAATTAACAACAATTGGCTCCAGTACTGGTCTGCAGGGTTAAGGTGCACAATAAGGTAGATGGCACTGGAGATTTTGGTAGCTGGGAAAACTCCACAGGGGCTTTCTGGGATTGTCTTAGGACTGGGATGCATGTTTTGCTTCAGGAAAGTTCCCGACAAAATATGTGCCCTACAAAGGTTGTAAGGTTCATTGCAGAAGTCAGTGATTTTCTGGCACAGAAAAGGATCTCAGCTGATCCTGGATCCACTCTCCTCACTTGTGTTCACGTTTGATATAAAACGTGAACCCTAGATTCACCCTACCCCACACACACACACTTTTGACATAAGCAGGCGGATGTTTGAATAAACTAGCATGTCTTCCCCCGAAAAATAAACACTAAACATAAATAAGTGTATTAAAGAGTACTTCCAATTTTACTTTAGAATAAAAAGTGTGCCTCCCCTACCACAGATGCTCGAAACCCTGGAATAAGTGTCAGGAGAGCCTTGAGAACAACAAGAACTTAGTGGTGATGCCGCAAGCCAAGCAAGACAGGACAGCGGCTTGAAGGCTCCTTTCTCTTTTTTTCCGCTGCATCGCAGAAGGTGATGCATATTGAAAAGACACAGCACTTGGCAAAAGGGCAAAGATGTGCACATAAAATACGTGAGTAGGAACCCCGATCCTCCCCCAAGCAGGCCATGTCAATTGCATGGACATGGCTGAGGACAACAGTGAGTTAAAGACTGTGACTTGCAACCCACTGCAATGGAGGCACCATCAGTGCCACGGGGTGCCGTGGAGATGAGAAGTAAATTGAACAGAACTGCAGGGCGGGGAAAACTGGAAAAGTCGGGTGAAGTTTTCTGAGGTGGAAGAAGACATGCCCTGGGAAGACATGGAAACCTCGGCCGCAAAGCTGGCTCTCCCTACAGGCACCGGCACCGTCGACTGCGCTTTGCTATTCCGCTGGACTTAGTTTAGAGGACAGATCTGACGACGTGGCAAAAAACAGCCTGCTCCAAAGAAACAAGCAGCCCATAAAGCCCAGATTGTTATATTGCAAATATTGCAGTAGGGCATGTATGCACATGTGTGTGTTCACGCACGCACATGCATCCCTTGGGAAACCAAGAAAAACCACTGACCGTGCGCTAGTCGCCCTGCACTGAAATGGGAAAGATCCAGGCTGATTTCTCGGCTTTTAGGGAGAATGTACTGAAGGGGAACAGCTAAAGGGTTCCTCTTACAGAATGAATACAGTTACCCGACTGGCGCAGGAGGAGCAATGCAGGGAGAGTAATAGATTAACCCCGCAGAATGCCTATGCTTGTGCTGCAAATAAAACCAGGGTCAGAAAGGTTCAGTTGAAGACTGAGCTAGCAAAGGAGACTACAACCTTAAGCAAAATTTCCTCAGAATGAACTCGCATTGAAATCAAAAGTGACTGGCTGCGTATATTTGTTTCATGCATGAATGTTACAACACTTTCTTGAAGGCTGGGAACCTAGAGCTTCTCTGCAGGTGGCATTTCTCATGGAGGCTGGCCAGCATCCTCGTCCTCCACAGCCTCTCCCATCTTGTCCAAGCCTTTTCAGCAGGCTTTTTTTTCCACGAGAAAAGTCTGGTATTAAACTTTAAACTGCAACATACCATAACAAAAGCTCTGTGTATTGCCCCAAATCTGCTGTACCGCAGCCACCACACTGCCATCTTGTGGTTGGTTAATAGAATAGACAAAAAGGCGGAGAAATATAAACCCCTGTGTGAGAGGACATGCAAAACATCCATTTTTCCTCCTGCAATGAAAACAGAAGATGCCTCAGTAAAACAGAGAGTTAAACTCCCTGTGTAAAGAAGCTCCTACACTCATTTTTGCCTTGGTTCATGCAAATGTACCAATATGGATCAAGCCATCAATGAGTCATGCAGTGGTGATACACAGAAATCAGAATAGAAGAAGTCCGCCATCATTTGGTTTTGTTGCTGACCGTCTCGGCCATGGATGTCCAGCAGAGGCTTACCATGTTGGCCAATTCCAAATCAATTGGAAATTATTATGGCTACTAACCAAATCCAACTGATTAAGGCGGCCATAGACAAAAGACCATGCCCAGCTGTCTTGGATATAATGGGACAGCTGATATCTGTCCCAAATGGTTGCTTATACCATTTTGCCAAGCCATACATATTATACAACACACATCTATCCCCTCTCAGTGTTATTTCATTGAGGAGTAAGCATTCTGTCTCTAATGGCTGGGATGTAAGGAAAGGGATGGTAGGAAAGGAGAATACTAGCATATGTAATCTTTTGTCTATTCCTCTTAGTCTTTTTGGTTCTCTCTTAATCTTTTGGGTTGAAAACTGGGCCTCCTCGTTAAAAGCAATATTTACAAAAGGAGAGTAAGAAATGCTAAGGTCACTTTGCGCCACACGCCAGCTCATAGTTATGGAGGAAATGTTCTGATTTTATAAAAGGAATCAGCATGAGGCAGAATCCATTTCCTCCAATGTTGTGGTTACAAAGAAATTGTCAGACTGCTGACGGGGATGGTTTTGAATGATGCCTGAAAACATGGATTATAATGCAGAATGTGTGCATGAGATATTCAAAAGGAGTCCCTGGCTCACAGCGGAGCAGATCCTTAAACTGAAATATGCCATTAAAATTGTAGAATTGGGGAGGGAGATGCAGATGAATAACCGAGCAAACACAGAGGCCAGTATGCATAATGCACAAGCCAGTGTGTCAAAACGCAAGCAACAAACTGCCTTTTGCAGCCATGGGGGAAAAGATCTTCCTTTCCCTCTGAATGCAGATGTAGCGTATTTAAAATACTAACAAACAGCTGATGTATGTTACATAGCCTGGATGAATTTGATCCTTAAAGGATAAATGGCATGGGATTTTATAAATAAAAGGCTTTTTATGATATGATGGGAATATATACGGGCAAAATATCTTTTCCAACTTCATTCTGCACCATCTTCCCGTGTCATACGGGAGAGAACATTCAAAAGATTAACCAGTGAAGTTCAGAGACAGTTAAGACTTGTGAGCTGAGAATGCTTGTGAATTTAAAAAAAACATGTTTGCTTGTGAGATTCTAATGCAGGAAGTCTGTACAAAGTGAGGGATTTCCAAAACCTCTAGCAGAGTATTTTTTCCAGGCTGAGAACTGTTTGTATGACTGTCCTAGTATTGGCCCCCAGTTCATGAAAATTGACAAAAGAGATTTGACCAGAAAAACAAGACTGTGTTCAGGCAGCCCACCTTGGCTCCCTTGCTATGCACTCATGCTGTGCCTCATTGCTTATGATAACCATATTATTCTTGAACTATACACTGAAAAGAGCACTCTGTACACAGAACAATCCAAACCTCTGGCCCCTTCAGTGGCTCACTGGGCACTTGCAAAGTGGAGAAAAAAATCTTGTGCGTCCCCGCCTGGCACCCTCCCAATATTCTGAACTTCAACTCCCATCATCCCCAGCCAGCATGGAAGGGGTTCTCACCCAAAACACCTAGAAGTCTGCAAGTTGGGGGTGGCTATCTGATCACCATCACTATTCCTCTGCGATTCAGCCCAGCGTGCCTGTTAAGCTCCTGCTGTGCAGGCCGCTCTTGCCAAAAGCCATGGATGCCCCTCTAGGAGCTACTCACCGGCCTCCATGTAGTGGTCACTGTGTCAAGGCAGCATGAATTGTTTCTCCAGGCTGCTGCTGCTGCTGCTGCTCAGAGACCCTCTCACATGGCATAGACATTTACCATGTCCTGCCCCCATTTCTTTCTAAGGTTTTCAGTGGCACGGAAAAAAGCATCACTGAGTCCGTGTGGCAAGACGCTGCTCAGAAGCCTCTTTCCATGTAGTGAAAGCCACCATGGGAAGAACCATTTTAAATCAGCGTTTCTGCAATGGCTGAAATGTGCACATAAGCTGCAAAAATGTGTGTCATTACTGTTCCTCTTTTCTGAACTTAATGCATTCACAAGAATCTGGGCTTTTGAATATGGCATTAGTCAGTGAACATGATGAAAATCAAGTCTGCCATTGAAAGATAATAGGGCCCAGATGAAATTGCTAGGGCATGTGGCTGATAGGTTATCATTTCGGTGTCTTACCTGAACAATCCAAACATGTCCTTTGGGCAGTTTCTGATCATTTGCTTGTTTGCTTACTGTAAGCTTCTGTTCCAATTTGTACTTCCTTTGAGAGTTAAACTGCACAGTACATTAAATAAGAAGGATACAGCTGTTCTTCAATATCTTGTTCTCTTACTTTATGTGTTGGGGAGAAGGGTTCATCCAGAGGGAGGCATTTAAGGGCAGTTTAAACAATCCCACACAGCTACTGACCCTCCTGCATTTTTCCAACTAAAACTATGGGAACTAAAAAGGAAAAACTCAATTGGTACCAATGAAAGTGGGCAGGTTGTCCCTGTGATGGAGCAGATTACTGAAAAAGGATGGCCACATGAGAAGATTTAAATATCCCCGAACCACGGGTACTGGTGATGATAGTCCAGAGCAGGACCACACACACTTACTAAAGAAAAAAAAATGGTGAGAATCAGTTACATATTTAATTCAGGGTTCCATGCAATGATGAACCGCCCTGGTTCTGAGTGCAAACAAGGAAGCTCTTCCTTTGCAGGCCTTGCCCGAACACTGAATTTGGTATCTGCATTGGTGATGCCTGCTCTGTCAGTTCTTCTTCCTTCTCCTCTAAAATATGCCAAGCTTGGGACGAACTGCTGGAAAGGCAGAGAGAGAAAGGCCTTTAAACTCTATTCTGCAGGCTATTTGCTAGCCGTGGTGCTAAGCGCCACATAGGCCAGCTTGTGGTTCTCTTCCCCAGTAAAATAGTGTGGGCTGAACAAATGTCTTCAGTCTAAAACAGGAATGTAGATTGCCGACAATGTTCTCTATATGCTCTGGATGTGTTCCCCCTTCTCTGATAAAAAACGATGAACTATCATTCCTCGAGAAACTAGGCTTGGGAACAGAGGTGGCAAAGCTGATCCTGTTCATTTTGACTGCCTCAATAATCTCCCCATGAGGGAACTGGGAGCACTGCAGATCTGCGAAAATTTTATGGCTACCATTCCCACTGTGAACTGTGCCGCTGCATCATCATCATAGCAACCACAGCCACGCACCCGGAGAAAAAACCGGCACTCCCAACGGTGTCATGGCGCCGGGTGCGACAGCTGATCGCAGATGCCGATCCGCATCTCAGGAGGAGGCTGGCACCCACTTCAACAACTGCACGAGCCTTCACAGCATCCACCGTGCGCACGCAGACCTGCATCTTTAAAAAGCAACAACAACAACCCAGCAAGTACAGATTGCAGTTTTGATTGCTGAACCTTTGTAACCCCCAAAAGGTAAAAAGCAGTAAATTATGGAGTTGGTTAGGCTCCTACAACAAGGCCAGTCATTGTAATATGGAGCATAGGAAGTAAACCTTTTTAAAAAAGAATACAAAGAAAGAGCTGAATGCCTCCTTTATGATCCACTGTGTAACACTTTTTATGGGCTATATGTTTGAAGGGAGGTATATATAATGATGTTCAATGCGTAGTGGGGAGCAAAATTATTACAGTTTTAATATATGGTGCAGCAGCCATATAACAAAAGAGCACTAGCTGCCGCTTGCCTTTATGTGAGATGCAGCCTTATAATACAGAGCCTCAAAGCTAGGGTTTACTGTACTTTGGGAATTAATCACATAAACTATAAATTGGGTTCAACAGGCTGGCTGGGTAAATAGGCGCAGCTAATGAGGACACTACGAGATCTTATAAGAGCGCTGAGTGCCCCGGGACAAATGTGCTGAGCTGCACCTGATGGAAAACTAGAAGACATCAAAGCATAAAGGATTAGTGCTCTCACAGTGTTGAGAAATGGCCAGGGGGAGATTCACCAACTTATTACCCACATCCAAGCTAATCCTGTTATCTGCAAAAATATAACTGTTCTGGAACTGCCATCACCTAAACTTGCAGGAGACTAATTCTGTGTTTACATGGACAAAAGTGCAAAAAAATTCATCTGGGGAATGAATATAAGCAACAGAGATTGTATGTATCAAATGTACAGAGAAGTAGAAGAGGGGGTGGGGGGAACTACCTCTCTTTATTTAAAGACTTATATGGGGGAGAGCGATTTGCTCAGAAGACGATAAAGTGTCAGTCATATGCGACTGAGCCTCTGCTGTCTTCATCTGGACTGCAGTCAGAACATCCCAAAGGACAGTCCAAATACTTTGAAAGCAACTTTTAATAGAAAAGAGAAGATGAGAAGGATTGAGAGCCATCAATGCCGTGCCCTCTGGAAATATAGCAAATCTATTGTGCGGCACATGGCTCCATACCTAATACCTGGCGCTTGCTCAGCAGTACACTGAGGGATGGCCAAGGCGCCGCAGCATTTATAATACGAGAGAAAATGGCCCTGCCCCAGCCGCCACCTCCCCCGCCCCACACGAACCACTGGGGCCCGGGTTGAAGTTTATGCGAGAGAAAAGCAAAAGCTGCCATCTGCACACTGCTGGCTCTGACATAGCGCTGTTCTTCTTAAATTTCACTAAAATGGATTCGGCAAGCAGCAGCAGAAAATACAACCTTCAAGGAGGTGGAAGTAGGGGGAAAGGACATGCCTGCTCCCTCGGGATCATCGGGAGCAAGCTATTCCTTTTTGCACTCCTTGTCCCTACCCTGCCTTCCTGTTAAGGGGAGTGGCAGACTCAGAAGGCCGTCTGCAGAATGCCCTTCCCAGGAAATCCACCCAGCCTCTTCACTGCACTATTTAGGTGCCTGGTTGAGACCTCCCTCTTCCCATAGGCATTTCATTTTTAATCTGTTCCTTGGCTCATTAACTTTATTGCTGGCCCCTTATTTTTTAAAAAAATATTTTAACTATTAGGTTTAATATTTTATTATGTTGACATTTGAATTGTTGTTTTTATTGCCTGAGTTATTTTAGAGTAATTCTAGGGTTTTTTAATTATTATTGCCAGGCGCCCTGGAAACATATGCCAATTGGAGGGCATGCCTGCCTGGCTACCCCTGAAGTGTGGGAGCAGCCCTCTGCAATTGTCCAAAGGGGTGTTGGAGGGAAGGGGAACTGGCTGTTTTTAATTTCGCAAGATCTTCCTCCCTGCCTCAGTCTCAGATAATTGCTCACTTGCTTGGCCATTGGTACCTTGCTGGCTTTGCTGGTCACCACTTCCAGGGGATGTCTGGAGATTTTTTAAAGTTCCGAGAATAGGGGCCCTCAGAATATTTTCATTTTCATTTTTTGTCGCATTGATCTGGGGATGAGATATTTAGCTAGGGCAGGGCACTTACAGTAAATGAGTTTTACAGGGCAGATGCAGTGTGGGTGAAGGAGAAAAGAGAACAATTTGTGGGTGAGCACTCTGAGCTGGCTTCCTTGGAAAGGAAAGGAAAGGAAAGGAAAGGAAAGGAAAGGAAAGGAAAGGAAAGGAAAGGAAAGGAAAGGAAAGGATCCTCAGATCTGGAGAGTGAGGACCATGAAGGGCAATGAGAAGGGAAGGAACTGTTCATCCATCCTGAGCCAGCAAAGCAAAGCAGACCCAGATAAAATGTTGACGAGCAAGAAGGAACAGTCCCAAATGAATAGCAGTCAGCCCTTTGGTGACTTAGTATGACAACCCACTGTAGATCCTTAAAAAGTTGAAGGTAATAAAAGTTATTCTCTTTTTGAAGCCTTGACTTTTTGAATCTCATCTTCCTTATAGGAATGTCAGGTAGATGCTTGGTAATATATGACACATTAATTCTGTTTCAAGATGATAAGATTCTCGTGCAAGCTTGAATAACCAGCATGCTGATCAAGAGTAGAGAGCAACTAGTGGTTGATTCCACTGACCCCAATGTTGATCGCCACTAATCCAAACATACTCACAGACTCAGCAAAGAAGTCCTTACATTTCATCAGAGATGTTTGCCCCAAACCCGTGCAATGGGAGGTCACTCCCCTCATTTCATTTCCCAGCTTGGCACTGGGGTTCTCACAGGAGAAGATGTGCTGACTTGTCCTAAGGAGGAATGCTAAGTAAGTGGGTAAAGCGAGCTAACGTGCACCAAATCTTAAGTGATTTTACGAACTGCTTAAGAGAACGAACTGTGGCTCGGAGGCTCCCCAGCCCATGTCTCCTGGCAGCTGTGAATGAACATGGGGCGCTTTTCTTAAGAACATAAGAGAAGCCCTGCTGGATCGGACCAAAGGCCTGTCGAATCTGGCATTCTGTGCCCATGATGGCCAACCAGAGACAATGGGAAGCCCGCAAGCAGGACATGAAACTAAAGGCTCCTTCCTACTTGTGTTTCCCAGCAACTGGTATTCAGAGGCTTCTTGGTTAATGGTCACTGTTAGTTTTTACTCCATGAATTTGTTTACATCTGTTAACAATGACTGATATTTGTGGGCTCTCAGTTTTGTGAATTCTATTGTTTAAGTACAATAACATTGTACTTGTAAAGTACAATTGGTGTAAAGAAGTATTTCTTTTTATATGTTTTGAACCTCCCTTCATTCAGCATGGTACAAAATAATAATGAGATGGTTCTCTGCAGCAATCATATAAGAGTAAGGAAATGGAAATAGCAATGAATCAAAGGTTCTTGTTTAATTCGTCTTTCTCTGGGGAGAAAAAAAATATTCAGGTTTTCTATAACAAGTTAAAAATGCCCATATTGAGGGTCCGCATTCACAAACATCTCATCTTCTGGAAATTAACAGTTAAATATTTATATTGCATGCGCAGACAAGAGAGCCCCATCTTGTTCAGCTGTGACTTGAGAGGTCTTGCACCAAGCTCTAGGACCAGCTGGTGACAGGATGCTTTTGGCCTTAGCGTGAGTCCCATGTCTAGGATAGGGCCTGGGTACTTTTACTTTTAAATAGGACAAACAAACTTTCTAACAAAGTGCACTTTATGAGGTTACGCAAAGACTTAGAAACTTATGGACAGGATTTTTGAGCCTTTGTCTATATGATTTGCATTTATTTTCATTGATTATTATCTTGTTGTGATTTGAAATGTTGATATATAGCTTGATTTAAATGTCTATTTGTTCTAGGCATGGACCAATCTGTCAGCTTCACCTTCTCCTGCTTCACATTTATTTTGCATCTTTCATTCTTCCTGTCCCAAATATGGAGACATTTATGCACTTTGGAAAAAGTTATCACAAGAAACAATAATCTTATCCAGCCTGGCCAAATTCAATGATTCCAGCACTCACCAGGCTGTGTGGCAGCTGCCTGCCATGGCTTTTGAAGAGCAGAAGCCTGCCAGAAGGAAAGCGACGTGAATGTTTCACCTCCTGTGAAGTTATGCCGTATAAAAAATGCACACGGGAGTGGGGGTCGCTCTCAAAAGCACCCTCACATCCATGCCTCCCAGTTTTTCAAAACTTAACACTCACAAAGAATGAATCCAGGCACCTGAACTTGGCTAGGAATTTCAGATCCTGGACTTAATGGTGGGGAGAACTCCTTGGATGGTAATGTGTATTTTTAACCTTCCCTGAAGGGTATGAGGTCAGCCCTGCGATGTTTAGCGGTTCTTCTGCTCCTTCTGCTGCGTGGAGTTCTGAATAAGGCTCCCAAATCTTGCCCAGCCAGCCAAGCCCTTTTCCTGACCTGCTGGTCTTGTGCGTAGGAGAAATGGTAATAATTTCCTTGGAGTGGAATTTCCACCTGTACATGACACCTATTCAGTCCCCAAATGTCATTTCTCAAGCACTTGGTCCAGCAGTTTCTCTTATAGGAAATGTCATTCCTTCATGTCAATGAGTATTTCTACACATGGAGAGGCTTAAATCTGCTTAAATTTAGACCTATCCCATAATGAAAATGTTAAGCTCACATTGGCTAGAATGTTCTCTACCTTTCATCCCATGATAAACAGCCACTGTGACATAAATCACATGCAAAGTTCAGATGCGGTTCAAATCAGGGCCATTTGGGAGAACAGTCCAAGGCTCTAGTTACTATTCTTCACAACAATCCCAGAGTACAGTAAAATTGAAATTTATCTGGACCTAAAACAAGTAAAATTTACCTGCATCTAATCCAAAATTGGGATCAGCTAGCCAAACTATTTTCCCAAAAAGCTAGAGAATAATTCTGCTATTTCTGAGCTGAATTACCAGATGCCAAGGACCCCAAACACTCTTGAAACCCCATCCAATCTTCCAGTTCCCTTTTGTTGGCCTCTTACCTGGCTGCTACAGCCAGGTAGCAGGTGTGGCAGAGATTTCAGGCAGGTGGGGTCTCCCTTCCTCCCCTAGAGAATGGATCATGGGTTGTTATTCTAGCAATTAATCATACATAGATCAAGAGTCCTGGGTCATTCCATAGGTTGCTGGCTTCTATGTCATTGCTATAGCGGCTCCATGTTACCTTTACAGGAAGGATGGACAGACCCACTGATATCTCTGCTGCTGCCATTCCTGAAAGATAAGTGTAGAGTGGAAGGATGTGGGTGGTGGTGAGCAAGGAACAGAGATAGTTCTGTGCTGGTCTGAAAGAGGAGCAGTAGAAGCTATTGCCCACTGGCTGACTGGCTCTGTGCTTGTCCTGCAAACAGGTGGTAGCAACAGTGAGAGAGGAGATGAGAAGCAACAGGTGACAATGGTAGCGAAAAGGTGCACAGACTGAAGGATGGCCCACTGAGTGTGTCTTGCACAAGGATCCTCAACGGTACAGAGTTTACCTAACTTTCCAGGGGTGCAGCCCATGCTCAAACCGGAGTTAATCAGATCTAGATGATGATTCATCCCATCGCAGGCTCTCTTGAAAAGGCGTCAGCTTGTCTACTCAACACCTAATTCCCATGTGCTCCTTTAGCCTGCCTTCAGGCTGTTCATGGGCTGCCAGTTGGCCATACTTCTCTAAGTTGGTTCTTATTAACCAGTACAAACATATATTAACTTCATGTATCAACCTAGCTTCATTAAAGTAATCTCTTGCAGCATGATAAAAGGAGAAAAGGAGTGATTAACATGACAGCTTTTCTGCTTTTGGAGGATCAGAAAACATTGCCACAAGCTATTTTATTCAGAAAGGAAATACCCATTTTCTTGCTGTAAATTATGGGTGGACCAGAAAGAAACAAAAGCCTTAAACTCCTCAGGAGGAAAACTTTAGAAAGACAACATTTACATTCTTCCCACTGTAGTAATGGGGATGCAAGTCAGACTACTTGGTTCACGGGCAACTGAGAGCATGTTATTTTTATTGTGTGTGTGATTCATGCTTGAAAATAATTTCACAGTAAAGATGTATGTAGTTCAGGGTCATGAACTGAGTAATGAGCCAGATATAAATTTCAAAGATGTCCAAGGTGGGGAAAGACGATACCGTAAGGGATCTGGATGTATAAGGTATTCATTTCAGCTCATTTTTGATCAGGATCTATCCAGTTCACACTTTCTGGACTGAACACAATGCTTCAATCTGTGACTAAAGTCTATACATATCTCAACTTGCAATGTGATTTCCATATTCTCCCCTGCCCACCCAAAAATGTGTTTAACAGCATGAATACAAATAAAAGCGTTGCGTGCAGGTGGCACAGTGGTTTAAACCGCTGTGCTGCTGGGCTGGTAGATTGAAAGGTCGCCGGTTCAAATCTGCACAACGGGGTGAGTTCCCGTCGCTCCGTCCCAGCTCCTGCCAACCTTGCAGTTTGAAAGCATGCAAATGCAAGTAGATGAAAAGGTACCACTTCGGTGGGCAGGTAACAGCGTTCCGTGCACTTCGGTGTTTAGTCATGCCGGCCACATGACCACGGAGACTGTCTGCGGACAAACGCTGGCTCCCTCGGCTAGGAAACAGAGATGAGCACTGCCCCCTACAGTCAGGCATGACTGGACATAGCGTCAAGGGGAAACCGTTACCTTTTTACTTTTATGAAAGAAATACATGCTTTTGGAAAATGTGCACAAACACCCTTTAATCAAGGGGAGAAGAAGGTGTACATTTCAAACAAGTACACAATTGATGTGTACATTTTGGGAAATATGCACAAAAAATATTGAGTGAGTCTGTGAAAAGAAAAGAAGCAAAGACTGCAGTCAAGGTGGAAGCACCAAGATAGAATTTGGAGAACTTGGCAAACTTGTATTTTGCTTGTATGCACATCTCTGGAATGGGTTAACGTGTTCATAGTGGGAGCAGAGTAAGCTGGAATTAGATGCTGGTGGCAGAGTGGATAATAAGTGATCAGGGTGATTCAGGAAATGATTTAACAGACGTTCCAGAATGCATCAGAAGCAAGAAATATACCAGAGAAGCAGCTGGACCATTGGATGATAATGGAATCAAAGGAGTACTGAAGGGAGATTAGGAAATTGTGAATAAGCCGCAATTTATTTATAAGCCGCAATTATTTTCATCTGTCCTTACAGCAGTAGAATACTTAGGGATTCAGGAAGGGAGTTGGTGGAACTAAAAACAAAAGATGATTTTTTTAGTGACAAAGATGAAATTCTCAACTGTATCGATGCACAGAAAGTTAATAAATCACTAGTATTCATCATATTCTTAAAGGACTCAAATATGAAATTGCTGAAATTTTTACAAAAATATGTCATGTGTACCTAAGATCAGCCTCTGGACTAGGGAATGGCTACTGTAACATCCATTTTTAAAAAGGAATCTGGAGGAATTTGGGAAATTACAGGCTAGCAGAAGGGCTGAAAAAGCCTGATGCAACTTCTAAACTGAGCAGCTGAGCCAGCGAGTAAAAGGGGTCAAAAAAGTTCAACTCAACTTCTCTTCTAAACAGCAGAGCCAGTGTGAACAAAAGCAGGGAACAAGGCTCAAGTCTCCTGCTGTGATAACCAATTGTGGTGCTTTGATCATGTGACTTCAACTCTGAGCCTCAACCAATCAAGGTTCAACCAGCAGCTGAGCAGGTGAGCACAAAAATGCTCCAGGGAAAGACACATTAATCTCCTGCTGTGATAACTAATCAAGTGGCACCTCACTTCTACTCTGAGCCTCAAACAGCAACCCCCTTAGCATCTCCAAGAGCCCTGCAGAGAAGGTGTTTCAATGACTCACAGCTGAGATGAAGACTTACAAGAACTCTACTAGCAGTGACTAGCCTGACAATTGTGGCAATGTCTGTTTGATCATAATAAATAATAAATTAATATTTGTTCATGCCTCACATCTCTCAAACATCTGACATTTACCATATCTGGCTCTTCTGTTGAGCCAGTCTGGCCACCCAGATATAAAAGGACAAGCCCTGCTGAAAAAGAATCAGCATGGCTTCTGCAAAGGTAAGTCCTGTTTCACTAATCTTTTAGAGTTCTTTGAGAATGTCAATAAACACATAGGCAGGGATGATCTGGTAGATGTGGTTTACCTGGACTTTCAAAGGACTTCTAGGCAACATTGTGGTCATGGAATAAAAGGGGAGGTCTTCTTATGGATCAGTAACCAATTAAGAACAAAAAGCAGAGAGTAGGAATAAGTAGGGACACAAATGGTGGAGTCCCACAAGGATCTCAAGTAGGACCAGTATTTTTCAACCTATTCAAAAATAATCTGGAATTAGGGGGAAGCAGTGAAGTGGACAAGCTTGCTGAAGACACCAAACTATTTAGAATGATTAAAACCAAAAGGGAGAGTGGGCATTGAAATTCCAAATGTAATTCAATGTACACAAGTGTTAAATAATGCATGTTGGGACAAAAATAATCCCAACTTCAGGTATATGCTTGTGGGATCTGACCTAGCAGTGACTGACCAAGAAAAAGATCTTGGGGTTGTGGTCCAAAAAGGCAAACTTCATGTTAGGCAGAATTAGGAAAGGTTGCCAAAGCTAAAAAGGGATATTGTGCAGATGGGAACAGTAAAGGACAAATTTTTCAATGAGGAAAAATTGCAACAGCTGAGCTTGTTTAGCCTGAAATGCAGGTAAACAAGGGGACACACAATAGACATATATAGATTTATGCATACTGTGGAGAAAGTGGAGGAGGAGGCATTTTCCTCCTCCTGCCATGACTCTAGAGCCTGGGGTCATCCCATGAAGGTGGGAGATTTAGGACAGATAAAACATAGTAGTTCTCCACACAGCGCATAGCTAAACTACAGTATTAATTTCCATGAGATGTAGTGACGGCCACCAGTTTGGACAGCTTTAAAGGGGGACTGGATCAACTCATGGAGAAGTCTGTTACTGGCTTCTGGTCTTGCTGGCTATGCACAGCCTCCATTATCAGAGGCGGTGGGTCTATGCAGACCAGTTGCTGGCGAGCTTGGGCAGGGAGTGCTGCTGCACTCATATGGGATCTTGTGGGCAGCTGACCGACCTCTGTGGGAACAGGATGCTGGACTAGATGGACCTTGGTCTGACCCAGCAGGGCTCTTCTTATGATATCAGTGGTGCTTCTGCATTTCCTTGGGACCAGAGTGATTCATGCATGCACAGGCCATCACTTGATTTCTCACCACTTTAGAATGGTGTAAAGGAAAGTACAGCTACAGGGTTTGCCTGTTCACACACGCAAACTGTCATGTGATACTGCAGTCACAGATAATAGCAATGCTGTGATGAACAGCACAGATGTGGTCCTGCTGCTGAGATGAGTAGGGATGAAGGAATCCATCAGTTTCACTTTGTTTGAGAGGAGCCTAACAGAGAGAGAGAGAGAGCGAGAGAGAAAGAGCACGCGCATTAACGAGCACTACAAATGTCAAGGAATACAGAGGGACTGAAACTCACAATTTTAGTGGTCAATTTTGCTTCCCCCTCCCCTTCTGATATATTTCATCACCCAAATTAAGTCCCATTTAAGGAAGATGTGTGAGTTTGAAAAAAACAAAAAAATGAATGAAATTCTCGCCCATCCATAGTGATTCTCCATCTGCAGGATGAGTGGAACATCCTGTTACACATACAGGAAACTGGCAATTGCAATACTTGCTTTCCTGGAAGGCAATAATAGCTTTAGTTGTGCTGAGCTGGGTAAGTGAGAAGTGCTGTGAGGGGAAATATGGGAGAAGTGATGGAGAGCTTTGAGTGGCAGCACTAGGCTAGGCTCAATAAACATAGAAACAGAGCGAGTCAGAGGGGGCCTCCCGGACCATCTAGTCTGACCTCTGGCACCAGCCGGCTCCGCTCACAACATGCCCACCATGTGCATGTCCAGCCTGTCTTACCGATGGGGCCTCAACCACCTCCCATGGAAGCCCATTCCACACCCTCATGGTCCTAACTGTCAGGAAGTGCTTCCTGACATCCAAATTGAACCTTGGTTCCCTGAGCTTTGCTCTGTTGGAGCGCGTCTTGCCTTCCCCTGCAGGGGAGAACAGGTCTCTACCCATCTCTGTGTGACATCCCCTCACATACCTGTATGTCGCCAACAGATCCCCTCTGAGTCTCCTCTTCTCCAAGCTGAAGAGACCCAGTTCCCTCAGTCTCGCCTCATACGGCATCCCCTGCAAACCGGCCACCAACCTTGTGGCCCTACGCTGCACTGACTCTAACCTGGCTATATCCCTTCTGTAATGAGGGGCCAAAAGCTGAGCCCGTCTTGTGGAAAGAAGTTTAACTTGCCAATAAGAAGTTTTCCTTCACATGAAGGCAGTTTATGTGAAGGCAGTTTCCCGGATCTTGTGAGGAGAAGGAATGGCCGTTAAGCCACTTTGAGTCAGGAGCAGAGAGAGGGCTCCATGGCAGGCAAACCACGAGCACTCGAACACCATTGACAAGCAGCACGGGAGGCTGTTTCTTCCTTCCCTGTGGCAGCAGCTACCTCCTTTCCTATTTGTTTGATACCCCACCAAGGAAATGGCACTGAATGATAGGAATGCGGAGTGAGTTTATTTGAGAAGGCATTTTCCACAGATGATGGAAAATTTTCCATACTGCCATTGTTGGGTTGTTTGGTGCTATTGCACAAATAGACCAAGGAGTGTTCAGTCTAAAAGCAAGGTGACTTCCTGGAAACTGTGGAAGAGTGAAAGGGAAGGTGCCCATCTGGGTGTGTCGATAGAAAGGCAGGTAGATGTCATGTGTGCTTGACAATGATTTGCTTTTTCTGGAGCCAGAGCATCTGCTCATTCTGCAAAAGTTGGGATCATAACTGAACAACAGCAACAGAGTTGGAAAAAACAGAACAGCAAACAACAAGCTCCCTGAAAGAACAGGAATTCACTAATTAACCACTTATTCAGCGATGTTGTCCTTAAGTAAGTGAACAGAAAAACTAATTAAAGAAGCTCTGGGAAGTAGCAACTGTTTGAAAAGAAAGGGGTAAGAAGGAAGCTACTAAATAAATGGCCAATAGGAAGAACAGGATCTCTTTCTAAGTGCGCCTTCGGTTTTTGCTGATGGAATGGAAACTGCTGCAATTTTGTGGTGGGGGTTATATTAAATTTGGGCAGGGTGGGAAGAAGTTAACTCTACTTCTATATGATTGCAGAAAAGCAATGCCAAGAGGCCCTAATGTAGAGGAAACCCTGCCTTCCATTTCTGTAATAATTAGTTAATTAGAAATAACTTGTGACAGATGTGTATTAACTCAGCTGCCTATCTGAATTCCGATAGATGCCTTTGTTGTGTCCTTTCTATTCAAATTATTTGTTGCAATTGCAGAGAGAGATGGACAAATTGATTGCAGCCTAAAGTCTGCTCTGTTCTGCTTCCACATCAGTTTGCCTTTCTTTTCGTTTTTTTCTTTTTTTTGGAAGTCTGTTTAAGCATGGAAACTTGTTACTCACTGGTGTCAGTGTTTAACACAAAGTTGCAGGGAAATCCAGAGCAGGAGCGTTTTGGGGGAATCTGGATCATTCCACATGTGGCGAGGAACAACGCTGAAGCATTATGATCAACTGGCAAATGCTCAAGCAAGACAAGACTCGGGCAACCAAGTTTTCGGGATAGGACTTATTTTGTATAGTCACAATTCCTCCAGTTCTTCGCCCACTTCCAATGGGAGGCTGTCAGCAATGAGAGAACTGTCGATGACCACAGAACAAAAACTGACCACCTTGGTCACTATCGTAGAAACAGCGAGTCAGAAGGGGCCTCCCGGGCCATCTAGTCTGACCTCCGGCACCAGCCGGCTCCGCTCATGACTTGCCCACAATGAGCACGTCCAGTCTATCCTTGAACACCCACACCGATGGGGCCTCAACGACCTCTTGGGAAGCCCATTTATATTATATTATTGTATTAAGGTTCGTTTGATTTTTGTATCGCTTACAGTTAAATATTGTATTGCTTGATTGTATTGCTCTAATGTACAATTGTATTTTTATGGAATATGTTTTTTTGTTTTGTTCTATTGTAAGCTGCCCAGAGAGCCCTATGGGCCTATGGGGCAGCATACAAATAAAGTGAAATGAAATGAAATGAATTCCACACCCTCGGGGTCTTAACTCTCAGGAAGTGCTTCCTGGCATCTAAATGGAACCTTGGTTCCCTGAGCTTGGCTCCGTTACATGGCGACGTAACCTCATTTTTCTGAGAACTGAACTTCTGATCTCCCAAGTTTATTCTGTATTAGCTGGTCCAAATTTGTGGTGTATTGTATATGTGATTTGTAATATAATGCAAGTTGCACTTCCTCTTCCTCCTTCTGGACTACTGCTTTGATTTGTTTCTGATTGATTCTCGTACACCGTATGCATGTTAGAGCTGGACCTATTTCTTTCTTAATTTAAAGTATTTATACTTCATCCAAAGTAGCTAGTCAAGACAGTCCCTGGCCTCAGACAGAGAACACAGAATCTAGAGAAGCATAGAAACAGATCAAGTCAGAAGGGGCCTCCTGGCCCATCTACTCTGACCCCTGACTCGGAGGGGAGGGGAGGGGAGGATAGGATCCTGTCATGAATTCTTTATGTTATATAGTTCTTATAGCAACCAGTGATGGTGCAGATGATGTAAATGCTGGAATTGAGCCTGATGTTTTTGGACATTTTATCAGAACTAGCAGGAATGGGAACAAATTCAAAGGGAGGAGAAGCCAAAACGGCTGTTCTTTCCGTCAGACCAATGGTCCTGTTTCTTATCAGTCCCGCTTCTAAAGCCTGATGCAAGTGGCTGGTAGGAGAAGGAACTGCACCCTCCCATTTTCCTTCTCTGTCCCTGACAGCAGCCGGTGGAATGGGAATATTTGAAAATGTGAAATTCTTTAAATTCGGTGAATTACCAACTTTTCGATTCAATTTGTGAATGAGAAATTTCAGACTCAAATTCCAGCTCTGTGTTTTGAAAGGAGAATTTGTATATCTAAACTGGAATGCTTGAGCAGGGACCTTAGGATGATCAAGCTGGAAAAGTGGGGTGAAGTGCGGGAGCTGGCTGTCTCCCCAAAGCCTCCGGTGGCCCAGTGTTGGATAGGTAGTCCAGAGAGAAGGGCATGGGAGCAGTTTCCCTTGGAACAAATTGGGATGCAGTGCCAAGACTGGGAAATGAAAGGCATCAGTGGGAAGCACATCACTACTTCCTGGGCTTGTGAAGGAACACCCCACCCTCAGCCACCCTCTCGTAACGATATTCAGCCCTGTCACGCTTTGCATAGAGCTGTGTGCATGGTTTTTAATGATTACAGCCGCCAGAAGGCTTTCCTATTATGTTCACATTGTCAGCTCTACCTTTCCGCTAGTTCTAGGTGAAGTGGTAGCGCAATACCCTCAGTTTGTCAACCTCTGTGCCCGCTGCATAGTCGCTGACAATGTAATACTCGTTCAGCAACTGATTATAATTAAAAATATCAGAATAATTAAAGTCCTCAGTTTGACAAGCAGAGCCATAACTTTGCCTTCAGACATTCCTCTCTAATTAGTTAATTAATCCTAATGCAAATTATAAGCAATAATTAGTCAGCCAAGCTTGACATAAAAGTCTGCTGACTTAACAGTGGAAAACCTTCCTGGTTATTCGATTGTAACTTCTTAACGTTCCTTTTGACCAAGCATGGCTAGCATAATAGGGTCTGTGGCTGAGCAATGCAGCAGAGGTCCAGGGGAAGTGTGGAGATCCACCCCATTGCCATTCAAGTTGGGACCACGGTTTGTCCTTGCGGGAGCTAGAGCATTTCATGAGCAACCGTGGACCCACGGCTTTCTGAAGGTTTCCAGATGTGTTCTAGAAACACAGGGAGGCCTCCACTTCCAGAGAAAGGGTGGGTTTTGCCTATCCCTCTCTCTCTCTCTGGGGCCTCAGGGCAGGTGAAGCAGGGATCAGCACAGCTCCTCATCCTGCAAGCCTGGCTGGGCTTCCATCCTAAGAGACTTCTGTGGCCTGACGGAAGGCTTTTCCCTGTGGGAAGACCACTGTGTTTCATGTTCCAGCACTACAGTTCTGTGCCATACCGCACGGAGTCAGTAAAAATACAATTTAAGCTACTCTTGCTGTCTTATAAGTGGTAAACACCAGCTCCTGTAATCCAGACCAATGTTTCAGAGAAGCAGAATGACTTTATTCAATGAAACTCTCTGAAAACTGTGTGTAATGAAGCTTCCCTCCCATACCATTTAAAAGTCCAATGAATTCCAATGCACCTTCACCCTGAATGGAGCTCCAGGATAAAAGTCACTCCTGCCACTTACATTTGTGTGTGCATTTAAAGTGAAGACAAGACTGATCTTAAAGAGAGGCGGATTTCCTCCATAACCTGTAGCAAGAAGAGCTCCACCCTTTTGGCGGTTTTTCAGGGTTCTCCCAAAAGTGGATGAATGTGCTTTCCCATTCAGAGTCCAAATGCTGGAATGGAAACATGGCCTCACTTATTCGACATTACGGCTGCATCACATAGACAAATATGTTGCCTTTATGGAATCGTGATGTCATCACAGTCACCAAATGACCCCTGCTTGGCTGGGACGACTATTCTCAAAGGGAAGACACAGGTCCTGTTGTTTTGTCAAGGTGCAAAACATCAGCAAATCAGGGCAATGTCGGCAAACAAGGAGCGGATTCGGTTTGTTCTTCCACCTGTTGAAAACATTAATTTCTCTGAAGTATAAGTGGGACCTGGAATCTAATCACTGTTGGCTTAAGGTGCAAGAGGGATATGTTCAAGTGCCATAACAGAACTCATCCTCCAGGTCTGTCAATCAGAATCATTGCATGATGCACCTGATTTGTCTCTGGGACACATTTGCAAGAAGGACATTGGTCCGGCTATGCCTGCATAGCTGCCGCTTCCCCAACAATATTTCCATGAAGCTCAGTGGCTAGAAAGTGCAATGCTGTGACTCTGGCAAAACAGCAACGGGTCTTGTGGCACCGTAAGCATAAACTATGGGACAAGGCTTCATACACTGGAATGTTTCAGATGCATGAAGTGTGTGTGCGGGGGGGGGGGGGTGCCTGCATTATCGTGTGGTTCTTGAAACTGCCACCAGGAAAACATTACGTGAACAGAGAAATTATGTTAGGAAACCTTGATTTATTATTTACTTATTTACCCCACTTTTCTGCCCCACTCATCAGTTGAAAAGGCTCCCAGAGCAGCTTACAGATCAATTAAAACAACAAGAGAATCCCTGTCCTGAGGCTTGCAATCAAAAAAGATACAACATGAAAGGAAAAATGAATGAAATCTGGGTGGGAGGAGGGAGAAAAAGAAAACTCAGGCACCAGTTCTAGAAAATTGGAGTTCGTATACTGCAGGACCCCTGCAACTGCAGGGATAGGTTTGAAGCCCCCCGGCAGATGCCCGAAAATGTGGATAGTAGCAAACACTTATATACTGTAAATATGCATTTCTGATTTCACAATTTCATGGACAGAAGATTCATTCTTACCACATATCCTAGCAACCTCAGTATATGGGGGTTTTTTTTTCCCTATTAAATTGAGAATTTTCACTTAAAGGAAGCACTTTACGATGTCTTCTTGGCACTTCATGACTCCTCTTTCAGACCAAGGTCAACAGCGGTAAAGTGAAACCATGGTAATTGAGCCAGTGGATATGGGGGTCCTGCTGCAATGACCAATCAGAAGATGACTAGTTCATGAGGAAGAGGAGACAAAGGCAGCAGGTCCATCAGCCTAGCCTTGCCTTGCCTTTTGCTCCTGTTCTACCACAATGAAACTTTCCCTTTGGAGAATGCCTGATATCCGTGCACTGACCTCATTGTGCGGTTTTGTCCAAATTGGAAACCTGCCCGAAATCAAGTGAATCAAATTGTTGCAAATGGTAGACAAAAGCAACAGCAGATGGTTTTGGTCAAGGCCAAGGCGACCGTATAGATAAACCCTCAGAGATGTTTAGTGCATGAAGTGTATCAATGAAAGCAAACTCTTTGCAAGTTTTGTTTCAAACTTGAATTACGCTTTATTCTCAATCATCAGTGCGGTTCAAATGTCAGGAAATCGTAAGCTTGCCTGTTGCTCCCCTATAATTGAAAAGCTTTTCCACTGCACCAAGAAATGCAGTAAAAGGTCTGAAAATGCAGTCCTAAACTCTGCTCAGAAGTGAGGCCCAATGAGTTCAATGGAACTTCTTCTGAGGTAAGTGGGTATAGGATTGCAGCTTGATTTATCAAAAAGCAAGCTATTCTCAGCACCTGTTTTGGGTTCAAGAAGCAAAGGGGACCCTTAGACACAATGAGAATGTACAAGGATATTCCCAGGCTCACCCACTAGCTATGAATTACCATGTACACTACAGATATCACACTATATACCTAGAAGCCACACTGGTTTAAATGAAATTCAAGCATGTCTGTATAGAACACAGCCTTTGGTGCACAAACTGAATTTTAAGTACCTAAAAAATCTAGGCACTTTACAAATATTAACATATTTGAGACTTGCCCAGAGACCTGCCCAGAGACCTCCCTATCTAGCAGTATCACCTAGGTTACAGCAATATGGAGATAAGGATGATAAGTTAATTAATAAACAATTAGAAGCCAGTGTTTATGCTTCCTTTCTCACTCACATACAAGTGAATGAAAGAGGGTTCATACGCCATTTGAAGATGGGGATAGATTAAACATAAACCAAGGGGAATGAATGACAATAGCGAAGTAATTCATGCAATAGTGGAAAGCAATATTCATGTGTTTCCTCATGTCACATGCAGCACAATAATCCAACGTATCTTTATTAAGACAACCTTCTTGGGAAGTCCAATTCTGTTGCCCACCATGGCAGGCAACCACTGCACCGGATGAGCATCAGCACAGTAATGTTTTGCTCCCATGTATCCCCAAGAGCAACATCAACCGCATCACTAGAAACGCAGGCAGCCTTTCCATCAAAGCTTCACCAGTTACCCATACATGAGAGTCCTCAGTCAAGACGTGACGGCAACAGCAGCGATGCTTGACATTGTCCCCCTCTGCAGTGCACACTTAATTCTTCTGTACACACACGACACAAGCAGGCTCCTAGATCAAATGGGCAACCTTCCTTATCAGATCCTCATGGTTAAGGAAGAATGGAAGCTGGGAGAGCAGAAAGCAATATGAAGAAGGTCAGTGGGAAAACTGTGAGCCAGGGAAACATGATTTGTGGATTTGAGGCACACCTGGCAGTGCTGCAGATGTGTTCTCTCACAAGCTTACTTTACAGCCGAGGTGAATCTTGCTAGCAACAAGGAAACTCTTCCATGGAAATTTTTCCATGATACATGGAAAAATGGGGGGAAAAATTTCCATGATACATGGAAAAATGGAGAGGCATCAGGACTAGAACTCCCGGCCTGCCACTCCAGCATCCTAGCAAAACAATCCAGGATGAAGAAGGGCAAATGATGAGCCTTTGGCTTTGCACAGGAGCAGTCCCTTACATAACACATGGTACAGTATGGCCACGATTTCTCCTACAGGAGAGAAATACCATTTCCCAGTTGCTTTTCTTTCTCCACAATGTGGCCACTACTAATAGACTAAGAAATCTCACTTGAGGAGAATGGAAGCAGGTAAAGACCATTTGGTCCTAAAAGTGGCCATTCAGCACTTTTGGCAGGTTCTAGTCAGTTAGCTAGAATTTTATCCATCCTGTCAGTATTTCACCCTGGTGTCCAGTCGACACAAGAGGATATAAACCCCCAAGTCAATTCAGTTCCTCCCTCCACCCTCCTACATTTCTACTTCCTCCAAAAATTGTGAATCCTCTTCCCAGAAACAAACAAAAATGGGATCTGAATAACTTGGATTTAGAGCCAACTCAGGGAAAATACTCTGTACCAAGGGTGCCAAAAAGTATCTTCCATATGGGGATAGGAAGAGAAGAGCGAGTTCTGGGAAGGGGGGGGAGGGTTACAAATCAGAGAGAGTTAACAAGGGAAGGCTGAGCACTGGCTTCCTGGGGCATCTTGCCCCTTAAATGCCATTGCAAGGTGTGTATTTACCTGCAAGTGGAAAATGACTGGGGTGGACTATGGAAGAGATTTTTTTCTCTGCTCTGCCCCAAAGTTTTACATATAAGGAGCGTTCCTAATTCACTTTAGTTTTAGGTCTGTGTCTCAAACCTGAAATGTTCTGTTGATGTAAGATCCAAATGTAGTCTGGACCCGGCTCTCTCTTTATATACCTCATTTCTTCCCACACATTATGCATGAAAGAGTCTTTCTTCTGGAATTAGTTTCTGAATTACACATGCTTGTCTCATCTTGTGCCATGAAGCTGTTACAGCCAGTCTCTCTCTTCTCACCAAGAGGTTGAGACAACGCATGTCAGAACCTCACCCATCACTTGGGCCACAGACAAAGAGATTCATTGCACTTGACTTTAGCACCTTGAAGGAAGGCGAGTTGATATTCCAATGTGTTCTTCTGTTGACTCATAATGGCACTCGCATGTAACTGTATACACAATTGCTTCTGACTTCAGCTGTAGACTCTGATTATTTCCTTTTAAGCAAGAAAACAATGCTTCCTTTCACTGGAGAGCCTTCATGTTAAAACATCTCTGAGCTAATGGTTAATAAGCACTTTTGCTATCTGGCACTCATCTTGGCAATAATTAACTTGAAATTTAGTGTAAGTTGTATTTAATATCAGCACATGCTTTTTTGACATTTTTAAAGTATTGCTTGTAAATAGTTACATAGTCAGTGGGGAAAACGTAAACATTGGGAGAAAAATTAATGCCTTACAGACAGCTGTACATATTGGACCAAACATGAAGGCCACCCATCAGCATCAGCATCATTATTGGTAGCAGAAACAGGTATGTTCTTGTGGTGCTGGAAGAGTAGAAACAGTGGAACATGTTCTCTTACATTGTAGCTTTTACAGGGAATGCAGAGAGAAATTGATTATACCATTAATAACAGACCATTATGGTAATAGTAAAGACAAGGAAGATGATTTTAAAATGTAGCAGTACATTAAAAAAGCAAAGCAAGCAGCTATTCAAAAGGCCTGAAAGAATAACAAGGTATTTGCCTGGCACCACAAAGTCAATGAGTCAGGCAGAGCGCACTATAAAGAGCATTACATGATTTGGGGGCCACTGCAGAGAAGCCCACTCACTGACAATCTCCGTGCATGGACAGGAACATCTTGGAAGAGATGGTCCTTTAAATACTGTGGCCTCAAACCATGGAGGACTTCATCGGTTAATTGCAGCACCTTCATTTTGGCTCAGGAATGAACCAAGAGCCAGTGAAGAGAGTGCTGGTTTAATGATCTGAATGTCCAGCTCCAGTCAGTGCCCTGGCTACCATATTTTATATTACAAACTGTCTTCAAGGGCAGTGCCATATATAATACATTGCGGTAATCTAAACAGGAGGTTCCCAGAGCCTGGATCATAGAAGCCAAGCTGCCAGTATCCGTGCGGAGACATGGCTGGCATACCTGCCAGAGCTAGCAAAAGGTGCCTGGAGCTTCCAAAGACACTGGTGCTTCTAGTTTAGAAATGGGTTTAGATCCCAGCTGAAATGGTGCTAGAAAACCCATTTCATCCAAGAGCAATTGGACCCGATCAGCCACTACACAATGGGATTGCCATGTTGTTCACTACTGGCTTAGAGCTGTTCAGATCTTCTAGGTCCACAGATGCTTTTCCAGAAGCGGTCTCTCAGCACTGCCTCCTTTAAAGAAGGCTGGACGACTCCCTCCCGTAGGGACGAATTTATAATTTCTCAACCCCCACTCTTCATTTTTCCTTACTGTAATAAGACAGAGGGGGCAAGGCAAGGAAACCTGAGGCTGGGCACACTTTTGCATCATTCTCAGGTCCTAAAATCTGAAACTCATCCAACAATAGCTGACCAGGTAATATCTTTGCAGACTGAACAGCCTGAACTGCAATATTACCACCTACTTCACAAACATCCAGCTACTAGAAATCTAAATAAAACATGTTACTATTAGGCTTGAAAGTTGTTTCTGGCACTCTGGTGTTTGTGTCCGAATATCCACTTTTTGTGGTCCTCAAGGACATGCTTGGGCAAGCTGAACTTCTGGAAGAACACAGGAAATAGGAACTCAAACCATTTTTCTAAAAACGTTACCTATGGAAGAGTTTGCCACACAATGGAATGGAGTACTTTCCCAAGCATTTATTTACCCATAATGATCTATGAATAACTTACATTAAAATATAATTCTAAGTGACATGAAACCAATACAGTATAAAACGCTGTATAAAATATTAGGCAAGGCAGGTAGGAAAAGAAGAAACAGTACCACAACAGCTAGGACAAAGGCAAGATAACATTTCTAGGAAAACTCGCTGCAACAAGAAAGTTTTCACTGAGTACTGCAAGGCTAGAAGAGTCAGCGTTTGTCTAATTTGAGTAGATAAATTAGGGAGTTCCAGGGAGCGGTGTTGTACTATTAAAGGCCTTCTTTCTAGTAGGCCTTTAATAGTACAGACAAGATGTCCAGAATCTTTGTTGCCAATATAATATTGCACATACATACACACAAATGAGCTAGCATTAATGCACCTGATTTATTTATAATTATATTAGACTCTAATTGCTAAAATAAATATCTCATTGAGTTAATGTACCCTATAAATCATCAAAAATTTTCATGAAACTTGGAAATTTTAAAATGCAGCCCTTTTTAATGTACACATTCTTGAAAGGGCAGGCATCAAATTATTTCAAAGAAAACGTCAACTCACTTAGGAGTTTCACTGAAACCTTACTGGGTTGCAAAATCTCAATATCAGTCCTTTACTATAAGCACCTGTGCTAGTAAATAATGCTTTCAGCTAAGGAGATAGTTCAGTGTATCTGTAGATAGATAGATAGATAGATAGATAGATAAGTAGGTAGGTAGCATTACTTTCTCAGTCACCCACAAATAAACTTTGAAGCATTATCCCTTTACGTTTTGAATATCTGGGTCCAAGCTTAGCCCAAGCTTGCTTTGGGCCATTCAGCATCCTGCAGATTTTCACCAAGAATCAGCAAAACATTGTTCCATCATGGCACATTAGAGAGCAGTCTTTAATGGCTCTCAAATGCCATTTGGGCAATGGACAAATGCCAGCAACAGAGACCCTATAAAGTGGCAGTTTTCTGTACCTGGAAATAAGTTCCGCTGAATTAAATGGGGCTGACTTCTGTGTTGGCATGCCTAGAATCCCACTGACAGGAAGGCATGGTTCAGTCCTCCAGAAACTTCCTGGAAAATCAGACCCTCAGAGAAACATAAGGGTGGAAACATGATTGTTAGAATTCACTATTGCACTATTAGTAGGAGCAATATTCTTTTTGAATATTTGAACTCGGAACAACGTTATTTACTCATTTATTACAATATTCCAGTCGGCACCTGCTTGGCTATTTTAAGCAGTATCTTTGGCTTGACTGGAGATATCCTTACAAGCCGCCAAGGAAGGCCTCAGCAATTATAGGCAGTCTATAAATACATGTAAATAAATAAATATCCTAACATGAAATGAGGATCTGCTAACCTCCCCACGCTGCTTACTGTAGCAGCAACAAATCACTTGCAGAAATGCACTCTGCACATGCTTCTGGTGTCTTTCTTTGATTGTTGCTTTACATATTCAAGCACACAGTCCTGATATCATAAACAGGCTAAACTCAAATAAACTCTGGGACCAATTAAGCCCGGACGGAGTTTGTGTCAGAGCTGATCTGTGAAACCAGCTCTGCCAGGTCTGCCGCCCTGGCTGTAGTGCATGTAATATCCAACTCATGTTTATTTAATGCATGTAAAAGATTTTATTATTTACATTTAAATATTTATGACATTTTTCATAAGGAACCCTTCCCCCTCCTTCACAAAAGAAAAACTTTATCTTGTGCCCTTTAGGAATGAAGCAATTTCATTTTACTAGGTAGATTTTATTCTGTATAAATAATTGACACTGTGGGAAAAGAGGCCCTGATCTATCATTCCATCTTCATGCTATTTCCTAAGTGAAAGGTAATAAAACTAACAAGCTCACCCTTCTGCGCTGACTGCCCCAAAAGCAAAACTCTAACAAGCTTCAAGGAAACGGTGAGAAAATAACAAAGAAAATACTCAAATATCACCTGTGTTTCTTAAGACCCTCACATTCCTGCTGCAGAAGTATTGTTATTACTCGTTCAAAGGTGAGCCTAGGTGAGACAGTGTTGTAATCTTCTTGGTATCAGCTTTAACACCGTTTTACTCATGGCTCGTTTGTCCATCCTAGAGAGATGACTAAACACTAGACTTTGCTTGTACTCTATTATGTGGGTAATCGGTTGTGCTTGCAACCAGTCCTAGATGGGGCTGCACACCCCCTGAAAGATACGTGGCTGGGGAGTTCTCTGAGATGCAGCGATACCTGGAAAAGCACACCTGGTGGCAATAGCCCAGAAGGTATTTTACAAGTACCGGCTGGCACACCAGTTGGGACTGGAACTCAGAGGACAGGCCTTGCTTCAGATGTCCATGCGCAAGTAGCTTAGAGGATAGGTAACCGTAATGAACTCTGTGTGGGACTGCGTGGATGGCTCCAACACCTGGAGTGGTAAAAAGGGTGGCTGCTGGAATCTTGGCACGATGTACCTGGAGAACTTTATTGCTGTTGCGATGATGCTGCAATCTGCTTTTAAATGTTATTTTTCATGTTGTTGTAATATTTTTATTTTTTGTGTGCCATTGTGATTGTTTAAGCTTCAGTGTGCTTTGCGGTTTTAGACTGCCTACCATCTTGGGAAGATTTTCCCGAAAAGGCAGCTTGTAAATATTTTAAATACTGAAGTACATCACTGTCCCCTACTGAAGCAATAGTGATGAGGGGGAGTTAGAGGAGCAGAGGTGAAACAGATGTTGGGAGAAGTGGTAGTAGCAGACCCGTGTGGATTGTCACTGTGCTGGCCCTTCCTCGGCTGTCCCAAGGAAATGCCAGATGCAGGATCCACGGCCTCAGTCCAGTTCAGCTGGTGTTCGTCACTATCTTCTCAGCAACCACTAAAGCGTCTCTTGTCCATGACTCGACTGGATGGACCCACTGCCCTGGCTTCATCACGGAGGCACAGCAGATGGTCCACTTGGACCAGGAACACCATCTCTCAGCACCTATTCAGAATTTGAATCTACATTCCTGATTATAGGAGTCTGGGGGGAAACTGGATTCTGTTAGATTGCCATCAGCTCCACTGCTTAATGGACTGAGTTTGCTGAGGTGGGTTTGGTGCTGGGACTCTGCCCCCTCCATCCCCCCAGCCAACTGGACTGCAACCTTGCTGTCTCAGAAGGCGGAACTTTGGCAGGTCTCAGAAATAAATGAATACCATGACCAGTACCAACGTTGGGTTTGGCGTGGCTTGGCTTGGCTTGCCTTTGAAAACAGATTTCAAGCCAAATAGAATAGCTTGGGGAGGAACTATACATATGACATTAGGATACTCCTCTGTCCACACTCTCCAATTTTTCTCTCCCTAAATCTCTATTTTTATTTTAAGAACTGTTTCTGACAGTTGGCAAAAGCAAGTGTTGGCAAGAAGGAGGTGGGCTTCAGGTACTGAGCTGAGGACCTGGAGTCTCAGGAATGGGTGACAATGGGACCTGTGGTGGGGTGGGGGGGACACTCAAAACTCTAAGCGTCTTGCTCAGTTGCAGACCCTCTTTCATAAGCAAGATGATTCATAGCTTTCATTCCCTGAGAGCTTACCTTCTGACAGCTATCAGTGGACATCAGAGTAAAAAATAAGCCTATTTGAAGCCTCTCAGGATCAATGCCCAAGAGTGGTACCTGATGCACTCTGAGGCATTGCTCAGGTGAGAGTTCTCTTTTTTGGATTCACAAAAGCACATACTTCTGCAGTTGTGGAACTCCATTTTGTCATCATGTGACAAGTTGTGTAAAACTAGGTGTTGAAAGGAAGAAATGGAAAGCAACAAAGAACACTTTCGAACACTTTCAAAGAACACACACCTAGGACTTCAGTGAAAAAAGCAGAGCCTGAAATTAGGATGGGAACACAGGCCAATGAAGAGAAAAAAATCATTTGCAAAAATGGGGGGGGGGGATTTGAAGAAGCCTTTCTTACTTTGCTCGTACTACATTGCTTTTGATCTGTATAATCAGCTAATGAGATTTCCACCTCTCCAGGCGATGAGACAAGTTACTGTCTGTGAAGATTTGTGGCAAATATGCTCAGCTACTATTAAGAAATATTTTTTTTACAGCACAGTGCATTTAAACAAATATTAAATTCATACAATTGTTAATCAGTGTGCCATCTGGAAACATTTGAAAGTTTAGACTCTTAATTGCTTGAATCTCATAAATGCTCAAAATTGTTGCACACTACAGGCTATAATGCACTCAGGACTTTTTTTAACTGTATAAATGCATTTAATTAAAACCAGGGCTCTGAACACCTTTTAGCAGCTGTGCAGGCTGCAAGCAGCTCCCCCATTCATCTCGAGGTGCTTGGCACCAGGGTCAGTGACATGTCACTACGTTTGAACCTCACCCTTTGACAAAGCATCAGTATTCCTTTCCCAAATTCTTTTCATGTGACTGACAGTTAAATCCATTTCTTCCTCAGGCCACTGTTTAAATTCCTTTGTACTTGTAGAAGCAAGTTTGCTGGCTCAAGAATTTTGTCTTAACTTTGCCTTTAAGACTTGTCAATGGGGAAAATTAGGACAAGGAATTCTAATTTATGTTTCAAAGGCTCCCACTGCTAGCAAATGGAGCTGTTTTTATTTACATGTCAAAATCAAAGATATTACAGGCATTGTAGGATTTCTAGAGGTGACATATTTTAGTATTTGGTCTCAGAGGAGGCCAAAGGGGGGAAGGGTTAAGCTGAATGAAACTAGACCTAATCTACAATGAATAAGCAATAGACAAAATTGACAGTGAGATTGCTCGCATCAGAGAGTGTTACTCTCTGGAGAGCTCTTGCTAATTGTCCCAGACTTGTCCCAGACTTTCCGAGAGTCTGATAGCAGAGAGACTCTTTCCTGAATCAAAATTGGAGGCGTGCTTGTTATCGCATACCCAAATGTTGACTTTTAGAGTGCAAGAAAAGCTGACCTTGGAGGGATCCATATCCTTTCCCAAGGTTTCTTTCCATAAGATGCTAATCTGGGCAAGCCTTCTGAAAACTCAGATCTCAGATTCATGGAGCGATGCATCAGGCAGCCTCATGGGAAGGTAGTTTAATGTTGCTACCTCTCTGCATTGGGAAAGACCAAATGGCTCGCATGCGTCAGGCGTTTGTGCCCAGCATGCTTGGGCAGCTGCCCGTGGTCAGGTTTTCTTGGGCAGTTCCACTGAGGCTAACCCAAAGGTGCCACGCCAGCTTTGCAGCTGTATCTTTGCATGGCGATGGTAATGAACGTCCTGCACATTTGGAGGTGAGTTGAAGAAGTTCCTGTGTGTTTTGGAAGAGGAGAATGAGCAGGGAAATTAGAGTTCTAACTTGAATTCCAGAAAACCTGATAGTGGCTTTTTAAAAATGAAGCTTTCCTGCCATGAGAAGCAGATATTTCCTCTCACCCAGGAACATTCGTGGATCTGAGGACTCCAGCTACATCATAGCCCAGCACATGCTTGATTGTGTATTGTCGGGGGGCAGGAACTGACTGGCTGTGATCCAGTGAGGGTGCTGTGTTGCACTGTTAAAAGGCTACTTCCTCAGATAAATGGCTGCAGGAATGTCTCAGACAGGAGGAGCGGGTGGTAGATTCCCTGCTTATCCCAAATCCCCAAAGTTGCATGACTGTCCCCCGCCCACCTCTAATTAATATGGTTGCCACTCTAGGATTTGCTTTAGAAGGGACCCCTGCATTCCCTTCAAATACTGTTTCATGTAGAATGTCGGTGGCACACCAGTTTCACACAGTCCAGAACAGAATCCTGTCTCTGAGGGGACAGGTTTAATGAGGTAATGCAGATAAGCATACATTTCCCAAAAACCTCTAGTACAAATTGCACCCTGCTTGTGAGGGTTTTTCAAGATTCCACCAACCCCATATTAAGCTGGGTACAAGGAAGTTAAGTTCCATGAAAATGCATTAAAAGTATCCCTGGATACTTGTGCCTGGGTAAAAATCATCCATATGGGAAATGGTCTCAGGTTAGCATGTTTCTTAAATTAATCCATCCATATTTATTTATTTATTTTCTCCCAGGTCATCAGGTTTGCCTGAAAGGGAAATGGGAGGCATGCTAAAGAAGAGGTTAAATGTTTTTATTTCCCTTTGGGTAGAGAAACTGCAACATAAGCACAGTTGCAAAATGAGAACTGCTTTGATCTTTTCACATTTTTGCCATGAGTGGTGCGGGAAAAGGTAGGGTAGAAAAATCTTAAAATGGCAATAAACATTAAAAAACTCAATAAGACTTCCCAGCCCTTAAAATCGTTTTGTTGTATTGCAGTGAAATCTCATTGATAGTGAATGTTTAGGGGTTTTTCAGTAGAAGAGCAAGGGCTGAGCAGAGGTGGGTGCTCACAGGCGGCATGCCCATTTGTAGGGCCACCTGGACTAAATGTGTTTCAGAAGCCTCTCACAGCCATATCTTTGCCTTTAAATAAGGCAATACTCCTCACACACCTTCTTTTAAAGAACACCCCCTCCTCACTTGGCAATCCTGTGCCCTGAAATGGTAGCAGCCAATTCAGCCACATAGCAGGCAAACCTGCAACCCCTGAGTGGATCCTGAGGGGGAAATTGTCCCCTGGACCTGCAGGCACTGCCTACAGTGGTGCAACCCAAGGAGGCCCCAGGGAGGGGCCTGCCTACAGAGAAGCATACAAACAGAGCGAGTCAGAAGGGGCCTCCCGGGCCATCTAGTCTGACCCTGGCTCCAGCCGGCTGCGCTCATGACATGCCCACCATGTGCATGTCTAGCCTCTCTTTGAACACCCTCCCGATGGGGCCTCAACGACATCCCGTGGAAGCCCATTCCACACCCTCCTAACTGTCAGGAAGTGCTTCCTGGCATCCAAATGGAACCTTGGCTCCCTGAGCTTTGCTCTGTTAGAGCGCACCCTGCCTTCCTCTGCAGGGGAGAACAGCTCTCTACCCACCTCTGTGGGACACCCCCTTCAGCAGAGGAAATACAAAATGAAAGGAGACTGAGCTCAACAGACAAATGGTCAAGGAGCACCTTAAAGAAGTAGATACATTCAAATCTCCAGGACCGGGCAGACTCCATCCTAGACTATTAAAGCAACTGGCTCAAGAGCTCTTTGAGCCACTATACATAATATTTGAGAAACCTTGGAGAACAGGGAAAGTTCTGAACAACTGGAGGAGAGCTAATGTGGTCCCCATCTAGAAGAAAGGGAAGAAAGACGGACTGAGGAACTATAGACCAGTCAGTCTAACTTCAGTCCTTGGGAAATTATCGGAGCAAATCTTTTAAAAAAGCAGACTGTATGCACCCTGAGGAAAATGAAGTGATAAATGGAAGCCACCAAGGATTTCTTAAAAATAAGACATACCAAACTAGCATTATGTCATTCTTTGACTGTGTTACCACCCAAATGGGTAGAGGAAATGCAGTGAACATAACTCACCTAGAACTTAGCAAAGCCTTCAACAAAGTGCCCCATGACATCCTAATAAATAAATTAGCACAATGTGGGCTTGACAGAACTGCTATTAGGTGGATTCACAACTGGCTTCAAAATAGGGCACAGTAATCATCAATAGTAGCTTCTCAACCTGGAGCGAAGGCACTGGCAGGCTACCACAGGGTTCAGCCCTGGAACCACTACTCTTCAGCATCCTTATTAATGATCTTGATGAAGGAATCCAGGGAATGATAATTAAATTTGCAGATGGTGCAAAACTGGTGGAATAGCCAACACCCTGGAAGACAAAAAGAAGATCCAGAGGACCTAGACAAGCTTGAATGCTGAGAGGAAAACCACAGAATAAAATTCAGCTGGGACAAAGGCCAGGTTCTCCACCAAGGAGGTGAAAAATCAACTTCAATGAACAAGCTGCATTGGCTCAGCCATACTGAAAGGGAGCTTGGAGTTGTTGTAGACAACAAGCTAAATACAAGCCAGTAGTGTGATGCAGCTGCAAAAAAGGCAAACACTATTTGCGATGCATAGATAGAGGTACCACTTCCAGAAAAAGAGAAGTACTCATTCCCCTCCACTCTGCATTAGTCAGACCTCACCTGGAATACAGCATTCAGTTTTGGGTGCCCAGATTTTAAAAGGGTGCTGATAATCTGAAGAGGCTTCAGAGGAGAGCAACAACCATGATACGGGATCTGGAAAATAAGTCTTATGGTGAAAGGCTGAAAGAACTGGGCCTGTTTGGCCTTGAGAAAGGAAGGCTACAATGTGCCATGATAGCACTCTAGGGGTACCTCAAAGACTGTCACAAAGAACAAGGAACAGACCTTTTCTCATTCATCCCAGATTGTAGGACATGAACAATGAACTTAAACTACAGTACATCAAGTGCAGGCTAGACAAAAGGAAGACTTTCCTGGCTGTAAGAAGAATATGACAGTGGAAGCATTTGCCAAGAGAGGTTATGGGCTCTCGCACACTAGAGACATTCAAGAAGAAGATAGCGTATTTTTTGCTCTATAAGTCTCACTTTTTCCCCCCTCAAAAGTAAGGGGAAATGTCTGTGCGTCTTATAGAGCAAATATGTGTGTGCAGTAAGTCTGTCAGATGTGCAGCCCATGGGGAAGTGATGGAGAATGTGCCTGTGATTATGTGCCCATTGGATTCAGAATATTTTTTTTCTTTCTTGTTTGCCTCCTCTAAAAACTAGGTGCATCTTATGGTCAGGCACGTCTTAGAGAGCGAAAAATACGGCAAACGGCTGTTTGAGTGGGATGGTGTAACTGGCAACCTGGCAGGGGGTTGGACTTGATGGCCTCCTTGGCCCTTTCCAGCACTACTCTTCTATGATTCTGTGATCCCCACTGACCGTTTGTGCCATCCCATTTTAATCTCTTCTCAGCCTCAGTGCAGTTCATGAAAGGGTCATCACATACAGAAAGGGGGGTTAGTCTAGTAAATATCACTTTTGATCCCTACACACACAACATGCATACTTCTTACTTACTTCCTGATGGCCAGGAAGTCTCATAAAGGAGAAGAAGACTTTGTAGACCATTTACTCTCCTTCTGTGAGCTTCAGTGGCTAACATCCGAGGCAGCAGAGCTGGTTCAGGTGGGCTCTTAGAACAGTATCTGGCCAGTCGTTAATAAAATGACAAGAAAAGGATCATTTCCAAAACAATGAAAGAGAAAGGAAGAGAGAAGGGATGCATTAGCTGATGGAGTTGGGAAACTCTCTTTGTTCGGGAATGGAAATGTTGAAGAAGCCTGTGAGGATGTGACACTACACATGATTTTTGGATTGTCGGCCCCCTTTGGTTGATGTCCTTCTCCACAGATTGCCTGTGTACGTGGACAAGAAATACTACAATTCTACACTGTTTTAAAAACTACACAGTAGGTCCTCTGCTAAGGCTTGCGTTTACTTGGATAAACTTCATTTTTTGAACAGTACACATAGTACTGCATGGTAAAAGATAAACCCCTATCAGAAAAGAGAACTGAAATACTTCCAAAAGGCCGTGGGCATTACAATCTAAAAGAGAAATAGGATGGTGCAGAATACAGCTATACTTAGCTAGCATTATTGCTGTGATTCATGCCAAAAGAATTCGGTGTCCTCCTGTCCACCGAACAGGAATGCTCTCTAAATGTACAAGCAGTACAGTGCTCTTCTTAACCCCTGATGAGGATGTAGCATGAAAAGCACATTAATTCTGAGCAAGTTCAAATACTGACATAGAAGTGCCTGGTAAAGCAGATATACAAGTGAGTTTGCTTCCACTGTTTTCTCTCTTGTGTTATTGTGAAAACTGGAAACACAGGGCTACCACACTTGGAGAATCTAAGAGTCCCAGGTGGTCTGGACAGAGATCTGTGTGATCTGTGAGTTCTACTTCAATTGTTGCAACAACACAGAAAAAGCAGAAGTCAGATTCATACAGACTTCTGCTTGTTCTGCTTCAGTTGAACATCTAAGCTGGCCCAGAATGATAGAGCTGATACAGCAGTACAGTCCAGAAGGTCAGACTGACCAATATCTCAGCACCAAAGTACCACCAGGCAGCATCTCCGCTCCATTTTTGGAGTGACCCAATCAGATGTTGTTAGCCAATTGCCTTCGTGTAGTGCCAAAGGCAATGGCGAGACAAGGAAAAGTTTCTTCAAAGACTGAGATACAAACTGAAGTAAAGGTATGTATTTGAGCCAAATAAAACTGCTTAGGAAGCTGTTCACATTAACTAGCTAGCTCAGGAGAACAAGCAGATCTATATTCATCAAAAGCCTATTTTCATCAGAAAATGACTCCTGAATCATGAATGACTGAAGGAATTTAGTTCTAGTGCTAATGAAAGACCTTCCCCTATGTGTGTCCTGGTTGTGTCCTTCCAGAGAGCAGGCTGCTGTCAGTTCAGTACTGCTGGCCCAGAAACTAGCACATTTTAGCAAAATACATGGAACCACAATGAGTTTAATATTCCATGCAACTGGTGGCATGAAAGATAGGATGACAGTATGGGGAGCAAAACTGAACAGGTGTTCTTTGGCAACAAGCAACCACTATTTAAGCAGAACATAGGAGAGAACATCTCATTAGTCAGGAAGAAAGTTAGCCTAGGGAAGCTATGAAATTCCCCTGTAAGGACTTGCCTTGCCTTATGAGTCAGAGCTCACTCTGTCATTAGACAGAAAGAGGTGACCATTCTCAGGTGGCAGAATTGGGGTGCACCATTAAAGGGCAGCAACTGGCAAATTATCTGGTTCATTATATTTTTACATGGGAGTGCCACCTGGATTTTCTGATTCAGCCTCCAAAATGCCCTGGACATTTTTCCTTGTAAATCCTCCTTTTCTCATTGTTGGGTGTTGAGCTGCCTGCTTCTACCGTTACTGCTGACAGCTAGTTTTTATTCTTATTAGCTGGATGCAGTTATCCTAAAAGTATCTCATCTCGACACATGAGCGGGGAGGGCAGGGATGAGGATAGTAGCACTACCCCCTCAATTGTTGTCCTTGTCTCTCTCCATATATGGGCATCTGTCTCCCCTTATTGGTAGGGGCTTTCCATGTGATTCAGAACCACAGAGCTCTGAATCTCTTGGAGAGTCCCTGTGGACCAAGGCGGTTCCTCATGTGGAGAGCCACAAAGGGTGGCGCCAGGGGAGGTACAGCATGTGCGTTCTCCATCCATTCTTTCAGAACTGCATAGGGACATGTCATATGCAAAGCATTTTGCTCTGCTTTGGCAGTCTAAGTGCTAACTCACGTGGAGATACAATATCTGAAGTCTCTTTTCCTTAGAAGAGTTGGTTGTGGTTTAGGATTTGCAGTCTGAGAATGCCTCCTTCAACGGAGGAGAAGGAAAAGAGTCTTTTCAGTGAGAAGAGTCTTTGACAGTGGAACACCTTCCCCCAAGAGGCCCGCCTGACACCAACACTGTCAGGGCCAGGTCAAGGTTTTCCTTTACTCCCAGGCATATGAAAGCACATGCATTTGTGGTTTGGGTTATGGTCTGTGCTGATATTTTAGCTATTATCTTTTGGAATTTTAGTGGATAGCTTTTAGCGACTTTATATTTTATATGCATTAATCATTTTGGTTTTGGTTATCTTGGGTCTTTTTAAAGAGAAAAATTACTAAGTCCTTCTGATAATAGCAATGGTAACAGAGCATAACAGTAGGGTTCTGGGGAGTTGGTGACCAGCCCTGGGAGGTACAGCCATTCCAACCAGTTCTGATGGAGTCCCTCTGCATGGTGTTCTCTTGGAACAACTCATGCCAAGCAAAGGAAGGAACTGCTCTTGGCGATGGCTTGAGTCCTAGCTCTATGCAGTGTGTAGTCAACCCCACGAGATCACTGTGTGGAAAGGGGGAGAGAATCTGGTGTTGCCACAGCCCAATCTGGATCTCATCTCATTCCAGTCATGGAATTTCCACTTTGACCCTGAGAGGGCCTAAGGCAGTGACACTTGGTGGCCGATCGACTCTAAGAGATCACAGAGATGTACAAAGTCCAGTGTAATCTTTTCCCTCCGCTTGAAAAATATTTTGCCACACATGGAGAAGGGATTGTCATCTTTCCACTGGGGGATGCCACTTTTTGGAGAATGTCTGATTACCCCAGAATTGCACTTGTTGAAAGAGACATATTTGCAGCTCATCTGGAAGTATAGTTCTCTTTTTAAAGAACAGGATGAGAAAATGGACGTAGCTGGTATAAAATGAGGGTGCTGCTTATTGGCGGGAACAATAGTCAGTTCGAGGTAGTCTCTGATACTGCAATGGCTTGACTGGTTGTCAGTCATTTTAGAGCATAATTTAAAGTGTGGCTTTAATCTGTAATGCCATAAAAAAAAGTTTGGGCCTTGAAGGACCACTGTCTCCGTCAGCGTGTATGCACGTTAAGATCAGCAATACGTGGCTTTATCACTTGTTCAACACCAAGGCAATAAGCCTGGGGAGTACAAAGGGAAGGGCCTTCTTGATAGTAGAAGACCTTCTAGAGTAGAGTCTAGAGACCATCTACAGTCATATCAGACTCCATCTAGGGAAGCTCTGCAGGCTCCTTTGTTTCTGTTGGTCTTCTCCTGAGTTATGTTTTAGAAAGGTGAGGCTGGTGTCCAGCCTGAGTGGCAGAGGTGAGGGGAGATCAGCAGAAGCAGAGCAGTCTTTGAATCCCAAACAGTCACAACCCATACTGCAAATCACACACTCAAACAGATGTGCTGCTTTGGACCTACATTCTCCTGTTCCAGCAACAACTCCCATTCCATGGAAAATGATCAAACTCTAAGATCACCTGCAGGAGGGCAGAATCCACACAGCCATGAGAGAATGATAGTAGTTAAAATAAGATGTGATACCCTCAGAGCCCCATAGAAAAGCACTTGCTGGAGCACAGAAATAAATTCTGAAGCATCCATGCCTCCATTACAAAGAATCCATCTTGGCAAGCCTACTCAGAAGCAGCACAATTTGTTGTTGTTGCATTGCATTTATATCCTGTCTTTTTCCTATTGTTAAAACAACAACAACCAAGGTGTCTTATGTAGCTCTATTTTATTCTCACAACAGCCCTGTACTAGGATCTCTCTTGAGAAACCAGCAGAAACCTTTTGAGAAAACACACAGACCTCGTCTTTAGCATACATGCGGGAACCCGCTCACTCACATGCATACCAAACCATCCACCTATACAGAAACCTTGCCCATAATAATGGCAATAATAACAATTAAAAATAAGAAAGGCTATTCTCAGCGGTGCAAAGAAAAGCAGGCTTTGGGACATGGACACAGAGTCAGTCGCCACCACCCCGGGCATATAGCTATGCCACGGACTAGAATTCACACGCAGAGAGAAGCGGCAGAGGCAGCAGGGCAGTGGCTCAGCAAAGGTTTCTTCCTTTTTAATGGTAAGAAGGGTTGGAGCCCAGCATGACCTCTGACTAGAGCCACCTCTGGTTTTAAGATGATGGCTTTTGCCTTTGGGTTGTATTATAGCTAGCTTTAACATTTGCATTGATACTAGTTCTTAACTGCATTTATTTTTCAGTGGTTGTAGCCATAAAGGTGACTTAAAATAGTTGCAATTAGTTAATTAACTAGTAAATTGGCCATTTTTAACAATGATTAGTATGGCATTGCTAGGTGACATGTAGTCCTTCAAATGCAACTGATGAAGCCTGGGAAAAATAAATTGTACTGGATGGGAGAACAGCCAGATATTACACGCTTTCTTGTTTCTAATTTATTTTTGTATTTGCTGCTAGGGTCTGCCTTTCTGGTCTCTGTTATATAACTTTGATAGTTGTTAGTAGCAAACACGCTGTCTTGTAAACCCTTTAGTTTATGCCTTACACAGAAGTGCTTTTAATCATTGCTTTAATGAGGTCAGACTCATCCTCTGTGATGATGATCACACCAAAAAAGTGCAAGTCAAGGATGAATTTGTTATTGGTGTCTCTTTTAAAATTAGCTGGTGGGCGTGGTGGGTCACTTGGCTTGCACCGCCTGTTAATGGCTCAGGGATCGCAAGAGAGGAAACCTCCCAGGCCATGTGCTGCTTTCTTCACCTGAGGTGGCCGGCCTGCATACACCATTTGCGGGAGCTTAGCAGCAAGGTGGAGCCCTCAAAGGCACTTTCTAGCCTGCTTTCCTTGTCCATAAAAACAATGAGTGTGTTTAGTATGTTCCCCGGAAAGTATATTTCATTCTTTTTAGAAGCTTAGCCTGGCTTGCCCTGCTGTTTTCTATTTGTGATGGCTTAGTTAAGGACCATTTATGACTCAGTAAAGATGGTGTCTATGTGTGGCCCATCAGCGATGAGTATTTCAACAGTTCCTAGACTGATGGAAATTCATTAGAGAAAGCTAAGCGCACCGTGGCTGTTTAGAAATACCTTTTGGAATGTAATTGAGCAGATGCACAAAGAACGGAATAGGAATTGGAGTGCTCTGTGCAGCCCAATCAATGGAAAGTTGCTCTAGCTTCCATATCTGCTATTTCTGTACATTTTAAGTTGAGGCTGATTCAAGAAAAATGACATTTTGCATGTATTTCACACCACAGAGAAGAAGCTGGCTAGTTCTGCTAAATGTTGGCAAATGTAGATAACACCTCATCTAGACATGATGAGAATATGCCCTGTGTTGGCTTCTTTTCAGTTGGAGGTCATTGGTCCCATAACCATCGCTTTGAAAAATCTGTGATAACTTTGCTCAACACTGGAAAAGTGAGGAACTACCCACCGATGAACTGATTCTAAAAAAGATTCTGGACTGTGCAGAAATGAACAGGTTGACTTTGTCACTGAAGGAGAAAGAAGATACTGACTTCTATCAAACTTGGGAATCTTTTTATTATTGGCTAGAGAAACGGGACTTGGCTTAGATTTAAATATGTTTCTAAATTATCATAAATGGAAAAGAAGGGTATGGGGGCTGATCCAGCAGGCTCGATGTTTTTGATGATGGTTGTTGTTTGTTGCTCTGTTGTTGTTGTTTTAGGATTATAATTTCAAATAAAACTTATTTTAAAAAAAATCTGTGATAACTGTAGATTGTTGTTGTTGTTGTTTGTCGCGAAGTCATGTCCAACCCATCACAACCCCATGGACAACATTCCTCCAGGCCTTCCTGTCCTCCACCATCCCCCGGAGTCCACTTAAGCTCACACCAACTGCCTCAGTGACCCCATCCAGCCACCTCATCCTCTGCCGTCCCCTTCTTCTTTTGTCATCTATTGTTCCCAGCATTAGACTCTTCTCCAGGGAGTCCTTCCTTCTCATTAGGTGGCCAAAGTATTTGAGTTTCATCTTCACTATCTGGCCTTCTAAACAGCAGTCAGGGTTGATCTCCTCTAGGACTGACCGGTTTGATTGCCTTGCGGTCCAAGGGACTCGCAGGAGTCTCCTCCAGCACCACAATTCAAAGGCCTCAATCCTTTGGCGCTCAGCCTTCCTTATGGTCCAGCTTTCACAGCCATACATTGTAACTGGGAAAACCATAGCCTTGACTATACGCACTTTTGTTGGCAGGGTGATGTCTCTGCTTTTTAGTATGCTGTCTAGATTTGCCATAGCTTTCCTCCCCAGGAGCAAGCGTCTTTTAATTTCTTGGCTGCAGTCCCCGTCTGCAGTGATCTTGGAGCCCAGGAAAATAAAATCTGTCACTACCTCTATTTCTTCCCCATCTATTTGCCAGGAAGTGAGAGGACCGGATGCCATGATCTTAGTTTTCTTAATGTTGAGTTTCAAGCCAGCTTTTGCGCTCGCCTCCTTCACCCGCATCAAGAGGCTCTTTAGTTCCTCTTCACTTTCTGCCATTAGAGTGGTGTCATCTGCATATCTGAGGTTGTTGATATTTCTCCCAGCAATCTTGATTCCAACTGGTGATTCATCTAGCCCTGCCTTTCTCATGATGTGCTCTGTGTATAAGTTAAATAGGCAGGGTGACAGTATACAGCCTTGCCAAACTCCTTTCTCAGTGTTGAACCAATCAGTGGTTCCATGTCCAGTTCTCACTGTTGCTTCTTGTCCCGCATATAGATTTCTCAAGAGACAAATAAGATGGTCAGGTACTCCCATCTCTTTAAGAACTTGCCACAATTTGTTGTGATCCACACAATCAAAGGCTTTAGCATTGTCAATGAAGCAGAAGTAGATGTTCTTCTGGAACTCCCTAGCTTTCTCCATGATCCAGCGTATGTTGGCAATTTGATCTCTAGTTCCTCTCCCTCTTCGAAATCCTGCTTGTACTTCTGGTAGTTCTCAGTCCACATACTGCTGGAGCCTAGCTTGTAGGATTTTCAGCATCACTTTGCTAGCATGTGAAATGAGTGCAATGGTGCGGTAGTTTGAACATTCTTTGGCATTGCCCTTATTTGAGATCGGAATGTAAACTGACCTTTTCCAATCCTGTGGCCACTGTTGAGTTTTCCAAATTTGCTGGCATATTGAGTGTAGCACTTTAACTGCATCGTCTTTTAAGATTTTGAATAGCTCAGCTGGAATGCTGTCACCTCCACTAGCTTTGTTGTTGCTCAGACTTCCTAAGGCCCGTTTGACTTCACATACTCATGCATAAATTATTTGTTTATATTTTTATGTACGGGGTATTTTTCTATCCTACCTTTCTACCTAGAAAGTGGTGCTCAAAGCAGCTAACATCCACCAAATCATAGTAAAGAAAAAGGGGATGCTGATGATGATCATAACAATATATTAAAAACACACCAAAATTTACAGCATGCAACAGCACTCAGTCCATCATAACATTTTATAAACTGAAGTCCTGCTTGGACAGAAACCTTTTTGCCTGCCAGCAAAAGAGGATCCTTGGCAAGGAGTTCCTTAGGCTGCAAGCAGCCACCAAGGAGACCCTGCTGCACATTGCCACCAAAAATGCCTCTGAAAGTGGCAGAGAGAAGAAAAAGGTCTCTCACAGATAACTTAAGGTTTATACAGTAGAAGCCAGTCTTTCAGGCTTCCTGGGCTCATGCCATATAGAGATGTAACGGTCATAACCAGCACTTTGAACTGTGCCTGGCAACAGGCATTAGTCAGTCAAGTGGTCGTAACAGGGAAAACCCTGGTCAACAGTCTGGCTGGAAAAGGGAAGTTTCCAAAACATTTCCAAAGGCATCCCCAATGGAATTCCAAATGGGATTTAACTAAGGAATGTGTGACTGTGACTAGAACAGGCTTCTCTAGGAGAAAATACAGATGTGAAGATTAAGAGATAAATAGCAAAAGTGACTTTGAGAACCTTTGCTATTGCAAAGAGACCTCAAGCCTGGAAGAATAAATATCCACCACCTAAAGTCATCTGAAAACCTTGCTGCCCTTGCTATATTTGACTACAATCACCAATTTTATTTGAGTGCATAACTAATATAAATATTTGAGACAAAAATGTGGAAACTTTTTCCCCTTTTTATTAATGGTACAATGAATGTTTATGGAACATGGATCTGCTTTTGTGTCATGTTCTTTCATTTATTTCTGCGCTCGCTCGCTCTCTCCCCGACCCCATTGCTTTTTCCCCTTCCTCCTTTTGTTTTAGTTATATTAGACAATTTAAAAATAAATTATTAAGTCAAGTTTGCCAAGCCATTTACTTTCTGGATACAATCTGCTGCGTTCAGCCATCTGTCTATATCTGCTTATTTGATTGTCTTAGTTAAGGATTTGCAGGTTATTTCAAATGCAGAACTTTTATTTCCATGTTTCAGTTATTTCTTTGATACTGGGGGCCGAAGTGCACTTTATGTTAAAAGTGTGACTGCGTTTAAGATATCTTTTAAAGAACTACAACTTGATGCTATATATTCACCCTTTAGATCTTGAGATTTGTATCTTTTCCACTAGAATGATGCATTCTGAACTCTGTCATGAGGCTTACATAAATATGCCATGTGATGTAGGCTTAGATACTCAGCGGTTTGTCTAAGCTAAAAGGCATGTATATGCTGTCCCACGATTTGCTTTTAAGTAGCATGTGATTAGTTCAGGGTATTCAAGCTATAGAAATACTGCTGTGAATGCCTTCTTTATGTATTCGCTCACATGGATCTGACTATTTTTCCTTCTTTCCACTCCATGACAGTGTAGTCATCGTAGCTGCAATTACTTTCCACAACTTCTGGCCTTATGAAATTATCCCAAGATTTCCTCCCCACAATCTTCCCACAACGGTTGTGGAAAGCATGTGGCATAGCTCTCTTTTCCTCTTAATTTAATAACTTTTCATTTTCTCATGATGAAGGAATCATGCAATGCCCAAACCAATTCAAATGCAAACAAAGCTGTATTCATCTTCCTTTGACGATTTTTACCCTACTACCATATAAATGAAAATAATCAACTGGAGACCTTCCAAGGTTCTCACACCATTAGTAGCACAAAAATAAAATAACATGGTTGGAATCTGGCTGTCATTTTCCCAACTCATTAGAAGAAAGCCCTCTTCATGCAACCACAGTGATTTACAAGAGCAGATTACTGGCATGAATGTGCTTGTTTTCATTTTACGAACTTCCTGTTCTAACCATCACTTGGCCACAAGCACACTGCAGCTTCAGCGCACTCCAAGCGCAATGGAGAAGCATCCGCTTTCATAAGGTTCAGTGTGCCTCATGCAAGACAACCATCTGGCGGAGCTGCATTTGAGTCACTTGGCAAAGGGGAAGACAAATGCGCATGTGCGCCCACGCAAATGCGCCCTATGAAAAGTGGGGCGGGTGGGAGGAGGACCCAACATTGCTGATGCCAACCTGGCTCATCAAGTATCAACAGGACTGCAGGACTGCTCAGCTGCCTCCCGGAGCCTGGATCGCGTCCATAAAATGGCCTGGTGCTTGAAGCCAGCAGAATGCATTTCTGTGGCTGCAGCAGATGTGTCATCCTTACGACAGAACCCAGAATATGCTCAAGTGCCAACTGAACACATGTGAGAGCACATCGCCCTCAGCAGGAACCCATCTCAGCGAAACATTCTAGCAGAGCAGCCTATTTGCCGTGACCCTGAACACCCAATCTGTTCCTTGCAAGCACTGGGAATGGAAGCATTGGATTTCCATTTTAACTACTATCTGATGATCTGGAAAGGAGACATTTCTCTCAGAGGTTGCCCTTTGGAAAAGGGTGACAAGATCAGAGCTATGTTATAGCAAAAAAGCCTTTGTGAAGCCCTGAAAACTGCCCCAAAACATGTCAGCTCCAAAGAGCCATTGGCTTTTCCAAAATCTGTGGTAAGCAATATCAAATTTTCTTAGCAAGTTAAATATCCAGGAATTCACATAATTAAAGCCCATTCTCCTCCTCCTCACCACTATCAGCCTTTCCAGGAACCATGTTAACCCTGCACATGATACAAATTGCTAAGATTTAGTAATGGTGGCTGTGCTGACACTCCAATTCCGGTCAGATTTAGAAAGGAACTGATGATCTGGCTTAGCGCAAGATAGCTTCCTGTTTTCAGCAGTGGCCAGCAATAATCTAAATGTAATTGTCACAAGTATGTATATACCCCAAAGTGTGGAAAGGTATGATCTATTTTTGGAGAGTCACAAAATTAATCTGATTCCCCCCACCCCCAGCATTCATATGTGTTTGATTTTCTGTTTCAGACAAAAGTGCTGGAAAAAGGTTTAGTTAGAATGCATAGGTCAGGTACTTGTGCTCAGGAGGCCAGAACAATATGGAAGTTCAGAAGAAAACAGGAATAAATTTAACTTTTAGGAAACTGAAACTTAGTTTGCAAAAATAAATAAGAGACCACTTCCCTGACTGATTGAAATTAGAGGGAATCTTTAAGAGATAAAAGCCTAAACAGAAAGGAAGAGAGTGAAAGAGGGAAGGAAGGAAGGAAGTCCAGCATCCTACAGCAAAGAAGTCAGAGCTGCTGGAAGTGGAGAACTGGACCCTGGGAGTCAAATACTGTTTGAAAGGGACCTGAATAAAAGAGGGACACAGTCTACTGAAGCTAGCTGGATGCATTTATCCCTGGTGACTTTTCCATATTGGGTTTTTTTTTGGGGGGGGGGGTTGGTTATGTGTGTGCGTGTGTATGCCCATTCGCATACACATGTGTGAATGTCCAAATTCAGAGGTTAAAGCAATTCATGCTGACATTTTCTTCATTGAAGTTAACCTTGTTTTGCTCTCAGGGGAGGGATGTTACTCACCCCACATCTGATCGTCAACCCCCACACTAGCTGAAGTAGATACCTGAGACCCAGAGAGATCTGATGCCACTGTGGCGAATGCTGCCAGAGAAATAAAGACTTCTACCTGGTGACAGCAGCAAAGATCACAGGAAGGGAAGTGAAATTGAGTGTGGGCTCCCTATGTCATCTGTTTTCCCTTCCATGCACAGAGCATAATATATACGGGCAGAATTGCCACCATGATAGGTCTTTGCTAGAGGTTTGCTTTTAATGTGTCGTCATGTGGCTGTAAGTCTGCTGGAAATTATAGTCTACAGATTTGATACTTGGTCTCTTGTGATATGATCCATAAAATCACACTGAATGCTTTATCACATTGACAGAGCTCCATTTTGTTCAGACTACCTTTTCGGGGACTGGGGAATGAACTTTTAAGACACTATTAGCCATGTAAACATTTTGACCTAAGATGAAAACTGGATGATTGTGAAGCATTAACAATAATAAGATTGCAAAAGACATGAGGCTAAATGGCTGTGTTTGGAAATGGATGTTGCTCTTCATCAATGATCCTTTGTAAGATACTTGCACAGAGTTCTATATGAAAACAATTCTGCTTTATGCTTTTTATCCATCCTTAAAGTCCAAATCAATGCAGAAAGCATGAAAATGAAAGAGTTTTAGAGTACTGCTTTGAATTGCTGCATTATAGAAGGCAGGTTTCATTCACAACTGAGATACTTGAAACTGGCCTCCGAGATTTACACTTCATTAATATTCAGTAAGGGCTGGTTACATCCTCTGAGCCAGAACTACGAGGATGGCACAGTTCAGGCTAGAAAAATTTCATTTTAATTGCTTTTTAATCAGATGTCAACAGGCTGTTTGACCAGTAGATAACACCTGCACAGCTTCATGCTCTTAGGACTTTTTTCTTCTTTCTTTCCCAGTTCCATGCAAACTTTAGCGGTTAGACTGGCAGCTGTTGAGGTGGCCAGAGGTTCATGCAACCCACTACTGAGAGCCTGTGTGGGTGTAGTGCAGTGTAGTGGCTGGACAGATAGGGAGCTCTGTTCAGATGCTGAGTAGGTTACTGGTTCAGTATTTAGTCCCTGGTTTAACTTACCTCACAGAACGGTTGTGTTGTTGAAATGGGGGGAAAGACCATACGTGCCGCCTCAAGCTCTCGGAGGAAAAATGAGTTTTAAATGTATTAAATACAATGAATGTGTATTTGGTTTCCCTCTGAAATATGGAAAATACATTTCTCCTTCAGGAAGCTTCTGGAGTGTGTTACTTTGCTTTTAAGTTGGGCTGTGTTGCCATATTGTATTATAGTTTTATAGTTGTTGTTTTACAGCATTTGGCCTCATTGTATAAATGTATAATCCTCCTGGGCTTTACATTCAATAAAAAAGCATTCGCTGTAACACAAGCATGTGGGCAGAATACCAATTTATACAGAAGGAACGTGGGGCCACCCATAAATAAGGGAGAGGTCTCTCACTGCTTGGATTTATGCCTATTCATGCAGAAGTTGCTACATCCTCTTGAACTGTATGGCATACCAAATAAAGCTGGGGGAAGGGGCAATTTTCTCCAAAATTCTGCCTTTTCTTTGGTTAGCCCTCAACAGAAGGTTCTTTGGTTAGCCCTCAAGTGCTCCTGTTCTAGGATGGCTTTAGCCCTTAGGAAGAGCACTCCTGCTAGGGCTGGAGATAGCTGGAGCAAACATCTGCTTCTATCACCACAATGGTGAGTTCCATTTCAGAAGATCCTGCAGAAACAAACCAGCTGCAAAGTACCGCTCTTCATGTCCTCTGAGTGCTTTAATCAGGATGCTCCTCTTCCTCCATCTAGAAAGGCTCCTTCAAGGGATTATATGGGTCTGATGTCTTTATTGAATTGTGAAATAAGGGGATTATGTAAGAACTCTGTTGAGAGCTGCAATAGTTCTTTAAAAATTCAAAGTGCATATTTAGCTTCCTAGCCACCTTCATGCATTATCAACCTTCCACCAGTGGCCTGAAGTGAAAGAAGTAGTTAATTAAAGCTCATCCAGATTCTTATGGTTAAGTTGCTTAAAATGAGCTAAAATAATTTAATCTGACCACCCACCTTCTGCATATAATGGAATTCCTGAGCTTGGCATCAAAAGGATGACACTTAAAAGAGCTTCAAACAAATCAAATATCAACCTATTGATAGAAAGTTCACTAGAATATGTGGAGATGAAATGTAACAAGCTTGCCTGGTGGACTATGAACATGTTTAAACCTTCCACTGGGTTACTTCATTTGGCGTCTCTTTGACCTGCTTTGCTTTGTTTTCCTCCTGGAGCAGCAGGGTCAACAGTGCCCACAAACATATTGGAAAGGCCTGGGTTGGCCGTGGGCACAACCCTAGCCAGCATCCTCCTTGTGCTCCCTCACACTCAGCCCCAAGCATGTTGCATTCTTGCCACACCCGCATCCCAGCCCTCCAAACGACAGAGCAGCGAGCTGAGCAGGTACAGTTTGTGAGGGAATTCAGTGGACGAGTTGGCAGTGGGAGGGAAGTGTTGGCACCGCTGGCTTGCGCAGTTGGGTGGGATGCACTAAGGACTTCCAAGGGCAGCTCCTTGTCTTTCAGACTCTCCTTTCATTGTTATCTGTCATCCTCAACAACGACCTAGATCTAAAAGCCCTCAAAATTAATCAACCATTTTCCTTTACCCCAATATTATTCCTGTTGGATGAGCTTTCCTGCAGTTACACCATATATCTGAACACAGGAGAGGAATGGTCTTCCCCGAGAGTCACGACACCCAGAAATCTTTCATCTGTACAAGGCTTTCATACATGTAAACATCTCTGACATTGTGTTTAGCAGCCACATGAGAAATGCACTTCTAGAGATGCTGGATCCAGCCTCCCAAACCTGGTATCCTCAGCTGTTTGAACCTGCGCTCCTCTTGGTCCCTGCAAGCACAGCCCATGACAGGAAGATTTAGGGTTGTTCTCCAAAGCATCTGGAAGGTACCAGGTTGGGGAAGACTGGGCTGGATGGATCTACATGTATCTTCATCTACCCACCAGTCCTATCTGGTGTTATGCCACTGGTGCCAGGCCCATGGCACTGGGGCAATCCTCTTGGCTACTCCCACCCACCTCTGCTGCCTTCCAGACAGAAATCTCTCTTCTTAAACTGACACTTGGCTTGGAAGGAAATCCCACATAGGTATCAATAGGGAATTCCTTCACAATGCAACTAGCATCCTCAGCAGAGGAATTTCTCCCAGGAATTCAGTGGAAGCTAACGATTAGATTCCCCTTCCATGCCTATCACAATTTCAGCCCCAGCCCATCGGATTCTATTTACACTTTTTAAAATAGCCCTGCACTTCATATGCAAGGAGGCATTGTTGTCACAGATCATTTGGCTCTAAGATTTCCTGCAGTCCAACCTCTGAGCCTCTGAGACGGCCATCTGACCACACAGTCTACCAAAGGCCTGCATGAACCCAAGGTGGTAAATCCTTCTTACTGCTTGAGAGAAAGGTCCAGGTGACCCCTGAGTGGGGAAGCTGACACTGCAATAAGCTGCTTCCTGGGATCTCTGTGCACCAAAAGGCTTCAAGAAAACAAAATGAACACCAAGAGGCATGCAGCTCTCCCACTTCTGGAGCTATTTCTCCCCAGATTGTTTTGCAGAGGGACCTTTTCATTTGAACACATATTTGGTGACTGATACTAAGGCGCAGGGGCCTTTAGCTGATCATTTTAACTTTTTAAGAAGGTTTCATATACACTTTCTTTAAGGTCATAGTTTGTCATATAAAGAAAGCATTGGGGTGGAGTTCTAAAATAATAATAAATAATAAAAAATAACTTGGGCTTCCCACTAAGAACTAATAAAATATATGAGTTCTTAGGTTCACAACTCAGGCAGTAGAAGAGTATGATCAAATGAGCCTAACTTTGAGTAGACACCTGGAGATTGGCAGTTTTTGCCTATGCAGCAAAGTTGCCTCTTTTTTTCCTCCTATTTTACCTTCTAGATAAAAAGGGGAAAAATGAGGTAAAGGGAATGAAACCATCAGCAGGCAAACAAGCAAACATAAGTGGAAATCAGAGCTTGGCATGTCAGTCTGAACTTCTTTATCCATTGCATCTCTGGGAGAGATATTTCTACTGAGGCTGGGATTTGGAGGGGGGGCTGGGGGAGATAGAGATGTCAGACTATGGAGGGGAAGGAGAATGAGAAAATATTTCCTTTGGCGATCCTGTTTCCCTTTCTGGAAAGAAAAGGGGGACTACTTTCTTCATTCTTTATCCCAACTGACAAGTACAAGCACTTTGGGCCCTAACTGGATGTGAACATTGTCAAAAGGAATTTGGGCTAAAGGGAGGCATCTGCAGCTCCATTCCAATTGCACTCAGCGCTGGAGCCACTTTTGCCAGCGTGGCAGGGTGGCTGGTGGGCAGACACCAGTGCAGATGGGAACTTCACATACTGTACGCATCATGGCCAACTATAAAAAGAGTCACAACGAATCAGTTGTCACACGGGCAAGTCTCCCTGGAACCTTCACATCCAATTTCAATCCAGCTGACATCCATAGCTTACAGTGAGCTTTTGTGTTTAAGCATCGGTACCATATTAATGCAGGAGCAGAGCAGCTCTGGATCACCACAGTGGGGACGCAATCACTGATCTCGGCTAGTTGCTTTGCAGGATGGAGGAGCTAAGAGGCAGGTTCCCTTCTGTGCGGGGAGGGTGGGGGGTGTGATCAGAGGGACCAGAGGGGGAGAACCCCAGAGCGAGGGGGGCATGTAGCTCCCTGCTCTAGCTACATTCCTTCGTCTCAGTAGACAGTAGACTGAGGAGGAAAACAAAATTAAAGGGGAGAAAAGAATTAAAGCGAAATGGCTTAACTTTCCTTGAAAGGTGAGTCGATGGAAAGCCACTGTGAGGTAAACTGACAAGCTGGAATGAGTTGACTTGATGGCGCGTTGCTCAGGTAAAGGCTTGACGGTAGAAGCACTAGCTTTCTGAAGTGAAGTATTATGAAAAGGTAAATTATGTTTTGTATTCATGACTGAAAGCATTTTATTTTAGAGCCGACGCTGTCAAGGTGGAGATGCTAGCTTTATGTACCAGTGCCTCCAGCCTTGCCATGTGAGTGAGGCGACATGACAGCCTGTAATAAGTAATTTTTATACGGTTGCATTTATCACTCAAGTAGGCTTGGCAATATTAAACACAGGCCTTAAAATGCTGCAGAAGCAAAGGACAGGGGCTGGAGGCCATGGAGGGCGTGTGCATTCTCAACTTTTCTTCTTCTGCTTGTCAAGCTCGTTTCTGTTAATGTAGCACTTTTTAAGATATGCACCCAAATGCCTCCAAATTGTTAATACTTCACTAAAAGGTTATGAATGGAATGACCCCATCAAGCCCAAAGGATGTTGTTTTAGGCTTTAATGAATTAGACGCTGCTACCATTTCCCAGCAAAAATCAATTGCCTCAGTTAACAAATTTCCACCATTCCAAATATTTCCCGAGCCAAAGGCCCAGAGAATCATATCTGGCTCTCTTTTGTGCTTTATGTTCTTCCTTGTTTCATAACTATCTTGGCTTTGGTAAATGCAGGAGGCAAAGCTTTGTTATATTTGCAATGAAACGCTGTTCCAACAAAGCATGATTGTGATCTTATTTTCACCACTCACGTCTCCATTCCAGCAGGTTTTCAATGGTGAACTATCCATTGTAAATACAACAGGCAACCAGGCACCATTATACTGCTCAGGCCAATAATGCTGTGTTCTTTCAAAGAGTCACTGCTGGGGTGGGCAGGTATCCCACTTTACAGAGGATAATCCTCTGTTTGAAGGCCTGTCCAGGCCAAGTCTGGTTTAAAAACAAAAGCCCATATGGAGGAAGAACAACTGGAGCCGTGAATTGTCCATTAACATTTAGTATCTGGGCAGTAGACTGAGTGGACACACGGTCTTCTCCACTGTGGTCAGGTACATGGTATTTCTACTTGCATTAGAGTTACTGTGTCTACATTTGTACCTATACACATACATGTGCATATGCAAACTGGTGTCCTTTTGCCCTCTTTCTGGTGATGCAATTCGTCCTTTTTTGACACAGCATACATGGCCACCCTAATCTGTAGAGAGGCACTTCTGCAAGGTTGCAGCCAACAACATTGGTCAGGCTCCAGCCCATTTCTCTATGGTTCTGAGTCTCTGAATGGACCTGATTCCTCTTAACAAGCCATCCTTTCCTTTCCTTTCCTTTCCTTTCCTTTCCTTTCCTTTCCTTTCCTTTCCTTTCCTTTCCTTTCCTTTCCTTACTGTGAACAATTTCCAGAGATGAACCACTGGACAGCAGCAAAGGAACCACCTCTGAAATGTATCCAATTATAATTATTAAACAACAGAGCAGATACGTTTCCTCTGTAAGAGTGGTGCAAAGTTTAGTCCATGCCTAACACATTTTATAGCCCAATAGCCTGCTATCTCCAATCTATCTCTGTACTGTAAACCATGCATATGACCTGATTCTCCATTCAGCCATAGTAGAAAGCAGTCAATCAGGACATATTCTGTGGAATTCAGAAGTTATTCTCATGAAAAATTAGGGTTGGGGAAATGAATTAGGTCAGCAGAAACGAAGAGGTGCACCTATAGCTGTCATGGTGTTGAGTGCTCTTTAGAACTGCAAAATAAAAAGCTGCCTCAAATAATTCTCAAAAATATGATTCTAACTACCGTATTTTTTGCTCTATAAGATGTGCCTGACCATAAGACGCACCTAGTCTTTAGAAGAGGAAAACAAGAAAAAAAAATATTCTGAATCAAATGGGCACATAATCACAGGCACATTCCCCATCACTTTCCCATGGGCTGCACATCTGACAGACTTACTGCACACACATATTCGCTCTATAAGACGCACAGACATTTCCCCTGACTTTTGAGGGGGGAAAAAGTGAGTCTTATAGAGCAAAAAATATGGTACTTCTTCAGAGCCACCAATTCAACCCCTCTGATGACGCTGTTCTAACAATATGCTTCCATATTTTTTAGAATATGCTGTATTTTTGAAACTTGTGAAGTGTTCTAAAAAGGTTGCAAAATTAAGTTGAAAATATGCAATATCATCATTTTGTTGAAAAGAGACATAGACCAATTGCCCATGCTCATGTTCTTCCTGATGTAACTGCCAGGGATGCTTTCCCAAACAAATCCAGGAAGAACCGCAAAATAATCGTGCCACTGTGTGTTTCAGTGATGTCCAAGTAGCTTCCTATGAGGCCTGAACCTTGCAAGGAAATGGAAGCAACCGGCAGCCCATGTCCACCGAGATGATTGTCGATCAGGGCGTGCCAGGACCAGCAGCTTGGCATGATCAGGTAGTATCATGCTGTAGAACAATTCTTGTGGGGTATCACATTCCTGCTTACCCTTAGGGCTCACAACAAAGAACAATACGCTGCATTTTAACGGCACTGTGAACTGCCCTGGAATTTAGATGATGAAAGGAGGTACATTGATTTCTATGATGCTTACTTCCAAGTACAAGGAGGAACCCGCACCATAAGAAAGAGTGAGCAAGCGCAACAGCAGAATCCTATACAAGTCCAGCTGCTGACTTTGGTGGGACTTATTCTTAGGTAAGCATAGGCAGCATTGCAGCACTAAATGTATTGCCAAATGTAAAAATAGAGTATATTGAAAGAAACAGACTAAAGCAGTCAGAATAACACAGTATGCAAAATAATGAACTAAATAAATTAAAAGAGAGGAGTACTTTCTTCTGATATGGGATGCCATTGCATTCTATTACATTCCTGAAGCAGATGAATGCCATTCAGTCTGGTTTAGAATTCTGCTTTGCAAACTGAGCTGAACCACCACCTCCTCTGACAACAGCTGCGCCCCCTTTCCAGAACCTAATAATGAATTTGTACCTCCTTCAACTCCTACTGTTGCTTTTGGGTTACTTCACCAGCACCATCCAACGAACATCCTCCGTTTTAACCAATGGCCTGTCAAACATGCACACACAGCAAAAGAAGAGCAGCTACTGCTTCCTGTTCCATTCCTCTGCCAAGCCTGTCACTAATTTTCCCTTTCACTTGTTGTTAAAGAAAGCACTACACTGGTACCTTGGCTCATGAACTTAATCCGTTCTAGAACTCTGGTTGTGACCCAAATTGGTCATGAGCCAAGTTAAATTTCCCCATAAGGTTCGATGTAAATAAAGTTAATCTGTTCTGTAACTATTTTTTTTAATCAACAAAATGTGAAGCAAAGTGACAAAGAACAACAAAGATCGTGGCCATCTCCCTGCCCCCAGCATCCCTGCACGTGCTCATCATCCCAGGCACGCTGGGTGGGGGGGGAGAGGCAGGCACGCTCGGGGGGAGACGGGCGTGATTGTGCTGCGGGGGAGATGGCTGAGTTCATAGTTGCGCTCATGCAGGAAAGACGGGCGCAATCTCGGCCATCTCCCCCCCACCCCCAGGACGATTACGGCCATTTCCCCACTCGGGGGCAGGGAGATGGCCGCAATCGACGTCACCACCCAATGCGGAGTTCACGACCTGAGTAAATACTTTAATGAAATTTTTGTTCACAACCCAATTTGGTCGTGAACTGAGGCGTTCGTGAGCTGAGGTACCACTGTAAGAGGGGCGTTCAATGTATTCCCAGTATTGGGTTGATTTGCTATTGATGTGGGTAATTTAATTATTTCATTAGCTGATGACACTATCTGAAGGTATACATGCAAAATTTCAAATAAGTGTGATCATTAGTTCCCTAGTAATCCTCAGTGAAAGGTGACCATGATGACTGATGCAACGTTGAAGAAAATCGAGCACCGCACTGTGATTAAGTTCCTTATAAAAAAAGGAAAAAGTAAAAAAATCATTGACAAAGAGATGGTGGCCGTTTACCAGGACTCTGCGCCTTCATTATCTACTGTTCAAAAATGGTCAGGTGAATTTAAAAGGGGCAGAGAAAGCACTGAAGACGACCCTCGCTCGGGCAGGCCGGTTACTGCCACTACGAAAGAAAATGTGAAAAAAATTGAGAAACTTGTATTGGAAGATGCCCGAATGAAAATCAAAATGTTAGCAGAGATGACACACCTATCCATTGGTACCATATTTGCTATTTTTCATGACCATCTTAACCTTTCAAAGGTCTGTGCAAGATGGGTGCCGTGAATGCTCATGGTGCCTTAGAAACAAGTGTGAGTCGAGTGCTGTAGGGAGTTTTTAGAGCTCTGTGGTGAAGATCCATCAAGTATTTTTGACCGGATTGTTACTGGAGATGAAACTTGGGTTCATCACTATGACCCTGAAAGTAAGCAGGAGTCCATGCAGTGGCATAAAATAGGTGCTGACCCTCCAAAGAAATTCAAAGTCACTCCATCGGCCGGAAAAATCATGGCCAGAGTGTTTTGGGACTCAAAGGGAATTTTATTGATCGAGTACACAAAAAAAGGTGAAACCATAAACGCAGCATCTTACACAACCACTCTGCATAATTTAAGAGAAGCAATTAAAGAAAAAAGATGGGGAAATCTGAATGCAGGTGTGTTGCTTCTTCATGACAACGTGCCTGTTCACACGGCACGTGTTTCAAAGGCTGCTGTGCGAGACTGTGGTTTCGAAGAAATGAACCACCCACCCTATAGCCCGGACCTGCCCCCCAGTGACTACTACTTATTCCCGAATTTAAACAAAGATCTTCGTGGAAAGTGATTTTCTGATGATGAAGAACTCAAGGCGGCAATTAACGCACATTTTTTAGACAAGGGAAAAAAAATTTTACAGGGAATTGAAAAGTTAATTTCTAGATGTAATAAGTGTATTGAAGTTATGGGGGATTACATTGAAAAATAAAAATTATTTCAATTTATTCCTTTTTCTTCATGCTGATACCAAGAATACATTGAACGCCCTTCGTATTTCTTTGAACAGCAGTTGCAGAAAGACAGAGAGACACACAGTCAGACAGACAAGCATAAGGAAGAGCATAAGGGCAGGCTGAAGGGCTTTATCCTCTACATTGCCTTCAGGTTGACCACAAGCAGCCCTCCATTCAGGGCAATTGCTTTTGGAAGCTTCCCGCTATCAATTGACTTAAGGTAGGACGTTATGTGATAAGTATAAGCAGAAATGCAAACAGTACACTATCACCTTTGTCATTGACATTATGCAATAAATATAAGCTGAAATATAAATAGAGGAAGCAGATGCTGCATTGAAATTGTAGTACTCCTTGGACCAGGGACGATATCTTATTAAGGGAGGTGAACTGCCAACCAAGTCTGTTTACTTCCTCAGAGATGATCAATTCACTCACACCATGTGGGCTATGCAGGGCTCTAGTTTCATTTCCTCCTCTCCCATCCACAGAAAGTACAGGCAGTGGTTGGGTGAGGCTTGGCTGCCAAACCTGGAGCCCTCCAAAGGCCATGCTGGTTGAGAATCATGGGAGTTGCAGTCTAACACAACTGGAGGGCACCAATTTCACAAAGTCTGCCCTAAACCAGTATGAACATTTTGTCAGATTTCCATATTTGGTCATGGTTGCTCTCTCTCTCTCTCTCTCTCACACACACACACACACACAGCCAGTCAGAACCCAGATATTACTAGTGAACATAAGCTGTCTTAAGTGTCATTTTGATAGAAGGGTCAAATGAATGAATGAATGAATGAATGAATGAATGTGCATCTGAAATTGGTTCACCCTTCAAATGGCCAACCACTGTACTTACGAGAGGGATTTTCTCCTGTGCCAGCTGAGACCTTGAGAGAGAAAACCAGCAGCAACAGTAGCTGCAGCCAAAAATATTTTCCTTCCTTCCTTCCTTCCACAGTTTTGGTTGCAATTCAATTCAGTTCAAGTTTCCGTTCAGTTCAGCTATTGTTTTCATTATTTTTGAACCTTAAAAAAACCCTGATAACCTTCTAGTATATGTAACTGATCATGGTATATGTGGGGAAGTGAGGGTCAGAGAATTCCCTGGAACTTCCAACCCTTTGCTCTTTTATTTAACATTTTTCTGTTTCTCTGTTTTGTTTTTAAATGATATTTTGGGAAGGGTGGGAGCAATTGTGAGGCATGTATGTGTGAGTAAGCACTAAGTACACTTTGCTATTTTTCCTAATTTCCCCTTCATTTTCTTCTTATTTTTCCCTCTGCTTTGCATTCATGATCTTGAAATTACTTCCCCTGATTTACCTTTTTCTGTGTAGCATATCGCTGGTACAGCAGAAGAAAAGGTAGAAAAGTGGGTTCAACATGATGCTTGATTGTGTTGCTGTGTGTGCATCTCCTCTTTCTGGTTTGCACTTGTGATATTAAAGTTTGTTGTCTACTGCTAAACTGTCTCTAATTAATTAATTAATCCCATTGTTATACCATCCATTTAATCCATTGTGTTATAAACTGTCTGGTGACCCTATGGATTTGTGATCCCCAAAATGGAGAGCCAGTGTGGTGTAGTGGTTAAGAGCATGGGACTGGGACTCAGGCGATCTGGGTTCGAGTCCCCGCTCGGCCATGGAGCCAACTGGGTGACTTTGGGCCAGTGACAGACTCTCAGCCCAACCTACCTCACAGGGTTGTTGTTGTGGGGATAAGATGGAGGAGGAGAGATTATGTAAGCTGCCTTGAGCCCTTTGTAGGAAAAAGGCAGGATATAAATCGCAATATAAATAAATGTACTCTCCTTAGCATTGCTGCTCACCTCTTGCAAACTCAAGGCTACCTCATTTGTAGCCTTCCTCCTCTCCCTTTGACTTTCCATAGCAAGACTGTCTTCTCCAGTGAGTGTCAACATTTCATGATATGCCCAAAGCACAACAGCTTCAGTTTTGTCATTTTGCTTCCAAGGAAAGCTCTGGCTTGATTTGATCTAGGATCCATCTGTTTGTCTTTCTGTTGGTCCAGGGTATTCACAAAGCTCTCCCCCAGCACCATGTGTCAAATGCATCAAGTTTCCTCATGTCAGCTTTCTTCACTGCCCAACTTTCACACCATTGTCAATGGGAATACAATAGTGTGGATGGTCTTGGCTTTGGTCTCCAGTTAAATGTCCTTACACTTGATGATCTTTTCTAGTTCTTTCACTGCTACTCTTCCGAGTCTCAGTCATCTTCTAATTTCTTGGCTTCAGTCCCCCTTTGAATTGATGATTGAGCTAAGGTATGCAAAATACCTTTCACAATTTTAATTTCTTCATTGTTTCCATTAAATGTCTAAATCTTCTGTAATCATGACTTTTGTTTACTTGCTGCTCATCTGCAGTCCTACTTTTGCATTTTCTTCTTTCATCCAGAATCATTTCAATTCGTTGCTGCTTTCTGCCAGGAATATGGTATCATCTGCATATCTTAAATTATTGATTTATCATCTGCCAAGTTGCACTCCTTCTTCTGATCCTAATGCAGCTTTCCTTATGATATGTTCTACACAGAGAACAGGGAGATAAAATGCCCTTTATCTGATACTTTTGCCTATAGGAAGCTATTCTATTTCTCCATATTTACTCCTAACCGTAAATTCTTGTCTGCTATACAGATGGGGGTCGCGATGGGTCAGACACGACTTCGCGACTAACAACAACAACAATACAGGTTACACATCAGGAGAATCAAGTGCTGAGGCACACCTGTTTCTTCCAGCACCATCTATCCCTTCTCATGATCCTCGTGGTCAAAGGCTTTGCTATAGTCTCTAAGCACAGACTGACCATCTTCTGAAGTTCTTTGGTGCATTCCAGTAGCCAACATACATTTGGTCCTGAGATGCTAGTGGTAGACAGGGTAGAAAAGCTTTTAATAAATAAATAAAATGCATATTTACAATATTATCCCAAGTGCCTCTTCCTTTTGGAGCTACAGCTTGAACATGAAGCATTTCATTTATTTACTTACTTATTTAAAGCTTTTCTACCCCACCCCCCCACAGACTGTCTTGGAATGACTTACAATAAATAGGTAGAATAAAACAAAACATTTCTCAGTCCATACAAGGCAAATGTCTTTGGTGCAACACGTTGAACATTGCTTGCATGGAGAAATTAGTGCAATGGTCCTGTAGTTGCTGTATTTTTTGCATCTCATCTCTTGAGGACTGAAATGTACATTGAATGTTTCTAATCTGTGGGCTATAGTATTTTTCCCCATATTTGTTCACATATTTTTGTTATGATTTGGACCAATTTCGTCTCTGCTGCTTAGAATAGCTCTGTTGGCATCCTCTCTACTCTGGGTGCTTTATTCCTTCCAAATACTTTCCAAGCCGCTTTCACTTCACTTTTTAATATTGCAGGCTCTTCCTCACAGGATTCCTTTTCAAAGGAGCTTTTCATCTTTTCACCTCTTCCGTATAGTTCTTCTGTGTATCATTTCCACCTTCTCTTTATTTTACCCTGGTCAGATGGTATGCCCCCCCCTGTCTTTCAGCATTCCTTGTCTAGGTTTGAATTTCCCTTTGATTTCTTGGATCTTCTGGAACAGGTCTATTGTTTTTCCTCTTTCGTTGTTCCCTTCTATTTCACTGCACTGGCCATTTTAATAGTTCTGTTTTTCTCTTGGTGATAGTCATGGAAAAGTTGCATTCAGGACTCTGACTCTATTCGCCTCACCTTTTGATTTAGCTTCTCACCTGCCCTTAGGAATTATGTTTCTTTTGTCATCCATCTAGGCTTTTTCTTTCTTTTTGCTGCAGGAAGTGTCTCTTCTTCCCTAATAATGTTGCTGGTTTCAGTCCACAGTTCTTCTGGTTCACATTCAGTTGCAGTCAGTAATTCAAATCTATTCTTTATGTGTAAATTCCCCAGGAATGTCATTTAAGCTGTATCTTGGCACTAGGCTTCTGTTAGTGATGTTTGTTTGTTTGTTTGTTTGGGTATTTTTTTACCCCATCCAATACGTTGCGGGTCTCTGGATGGCTTACAAGTCAAAATCCAATAAATACATATAAACCCAAATAATATAAAATAATCCACAAATGAGCATAAAACATAGTTAAAATATTAAACATTAAAATGACAGAAAAATTAAAAGGTCTTGACCTGGCACCAAAAAGCATATAACGTCAGCGACAGGCAGACCTCTCTGGGGAGCACATTCTATAGCCGGGGCACATTCCAGAGAATTTTTAAAATCTTTACTCTAAGTTTTGATATTAAGACTTCATGGTCACTACTGCAGTCTGCTTCTGGTCTTGTTTGGCAATGAGAACACAGATTTTCTATTCACTATTTCCAATTACATAGCTGATTTGATTTCTGTATTGGCCATCTGCTAAAGTCCACATATACAATCATCTAATTGCTTCTCTGAACTATGTATTTGCAATAAACAGATGCTTGTCTTCACAGAATTGCATGCATCATTCTCCTATTTCATTTGTGACTCCTAGGTAAATTTTTCTCACTACATTGGATTTTGCTTTTTTCCCATTTTTGCAATCCCATTCCAGTCACCTTTGATTATAAGCATGTCTTGCTTTTACATGTTATCAACTTCCTGTTGGATTCCTGCTTAAAAGTTTTTGATTTCTTCTTCTTCCATGTCTGTTGTTGGAGAATAGACTTGAATTATTATGTTCACAGGTTTTCTACAAATTCCTATTGACTTTGCATTACAGAACCTTACTGCCTGTGCTGCATCTAGCCTCAGTATTGAAACCACTACATTTCTCTGAATTTGTCATATCCAGTGTAAAACAATCTGTGTTTGTCTAGAAATCTCCCATTCCAGTCCATTTTAGTTTGCTCACATCAAGTGCTGCTTTGTTCAGCCATTCTATTTCTTGCTTTACACTTTCCAGCTTGCCTTGTTTCATGCCTCTCACAAATAAACAAACAAACACATAAATACATCCATCCTTTACTTTGCCCACCCCTAGACTCCTTTCAATGTAGAGCTAGGAATAGAGTTATTGGCACTTGTAGCTCATGGAGTGCCTTGCAACCGGGGGCAGGGGGGTGGGGGTCTCCTGACACCATGTCTCTTTCTTTTTGGGTTGTTTCATCATTTTCAAGGTAAGAAATATTCAGTAGCTGCTCTTCAAGAGTTTCTTTGCCCCATTCCCATTCAAGATATCTCCTAAAGAGGGTGGGTGCCTCTTAGTGTGGGGTCTCTGTTTTGACCATTCCACCTTCGGCAACCCTGCTAGGAAACCAAACTAGGCAGGGAATCTGGCTGGCAGCATTGCTCTTGACAAGCACCTTCATTATGTGTGCATCTAATGGCAGGATCTTAAAATTAGTTGCTTGATATTTCCATTTCAGTTTACTGCTGGTTCTTCCATGTTGCTGTACACAGAGCTGGTTCCAATTAGAGGAAACTGTGGGCACTGCTCTTCCCTTCCCTTCCCTTCCCTTCCCTTCCCTTCCCTTCCCTTCCCTTCCCTTCCCTTCCAATAAACTTTCTTCTCTGCAGTGGCTTCAATGACTTCCCTGTGGTGGGTCTGCTGGGCCTTCCCCTAAAGCAGAAGAGGTTCTAAGTCAGTCTGGCGTGAGCACCAAGCAGTGCTAGCACCCATCCATGAGACAGAGAATCTACAAAAATGGGCTCTGCTTAGGCTGTTAGCTGGCCAATCAGAGCTGACCCCTTTCCTGCACAAGGGGAGGGCCCCCTGAATGAGACTGAGGCACCCAGAAGCAAGCACAGGCACAGCTTGCCTGGCTGCCTTTTTCAAGCAGATCAGAGAAGCAAGCAGTCAGTTCCTTTTTTCACCTGTGTGCATGCTCTGGTCTAGCGGAGGGTAGGTGTATTTGATTTGGAGTCCATGGATTGTGCAAGCTGTACTGGAAGAATGGAGAAGTGGTTCATGTAACAGGCAGTGAACTGAACTTTCACGGAGTCCAAAAGCCAGCAGAGTTTCTTGAAGCCATGCTAAGACCTCACAGCCTTCAGCTGGATCAGTACAGATTGTGGCCCCAAGGTTGCCTTCCCAACCATTCTGTAGAAGAGGCTGCTTTTGCCGTCAGAACAGGACTGATTGCCTTATTGCAGTAGCTTCACCCCCAATTCCCAGGAATGAGGAGGGGTTAAAACTTGTGCATACTGAAATAGAAGAGTCTGCAGTAGTGGGGGGGAGAGAGAGAGAGAGAGAGAGAGAGAGAGAGAGAGAGAGAGAGAGAGAGAGAGAGAGAGAGAGAGAGACTCTATAGAATCCACAGCAAGAGGCATTGTCTGTTGCTCTTGCTCTGCAGAATGGAATTGGCATGTCACTCACCCAAGTGACTGTGGAAGCCCACAGCGCACCCCCTGGCCCATTCAGAAAACCAGTATAGCCACAGCAAAGGGAGATGTGGATTTTCTTGTTTATATTCTGCATGTAGATTTCAATACTGCATTCAGTAAAGTGTATGTCATCTTTGACATGAAGAATTTCATGTCTTCCTCAGTATTGTTGAATCTAAACTTCCATAGCTGAACTAAGCTCCTGAAATTAAAGAAATAGGTCTGCATGGTATGGGGTGTATGCATGTAGTGTGGGGTTTCAGTGTGTCTGTGTGGCTAGGGCTGAGCATATCAGAATGTCTTATTTTCATTATTCTCATGATCATGCTTACTGTTGTTTGTGGTTTGCGTGAATGGTAGTGTGTGTGTGTGTGTGTGTTGAGAAGGTGCCCGCTCCTTTAAAAGAGGCGGTAATCAGGCCTGTCCTAAAGAAGGTGTCACTGGATCCAGGGATGGCCTCTAATTATAGACCAGTGGCCAGCATCCCGTTTTTGGGCAAGGTGTTAGAGCAGGTGGTGGCGGGACACCTCCAAGCACTCTTGGATGAGACTGATTATCTGGACCCATTTCTGTCTGGCTTCAGACCTGGGTATGGTATTGAATCTGCCTTGGTCACCCTGTGAAGGGAGAGAGATGGGGGAGTGCATTCCTGTTGGTTCTCCTGGACCTCTCAGCAGCTTTCGATACCATCGACCATGGTATCCTCCTGGATAGGCTGGTGGGACTGGGAGTAGGAGGCACTGCTTGGCAGTAGTTCCACTCCTACCTTGACGGCTGATTCCAGAAGGTGGTGCTGGGGGACTTTGGCTCTGCACCATGGCAACTCTGCCATGGAGTACCACAGGGCTCCATTTTGTCCCCCTTGCTATTCAACATCTACATGAAACTGCTGGGAGAGGTCATCAGGAGGTTTGGGCTGCGGAATCATCAGTATCCTGATGACACCCAGCTCTACCTCTCTTTTTCAACTGACCCAGGTGAGGCAGTGGCTGTACTGAACCGGCGCCTGGCCGAGGTAATGGGCTGGATGAGGGCCAATAAACTGAAGCTCAATCCAGATAAGATGGAGGTTCTGTTGGTGGGTGATTCGAGCTCCTAGGTAGGTGACTTGGGCCTTGCCCTGGATGGGGTTGCACTCCCTCTAAAGGACAGGGCCGCAGCTTAGGAGTGCTCCTCAACCCAGAACTGTCCTTGGAAGCTCAAGTGACAGCAGTGGTGAGAAGCGCTTTCCTTCAGCTTCGGATAATCCATCAGGTATGTCCCTACCTGGAGGACGATTGCCCAGTGACAGTGACATATGCATTGGTTACTTCCTGGTTGGATTTCTGTAACGCACTTTACGTGGGGCTGCCCTTGAAGACACTCTGGGTACTTCAGATGGTGCAAAACAGAGTTGTCAGGATGGTGTCGGGGACTGGGCATTATTCTCATATAACCCCAGTCTTCTATCAGCTCCATTGGCTTCCCATTGAAATCTGGGCTCAATTCAAGATGCTGGTTATTACCTATAAAGCCCTAAACGGCTTGGGACCAGGATACCTAAAGGAACACCTTCTTCCCTATTTGCCCTCCTGCCCCCTGAGAACTGGAGCAGAAGCCCTCCTCCGGGAACCCTCTGTGAAAGATATTAGGAGGCAGAATACCTGGAGAAGGGCCTTCTCTGCGGTGGCGCCCTGTCTATGGAATGCACTCCCCAGAGAGGTCCGCCTGGTGCCATCATTATATGTTTTTCGGCGCCAGGTTAACACCTTTTTATTTAATCAATATTTTAACAAGTTTTAATATTGAATTTTATTACCATATTTTAATTGCAGCCAGAGTGGACTGTTAATTTATTTATGTTATACTATTATGTATTGGTATTTGAGATCAGCAACAGAGGCCCTCCTCTGGAAACCCTCTGTGAATGAGATTAGGAGGGTAAATACCTGGAGGAGGGCTTTCTCTGCAGTGGCGCCCCATTTATGGAATGCGCTCCCCAGAGAGGTCTGCCTGGCGCCGTCGTTATTTGTTTCTCGGCGCCAGACCAAGACCTTTTTATTTAAAACTTATTTTAATTGTTAAATAATGTGTATTTATTCATTTTAATTTTTTTAGCTGAGATGCACAGGAGGGTTTTAAGTAAATTTTTGTTATGTTGTTATTTATTTGTATATTGTGTTTTGTTGTGAGCTGCCCCGAGGCTTTGTTGCGATGCGGCGGCATAGAAATGTTTTAAATAAATAAATATTTTATTTGTGTAAGCCATCCTGAGGCTGTTGCAAAGGACGGCATACAAATATCTTAAATAAATAAATAAGGTTCCTGGGGACATTCCAAGAGGCAGCCTCATAATTGCTATTACTATTGCTATTATATTCAAAGAGATGCCCTTACTTTCTCCTTAGGAATTCATTTCTTACCTCTTATAAGAAATGCATAATCCAGACTTTTGTACTGTGCTACTTCTGAGTAGGTCTGCTCTGGTGGTTCCTTTGAGTAGATGTACAAAGGCATGATATTCTGAATGCTTTCAGAACTTGCTCCTGTGTTCCAAATGATGCTTTTCTCTGTGGCTCTGGGAATAGAATGTCTTATTTAAATTATTAGCACAGTCATTGTTATATGGCTGTATGGATCCCACCCTCCCACTTAATTGACTGTGGAGTGGGAATTACTGCTGGAGCTGTAGGGCGAAAGGAATGCTCCTGTGTAAGTGTGTTTTCCCCATCCTCCTTTGCATGTTTAGTGCCTTCTTTTTCTCTTTTCATGGTATGGATTGATGGATGCCAGGGCTTTAAAAAACCGCTCTGTATCTTGTGATCCCTTGGCCCTGCCTTTGCTGAGCTGCCCTGTGTCCATGTATGTTAGTGATTCTTTCCACTCTTTTGCTTTGAATGTATTGCCCTGGTTCCCACAACACAACCACCTACCACAGGTATTCAGTCTGAACCTGGTACAATTTATGCAAGGTGGCTTATTTTTCATGAATAACCCACTCTGAGAACCATGGCTATGGCTTCACTATGGGTTGTCAGGAAAAGCTCCTGAGTTTGTTTATTATTTGCCAAGAGCAGCAGTAAACCCGTGCATCTCACTTTCATGATTTAACCCATAAATGTTCTTCCATTGATTCTGAAATGGCACTTTGGAAAGATCATCACCTGCTCCTTAGGAAAAAAGAAGAGCCTCAAAGCAGTACAACTGTGGGGCTGAAATTGAACATTTAAAAATATTATTTAAGAATCCATGCGCACAAGTGTGGACTTATGGCTGTCCATTTTTATTAATGTCCAGTGTGGATTTCACTGAAACAAAGATACATTTTCTTACAAGAATTAAAGTGAATCACTTGCAACAAGTGTTCATGACATACACATATCCATGAGTATATCAGAGTATACAGCAGTTCAGCTATCAATAGCTAACCCTAACCCTAAAACAGCTTGGACCAAATATCCATCCACAGATGGCATCTAAATGCCACCCACTCAAACACTGAAAGCATTGTTAGAACTTTAATCCATTGTGTTATCAGCTGTGCTATTTTTCCAGTAATATCAGTGTTTTAGCTATCAAACCCACTTGCCTTGTCCTTGTGATGACCTCCATACAGAGACTAATTAATTTTCAAGAACATGTGCAGCACTAAATATTATAGAGCATTCTAATACTAATTTTACCCATACTATAAGCTGCAGCCAAAAATTCAACCACTAGGCATTGTCAAAATGTGGGTCAAGCAAAACACTGGCAGTCATACACATGTTACAGTTAGCTGACTTAGACAAATGCTTATTAAAAAGAGGTTGTGCCATCCAATAACATGAAATAAATGTTTTTGCTGAATAAAAGGTAACCTAAGATCCATAGATCCTTCTGGCACAGACACAAAAGCAATGTTACATTGATTATTCAAAATAGGTCCATCTAATTCCCTGGCTATTTGTCTTTAAAATTCAGTGTATTGTACTTATTCACTCATAATGATAAGCTGTAAAAGCAGCAGAGACAAATGTAACTGAAACAGGCAAATTCTATTAGCCACATAAAGCTGAAAATCACACAAGCTTGTCATGCATGTTCACTATTTGAATCGAAGAAAAAAAATCAACCTGTCTGACTGTCTATCACATAAACATTTTCTTACTAGTGTTTAACTCTGGAATTCCCCATAAAGTCAATTTAGCATAAGAAAAGTGGTCAAATTAATTGATGAAATACACCAAACCTCTCTGGCCTCCTCATGATTGTAGGAGATGTGCTATCCATGTTTAGTGTGCCAAGAACCTATTACCATCCATTTGGAGAGAGGATGCAGACATAAGTTTTCCAAAGTAATTTCAAAACTGACCAAGTGGATAATCCAATCTAAATGGAAAAGACCAACATTTAGAACTGGTCAACGAAGAAACCCTACAATACAAAGCAAGATCTGGAAGGTGAACCTACCCTCTTTACTTGGAAGCTGCATCCTTCTCAAAGAAATTCATAGTTTGCAGGAACTCCAGAAAAAATTGTGAAACAAATGTTACATTAATTTTTTTACCAGATATCTATAGAGGAATCCCATGCAAAATATATACAGTCCTAAGCATAATATTCAACTTAAGCATATTAACTTTGCCCACAAACTCAACTTAAGAGAGCATTTCTGTCTATATCACGTGAGGTTCACATGCAAATACACCTTGATGATTTGGTGATGATGATGTGTCTAAGAAGCAGTATTCCCAAATGGGTAATAAAATCTGGGCACTATCTGCATTGCCAGTGAGCTAATATAATGACCTATGAAATATATTATCTTGAACAGGCATCAATTCAGATTTCGACAATTAATTAAATATTCAACAAAGCTGAAACATTGGAGTTCCAAGATAAACAGGAAATGATAATCAACATAAAGTAAAATTTAAAATTCCAAATGATCATATACAACTCCATGAATATTTCTGCTGGGATTCCAAACATAAATCAAATATTAATGGAGCATAGTACCTCATTGCAGTATAAAATAACCTAAGGAAAAAATTGGTCTTGGGTCTAGCTGTTCTGGTTAAATATAAAATGTTGACCTTTTCAAAATACTGCAAGAATGCCAAAATTTATCATTGTAGCAAATGTCCAGTGAATTTTGTCAAAGGCTTCTTCAGCATTCAAAGAAATTATGGAAGCCAAGCCAAGCTTGTTTTATTAGTATTTAAAACAACTAGATTGACAGCTAATCTAAAATGGTCAACTCTCTGTCAAATTTCAATAAATTCCACTTGACTGGACTGAACAAGTGTTGTGATAAGTTGTTATAATCCATCAACTAAAATTGCTGTTAATATTAATGTCTACATTAAATAATGAACTAGGTCAATATTTAGTGCAATTATGTATTATCGTTACCAAGCTTAGGAATCACAGTACTATAAGCATGTGGAAAGAAGACCTGATTTTTAAAATAAAATTATAAAAGCAATTAAACTTTGGGACCAGAAGGCTGGAAAATATTTTATATTAATCAAGTGAAAACCCAGCTGGATCTGGTGATTTCGCAATATTCATATACAAAATTCCTTTCCTAATTTCCTTAGTATGCAAGGGAAGCAAGAGGAACTGCCATTGTGAGGAATCATCGTGAGGAAGATTAAGTTGTTGGGGAAAGTGAAATTTCCATATCTTGCTCTGCTATTTCTTTTCTTGTACTGTATAAATCAACTTAAACATTTGAATTATATCTTTGGGGAAAGATATTATATCACTGTCATCTTTAATGGCAGAAAGAACACTCCAATGCCTTTTCTGTTGAAGACAATGTGCCAAAATCTTACTAGGACATTCACTTTTCCCCCAGTATGCCTGTCATAAACAGATTAAATTCCACCTCCTATGAAATGATATTATTCAATATTTAATGTTCTACAGGTCCTGGCAAAGTCATCCATTTGGAGAAATAACAAACTGAGCTATAAGAGATTTCTCTTCCCCACTCAAAAATATTTGTTATATTTTCTAAATACATGTTGCTGTCCCAGGTCATGAAGCTGAAGGAAAATAACACCAGTGACTGATGATTTGCTGCCATTATGCACAGCTACAATGCATCTGGATATGAGATACAACGTTCTATAGGTGAGGCATTCCAACAGGAAGGGAAGGGAAGAGACTGTGGAGGCCAGAGTACAGCATAGCCTGTGTTTTGGAAGGTACTCTACTCACTCCTTCCCTTCTTGCCTCAAGAGCCCCAGTTGAAATGCCCCAGCCTTTTTGCTAGAAAAGAGCCATCTAGTGAAAATGCAGCATGGGAGAAACTCTTAAAAATCCATACAACATAAAATTAAAAAACAATCTAACCAAAAAAAAACACACGATCTACCACTATGCACACTAGCCTAGGACTAACCCCAAAGAACCCCAATGTACTTGCTGCTGAATAAACATGCACATGTTTATACTCAATATTATTTCCAAAAATTGAGAATAGAGCCCTCTCAGCTCTGGATAGATGAAAATTTCAAGTCAGACAGTTTTTGCTAAGAATTAGCAATATCCTGCTTATTTAGGATTTAAAAACGAAAATGTGGGAGGAAGTGAAACTGGCTAATTCATCTATTCAGTCCTGGGGCAGAATGCTCTGTTAAGTCTGTATCTAAATCTGCAGTGTGAAAATTGGACTGGAACCTGGTTTTCCTGCACTTGCTGGACTTGTTTCCCATTCTCGTCCCTGGCTAGGAAGCAAACCGAGCTGAGATCAAGTCCATGGCCACTTGGGAATGCTAACAGACCTCTTTTTTGTGCAAAGTGCACATTTCTTCATGCAAAGTAAGCAAAGCCTACAAGTCATGCGCATGGAAGCAGAACTCCAGCTACGTGATCACTTGGACTCACTTCTTGATGGATGCCCATGTGACTGCTTGGCATGAGGCAGATGTAGGGCCAAGAGAAAGACAGGCAGAGTCCAGGGAGGTGAGTTGACGAAATTAATGGATTCCCCCCCCCCAAAAGCAAACTTCTCACCCATTATTAATTTTAATCCCTCTGTATTAACCTCATCTGTGGTACTAATTTTGGGTAGCTACTTCTTTTTCTGACAGGTTCCTCATCTGTAATTGTTGTAACAATCCTCTCCATGCTAGGAAGAGATGTACCCATTGAATTTGGCTGGTACGGAGGGATGAGAATTTTGTTTCAGCTCATTTTTGATGAGAATTTACCAAGATTTTCAGAGTTCTTCATATTTTGGAGAGAAAGATCTTGAGATTTTAACTGTTTGAATGAAGGAGAAAGTGACATTGATATATTCACCCATTCTTACTCTCAGCTCAACAATGAGGAGACAAAATGAGCAAGGCAGTCTAGATACTGCTGCTCAGTAAGAGAAAAAGTGGTGACTTGTCCAGCAAGGACCTGGGGCAAGGGGAGCAACTTCACAAGAAACTTGCACAACTTTCTCAGGGTAATATTTTGCACTGATTCAAAGGAATCAAAACATAATTCTAGCTCTTCAGTTTTTAAAAGGTTCACATTTTGCATCTGAAATCTGACTTTGAATACAGTGGTACCTCAGCTCACGAACACCTCAGCTCACGACCAAATCGGGTCACAAACATAAATTTCTGAAAAATTTTGCCTCAGGTCGCAAACTCCGCATCGGGTGACAATCACGATTGCGCCTGTCTCCCCCCTCCCCCCCGAACGCACCCACGATCATACCCGCCTTCACCCCAGCACGCCTGCCTCCCCACAGCATGCCCGCAATTGCGCCCGCCTCCCCCAAAGCATGCCCATGATCACACCAGTCTCCCCCACCCAGCGCACCCGCTTCAAATTTTTGTGATTAAAACCAATAGCTCCAGAATGGATTAACCTTATTTACATTGAACCTTATGGAGAAATTTGACTTGGCTCACGACCAATTTGGGTCACAACCAGAGTCCTGGAACGGATTAAGTTTGTGAGCCAAGGTATCACTGTATTTTTAAATCATGTTAATTAATATCAGGCAAGCATATTAATAGCAAGTTGTCAATTGGTATCAATAGCTGATTGCCAATGTTTATCGATTGCTAAACATGCATGCACATATCAGCCAATTGTCTTTAGCTTATACTAACTAGTGCTGCAGCCCAGTTGACAATGCAATTGTGCCCACTTCCCTAGGACTAAGCTCCCCCATGCAACCCAGTGGGGGTTCCTTTTGGGTAGACTTGCACAGAATTGCAAACCAGTTCATCTCATGAGTATTGGTAAATTAATTTATCTAGCAATTTTGCATAAATTTGTACATGGGAAAGATAAATGTTTCTGAAGCAACATACAGTTTTTATTAGATAATGCACAAAAATCAGGCATGTTTTTCAATGAGGCACTCTCCAGTGTGGTGGTAAAAAGGAAGAATGCCTCTTTTTAATAGTTGCTAGAACCATTTGTATTAAAAATATGTTTCTGGGTTTTAAAAATAAGTAAGTAAATTTAATTATTCTGACTAAAAGGCTACAACTAATACTAACCTACCTTCTCCCTCTTTGCCATAGTTTTTGCCTAGCTTCTGCAAAATCCTTAAAAAAGGCAAATTAGTATTGGGTTGCTTTTTCCTGAATGTTACAGACAAGCAATGCTTCTGCAATTGGCCTATTCCAAATGAAGCTTAAAACCAAGGACAGCAACCCTCCCTTTAGAACAGATGCCTACCTTTTATATTAGTGGATGGAGTTTAATATCTTGTGCCCACTTAACTCTCACAAGCAGAAAGCCAATGTATATGTTCATCGTATTGATTCACAATGGCATTCCCTCAGGATATTTTTATCATCAACAGAAATTCCTGTCCTTGATTCTCTGTTTATTCTTAACACCTTTGAATGTCCTGCAAAGGGAACAGGGGTGGAAGATGGTGATGCAAACTTAACAGAAGTCCAATATATCCCAATAATGATTGTTGTTCTGGGGAAAGATTTGATGAGCTACAAAGTTTTTTAGAGTTTCTATGTATGGTGGGATAACCATCTTGCTAGGGAAGCTTATGCTTCTCATAAATCTGCTGTGTATAATCTCTGATCAAGACTCAAAGCCCAGGTTTCCAAGACTGGGCTTACCCTGAGCAACTGGCTGAGACTGCCACTGAGCTGAGTTATGCCCCTCTCAAGAACAAGTAGCAGTCTTCACTCCCATGTCATAAGAATCCCAGATATCCTGTATCACTTATTCTTTCAGGATCATGATTATTTTAGGGTGCAGTCCTATGCCTTCTTACTTGGGAACAAGCCCTTTTGAGTTCAGGGACATTTACTTCTGAGTGTAAATAATTTTAATGCAGGTTGTTTTTGGTGACTGAAATGCAATTTAGATTGCTGGCCATGGAATAGGCTTTTCAATAACACTTTTAACAGTGTAAAGATGGATCGTCAGTGATAACTAATGTCTTTTCAATTGGTGTTATGTATCGCATATCTTGCCCATTAAAGTTGATGCCCAAGAAAGGAAATACAGTGGAGATCTAAGGATCAGAAGGTTAGACTGTATTTCAGTTGGGATGGATTCAGGATTGTCTTTCTTCTCCATTATTTATGGCACCAGTAAATAAATGTTAGATTAACCAAATAGTCAAACATGGTTTAATATGTTTTTCAATAAATAAATTATTCTTGTCACTTAATTAAATCTTAGTTGTATAACCATATAAATTAAAGGTAAATACTCCCCATCAATCAGTTCATACTTAACGCTAAATGTAATTTCATGCTTTAAAAAAAACTTGTATTTACCTGATGTTCCTTTGAATTACACCTTATTTACAAAATTCCTTATCTTCAGAAAGAAATATATATTTTATATAGTGCTTAGACGTGAGTTTTGCAGACTTCAGCTGAAATTCCTCAAGCACATTTAGATGTGTTTTGCTTCCCTTGTTTAGTTGCCAGGTTAACTCTCAGAAGGAGTTTTGGAAATCCAGGATGTTATGTAGGGAGAAACGTTTCTAGAAGGTTGAAAATGTCAGGACAGTGTTGAAAGAAGGGGAGGCGGGAAGCTGAGCAACTAAGTGGAGATGGAAATGGCATTCACATTAAACTATTTCAAACAACTTTTAATTGATTGGCCTGTTTGTATTAAAATTAATAAAATAGGTATCTTAAAAGGCAATCCAGTTCTGCTCCTCAGCCCTGGGGGAGGGGGGGCTGTTGCACAGTGGTCCCACAGTATCACAGCTTCACCCTACCTCCCTCTTGTCACAAACCTTGGCATCCAGGGTAAAACAGGGTAGACCTTCTGGGAGATGATGGGCCCTGGGAACCTCCCCATGGCCTTTGCCCCCTGTTGGCATGTGGGATGACAAAAGAGACAATCCCATACCTTCCATAGAGAGCATTAAGCATGACTTTCTTTTCCTTCTTTGGTTTCTGCCCATGCTGACTAAAAAGAACACCCAGGTTCAATGAGTGACAAATCATTACAGACCGTACAATGTAATTAAAAAACACAGCCATTGATCAGCTATGAGCTAAACCTGAGACCAGGAAAAAAAAGTGAGAGACCCAGAATAGCTGGCAAAACTTCTCATTGAATCTGTCTGAAATGGAAGATGTTCCCCCTGCAGGCATGGAGCTCGGCCCATTGTGCATTTCCATTAGAGATACACACTGACTCAGAGCATGCCATTGATGTTGGCCTATTTATGAAAGGCTGTTGAAAGAGGTTTCAGAGTTAATTGAAAAGAGCTGTTTCTGAAGTAAAGTTACTTCAAACAACACAGCTCTGAAATGTGTTTTAATGGACTGGAAATCCGTGAATTTCCCACATTGCACACATGAAATAAAGCAGGAAACACGCACACGCGCCCACACACACACACACACTGAAAGCTGCCTTGCCGTTTGGTGAGATTTTTCCTTCTTTTCATTTTCTGTTTCTAAATAAGTTATTCAGTGAACAGGTGATAGAATAGGAAGGAAACTACAGCTTGGTAATAGCCACCATTCCTGAGGTCTTTCAATTGTTTTGCAAGTTGTTTCTGTGTCCTGAACAACCTACTCACTGATGCCCTCTTACAGGTTTGAAATTAGCATACATTTTATTTCTATCTTTTACATTTAGCAAATGCTTCAAATTTAGGAAAATATTTGAATATTTGCTTCAGTCCCATTCAAATGAATCTTAAAGTTTAATTCTTAGATTTTTATGACTTCAAGAGAAATTTCTGTAATGTCTTTATTATGCCTCCATCATAATAGGTAAAAGTGTCTTGAGTTTAAGTATCAGGCATACTTATAACTAGTTATGGACCAACTTTGCAAAGGAGTACTAATTATCTAGGTTCCCCAAGCTCTTGCCTTGCACTGATAATCTTTAGTCGCCCAAAGTGATAGCATTAGCATAGTCCCTGCCATTGATGTTACAGCCTGACATGCCCAAGCAGCCACACGCAAGATGTCAAAGATGTCACCTCTGTTATGTTGGAAGAATCCATGCAAGTGCACATCCACTCAAGATTGTGGCAACTGATATGCTCCAGCAGCCATCAACAGGGCAAGCCTAATGAAAGATTTGCAAATAAGCCAGCATTTCCATTTTTGGAATGGGTCTCAACATCAAATGAATTGTGTTTAACATCCATGCCTGATTATGTATACCCCGTTCAAGTTCTACTATTGTTGGTAAGCAATTAATGCAGATAAGGTCAATGCATGGGAAAAATAATCTAATAGCGGCTGGATGCATCTTTCCTTTTCTTTGATGAGGTTCCTACTTCATGCTAGCAGTGTTAATCATAAAACTTCCTTGCAGAATTATCTAAATTTTAATTAAAATCTGAAGGTTGCATTTCTGTTGGCTGAAGAATCTTTGCTAAAATCTCAGAGTGTTTTACAAGCTGAAACTGCGCAATTGCTAATAGCACCTTGATGGATGTTACTCCCAGCCAACCATGCATAGAAGGGCAGTCATGGAAAGTAAAAGTAATTGTCAGGTTTAATTAGTGATTTGTTGGTTGGTTTGAATGCTTGTCTTTTAATTAGAATGGTAGCTTGTTTTTGGATAAACAACAGAAAAGCAGAACAAAGAGTGAGAGAGATGAATCTTTGAGCATGACTTTGGAGTCTTCTTTAGGCATGACTTTGAGGACTGCAATGATGAGTTCCTGCAATCCAGAATTTACCACTGTAGTATGGTCCCTATATGAGCAGACTTGGGTCTTGAGATCTGCAGAGGTCCTTCTCTAGGGGCCCCCACTAAGCGGGGTGGGGCAGGTACCTACTGTGCAAAGGGTCCTACCAGTGGTGGCACCCCACAATAGAATGTCCTGCCCAGAAAGGCTTATCTGATACCTACTTTGTCGTCAGTGTGGTGTCAAGTGAAGATCCTTTTACTTCGCCCAGAACTTTTAAAACCTTTCTTTTAAAATTATTTGTGGTATTTTATATCTGTGATAGCCTACTCAATTTGTTTCATTGACTTTTGCACTTTACTGATTTAGTGTTTAAACTAAACTTATGCTGAAAGGTTGTTGGTTTTTTATTTATTTAAAAAATGAGATCCAAAGCCTCTGGTTAACAACTATCCAAAAAGACTTTTGTTATCTTAAGCAAATTATATACATGCTATATGTTTGAAAAGTTGCTAACCTGGATGGAGGATTAAAAGGCCTTGGGACAGGAAGAAATTGGACATTATTCTAATGAATCCAGATCCCATCATTGCATTGTGTTGGCCCACTTAGCAGAGAAATAAATTAAACCAAGCAAAGAGAAATTATTTATAGCATTTATTGACCCAAAAAGGTCCTTGATGTAGTTTTAAGAAAAAAATGTATGATAAACTAGGAAAAACATCTATGGATAGAAGATTGTTAATTTTTATTTGCAATCAGAATACCCCAAAAATCCAGTCTGCTTTGATCAACTGGGCCAGTTGACAAAGTAAAGGTGGAAAGTCAGGATATATTTGACCCTATTTTATTTAATTTATGCCTAGATGACTCAGTTCCATTACTGCTGCTGGTAAGTCACCCTCCAAAACTTGGTCTAAGGCAGATCTCATTGCAGTTATAAGCAAATGATGCTGTGATATTATCTTAAACTTAGCAGGGCTTGAAATGACTATTATAGGTCTTCCCAAAGTACTGTGAATAAAGCTCATTGACAGAAAAATCTAAAATATGTTTTCTTTCTATGAAAAATGGTTTCATTACACATTGTGAAATACTTTGGAAAAGGACAAAGAATGTAAGTATTTAGGGCTCCATTTAACTGAAACAAGTCTGTAAATCCCAGCTCATCTGCAGTGGTCCGTCTTTATCATACTGATGGCACTCTTAACATCCCCCCAGTTCTTGGAGACATGTGGCTGAATCAATTATTACATGGTATCCATGCATAGATTGAAATGATTCACTCTGTTTTGGGAAAAAGATCAGACATTTTTCTTGTGTTTTTTATTGTGGCATTTCTAACTGGTAGGATATTCAGCTATGGCTGAAAACAGGGTAGGACTCATGGAAACAAGAGCATGGGTTCAGTTGTTAAAATTCTGCTTATGCCTCAATTTTTCTTCATCAATGTCTCACTTTGCATAGTTGATGCCAACACGCACTTTTATGAATGGTTTCATATAATTTCACATAAAATTGGCTCAATCAGTGTTTTAGTAAACTGTGTTCTAATGCTTGGCAACAACAAGCCTTTACACTTCTGACTGAAGGATTATATGATATTAAAAGGCAGAATCTCTACTCTTTAGTTAGCAGAACTTGTCCTCCCATGGCCCTTGGGATTCTGCTCAGCTGTGGCACTTACCGTATTGTCGGATGATCACAGAATACACACACTCACAGAACATTCACACTTGCAAGACTTAATGTTTTGTCAACAGTAGTTCTTCAGGGCAGATTTTTAAAAATGTTCTTTCAAGCGGATTGTGTCCATGTGTAGCAGGAATCCCTGAAATAATATAATTACAATAGTATAATGCCAGACATACATAATTTGACATAAGTACTATTATATGGCAATTTGTAAATTTTATTATTATTATTCTTGAATTGTTATGACTACTATGGATTTGTTATTGTTATTAAGTTATGTTATAAACATTTCTGAGAGTGTTGCTGTAGACGGGCCTATAAAAACTTTAAATAAATTACTGAATAATTTTTAGCTCTCTTTTGAGATGTCATATAATTTACTTCTTCCAGCTTCCTGGAGCATCCAGATGAAAGATGATTAATCAGCAGTCTATGAGATGACGTCCCACATATCCCTGAACAGGTGACTTTTTTTTCTAATGGGCATAGGTGAGAGAACTCAGCTGACTGACTGCATTAGCTACACTGAAGACATTAAGCCTTGTGTCTTGATATTTGTGTCTTTGTATTTTAGCCTGAATGACACTAAGTGACTGTAACAAGGAGAAATAATACTTATTTTGTTTTTATACTGCCACCCAGCTAACATTTTTGCAATTAAAATGTGTATAAATAAAATGTAAACTAAAAATGTGACTTCACTTCAAGTTAAGGCAATTAACATTCCTATTTTCTTACTTGAAAGTAAAAGTTTGGTCACATCCATGCTTACTTAGAAGTAAGATTCAGCAATTTTAAACCTACTTCCAAAGAAGATGATTATAACTGAAGGACCTGATTAACATTTTCAGGAATATCATTTCATTTCTCTACACTTGATTTTTGCACACCTGGTGAATGTCTGCTGAAAATATGCACGGGAACCTTGGGAAAGTGTTCTGTTTGAATTCATCTGACATGATATAATTGTTCTGCTTGTGCTGTTAGATCTGTCATGGTCCGTTCATATGGAGAAATCATTGCCTACTGGCACTGCTACCAAGTCTCAATGGAATCAATAGGAATTATTGCTAAGGAAAGCCACCTCGAGTATCACTTTCTTGTGGGAAAGGTATGTACAAATACAATCCCTCAAAGAGTGGTTGTTCCAAAGTCACGCAAGAAGTCTTGGGACCAAGGAAATTAAGCTGTTCGAAATGAGGTCCAGCCTGGCTCCGTATCTGTTACTTCTTTTTCACGAAAGCCAAATATGAAAGGTAAACACACACATATCCGTAATGACAGGATGTTGTTACTTATTATGTCACTTTTGCTGGGAATCAGTCAAATGTTTCTATACTTGTCTTTCATGTGTATTATAATTGTTTACTTTTGTGCTTTTAACAAAAAAGCATCTTGGTTGAACTGGATAAAAAAAACCCAAATAAATAAATTATGGATAAAATGCCACCAGGGTGCATTTCAGTTTATAAATGTTGGTTCAGACCCACTGACAGTGGCAAGGGGTTCTGCCAGGAAAGCCAGTAAGTGCTCTCACGGATTGCAACTTTTCCTTCCAGCTGCGTGGAAGGAATTATCCATGGTGCTCCACAGTAGTGGCGAATCTGCTGTGGGGATGGAGCTCAGCACCTCTAATGCTACAAAGAAATGCTGCCTTCAGTGAAGAGCCCCACTGAGCAGGCAGGCCATCCTCCCCGGCATCTGGCCACTCAGGAAATGCAGGTATGGAGTAGCCAGGTGGCAAAGCGAATGATGTGCTTCTGCTCACTCAGACTGAAGAAGGGTACAATGCATGTGGGAGGAGGGAAGTGGCCGGACCTTTGTGGCTTTTACCATACCAAATAAGAATTGCTGCACACTAATGTGAAGTGTGCACTTCTGCACACACTTAATCTAAGAACCATGCTGGATCAGACCAAGCATTTCGTTTGCATATTTTTCTTCCGCATTTTGTTCACATGGTAGCCAACCAGCTGCCCACATCAACCCACAGGCAGGACACCATCCCCCCACCCATGCTCCCCAGCACAGGCATATTGCCTCTGATATTGGTGGTGGCATATAGCTGATCAGAACTAGTAACCATTGATGGCCTTTTCCTCTGTGAAATGATCCCAAATCCCTTTAAAGCCATCTAAACTGGTTGCCATCATCCATCCTTTAATTGTGCACTATACTGGGGAGGCCAAGCTGACGGTTGGGAGCCACATGTGGCTCTTTGCATTGACTCTGCGGCTTGATGCTCTCACTGCTGCGGGTGCCCACAGGCACTTGCTTGCTGCCCACTGGCCCCCACTGCCGTAGCCTGCGGGCACCTGCTTGCCGTTTGCCACCTGCTGCCACTGCCTGAGGTCATCTGCCTGCAGCTTGCAGACATCTGACATTGACTGTATGTAGATCCTTAACTGAGCATGTCTGGCCACCCCTGTGCTATATGAAGAAGCATTCCTCTGTATCGTCATGAATTGCCTGTCACTCAGCTTCATGGGACAGCCCTGGATTCTAGTATTATGAGAGATGGAGAAAAAATGTTTTCTGTACACCATGCATAACTTTGTACACCCCTGCCTTGTCCCCCCTTACCCTTGTATAACCTTTCCTCATAGGAAAGTTGCTAAAGCCCCTTAAACCCTTTAGTTGCCACTTTCTGCACTTTTTCCAGCTCTACAATATCCTTTCTAAGTGTGGTGGCCAGAAGTTCGCACAGTATCTAAGCACAGAGTGGCTCCATAGGTTTTTGTAAAGGCAGTAGGATATTTGCAGGTTTTCAACTGCTTTCCTAATTCCACCAGATTGCACCTAACACAGAATCCTTCTTTTTCACAACAGCTACACAAAGGGTTGACATTTTCACCAAGTTGTTGACCACAACTCTTTCTTGGGCATTCAGTGCGACTTCAGTTCCCATCCTTGTATACATGAAGTTTGGAATCATTGTGTTCAATGGTAACCACTTTATATTTGGGAAATAGCCCTCTTTGAATTCAGTAAATACAATCCAGACTTAAAATAGGCCTATTAAATCAATGAGATTACGTATCCATTGGTAACTTGTCCCATTGATTTCAGTGGGTTTACACTAAGTGTGACTAAGCCAGTGGAAGTTGTTTCTGAGTGGAACTTCATAGGGCTGAGGTACATGCCAGTGGTGCTACAAGATTAGACATGAAATATTAATGGTTATAAACATCTCAACAAAACAAATGCAGAAGAATGAAAATATTTCATCCATATTTCTTCTTCCAGAAATATACAGAATGAGTACCATTTAACAATTGTGTTAACTCAGAAATCACTTTCCCTACAGTACTTTGTGTTAAAAATGATGAACCAGAACCTGCCCATAAAAGTATTACAGCAGGACCTGAAATTCAGTGCAGCAACTAACTGAGCTGCAGGGTGAGGTTATCCTGAACTCTGCAGCTTTTTGGTTCACATATTTTAGAGTGAAAGACCACCTGTTTTTCAGGTAAATTAATAAGCTTGATCTTTAAAGCTGTGCATCCTTTTTCTATGAAGCAGGAAGGCTGGGAGATGGTTGGTTGTTGCTGTTGTTTTAAAGATTGTTTAGGAATTCCCACTGCAATGCAATGCTCTTTTTGAGTCCCCAGGCCAGGATAAGAACTGGAGTACAGAGACTTGAAACTATTGCCAGTTTCACCATGACAGGAAGGCCTTAAGGCGACTTCCCAACCTGTTTCCCTCTAGATGTGTTGGACTACAACTCCCATAATCTACGTGCAGCCAACATACATAAATTTGGGAAGACTGCTCTAGGGCCAGACTTCACAAGCCCACCTGTTAATCCTCCTTGAGTGATAATTTTTTCAGATTGAAAGTCCAAACTATAGTTATTCCTGTTCCCCAGGCTTCTCCCTCTCCCCTCCTGCTTCGCACTTTCCAGAGTTGGTCAAAAAAGAGCTTATATACCATTCCAACTTCTGAATACATTAAATTTGTCTCACCTGAGCAAAATTCTCTTGGTAGTGAGAAAAAACTCACATTTGACAATATTTCAATCAGCTATTGGGGGCTGAGCAATTGCCTTGTGGCATAAGGTCCCCAATTAAAGCCATATTCCAGCTGTCCCCACCCTGGTGTCCTCCAGAGGGAACACAACCCCCATAATCCAACCCAGCACATCTGGAGGACACCAGGCTGTTCAAGCCTGCCTTCTTATCTAGAGCTAAAAGGCCTTAACTGGTAGGACTGGGAATGGCATCTACCTAAGATCTGCACAAGGGCCAAGCCAAGGTTTGGTGGTGTTTGGGCAGTGTTTGGGCACCTGCTGGGCCCCCACCCTCCATCAGAGGCCTCCTAGAAAGCACTCCTGGACTTCTCCCCTGAACATATGGGTGAAATCAGAAGAAAAAACAAGACTAAGATCATTTGATCCTTATATGTGTGATCACATGTTACTCAGTAGAACAGAGCTTCACTGGGAAAAGAAACACTGCTCATCAAAAGAGTTAAGTATTAAATGCTCTACCAAAGCTTCTACTGAAAAAGTTGTCTTGGCAAGAATCAAACAGAGGACCACTAGCATTCAAGGTCATAGACCTGCTCTGTGCCTTGTCTCACATGTTCCCACCCATCAAGCTGAGCCTCAGGATCAGGGAAACCCTACAAAGGGCACTCAAGGTCTTCACTCTCCTGGTCTGTGACTCAGCTGGGTGAGCTGACCGGCTCAGCCAGTCTTTTATGCCCACAGTTGAGGGCAGGGAAAATGTGGCATGTGGGCAAAGAAGCTGGGTCAAGGGGCTCTGGCAGACATTGCATGCTCTCAGTCCTGGTGTCCCCACCCAGAGCTGCTTTTGTTGGTGGCTCCTTCCCTCCCTTTGCTGGTTGCCTGTGACAGGCCAAGAAAGATCTTTGGCTCATTGTCCTGGTTGCCACTACTGGGCAATGGGCAGGTAATACCCTGTCTACACTGCAGCGAACGGGGTGGCATTATCGCACCCTACACATTAGTCCTTTTCCTTGACTTCAGTTGCATTTGACAAGGCAAGGAATATTTCAGTGGGGTCCGAGTTGTGGAGCATCCAGTAGCACCTTAGAGGTGACTGGTGATTCCCGAGGCATTCCACTCAGGGCCTGGGAGCCCACTGGCAGGTTAGGAGGTAACCCTGAGGCTGACTCACCTCACCTGTTTGAAGTTTTGCAGCTCTGGGAGGGCGTGACAGGGAAGACCTCCCAATACAAGGTTGGTGTCCATTGAGGGGTCGTGATTTCACAGGTGCTGCCCCCCAACTCAGATGATGGATAGCTTGCCCCATAGCAGCTACTTGAGGGAAGAACCCACACTTCTCCTCTGCAGATACAGAGGGACAATAAATGTGCCCCAAGTCTGACTGGTAGAGGAAACTCAACTTGCCATTTCCACCCACTGCACACACAATGACCTGAGATCTTCACTCTGCTGGGAACGAAGACTTCTTGGTGGAATTTATTCTTATTAACATATCATCTTTTGAGTTATTGTTCAGAATAAATATCTAAAACCTGTTAGTAGAACAAGACATGGCATGTTATTGGCACAAGATACTAATTTGTATCTGTACAGCTTCAGCACTCTCATCATTTCGGACCTTTGATGACTCACTCGTGACCTATCAGGCTCCCCAGGCACTTCTGGAACTCATTGCTGGAGAGGAGAACTGACCTCCTTTTAAGCCGTTGGCATGTGAAGGTGATAAGTCACCCTTCCCCACTGGTTTCCTCCAGATGAGTTGGACTACAGCTCCCAAAATTCCCCAGCCCATCTCAGAAGGTACACAATATTATGTAATATTGTGAAGCAATATTACATAAGCATTCTTTACTCAACCTCTAGGATTTGACTTATTAAAATAGACATTATGGAAGCTTCAGATTCCCGATTCTTAGTCCATTTATTTCTCTTCATTCTCTACTGTTGACAGAGGGGGAAAAGGCATTTTAGCTTTCTCTCCTGATGACCAAGAACTCTCTGAAGTAAATTCTGCTTTTGTTTATACTGCTGCATATCTGTCATTGCCCAAGTAGCTATGTTGGCTTAAGGCCAGTATAAATATAGATTTATAAGTGTGACTCCCTTTCAAAAATTTCAGGATAGCTTCAGCATTTGAAAAAGCTGCTTATAATGCCTTTCTACTGACTCATGTGGGCAACACAAATTTTTCAGCTAAAGCACCAGCAGTTCTACCAAGGTGCAGAGAACACAAGTCCACCAAGGTTTCCAGTTTTATTTTTTGCCAATGCTCCTGCCTTGTCCGTTTGATTGGGAGGGCAAATATTGGGAAAATATAGTGCCCACCATATGAGGCTAGTTTTCTTCCAGTAGAGAAAGCGGCTGTAGATTCTTCTGATATTCCTTCTGAGCAAGTGCTCATGTTTCTTCAGGAGACCTACCAGAAGCTTTCCTATTTGTTCAGGTTGTTGATATCACATTAAGCAAAATGTGTGAGCATCAAGTAATCCCACTCACAGTCACTTACTATGGCCAACTAGGTGCTTGACAAACAGCCCCACTGCTTCTGCAGCTCCAGGCAAACAGCCAAATGGGAAATTCACCAGCCCCCAGGAAGCACAGTGGGTCACAAGCTGTGCAAGCCCACATGCATCTTGATGGTCCATGTGCTGAACAATTGCTTATCTCCCTTGTGGGCTTCTGAACCAGCCCAGGGGGCTTGGAATCACTGCTGTGCAGCAGGGCCAGCAAGGCAGTGTGAGGGGTGGCCCCAGCTGGCAGAGTTGGTGCCATGAAAGGACAACTCGTTGTTGTTCATTTTCTTAGCTGTGGTATTTTTACCATGAGGGACAGGGAAGGACACCAGTATGCTTTTTATCTCATGCAGCAAAATAACTTGGCTGAGTTTGGTGCTATGCACTCTGGTTTGTCCAGGGGCTGTGTGTGTGTGTGTGTGTGTGTGTGTGTGTGTGTGTGTGTGTCTTCACTGCACTGCCTCAGGCAGCAAAATGTTTGGTGCCTTCACTGAGCAGAGGGGCAAATGCTTCAGTAAGACCTACTCAAATCTGCATCTGACTGTTTACAGCCCCCTTCAGTTCATCCTAAAGCAAATATTCATGAGCTCCACAACACCAAGAGAAATGCTGAGCAGTGTTCTTTTTTCCTTCTGAAGCTGATAACTTTTCTGCAACATGAAGCTCTTTTCTATCTTATCTAAACTGGTAAATAAACCATCATTATGCTGTAGAGATCAACTACTGGAAGATCAACTACTGGACTTAATCGGTGATTGAACGTAAAGAGGATGAGCGATTTGGGGGAACAGCTAAAGACAGAACTGGAAGTCAAGAAACTTACATGGGAAAATATGTGTTAGAGATGCTGGCTACATGGAGAATGGCTGCTTCTAACCGCTACAAAATCAAATGCCTTGTAATTACCGACTTGCTTAAACAACTAGCCAAATTAGTGACTTTTCTAACAGTAGCTGTGTTTCTTGGTAGGTCTAACAGCCCAACTTGTAAAATTAGAAAATTGGAGGCCTCTTCCTCTCTCAGAGATCTCAGCTTCCCTGGCATTCCATCAAAACCTTCAAAAAATCCCCAGTGTAATATCTGCACACCATGCTTGAACAAGTAGCGCATCAAGACGCTGCTTTATAACTCTCTTCACGAATAATCTTTTTGGCTCCAAGGGCCACATGCAGGTTTAGGTGTGGTGCCAGGGCTACACACACACATGAATGCATGCTTGCATGCACACACAAGCACATGCTTCCACCTACCTACACTCATGCACTCATCCACAAAACCCAAAAGAAGGCCCTCTCAGTGTCCGTTGAGTGTTGATTCCCAGAGGCCCCCAGAGAAGGAGGCCCTCTAATGGCTGATTTCCTGAATGGCCTTGACAGCCTTGATCACAAGTACGTGATCACTTTAGCTGAACAGGGTAATGGAGGCCCCAACCACCACCTCAGTTGTTGCACACAGTCTGTGGGGTGTGCAGCCCTCCAAAGATTTTCTGGAACCTACATACTTGTAGGTATGCAGTTAAGAAAGCTAGGCAGCTTTCAATGGATGGGTTAAGCAAGGAGAAATAATTTTAATTTATTTGGGTATATAATGTAATGGAATTCTAAAGTGAGCTTATGTGCAGGACTGCTGTTTAGCATGTTGTTACCTGTCATAAGTCAAAAGTAACTTGGGAAGGGTAAGGAAGGGTGGAACTGAATTTACTATCACCACACCTGACCCACTTGCTTCCCATATAAAATGTGAATTTTAATATAGAGTGATTGCTCAAGTGGGATGGCTTCAGGAATAAACAAGATTTGTAAAATATTTTCTTCAATCGATTTTATGTAAATGGGCTGCAACTGATTTAGCATTTATGGCAATGGATTTCTGAATGTTCATAGTGATTACTCAGCTTTCTACTGAAACACTTAGTTGGTTTACTATTAAAATTATGTATATTATAAATGTATATTTTGTTCAACAAACTTTAGAATAGATGTGTGCTGGTGGAGAATCTTCACCCCCACATGTTGGACTAGGCTCACATTCTGTCTAATTTAAACCTTAGTGGATCTATGGTCTAGTCCTACTAGGCATTGTCAAAATCTCACTAGTTAAAAATATCCCCAAATTTCAGCCTTCTGACTTTTTACAGTTTTCTTTCTGTAAACCAAAACATGCCTGCTCCCAAAAGAGTAGTTCTGTGGTTGTACTTTTAAACCCCAAACAAAAGTAGAAAAGAAGGTAACTAGAGGTAATCTTAGACTCATTTGAAAATCATGAGTTGGAACTAAAAACATCCACCAAACAGACTTAAAATTCATGGAGTGAAAGCTTTTTAATGCTGGATTAAAGTTTGTAGGCTAATTTTTGTTAAGTAAAGGCAAGGTCAATATGCGAAGCATTATTTTACAGTTAGCCTAGCCTCAAAAATATTAAATTTTAAATTGCCTGTACTTGCTGAAAGCTGGAAGCCAGTGTAGGCTGATTCAAGTCCCCTGACGGAAGGATTCAGAAAAACAAACGCCTTTTCAGATGACCCATTTGCCTTGCCTGAGGCACTTTTGTCTGGGGCCTAAAACAACCCCTTTTGCAGATAACATTAGGATGTGCTTTTTGTTCATTTGTTGAGGAAGGATCATCCTTATAATTCCAGTAATCTGCCAGTTTTGAAATCTAATTGCCTAAAATCATTGTCTTCCTGGGCTTTCTTCTTCAGCTTGTCACATCTCTAGGCTGAGTCAAGAACATCCCACTGGTTCCCAGATAGCTGACACCTGATCCCATTCTGTCACCTGTCCCTGCATAATAATTCCCAGAAGCCTTTGGGCATAATGGGGTTCTGACTATCCTGTGTGCTTACATGCCAGCAGTTTAAGAAAAATGTGATTACACATAAATTTTATATATAATAGTTAAGATATCGCCGTTTGCATGAATTTGTCATCATGGAAGGCAGAGTATGACATGTCTGCTTCTAGCTGCCTATAAGTCTTCAGTTTATGACTTTGAGTGAAATTATCCATTTCTTCTAGCCCGAAGGGCTATTCACATGACATCTTTCAGAACTTCTGCCAAGTGTGTTAGTGCTACTGTCTCAGCATAATCAGTGAGCAATACATATTTTCTCTTTTCCACCCAAAGAGACAGCTGGGTTTGATGTTTGGGGAGCAGCTCTGCTGAATTAAACTCAAGTCAGTGTGCTAAAGTTACTGCTCCCCTGTCTTGTCTCTTCCCCAACCCTGACTTTCAAAAACATGTCCCAGAAATTAAGGATTTTATTTCACTAGTTTAGAGCTGTTCTTTTCAGATATTTTAAACTGAAACTTCACTTGTCTGTAGTACATGCGCCTGTGGCAAAAATTTAGAAAATTGTGTAGGCTATCTTTGTGAAATCTATAATCACACTAGCTATCATTATTGCCAGCTAATGAACATACTATGATATGGTTTGCAGGATAAAATATTCTCTGTCAGTGAATGCTTTTTAGAAACCCTGAGCCTAATGAAGAAGTGACTTGCAATGCCTGAAATTCCCACAGCAACTGAGGTTGGCACAGATTGGCTGTCTTCGCCCCATCAAGTACTAATGCAACTATTGTACAACAAATTTTGAATTTTCCACCCACAGCAAATTTCCTACCTATTTCATGTAGGTTATTGTCACAATTGTGATATTTTGTAATTTCGTATAAACTGCTACAGGCCATTCTGATTCTGTACACATTCTTTAAAGAACATTTCCCATAAATCTTTTTCATCATCCCTTTTTAAATGTTTTTAAGCCCTCTTAACCATTTTATTCTACCTTGCTTTTATGTGATCCCTCTTAAAACAAAAGCTCTCATTTTTCTTCAACTGGAAGTCACCTTTTCTTTGCAAACCTAAATAATTATTTCCTGGAGGTCTACAGTAGAAACCTCAAGACTGTCAGTTCATTTAATGTCCCTTCATTTTATGTTTTGTGCCAGTTTTAAGGCTCAGCAAGAATTGACAATACAAGGCTTTCATGGCATCAGCTGACTGTGTTCTCTTTGACAGCAAGATTTCAAATCAAGGATTTAATAAGCTCTTCCAGTTAGCAGGAAATAATGTTTCCTCTATCCCGCCACTCAACAGAACATCAAACAGACTTCAGCTCTACAGCTGAGACTGCAGCTAAACCAGAATCACAGCTCATTTGCATTCATGGTCTTACCAAGTTTGAGTATTGGGTGCCAAAGGGTGAGGAAACAAAGTGGTGAATAAGATGGCGGGGCGGGGGGGAAGGAAAATGTTGGTTTCTTTGAAAATTTCATCTGAAGAACTGCATGTGCATGTGCCTATGCAACACACACATGCAGACACACACATCTCCCGAATCTCCAAATTTATTGGCTGGTGTAACTCAGAAGTCTGGTTAGGTGAAACTCATGTTATACATTCAAGAATTAACCTACCCAATTCAACTGTCTAATCAAGAGTTTAGGCTCCTACTGAGAGATTGGTTTTGCGGAAGTGCTCTCGGTCATGCACTGTCCATGGTATGGCACGATGGGCTGTTTGATTAGCATGGACCTCAGTTAAGCTTCTCTTAAGGCTGAATGGCTGGTGACTCCTTTGACTGTAGGCAGGGATACCTTGTTGATTCCTGGCTTTACATAAATCCTGACAGGGACCATAGCTACACATTTTTCATGAGTTCTATGCAGTTGTTCCTATTAGTACTAGCTTTACTTAAACAGTTTTCTTAGAGGAGGAGGGGAGGGGAGGGGAGGCATACAATGGATTAATCTGAAATTGTTATTGAAAGGATAAGTGATATGAGCATAGCAGCATTTTTGGCCAGTGCCATCCAGAAACTAGCTTGCTAGGTCAGAAGTGTGATAGTCTCTCCTCTTCCTCTTCCTCAACTTTTTGTTTTGGTTATGTGCCATCAAGTTGTCCCTGACTTATAGAAACCCTATGGTTGAAATCCCTCCAAAATGCCTTAGTCCTTCTAAGATCTAGGCTATGGTTTCCTTTATGGATTCAGTCCATCTCACATTTGGTTTTCACTTGTTTTTTAGATCATCCTATATAGTAAATAGCAAACCAAGTGTGGACAATTTTGTGGTGCAAAAAGAGCCATCCGCACATGTAGGAGAGCTGTCAACAGACTTAGGCAAGCCCAGAGCTTTGCACACCTCGAAACATTGTTTTTAAAAATCCTCAGGGCAGCGGTTGGGAACCCAGCAAAATGGCGGTGGAACTCTGGCATTTGTAGAGGCACTTGTGGAATAGAATACAGTGGTGCCTTGGCTCACAAACTTACTCCGTTCCAGGACTCTGTTTGTGACCCAAATTGGTTGTGAGCCAATTTAAATTTCCCCATAAGGTTCAATGTAAATAAGGTTAATCTGTTCTGTAACTATTGTTTTTTAAATCAGAAAAATGTGAAGCAAAGTGACAAAGAACAACAAAGATCATGGCCATCTTCCACCCCCCACCCCAAGCACAAGCACGGCCATCTCCCCCCCTCAACCCCAGCATGACTGTGATCGCACCTGTCATCCCTGCACATGCCCGTCATCCCGGCACACTGGTGGAGGGGAGAGACAGGCATGAACGAGATCGCAGAGATTTTTTATGATTATTATTTTTGAACGAGTCAGAAGGGGCCTCCCGGGCCATCTAGTCTGACCCTGGCTTCAGCCGGCTCCACTCACGACATGCCCACCATGTGCATGTCCAGCCTATCTTTGAACACCCTCACCGATGGGGCCTCAACGACCTCTAGTGGAAGCCCATTCCATGCCGTCGGGGTCCTAATGGTCAGGAAGTGCTTCCTGGCATCTAAATGGTACCTTGGCTCCCTGAGCTTTGCTCTGTTGGAGCACACCCTGCCTTCCTCTGCAGGGGAGAACAGGTCTCTACCCACCTCCGTGTGACACCCCCTCACATGGAGATGCCTGAGATCGCAGTTGAGCTTGTGCAGGAAAGATGGACCCTCGCCCCCAGCACGATTGCGGCCATCTCCCCCCCCACCCGTGGGGGGAGATGGCTGTGATTGCGGTCACCACCCAATGTGGAGTTCACAACCTGATTCAAAATTTTTATGAAATTTTTGTTCATGACCCGATTTGGTCGTGAACTGAGGCATTCGTGAGCTGAGGTACCACTGTATCCTGCAAGATACCATAGATCGGAATGCTGTAAAGGAGCTCTCCATACAACAACATTATGCACAGCTGTGATGGATTTGTTTGTTTACTACCTCTCAACAATTGTTCCATGGTTCTTGTGGACTTACTTTCTTGCTGCAGAATGAAGAGAGTAGTTGTACCAGCCATGTCATGCTGTGCTCATTTTGTCATGCACTTCCTTGGCCTTTGTTTACAGAAGCCAATGCTTTATTTGGTGCTTACTGTTTTAACTGCTAACCCATACTGCTAGTGGTGGTGTTTGCATTTGTTTCTAAATATATGTGCAATGCTTTCAATAAAGCATCTTCCTGCATTTGGGGCAGTGGAAGTCATTCCTCTCAGGAATAGCTTTGAAAAAGCTTCTGGATTAAAACAAAAATTGGCAGCCCATGTGGTATAGTGGTGCATGGGACTAGAACACAGGAGATCAGGACTTTAATCCCCACTCAGTCATGGAGCACACTGGGTAACTGCAAGCCAGTCTCACAGACTGTCAGCCCAACTTACCTTAGACCTGGTTTTGTGAGGATAAGACTGAGCTGCCTTGAGCTCCTTGGAAGGCAGGATGTAAAGATAACAAATAAACAAATAATCCCTGTGGTACTACTACTGCTAGTAAAGTGAGGGAAAGTGAAGAGAACAAAATAATCACGATCCTATCTATTCTTTGCATGCAGGAAAAGAATGTGGACTTCATCTGCCTCTCTCCTGTTCATGCTCAGTTGTTCGTTGATCTTGCAGTGTGAGAAACAGTTTTAAAAACACAGCCACTCCATATTAAGTATATGCACTGGGTTGGATTTTGTTGTTGATGAATGCAAAAGGGATGACAGAAGCAGACTTCCCTTCCCTCCCAGTGGCAACCCCTCCAACTCCTTCCCCAATGGAATCAAGAAGCTTGATGAATAGAGCAGAAAATGCAAACAGGTATAGGGCAAAGTAAGATCTGGCAGTAAGTAGAGGCATAGTTTCTGAACTACAGTTACTCTGAATCTCTATAGTTAGGAGAACACCTGTTAACAGCCATGAGATTAAAATGCACATAGGAGAATATGCATAATGTGAGAAAGCCTTGGCATCAGGGGGAAAACATCCCTCCAAAAAAACCCCAGAAACCCCTCCAAAGTTATTTCTGCTTCATAAATGCTCCACAAATTGGAGAGAGAAGCTGTGCAATTTCTATGGATAATCAGGACAGGTTGTTCAGGATTTCAGAAACAAAGATAGTGTGGAAATTGCACTTGTGCTGGAATACAATTTGGGAGCCTGCTGTGGTATTGTCATAGGTCCTTTTCTGCTCCAAATCAACACATGTGCCACCTCGGAGCATTAGTCTTACCCATCACTGGGCCATGGCTGAAAAGTAAATTACCTGATTCCCTGGTTCATTTTAGTTCTGTGCCCTTAAGCAAAATGCCACAGAGAAATGAGAGCAGAACTGTTTTACCAGAAAGGCATGCAACAACGAGAAGGAAGAAGGCTGCTTTGCAGCTGTAAAACAATCTTGAGAGAAGCATCTATTGCAGTCATTCCTGTTCTTGTATAAAGAACTGTTGTAGATGTTTCTTTCAGCTGCCCCAAAGACTTTTCACATGAAAGATTCGCTATAAATCCAAATAAGATGATTCATGGTTATGGAGATGCTGTGATGCCAAGAATACTAAGGGAGAGAGACTACCTTTCAGAAGAAAGCAATTAAGATACGCAGGCCAGCTCCATTTGCCTGTCTGGAGTGTTCATGGCACCAAACAACCAGGGGGGATAAGGCAAAGATGGCCCACAGCCAATTTCTGCTATCAAAATCTGGAGTCGGGTATGCATGTTTGGGCTTAAAAGATGGCCCACCAGACAGTGCTCACAGAAGCCACCCTCACCTAGAGCAAAAATAAACATGGGTCACAACATTTCCTGCATGCTTCACAAGCATTTAATGTGCAAGTTCTCATGTGCAGTTAGAAATTCTGTTTCTTTACTATTGGTATAAGGGGGTCACATTGGAATACTGAATTGCACATGTGATTATTTCTGATTTCTTGAATTAAATATGAGTTGAGATTTGAATGAAATTTCATTGTTGTAAGCAGAACAGACGATTTTAAGGGAGGATTAGTGAATATTTTCACCAAAATTAAAAACACAACCTCCTGTATACACCTACCTGATCCCTAAGGGCATCTATGGAGGTCCTTCCCTGAGAGCCACCCCTAAAAAAAGTGAGAAACGTGGCCAGAAGAGGAAGGGCTTTCTCTGCAGTTGCCCCCTGGTTGTGGAATTAATTTCCCAGGGAGGTGCACCTGGCACCCAGCCTTTACACATTTCAGTGTCAGGTCAAAACCTTTTTATTTGAACAGTGGGTTGTTTTTATATTGGTTTTTATGTGATGATTGGTCTCTGTGGATCAGTTGTTTTTCTGTTGTTGTTATTTATATGGCTACTATATTTAAAAATTATGACTACTATGTATATGCTTTGCTTTTATGCTTTTGCTGTTTTAATTGATGCACACCATTCTGAGAGTGTTCACTAAAGAAAGGTTTATAAACCCTTTAAATAAATAAAATGTGCAAAGTCTGGGAAAGAGCTTCAATTTAGCTCATCCATTTAATTTTATCTGGTCCATTATGCTCACCAGGATGGGCACATATTCTCCTTCTCCTGATACCACAGCAAGACATTGCCACTGCTCAGGTGGAGTCAGCCCACATGGTGACATAGCATTGAAAGACAAAACTGTGCTCAGCCAGATATTTCACAAATATTGATCGTTTGTTCAGACTCAGGGTAAACATCTGTTCCCACCTAGGTCCATGCTGCCATTGTGATGTTGCTCCCTGAATTCTATATATTTGCTTAAAACATTAATCTTACATTAATCTTATTAAGTGTGGTACAATAAACAGTTCACTTAAACAGTTCAATAAACTCAGATAGTTCACTTGCAGTTTGGTCCAAACTGAAGCTTCATTCTTTGCAGGACTATAGACTTAGGGCTGAACAGGATACCGCAAAGATCAGCACCCCTTCTCCCATAGCATGCAAAATTCTGGCCTCCCACTATGACTTCAGGGGGGACAGGACCCCAGTAGGAAAGTTGGGTGCACATTAGCAATTTTAAGATCCTTGCACCACAGCTGGGTTTTCTTGGTTCCTAGTTCCTTGGTTTCATTCTGTTTTAAATTATCATTTTTATATTATGTTTTACTACATTATTGCAGTTTATGGTTTTAAGAATTATTTTGTGAATTGTCCAGAAAACTTCAGCTGACACACCTGTAGAAAAGTAATAAACGGCAACACAGTACTCAGCTTTAGGGTAGCGTTCAGTCCTGAACCTGAGCTGTTTAGCACTTAATAGTGCAGTGACGCAGAAAGTTTCAGGACAGGAGGAAAGTATTCTTTCCCATTTTCTTCCTTCTAAAACATACCTAACTCCATGTGAATCCCAAATGTTTCTACCAGGTTCCTGCTAAAGGCTGGCTAGAGCCCTGAAATCCTGCTAGGAGGTGGGCTGTAACATTTTATTGCATGATCCCACCTGGAATTTCCATGATGATCCTCTGGGGATGTGTCAAAGAGGATAAATTCCTCCTTATAGTGTGTGTCAGAACAGTACTGAATTGAGGCACTTGTTACCAAATTGCTCTTGGCTATAAGTTGATACCGCCGCTTTCTGTGTTACTAATGTAAACTTGAATTACTATTACTATGTTATTACTGTATTGAACTTATATCTTGCCTTTTTTCCTTTTGTGAGGAACCTAAGGTAGCTTACATAGCTCCATTTTTATCCTCAAAATAACAACCCTGTGAGGTAGGTTATTATTTTCTTATTTTTATTCTTCAAATTCAAAGGAGTTTTTTAATCAAGTCACATCCTGCACTTTGATTGCCTTTGATTGTGTAGAGACAACCATTTTTAAAAGGATAAGCACCCTCATCTATTTTCTACATCTACTTGGAATGATTAATATTTCAGATTTAGATCCCTCTTTAGATCAACCCCACTTAGTAAGATGAAGTGCTTTATGGTGTGCCCAGTGGTATGTGTGATTGTTTTTTGTCTAATGATAATAATTCTGGCAATGGCTTTCTTATTTCCTGAAATGCAATCTATTAAAAGAATTTTAGAGAACACCCACACATGGTGGATGGGACTACCTACTCTGCTTTCCATAAAACTGGTGTTAATTGGCCCTGGGGGGTGGACATGGTAAAGAACAAGAAGATGTGGAACATTTATTAACTGAATTGTTTCTCGTATAAATACCAAAAGGGGGAACTTCTTAGAACTGGAGAAATGCCACATTTGTAAAAACAAATGAGAAGGCACTAATGAAGGTTTGGTTTCTTTGTTTTTCTACCAGTTTGACTGGGATCTATGACCTTGTAAACCCGGATTAATTGCTGCTGTGTTTCCAGCTAACCTGTTTGATAATTTGCCCGTTAAGTGGCTTGCTCCAGTGACCCAGCAAGCATGATCAGTTTCTCACTGCTGCAAGAGTTAATAATCCTGCTGGGCGGCAGGTTGAGTGCAGGAGCTTTTCTGCACTGGAGCCGCGATGTGCTTCCCTCTTGCTCGCTCTTTCTAACGGGGGAATGATATCGAAATGGAACCCAGGCAAGCTGCAGAGATTGTTTTGCGCTTATAACAACTTTAATGCTGCACCAGTTGTTATTATCAAGACCTTTCTCAGATTGTTTGGATGACAAAAGTAATAAAAGAGTTGCTATTTTTTCTCCCTCTTTGCTTCCAACCTCATTTCACAGCTCACTGTAAGAGAGATTATTTCTGGGCTCGCTTAACAATTAACTTGAAATGGCTGAACTATCACATTAGAGCAGCAGCGATATAATTGAACTGGCCCCTGAAAATAGTAGTTTGGAAAATTGCATGCCACACACATATTTTTCCAGAGGAAATTGCACTGACTTTCTAACATGTCTGGGCTCTTTTTAGAAAAAATGGAAATGGTGGTGTGAAAAGAATGAGGTGGTTCCTTCCCCACAAGAGCATCCCACCCTGTATCACACAGAAAAATCTTAGGAAGTCTAACACCTTGAACTAACAGAGGAGCAAGAAATATTGGGACCCTGAAAGAGAGCACGATACTGCTTTTTCTGCATTTTTATTGTGAATTTCATAAGATTAGAACAAATCCAAAAATGAGGAAGGAAGCATTAAAAAGGAAAAAGTATCTTATGCTGCATGAAAGTTAGGTATGTCCACTGTAATGAATACATGTGAAATGTATAGACTCTGCATTACATGCATATAAGCAGTGGAGGCTGGTGGCTGCAAGGTCACTAGGGCAATGTAGCCAGCTCCAGGTTTTGACCCAGACTTCACACAAAGGTCTAGCACCATGAACAGCTGCTTAAAAGTCCAGACTAAACTGTGGGTAGATAATGGACCCCACTGGCCTAGCAGCCACTAGCCTCTATTGTACACAAGGAAGTGTTATTACTGCCAGGATGCCACGGTTTCAACAAAGACCAGCCAGATTTCTGTGTTTACCCATGTATAGGTGGTGCCTAAATACCACCCTCGCAAAGGCAGAAAGTCAACAGATCCTCAATCTATTGTGTTACTCAGAGTGGACATTTGTCCTTTCATTGTTGAAATATTCAGCTGCCATACCAACACAGAAAATCCATTTACATTAACCTTGTATTGGATTCCAAGAAGCAAGTTGTTAGAAAGCACGTGCATCCATAAATGATAGAGTTTTCTAATATAAAATGTATCTGTATTATAACCTCCTCCCAAAAGCAGCTAGAAGCATCAGCTGCATCACGCTCCCACAGCCCAACCTTTATTGAAGAAATCCTGATAAGACATAGCCTAAAATTCATCTGACACATCTGAAATGGATGCTAATGCTGCATTCCATGATTAGGTGAAATAAGGTAGCCTAATTCACTATTTCATTCTTGCTCCAGATATTGTGCATCATATTTATTCACCAGCAATAAGCATTTCCACAACCACATTGGAGACTGATGTACCTAATCAATCTTAACAGATAGTTCTAAATGTAGTAAAGAACCTGAAGCAGCAAAGCTGCAGGACTGAACCCAGATTCTCATTAATGTTTCCACAGAATGGACTGCCATTCATCCATTTTATAAGCTCAAGTCTGCCATCCAAATGTTTTCTTGCCTCTTTTCAAAGCTGGGTTTCCCAATAAAGTTAATTTAGCATGAAAAAAATTATCAAACTGCAAATGATGTGCAATTGACACACCTATCTCACCAGTGCAACTGGAGGAAGAATCCTGCCTATTTTCATATGTGGGGAACTTTTGGGAAAGTGTCGAAATGTGACAGAATGCGCCATAAAAGGAGGTCTTCTTTGGGACTCTTATGCAATGCAGCACCCCTACAGATACCAGCTCCATCCTTCCTCTACCGAAGTTTTTACATTGACTTTTTATTCCATTTTTTAATCCAAAACCAACACACAGTTTTTCTTTCAGGATGAAATAACTGCAGCCTTCCTGTATCAGTAGGTACTGAAAAGGTAACAGAAAGAGACTGCACTCCATCTGCAATCAGCATTAATAGCTCTAGATATTCCACAATACTAATGGGATTTGAACTTTTAAAAATAAAGCAAGTCATTTTGCTAAGTCACAGTGGTAAATGATAGTTCACAGCCCCTGATTTGAAAAATGAAATATTAAAGATAAGTCATCCTTCTAGCAATCTGGTTACTTTTATTAAATTTAAAGTTATTTAATATTTTTTTAAATGTGCACAGAAAAGCATTGTTTTGGAATGCACTTTGGTGCTTCAGCTGCAAAGCAGTGGTGCTTCACACAAGAACTGCTTTGCTTTGGATTAGATGCAGAGCCCCAGTTCAGTTCTCAGAAGTTTTGAATATCTTCTCAATTACCATAATGAGGAAATCAACACATGGCTGCAACATTTTTATCTGTGCAGCCCAAGGTTGGATGGAGGAATGAAATTTGCAGGCACAGGACTTTTCTGAGTGGCTAAAGCCTGCTGATTTTGAGTCAAAGAGGTACAAGACTTCTGTGCAAGGAAAATTTGTGGTTCTAAAATCTTTGCTATAATTTTTCTGATTTTTTGCAGAATTGAATAAAATGCATTGCAGTTAATAAAACAGCCATAAACGTGTAGAACTAGGTGTCTTAAACTTCTGAAGTCTTTGCCTGGCACTGGCAAAATAATACAAGCAGCAGATCAGTCTCTTGAGGAGCAGATTCTACCACTGCTGTGCCACAATGCAGAGGCCCCCTCTCTTGGAGCTCTCTGCCTAGCTTCCAACAGGTCCCATAAGCAAAATATCTCATAACTTCACAAGTCTCTCCATGTTGCTGCTTCATGGAAAGGCTGCTTGCAAGACTGCACTGAAAACCCTGGAACATCTTTGTTGGGTGACCCTCTTAAAGGCATTGTGACTGGAGAGATAAAATAATTCCCTTTCGGAAGCCGCAACTGATAGGAAGGAAAAGAACAAAACCAAAAAAGCTGATGAAGGGGGGGAAATCCTGAAAGGGACCAGTCACCAGAAAATAAACTCTTTGAAAACACCCTGCTGAACCAAGCTCAAAGCTTTAGGAGCAGCTTTCTTCACTTCAGACCTCACTTCAGAAGAGGCTTTCAGTGAGTGCTGAATACCTCCAAAAAGTGGCCAGCTCCTGAAGCAGATGCCATTTCACCCATAATACTCAAGGGAAACTATTCATTTCATTCAGATTTCACAAAAGTGTAGCTTCATTGAGCTTTCATAAGCTCTTGGGATTGTTGGCTGGGACACAATCCAACGAAGCACTCAGCTGGGGGCAAGTCCCAGTGAATTCAGTGGGGTTTACTTCTGAATACACATGCATAGCATTGCACTGTTGACCAGCAGGATGCAAAGCACTTTAACTGAATCATAAATGTGGCCATTTCTTGGTTAGGACAACTTAACCACAGTAACCCTAACCCATGCATTGGTGACTTTCTGTCTTGACTACTGAAATGTGATCTATGTGTGAAATCCATGTAGAATACCAATCTGTTGTAACAGATAAAAGAAATAAATCACATTGTGCAGCAAAGAAAGCAAATGTTGTTATAAACATGGTGCAATGAACTTGTTTGCATTCCTTTACCTGTTTTGCATCGATGTTCGGGGTTTTCAAAGACTTTGGCTCATTAAAAATAGGAATGCAGGGAAGAATGGAAATACGTGCAGAGGAAACAGTAATGCTTTCCACAAATCTGCCTATATTTTCCAAATGAGGATCTTTTCATTATAGTCACAGTTAGCACAAGTATTTTAATAGGCATTTTCATAATATGATGAATGTTAGCGTCAAACTTGCTATTTCAGTTTCAACACATTCCATTTTGCAGGGTTAGGATTTTGATAAATCTCATATTGAGGATGGGAGAAGCAGTGAATTTCAAGATCACCTAAATTCTCTGGAAATCATGTCAAACCTCATTTTTGCTCGCTCTTTCCATTTTCAAATTGGGTTCATTCAAACAGGGAAAGTATGCCTTTCAAATGGAAAAGCTGCCTGTCTGCGCACATGTTTTCAAAAGTGTTTACTTCCCCCCATGACTAAAGTGTGAATGTGCATTTTTAAGAGAGCATTCCAATGTGCACACTACTTTCTAAATATACAGTTTTCAAATGTGATTGGAAATTCAGGGATTTGCAAACATTTTCTGCAAAAAAAAAAAAAGCAGTCCTGCTTGCAGCGGAGCTTGCAAATGAGAGATACAGTATTTGCACAATTTGCAAAGGAAGCAAAATTATCATAGATCCCTAACTATAGGATGAAATATGCGTATATGTGATTAACTGCTTACATCACTCCAGGAGTATGAAACACATTTTGTGGTGTGACATAGCAAGATGGCATTTTTATGGGCCCTTAAACCTAGGAATCTAATATGTTATACTTTAAAAAGCATAAGGATGAAACATGCATGTTCTATAATATCCAAATCTTTTCTTAAAGTGAGCTGCCATGAAAATATTAATTCACCAGTTCTGCTCCATGGATCAGAAATAGAATCAGGGTGCAACCCTATAGGAAGTGCCCCTGATGCTTAGAAGACCCTGAACTCAGAGGCTTACAAGCACCCAGTAGAAAACAGGATGCCCACCTGCACCTCCTGTTCTGCACTGCCACCAGCCAGTTGCTTTCATGGTGCTTCAAAGTGGGGCGGGGGGATGGGGCCTCACAGGTCATCATTCCCTGGAGCTGCACTCTTCTCCCCTCAGGAACTTCCCGTTTCCCTGCTCCCTGAGGCTGATTTCCTGCCTCAGAGATGCGGCTGGCACCCTGCTTCCAGACTGGCTGCAAGAGGGAAGGGGTGGGTGAGTGTGCATTCCCAGCTGCAAGATCAGAGCATGGTGTCCAACCTCAGATCTGAGAATCTGCATTTCTATTCCCTGCCCCTTGAAATGGTGTTTAGCGGCTACAGGAATGCTCTCTTAGAAACAGAAATCTTCCAGCAGATTTCACAGTAGTGGCCAATTAAAGACTTCAACAGAAGTCAGTCAGCTATACTGCCCAGTCAAGAATGTTGTTTCCTTTCCACAGGTGCAAGTGAGCCATCAAACCTGAATTAATAGTTGGAAAACTTTTACTGTAAGTCTGAATCCAGAACAGTAGCTATATTTCCACATTTTCTCTACACCAAAGAAAATATTAATAAAAGAGCTATTTTGAATGTTAAAATCTTGCCCCATGTACATGATTCTATGCTTGTAGGGTATGCACATGGATGTGTGGAACTTAGATAGCACTCAATATATAGAAAACTCTTTAAATCACTAGTTAAATATTGCCTCATCCTTTTTATAGGGAAACTGCCTTTACGAAAAATGTCCCCACTGGTTGATCATGTTGCACGTTTCACAGAATTTAAGGTCAGAAGAAACCATTAGAATGATCTAATCTCACCTGCTGCATAAAACAGGCTGGAGAGTCTCTGCAAAAATTTGCACAGGTTTGACAGGATTAAAGGGCACGCTTTATACTTCCTTGCTTTGCAGTAATTGTAGGCCAGCAATTTAAAAAAAAAAAAAATTGCCCAGGTACCTTCTTTATTCCACAGACAAAAATCAGACCCTATGAGGTGTAGACAATTTGCAAAGACTTAAAATTAACATTAAATGTCCTTCCATAAACTCTATTAAAATTATGGATTCATAGAAAGTGAAAAAATATAAAATCATGTGTCAGATATGAAATGAATAAGAATACCCTTTCTTCTTTTGAGGTGATTAATTTTAAAAGTCCCCAAGACAGCCAGTGCTATTCTTTGCCATCAGAAAAATCAAAAGGGAGACAGTGAGGGGGGGAGAGAGAAAACCACGTGGGGTCTTTTAGCTTACAGCTATGAGACAGTTCTGCACTCTCTCCTAATAACCTTGACCTGCTTTTCCTGGCTCAGCAGTAGCAGCTGTGTCACATCGGCTTAGCATCTGTTTATCAATCTAGCAGTGCAATCCTGATTCTCTTCTCTTTAGTGCCCAAGATATTAAAATGACCGAATGAATGCAACAGAGTTCATGAGACTGAAGTACATCTGTTAAACTAAAATGGGAGGGGGGCAGTAAAAAGTGTAGAGGTTTACAGAGATGCCATTTATGCTTGGTGGGTTTTTATCAGATAATTAATGCTTGTAGTGGGGGGATATATTTTTGCTGGGTCAGACTTTGTTTTAAACAAGAAGTGCTTGGAGCCTAGCCATACAGCTCCTAAATCCTCAAGCTACAGGAAAGCACATTGGCAATGCAGAAATCTTTTATAGATTGCAGGTGCTTTCTCCCTCAGCATCTTTCATCAGATACTTTCAAACATGTTTCTGCCTCAAGTAAAGGAGGAGCATTAGAAGACAGAGAAGGGATTCTGGAGTCAGCATTCATCGGTGCAAAACGGCAGGGGATGAAGCAAGCCTGGAAGGTAGGGAGGGCTCTCTTCCCAACAGAAGCCCTTTTCCAGGTTTCACAATTACTGCTTGTTCAGTGATACAGCTTAGTCTGAACTATTGTTTCGCTGCTAATGCTACCCGACAGAAACTGGTTGGATTTGAAGAATAATAGACAACTCCTATATAGGAGCATATGGATTTTGTCGATTCCGTCATATCTGCTTCATGGATGAACAGTGAGAAACACATATTTTGGGTTGGTGCTTTTTCTTCTGCATATTTTGTATAATATGACTATATTTGCATACAATTCCATAAAGTTAAAAAAGCCTGCAAGTCCACAGAATCTAGGCAACCTGGGAAAAGCCTGTCCACTGCAGGACCTGCAGGTCAGATTGCAGGCATCTAAACTCATTTGAACCAGCCAGGAATTTCTCTGACATCCCTGCTCGCATATGGACCAAGCCACTGCGCTGGTATCCTTATAGACCTTTCTGCACCAGCTCAGAGGAAACATGACGATTCATCTTTCATTAGATCACAACAGTCTGGTAACCGGAAACTTCATTTTAAGGGCAGAATCCTAGGCTGCTCTTTTAATGAGACTGCCCCCCAAAGCAAGAACTTCAAACTAAATTTTCCTTCCTTTCCCTATAACATTTAAGAACACTTATTCATATGGTTTCACCAAATTTACCCAGCCATGCTAGCAGTAGCCAATGAGGAAGAATGCAGCTGGGGAAACATAAAGTAGTATCTAAGGTTTGTGAGAAGAGTGGGAGAACTTGGCATGGAGCTGCTAATTTAGCTAGACTACATCAAGTGTCATTTACACACAGAGCAAGCTTGCATGTCACAATAAGCCACCCTGAAAATAAGCTATGATGGACTGGTTGTTCACTGGTCAGCCCATGTTACTCCTGACACTCAGTCAGGAGTTCTGCACCTTGTGGCCTATGAACTTGGCCCTTCTGCATCCTACAGGCCCTTGCAAGACAGCTTCTGCAGTCTTCTTTGCTAATAAGCAGAACTTCACTCATTAATCAATTAGGGAAGTTTTTGTAGATTTTTTTCCTCCCACCTTCAGGGAAATTTGCACAAATTGCATTTTTTTCTTTTCTTTGTAAGCTTTGGAGAAATTTCCACAAATTTGCAAAAGTACAATTATTACTGTGCCTAAATATAAGCTGCTGTGCTTCAAAAAATTCAGTAACCTATGCCCCTCCCACACAATTTGAATTAAAGAAATTAGTTTTTTTTAAATAAATTTACACTAATTTCCCCAAAGGAGAAAACAAATAAGATTAAAGTTGCACAAGTCCTCTTGAAGGTAAAAAGCAGTTACATTTGTACAAATTTCCCTGACGGTATAGGGGAAAATAACATTAAATACGTACAAGTACCCTAACGTAGGGAAAGAAAAATTTCAATTTTATCTAACTCTCAAAGATGAAGAAGGAAAAGGGGTATTGCTGTCTATGGAGACAACACCATGAGGAATAAATTGAGTCCCTTTATTTCAAGGCATAATAGAGCCAGGACATTGTTAGCAAGTTTGTGAAAAGCATCCAGGATTTTTGTTTTGCTTTTTGCTTGTTGTTTCTTTTTGCTTCCCTTTCCAGGCAACTCAACTGTCCTTTCTAACACGCCATGCACAAACCATTATGCCAGGCTCACAGATCAAGACAAGCCACCTCGAGCCACCCAAAACCAATCTGTGGATTCTTGGGGTGGGGGGATTTACGCATGGTTAAAAATCATATTGAGGGAACCACACCTGGTTTGGATATCACAAGCCACCTTGAAACAAACAAGGTGACGATCAACTGTGGGGTATTGCGTTGTGGGAGCCAGGTGATAAGATTCCTATAAAAGTTCCTGCTGCCAATCAGGCCTTCTCTCTGAGTGAGCACACAGGCATTGGTTATCTATCTGTGGTAGATAATCTCCCAACTGTAAGTCACTTCCATGGAAGGTGACCCTTCTGAGGTTCTACTCAGGCGTCCCCTGCAGCACTCTCAGTCCAGCCCTGCACTGGCCATCCTTTCTGCAGCAGGTCCACATACAGCAAACAGCAGCAAAAAAACCTCACTCAGAGGTACTGGTCATCAAGCAATTCTTATTTTTATAGTTGTTTGAATCTTAGTGATTGCTGTAGACACTGTTAATTGCATTTGGCCTCTTCCCGTACACCAGTGGAAAGATGGCGTGTATTTTAATACCGCTTTAACACTTTGAAGTGTTACTTATTTGGTCTGATGCTTTTATGCCCTAACTGGATTTTTTTTTTTTTTTTTTAAGTTTCGATGCTGGTTTTATTCCTTTACATGTCACTTTGGGAGTTTATAAGTACATTAAACAAATGAACAAAAAATCTGAGAAAACTTCACCCATGAAATATAATCTAGTGTCAGGTAACCCATGTCCTACAATTTGCACTCTTCCTTATTCTTGACTTACTTCTATAAGGTTTTGAAAAGAAGTATCTAGAAATGAATACTTGGAGCAAAGCAGTAAAGTATACAGTGGTACTGTTCCAGGTTAGGCTCTCATTTCTAAACACATTACATGAAACTAAGTCCTACCGGTTTCAGGAACACTTCTTTCCAGGTGAGACTAAACCCCAGACCCATTATGTGAGGTCCAATTTAAGCATGCTGGTGCCTGGGTAAAAGAAGCTAAGCTGTGGCGCTACCTGTGGCTCACAACAGAGCCCCTTTCAGATGAAGGATCCATGTTTGGCATACACATGGATTGCATCTGCTTGCCATGCCATTGGCCTGTGTGCTTTCAGCTAAACCACTCAACAGAGCATGCAATGCATGGAATGTTTTCAGAGAGGTTTGGCTGAATTCACAGAGGTCAAGACATAGTCTAGCTAGCAGGTGCCATTCTGCTCTCCTCTCCTCCTGTCCATACACTACAGATTTGTCATCTGAAGGTGACCATCCAAAACTAGGGGCGACCACACTCAAGCTGTCTCTTTGGTGTGCTAGTTCACAGCACAGAGAGAGCTTTTCATATGGAAGGCTTCCCAAAATATCACACGCACATCATTTGAAATCTTACCTGGGATAGCCCAGCAACTTGTCATAGCCACTTGTCTGTACTTCTTATATAAAGGATCTACTCCTCAAGTCTCCAAAAATGGGATTTCACGCTGAATACGGGCTCAATGGCAGAAACCAGGGGGCCTAAGGATATGCAAGTAATCTGTAGGCAAGGCAGAACAAGCAGCGGTGCTTATCCAGAATGCCTAGTCAGCCTCGGAAGGCTTAGTCTGGCCACATGTGATCAATATTGGCTATTTCTATCATTTCCAAGAGCATTAGTAATGTAAAAGCAATTCTCCCCATTTGGCTGTAGGTGCATTAAGGAGAGAAGGAGGTATCTCTAGAAGGGTAGCCATTACTCAGTAGTCTGCATGCAACCCCACTCTCCTACCTGTGCTCTTGTATTTCCTCTAATGGTGTGTTTATCCCTCTGAGACTAGAGTCAGCTAGGAGAATATTTATGTGGCAGTAAAAAACATTAACAGGAGGCTGCCTAGACCTAATAGTCTCCGGTATTTCAACACATCTCTGCTTGCCATGTGTCATGTTGAATTACACCATGTCCTGCCTGTGACAGCAGCCTATAATATGACCCATGCAGCAAAGTCTGAAATGTAATTCAACAAGAGGACACCTCAGAATGAAGAGGTACCTTTTGCCTTTGAGGAAGAGTGCTAAAGCTTGATTTACAGGATTAACATATTCATAAATAAGAGCATATGGTTGTGTGGTTGGATACGGGAGACCCTGGTTAGCCATGGAGCTGACTAAGTGACTTTGAGCCAAGCACTGCTTTGCAGGCTTCACGGGCCTGTTGTGAGGATAGCATTTATTTATTTATTTATTTATTTATTTAAATATTTATATGCCGCCCCTTGCAGCAGCCTCGGGGCGGCTCACAATACCGAAACAAAAATAATACTAAAAACATATACAATCTTTAAAAATATTAAAAAAAAAAAAAAAAAAGCATGGGAAAGAGAAGAATCTGGTACACCACCTTGGGCTGCTTGGAGGAAATGTGGGGCATACCTGTAACTGATACATAAATTCCTTTTCCCAAGCTTCCCCAGGAAGCATGGAAAGATAAGCTGGATGAAAAGGCAAAAAATAAAGACCAGAAATTTAAAATCTTTTAAAATTGTCCAATGCAGAGGTAACAAAAATGGTTTTAGAGTAAGCGAGAGTGACAGGGTTCAAATGACATGCTCATGCTCTTCACAAGCAAGCCATTAAACACACAGGTGGTAGGTTATACACCCAACCCCAGCCCTGGGTTTACTGTGTCATGTGAACCTGTAAAGTTTGGGTTATGCTAAAATTGAACAACCTTGTACTATGATAAAGCAGGCTATGGGTTGTGGAAGAGTTGCTTAACAATAACATAAAAAGTAAAGGACCAGGATACCTAAAGGAACGTCTTTTTCCCTACATGCCCTCCCACCCCTTAAGATCTGCAGCAGAGGCCCTGCTCCAGAAACCCTCCCTGAAGTTGATCAGAATACCCAGAGGAGGGCTTTCTCTGTGGTGGCACCCCAGCTATGGAATGCGCTCCCTAGAGAGGTCCACCTGGCACCATCATTGTCTGCTTTTTGGCACCAGGTCAAGACCTTTTTATTCACCTGATATTTTAATGTTTAATAGATTTTAATTATTTTTATTTCAGTCATGGGTTCTTTAGTTTATTACTGTTTGGGATATTTATGATATTGTTGTATTGTATTGTTGTATTTATTGATTCTGTTGTGAGCCATCCAGAGATGCAGAGTGATTGAATGGAATAGAAATATCTCATAATCATCATCATTATCATCATCACCCCACACACACACACACATACACACACACACTCTGACTGTCATCAGAGCAACATAGAACAACTATAAAAACCAAGTAGTTGCCAGAATCTAAATTCCTTGACTTGCAATGCTTGACTCCCATCCATAGGTTCTATAGTCTGTTGATATCAGAGGAAGATTTCAGCATGTGCTTGGTTTATGTGCAGTGACTACATACCCCTTTAGCTTGCATTTTACTTTGACACCTAATATTGATTCACTTCTTATTAATATGCTATAGAATATTCTTGGTTCTTTAACCATGAACACTCATTAATTGATCCAGCCTGATAATTTAATTAATCCCACATGCAGAGATAGTAAATAGAAGCATACAAGAAGTTTTTAATAAACTGCAGGAAGTCAACTGCAGAGTAATTGTTTTAATTTTTAGTGGCAGAATTTTACTTCTATGTAAAGTAAACATTTGTGTAGAGAGCATTCTGCTACTAGTCAATTCCTAGACTCCCAAGGGCATTATCTAGCCAACGTTAAACAGTCTGGAATACAATCCTATAAACTGTTTACTCAGAAGAAGTTCCAGTGTTCTCAGTGGGACTTACTCGCAAACCATATTGGATGGCAGTCTTACAATCCTCTTTAATTAAATGGTGTGGGAGTTCAATGCATACTTAACTTCCATGCTGAAATCAATCAGACAAAGCTTTAGCTTTTCACAATGACAGAGAAAATAGGAGGCTAACACTGCAATCCTATACATGAAGTAAAGTCCATTTAGTTCAGTGGCACTTTCTCCCAAGTAGCTGTATATAGCCTAATCTCATCTGAAACAAATTAATAGTCCTATTTCTAGCCTTTTTGTCTGTTTCTCAAGAATGACATGCTGCTCTTTCACCTAGGAGAGATTTTATTTTGCTACCAGAAAAGGTAACTTTTCACTCTCAAGCAATTTGAGAAGAACTGATCATTCTGGCCATTTCTAAAGCCAATTCCTATTCAACAGAAAACACCCTGTCTCACACAGGCTGCCTGGCACTGACAGAGAGGAACGAGTGCTGTGAAATTGCCTAGTACAATGACTTTCCTGTACAATCTTGCAATGAAAATTCACAACGATGGCCACTACTCAGCACAGAGTTAGGCTGCATATACTATAACAATGTACCTGGAAGTAAGCCCTGCTGAACACAGTGGTACATATTTCTGAGTAGATGTGTATAAGATTGCATTGTGCAGTGAAGGATAGCCATAGGGCTTTGACTATACTAAAACATTTGCTCCCAATCTATCAGGGAAGATCTGTGTTTAGAAGTAATATACCATGTGCCTTCAGCCTGCTCGGCGGCAGCAACAACCCCAATTTTTAAAGGAACCAGACTCATTATTTTGAAATCTGCACGTGATGATGGACCACATATAGGACCTTTGCCACTCCCTCCCGAAGGAGGTCTGCCAGGCTCTCAGTCCCACCTTGTAGAAAATGTATTTAAGACATTTCTGTTCAGGAGAGGTAATCAAGATAGGCTTTATTACACTGCATATTGGACTGGATTCATGGCTTTAGAATCCATTGTTTTAGAATTGTTTTATTCTATTTGTACTGTGGCAATATTGAATTCTGTAAGCTTCTTTGTGAACTTGATCGGGCTGGTGAACTCTGAAACAAGTAATGAATTCCCATTAACAAAGCTGGATGCAGCTTTTGCTAGAGCCTGAGATGCGCACCCCGAGGTGGAATCGCTAGTTGATTCTGTGCATGGCTTGGCGCCCACGAGTGTAGCTGGGTCAGGGCTCGGTGGCTTGCATCCAGAGAGCTGCTAGCACCGCATGCCATTCTTGAGGGTTCCCTCCTACCCTCAGGAACAGCATTTTGGCAGGTGCAAAGGAATACCATAGAAAGCAGGGCAGGAGAATCCCTGTGAACAAGCAGGACTCCCCTTGCAGTTCTTTGGATGCGAGCCAATGTGTCAATTTGGGCATGTGCCAAGCAACTGCCCATACTACGGAGATTAGCACACAGCTTATTTCAAAGTCAGTAGCAACACATGGTCCAAGATCTATATATTCCCATTTCAAGAGAGTTTTTAAAATGTTTTGTTTTTGTCATTTTCCTGCCTCCCTCTGCACATCAGCCAAATGCTTTAAAACTGCTCTTGCATCAGGCTAGGTTTAAAACTGCTCTTGCAATGTTGTAATTAAGATGTAAAATCTTCATTAGTAACACATCTTCACTCACATTATAGATTCTTTCTTTGGATTTGTATTTCACTGGACAACATTCTTTGGGTCCCTTTAAGTGCTACAATTCTTGAATTACATATTTTAAAAGTTGAGTAATTAATTAAAAAGTCATTCTCTTATTAGGATGGGAGTTTTTTAAGCACCCTGGGTGATCCAGCCGGCTGGTATACGATTCATCAGGCAATCTGCTGTGTAGCTCACCCAAATACAAACAAATCAATCGGAAAAATGGGGGTTACTGGACTGGCACAGATTCTTGTGCAGGGAACAATCAGCACTCCATTCGCAGAAGCCTGGTCAATACAGACTACTATCATTAGTATAAGTAGGCAAATACCCATATATGTAAAAACAAGATCTTCTCCATGCCTGTTGTTTGTTGTTATGTGCCATCAAGGTGTCTCCAACTTATGGTGACCCCAAGTATGAAAGCCCTCCAAAATGTCCTGTCCATGACAACCTGCTCAGCTCTTGCAAACACTCCATGCTTCCTATGAAATTAATATACCAGCAAAACTCAGAGTGGAAAGATAATGTCTCAGTCCAAAGTATTATACCAAAAGTAGCACTCTGAAAGCAAGACAAAAACAAAACAAAAACCTCCAGCACCCCCTCCAGAAATCTTTTAAAACTACCCTATAAAGTGCAAAAAAAGTGTAGCATCCAGATTGCAAGATAGAATTGCACCACTCCGTTTTGCTTTTGTCAGACCGTGCCTGGAGCCAAGTAGTATGTCAAGTGCTGGGCACTGCATTTTGAGATGCATATGGACAAAGTATCCAGCAGAGGTTGGTGAATATGGTAAGGGGCCTGGAGACCAAGTCCTGTGAGAAAAGTCTGGAGGAGTTGGGTATGTCTGGCATAGAAAAGAGGTGATCCAGAGGCAAAATGATACCCACCTTCAGAGGGTCTGCATGTAGATTGTGGAGCAAACTTTGCTTTCTGTTGATCCAGAGAGTAGCATCTGAATGAATGGGTTCAAATTATTGAAAAAAGAATTTAGACAAAATATTAGGAAGAACATCCTGATGGTACAAGCCGCTTGACACTGGAACAGAGGACCTCTGAGAGTGGTCAGATTTCCCTTCAATAGTGGCTTTGGATTGTCATGTTGAATAGGACTCCCTGCAGTAGCAGGGAGTTGGACTAGGAAGACCCTTGAGGTTCCTCACAGCTGTGCAGTTCTATAATTCTACACCACCATACCAAAATCTGCCATAAGTAAAACAGAATGCTATTGGAACGAATAGGATGTTTGCATTGCCTCACAGCAGGTATGAAGGTCAACAACTGGCCAACTAGAATGAGTCATGAGATGCCTATGGTACTGCACCTTCATGGGAAGTGGTGGATCTGTTAAAGATGGGCATTCTAGGTTGTGACCTGGAAACTCTAGAAGAAAACTTGTTCAAGGATTGTTCAAGGATAGGCTAGACACACACATGTCGTGAGCGGAGCCGGCTGGAGCCGGGAGTTAGGCTAGATGGCCTGGGAGGCCCCTTCTGACTTGCTCTGTTTCTGAAACTCTGGGAAATTTTGATTCCAATCAATAATAAGTATCAATCAATAATTGATTCCAATTATTTTCAGTTAGTCTAATAATTCCTGAAGCAAGAGGCACAGGCAACAAATAACCTGCATGGGTGGAAGGAGCAGCCACAGGAAAGAGAAAGGGGTAACTCAAAAGCTGTTACTCATTCTGCCCATCAAGGCAGCTTCTTCAGCAACAGCATGAACTGGCTGCCTATTTGGGATGCCTGAGACAGACTGCTCGGTCGCTGCTGCTGCCCCCCTTTGCCTATCGCTCCGTTGGAATCCTTTCGGCGACCTTTCTGTGGAGACCTTTGTGAGCTATGTTAACAGGATTACATCATAATTATAATACTTGGTTGTTGAAATGGTGCCATCAGAACAAAAAGACACACCAGGTGATGCTCCTTGACAGCATCCCTCCGGTACGGCTGCTTCAGACTTCCAACGGCTGCATTTTACAGTTGTTAACAAGCCAGGCTCAGAGCTACACACATGCTTAGAATGCCGCTGAGACTTGGGGGAGTGCTGTAGAGACCCAGGTTCAATCCCTGGCATCTCCAGGTAGGGTTGGAGAATGACTGCTTGTCAGTGCTACTGAGCTAGATGGATCAGTGGTACAAGACAGCTTCCCATGAAATTGCTTGTTTCTGCTAATTTGCATGTCTCTTCATTTATCGCAAAATCTCTTCAGTGATAAGCTGCACTTCTGTGTGGCTCGGTTTCCAGGTAAACCCTCTCCATGCAAGATTAAATATGGCAGAACAATAAAGTTTGAATAATGTGGTACAAAACCCAGCAATACCCATCAAAATAATCGGCACAATTTATTTGGCTTTCTGGAAATCAATCTCAGGTAAATAAAATTACGTTTGCACCAAAGACAGTGAATTTAGCACTAGGGGAGCCTTCTGAGCCTTTCCACTTGTGCCACAGCTGAAAAGTATGTCCACTCACCATCCTAACATCAGAGAGAAGATAAATTCCAGGAGAAGGAAGAACCTCTGACAAAATGCCTTTCTAGTCAGGAAAGTTTGTGTAGGAGAATTTACATCTCCCAGGTCCCTACCCATTGAAGAGCTCCAAAGGTAAAGATGAAAACTGAACTGTGCTGAGGAATGGATTAACAGCCAGTATAGTCATCCTTTTGTTGCTTTGTGAATTGAAATTTGCAAGGGTTAAAAATGAGCAAAATACTAATCGAGATAAATTCCATGCTGAGTTCAATGAGAAGACTTAGTTTGACTCTTATTCTACATGATCAACCTAATCTTTTGATTTATTATGATCTTTGACACATCATCTTTTTTACAATGTATGTTAGGAAAATATGCACATTTTCTCCTATATAGTAGAGTCCAGGGTCTTTTAATTGCTGCACTTTTACAGTGAGATCACATTTTCTGAACCATCAAAGCACATTGTTTGTTTGCCTGGGAAAAGGAATACATATTTGTAGGGTATATCTGTTTAAATGCTTAATTCATCTTCCCAAGGAACACTGAGAGGAGCAGAGGTCTGAACATTGGCTCACCAACATCAACACCCAGAAATGGAGAAAGAAACAACAGTTAAACTTAAATTCAAATTTGTTCTGCAGCTATTCTCCCATATTTCTTATTTATTTATTGCATTTATATACCACCCCAATAGCCCAGAGGGCTCTCTGAGTGGTTTACAAACATTAAAACCCCAAATACAATATCTAATCCTCAACAAATAGATTGGCTACACCACGGCTGAGTATAAAATAACATGGTAAAAATGAATTAAACAAATAAATATACAATTAAAATTAATTAACTTTAAAATATCGGGTGAATAAAAAGGTCTTGACCTGGCGCCAAAAAGCAGACAATGACGGTGCCAGGCAGACCTCTCCAGGGAGCGCATTCCATAGTCGGGATGCCACTGCAGAGAAAGCTCTCCTCCGAGTACTCTGTCTCCTAACCTCTTTCAAAGAGGGTTCCCGGAGGAAGGCCTCTGCTGCTGATCTTAGGGGGCGGGAGGGCATATAGGGAAAAAGGTGTTCCTTTAGGTATCCTGGTCCCAAGCTGTTTAGGGCTTTATAGGTAATAACCAGCACCTTGAATTGAGCCCGGACTTCAATGGGAAGCCAATGGAACTGATAGAGGACTGGAGTTATGTGAGAAATAGCCCAGTCCCCAACAGCATCCTGGCAGCTCTGTTTTGCACCATCTCAAGTATCCGGACCATCTTCAAGGGCAGCCCCATGTAGACCATGTTACAGTAGTCCAAACGGGAGGTAACCAGTGCATGTGTCACTGTTGCCAGGCAGTTCTCCTCCAGGTAAGGATGCAGCTGAAGGATCAGCCAGAGCTGAAGGAAAATGCTCCTCACCCCCGCCGTCACCTGAGCTTCCAGGGACAGTTCTGGGTCGAGGAGCACTCCCAAGCTGTGGACCCTGTCCTTTAGAGGGAGTGCAACCCCATCCAGGTCACAGACCAGGTCATTACCCAGAAACTCAAATCACCCACCAACAGGACCTCCATCTTGTCTGGATTGAGCTTCAGTTTATTGGCCCTCATCCAGCCCATTACCTCTGCCAGGCACCGGTTCAGGACAGCCACTGCCTCACCTGGATCGGTAGAGAACGAGAGGTAGAGCTGGGTGTCATCAGCATACCGATGACTCTGCAGCCCATACCTCCTGATGACCTCTCCCAGCAGCTTCATGTGGATGTTAAATAGCAAGGGGGACAAAATGGAGCCAATTTTGAGTTGTCATGGCACAGAGCCAAAGTCCCCCAGCACCACCTTCTGGAATCGGCTGGGAAGGTAGGAGTGGAAGCACTGTGAAGCAGTGCCTCCTACTCCCAATCCCAACAGCCTATTCAGAAGGATACCATGGTTGATGGTATCGAAAGCCGCTGGGAGGTCCAGGAGAACCAACAGGGATGCACTCCCCCATCCCTCTCCCTGTACAGGTCATCATACAAGGCGACCAAGACAGATTTAGTATCGTAACCAGGTCTGAAACCAGACTGAAATGAGTCCAGATAATCAGTTTCATCCAAGAGTGCCTGGAGTTGTCCCGCCACCACCCACTCCAACACCTTGCCCAGAAACGGGATGTTGGCCACCGGTCTATAATTAGTGGCCATCTCTGGATCCAAGGTTGCCTTCTTTAGGACAAGCCTGATCACTGCCACCTTTAAAGAAGCAGGGACCCGGCCCTCCCTCAGTGAGGTGTTAATAACCTCCTGGATCCAGAAACTAATCCCGTGTTTGGCTTTGGTAAGTAACCATGAAGGGCAAGGGTCAAGTAAGCAGGTGGTTGGACGTACTTGTCCAAGCACTTGTTCATATCATCAGGCCTCATTAACTGAAATTCATCCAATAAAGCTGGACCAGACAGAGTTCTGGGTACCTCCCCTATAGGAACTGTATCAACTGTGAAGTCCAACTCATGACGAATCTGAGCAATTTTCTCCTTAAAGTGCCAGGTGAAGTCGTCACAGCGAGCAATCGATGGTGGCACAGGATCTTTTTTAGGACCTGGATGTATTAGCCCATGTACCACTTGGAAAAGCTCCACTGCACAGCACTGTGAGGAGGCAATGGAAGTGCAGAAGAATTTCTTCTTCTCCGCCCTCACCGCCACAGCATAAGCTCGATAGTGAGCACGTAAGCGTGTTCCTATAAGGCACTCATCACCAAATCCAGAATTAGGTTTTAGAGGCCCTAGTCAAAATCACCATTGCCCTTCTATTACATGCAGTGTGTGTGTTTATATATTATATACATGAGTTGCTTCAGTTTACACTCTATTTTTAAAAACGAGATTTGGTTATTAAAGTAAAAGCAATGAAAGGAGAGCCTGCCCTAGAAAAGTACCCCCATGTTTGCAGAAGGAAAGCCCATTCTGTCTCTCTGGTATGCTCTTTCACGTTGTAGACCACCTTTTAAAGGTTTGGTTCATTTGATCTTTTGATAATTTATTATTAGAAGTTAATACAGTAACCACCATACAAATGTTCTCCTTCCTTGAAGTTCACATCCTCACGGGAAAATGAATTGACTCCTTGCAGTACAATCGGGAAGGAAAAGAAAAGAGAAAGTAATAGCCTGAGATTCATGCTGCTGCCTACAAACCTGCTTGTCTCAAGTTAGGTGTTTTAGAGTAATATGAACTTAAAGAAAAAGAAATTCACCTGATGAGCAAGCTCCCTTCTCATTTATAAAGAAAATCCCTCAATTTGTGTTTCCTTTACTTTTTTTTGATTCAGCGCTTAATTAAAGCCAATGGAGGATAACAATTTGAGCAATGGTGTTTAAATTATGCTCCAGGCAGCCCTTCACTTTTTTCAAAAGAAAATATAGGGCCCCTTTCCTAAATCAATCAATCTCTCTCTCTCTCTCTCTCTCTCTCTCTCTCTCTCTCTCTCTCTCTCTCTCTCTCTCTCTCTCTCTCTCTCTCTCTCTCTCGGGAGTTCTCCCTGATCATGTCCACTGGTACTACAAATATAATACAGGTGTGGCCAATCCATTTACTTGTTCAGCAGTGTGGTCTAAAGATGCAACCTCCAGATCACAACACTAATAATGAGCCAACTGGTATTCAGGCTGTGAAGGAGAGCAAACGGCAAGTTTTTGCTAAGCCCAAACTACATATGACACTGGCTGTTGCTGTTGGGTGCTGTCAAGTCATTTCAGATTATGGCGACCATATGAATGAAAACCCTCCACAATTGCCTGTTCATGACAGCCCTGCTCAGCTCTTCCAAGTCTGAGGCTGTGGCTTCCATTACGTCCATCTCATATTTGGTCTTCCCGTTTGCCTTCTGCCTTTGACTTTCCCTAACATGATTATCTTCTCCAGAGAGTCCACCTTTCTCATTATGTGTCTGAAGTATGACAGCCTCAATGTGGGCTTGATTGGTTTGTCTTTCTGTCAGTCCAAGGAATTTGCAAAGCTCTCCTCCAGCACCATGTTCTGAATCATTCATTTTCTTCCTATCAGCTTTCTTCACTGTCCAGCTTTCATACACATACATTGTGACTGGAAATACAATCTTGAGCTTGGCCTCTAGTAACATTTACTCAATTGTTTTCTCTAGTTCCTTCATTGCTGCCCTTCCAAGTCTCAGTCTTCATGTCTCTTGGCTGCAGTCTCCCTTTAAATTGATGACTGAATAGAGGTATGTGAAATTTCTTCATTGCCAAACAGTAAATTTCTGTAATTCTTCTGAGGACATGATTTTTGTTCTCTTAATATTCAGCTGCAGTCCTGCTTTTTCACTGTCTTCTGTCACTTTTATCAGGTATTGTTTCAAGTCAATGCTGCTTTCTGCCTTTAGTCTGGTGTCATTTGCATATCTTAAATTAATGATGTTTCTTCTGCCAATTTTCCCTCCTTTCTCTGATTCTAATCCAGCTTTCCTCATTATATGTTCTGCATACAGATTGAACAGATAGAGAGATAAAATACATGTTTGTCTGACACCTCTTCCTTGGAGAAACCATCCTCTTTCTCCATATTCTGTCTTAACTGTAGCTTCTTGTCCATGATACAGGTGACACATCAAAAGAATCAAATGCTGAGGCACACCCATTTCTTTTAGGGCCGTCCATAGCTCATTGCGATGTATATAGTCAAAGGTTTATGATACAATATCATCTTGAATGGCTTTTTTGGAATCCAGCTTGGATGTCTGGCATTTCTCACTCCATGTGTTCTTTGTTGCAACACTTTGAGCATTACTTTGCTTGCATGGGAGATTAGTGCAATGGTCCTATGGTTGCTGCACTCTATTACATCTCCTTTCTTGAGCACCGGAATATATATTTAATGTTTCCAGTCTGTGGATCATTGGTTTTTTTTCCCATGTTGTTGTTAGGATTTGGACTGATTCATTTTCTGCAGCTTCAAATAGTTCTATTGGTGTCCTATTTACTCAGGTGCTTTATTCTTTGCAAGAGCTTTCAGAGCAGCTTTCATTTTACTTTCTAAGATTGCAGGCTCTACTTCACAAGATTCCACTTCAAAGAGGACTGCCATACTTTCAAGTCTTTTGTATATTTCTTCTGTATATTCTTTCTACCTCCTTTTTATTTTCTCCTGGGCAGATAATATGTCTCCCTGTTTGTCTTTTAGCATTTCTAGTCTAGATTTGAATTTCCTTTAGATTTCTTGGATCTTCTGGAAGAGGTCTCTTGCTTTTCCTGTTTTGTTGCTCTCTTCTATTTCTTTGCACTGTAGCATTGTAGCAGGTTTTTTTCCCCCCCTCTATGTGATAGTTGCTGAAAAGTTGCATGCAGCTTTCTGATCCTTTTGCTGCTCACCTATAGAATCATAGAACAGTAGAATTGGAAGGAACCAGAAGGCCACTGGGTATAACCCGAAAATAAATTATACCAGCCCATACAGACAACAGTCCAGATGCTTTTTGAATGTCTCCAGCACACGAGAGCCCACAACTTCCCCAGATAATAGGTTCCATTGCTGTACTGCTCTGCCTGTGAGGAAATTCTTCCTGGTGTCTAGTCTCAGTCTGGTTTCTTTTAACCTAAGTTCATTATTCCGTGTCCTGCACTCTGAAATGAACAAGAAAAGATCTTGTCCTTCCTTTTTGTGCCAGCCTTTGAGGTACTTGTAGACTGCTATCATATCACCCCTCAGTCTTCTCTTCCTGAGGCTGAACATGACTAGTTCTGTCAATCCTTCCTGATAGGGCTTTGCCTCCAGTCCTTGAATCATCCTGGTTGCCCTCCTCTGAACCCTTTCTAGCTTTTCTGCATCTTTTCTTAAACTTAGATGCCCAGAACTGGACACAGTGCTCCAGGTGAGGTCTGACTAGTGCTGAATGGCACTACTATGCTACGTGTTTTAGAAGTGATGCTTCTGTTAATGCAACACAAATTAGCATTTACCCTTTTTGCAGCTACATCACATGGTTGGCTCATACTTAGCTTGTGATCTACAATAACCCCAAGATCTTTCTCATTTGCAGGATCGCTGAGCCACGTGTTTGCATCTTGTAGTGGTATATTTGGTTTCTTGTTCTGTCTTCTGGGGTATTTTCTATTCCAGCTTGCTCTGTGTCATCTGCAAATTTCATTATCTTTCCTTGTACTTCCTCATCTAAATCATTAATATAAACATCCCAGGACAGAACCCTGACAACACTCCACTTGTCACTTCTTCCCGGTTTAAGAATGTGCCACCTCTTTGAAGCAGATTGTGCAGCCAATTCTGGATCCACCTGACTGTTGTACTATGTAGCCCACTTGTTGCTAGTTTGGTAATCAGCATGTTGTGGAGCACTTTGTTGAAGGCTTTTCTGAAGTCTAGATATACAGTATTATGTCCACAGCATTCCCACAGTGTATTTGGAATGTGACTTGGTTAAAAAAAAAAATGGAATTAACTTAGTCTGGGAGGATTTGTTCTTGACAAATCCATGTTGGCTTCTGTATTGTTACTGCATTGATTTCAAGGTGTTTACAGACTTACTACTTTATAATCTACTCCAGAATTTTCCCAGGGATTGATGTCAAGCTAACTAGTCTATAGTTCCCAAGTTCATCTTTTGCTTCCTTTCTTGAAGATAGGGACAGCCTTAGCCCTTCTTGAGTCATCTGGCACTTCTCTTGCCTTCCACATATTCTCAAAGGTGATAGATAATGGTTCTGAGAGTTCTTCCACTAGCTCTTTTATGACTCTGGGATGAAGGTCATTGGGCTCTGGAGTTCTGAACTCATTTAGCCCAATTAAAAGATCCTTGACCATTTTCCTGTCAATCTTGGTCTGCCATCCTGCCCCTTCAGCTTGTACATCTTTGTGAGTAAGGTTGTAGTTCTTTTGGGAGAAGACTCTACCAAAGTAGAAGCTGAGAATCTCTGCCTTTTCTTTGCCATGTGTTGTCATTGTTCCATCCACGGTGAGTAGCTGAACTCCTTTCCCTTTTGTCTGTCTTTTGCATTGGATGTATTTGAAGAAGGTGCCTTTGTTGTTTTTAGCTCCCCTCACTATCTTCGGTCCATTCATTGCTTTAGCCTTCCTGACGTCATCCCTGCAGTTCCTTGCTACTTGCCTATATGCGTCCTTTGCAGCCCTGCCTTCCTTCCACCTCCTATACATGTCCTTTTCAGTTTTCAGATTAGCACTTGGCTTTTCATCAGCCACATGTTCTTCCTCTGTTATCTACTACTCTTTTTCCTTGTTGGAATTGTTTGCAGTTGTGCCTTAAGCATTTCTCTTTTTTAAGATCTCCCACGCTTCTTGGGCTCCTTTTCCCTTTAGAGTGGCTTGCCATGGGACTGTGTCAATCGTCACCCTGAATGTGTTAAAGTTGGCTTATTGAAATCCAGGGTACATGTTTGACTACATTTAGTTTAGCTTCCTTTATTACTGAGAATTTAAGGAAGGCATGCTTACTTTCCCCCAGAGTCCCTGTAGTTGCTAGTTTGTCCACTATGTGTTCCCTATTAGTTAGGCTCAGGTCGAGTAAAGCCTCTCATTCATACTTCTACTCTCTGCTGGAGGGAGTTATCAGCAGCACATGTTAGGAATCGCTGAGAGGGACTGTTTGGCAGACATCAAGGAAACTAAAGTCCCCCATAATGATGACATCATGCCTCCTTGAAACACTGGCAATTTGTTTTTCAAATGTTTCCTCTTTATCCGCTCCTTGATTAGGTGGATGATAATAGACTTCAACTACTATACTACTTTTATTCCTTTTTCCGTTAATATTAATCCAGATACACTTGATGGGATTACTGGTCTCTTCTTCCTGTACTTCTCCACAGAGATATTTATCTTTAACATAAATTGCAACTCTGCCTCCTTTTCTGTTACTTATTCTTTTGAACAGGTTACATCCTGCAATTTTTGAATTCCATTCCTGGGAGTTGACCCACCAAATTTCAGTTATGCCTATCAGGCTGTATTTACCTTCATGAGGTAAAGTTCATGCTATTGGTTTCCCGTACTTTGGGCAATGGTGTGTAGACATCTAAGGCCACATAACTTAATCCCTGGCTTCTCTCCTACATTTTTGGGAGACTGCTGTTAGGCCCAGCTAGACTGTCTTTCACTGACAAAGCACATCGTCCTTTGTCAGTTGACATCGCCCCCAGGTGTATGTTTCCCTCCCCAGTTTAAAGCTCGCCTGATAAACTGCCTCATACTGTAGCCAAGTACATCCTTTCCCTTCTTTGTAGGGTGCATTCCATTGCTTGCCAGCAGTCTGCCTTCCAGGAAGCCTAGCCCTTGGTTCCAGGATCCAAATCTCGCACGGCTGCATGGCTACCATCAAGGCCAGGAATTCATGTGGAGTGTTTTCCCCTGTCTTTTCCTGTTCTGAGAACTGGAAGGAGTCAGGAGAAAACTATCAGGGCCCCAATGCTCTTAATTTTTCCCCTAAGGTTTCAAAGTCTGACGTAATTTCCCCAGAGTTCCTGTTGGTGGTGTTGTCAGTCGCCACATGAATGAGAAGGAAGGGATGTGTGTCAGTGGGTTGTGTATGAGGTTGGGTAGTCTGTTAGTTATATCACCGATCTTTGCTCCAGGGTGACTGCACACCTGACAATCCCAGGGGTCTTCCCAACATACGTGTTTTTCCATCTGCTCAACAGGGAATCACCAATAACTATCACTCTTCTCCATTTGTTGTTGCAAATCTTGGCATTTTTTTCCTTACTTGATTGACTTTTTGTCTCTTTTTCAGAGTGACTCAGTGTGTCGTGTAGTTCTTTTGCAGCAGGTTTCTCACTCATCCCTTCTTCAAGTAACCTAAAGTGGTTTGAAAGTGCCACTGTTTCCACTGGTCCAGAGTGTCTTCTCGTTCTTCTGTGCCTGTCACCCTTTTCCAGGGAGTTTCCTTATTTTCCCTTTCATCAGAGTTTTTTTCTTCTGCCTCAGCTTGTTGATACTCGTACACTTGCTGCTTCTGAACTACTCTTAGCTGTTGCAGTTCCACTGCTCTTTCTAAAACCTCTTCACCTTCTTTTATTGCCTTGAGGGTGGTCATTCTCTACTCCAGTGCTCTCCCCTTTTCTGCCAACAGGGCTGCTAGCTTGCACTTGTTGCACATGTAAACCAAGTTCTCCTCAGGCAGGAAAACAACTGTGGAATCTTTTTGGTCCATTCTTTGCACTACTTTTCTGATTCTGTCTTGGTGGGCTGTTGTGACAACTGGTGCTTTCTCCTGCCTTCACTAGGGGTTAACAACACAGGCATACCAGTAAATAGGAGAACGGTTCAAGAAAGAAAACTAAGCGGGAGGGACTAAGGGAAGGAAAAAGAAGAAAAGTTAGGGACCTCCCCCGCCAAACTCTGCCACCACACTCCTGTTAGCTCTCCTTGTTCACTCTGTTTACTTGCTCACTGGATGCTTGGCTGCTTGAATCTCAGTGGCCCTAGACCAGCTGGGGCAGCTTCCTCTGATCTGCTCAGCAAGAAGTCAGAAACCAGAATATCTTTTGCAACTGTGAATGTTTCCACTGTTATCCATTTAGACCTTTTCTTTCTTGTTGCTACAGGAATTGTCTATTGGCATTCTCTGAATTCTTCAGGGATGCTACTTAAAAGATCATATTTTGGTACTATGTTTCTGATGGTGATCTTTTTTAGTTTGACTCTGATTTTTGAAATTAAGAGCTGATGGTCACTACTGCAGTGTACTCCTGGTCTTGCTTTGGCAACAAGAATACAGCTTCACCACCTTCTGCTTCCAGTTACATAATCTATTTGATTTCCGTATCAGCCATCTGGTGAAGTCCACATATACAATCACCTAAACAGTTGCTTGAAGTATGTGTTAGCAATGAACAGGTTGTTGGTTTCACAAAATTCTACAAGTCATTCTCCTGCTTCATTTCTTACCCCTAGACCAAATTTTCCTACAACATTTGATTCTGCTTTGTTTCCTGCTTTAGCATTCAAGTCTTCTAGAATTAGCAGCGTGTCTTGGTTTGTTATCAATTTCCTCTTGAATATCTGCATGAAAGTGTTCAATTTCTTCTTCTTAAGCGTCTATTGTTGAAGTTTATATTGATAGTTTTTCCACTACTTTTGAATGATATTATTCAGTCGGCTTGTACATTATAGCATCTTACTGCCTGTGCTATCTTGTGCCTCAGTATTAGAGCCACTCCATTTCTTCTGAATGTATCACTTCCCAAGTAAAACACTTTGTGCTTGTCTGATTGGAAATGTCCCATTCCATTCCTCTGCCATGCACTCGCACTAAGTGCTGCACTGTTCATTCTTTCCATTCCCTGCTTTATGATTTCTGGTTTGCCGTCTCAGATGCCACGTTTCAATTGTATGTGTTGTGCAGCACTGCACTTTCCTTTCACCTCTGTGCATGTCAGCCACTAGGCTTCCTTTCAGGTTTGACCTAGCAGCAGCATCAGCAACAGCGCTGCTTGTATTTGTCCTTTGCCCTTCCCCAGGAGCTCAAAACGTGCCTTCCAACCTGCGGGGTCTTGTTTTCTGCCACCATCTCTTGTTTCATTTTGGATTGTCTCAACATAGTTTTGTAAGGTAAGAAAGTTCAGAGGGGGATTACCACATCCTCCTTCCTGTGCAGTACCAACCAGAGTTGGCTTGACTGTCATTGTCCGTGAAAGATCCTCTGCCAGCGTTGCGTCAACTAGCACTGCTGTGCAGCAGCTGCCTCCAAAATTAGAGGTGAAGTGGAATCTAAAAGTCTGCCAAACCTCCTTGATCTCAGGGTCTTCAGCTCACCTTTCCTCCTGCCCAGCACCAGGTTGCGAAGGCTACGGAGGAACAGCTCATAATCGAAGTGGAACAGGGCACCCATCTGCCTGGGAGGGTTGTGGTGACAGGGCCTTCCTGCACCAACCACCTCCTCAGGCAGCCCCTGGTGGCGGTGTGGCAGTGGCAGCTGTCGTGGTCCCGCTTGGAGACATAGGAAAAGAGCAACCACAAAGTGGAGATCGCGGTGCACAGTTTGAGAATCTCTGGACTAACCAGTACTCACCCACCACCGCTCATGTTCTCATTAAAGCTGAAGTACTCTAAAAACATTCCGCACAAGTTTTTCTGTTGCTCATACCAGATGAGAAAATTCCAGTTTTGTTTATAGCAGGGCAGATACAGTATCAAAACAGCCTCCACCCTTTTAAAAATGTCACATCTGCTATCCTGCTCAGTCCCTGCATGCCATGCCGCAAATGGGCTGGTTCCCACTGCCCTCACAACAGTCCGGACAGTCCAGGCGTAATTGAAAAGTACAAGTGCCGTATCACATGCGGGGAAATTATGCATGTTTCCCTGTGTGAGGGGATGGGCAGCATTCCTGACCCCAGGGGATGCATGCAGCAACCATGGGTAAGCGACAGAATGCACACCTGCATGCATATTCATCAGCACATATGCTTCCCCTCCCACACTCACCAGTCCTGATGGAAATAGCTGTCCCGGCACTGCTGGGAATGTGACCTTTCCCCCTCCGTCCAGGTAGGAGCTCATTCACCAGGCAGCAAGGAAAAGTGGGTGGAGCTCCCTGAGCTTTGTGAGCACCTGGAGGCCTGACAAGGGCCACGCGCAGATCAGAGGCTGACTAGCTGCACTGTATAACACACTACCCCCTTTCACTGGGAGGTGGCTTTGTTATCTTCATTCGCGTTGGGCTGCTGTGACTTATAAGAATACATGGTCTTAAAGATCCGCATGGGAATTTAGCCTTCCTCGAAAGGTTTGAGAGGTTTCCCTTGGGAGATCCCATAGAATCAGGTACGTTGCAAATTTGGGCTATTGAAACCATGTGAAAACCAGAACATGCACTTCACACAGTTTTGGGGGCCAGAATGACTTCACCCAGTAACTGCATCAGCTGCACCCATGGAGAACAGGAGATGCCTTTCATGCTGACAGATCTAGCAGCATCAGGATAATTTATCTCACTTTCTCCCAAAATATAGAAGTTTCCTATTCTGTAAAATTTGTCCAAATCGGTCTCAGTTTCTCTGCTTCTCATTTTTCCATAATTCAATTTGACCTATGTCAGAAGTGTTTTTAAAAAAACCTTTGCATGAAAATAGATGTGCATTTTGTCAAAGCAGAACAGGGCACCTGTCTACCTGGGGAGGGTTCTGGTGACAGCACTCGTGCATTTGTGTACAATTTCGCCCCATCTATACAATTTTGAAAGCAATTTTCCAATATATGGCACTGTTAATGTTATTTTCAAAGATATATACATTTTGGGTGGATTTCCTAATCAACATATCCCTGTATGCATTTTAATTGGAGCACTTGGTTATGAAATCTGGGGCAAACTGCAAAGGATAGCTGTATTTCAGTATTGATTCGAAAGTGGAAAATTAGGTCAGTTTGTATTTAGTGAGAATTGAATGAAGTTCCTGAGATCTCTACGCAGGCGAGGTCATTTTCCTGTGACGGAGGTCCAAGTGACTCAGCACTTGAGTCGGCAAGGTAGTGGCGTGGCCAGTTGACTTCATCCTGCACCAGACTTCCGTGGGCTTTGATTTCCGCCATGGAAGTTGTCCCACCGAGTTGTGCCACAGTGGGGGGTGAAGCTTTTATTGTAAGAGAAGCTACCCCTCACCAAAAATAATTACCATTCTGTTTTGTGCTATAAAATGCATTGCATAATCCCTCCCTGTCTGCTAGCAAAGACTTGGACTGGACTATGCATCATGTGTGAACCGCCTCTTTGGAAATGGCTACGGCCATGGTGAAGGAAGCGGTCCCCAGAGTGATTGGCATCACTTTCTTTTGTTTAGATCAAGATGGTAATCAGCAGTTGTCACAATCCTCTGTGCCCAAACGACTGCCAGAATGGGTGTGTGTGATCACTTTGTCACACACTCAGCTTGGCTGCTCAGCTTGATGAGCACAATGTGTTGGCCGGCAAGCTGAGTGGCTGCCAATGGTATGTGGACTCTCAGCACAGGTTGCCATGCAACAGAGGTCACGTGGATCCATCCGAAATTAACACGGTGGTGGTGCATGATGCAGGGAGAAGAGCATACCCATTAACTGTCAGCAGGTTTAGTGTAACACATGGAATTCTGCCAGTACACAGTGCCTGCCAAAAAGCACATTTACACTGAGACAGCTGCATAGAGGGATTTGGCTCTACAAGCAGCAAGGTTCAGTGAGCAGCGCATTTCCACAGCATTACAAATGCACCGATTTTGGGGATGCTGAGCCAATGTCCAGCATTAAGCCTGCAGGCGGGGCTTTCTTCCAACTGTGGCTGGAACAGCAGCATCACATACGCAGGTCCACAATGCTTCTATGTCCATTGCCATTACAGTAACATCAAGAACAGTAATTGTGCTTATTTTCTTCTTAGCGGCCATGACAATGCATCCAGTATTTTGATGGCAGTTTCACTGAGTACAAGAGATTTGGAATCTTTATTTGAAATCTCTTTGTGTTGTTGGTCAAGAGCCAGTTCACAAGACCATCAGGCTCTTCATGGAGATGTAATGGTATTGAGAAAACTTAATCCTGCAGATCAAAGCTGCATACCCAGCTGGTCAAATGCAAAGAGCTAACATGTGCAGGAATTTCAAGGGTTATCACAAGCCCATTGAAGATCAGATCCCACTGCATGACTCATTATTTTACAACCTGATAAAGGTGCTCCAGTTTGGGTAGCAGGTTGTGAGTATCCTTCCTGAGAAATCTGTTTCCTACATCAAGCAATCTGTCATTCAGAACAACTGTCCCATAAAAATAATAGTGTGTCATTGTATTTATATGCAATCATTCTACTCTAAGACAGGTGGTCATTCAAACTGACTTTTCCACTTTAGCCCTGCACATTTTGTTCCAATCTTGTTCTGCTCCCACAATTGGCCTGGGCTTCATTTGTAGTGAGTCAAGTCAGTCCCCAAAGCCTTGGTTGTTTTACTTGAAGCAATAGGCACAAATTGACAAATTTGGGGTGGGGGTTCTTGGAATGTGTGCAAATGGTGTCATTTTTTAAAAAAAATACTGGCAATCCTGGGCAAACATATAGAGTCGTAAGTCCACCTATCCACTATATGTTCCTACAGCGGCTCCTGTATATACCCTTGCCAGTTTTGTCATCACCACACATTACCTTGTTTAGCCCAGCAAAGCCACAATCCCCTGCTTAGCAAAGAACTTGCCCATTTCATCCTCCCCTACCAAGCATTGCTTCATTTTGCTTTTTGCTGGGGGAGATGGACAAACTGAAACTGATGTTATTTCTCTGTAATTTGCCTCTGCCAAATTATAACTTGCATCAGTGATAGAACATGAAAAGATTGCATTTTCCCCAGAACTGGAAAAAACCCACTACAATCCACAGTCATTGACCAGAATGGAGACAGTGTGGACATCCCTCGGGCATAAAAGGACTGGAATTCCCAGCACCGCACATCTTTAGAAGGGAAGGCATTATGCCCAGTGGTGGAGAAGAGTCCCAGGCTCAGTCCCTGGTTTTATTCAGCAGGGCTGGGAAAGGCTGCTGAATCTTTGGGTGACCCATGATCAGCCAGACCACCTGGTATTCATCACAGGGGGCCAGAGTCCTGACTCATCAGGACAGTGTTCTGCCCTGCAAGGCCTCAGGGCCCCTGGCGGCTCCCCTTCACCTCCAGTGCAGCTCACCCACTCTTTTTGCAGGAGCTACAAAAACCCCTGCCAGGGCTCTCTGGCTTTGCCTTGCTATCTACATGGGGTGAATGCTGAGATCTGGGTGGGACAGCTTTCAGGGTGGGAAGTCAGGAGACCCTGCCCTCCTCAGCTGTAAGGTGATGGGAGTGGGGGAGAGGAGAATCAGCCCATTAACTGTGGCAGGAAGTTGTCGAAGAGGCAACCAGCAACTGGGTGGGGTGGGGGGAATTGAATGCACTGGCAAGAGCAACAGCAGTGCTGACTTCCGGGCACAGGACACTCTCAGGGACAAGGAAGAGAGCCATCCCAACCCAAGGGCCAAGAATGAGACTGTCAGCATCTGCTTGCCTGGTGACTTAGTGACTGGGGCCTTGCTTGGATGACATGGTGGGAATCTGGAGGAGAAGCCTGGAAAGACCTTGACCTCAGTCTGACGTGCAGCGGTGCCACTTGACCAGGAGTGGCAAGGGGCAGGGGGAGAGCCTGCCCACAGTGCTGCAAAGGACCCCAAATAGCCTTGGTGACAGGTCATCGTGCATATATGCAGGGAAGTAATGCTGACTACCAGCACAGGGTTTGAGGCAATAATTGCCATGTGGGACTATGGCAACTTGGCTGGCTTTGTCCATACTCAACCTGCTGCTTGGCTTATCAGCAATCGCCACGGGACTGGCATAGTCGCTGGGTGTTCTGCGGGAGCCCCGCATGTAGTATCTGTGCACCTGACACTTGAAAAGCCCTCTCTCTGGAAGCACCCAAAGATTAACTCAGCAATAGCTTTGGAAGTATATTTCTGCCCCTGCTAACCTATATCTTGCTGTAGATCATAATGGTTCCGAGTTAAATGGCAGGATTAGTAGTTCTGAGAAGTAAGGAAGTGCCTGTCGCACTAATCTAAGAGGCACCGCATTATTACATGGATTTCCTCTGTAACAGTTGTGTAGAGTGTGCAAGCAATAGCACAGTGATTTATACCTGAGGCAAATGAATAAAATCACAAGCAGAAGCAAGCCAGCTTTTTGTAGGAGAAAGGATGAATGGGTTCAGTAAAAATCAGATAAACAGTGGCCAGGAATGCTTCTGGCTACAGAACATCCCTAAAACTCATAACAAGGAACACAACTCTCCAAACTGAAAACTGAAAACAATGGGTCTAATTCTGTTCTGGGATGCACGTGAGTATTTCTCATGCAAATGTTCAAAGCACAATGCAGCTTTCTTTTAAAATAAGATTTCCATGGGCTTCAACTCATTTTTAGAAGTATTGGTAAGAGACACTTTTTAATTTCCATTTCATCTCTTTAGTAAATATGAAGAGTGCCATCTGCGCTCTCCATGCTCAATGCACATAATTCTCTGAACTTGGAGGTTTATGTGCATCCAAAGCATGGTGTGAGGCACAGTGGTGGCAATTTCCGCTGCCCTGCCCTTCAGCTAAATGGCCATTTTCAGCTGCCTAGATAAAGTGCCGCAGAAGGGGAGGGCAGGAGGCTGAGGCTTCATTCGAGTAGAGCATCAGTCATCAGGCCCAGCCTCCTCCCTGCCTCCCCCAGCACGCCCTTTTTCCTCCTCCCCAAGGCCAATTTCCAACCTCAGTGAGACGCCGGCACAGTTTTCTCTGCACCAGCTGTGATGGGTCTCAGAATGTTCCCGTAGCCTCCAGATAATGTTGCACTCTAACTAAATATCTAAATCAAAACTATATTCTTAAGATCCTGAAAATACATGAGTCTAGCCCCTCCAATATGGACAGATCTGTGTACATTGTAAGGCACCCTCCATTGGCTGTGCTGGCCGGGGAAGGGCCAGAACATTTGCAGGGCCCCGGGTTGGGGAAGGCTGTTGTAAGTCGCCCCCATAGTCCCTTCTCCCCACTCCCTCTGGCCTTCAGCTAGGCATGCGTTGCAGCAGGCACACTGCACCACAGCCAGCTGGGTGCAAAGCCCACTCACATCTCCCAGGAGGAATCCAAGCAGTAGCGCTTCCCAGGACTCTGCGTGCACAGGCCTTGCGGAGGATGGGTGCTTCCGCTGCCCACTGTCTATGGGAGATGCATACAAAATCCCAATATATAGGAGCAGAAGCTCTCGTTCTGGAGGAAAACTCTTTGTGGCAGTGGAGCTCAAACATCAGTTTAGCAGCAGCTCAATCTAAGTCCTGGACCTGAGTGAGCATCAGGGCAAGGACCAAAGGCAGGCACTTCTTGCACCTAAGACCATGAGCAGCCAGATTGATGACCCTAAAACCCCATCCTCACGCTGGTGAAATTTACTTGTTTAAGAAGGCAGACAATGTCACTACCCCTGACATGTGTGCCTTGCTTTATTTTCTTCTCCTGAGGAGTCCAAGGCAGCTTACTTGTTCCCCTTCCACTCCATTTTATCCTCACAACAACAACCTGTGAGGTGGGTAAGGCTGAGAGTGAGTGACTGGCCCAGAGTCCCCCAGTGAGCTTCATGGGTAACTAGAGGCAGGATCTCCTGAATTCTCATCCAGCACTTTAACTAATACAACCATGCTGTCTGTTCTGAAAGCCGCCTCAGTACTGGATAATTTTGCCCACAGAAAGGAAGAAGGCAATGGGCGGGCTAAGTCCCACGCTGCCTGGCATCTCACCAATCTCTGCATTAGCTATTCTATGACGAAAATGTTCTTGTTTGTTCATTTTTTTATAACCCACTGAAATGAACCCAGCCTTTTCCTACAAATAGATGCCCTGTGACATCGTACTTTTAATATCACTCAGAAAGATATGGCCATTGCCTTTATTTGACAACATTATAGTCCCCCAAACACTCATCTGCTATTTGCTCTTGACCTCAAAAGAACAGTATCCTATTGCTTTTAATAGAGCATTTTCCCTAATACATTGTTGACATAAAATGCCATTTAGCAGAATAGACAAGGGACCAATTTTGTACCGTCTAGAAAAATTGTTTGGCCTGAGCTCTTTTTTTTTAAACCAGACAAAGCAAGACTGAAAGCTATTATATGAGGGAGCTGGGAGAGAGAAAGGCTCAAATGCTAGGCATACTTACTAGGAGGTAAATCCCATTTAACAACATGGGGATTATTTCTCAACAAACTTGTTTAGTATTGGACTATATGGGGGATAAATATCCTAAATATACTTATGCAGTGTGATATATGGTTTTTAAGGGTGCTTCCAGACAAGACTTTTATTGTGCAATCACATCACTTCCTTCACAGGGTATCCTGCAATGTTTTCCCAATGCTTCTTTCATCTTTCTCCTTTCCACAAAAAACCTGTCAAGGACAGAATAGCTGCACAAGATCTATTGATTGTTAGTGCTGGGAGCTATTTGTTCAGAAGCACCCTAAATGATCTGGCTACAACAAATTTCTCTCTTCTCCTGTGGGGCTACACTGGGCCTTCCCATTAGTGCAACTCTTGGAACGCAGGCCGCGTACTGCTCTGCTCCAGGTGCTCTTACTGGGTTCCATTTTATACTGCACCAGGGACTGCACTGACTTCTCATCGTGCGTGGCCTTCTTCTCATATATATTTATGTCCGGCCATGGGTCTTCCCGCACTTTCTGCTAACCCCTCTCAGTTAATTATTAGTAATTATTTCATTATCCCAACATGAGACAATAAAAGAGATTATGTACAGTTCTCACTGGCTCTATGTTCAGTGAGAAAACAGAAACGAATTCTCCTCCACTGGCAGCCTGATCATGTGATGTTTACTCAAAAGTTAAGCTACAGTACTTTCTGTGAGGCCTACTTGGAAGCAAGGGAGCCTAGGATCTCAGCGATGGAGTCCTATAATATCTTAATAGTGCGATCTTATTTATGCCTGCTCAGAAGTAAACCTTACTGAGTTCAGTTAACTTAACCCCAGGTGAGTGAGTGTAGCAATGAACCCTTTCCTTTTCCCTGCCACTGGCCCTGCTGCTCCTTCCCTCCCTGAGACTCAACAGGAGCTTTTCTGAAGGCTGCCTCTTCCCTTTCTGTCACTCACCGTAAGCAACTGCATTTCCCTCCCTCTTTGTAACCGTACTAATTCAGCAAACACACACACAAGGAGGAGGATGGGAGAAGGAAGTACTTACCGAGGTAGGATGAGGAGGAGAAGTGGCAATAAATAGTGACAAGAAGCATCCACCCTAGCAGAGGTAGCACTGCTCGTCCATTCTTCTTTTTTAAAATTGGATTTTCCGTGCTAGTGGGAGCTCTGAAGAATTGCCAGGCCGGGGTGGCGGCAGGGATGCGAGGAGGTTAGCGGGATGCCTGCATCCTCTCGCTTATACTCATCCCGTAAATCGCAAGGAAGGAATTGGCAGCCCACTAGGCCCACTCGATCGTTGCCCATGAGAGGAAGAGCAGGGCCACACTGACTGCCTCTGCCCCTTTCATCACATCTCTGCCAGCCAGCCCAGCCACCCTCCAATGCACTGGGGTAAGGCTTCCATGCCATCACCTCCCACGTTATTCAGTAGCCTGGGCAGTCGGGCTTCTCCATGCACAAAGCCAGCCCCCATAGCATTTGGAAGGCAGTGCAGCTGGGCACTGGGGAGATGGTGCTTCGAGGCAGAGAGCTCCTACTGTGCCAACAAGGAGGTGCAGCTATTCCATATGCAGCTATTCTGTATTTTCTTTCTTAGCGGTAGAACGAGAAAAGATGGAAGAACCATGCATTTAAGACCGCGGTGTCTGAACCCCTTGAAAAGTTCCACAAACAAGGGTGATAGCACCCTGGAAACCTCTTCAGGTAGCATCCGCACTTATGCACAGACAGGGCTGGTGTTTCTTGTGTTGGAAAGTAAAAAGAAGTCTGCGATTGAAGTTACCAAGGTTTCTTTACACAGTGCCTAGAGGGCAAAATCGAGAGACAAAGAACTTTGCTGTGTAGGGCATATCTGGCTGGACAGCATTAAACGCAGTAGGGTAGTTACATCTGCTGCAAGGCTGAAGCAATCAAGTCACAGAGGGGATTGTGACGTCCCTCACTTTTTCGAGCCCCAACCCTGCAAGAAAGAGCGGGAACCACCAGAATTCGAATGTACCAGTCACATCAGGAATTTCAATCCAATGAGTGTCTGTCATTGTCACCAGGTTGCTGCAGAGGTGCCTTGCCTATTCATAAGGTGGCTGTTTCAGAACACTCATTTCCCAGAAGCCAAACTGGTAAGACTAAAAGAAAAGTAAGTTTACCAAGGGTCTAACTAAAAGGTAGGGCCTGAGTGCCAAAAGGGGAAATAATATTTTGAACCCAAACACTCAAAACACTGTTTTGAACCCAAAAGCCACCTATCTGGCGCCCAAATAAAGATGGTGCTGGAGAACAGCACTTCATTTGGCTGGAAGCCAGTTTCCCCATTATTTTTAATTTTAAAGAATAAAACAAAAATTAGAAGGGTCAGAGAAAAAGATGTTCATGGACACATTGGCACCCTTGGATACCCCAGCATATCCCACCTGCAGTCCAAAACACAAGGAGGTGCTGCCCTCACCCTACGTAACAACATGGCAACTCTGGCCTTACAAAATGTTTTGCTAACTGAACCCCAAATGGAATTTCACTGGAGCCTATTGGGAACCTGCCCCATTGTTGAATTGCGTGATCACAAGGTTCTAAATATTTATTCTTGGCTTCTTGGTTCATGGATTTCGCTTGCTCTCCTTGACTTCAGAGGTACTAGTCCTCTTGCTAGTAAACAATTGCTCCTGTAAATCAGCTTCTCTATCATGTGCGCATCTCAGTAGATGTTGGTTTTGATTGTGTGTTTACTGTGCGCTATTCAATTAAGCCAAGAGGAAAGCCTGGTACTCTTACTATCTGATCTGGATCCCCTGAATGAAGAGCATGGTGCACTAGACACTTTTGCTTCGCTCAAGAGCCATGGAGCTGTGCTCATATTCCAGTGATACACACTTCCCATGCATCAAAGCCGCAGTTCAATCTGTACTACAATAACACACTCTCTAGCTTAGCGGGGGCGCTGGCCCTAAGCTGCAGTTTTGAGTAATTGACATAGTTGCCCAATGCTAGAAAACAAACTCAGGGAAGTATTCTCATTAGACATCCCCCTGGTTAGCTACTCTGTTATTGTAAAACCCAAATGCCGAGATCCTACCAGCATGGTTCTGTTTTTAATTAGTTCTGATGGCACTGGGCTATGTGCCAAGAAGAGGGAAAAATGAACTTCCTGGAATGGAAGCTTATTGCTCAGTATGTTGCTCCTCTGTACTGAGATTGTTTTCGCAACATTTTATGAAAAAGGGGACTACTGATAGAAATCATATAAGTTTTTACTGCTTTTGATTCTCCCTCCCTGCCTTTCAGGCTCATAAAAGCACTCAAAGTGAAAGGAATCCTAAAGTTACAGCATAGATTTGTGAGACCTGCCTCACTGTTCTACTGATTAAAGACATCCCAGCACATTATTTTTTTTAATGGAGTAAGCCCAGGCTCCTGTTAAATTTTAAGACCAATGACTTTTTAGTGTTTTAAGTAAATTAATTTAGGCATTTTTAACAGTGCCTGCAGTTGAGGTAGTGAAAATAATCACAAAGAGCACATAAATGCATTCCAACCATATAGATGCCAAGGCTGCATGTAAGATATGGCAAAAGGATAGTTACTGTGATGTGTTTTTCTTTGATTTGGTCATCTTTTAAAACATGGTGACTAGAGGCACCTCTGTGACAACAGCTCTGGGGAAATTAGATCCCGCTGTGGAAGGCTTGTTTTGTCAGCAAGAGGCAGCAGGCTTGACTCCCATATTCACCAGGCCGTTGGGGAGGAACTATAGCTCAGTGGCAAAGCAATTGCTTTCCATGCAGATGGTCCCAGTTTCACTTACTAGCAATCCAGCCAAAAGTCTAGCAGGTGATTCAGAAGACCCTGGCCTAGGACCTTAGGGAACTGATGCCATTGAACAAAGATTCAGCTGCCGTTTCCTGTGCACTCAAGTCTTTCAGGGACAAAGACTGAGATTTCAAAGGAGCTTGTTGCAAAATCTTTGTAATATTGTATACAGGCAGTCCCCAAGTTATGAACAACCCATACTTATGAACACATGGACAACCATAAGCCCCACATGAATATCTCTAGGGAACATGTCATCAGTGGCTGCATAGTTCCCCAGAGATAGTCACAGGTTTTTGTTGAGAGTTATTCACAGCTTTTCACTGGAGATAGAAATTCACTAGAGATAGTCACTGCTATCTCTTAAAAATGACATGACATATCTCTACGGAACTATGCAATGTTTTGGTGACATGTCATCAGTGGCAGCCTAGTTCCCTAGAGATATAATATTCATGACTTTTAGTTCTGGGTGTTGACTCAAGCATACCCAAGGCAGTGTGTTTCGGGTCATGTGCAGGGCATATAGTTCCCTGCGGTTTTCTTGTAGCATATGCCCTTGTAACCGGGCCCTCAGTTGCTACAAGGCCATTTATGCTGAGAAAAGAAAATGGATGCACAGACAATCCTTGAAGCCTGCTTCAAGAAAGCAACTCCAGTGGTACCACCTCCATCCCCACCCCCACCTCCAGCAGCACAATCAAACCCCGACTCCCCAGCACCAGATCCATCTCTGTCATCACCAGTTAATGTTAGACTTCGTGTTACCTCAATAATGTTCTAAACTGTTTTAAGAATGGTTTCTTTTATTTGTTTTGTTTTAATAATACTGTGTACCTACACACATACACACAGATTCTGTGTGTCTTCAGTGGCTGTAGTTACTTTATTTTTACTGTATGCTTATCATTCTTACCCGCTCCTTTCCTCCTCCCTCTCCAAGGCATCCTTACTAGATGCAGGAAAATGTCCTCCTAGTGAAATCCACAGGGCAGGAGGGTGGAGGGGTGAAGGATGCCTCCACCACGCCTCACACTCTGCACTGAGTGATTACGTAGCTGTGCCCAGGTCTGGAGATTTCGGCCATTATCCTTCGGTTTCAACCCCTCCTCCCTTGCCAACCATATGAGACTCATAATACTAGACTACTTTACTGGGCTGCTCTAAGAAGTGTTGAGATCATTTATATGAAAAATCCTATATCTATAATATGTCTTAATATAATCTTTTAAAGATAATCTAGAATATCCGACAGGTCTGCCTTTAAATAGATTTGTCACGATTTCCATAAGCTCCCTAGTTTCTCTTGATGGGGAATTTTAAATTGTCGCGTGTGTTGCTGCTCATCTGCATAAATAAATACGAACTGGTGTATTTAATCCCACAGAAAGTTTAGTGCACACTCATTATGTTCCGAGTCTGTTCAGGGACAAAGACTTCCACAGATAAAGGATTTTCTTTTCAGAAGTTTTGCCATGCTTCTGTCCTTAAGGACTTCGGTATATTAGAACACTTCATGGGGATAATAAACAAATAGCAGCTCTCCCTGGGGCTGTTTAAAAGGTTGCCCTCGGGGAGGGAAAGCCTCTCTCTCCCTCCTTTCTCTCCCGCTCCTCCTCTCTCTCATCTTACATACCGCCTCAGTCCAAAATGCCACAGGCAACACACAATACAAAGCTTAGAAGGTGCCGCCCCCACTGGGCAATATTATTGAGCGTAGATTTGTAATGCATATGAGAACAAGGTCTATCTATGTCTGGGCACAGTAACGGTTATTCTTCAAAAGACTTTTATGGGTGAGGAGCAAACAGCGCTTAAAAAAAAAAAGGTCCCCATTGCTCTGGTAGGAAGAATCTGAGCTCTCCAGTTGAAAGAAACACCGAGTTTGGCTCTGTAAGAATGAGTGAAGCATTAAAAAGCGCTTCTGCACCCAGTTGTGTGCAGAGGATACCGCAATATTTTGCAGAGCCTTCGAACTTTGCTCTTTGAACTTTATTTGGCACTTGAGCCATGGGCAAGTCACAGTCATTTGAAGATCTGTGGGTCAAGTGGAAGAAATAGTAAAATTATTATACTGCCATCTACAGAAGGAAGAAAATTGGCTGTGATCCCACTGGAAGAACTAGCACAGGTCACTCAGATCTGGCACATCTTCTGAGTAGGAGGGGAAGGAAACTGCCTAGTTTGGACAGACTGGTGAGCTGGGAGGGATGTAAGGAAGAGAATGAGAAGGTGCCACCATGCCCAGAATTTCTGTTTTTCTAGCATTTTCTATTTCTAAAAGGAATATGGCCATTTGAGGTAGTCGCTTGAGGTAGTATCCGTGTTACTGATTCATAACTCCTAAATGGTGGCTTTCAGATGGAAAACTGTCCTATCTGTACAAGGGCATAATTAACTTGGCTTCAGCTAAATACTCCATTTTTTCAAAATCTATTTTTAAAATAGTTTAAAGGATCCCAAAAACTTCTCCATATTTCTGAGGGTTTGTCCATAAAAGTTACCACCCATTTTTTTCCATTGTGGAATAGTCCTAAAGTTCCAGTTCAGTCCATGTAGAATCAAGTTACTCCCATGTAACAGCACAGAGAGAGAGAGCCTTGTTGCAGAGAGACAGCTATTCACTCTTTTCTTTCAAGAAACCAAGCAAGGGTGAGAAGAGGACGAGCCATTGTGGAAGCTTTGTTTTCCGTGCTGTGATCAGATGCAGCATGCAACTGTGCCTGAAGGTTGACTTCTGGAGATGGCGCTTGGGGTGGCTTTTTTCTAGGGAGCAGATAGTCATGGGCTTGAACTGTCCTTACTCTTGGGTGGATGTTTGGTTACCTTTCAAAATAACATCCCTATATTAATTTTCTCCCTTCTGTTTCACATAGGAAAACTTAACTCCTGTAACAGTATTGCGTTCACACATTATCCTGCCTCACTTCACTTCACTTCACTTCACTTTCACTTCACTTCACTTCACTTCACTTCACTTCACTTGCTGCCTCTCCTCTCCTCTCCTCTCCTCTCCTCTCCTCTCCTCTCCTCTCCTCTCCTCGTTAGATCCATCCAACACCCACACACAAAAGAGAGACAGCCAGGTGTATTGTATGTATAGGTTTATTTTCTCCTCTGCAAGTTATATCACTGCTTTGGGGATGGGATTTTCATTGCAGAATCATTTTATGGAATAGCCCTGCCAGTCACCCACCAGTTGGCTTACAGGAAAATCCTTTAAAAACTGCCTTCTCTCTCATCTGTACATCTATACATTTGGATCACTGTCTGTTTTCAGTCTGGATCTACCCAGGCCTTTATGACCACTTGTTAATTTTAAGGCGGACTTGTAGAATGAGTTGGTAAATTTGTTCTAGGAGACCTTGCACCAGGGATTAGTTTGATTCACTAATTTATGTGCATCATATGTACAGATCCCTGCAAGTATTCAATTATATTTGATGTCCCAGCTTTTAACTTAATCATTACTTAGATTTGTTACCAAAACAGCCACTTATAAGATGCTGTTATCTATCCAGGGAGAAGAGATTTACGCACTTACCTTCCATTAGCATTAATAGGAGTTGCCTATATAAATCACTCAGCACCAGTATGGGAAGATCAGGCCCTCTCTGAGTCCAGAAGATGAATGACTTTCTCAATTGGAAGATCATTTCTGGGGGTGGAGGTAGAGAGAAAGAAATGCAATTATCTGAGATGAGGCTGCACTGAAACTTCATGATCTGTAACAGTAAAGCGCATGCAATTTATACTTCCCTGCTCAGCAACAGGTCAGTGCTTTAACCAAAAACCCAGCAATATTATTTTTTAAATAGTGAGGCAAACACACACACACACTTATGAATTTGGTGAATATAACCAGATTCTTGGGGCCAGAAGGTTGCAGGTGGTCAGATCTTCCTCTTGTTAGAAAGATTGTGATTAAATGGCCCAGAATGGCTAGGAAAGGACTGGAATCTCATTGGTTGTTTGAAGAGGGTGAAATTATTGTGGTAGGTATGGGAATACCATTCCCTTTCCGCCCAACTAAGGATGATGTAATCTGTGTGCAGGAACAAAGAACCTGCAGTATGAATCAGCTTGAGACTGAAGCAGAGGGAAAGTGCTGACCATGAACTCTGGAAAGAACCTTTGAGGGCTGCTCAGAGGTACCATTAGCCCCAGGCTTGGGGGCAGAAGTCTGGTCTCTCGCAGCCCAGCAACCCCGCCACCCCACCCCGGCTCCGCGGTGGCGGTTGCTGCAACGACTGGGTTCAGGTAACATAAAAACCTGCACTGGAGGGTTGAATGTGAGTTGTTCTTGAAACATGGATTGCTATCTTAACAGCCAACAAACTGTGGTGAACACTCCAGAATTCATAACCCAGAAACAAACCATGAGATCTCTTCATGGGCTTTCTTAGTTAACAAGCCCTGTTTTGTTAGCACAGTCAGATACAGGCAATCCAAAACTCCACTTCAAAAAGATCCTCATTTCGATGACAATCCACACTCTACCCATCCTTAACCCTTAAATGTAGAATATCATGTTGTCTGAACCTTTTCTTTGACTTTGTGCAGAGGCAGGATTGGGACAGGCCATAAAGTGAGGTCTCATTGTCTTCCCTTCCTCAGAATGGCCAGAGACACTCAGAGGAAACAACGCTGTGGGCTCTGTCTGAGCCTTCTGTCTGCTGAACACCCAGTGCTGCCTCTATAGAAAAGTTAATAGTAAGGGAGGAAAGGATCTGTCATGTGGGGATGAGGGGCGGGAAACCAGTGAGGCAGCAGGAGGAAGGGGACCAACAGGTCTTCTTGCCATCTTGTTTCCCAAATTTTATTAGAGGCTTTGGGCGCACTGGTAAGCAAAACCAGTGCTGTAAGGGTGCATTCCTACGAAGATGCCAGTATCCCTCCTAAGTCAGTGGATTATGGGCATCCTGTTCAGGACAGAAGAAGCATGGAGGCGAGTCACCTTGTATTCCTTCCACCATGCAAACAGCTGGGCGGATGTTTCCGCTGTCTGGCTGTAGTACTTTGGAGTAGGAGGGAAAGAGGCTGAGCATCTTAATAGCACTGCCTCCCAAGAACACCCGCAAACCCCCTTCTTTCCACACCACAGTTCCCCAGCTCTGAGGTCTGATCAGTGTTCTGACTAGGTACTTTCTAGGGGCCATCAGGTTGTTTTGCAAACTGTTGGGGGGGGGGGGGAAGCAAGAAACCAGTTGCGGCAGCAGGAAGGAAACAAAGTTGTTCATCTCCTTTCCATTTAAAACACTTTTTACAGAGATTGCTGAGTGAGCTGAGCAGCAAAGCTGCTGTGCACCCAGCAATTTGTAAAATGTTTGGGTTGGAGAAGAAAGAAAGAGGGATTCAGGAGTTCTTAGACTGCTTCCATACAGTCTGACTCAGTACATACAAATGATTCTGCAGGAATAAGATAATTCTTTAGTATCTCTAAATTTATCCATAAGAAATAATAAATGAATTTTAATTCACTGCAGGACCCTTTTGTTTTAATTTAATTGTAATGTTATCCTACTTATTGTCCAAATTATTGACTACAGTCAATATTATTGACAATACTGTATTGTCAATATTGTCCTTCCTAATATTAACTACAGAAGAATTAATGTAATCAATGAAGAAATTGAAATTGTGAAAGATTTTGTATACCTTGACTCAATCATCAATTCAAATTAAGACTGCAGCCAAGAAATTAGAAGAAGACTGAAACTTGGAAGAGCAACAATGAAGAAAATAGAAAGGATCATCAAGTAGAAGGAAGGGTGTTTCACTGCAGACCAAGGCCAGGATGGTCCACACTATTGTTTCCTGATAACTATGTGTGAAAGCTGGACAATGAAGAAAGCTGACAGGAAGAAAATGGATGCATCAGAAATGTGGTACTGGAGGAGAGCTTTGTGAATACCCTGGACTGACAGAAAGACAAAGAAGTAGGCTCAGGATCAAATCAAGGCAGAATTTGCCCTGGAAGCAAAAAGGATGAAACCGTTGTATTTCAGGCACATCAGGAGAATGGAAGACTCACTGGAGAAGACAACAATGCTATGGAAAATGAAAGTCAGAAGAAGAAAAGGAAGACCGAATATGAGATGGCTTGAATACAAAAAGGAAGCTATGGCCTTGATCAGGGCTGTCAAGGACAGGATATTTGGAGGGCATCCATTCACAGAGTTGCCATAAAGTGGAGATAGCTTGGTGACATGTAACAGCAACAACAATATGGTCCCTGACTGTCTTCAACTCTTCTACAGTTTTTCAAATCAGCATTACTTCTAATAGAAAACTTGTCAGTCTGGAATAAAAAAGGGTGCTATCCAAATAAAATGTTGCAGTTCTATATCAATCTGGCCCTTGCCAGGTAAGTAGAAGTTTTAATTTTTTAAAAAAAACCCTACTTTAATCTGCATGCACATTCTGTAAGCTTTCAGGTTGTGGGAGTTTCCAGAATTTATGTAATGTTGAGGGCAAAAACATCACTCATCCCATTGTCTTGAAAGAGAACTTTTGGGCTCACTTTGATGGGTCCACACAACACACCATATCTCTGAAGCTGCAGTAGCTTCACAAGCTACATAAACCTCTGCCCCTCCATGGGGTGGTTTCTTTCTGGCTACAAATCTCCCTCAAGAGTTTCATAGATACTCCTGGGTTTCCCATATTGTCTGAACCCAAATGACACAACAAGCCCAGATGCAGCCCCAAATCCTACAAAACTGCTTGACAAGAGCAGCAGAAAGGCTTGGTGTTCTAGCTAAGTGGCTAGCAGGTGGCCCTATTGCCAGTTGCCCCAGGAGTGCTGGAACCACACCTGAGGGGGCAGCTGGCACAGGCATCCCCCCTCTCCCAAAGCGGCCATGAGCCATTATGAGCCAGCTGTAGCTTGTCTTTATATCTTTAAAACTTTTTTTGGAGATTGCCAAACCCACCTCTCAGGGAGGGGCTGCCCGTGGTCACCCCTGCTTTTTTTCACTCATTATATATGTTCCATTTGTGCAAATTGAGAAGTTGGGGTTTAAAGACAGGGGCCCTGGAGTGGATACAGGCCAGGAGAATGGCTGCTGCCCTAGACCATCAGTCGTCCACCCTCTACCTTGCCTAGTAGGGGCTGTAAATAAGCATTTCCCCTCTTCCTGGTTTGTGAGAACTTGTCAAATTTTCTTTGCTGGAAGGGGCTGCCTCCACCCTCTCTGCAGTGTGATCTCCTAGTTTTGGGAGGCAGATCAGGTGGCCATCACTGCCCCCTAGCTTTGCAAATGCCCTCCTGCTGCTAGCATGGGGGGAATCTGCCGAACAGGACGGGAAACCCAGTGACAGGAGAAAGGGCATTGCATGGCATATGTCAAATGCACCCTCAATTGCTGCTCACCTCAGGGAGCAGCAAAAAATACATTTGCCTGAGTCATGCAAACCTGCTCAGTCTCTTTTGGGTTACTATCTTTTGTCTAGGATTCAGAACAGTTAGAGGTATTCTAAAATCAGGACTGCTCCCAAGATGCTAGTAATGGGACTTTTTAGTAATAGTAAAAGCTTTAAATACATACATACTTTCTACAGTAGCTGTCAGGTCTGCTGTTGCTCTGTAAAGAAAAAAAAACAAAGTCTAAAAGAACTTTGTGCCATTAAGTTGAGGGTAACTAAACCATGGAATACTGCAGGAATCAGTTAAAAATAAAAATATAAAAATGGAACCTGAGGGAGCTTGCTTGCATCACAAGCAGCTTATAGTACCTTAGATGTGATCATGAGGTCCAGGTGTGCGTGTGAGGTTAAAAAACCCTCTGCTCTCTCTTTATACTTCCCTGTCAACCAGGGGTGTAGTGGAGCTACAGCTTACAGGGCCACAGTACCATCATTTTTTATTAGCAGGGATGTAGATGTCATCTGCCACCTCCCTCTGAATTCTCTCTGAATTTAGCAGCAATCCCCACAGGAGTTGTCAAGGATTAATTTTCCCAGCAATATTGCATATTCCCCAGTTGTAATGCATAGTATTTCGTGTGCCCTGCCCTAGTGTAAAATTAAGATCTCTAGATGTTTCAAAAGATTGCTGTATTGTTTCGTTGATATGAATTAACACAGCAGCGTGCAATTTTGGGCTTTGCTTGGAGGCAAGGCCTGGGGACTGGCATGATGAGCATCCACATTTCAAAACTGACTGCAGCTCTACTGCCACCAGCTGCATAATAATAGAGCACCCTGGTTCAAAGCTGGGAGTCAGCTCCACTTCTGAAACCTGCAGGAGGGGAAAGTCTGAAACTGGGAATATACTGCAAGGTTTTGTTGCAGATCACCCTTTGTCATAAATGAATTGTAGTATTTTCCCTTGAATTATGGATTATCTTTTTACAATACATGCAGAAGGGAAGGGTGCATCAACATAGCAGACTCACAACAGCTATTTTGAAATGAAGACAACCAAAGATTTTGGAGGAAATGAACAAAAACGGCTAGTTTTCTGAACCGCGTGAGTACATGCGCTTGATTAAAAGCAGTAGACGTCTGCACACATTAATTCAGAGGTCCCAGTAATTTCATTTTGATTTGCCTCTAAATAAAAAAGGGTGATTGTAGCCTAAGTCTCTGGTCCTGCATTTACAGGTATCTACCTCTGCATAGGATTAGTCCGCACAAGTACAATACTATACACACTCACTTGGGAGTAAAAGCAAATGGGATGTATTTCTGAATAACATGGGTTGGATCCGGTTGTACCTTATTGAAGCCACTGGGACTTGAGGAGCCTAATTGTGCACTGGGTTGTATTTGCAAAAATGATGGGTGAATAGTCTCAAGCACTGCAGAAAATCAACACAGTAAGCTTCTAAAAATAAATCTCTAAAAAACAAGAGAATCTGAAGGTACTGAAGACATCTCTTCCTCCCACACTTGCTAAAAAGAAGAAATGGTTGATTGTCTCTTTGTGACATATTTTTTCTCTCAGCCTTGCATATTTGCATTAAAGTGATTGTGAATAATGTACATTTGACCAGTGCTGTCTGTGGAACTAATGCCTATTAAAGTGATGGGAAGTAGCATATGTTGTGCCTAGGGCAGAGAGAGTCCAATCACCCCCGCTGCGTGAGGCTCCAGCTCAGAATGCAGGACAGCCTGGGCTTTATCCTAAATGAACCCAGCAGGGAGAGACAGGACCTGGTCCCTCGTTCTGCATTTACGCTTCTACAGCAAAGTCTAAAGAGTTCGATTCAAAACGGCCACTGCAACATCCATCAGTTATCACTCACGCTGGTGCAATGGCACCCTCTTTCTCTCCAGACCTGTTTCATAAATATAAGGGAAGCATTCCGAGGAGGAAACAGCGTGTGCATTCAGTTGTTTCAAGATGTATTCAGTTTCTTTGCAACCAGAGCAAATTGAGAAGGAGAGAAAGGAGACCCCTCTGCTCCAATTATTCTCCCATATTTTGTGCCACTGCACAATTCTGTCAGTAATTGTCAAATGGCGCGGGTTTGTGTCGTTTCACTTTTATGTTCCTGCAGTGTACTAGAAATGTTCCGGTATTTGAATGGTACATAAAGCTTCTTTTGGGGTAAGTCCTGTTACATAAGCCTTCAAATGACTTCCAACATTTACGTTCCAACCCAGAGCAGGCTTTCTTCTACTTCTGTGAACTCGATAGGTAGGGCAAAGCAAACAAATGCCAAATAGGAGGCAATTAAAAATGTCTGCCACATTCCGCTGAAGTCAGGGAATAAATGTTGCCACCTTCTCATGGCTCTGCCTGCCTCTGCTATTAACCCCTTTGCCTCAATAGATGCTGCTTTAGAAGTGCATAGTGGGGGGAAGCTCTCTGAGAGAACAGCCATTTTGCATTCCCATCACCTGCTACTACCCCTGTTCCAGCATCACGGAGTATAAGCGCTTCTCCCCTTTCCATTCCGGTCCTTCCCTTTGCCTCTCCTTGGGGAAAAAACTGTCACATGCTGCATTATCTACAGCTTTCCTTGTCACTGAAGCTGACGTGGCACATTCACATTTTACATGTAATGGTGAGATGTGAGGGTAAAGTTACTGGCTCTCACTTAACACGTGGAAGTGATTCCGGGAAGGGTTTTCTGTATAGATGGATGAGGCCCAAGTATTTGATGCCAGAGTCCAGTGTTCATCGGCTTTTTCTGTATCCCATTTCTAAACGCATCAGGTTGCGTGTGAAGGAGGCCATGATATGGCAGTGACCACAAAGGACCCCCTGACAGAGAGGAAAAGCCCTGGATTCTGTTTATTTGCAATGAGCATGCGCATGTTCTGAACATGCCCTAGTAAAGCAAAGCTGCCAAGTGCCAAAGAGAGGGCAAGAGCTGATTGTTGGGAGTGCAAGGTGGAGCTAGGCAGCCAAAACACACAGGGAACATTCTGTGGGTAGATTTGTAGCATGTGCAGATTTCTCTGCAAAATCCACACACAAGGATGAATGCCGCTCTCAGCCTGTACCTGCACAGAGGCCTCCAGTGACGATGTGGGGTGGTTACAGTATTGGGTGGGGAGGGAGCTCTGTGACTGGATCTCACAGGTGTTTTAGAGGCAAATTAAGCTTTGCGAAGGCCATTTGGAGAGGAGCTGTGAATGTGGAAGAACAGGCTTTGAAGCTTGTTCCTCCATGCCTTTTTTTGACTGAAATGGTTCTTCTCATCAAGCACACTGGCACCCCAACCTCAAGCATGTCCTCCACCGCCACACCGGTTGACTTCAAACATAGTCCCCTTTTGCAAAGGGAGGGGACATGTTCTGGGAGAGCCAACTTGGCCATGTTCCTTCTGCGCCACTGCTTGCTTTGTGTTCCTGGAGCTGCTGATGCGCTGCAGAGCAGTCCCTTCCAGGAGGAACAGTGTCGCTACCATGGTACAGGATACCACACTTCACAGGGGATTTGAGGTGAACAAAAAGGTTGTGTTCATGGCTGGCACATGGGAGGACAACAGCACGACTTTCCTTGAGTGACCTCTATCCCACGGGAACCAAAGAGTTGGCCTCGTTTGACTGAAATCAAAGCTGCCTCACTGTTGAATTCTCAAACAGAAATGGAAAAATTAAACCCAAAATTTCCTGTGACTGCCTGGAGCTTCGTCAGATATATTAGCTGCAATTTCAGAGATTATTGGGAATTATCTCATTATTGTTTTATCATGCTCCTCTTGTGAATTGCTGACTTTTTATATTTTCAAGTAATTTCCCTTAGATTGGAATTATCTTGTTAGTAAGTTAGGAGGTCTAGACTCTGCAAAAGGGGAGAAGGGAAGCTACCTCTGTAGCTCTTCTGTGGCAGTTACTGGAAGTCCTTTCCTTTTTTCCAATTTAGTTTCACAACCTGTATGTATTTATGTATCTATGTATGTATGTATTTACAGTAGGAAATAGCTTCTTCTTCTGAGGATGGAAATCTGCTTTTAAAAGTCCTGAAGTCAGAGATTTTTGCATATTACATGTGGAGTGAGCAAACACAAAGAAGGACAAGACTCTTTTGTTTTACTCTCACTTGAGCCTGCTCCAAATCCTCTTCTCCACACTTGTTAAAGGTGTAAGAGTCCTGCCTTTGCAGATCAGGGACAGTTTCGCCATTTCCATCTGTAGGAAACTGTAGCAAAAGTCGTCTGTTTTCCATGTGTGCGTATTCAGTTAATTTCCTCCCCATCCAGGGTTTCTGTGACAGGGTGCTTCCAGGCAGAGGTCTCTGGAAGCACTACCAACCTCAAGGCATTGTGCAGCAATTCCTTTCCCTGCTTGCAACCCCCACAATAAATTTTCCATTATGCAAAAAAAAAAAAAAAAAAAAGATGGACCAATGTAACCCACCACTTGAAACAGGAGAGTTACAAGGGGATGACCCACCCCCCCCACAAAAAAAAATCTGGAAATACAGCAGTGTGAAGAAGCAGCCTCATCTGTAAGCACCCATGTTTCAGAAAGCCTTGGGCAGAATTAACTGTAGAATAAGCTGTGGCATATTGTTCATACAAGAAGCTGCCAACTCTTCCAATGTCAGTTGCCTTGGAGGACCTGAAATAAATGAGAATGAGAATGTATCGCTCACTTCAGTGCCTGGGCACTGCAGTCCCGCTCTGAGGCTCTGCTCTGTATCCCCCTGCCGCAAACAGAATGGCTCATGGGCACAGACGAGGCCTTGTTAGTTTTGGCGTGAGGCGTTTCAGGGATGCTTGGCAGGCTGCTGAGCTTCCGAGCGTGGAAGGCATAGTTTGACACTGGCTGATGCTACTTGAAGAGGTTTAACCCTTGTCCCATGAGGAAGAAGGAGCATGAAAGGCCAACAGTTCTAATGGGCACAGGTAAGAAGGTGCAGCAAGTGGGTCAGGAACTTCCAGTCACATACACAGGCTAGATCAGCTAGATTACCTAATTAGTCTCACTAAAGTGGATACCCTACAATGGAAAGCGAGGCACAGTTGTCATTAGTTCAGTCCAAATACACCCAGGCAAGGGTGTTGCATATTCCCAGAGGGTGGCATAGGGAATGACCTGTTGGAGATCCCTACCCTTGAGTCAAGTCCTATGGGAAGATTCCAGAGAAAGCACCCTGTTAGACTTGTGTTCATCCTTGTCAGTGCTTCTCCCTTTTGTTTGGTTTTGTCCAGAAGCGCTGCATAAACCCCAGGCCCCAGTGCCCTATTGCTCTGGCGGTTCCTGCCATTTCAGCAGGTTCTCAGATTCTGGCCTCTGTGCTGAAATCATTTTTCAAGCCATGAAATCGAAGGGTTAGCCACAGAGCTTCAGCATCCCATTCTGATAGCCCAAGGAGAGGCCCAGTACACACAGCCCTGAGCCTCACCCAACACCCCTTTTCCACAACAGCTACAGAAACTCCTTCACGCTCCAGTTTCATCCTCAGAATGGTCCCTTGGGAAGTACCTTTTGAGTTCGTCCTATCTTATAGCAGTTCAGTCCTTGGAGCCAGGCTTTGTCTGGAACCCCAGCCACACAAGGGCTGGGCAGTCCTTCCCTGGCGTGACAGCAGATGGGATCACAAACATCACAGACACAGCCTTTTGGTTTTCCCTTCTCTTCTTCCAGTCTAGTGACCCTCTCATCCTCATCTCTAGAGGATTTGGATAAGAGAAGATTGGCTCGTATTAAAGATTTGGGAATGGAAGAAGAACAGAAAAGCAGACATCAAAGGCACTAGGATCCAGGTGCATGTGGTAGGTTAGCTCTCGGCAGCTCTCTGTGCTGTGGTGGCCCAGGACTTGAGCTAGTTACTAGGCTATGTCTGTGCTCCACACCAGCCTGCTGTGGCACCGTCCTCTTGTGGTCTGCAGTCCAGCCGATACGGAACAGGGCCAGTCACAGCCTGATTTCTAAGAACAGCAGCAGCCCCCAGAAGTAGCCGTTTGGTGCCCTTTTAGGCTAGCTTCCCCTCCCTTGACTTCTGTAAATGGAGCTGCAGGATCTCTATTTGATCTTCTGCCTCATATGTTTTGTGTATTTTGATTTATCAGTTGTATGTGAGCTAATGATTTCCTTACTAGAATTCACACAGTGTCTGTTAAATGGTGTACAACATATCAGAGGCTGTTCATTATTTTCCATCTGATGGAATCCTCTCCATGGAATGCTGTCCAAAATCCGTAGTGAGCTTTAGATGCTTCTTGAAGATGGCACCAGTTGTCTCAGCTTTTCTCAGCTTTTCTTGACATCACTACTGTGTTTAATTTTTTCCTCTAATGTTTTTAATGTATCATTTTATATTATTTTATATTGCATTTTATGTATTACTTCCTTGAATTGCTTAGAAAAAGTTACATCAGGCAGTGTATAAGTGGCTAAAATAAACCATTATTATTTTTAAATGAGCAAGCGAATTCCCACTGTAACCATTGCATATACTTTTGATTCTTGTGCCTACTGCTAAGCTACCTTCCTGAAGAACGGATTCTCTGCGTGTGAGAGCAGGGAGTGGGGACAAAGAAGGGGAGAGAGAGTGGAACAAACCTTCCGAGAGGGGCTCCTGCCAAGGTTAAAAGATCCTTTCTATGTCTGTGGAGAGGATGTGCAGAAATGGAGAGGGCTTGCTTGGCTCCATCCCCGCATGTGTTCCAGCACGCAGCAAAAACGTCTTTTCTAGCAGGTTTTCTTTTGGGTGCTGCTTCTTCACACTGGGACCAGATACACATGATCACTGTGATTCTCACTGGCTTCTTTAAGCCATGCTGAGCTATAGTAACCGTAGGCGCCATCCTGACTCTGCAGGCCTGAATGCAGGGCCTGTTCTGGGGTTATGCAAGGGACATTTAGCAGACACAGAACCAGTGCTCCGTAGTCTGTACAACACAGCAAGCTGCAGTCATGGTCTGACTATTCCCAACCATGCACTGCAACCTGCAATGGCTTAGATAAGCCATGTTGGGCAAGTGGTTTTGTGAGGTTCTCATCGCTTCAACTGATTAGTTACCTGGTTTATTTTATTTTTGAAAGTCATTTGCTTTCTTGCATGGTTTTTATGTTAGTTGCCTTTCTACCTGTAACAGAAAACTAGGGATAGAATATGGCTAACAAATGCTAATACAAATGCTTTAAAAAAGAATTGGTGGAATAATGTGAGGATTTATATATACAAAAGATGTAAACATTGTGTCTCAGACACACACACACACACACACACAGAGAGAGAGAGAGAGAGAGAGAGAGATTCCTTCGCAACAGTCCATCATATGGTGTCCTTTTGATACGAACTTCAGAAGGCATTGATTCCTGAATTATGTGATCAGACTTATTGTCTCTTCGTGCAGCTACCTTATCAAGATGTTCACAAATGCTCACTCATACTCTTATTGGAAACATTGGTGAAGGCTACCAGTTCAGATAAGATACAAAACAGATGAACATTTGTCCATTTTGCAAACACAAACTCAAACCAGATCTGCACTGTGATTCTGAAATTTTCTTTTCCTTCTGATGGAAACCCAGGAAAGGAAACGGAAATGCCAAAGTTAGCAAAAAGCTTACAGTTCTCATGGTTGGATAGGAAGCAGATGTGGCTTTTAAAAAATCTTGGAGGAGAGGCTTTTCTCATAAGACATCCTTCCAGCATAGGCTTAGGGATTTAGATTCAATATTCTGCTTCTGTTAAGAGCCATTCAAGCAAACAGGAATGACCCAGGAAAAAGTATACTACAAAATTGTCCAAATTTTTCAAAACATTGGGCAGTTGTATTTGTACAGTTCAGCTGAGGTCCAAACTAGATGTGTTATGGACTGGAGTTTGAATGTTTTGAATGTTTTCTTTGCTTAAAAGCAATTGCCAAAAGAGGAGAGTTTATTTGGTTCTTCATTTTTCACAAGCAATGTTTCTATTGCTTGTGAAAAATGTTAGTTTTTATATTCTATGCACCTGTGAATTGTATGAAAAATTATATTGACCAGAACGTGGACCTGGCTTTTTAAAGATCTTCTGCTTCTTGTACTGAATTGGCAACACATGGAGATGAAAGATTCAATGCTCAAGAATGTCCTTAACAGCAGTGTTGAGAAACTTCTTAGAAGAGACTGCATTCCTTATCTACACAACAAAGATAGATCACTTGTACATCATGTAAACTGTTGTGGCTTATCCCTGCAAATTCTGGGAATCGTACTTGGGCATGATGCAGGCAATTCGCTGCAACCCTAACCCTGACTGCCTTGGGGTTCCTGTTGAACTAGGAATCCTGTTGAACCAGTTTAAGTCTGTCATGGAGAGATGCCCAGAGGAACATACCACAGAGGCAAGGATTTCCACCCACACACCTACTCCCAAAATTGCTGCATGCCATCTGTATTTCTTCCTTTAATGCTGGGCCATTTTTGTGGCGATATTCCAGTGCTGTGCCACTTCCTTCTGAGAGTATATCATGGGATTCCTATGTGGAATATGGCTTTTCAAGGATCCTGGGTGTTTTTTGAGTCTGCTCAGTGCTGCATGCTAGTTCTTCTTCCCCATATTGCCACCATTTGTCAACATCTTGTTGGGTGTCATTTGTTTTCTTAATGTTCTATGACTTACTGTTCCATTCCAGGGTTGAGGCTCTTGTTTAGTTGGTAAAACAGCAGTAAGGCTTTTCCCTTTGGCCATGCTCTAGTTTGTGAATCCTTAATTTTGTCTTCCCTTTTGGTGGCTGTGATCTCCCCTCCTGGGCAAGAACACTCATGGACTGGAAGCATCGTGAGAATTCAAAGCATTATGATCGTGGCTTTCTTCTGCCCCATTGTTATATTTGAGCAAACAGGCTTTGCAGGTTTTTGAAGCACTACAAAACTAATTGGCCAGAAAAAAATGCTAGAATATTATTTCATACCAGGGGTGTGTATGTGTGTCCCAGTCCCCAGGCAAAAAATGGCAAGTTGGTTTGAGCATCTCACACTTGGCTTGCCACATTCTGGTCATTTCTTAAGGGGTATGAACCAGATCCAAAGAGGCTCGTGTGTGCCAAGTGAGCAACTATATCTGCATAATGGGCAACCTAATTTCTCTACTGGCTGCAAGTCTTCACATGGCCATTGCCTTCAGATGAAGCCTTATGGTGCCATCACCCTACCTCACCTGAGGGTCAAGACAATTTCAGGAGGGTCAGGGCAATGTCGTCTCAGCCACCTCTTCCATCTTGTTTCATTCCATAAGGAAGAAAAAGATGAAGTAGTCCTCTGTGTAGCTACAGCCCTCAGGAAATCCCACTCTAAGAGATTCCCCTGCCCTTCAGGGCACAAGGGACTATGATAGGACCAGGAGATGGAACACCATGGCATTGTATCCCTTGCTAGTCCTGGCTAGATAGACCCACTGTAATGAATGTGACTTCAATTACTCTTGACTAACTTACATTTAATTGATTTCTGTGATTAGGCTCATACGCCGCCACAAGCAAGGGTGGGAGGTCACCACTAATGGTCTTACCTTACCATGTTTCCCCCAGTAGATGGTCACAAACACCAACCAGCAACGCCATTTTCTGCCCCCTCCACTCCTCCCATTCTCACCATGCATGCCAGTATGCATTCCCACAATCAAAATCCGCGTTACTATATTGTTCCCTAGCTACCTCAGCTGCCGCTCCCTTACTAGTCCACTGAGGTTTTGAGGGGGGTTCTCCCACTACCCCCTCCTGATTATACCGCCATCTCTTTAATGCTTCCTCAAAGAGTTGGAATGTGTTTGGTACACTGAAACAAACACTTTGGCTGCAAGTACCCCATTCATTCTCCATTCGTTTCCCCACTTTCTCGCCATTTCAGAAAATAAACAAGGAGATGGGTACAGCACTCAGCCAAGAGGAACAAAGCAAGCGCTGGCCTGTGTTTTTCTAGAAAGCTGTGAACAGGATACATGGGATTCCTGGAGCATCCATTTGGCTGTCACTCTCCCCATGGGATTCTATGGTGATTTTTACCATGAACCAAAAAAGGGAAGCTCCTGGGTGCAGACTGTATGCTATGCCATTGTGGCAAGCCGGAACAGACTTTTGACTATGCCATGTGACAATGCCACAATGGTAAAGGAAAATACTTGTTATGATGTGTAAACACAGTCAATGACTCTACGCCAAGTAGACCAACATTGGCTACTACTCTGTATCCCCCTTTTGAGCCTGGTCTTTGCACCGATTGCACTGAATTTTCATCAACCACCGAACATGTTTAGTTTGAGCAGAGGAATGTGTGGGATGATTATTCTAAGCCAGTTTGCACTTGCATTACTCAGAAATGTTCTTCTCCAAAAGGCAATTTGAACAGATATATTTTTGGAAGGCTTTTCAAAAATGTGATGGATCAATACCATATTGACCACCTGGCTACTTTTATTAAGATCTACAAAGCATTGCATTTGAGAATAGCCTAGCAAAAGCCTTTTTCCCTTTCTTTCTTTCTTTCTCTTTCTTTTTTTTAGAAAAGAAAGAAAGCCCGTGTTTTCAAGGTTTATCAAATTACATATTATTCAAGGAATGAGACCAAAATCTAACCTTTGAACCAGCTTGGAGAAGTTCCCATTTCAAAGAGGAGTTTTGTAACACGTGCCAGCAACATGCACTATGTCCCCAGTTGGCAAAACCTTGGCAGCCGTTCAAAAACCCATGTTAACAATGATGCTTTTAAATAGATATATCTATACAATAGATCTTCTGTGTCTCAACACACTTGTTTGAACAGCATTTCAAATCTAAACCACAATCTTCATGAATATATAAGAAGTTCCAGATGTTCCAACATCCCAGGACATGCATTTTAACCAAGTTTGTTCTGCACTTGGTTTGCAACATGCAGAAAAGGCATATTGATTAGGCTTATTGGCAAGCTTGTTGTTTTATTGTATTTTATTACCACTTCCTACTGGATGACCTTTTCCATTAAACAAATCGCAGTTGGTGCTCCTTATTCCAAGGATCTTTGAAGTGCCATCTCAGACACACTGAGGGCAGTGACTAGGCCCTTCGCCATCTTTAATATATCCCTCTATTTACTTATTCCCAGAAGCTCTTGGTAAGGAAAAGAAAGAATTTGTCTCTATTTACACTTGGGGGTGATGGTACAGAGATCCAGGGAGCTTGATTTCAAAGCCATTTATTGATGAGATATTCCTAGCTTCTGTTCAAACCACTCTGAGCACTGGATGCTAGAATAGACTTTACCCCCCTCCTCCCCAAAAAAAGTCTACTGGAGCTAGAAGGTACCTATCCAGCAGGGTGTATCTGTGTGTACGAGTGTGTACTGCTGATCTATAAAAGCAGCAGAAGGAAAGCATAGAATGCAGTACTAGGTACAGAATTCAGTTTTCTCAAAAACTTAGCTTTCCTTTTAAGGAAAACAGGCTTCTAGTTCTTATGGCTGCAGAGATTAGTTTGATGATGAGTTTGAGCAATGCCTGAGCAAATCTAAGAAGCCAGACTTGTTAACAGTGATTAAAATTTCCAATAACTGGGCCCAGGCTTAAATTCCGACTTAGCTCCATGCCTCTTCCTATAAAGAGGAGGAGGAGGAGGAGGAGGAGGAGGAGATTATTTTCTACAAGATGACAGAAGTCAAAATGGCAGGATCCATTATGTAAAATAAGAGAAATTAGGTTATTTTATGTAGGTCACAGAATTTGGTTGCAGTCCTTAAACATACTTCATGTGAGGGGTGCGAACTGCTGGCTGATTAGGCTGCTAACTTTTCTTTGCATAGAATTCGGATTGCCTGGATACAGAGATTTAACTCTATTTTGCACAGGGTACCCACTGCCACACACATAAAGCACATGATCCACCATATTTCCCACAGCAACATACTGTATGTCCTTGTTTACATGTGTGCATGAATGTTTGTGTGTGTGTGTATACACAAACACAGGATTACAGGCATCTTCCCAAGAGGTGCCATTGTACAAGCAGCAGATTAGCCCTGTGCTTCAACGAAGGCGGGACCTGGGAAGCGGAATGCATGTGTGGGGGAATGTTAGTTATATGGAGCTTTTTCCATGAGGTTGTTAACCCATCCTATCTACATTTGGTTTCACTGAAGAGCAGAGATTTGGCCACTCTGCACCTTTCCTGCTTTTCTGCTACATAACCTCTAGGTGGCACTGTGGTAAAGTGGAATAGCACAAATACTCAACAGGAAATTGCACCTTCTTTTGCCTTTACAATTAAATGGTGCATTTTCCCTGCTCTAAAAATAACTCCCTAAAGTGCTGGTCAGGCACAGAAGTGAAACTGGTAGTTCAACAATGTCACTGAAAAAGCCAGTGAGTCACCATGAATAGAGAACAACAAGCATGCAATAAATGCCTTTTCTAAAATCCATGCAAGGAGCAGGAAAGATCAGAGGACTATCTGGAAAAATAGTAGGAAATAGACTAAGAGGAATGGGAACTCACAGCAGGCACAAGCTAAGCTTTGGTCTCTCAGTTTTTTGTGTGTAAAAGTTGGAATGGAAAGCCTACAAATAAGTCTTCTTAGATCCTGATTACTCCAAGAAAACTAATTAAAATGGATAGAGGAAAGGAGGCAAGGAAGGGAGACTAACTAGAAAGCATGCTAAGTACTTCTGACTACACTTGACTTGAGACTTCAGAACAACTTCATCAAAACACATCAGACTCCCCTCTTGTCTGCCACACCTGTGAATTCAAGAGTCAAGACCTCATGTGGTGGTTGTGGCTCCTCTAAGATTGCAGTGTGTCTGCAGGCAAGCTAATGAGCTCACCCACTGAGATGCTTCACTCCTGGAACATGGCCAGAGGGAGACTCAATGAGATGAAGCTCTGCTTGGCATGCAAGCCAGCTTGGGTCTGTTGGAGCCACCGAAGCGACGCAGTGCTTCATAATGAAAGAAGGGGATTCTGGCCATGAAGGAGCAGGATAGGCTTCAGAGTAGGGCAGTCAGCGTCCCAAGAAAGAATGAATCACAGGGAATGGGCTGGAAAGCCAAATGAACTCCAAGCAGTTCTGAGAGCAATTCACACCACATTCAGAGGAGCAAATATATAAGCATGGATGAAACTATGGGAACGGCTGAGTGGGTCCTTTCAACCCCCACCTTTTTAAAAAATCCAAGAATAAGCTATCGAGCAAAACTCGATGAAACAAGGTTTCCCGTTAGCTGTACCCCTGGCCACTCCCCTGGTAAGAAATAAAAATGTCCACTGTTGTTTAGGACACATTTCTAATTCCAGTGCAGAACAAAATCACCCCAGATTACGTTATCCACACTTTCCTTATAAATCTCTATAGAGATTCTTCAACCTCACCAGGAACCTAGATGAAAAATCGGGCATTCTGTTAATGCATTTTAATTCATTTGTGAAAAATGCATCCGTTTTGGTCCAAGTACTCTGCTTGAACTGGATTTGCAATGCAATTTTATTTGGGCAGGAACCATAGCTCAAGGACAATAGTCATGCTTTGCATACGCAAGGCCCTGTGCTTCAACTGAGGCAGTAAAGGCTTCAAGAACTCCTTCCAGAAAGTCACTGCCTGTCCAGGTTGATAATCCTGGGCAGGTTGGACCATGGTGTGCCTCAGAAGAAGGCAGCTTCATGTTGTTCATATTAATCTTCATTTTAACACTGTGTATGTGTGATCTCTGCATATATATATATATAATGCATCAAACATGCTTCTGATAGAATACATTTCCCCTTGTAGAAAGACTTTGTCAGACTTCCGAAGTCTGTATGTTCCTCTGACTGAATTTTAAGCAAAATATGCTGCTTTTTAAAAATGTGCATTAACCATTGACCCCAGGCATCTGCTGATGCTTTAAAGTCTACCAGATTATTCTTATTTAGAGACAAGCGCTCTTGGGCACTGGTGCTGACTTGTCCTGGGATGCTAAAAATCACATTTTCCCTTTAATCTGTCCTGTTTCTCTTCCAAAGAAGGTGCCAAAAGTTCACAATTCAAATTAACCTTGGGGTACTTGCTGATTCAGAACGTCCTCCTTTAGTCCGTAGTCTCTACCCTCTAAGTCAATGTATTGTAAAACCCATGCATGGAACAAACAGTTTTCCGTAGCATTCAAAATCAACTGTAGGGAGTGGGGAAAGAAAATGCATTCAAAATGCATTGCCATAATAATAGAGGAAGCAATTATTCATAAGAAATATATTACCAGGAAAAAAACTTGGCTATCCAATGGATTACCCCCTCCTGCCATTTAAAGAAAGGAAACTACTTTGTAATAGGAAAATTATTTTTATATCTCTGATCTCACTTGCTGCTTTCTCCCCTTCTATTTTGCTGATAATTTCAGCATCTTTTTTATGAAGAGCAATTCCAGACTCTATTATTGTTCCATGTGCTGACATTCTCATAGGAAATGAAAAGCTGCCCTAACCTTCCTTCCTGCCCATAAAACCCTATGAGAAGTGGATAAGACTAAAGTGTCTTCTAACTTAGGGTCTCTTTTCATTTCTCTTTTCTTACCATTTAACATACCCCTTTGGCTAAAGGAGGAAGACTTTTTCTCAAATCTAGATTTGAGTATTTCTTTTGGAACATAGTTCCCGGTAATTACAGAGATTCCACCAATCAATAAACCAGGATCTATTCAGGACAATGGAGTATTATCAGAGATGGCAGTCATGAGAATGGCGGAATTACACATGGCACAAACATTTCAATATGCCCAAGAGACTAGAATGTGTTTTTTGGACCAGTCTTGTCAGTAATAAGTTTTTAAAGTCAGTGATTTTCAAACAGTGTTCTGATAAAACCTGAGGTGCTTTGAAGTTCAGTGGGACATCAGTAAAATTGGACAAGCTTCCTTGAAAGACAGCTTGCCTGTTCAGATGATCAAACAGCCCATCGTGGCATGTTTAAGCCACAATAGGTTTTGGTGCATGGCAAGCAGCCATGACTGCAGCTCGTTGAGTATCCACTCTAGGTTTTAGTCTGGACCTTAAAGAAGTTATCAGTTGTGGTGAACTATAGTTCCAAAATAGATTTGGCACCATGGACAGCTCCTTAAGAGTTATAGTTACAACCTGGAGTGGATATGCTACCCCACTGACATTGGAGACACCAGCTTCCATGGGTTAAGCAGCCCTTGCATAACCATAAGGACAGCCACTGGGTTTGGACGACCTGGCAAGCTATGGGTGCTCTTTACCTTTTCAGAATGCTCCTGTGGGTACTGCAGCTTGCCATGGATTAAAATAAAAACCACAGTGAGACACACTGGTCAGCACCTTTGCTGGAACTGATCTTCCACACTAACGGCAAAACAGTCTCCATCCTTCTGTCTTCACATGTCAAGTGGAAGAGGACAGAAAGTGGATTCTCCTGAGAGTTCAAGAAAGTGAGATTAAGGTTAAGCCTAAAATAGTGATATCTTGCTGGAAAACAAGTGAGATCTGAACCCTTCAGGCCTCCTTAGTGGTTTGAAGCCACTTTTGGTGGCAAACCGACCGTGTGTCTGCTTCCACTGTGCTTTTCAGCAGTTTAGCCAAAGCAGTGGGAGTCAGCAGGGGCTGCATGCAGCCTGTTCCTGGGGTAAGAGTTCCAGTTCATGGGGCCTCTTTTTATCTATGGGGCCTCTTTTTACCCATCATCCATTCAGCAATTACGCTGGTTCAGATGCCAGTGAAAAGTACTGCTGGAACAACAGCGTACCTCATCCAGTCCCTATGTCCTTTCTTCATAGCTTCATAGACTATTAAAAGCCATAGGTAGTGGTGCAGATGTGCTGCGGAGCTACTCATGGTGTCCATGCATTAGCTATCATTGACTAGAGTCACTGCTCTCCATTGGTCTCCATCCATCCAGGAAGCACTCTGAGAACAGTGAGTGGCCTGGGATGGGAATTGTACTCTTCCATAGCAGACGTAAACATTAGAATATACAACAGACTTAGATGGATCTGACTGAGGTTCCTAAGTTCCAACAAGTAGATTCCCACCATGTCCAGCCAAGTGTTTATGGAAAAACCAGAAACAGGGCAAGAAGCCTTTCTGAGTGGAAACATGAAGTACGCCTTCCTTTTAATTCAGAACAAAAGTGAGCCTCAGCTATCAGAAGGATGTAAAACATTGTACAACCAGAACAGTAACCCAAATTTGCTGCATTCCAGTTCTGCAGGCTAGTAGGAAATAAATCACTCCTTGACAGGACATGGCATTAAATGAATTTATAAACTGATATTTTCCCTTCTGAAATAATGCAAGTTTCCTACAGATAAGAACAGCAGTGGGATCAGATGCTGTAACAGCTTGGATTATTTTAACAACTAACACTGTGCTTCTGGTAACTGGGGTATTTAAAGGTTTATTATTTTAACAACATCCTTTCTCTTTCATTTATGTTTCAAATAAACGGATGCAGTCAGGTTGACGCTTCAAGAAAAAGGAAACTAACATTGGCGTGGCAGTTATTAGTGTACAGCAAGAATTAGGATTCACCTCTGGCACAATATTTGCTCAGGGTGAAATTGGCTTCAGTCATTTTTTGTTTCAAATGATTTTCATCATAAAACAGACCACACATGCTTTGCTCTTCTGTGGTTGCTCCTACTGTGAATGCCGCGGGATGAACAACTGATATCCTGTGAATTGTGCGGGGTTGGAAGGGGAATCATCGGATCGTTCTGCGGATCCCCCGGCGTGCTCTGTGTGTGTGTGGGGAGGTCACCATCCTGAATGTCATTTCTGTGACCCATAAAGGAGCTTGATCGTGAGGTCTGCCCCACATTAGAAACAAGGGACAACAGACAAGGTTTGATCATCAGAGTTCAGCTCCATTTAGATCAGGTTCCGAGGCATAAGGAGTAACCGCTGCTGTAGGATGATGTCCACTGGTTGTGCTACCACCCTGATCTCTCTGGGTGAAGGTGGTGCAAAAATTATATTCTCACTGTCACCACCACTACTACTTCTTTAATACCCAAAAGGCTTCCATATGAAGAATCACCAGGTGGGACCTCTTCATGCTGTCACCCGCCAACGTATTTTGCACAAAGGACATCTTCTGCTTCCCTTAGGCATATGGACCAGTGATTCTTCTGCCATCACTATCACTGTCAGCCACCGGTGTTAATGAGGTGTCTCTTGTTTTCCACCACCACCACCACCCCACTTTTGATTTTGCATGTCCCACGGAGAGTGGGTGTCTTGCCCAAGGCATGGCAAAACTCTTTCTGCAGCAGACCCCAAATGGAAAGCATGGCGTGCTTTCGTGCTCGTGCACATGAACTCTCTCTCTCTCTGACTCTCTTTTTCTCTCACACACACACAAAAGACAGAAAACTAGAATGTCAGAGAAAGAGAGAAGGAGAGAGATGCTCTAGGAACTGTCCATTTTGGCATGCTGGTTTTCTGCCTTTGGGCCTTAGCTGTGTGGGGGATGTGCAAACAGAAGTCTGAAGAGGCATGGTCTAAAAACGTGCAATTGGTACAGACTTCCACTTTAGGTTAACACTGTAAGAAATCAGTGGAACGTACTTCTGAGTATATGTGTTGAGAACCAAGGCAATCGGCTTCCCTCAGAAAGCTGCTCAGAAAGGGTGCTGGCTTGCTGTACTAGCAGAATGTCACAAGCTATGAAGTGAGCCCAGTCTTGCAAAGAGAGTCTGATGGCACTGCAAGCAAGCGTCAGCATAAATATCCAGGGCCGTGGTGCAAGATGGCCTCCCAAGCAGGCATGCACTGAAAAATAAGCCAGTTGGGACAGGGCCATCACAACTGCAGGTGTCTTTTAGAATAAATCAAGAGGGGAGGCAGTACATGGGTACATGTGTCAGCTCTGTCACCTGGCTACGACTGGTGGTACAGTTAAGTTCTGCCAAGAGCTAAAGTAAAGCCATACTGTAGAAATTCACGTAATATGGACATGCATTACAGCAAGAAAATCCTAGGTAACGTGTGTCCCCAGCATGAAAGAGATGCAGTGCACTTGCACCACCTTCTCAGGCATCCAGGCTCACACTGTATCTAGCAAAGCAGTTCTTCCCCGCCTAGAAGAGGACCCTCAGGTATGTTGTTGCCCTTGAAGCTATTGCTGAACTCCAGGAGGTCCGGCAACACTCTTCATTGCTTTGTTTCAGAAATAAAACTCATCAGTTCTTGCAGGTATGCGGAGCTTAAATTGTTGGGTTTTATTATTGTTTTAATAAATAGTTACTATTTATATTTATTTATACTTAATTGGTAGACTGTTGATTGTTATACAGTTTTTAGCGACTGATGTTTTTAAATTGCTGTGTAAGTTGTCTCATGCACTAGGACGGTGGTATAAAAGTTTTAACTAGATAATTTGGTTACAAAATGCACCATCTCTCTATCGCTCGCTCGCTCGCTTACTCCCTCTCCCTCTCTCTCCCTCTCTCTCTCTCACACACACACACACACACACACACCCACACAAACAGACACACCAGCCCTTTCTCCCAATGTATCAGAAAATTAAAATCAGAGAAAATGTGTATCTTTTTTAACCTTACCACTAGGAAGGAATGAAAAAGCTCCTGGGGCTTTTTAAAGCCTTTAAATAAACATTTGGAACCAACCAGCTGGCAAAACCGTGGGATATCCTTTTCACTTTATGGAAAGCCCTTCATGGTCAGGAAATATAAACCTCTCATCACATTGGCCACAACTAGGATTACAGCTTCATGCAGCAATATATTTTTTCCAAATGTACTGCGCACAGACCTCAAGCAAGCACCCTCAAGCCTGTTGTGAAGCAAAACCACTGTTTACTGGACTGAATGCCTGGTCTTGTGCTTATACTTACTCGGATGTAAGTCCACTGAGTTGAGTAGGACTTACTACCCAGTAAGTATCCCTAGGACTGCAGTCTAATTCTGTTGGTGAGGCTGATCTGGAACCAAAGCCTCAACTGCATGATTGGCTTGTTCCTCGTATATTTTCCAGATGCAGGCCGATGGTTCTGTATGCCTTCTGCAAAGGCTGCAAGGCAGCTCCTGGCCCCTTTCTGGTAATGAGCAATGCATCCCCGAAAGCCTCCCACAGGGGCATTCCAGGGGAGGGGTGAAGAGACACAAAGGGCTGCAGCTTAGGATCAAACTGCACATTCTGCTAATCACAAACAGTGCAGCATGGTCCTGGTTCGGGACAGGCCCATGGCACTTTGGGACAGAGGTTGCACATTCCCAGCTCCCTTCCCCCACACACCTTCAAGCTCCTTAGCTCCTGGGAGGGAGGGAGTTAAAAAAAAAGGTCCATTGGATCCTACGGGAGCTTCTTTTCTTTTTTTAAATTATGATATGTGGGGTGATGGAATTGCAAGACAAAAAAGGTTTAACCGTAAATGAGAGGCACTGCAATTGTGTGTCCCTAATGAATGCATATACCAAATATCTAACCAAGACTATTGTCACCTTCTGATATCTCAGGATGCATGTGAAAAACCAGCACCACTAGCCGGTGAGATGAAGGGAAAGTGGTAGAAATCAGACCCTCCTCACTTCAGTGTGGGTGGAAATACTGTGAGCATGCACAGGGATCTCTTTGGATCCTGCCTAGAGCTAAATTTCCAGGGATAACACATGGAATTTAGTCTCACTGATAGCAATAGAGCATGGGTCCTCAAACTACGGCTCAGGGGCCGGATCCGGCCCGCCACGCCTATTTGGACCTGCTGCGTGCATACCCGCACTGGCCCGCCGCCACCCACCTCGCCCCACGTGAGGGGAGGCAGCAGTTTGCTCGCTCGGAGAAAACAATCTCCAAGCGAGCAAGCCGCTGCCTCATGCGCCTGCCTCGTGGCGCGTGCCCACCCTGCCTCGCCGCGCCGCGTGCCCTGCCCCCACCCCTGCACTGGCCACGTGCCCCACCTCTCCGGCCTGCGCCCAGCACTGGCACCTTTCAATTGGCCCCCTGGTGAAAAAGTTTGAGGACCCCTGCAATAGAGCTTCCTTTGAGGGAATATAGTTTGACTCTCACATCAAGGATCTGATTTCCCATCTAAATTCCTGAAAGCTGCTTCACATTAATGAGACATGGAAAACTCATAATTGTTACTGTAAAAGGATACCCAAATCTTATCTATCTATCTATCTATCTGGGCATTTTTACCCTGTCCAATACCCAGTGGGTCTCTGGACAGCTTACAAGTCAAATCCAATAAATACATATTTACCCAAATAATACAAATGATCCCCAAACTGAGCATAAAAACTTAAAATTAAACACTAGAAGTATGGGAAAATAAAAAGGCCTTGACCTGGTGCCGAAAAGCATATGATGTCGGTGCCAGGTGGTCCTTTCTAGGGAGCGCATTCCATAGCAGGGGTGCCACCGCAGAGAAGGCCCTCCTCTGAGTATATTCTCTCCTAACCTCCTTCAAGGAGGGTTCCTGGAGCAGGGCCTCTGCTGCCAATCTTAGGGGGTGGGAGGGCCTATAGGGAAGAAGACATACCCTTTGGAAATGTTGACAATTTTTTAAAATATGGACACTTGTCAGATGTTGGTGGGAGACAATGTTTAAGGAACATGGGTCCTTTAAAGCACGTTGTTGAAGGGGTTCGTGAGGAGTAGCGCACACCAACAACAACTCTCACTGAGCAGCAGACAGGTGCAGGCAGGGCTGATCAGGAAGCTTAACGCATCATCTCTGAGGGCTGGTTTGGGCATTTCCTACTATGCCAAACATACTGCATACCCTACAGTTGCCATACCGAGGGGGACTCATCAAGGATGGCAAGAAGCGGACCACAAATCCGATGATATATTAGGACCAGCCACACTTCTGGCAGGTTCACTGAGGAATGCCAATTCTTATTCATATAGCTAAAGAATGAAAAAGGCAAAGTACGGACTGATGCTGTGCATTGCTAAAGATGAACAGGAGTGAATCTCAGTAAGAGATTCAGTTGGATACTACTGAAAGCTCCCTGTAAGGGCATAGCTAGAGACCTGTGTGCTCAACATGTGTGCCCATTGCAACCAGCCTGGGGTGGCTACTCAGCTACACCATACAGAGACAGAAACTTCCCTCTTGCAGGTAGTTTCAGGTCTCTGCTCAAGGGAAAGGCCTGGTCTCCTGATGCGGAGGACATCTGTAGGGCAAGCATCAGGGTTAGCCCACCTAGTCAGTAATAAACTGTTCAGGTGCCTTAATAAGAATCTCTCAGCATCCATCTCAGTGCTGGGGATCAGACATGACCAGATGGTCAGCAGATGAAAACAGCAGGCGACTCCTGGGGGGAGGCAGGCAGGGGGTCACTATCTTCCAGTACAGGTGCTAGGAAGTAAGAGAGCTTGAGGGGGGCGTCTGGAGAGATTGTCCAACATTTCTCTGGGACAGGTGCCCAGGCCAGGGGTACTTGTTCCCAACCAAAGAGAAGACCTGATACAGGCACCAGGAGAACGTTGCCACGAACACAGTGGGCCTCCAAAAGCCAGGTAGGCATCTTAGTCCAGAGCTGTGCTAGCTGGCTAGCATGTTCCCATTCTGCACTCTTTCCAGAATCCTTAATCAATTCTGCAGAGAAACCCACTCTGAGTGCACTGGGGACAGAAGTGAGGAGGCTCCCAGGAGGCGTGCCACAGTTCTGGCTCACACTGCACAGTTTCAGCACCCAGGTTGTATGCAGTGCACTGAGTACAGCCTGCAATGAAGCCATGCTCCCTTGGGCTGCAAAGAAGCCCAGCACAAAGGACACCAGTGGGATTCTTGGCCAGTCATTCCCAAGCAACCAGGAGCACTTGGTTACTTAGGAGGCTGAGTGTGTTTTACTCTTGGTGGTGGCAGGCAACACCAGCAGGCCCTCTCGCACCAGAACTTGTGCCCTCGGATGGGGTTCATTGCAGGTACACCAGTTAGCTCCTTATTATCAGCCAAAATTTCAACCAAATATGAAACCATAATTCTACAACCCCAATAGAGAGTAGTAGAAGGAAGATTTGCCAACAGAAGGAATAGAAGAAGGAAGATTTGTCAACAGTTTTTTCAACCAGTTAATTTAAATCAAAGCACATATTGTAAACCCCAGGAAAGATACCTTTGTGAGGTTCTAGGAGATGGTTTGAGTGTGAGAATAATTTACCAACATGGGCTAACTAATCCAAGATGTGTTGGAGTGCGTGCTGGGCCCATGCCACAAACATTTTAGATATTCAACCTATGATCATGCCAACCAGACTACATGGCATCCAAGTAGGACACTATAGGTTAATTGTGGATCAAACAATCCATAGTTAACCTTCCATTAGTGGTTAACTATGAATCATTAACCCATTATTAACCTACAGTATCCAGGTATGGACATCACATAACAGCCCCTGATTGATCTGATCAAGGATGAATATTCAAAAATGCACTTAGAATGGAATGTATCCAGCATGCCCCTTAGTAAATTGTGGGTTAACTAGCCTATGAATCGTCAGTGTTACATGAAAACACATGATGCTGTGGAAAAGCTAGGCATAATAGACAGCAATTTCAAATGTGTGTTGTCAGCCTTACAGTCCTTCAGCTTCCCACCCACCCACATGTGCATACAGGTTAGGCGAAACAGTATGGCCATGGGTCTGTCCTCTACCTGGCCTGGTGATTTTAGCTGCTTCATTATTCTTATGGTGGGTAGGGATCATAATACTCTTCAAGCTTCAATTTAACCTTCAAACAAAATTTGGGTTATGTAGCATTATGAACATAATGGTTTCTCTCCAAATTTGGTAGAGAGAGTGTGGAGCTAGAACCTCTCTACAGTCTGCATGGAGATTTATCTAGGGCAGTTTGCTCATTTGTAAGCCTCATAATTTTACTTGTCTCCTCCTTCCTTCCTTCCTTCCTTCCTTCCTTCCTTCCTTCCTTCCGGAATCTCTATTCTGCTCTTCATTGCAAAAGATCTCTGGGTGGTTTACATAAAACACAGCGTGAGAGAAAAGTTTGAGCTACTTCAGTCATTCTAATTGGCTTACTGACCAGTCTTTAATCTTCATAAGCCACACTAGCATTTCGATGAGGTTACGTAAGCACATGCATTGCGCACATGATCGGCTAGAGAAACAGTAATATCCAGATGTTCAGTACCCCCATTCATTAGCATTCTCCCATCACGAACTCATTGGGAGGCATACGGAAGCCAACCGCATCCCCAATATTGCATTCACATTCAGTTACCATCACCCGCCCCCCTCTTGCCACCACTTACATAGACTCACTTGGACAATTTCACATTTCATTATATACACTTGCCACAGCACTCACATCTGGTTATGTTCACAGTGCTACACCCACCTTTAATTACAATTGCCCTGTCACACTCCTGTTGGTGCTGCACTAGCAACGCTACACCCACGCTCCATTACAATCACTCCTCCGTATTCACATTCGATTTAAGGCAGCAATGCTCCACCACCTGACCTGCCTGCCTCTCGTGTTTCACATCCACACACAGTCAGCATATATTGGGGTGCTTGTCACATTTGTGGACAAACAAACCATCAAGTTGTGACTGCTGATGGTTTTTGTTTTTATGAGTATAACTGAAAATCATTCTGTATTTTCTTCACATAATATGCCAAAAAACCCCAGAAATGGTCACCAATAAAAAGCAAAAAGTACAGGCTGCCTGTGTTTAGCCCGGTAGTGTTGGGCAAACCTCATCAGTTTTTATTCTATTTCACTTTAGTCTTATGACTTATGATGCCACTTGCATCAAACAAAATGGGAATGTTGTTATTTCAGAATCTGATTCCCGCCCACACCCAGCCTGCATTTATCATTACAACTTCACAGGGATGAATATGGATTTTAGATTTGCTCTTGTTCCATAGTTATTCTGTATTGTGGGTGGTTGTGAGTGTCTTGTGTACGCCCCACTCACTATGGTGCTGTTGTTTTGAGATTATACAGATATCAGCGGGCTGCATCAAGGGATTTAGGTGTTCAGTTTATGCGGTCTAGCAAGTAGTGTTTGAAGCTGGGAGTCTAAATGATCTCTAGATGGACACTGATTTGCAACTTAGCCCACTGATTTGTAGATTACTACTACTTAACAGTAGCAACATAGTTGTTGGGATTGCTGATAGATCTATCTATCTGGCAACAAGGAGGAGAGCCTTATCTGTGGTAGCCCCCAAATTATGGAATATTCTACTGACCAAGACCTGCTTGGTACCAGCTTTGCTATCTTTCCAGTGCCAGGTTAAGTCTGCCTTCTTTGCCAAAGCATTGACCAACTCTGGGCAGCACATTGGTGTGGGGAATATTGCCCTGATTTCCAGCAGGTCTTTAGCAGTATGAAGTGGTTTTAGTTGCTCAAGCTGTTAAAATGTGGTTTTAGAGGAGTTTTAGTGCAATTTTATCATTGTCATTGTTGCTATTTTATATTGTATTTCATTGTATTCATTAACTGTTGTTCACTGCTCAAAGAGTGTCTTCTATTGGGTGGTATAGAAATAAAATAAACAAACTTCTTCCCCTCATTAGCAGCCATTCACCCTTTTCCCGAGGATATCCACAGGACCAGATGGGAAGGGGCTGCTGCGGTTGGAAAAGAGGCGGGAAAGGCTCCTTCTGTGAATGTGAAACCAGGCTTTGCTCACCAAAGGAAAGTCAGGATCCAGGGTCGCTTACTTTTGGCAAAGGCCTCGAGGTAAGTTATCCTTTGCGGCAGGAGTTCTGGGTTGTCGTTTGCTGTGCTTCATCATCAGTGTATGTGGGCTTCCTTTCCCGCCAATGTTCATCTCGCTGTGTGTTGCCCCCCAAGCAAACAACTGCAGGCACATCCCGAGGTATCACTCCTCACCACGGTCCCTTTTCCGCTTTCTCCTTCTTGTCGTCCGGGTCCTTGCCCTCCTTGTTCTCCTCCTCCTCCTCCTTTACCGGAAAGATGTTAGAGGGCTACCTCTTACAACCCCTTTTCGCCATTGCCTCACTTTCTCCATCCATTTTTCCTTGGTCAATCTTTAACCTCCACCCATATCTAGTACTGGCATGCATATAATGGCCCGTAGCTAGCAAGTTCCAGGTCCAAATGGTACAGTTTTCATCTATTCATTTATTAATTATTTGTGATTTTTGGTCCTGCCTCTTCTTCAGAGCTCAGCTGCTTTATGAGGTAGGTTCAGCTGAGGGATGGGGATGGGGATGGGGATGGGCGCAGTCCCCAAAGGCGCTTCACTGCCGAGCGGGGAAACAGCTGCAGCACTCAAACAACTGCATCATTCTCAGCTTCCATTTGGAAGGGCAATGCTAGCCCACTTTCCTGGCTTACTGAGATGATAACTCAAAATAATGAGGGAGAAATATATTCATATTTGTAATACTATACTATATGCTATGCTGTGCTGTGCTGTGCTGTGCTATGCTATGCTATGCTATGCTAGTTGCAAAGTCACATCCGACCCATCGCGACCCCATGGACAACATTCCTCCAGTCCTTCCTGTCCTCCGCTATCCCCTGGAGTCCACTCAGGCCCACACCAACCACCTCAGTGACTCCATCCAGCCACCTCATCCTCTGCCGTCCCCTTCTTCTTTTGCCATCTGTTGTTTCCAGCATTAGACTCTTCTCCAGGGAGTCCTTCCTTCTCATTAGGTGGCCAAAGTATTTGAGTTTCATCTTCACGATCTGGCCTTCTAAAGAGCAGCCAGGATTCCTTAATAATGTAACTCCTAGACAGTGTCTCTGTAATTCCCATCAGCCTCAACCAGTATTTCCAATTGTCAGGAATGGTGGGAGTTGTAGTCAAAACCATCTGAGGGATGCCACATTGTGGATTTTTTTTCTATATTGTGTGCGGTGCCTCACACATTGTTCATGCTAAATAAAGATAGCCCTGTAGTAGTTGTTGTTGTGGAGGGTCCGATCTACTACAGAGTAAGTAGGATAGTGTAGCGGTCATAACAGGGCAGTAACTCTGTACAGTCAGATGCAAAAGCGTACATATATCATTATTGCATTTACGAAAGCAGCGAGAGGAGGGTGGCTGGCAGGGAGCAGCAGCAGCAGGATTGCTCAAGTAGCTGGTAGCGACGCGAGATGCGTTCTGGAGCAGCTGCCAGGAGGCGCATGTGATCGCCACTGCTCCAAGCGGGATGTAGCCGCACCGGAGGCGGAAGTGGCGGGATGGCGCCCGAGAGGAGGGCGAGAGCGCTGCGCAGGCCTGCCGGCTGCCCTCCCGCCGCGACCCGCGCCGGGCCGGGACAAAGGCGCACGTGCCCGCGGCCGGCGGACAATGCGGGTCCCTCGCTACGTGCGGTTCGGCGCGCCCGTGCACCCCTCGCCGTGCAAACCCGCTTCGGCTCGTTATTATTCATGGCCCTGCTCTCGGCCGGTGGTGTGGAATAATGACGCAGCCCAGGATCAAATGGGCCAATTCTCCACGCCTGACACCAACTGCTACCGTTGGCTGGGCGCTGCCAAGCGTTGCCTCTGATAATGAGTGGGATTTGGTTAAACAGTAAATTAATGAATAATGAAATATCCAGACTGATCCGTCAAAGACCACGCTTGCCTTGCCCCAGGCGCAGCGCTGGGGGCACGCATTACGCTCAGGCGGCGCTTGCCTGTCTGCCGGGCTGGATAACTATTTTACAGCCTGTTGCCTGACCGAGGGGACCGGAGGGGAGCGGGGCGGATGCGGGGACGGGAGGCGCGGGAGCCCAGCGGAAGCCGGCGGGGCCGTCTCCTTGCCACCTCGAGGGGTTGCGGGAGGCAAGCGGGGGCGCCGGCACGCGCGTCCCGGGGGGCGAGACCGGTGAGCCAAGCTGCCTGCGAAGCCTGCCTTGCCTTGCGAGCTTCTCCCGCTCCTCGCCCAAATTACAAAGTACCGCGAAGAGCGGATAAAAAGGGCTGCATCTGTTAGTCGCCCAACGGGCCTCATTCGCGTCAGTGAATTTAATGTAATTTAATTTAAGTAGGAAAACACTTGCTACATCCCAGATTGCTTCGTACTGCCCCCTCCTTCCAATTCCCCGATTTGGAAATTGAGGATTTTGGGGGGGTTTCCCAAAGAATGGGCCGAGCCCTTCTCAGGAAAACTTTTCAAAGTGCCATGGAATAAAGAGCACATGCTTAACTCTCGCTTTCCAGGTGCGGGAGAGGGGCTGGATTAATTACGGTTAATACCAAACTAGAAGCAGGAAACTGTGACTTTTAATCCGGCTTGAGTTCTGCGGCTGTCGAATGCATGAACGCGTCGACAAAGAGGAGAGCTTGTATGTGGGGCCTGATCCGGACTCCCTTTCACACAAAGGGAAAGTGTCTGCAGCACACAAGCGTTCGGGATGCCGCGCGTGTGGACACGCACTTCTGCCCTCACAGGGTGTGGGCGGGTTAAGAAAGGGAGTGATCGCAGACACGCGTCTCCGAAGAGGCCCGCACAAATCCCTTCTCGCGGGTCTCAACCCCCTAGCCATGGCTCCTGAGCAGAAGGAAGCCGGCTCTCGCTCCCGGCCAGCTGCAGCCCCGCGGCAGGCTTTCTGTGGCCTCCCGTGACCGGCAGAGCGGCCCCAAGCTGTGACCGGGACCTCCGGGGGGCTTCCGAGACGGGTCAGGCTCCGAGTGTGGTTTCAGGAAAGGATGAAGGCGCAATCGGCCGTGAAGCCCCCATCTTCTTGCGGGGACCTTCCCCGACTGTTGACCCCGCAGGGGAAGCTCTCCAGAAAAAGGCGCCTGCAGAATATGGCAGCTTTTCTGAGATTAAAACCAAGCACAAAGAGAAGTCTGGGCACTCCGCTGCCTGCGAAGTCCTGCGCCAGTGCTCCTTGCCTTGGCTTGATAGGTTCGCCGGCCGGTTTGCCAGGCGGCCGCTTCCCAACTGGCGATTCAGGAGCTGGAAGCCTTGCCGGCCACCCCGGCGCGCTCCAGCGAGGCCGGGGCGACAACAAAGGGCTCCTCCAAATTCCTGAAGGCGCTCAGGCGGCGGCTGCAGGAGCGCCCTCGGACCCCGCGAGGCTCCAGCCGTAGCCTCCCGCTCCGATTTCAAACGGAGGCGGGGAAAGAAGCGCTTGCTCTGGCCACCTGGCGAGAGCGTGGCGCGCACCTTCTGCTCACGGCCACCTTGCTGCCCCGGCTGCCCTTTTCTTGCTGCGCGGGTGCGCCAGGGGCGAGCCCGAAAAAGCCCGTCCTCCTTTCCCACCGTCGTTCTCATCATCTTCGGGGGCACCTACTCCTGTAATGCCAGCGCTGGTTCAGAGGTGCTGGAGAGACCTGCTGCCCAAGTCCCCCGGGATCTTTCCTGCTGTCAGGCACTGCACGGAGATTGCCTAGCGATGTGCCAAACCATCGCCATTGACTGCTGCATGGTTTCCACCAGCCAGGAACCTCGGATCTATTTTCACTTGGACGGGAGGGACTGTGCGGGGTTCCTCGGATGTTTAGGAAGGGCGCTGCGTTCAGGATCAAGGGCGTAGCCAGGCTCCCTTTTATCCTAGCCACTTTTTTGTTGCCTGGGATAAAGTGCTTGGATACACTACTACCCTCAGAAGTGTAGCCCTTGAGAGCTGTTCCGGCGCCATTACTGGTGCTTCGTTATAGATCCACGCCACGGGTGAGTTCCCAGTCCCGGGCAGCTGAAAGGGAAAGTGAAATCGACCGTGATCTTTCCGCCGCTTAGACTCTTCCATGTGATTTCTACCAAAATGCGCTTTGTCCTTTGCAGATTCCCTTGGGACGCTTCCATGCCATCATTTCTCTAGGAGGAAGATTTTTAGAGGATGGAGTTCCGTTTACTAGACTGTCAGATTGGACCTAAAGGCTAGAAGAAAGCCGGTTGCGGTTTATCGTGAAACATTAACATAAATAGGACTTGGGTTTTAAAATTGGACTGACCTCGATTCTCTTGAGGTTCTTATTAGTGTCCCAATGTAAATATGTATTCGTTTATTCTGCTACAGTTGCAGCCACCCGTTTCTCCAAGGATCCCAAGGCAACCTACACATTCCATTTTTTCCTCACAACAACCCTGTGATGTAGGTTAGCCTGAGAGTCAGTGAGCATCTCTGCGGAGCTAGGATTGAAACCGAGCCGCCGGTCTGTACTCTAGCCACTAGGCCACATTGCCGCCCGGCTAGCCGGTGCCGCTGCTGCTATTTCCAAAGACGAAACTGTAAGCAGCCGAACGCGAAGCACTCAGACGCAGTGCGCGCTTCCGAAGGACTGCGGAGAGCGGGGGTCAAGGGCACCCGCTTGACTCCCCAAAAGGCGGCGTCTCTGGCGCGTTTTCGCAACGCCCGAATGATTGCCCAGTTGCGATTAGAAACCAGTTCGAGACGTATGGGAGGCCCACTACAGAGATGAACTGCGTGTTGCTGTCTGGGGGATGCTGAGAACTGTAGTCCGACGGGGCCAGGTTGGGGCCACTGCTTTAGATTTCCCTTGGAAATCAGGAGCGCTCCAGGCGCTTCTGTCTCCTGCCACCAAGGAATATCCGTACCCACGAATCGCTGGTCGGCAGCCCCGGGGCGCTTTACGGTCTGGTCCCCCAGTCTGGAGCGAGCTCGCTTGCGGGGGCGGCGGGGGGTGCAGGATTCATCATGATCGAGGTGAGATCTCGGGACCGAGTTTCCTGTGACATCCGGAGATTCCAGGTGTTTCGCTCAGTCACTCCAACGTTTCCCGCCCAGAACTGGGAAAATCTCCGGGGGGGGGGGAGGGCTCACGCCCACTGTCGTGCATCACATTCGTTCAAGGTGGGGGGCGACCATCGTCTGTGGGACCCGCGAAGGGGTTAGTCTGGTGGTGGCATCCTCAAGACAGACTCTGCGATCCTATAATTGTCTGTGGAACTTTAGGCTCGAGACTGAAAGGTCTTGTAGGGGTGAGACCTCAAAATGGGGCAGCCCTGCTGTGTTCGCGGCCCACCTGCACATTCTCCCGAGGGGGCCCTGGCCCTGGCCCTCGGCGGCAGCAGCGGCACGACTGATGTCTATTCAGACCTAAGGCCCACTGAGTTCAATGAGACTTACTCCCAGGTAAGCGGGTACAGGATTGCAGTCCGCTGCTTATCTTCTTAGACACAGCGAGGCTGCTCTCCTCTCCCAGATATATGTGCCCCGGATAGGGCTGTTAAACCTGCACTCCTAGGCACACCTCGGAGAACTTACTTTTGAGGAGACATGCACCTACATTGTCGCTGAAGACTTGGGGCCAAAATTCCGGGCCCCATGCCTGAGAATCGTGCTGCAGCTCATGGGCTGAGACCAACACTTTTTGGGGACTAGAGCCCACTTCGGAATGGAGGCGTGCCTGTGGCAGCTCCGGCGGCGTAAAGAAGAGCGCATGGGTTGGTGTGTTTACTCCAGCCTGTGTCGAACGCAATCGGCTATGGGCAAGCACAGGTGTGCTTTCGTATTTAGTGTCGTTCTCAGTTTTCTCCTTCTCCTGAACGGCCCCCTCCCATGCTTCCACTGAGCTTAAGGAAACTTGTTTCCCAGAGACTGCATTTTGGATCCTAAAGGTCTCAAGAATCTCTCTCCCCCTTTTTCGGAAGATTCCGCTGTCCGGCAAGGAAACTGCCTATGGAGGCACAGCAGGTAGAGATGAAGCATCTCATGGCGGGGCGGGGCCTCTCATCCAGCTTGCGATGTGGATGGGGTACCATCCCTGTCTAACTCCTCCTCCCCAGAACCTTTCTGTCATTTCTAGCTGGATGAAAAGAGCTTTTCGAGGTTGGAGGTGTGTGTCGGGACAAGTTGTGTTTAAAAGCAGGTGCCTTTATATTCTTTTGGGTAGCATACTAGCAGCCAGGAAGCTGCATGACATACAACAGATTTGAAGAAATAGCCTAAAGTTTTGTTTTATTTTGCCTTAAGACTGAAATGTTTGATTTTTTATCTGATAGAATAATTACCTATTATTTTAACAGATTAACCAGATGGGGGCAATTTTAATTGGTGGTGCATTTTAAGGGGTGTGGTTGAACATCAAAACATACCTTTTATGCCATTTTGGTGCTAGTATGTTACTAGACTAGGTAATTTAGAAAGCCGAAGATGGTCTTGTCTTCTAGCAGTAGTTTCCTGCCTGATAGCTAAACAGGTTTGCTTATTTAATTATGCTCACTCCCAAGCAAATATGGATAGGATGGTAGCTGTACTTGTTTTATATTTTCTTCATTATCCCAAAAAAGTGCCTGTTTGTCCTGCTAATAAGCAGGTGTTTCGGTTTAATCTATAACAATGCAGTCCTGTGCATACCTACTCAGAAGTTAATTCCATGGAGTTCAACAGGGTCTATTCCTAGATTAATGAGCCATTGTTTAAAAAGGTGATGATTAATCAATAACAATTCTTTAATAAGATTATTGCCCTAGTACAAATAACATAATCCAGTTTATTAAGTACTTTTAAGACATACTGAGACTTAAGCACATCCCTCCCTCTTGTTGACATCAGTGGGAATTAAAAGCATTGAATTTTGCCTGGTCTGTGGTATAACACTTCAGCAGTCTCTAAAAGAATATGAGCTGTATACATCACAGCCATTCACTGCAGCACTTCAGAGATTCATATGCTACTGACCCAAAGTCAAATGCTTGTGTTTTGTATGGGTCCCCAGTAGCAACTGGTTCTGGAGGTTCCTTGCTTCAGTGCTAAAATAAATCGAACAAAGTATATGAGCCTGGGCTTCATTTCATCTTTGGCTTCCATTTCAAGCACATCGACATGGCTGCAGATACCACTGATTTCAATGGAACTTGCTTCCTAGTAAATGAGAATGGGCTATTCAGTCAAAGATAGAGCTATTAAATAGATAGAGAGTTAGAGACAGAGATCGAGAGATAAAATAGGACTCCAGATTATTTCAGACTGGCAACTGGTTTTATCACACAGAGATGTTATTTACGAGGAACTCCTATAAACCTGGGCACAAGTTAGGACAAAAGAACAGAGTTTTCCCCAAAGGTATTAAAGATACAAAACGTTGTTTATAGCCATATAAATCAAGATGAAGGTTTGTCACAGAAAAATGGCCGAGTTGCTTGTTCAGAGCAGATAAAATAAGAGGCCTTTTATAGCTGCAGCATATGAAACAGATTAGAACATTAGGCTCTTCCCCAAGCAAATCTTTTTGGTTTCTGTTTTTGTTATTAAAGATTGTTGTTGTTATAAAATAAAATGAGAGATGGTTCACTAGAAGGAGGAGAGGGAAGAGGATTAAAGTTCTTTTTTTTTTCTTTTTTTTGGTTCTGATAACATATTCCGATTCTAACACCCAACCCCAATGTAGCTAAAATTATTCATGAACAATCAGTGAGCCCCAACTGAAACCAGAGGAGACAAACTAGTCGATTGGTCATGACTAATTTCTTCCATTCCGTTGATTTCAACGAGATTGGAAGTATAATTACAATGGCTGAGTTGGGGCTTTTGGTTTTATTTCAGCACAACATACCTCCTAGCAAGATACAAACAGTGTAATGGTTTACTAAGTTGTAGAACTTTTTCGAAAGAAAGTTGAAAGCAGCCATCCTCCTAGATCCTTAAGCTCTATTGGCCCAAATCCATCAAAATTGGCCGTGCCTTACTTTTTTACACTGCCTTGAGCAGATTATACTAGTCACACTGCAATCAAGGGGGCTTACTTCTGAGTAAATGTGGTTTCTGGTGGTGGTGCCAAGGATCAAATGCCTACAAACTTTTTAGGGGCGGATGCTCCCAAAACCTGTTTACTGTTTGCTACAGTTGCATTTCCTTCCTTAGATGCAATGGAAAAACCCTCAAAGGAAAAAAGATTCAGCTCTCAGTGCCAATCCGGTTAAACTATTACTGCGATGCAATGTAAAGGGCGCTGGTTTATCAATCCACAATGAATGTATTATTTAAAGAATTCCAAGGGATTCCAGTTAAGGGTAGGTACTGTTTAAATTGTTTCGGTTGGGAACCCTAAGATTAGTGTTTGATTTCTCCGTGAAACTTATTTTCCTGTTATCCACCCCCTCCTCAGTGCCTGGGTGGGAAGAATGAAGAATTTATCCCTGTTTCAAACGGGTCTGGGGCTGCGGTGTGGGAGAGATACACCGTGGGTCAGATCCAGTGTTACTTCTACTTAGGGTAGACTTATTGATTTGAATGGGACCAAAGCTGGACTAACATAGGAGAGAACCCACGGAAAACACCTCTACGTCTTGCCCCAGGTCATTCCTCGCCAACGAAGTAACCCTTGGGAAGGCGACCAACTAGTGCAAGTGGCCTTGGCGAGCCAGGCGAAGAACCTCCCGTTCCATTCCAGCGAAGGAACGACGAGACCCAAGCGCCCTTGGAAACGCGCGCCGGCCTCTCTCCGCGCTCTGGGTAACATCCAGCTGCCCACAGGCTGCAGAAGACAATATTGACTGCTTTTGCTTACGCTGCCAGGTGGACTGAACTACAACCTGGACCATGTTTCACCCAGCCCAACACATCTGCAAGGCGACAGGCTGGGGAAAGCCGGCTGACAACTGGGGCCGTCCCTCCCCCATGGAACCCGTGTTTCCTTCCCCCAACTGGGTGCCTTCCGGATATACTGACCTTGCTGGCTGGGCATGATGGGAGCTGTAGTCCAACACGAGCCACAGTGTGTCCCGTGGCACGTTGGTTGCCTAGGGAAGTCCGAGTAGGAGCACAGCCTTTATACCTGTGGGGGAACAAACGGGGCACCGGGTTCCTTCTACGGCATTCCGTAAGGAGAGCTACATTTGGAACGAAGGCCGGTCCCCTGAAAAGCGACGAGATGCTGCTTCCAGGCTTTGCAAGTGTTTAAGAGCCGGCGGCAGGACGGCTTGGAAACGGCAGCTTCGAAATCAGAGTAGTACTTCCACGCGAATGTGCCCAGACTTGGGTGGGGGTGCGTGCAAATGGCTCGCAGCCAGAGTATTTGAGCTTGGCCAGGCTGAGACCCAGGCCGCGGACCCCAGTCGTGCCAGCCTCCTCCGGATCTCGTGTAAGGCGCCCCGTCGCGGTAGCTGCGGGCGGCGGGCGGCAGCCTGGGGCTGCCCTGCTGGAAAGGGGTCGCCCCGAGGCTCCTGGTTGCTCGCGGCGACCACAGCGCCCGCCCCATCCTCCTGCTCTTTGATGCCTTGCATATTGATCCCGATGGCTGCAATCTACACAGGATGGCTGACCGGGGCGTGAGTCCCACTGGACTCAATGGGACCTACTTCCGAGTAGGAATGTCTAGGATTGCGCTGGAAGGGATCCTGTCCTACAGGACAGCAGCGAGCCTTAGGGGGGAGGTAATAAGTTCCTCTGGTATTAAGAGGGGAGTGGAAATCGAATCATTTCTCCAGGTTGCCCTTAACTGCCCGTCGCCACATTGCTTCATCGAAGTTAACGCCATGACTAAGCCAATCAGGTCGAACTATTGGTTGAACTGGATTCCTTCCCACCGAAAAGAGCAGGACCCTAAGAACAGCACAAAGGGCTATCTGGCCCACGTGCAGCTTTTGAGGCCCCACTGATTTCCGAGGCATAGCTGAGGGCATGGCTCTGCTTGGTGGATCGGGTACATATTTTATACCCCGCTTTGCATTCGAATGGGAAGCGAGCCTAGGTGTAGAGTTGACCTTCCAGGGTTTGCTCGATTGTGCTCCTGAGCAGGGAAAGGCTTTAAAGCAGGGATTGCAGGGCTGCACTCACTCCCCTGGTGGTCAGGTCCACCGAATGAGGCCTGCCTCCGAGTAGCCCTGCTCAGGGCAACGTTATGCGCGCCTGTGCAGAAGCCAGTGACTCCCAGGTAAGCGGGTGTGGGACTGTTGCTATGTGCTGCCAGGTGGCCTCTGCCTTGTGGCCACCCTATGCATGAGCTCCCTCCTTCCCGTGACAGCCCTGCTCGGCTCCTGCAGACTCCAGGCTGGGGCTTCCTCTATGGCGTCGAGCCACCTCTCAGCCTGAGCAAACAACGGCGATGTTCCCCGCCGAGAAGGGCAGGCTGTGATTGCGGGCCTAGTTCACCTGAGCTGAAATCTGCATTCAAACGCTGCCCAGCCTTGAGGCCATTGCCGTGCCTAGCCTCTCTCGCTGGGATGCTGCGAGGAACTCCTTCGAGGGAGGGCATAGATAGGAAACAGATTAATGGGAAGCAGTTTAGTCAGACACTCTTGCTGAGCTTACTAGACTTACTGCCACCTTAACATGCAAACTGTGCCTGACTTTCCTGCTCTCCCGAGTGTACCTGCTTAGTGACTGGGTTCAGACAACCCTGGAGGATTCCATGCCAGTTGCTGTTGAAACACGGGTTATTGTGTTGTCTGAACCCAGCTGCACCAACAACTCATGGGTTGTTAATCACGAACAGTCCATTATCTCAGCTGGGTTGAGGCCCACGGTTCAACCCTTGAGTTCCCTGAACGAACGCGGCCAGTGGGGCTTACATCCGAGTGAGTGGGGCCGCGTTAGGGCCGTGCCTTTTAAGGATTGCCTCCCTGCTCCTTCCTGCCTGTTTCCCTTCTCCTGACTTCTTCAAGCGCCTGCTTGCCCAGTCCTCCAGCTGTCTCCTCCAGCCTGCTTAACGTCCGGGGCATTACAGGAGCCCTGAGCCGGCCACAAGCGAGCGGGGAGGAGGCCCACCTGAGCAGGCCTCGCTTGCGAGGCACAATGAAACAAAAGGATCCGGTTAGCAAGAGCTGAGGTTTATTGCAGGGGGGGCGCGGGAACGGTGGGGCACCGAAGTCCGAGAGCATCACCGGAGAATCAATCAGACAAAAGCAAATGGCCAACACTTCTGAGAAGCAACGTTTATTTCTTTCCACTGTCGAACCAGGTCCTGAGTTTCCCAAAGCCCAGAACGGGAAAGAAAATACTTTTTTTTTTCTTGGCTGCGCAAGTAAATCCGTCTTCAGAACTGAAGCAGCACCAACATATTTTTAAAAAAGGAAAAGGAAATCTGAAGAGGAAAATACAACAAAACACAACAATCTTTTTTTATTCTTCTTATTATTTATGTAAATCAGGTCATCACTGGACAAGAAACCAATTTCTACCCATTACCATAACAGCTTGTCTATAAAGAACGAAAAAAAAAATCAGATTGGGTACTATCTAGAGTCAAGCGTTTGTAATTTTTTTTGTCTTTTTGATCGTTTTTTTCTCCCTTGGTTTAAATTCCCCACCCATTCACAGAGGTATAGTCACAGATAAATAACCCCAAAACTACTTGCTCGCCATATTTACACAATCCCGTTAAATTAAGCATAAATAAATATATACAAACTCATCATTGAACGCCTCCCCGCGCATCTCCCCCCTCCCCGCGACCCCGCCCCGGCCCGGTTCATTTTCTGGAAGAATCGTTAAGACGGTGATACTTTTTCAGTGTTATGGAAAGACTACTCAAGAAGTAGTAGTAAGGGTTGAATTTGCTTTGTTGTAAATAAGGACTAGATTTTGGCATAGGAAGAAGAAACTATCGATTTCACACTCCTGTTTTCTAATAGGCCTCTTTACCGTGTAATTTTAGCTGGAGGCCTTGCTCTGTAAAGCCCAGTATTTGAACATAGGGCCCAGCGGAGGCAGCGGAATTTGCTTTCAGCGAGTGCGTTTTAAGAGAAGTCACACACTGGCACACAAGGGGTTACACCGTAAAGGCCACCCGCGGCTCCTTCCCTAAGCCATGTGATTGCTTTAATTATTAAACATTGGTATGATGTAATATTGACATCTTTCATTGGAATAAACAAATGCCAAACTCTCGTGTAACCGGGGAAAAGTTATTAACAGGGCCAAGAGCATTCATCAGTGCAATTAAAGTATTAATTTATTAATTGCAGATACGGAAATGTTAAAAGGGTAGATGTTTTTCATCAGAGCTGTCCCTCAAAAAGGGGCGTTCAGTGCTGATGGCGGTCTGTTCTGTTCTTCTAAAGCTCTGTGCATCGGTGGATCCAACAATACCGTTTTCGGAAAGGTTCCTTCCCCGGCCGCCACGCGCGCCCGAAGAAGGACTAGTAATTATTTCTATTATGAGTCAACAGAGAAAAAGAGTCCTTAATTATACAGAGAGATGCCTTTGAGATTATATTGTATGTGTTCTAGGGGGCGGGGGGGGGCATGGAGATCTACTCAAATAACTGACTAGAGTAAGGGAATTAATCGACTAAAAGTCTAGCTCTGTTTTCTCGGATGTTAGCCTGCAACTCCTGGACACACCTTACTTCCTTATTTGCACAGGACTGAATCCTATCATTTTTACTGAATGAGACTATTGGGCAAAAAGAAAGGCACGCCCACGGAAAGGAGGTTTGCCTGGTCTGTCTGCTCCTAAGGGGTTAAATGGCAGAGTCAGAGACGGCTCAGCTTCCCCCAGTCTATCAATAGCCCCTTGTTTTCCCCAACAATCACTTGTAAGGCTTTTCCTGCCAGAGGAATATATTGTTATGGGAGGTTGACGAGACCCCGCGCGCATTACTGCAGGGGAAGTCCGAGACGGACAGTGGAAAGGTGAAGGATGGGGGGCCAATCCTTAGCAGCTAGTATCTGGCCGGGGGATAAGCCCACCCTCCCCACCCGGGAACAAACTACCCCCAGGGGCTGCTTCCCGTGAAGGAATAAAGGGGGGGGGGATGCCCTTCCGCATGTAATCGAACTGCAGTTCGATTAGCGGAAACAGGATTGATTCTAACGGACTTGTCTACCAACACGCCATAATCCTAACTGCATCGCTGGAAAAAGACGTTTCATTGAAAGGAAACCAGTTCGACTCCCTCCAGATACAGGTGCCTTGAGATCAGGTGTTAAACAACGATCGTTATACTGGTTCTTCTAACAAAGCCTGCTTTGTTTGGGATTCTACAAGGCACATCCAGCCTTCTTGCGTCAGATCGGGAAACAGGCAGAAGCCAGCTCTAGCCACTAGGACTGCTGCCACCAGCACTGCCTGGACGATCTCTGTGCCTTTAGGAGCTGCTTACCTGGGACATAAAGGCAGGGGCAGCTCTCCCCAGCAGGAAAGCCTGACCTGTTGAGTTGTGACTACTCTGAAGCTGGGAACAAAGGGCAGGCACCTCCACACTCTTACCTAGTGGAGCTATTCCACTGCAGCTAATGGTTTAAGAATAAGAAGCAGTGGCCTTTGGGGGGAGAAAAGTTATTGAATGCATGCCAGGCTTCATTGTTTACAAAGAGATTGAAGGGAATGCTCCTGATTAGTCAAAGAGTGAAACAGATGTATAGAAAATACACCCTTTTGGTTTGAAAACAAACTTGGAAAACACTCCTTGAACATTTTCTTTGGATTTAAAGAGAGATTACTCTGCTAACCCTCCTGAGTGTTAATCGATGGGTAACAGAATGTTTTAATAGGGTAGTAAAAGTGCCAAGACAACAATATTCCGGGGAGGCAGCAGCAAGGAGCACAAAGAGACTGGGACCGTAGCTTGGCAATTTACATTTGAAGTTTGGACCCTCATGGCCATATCGCCAGCTGTACCACAGGAAAACCACATTTGCTACTGGATGTCTACAGGACATTTTGGCATGGTGCTGCTAGGTGTAACTGCATGGCATACTGTATTGAGAATCTGCATTGCTAAGTGTTTACTTAAACATCCTAGACATACACCTTAAAATGTAATGGGCATAAGTTCCAAATATGGCATTTTAGATGGATTGCATGATTTGCACCCCACTCTGTTTTTCTGGCAAGCCTCCTATGCCTGTCACTGTTTCATAACAAGAATGGCAAGGAGCATTTCTACAGGTGAAATACCAGGCAGCACGCAACTGCAACCAAGGGGAAGACGTCATATTCTGGACTTCCATCTGCCTGGCACAGGAGTTTTGCGGCAAAGCACTGGGGAAAATTATCTGAGTTCCGTAAGGTAAGCACAATGGATACCTGCCTTCTAGCTGTCAAAACAAAAGTGTGTGAGAGCAGACAGCTCTGTCTAGGAAGAGGGTGACTCTCTTTTGGGCCAGCTCGTGCAGCTGTGCTTTCGACCACAGCTTGATATGCAGGAATGAACAGGTGATATGTTTCATTTCCACGGAGCATCTTCCACCAACTCCTGCATAGCAAGCACACAGGTCAACCAGACTTCCTCATCCCCTGCACAATTGGCAGTCTTCCTCCAACATGTCTTCACTTATGACAATACTAGGTCCTACATTTTATTTCTGAAAAGAAATAAATATTGGGTTTTTCCAATTGCCTAGATGATAGTGGGAAATAATCCAATGATTGCAGGGCAAGTTATTTTGTTCTACTGCCACCCAACCCCATAACTACAGTGAAGAGGATGCCCAGATGCTGCCCCCCCACCCCCACCCCCACCCCCACCACATGGCACAAGCCTCAAGGTATGGGAAAAACCCTTTAAGAAAAGGATGTACATTCTTTCATGAGCTGACCTCACAAGTCAGCTCTGTAGATGAACAGGGTTTGCAGAGGTACTTCATAGGACATTTAAGAATGATACGGAGTGATCACTTACTCATGAATAAATCTCACTTGGGCAACAGAATTTATTCATGAATGAGGTTAAGATGGCAGCCATTATTTCTAAAGATATGTTGATGATCTTAATTTGAAGGTGCTGCAGCAGGAGGAGGCTGGGTCCTGCTGTTGGGCATCTTCCTGGTATACACCTGCTGCATGATTACAAGGAATGACTCTTTTTTTTTTTTTTTTTGAGGAAAAACAACCAATTAGCAGAAGAGTCAGGTTACCAGCTTCTAGGACAGAGGCTCTGCATGCATGACTGAGATCAAGAATAAAACTGCTGGGGAAATTAACACAAGCTATGAAGCTGGGGAATTAGCATCTTTCACTGGCAAAGCACATACTTGGCATCCCCAGGTAGGGCGGGATGCAACTACTGTTTGATCCCCTTGGTGGTCAAGGGCTAAAGGTTCAGCACTCTTCAGAAATTTTGGAATCCAGGTCCCACAATGCCTGACCATTGGCTGTCAGCCAGGACTGATGGGATCTGTAGTCCATAACCTTTAGAATGCCAGCTTTCTACCCCTGGTGTAACCAATACTGAGCTGAACAAATCAACAATTCTACAGTCTGATCTGATATAAGGCAGATTTCTATATCCCTGTGGGTTTCAGTCAGCTTGTCAACACTGCTTCAGAGGCTTAAAATTCTAGCTGCATATCTGGTTGTGATACCAAAAGAAGTATCTGTAAAAGCAGACTCCACTGAGCAATGAAAGGGGAGGCAAGACACCTGCTCAAGATTATCACTGGAATGCTTTTGCATTTGCTTCTGACTTATAAAATCACAAGGACTGGGGTGGAGTGGGGGAAATTTAGTTTTGGGATTGGTGGCCTAAAATTAGGGCAAGTTTGTATTTACTCAAGTACTTTCAGGGACTATCTACACTAAATACATACATTTTAAAGCAGTTGAATCAGAATTGGTGTTCCCCTACCCTTGCTCTGCCATTTCAACAACAGAAGAAAGCTTCTCTCAAAACTATGGCGGAAAGATAAGACTGCAGTTAAATGCCTCTTACAAGTTCCCTGGGCTTGTTGTCCACAGACTTAGGCAAATTTAAATTGGAAAAATAAATGTGCTTTCAATTGAGTAAGCCAAAATGCTTTGGTCTCCCAGATGTGCAGATCAGAAGTTGTATTAACAGAAATCTCACAAGCAGCTTTTTTGGGCCTCAGTTTTTTCCACTAATGCTATTATAATATTCATCCTAGGTATAAACATTTTAATTTTAAGTACTAGAAGATATCGTCAGATGATTTTTTTATTTTACTTGGTGAAAGTTAGACTAGTCTGGGTTCTTTATTGAAAAGTGAATACTCAGATCAGAGGGCTGAAAAGTGGTAAGTTATTTTTGTGATGCATAAAAATGAACTTGTTACCCTTACACAACTCTCCAAGAAAGTGTCTAGATTCCAAGCTAACAAATATGGGTAAGAAGAACTAATCAACACTGCAGTGGTCTTCCAGGCCTCCCAAAAGGGCTTTTTAGAAGATAAAGGCAAATATCTTTTCTTCCCCCTTCTTTTGAGATACTGGAGTGAACAAGAGACAACAAACAGGATTTACATTTTCGAAAGTGTAAAATACAGAAAGCAAATTATAGAGTGTGATCTGGTTGAAGTTAAGCACATTTAAGTCTCATTGATTTTCACAGGAGTGAGTGAAGCATATACTTAATTCTCCAGAAAAAGGAATTGGATTGACTTTGGTTGAATTTGCCGATTAGTTATGAACTCATTGCAAGAACTGGTAAAGCGGTTCTTCACAGGGATAATTCCAATAAAAGTCTGCAATAATTCATCACTTAAATTTTCAATTGCCCTGATAAATTGAGCAGTTAATATATATATATATATATATATGGACTCTGATAAAACTCCAGATGGCCAGCACCATCTTAAGAAGTATTCTTTCTTTTATCTCAAATAGGAAGAAATGCCCATCAACAAAAACAAATGAAGTACACTTCTTGCTTCATAACTTTTTTATCCATATCCAAATTTAATCCATGAACTACAACTCCTACAACTAAGGTTACCTGAAGTGGGTGGCAGCCCTGTTTCGGTGGAGTGCTGCACTCAATGCACGCATACGTTGCTTCAGTGCATTCTACAATTAGAGGCCTGGGGACTTGCAGTGCATTTCAGATCAAAGTTTAAAGGCTTCACCCACAGCTGGACTAAAATAACTAGACTTAAAGCAAGTCCCATTAAATAAAATAAAACTGGAACTCTAATCCTTAAACATTGCACTTGAAGCTCTGCTACAATTTGATCATATCCAATATACTCCAGGTTCCCCAGCTTGTGAATATGCCTTGTTAAAAATTACAAACACAGCTCAGTTCATGATAGAGGCAGAAATATTAAATGTGCAAGTACTGGTTTAATTTTCAGTTTGTCTTAATTGGCTAGTGGATTGGAAATGAGGGATATTAGAGACCAGTTTCAACACACAATACTTAATTTAGCACCTACACTGAGTGATGTACTGAATTAAGAACGTACACTTTCTTATTTGAAGCATCTACACATGTACACTTTACTGTATGTATATGAAGTAAGGAACTGCAGTTAACTACAGTTCTGTAGCGTATGTTGAATATTTCTACACAGGGGACAGCAGATGTGTGCAACTGCTTCAAATGTGTCACTGACCACTGCACATCCTATTAGTCCATATTGTGCAAAAACTGAGGTTGCTACTGAAAACTGCAAGGACCTCAATTGAATTGGGAAACTGAGTTTCAATTATAAAGTTTACCCCTCTAAAATGGATAGATGGTTAGTCATGGACCCCAGCATCAAGATACCTTAAAGCAGAACTATCGTCCACCCAAATTAATGGAAATTACAACCATGTAATGTGGTTAGGATTGAAGTAGCAAGCGTAATACATTTTATCCTGTTCTCTTCTAGCAGAAAATCCCTATGAAAGGCCAAAATGATGCATAGATATAAGCTGTTGCTACACAGGGGAAACCATTTTCAAAATGCATGAAACTCTATAGCCATTGTCAAGTTAACAGAAATCTTCCCAAGCTGAGAACATGCAGGGTGAAATTAATCTTCTTGCATTTAAGCATGAATTTTACGAGGTATTCCAAACAAAGAGATAAAACATTTTGAAATGTTATTTATAAAACATAGTGTAATGCACTTAATTTCTGCAAATGACTGGAAGTTGGTTGATTTCCCCACCCAAGACATGCTGTTTGTCGTCTAAGTCAAAAATGGCAAAATATCTTTAATTACCTGGAGAAAATAGTTTTCTTTAGAGTACTAAACTGAAATGTGCAAGGCTGTTCTTTACTTCCAGTCCCACCCATCTGGTCTAATGAAGAAATAGAAAGCCTCCTTTCCTCTGTGCATCAAATATTATTGGCCCACCCCCAAACTCTTCACTATACTGGAGAAAATAGCATTTGCTTCTGAATATGGCATCACCTGTTCAATTACTGTTGCCTTGCTTAATCTATTCCCTTTGAGCTTCTTTAAAGAAGTACACCTGCAGAATTCCAAAACAAGTGGCTTTGATTTGAAAAGGAAAAGTGTCAGAATTGTGGATTTTCATCTCTGTACCTGATGAAATGTGTAGGGAGTTCTAGTCCTCTTTGAAGAAGCTCATAAGCCAAGCGGGCAAAGCTTTGGGAAACAGAAGAAAATAAAAAGGGTGCATACTCCTGAGAAGGAAATTACATACTCATCAAGACATTCTTGCTACTAATACTTTTTAAAAGTGTGAGTTAGATTGGTGACATCTTAACAAGAGAGACTGTCATTACTGAGTTAGGCAACATCCAGCACCTCACTCCTAGGCACATTGTTTTCGGTTCTAGAGCCTCATGCACACGTGGAGCTCCCACACACCTGGGCTTTCCTATTCACTTCAGCAAGATACCTTCATGCGGATCTGCCTTGGGACACTCTGACCTGTCCCCTTGAGCGAGACAGATGCTTTCACTGCAATGTGAAGGAAATCCATGCAAGTGGGAGAGCCCCATGTCTACCTGGAGGACCTCCACCTACAAGGGAATTATACTGTCATGACTGAGATGCAAATAAACCATACTAATTTTAAACTTTTTTGATGTATTATTCTCTATGGAGAAGGAATACACATGAAAAAGTTACACATGAATGCAAAATATATTCAGTTTTTAAAAAATCTATCCAGCCACAGGTGGGAGAATGTTGACTCTTCTCCTGGTCACAGGCTTTTGCATACCTATGTAGCCTTTTTCATATGTATATGTCTCTATGAAAAATAGATATTACGCTGGAAGTTAAGTTTGTAAGTTAGATCATAAGTTATGATCAGAGCTGTATTGTCAATGGTTTAGATTCTGACTTAGTAGAACTGTTGGAATCCATGGGATTTAACTTAGTCATGCTAGATCCCATTGACTTCAGTGGGTCAACCCAAAGTATGACTAAGTATAGATTCAGCTCAGTATCTCAATGGACTGTATGTAAGAACTCTAAACTCTCTTTAACTCATTCGCTTGCACGCACGCACATTATAGCCAATGAGAATTGTAAACTGCAGGCTTAATATTTTAGGATTAAATATGCAAAGCATCTCATTTTTAGTAAACACTGGAAGTTTAGGCAAATTGTCTGTACTGACTGGGGGCACCAGGTAACTATGTAGCTAGTGTTTACAGACAGGTATAGTTGTAAGTTCTTCACAGCCTGAGCCTGTGTGGAGTACATGCAGTGGCTTATGTTCCTTCAAAATAACTTCTAATCTAGACAGCCCCAGTGAACAGACCTGCTTTTCCCCGCTCCACCATTGTTAATGAATCTCTAGGCCAGAGACTCTTGGTAAAGTTCAGGCCCAGCTATTCTGATGACACAGAGAAGCAATGGCAAGGTGACACAGAAATTAAGGGACTGCAGTTAGACAGAACTGAAAGCAGGAGTCTTTGCCCTGATTAGGACACTCTAATATGAAATAAATTCATCCCTTAAAAGGTTTTGTAATTTCTACTGCAGATAGACATTTTAAAAAAACAACAATAATACAGAAACAGACTATGCATCTTGGCCAACATATTAACATTATGAAAATTATCCTTCCAATACGTTATTGATTGCATTTATCAATTATTATGGTCATTTTTTTCAACCTGCCCTTTCCCCAGTAATAATACTAATAATAAAAAGATTGTGGGAGGACAGAAGTGGAAATTCCTGGAAGTTGTCTTCAAAAGTTCTTTTGTAAAAGCCACTGAGCCACTGTTCCTGTTCCATTGTGCGCCTCTGACCTTATTCATCTTTTTATAAAATTATTTGTGGGTGTGACCTACCTAGTATAATTCTTCCAAAGCCCAATCCAATATTTTAAAGCTAAAATTAAAACGTTTTAAAAGATCTCTCTCTTTCTCTGCTTTTCCTTTATTTTTTTCCTAATTTCATTAGCTTTTTTTTTTTTTTTTCATTTTCTGTGCTTCTCTTCCTTGTCTCCAGATTTACTACCTGGTCCTTCCCCAGAAGTGTGCCTGTTAGCAGAGCTGTTGTTCAAGAACATCTTGTCCATGCCTTTGAGAGCTTCTGTCAGGTAGTTCTGGAGAGCAGTCAGGGCAGCGCATATGGCTGGGGACCCAAAGCCGTGGGTGATGAGGCTGAAGTGAGTCAAGCAGCTCTGAATCCCTGGTTCCAAGATGGGGCTGGGCCTGCTATTGCCAATGGGTGTCCGGTCCTGGGCCAAGAGATCTGTGAATTCTTTACAAAGTTGCCTGCAGAGGAGGAAGACATAAAACAGATATCATGAGCCAAGACTGATCGGGAACAGGCAACTTCATTATTAACACTTGTAAAAATATCCTTCTCATGATCTACCAGTCAGAACATAACTCGCGGAATGTTTGGGGGAATTGCTTTGCTCTTTGTAGTCGGTTATTCTTAAAAACAGATCTGGGTTATGCTCTTCTTACAAGGAGCTCAAGATATAGAGAGTGTACTGTTCTGTTAAGTGGTTGTGACAAGGACAATGAGATTCATGGTAGACCAGGAATCGGAAAGAGTGTATATCATGACACCAGTACACTAAAACCACATTAACCCTCAGGGGAGCCAAGAAAAGCTATTGTTCACTGGCCTTTCCACCTGTAAGAGTGATGGGACAACAGAAGACTTTTCATTAGACTGTGTTCTGGTTGATCTATCCTGAAACACTGTGTAATCATATTGTGCATGTCCCTGCAAAATTTGCATTTAAACATGTGCACTTTGAGTATTTCTGAGTACTTGAGGCCTAGCACATAACCCACAGCTATGTCTGAGCACTTCAGGGCATCCACAGAGCCTCTGCTTGAAGCCCCACATCCACGTTCACATAGGGGCACAACTTATGTGCACATCCCTTGCCGAAGAAGATATTCTGAATGGGTACAATGGAAATTCCATGCTGAAAAGAAATGGTTGCTCAGCTTGCTAAAGTCAGAAGGGGCCAAAATGTACTAAATCAAAAAGCAAGGAAGGGATAGATTAAATAAAAGTGCCATTGAACACAATAGGATTTACTTCTACATAGAATTGTGCTGCTAATCAAATAGTTCTTCCAGGGCAACATCTTGCACACTTCAGCCCCCTCCTCCTCCTCCTCCATCAGCCTGTCCAAGCCACAGTATTGTGAACCAAGCTCAAAAAAAAACCTGCCTGGCAGAAAAAGCATCCAAGAAAAGTCAGGTCATACTCTGAAACCAAGAAGTTCCATGTACATATAGAATTGGACTATGGAAAAATATGCACATGATTATATGCTTACTGAGAAAATAAGACCACATGAAAAATAGTGAGGGGAACAGAGCTGGAGTGCTTGCAGGTATACCTGTTATATTTCCCAAAATAAAGCTCTGCAGGCTCAAATCAATGCCATGCTTTTAGGGAGGAGGGTCACTAGAATTTGCATTTTATGGATTAGTAACATAGTCTTGCCCAGTGTTACCCAAAATGTCCATCACCAATTAGCAGTTGAAACCAGCAATGCAGCAAGTTCTGCAACCAGGAAGCTTCCCAGCTCAAGAAAAAATAAGAAGCATGCAGGATCAGCCTAAAGGTCTACCTTGTCCCAGGCATTACATGCAACCATTCCCACAGTGGATTAGAACTCCTGCACTGCAACTAAATCAAGCAAAGATGTGAATGGTGCCTTCCAGTTCTCAGAGGATTCAGAGTAGATAGGAACCAATGTATGAGGAGCCTGACACAAACACTGCAGGCTAATTGGCTTGGGAGGACACAGAGGGACACAGCTCTTGGGCTTTTTTCAGTGCAGGAGTAATGACATGATCTGCTGTAGTAGTAGAGAACTGATGGCTCCCCCAAGCTCCAGCAAGTGAAAATGGTAACCACAAGGCTTTTAAGTTCTGAGATGGTATCATGTCTTTGAAAAATTGTTTGCATTTGTAATTAAAAGCTAAATGTTGCATTTGGGATGGCTGATGTTCTTTCGTTAATCTCAAATGTGTTTTACAACTGGAACCTACACTGTGAGAAGTACAATTGAGTCAAATGGAGGTTACTCCAGGTCCTGTGTAACTATACATAGGTTTGCAGTCCCACTCCATAAAATTAATTGTGAGATGTTATTAATGGCTTGTTGTGGATGTCTGTGTTTCATGATGATTATTTTTTTAAACAAGAATGTTGACTCTTTGAAGAATAAATAACAAAAAAGAATGCCATTTGGGAGCTTGACTATGGATTCTTCCTGTCGGTATGGCCATGGAAGCTGAAATGAAGAGCCCACTGCACTCCTGGGAAGGCATACACAAGCATTCTTTCCCTCAGGAAACCCAAAACACACACACAAGTGCAAACAGCCATTCTGCATCCTGCGCTGAACAGGGGCAAGGAAGGTCTATTAGCAGCTGCAGGCACTTTTTGAAGGAGACCTGCATAGCTTTTAGGAAGCAGGGAACTGCAATCCAAGGCTTCCTTCTCTTCCTGTGGCATAACTTATCCAGTAATATGTCCAATGCACCAGTTCAGGTTGCCATGTCAGCAGAGGAAGCAAGTCTTAAGCAAGCCAACACTGTTTTAATTGCTGATCATTGTGGTCCTTAAACAGCAATATATAATACAATATATTACATGTTCATCATATATGATGGAAGCAATAGCTTTTTTAACCATGGAAGCTTATAACGATTACAAATTAGAGTGCTGTGCCATCCTGCTCGGCAACAAATGTATCTCAGGTTTCAAATGGGTTTGAAAAAAATGTCAGGGATTGCAACAGAGGCACCTTCAACTTCGAGCCTATGGTCAAGGAGGTACAAGAGGAGGGCAAGGCTGCAAAAGCCTACCATTCAAAGAGCCAGTCTTAAGCACCTGTGCTGCCTCCCCATGGCTTGCCTTTTTGGCTACCTGCTGTGCTGACAGGAGGAAAGTGGCAAATGGCACACACAGACTTTTAGAGCTCTCTCAGAGGTTTTCAGCACTGCAACCCTAGCTGCAAAATACAAAGAGCTTTTTACACCCTCAGGCAACTTTATAAAACACAGCCACTACAATTTGGCACTGAAAGCTGTGTAATGATGAAGACCTCGCCCACCTAAACTCTGACTCATAAACACCCGAGAATTGCTAGTTACAAGTCATCTGCATCAGAAGATGATGGGCTTCCTGATGGATCTGGGCAGTACAAGAAGTTGTGTACTTTTGTATACTGATTTCATTTCATTAAAGGCACTGTTTAGGGCAAGGTCTTGCAACACGGTATACACACAAGCTAGAAATATGAACCTGAAGCAGTTCTGAAGATGGCTTTGTTTGGTTTCCAGTTGTAAGCATTCCTCATTATTGACATTTCAACCTACAATCTGGACTAGGCGTTCTCATTCTGTTCTTCTCCAGAAGTTTTAGATTTCAACTGCCATCAGTTCCAGGCAGCATGGCCAACTGCCGGGGTTGGTGGCAATTGTAGTCTTAAACATCTGAAGGGCACCAAGGTTGGGAAACGCTGGTCTAGACAAACTTAAAGAAATCCCAACATTTGGGCACATCTTAAAATAACCCAACAAATGAAGAAAGAACCCATTTTCAGTTACCTATACAGGTGAGTCCATATTTCACAGCTGCCTGGCAGCACAGCACAGGCATGCACCATGGAACATGGAGGCATAAGTGGGTGGCTTGCATCAACAGCAAATTACAGCACTCGCAATGCAAGAGGTATGGTCTCAGAGCGTTGGCACCATGTGTGATAAATTCAAGTTCAAATCCTTACCATGCCATGAAACATCCTAACAAGTCAATATGCCTCAGCCTAACCACCCACCTGAAAGGGTCGTTGCAGGCACAACATGAGAGTCAATATACACTGCCTTGAGTTCCCTGATCTCAACTTTTGCTGCTGCATGCAACAAGGGACTTACCTTTAAATCTGTTGCATATGGTATATATCTGCCTTTTCTCTCCTTTCACCACTATTTTTCTCCTTTCTTTGAGGAAATAAAATAATTAACATGTTGGTACCAATTCTGCTTTGGCCCATTTCTAACTCATGCCACAAATGGCCACCACTATAGCATGGAAGACCAGGGTTTTCTCCAACCTGGTGCCTTCCAGATGTTTTGGACTTTATCCCCCAGCACCCCCAGTCAGAATGGCGAATGGTGAGGAATTCTGGAAGTCATGGTCCGACACCACTGTGGGTTTTAGGTTGAAGAAGGCTGTTGTAAAGGGGGACAGCAAGACGCACTCTAATATGAAACCAGGAAGACTGCCTTAGTCTCATACTTCGTTCATCTTCAAACTGTTGGCAAGGATGTGAGAAAACAATTCAATGTGAATGGTTAAAAATGTTCATCCTCAAACAGTCAGCACAGACTTCTAGAAGGTAAGAGGCATCCGCTCTCTCATGATAAAGCAACTTGAGGCAAGGGGGAGTACTGAGGCCCTGGTCAGGCCCTTGCTGCATTTGCCATGGGGATCCATGTTTGGAATAGCATCATCAGTCTGCCTTTGCAAGGGTAAGATTATCCAAATAAAGACATGGTTTATACTTCTAAATTTCCAAACCTTTTCATAGGTGTGCACTATTCATTATTATATTATTATTATTATTATGCTTCTTCAACTTTAGCACCATATAAAAAGACAGATCAGTGACCTGACCTCTGCACCAACTGAAGTACTGCTGATCTACAGGCTGAGTATTTTAGGTTCTAGGGGCTAACAGGTGTGCAGATGTTTGAACCCCTGCCATTAGTTTACATACAATACTATGACTGGGTTTATATGACACACAAAGCCACCATGGTCACATGAAGAAATGAGAGCAGAATACTAACTAAAATCACAGTGACAAAGCTCCAGTCAGTTCCTTACTGCTTAGGACGAAACTAAGTGGGTGCAGTGGTAAAACGGATGGCAAATATGCTAAATTATTGAGAGCTAGTGTGGTGTAGTGGTTAAGATCACAGGAGCAAGGCTCAGATGATCTGTGTTCTACTCTCTGCTTGGCCATGGAGCCAACTGGGTGACTTTGGGCCAGTCACAGACTCTCAGCCCAACCTACCTCACAGAGGAGTTGTTGTAGGGATACAACTGAGAGCAGGAGGAGGAGAATGTAAGCTACACTGAGTTCTTGTAAGAAAAAAGGCAGGATATAAATCTGATAAATAAATAGATTCACACTTTCTTAATTCTATATATGCTCGCTACAGTTGATTTAAGCAGAGCCAATAAACGGAGTCCAAAAACCAGAGAAAAAGAACAAGGATTGCCCAATGAGAGGAACAACTTTTCCAACAAGGGGTCCTCCTGATATGCTGGACTTTGGCTTCTGTCATCCCCTGTCAGCATGGTCCAAGTACCACATCCTGAACCACACAGCTATTTGCCATGTTGACTGAGAGATGCTGGCAGTTAGCAGCACGTCAGGGGGCATTGGGCTAGTGAAGGCTGCAATAGTTCCTATCAGCTGTAAGAATGCTTAGAAACACAGTGCAAAGCTGTTGATTACAACATCCATCTTCTACACAGGACAAGGGGTGTGCCCAAGAAAGCACCGAGTATAAATAGTAGTGCAGTCTAGCCATGAAATTACATTAGACACCAAGCTGTATTATAAGCAGGACAATTCAGGGAATGAAGGCAGATGATGCAGAAACTTTATGGTCTTATCCATTAGAAACACAAAAAAAGAAAAAAAAGTGGAAAGTTTGAATTTGCAGGCCAAATAACAACAAATCAAATGTTTTCCATCTTCACAGAGCAAAGGAGGGATCTGTGAGCAATTAAAGTTCTGGGACATTAATATCTTTTGACCCTGCGGAAAGGGCAATCAAATTCCAATCACGTCTAAAAAACATCTGGACAAATTTGAGCAAATGATTTTTCAGCCATCCATATATTTCTTTAAATTACGCTGTCAACGGAGCAAGCCACATCCTAGGGCATGAAATAAATGAGATCTGTTTGGGGCTTGCCTGCAAGATAGAACGTGTGGGAAAACAGGCAGCCTACACTACCAAAGGCCTAAGCCTGCCATAAAACACCAAACAATATGGCACAGGAGCCAAAGGGAGGCATAAATCAAACAAATAGAAAAGCTCTTGTAAAAGTTTCAATGAGCTAGAGAGACATCTAAATATAGCAGCAGATTTAATATTCCCCCCCGCTGCCCCCCAGCTGCTGCTGTAAAAGCGTCAGATCTATGGATGATTAACAGTAAACATGGGGAGGCATGGGATGAAATTTATTTTTGTCAAGTTGGACGGATAGCTAAGAAGCCTACTGAAATCAGCTCAGGCTTTCCATGACAGGGAGTTCGGCCCAAGGTCATCCTTGCTATGGAAAGATGGACCGATAGAGAGGGGAGACACGTTTTGCCGGTCCACACACTCCATTTGGCATAATTTCAATGTAACGGAGTGAATCTCAACTGTGGTATGAGAGACTGGTGGAGTGGTTTTATGACTGATTTGCCACAAAGCCAACCTTGCATCAAACCCACATTTATCAGCACGTGTTGCAGCCATGTTGCAATGCTCCATGCTCAGGACTGAGCATGCACAATCCAAGGCCAGCTCATTGATGATGGTCCCCCACTTCAAGTTCGGGACACTTTTTTGCTCAAACCGTAGTGGCCTCTTACCTCACTGGCTCAGCCTCTTCAAGTGTTAAGGAACAACTCCATGGTGGCAACAGACAAGTGCAATGCATTTTCTGGGGCAGTTGCTCTGGCTGTGCCACAGTGTCCACAGAGTGACTGCTGTAAGAACGCCACACAAAAACACATGCCTTGAATTGCTTTCGTTGCTCACATGGACGTGTCAGTGTCTGGATACCTAAGCTGCAGGTGGGACCAGTAACTGTATTTTTTCCAACCCAAATGTCAGCCACATGGAAGAATAACTACAAATCCGGTTCTTCCTACAAATGTCACTAGCATAGCAAGAGAAGAAGCCACTGGGAAGTGGCTAGCACACTGGATGATAGTGGAGTTAAAGGGACACTAAAGGAGAATAAGGAAGTGCAAAGAAGCTGAATAATCAATCTTCACTGCTGAGGATTCAGGACAGATTCCTGCTCCTGAACTGACATTTTCAGGATGGGAATCTGAGGAACTAAGGCAGACAGCACTGACAAAAGATGGATTCTTAACCTCATTGACAAACAGAAGGTTAATAAATTCCTAGGCCCAGATGGTATCCATCTTAAAAATTCTTAAATAACTCAAATAAGAAACTGCTGACCTTCTTACAAATATATGTGACTAGAACTGGAGAATGGACAATGTAACACCATATTTTAAAAGAGGATCCAAGGGTAATCTGGGAAATTACACATCAATTAGCTTAATGTCTGTTCTAGGTAGATTGGTTGAAAGCATTATTAAAGACAGAATTAGTACACATATAGAAAGGAGGGCAAGCCCTGCTGAAAAGGGTCAACATGGCTTCCAAAAAGGTAAGTCCTGTCTCACTCACATTTTGATAGAGTCATAAACACATAAAGAGTGATTTAGTACAGCGTTTATTTGGACTTCTGAAAGACTTTTGATCAAGTCTCTCACCAAAGACTACTGAGCTAACTTAAACAATCATGGAGTAAGAGGAGAGTTCCTCTTATGGACCAGTAACTAGTTAAAGAAGAAAAAGCAGACAGTGAAATAGCCATTTCTCCCAATGGAGGGGTGCAAACACTGGGGCCCCACAGGGAACTATGTTAGGACCAATACTTTTCAATGTATTCACAAATGATCTCAAACTAGGAGTAAGCAGTGAATTGGCCAAGTTTGCAGATAACACCAAAGTATTTAGGGTGGATAAAACCAAAAAGAATTGGGAGGAGCTGCAAAAAGATCTCTCCAAATTGAAAGAATGGGCATTAAAATGCTAAAAACAGATCAATATAAGCAAATGCAAAGTAATGCTTATTGGGGCAAAAAACTCCCAGCTGCAAGTATGAGTTGATGGGATCCAAACTGGCAGTGACTAACCAAGAAAGAGATCCCGTGGGTGTAGTTCACAGCTCACCATCTATGGTACAACCACACTTAGTATATTGTGCATAATTCTGGTCACTACATCTAAAGGGGTTATTGTAGAGCTGGAAAAAGTGCAAAAAAGAGCAACTAAAATGATTAAGTGGTTGGAGCAACTCTTCTGTGGGGAAAAGTTACAGCAGCTGAGAATGCTTATCTGAGGGGGGGAAAGTGTGTAAGGGGAGATATGATGGAGGTGTCCAGAAGTATAAGGATGTTGAGAAAGTGGATAGGGAGACATTTTTCTCTCTCTTCCATGAGAGAACTAGAACCTAGACTCATCCCATGAAGCTGACTGGTAGGAGATTGAGGGCAGAAACAAGGAAGTATTCTTGTACATTAGCTCACTTGGGCTGGTCAATTAAAACAACCATACTGAAAACTGTGAAACTGACTTATGGGGGTGGGGGTTGTTGTGTGGTCACAATAACATTACTGTGTCTTTACTGGCTTTAGCACCACCCAAGGCTAAAGGCTAAGGGCTAGCAAATGCTTCTGGAATACAGAAGGCAGGGGACCCATGCTGCGTCACAGTAGTCTGCCTAGTTTAGCATTCTGTTCACACAGCAGCCTCCATGAATTTGCCCAGTCCCTTTTAAAGCCATAAAATTGGTGGCCATTACTACTTCACAGAGCTATTCACTCTGTGAAGAAATGAAGTGACCCTCAACCCAGACTGACTAGATCTGTGCAGCCAAAGAGAAAGAAACAGAACAGGATGGATATGCAGCACCATGAATAATTAGCATTAACTGGAAATGAATGCAACAGAAACGTTTTCATGAGACAATACTTAATTAATCACACTAAAACTTGAGACACTCATTCTCATTTTGTTGCAGTTATTGTCAAAATATGTATTGATTTTAACCATTCTGGACAAGATCAGAAGGGAGCACTGAAGAAAACAATTTCACAACCATGGGACTGATATAATGTTGATTCAAATTATTAGAGGCTGAATAAAGAACAAACGGAGAAGTACAGGTAGATAGTTCTGGAGAACTCAAATTAAGACAGAGGTATTAACACTTATACAGGATTCTGAGCATGCAGTTTTAAAGCAAATTATAACTTCTGGAAGTGGCTCCTTGAGTGTTTGCTCTAAAAGCATGTTGGAATTGGTAGTCGTGTGATTCTGGGGAAAGTGGGCTGGATAGGAAAAGAACCTGCCTGCAATATACTTCTGAGTGAACAGTCGATTTACAAAGTCTAGGCCTAAACACATACTTTGGGAGACTGTGAACAACATTTCATCCTTTCAATCTACCTTATAACAGTGTTGTTGTTCCATCCCACCTAGATAATTCCCCATTGAAATCAAGTAAAAATATCATCAAGGTCAGGATGCAAGCACCCTTCCCCCTCTTGAATGTGGATCCTGGCTTTCATCTCAATTCTAACAACATGGTATACAATTTAATGAAACCCAGGTACAGCTGCCAAATGCAGGCCTCTTTTGAAATGTTGTAGGTGCCTTTCTGAAAGAATCATTTGTATTTTTCTCATGCTACCCAATGAAATCACATAACTTGCTTAAAAAATTGAGCTCACTGAAAACATCTGATGCTTGCAATGAACCTGTGGTCAACTTTTTTCCATATGGTTAGCATCAATAATGCAAATTTATTGTGGGTCTAAAGCCAAAGATATTCAAATAATATGGCCTGAATTCCTGGCCAGAAGCCTCTCTGTTTGAACCTTTTGTTGTCTCAGTCTTACTACTCCCCACCAAGCTTCCTCTAATTCCCCTGGACCACTTCCAACCCTTGTTTTCTGAGCCATTCTGCTTTTCTTAGGACATGGCCTTCTTATGAGTTCCATCCTAGAGTCAAAAAGTAACTGGCAGAAGAACTCTGTGAACCACTATCTATAATCTTTGAGAAATCTTGGAAAACAGAGGAAGTGCCGGATGACTAGAGGAGAGCTGATGTTGTCCTCACCAACAAGAAAGGGAAAAAAGATGAACAGGGAACTGTAGACCAGTCAGTCTAACATCTATCTCTGGGAAAATACAGGAGCAATTAAAAAAATAAAACAAACAGTCTGCAAGCACCTTGAAGAAAATGCAGTGATGAACAGAAGCCAACATGGTTTTCTTAAGAATAAGTCATGCCAAACTAACCTCATCTCACTTTTTGACTGGGTAACCTCCCAAATGGGCAGAAGAAATGTCACGGACATAATGTACCTAGACTTTAGCAAAGCATTAGACAAAATGTCCCATGACATGCTGATAAACAAACTAGCAAAAAGTGGGCTCAACAGAACTATTAGGTGGATCCACAACTAGCTACAAAATCAGTCACAGAGAGTGATCGTCAACAATAGCTTCTCAACCTAGAGAGAGGCAATGAGTGAGGTGCCACAGGGCTCAGTCCTGGGACCCATGATCTTCAACAATTTTATTAATGGTCTAGATGAGAAAGTCCAGGGAACAATATTAAATTTGCAGACGACACAGAACTGGGTGGAATAGCTAATATCCTGGAAGACAAAAAGAAGATTGAGTGTGACCTAGACAAGCTAGAACAATGGGCAGAAAACAACAGAATGAAATTCAACAGAGACAAATGCCAAGTTCCCCATCTTGGGGGGAAAAACAAATATATCAATATAAGATGGGGAATACTTGGTTCAACAGCACTGAAAATGAAAAAGACCGTGAAGTTGTTGTAGACAACAAGCTAAATATGAACCAGCAAAGCAGTGTAGCTGCAAACAGGGCAAATGCTATTTTAGGATGCATAAACAGAAGCACTATTTCCAGAACAAGAGAGGTACTTGTTTACTCTGCCCCTAGTCAGACTATGTTCAGTTCTGGGCATCCAGGTTTTTAAAAGATGCAGAAAAAATAGAAAGGTTTCAGAAGAGGGCAATGCAGATGAACCAGAATCTGGAAATTATGCCCTATGATGAGAGGCTGAGAGAGTCGGGCATGTTTAGCCTTGAGAAGGGAAGACTACATGGGGATCTGCTAGCATTCCACAAGTACCTCCAAAGGCTTTCACAAAGAAGAAGGGAAAAAACCTCTTTTCACCCATCCCTGAGTGCAGAACAGAAAACAATGAACTGCTGCATATCACATTCAAGGTAGACATCAGGAAAAACTTCCTCACTATCAGAGCAATACCACAGTGGTACCATTGCCAAGATTGGTCATGTGCTCTTGCACACTAGAGACATTCAAGGTGAAACTCAACAGTCATCTGAATGGGATTATGTGACTTAGTGTTCTGCACCCAGCAGCGGGTTGGATCCGATGCCTTCTTGGCCTCTTCCAACCATACTGTTCTATGAATCCTCCTCCCTACCACCTATTTTCTTTTTACTCAGCCCTACTCTGAATCTATGTAATTCAGTCAATGGTTTCTAAAGATTCTTCTAGAATCCTTCCTTCTGCCCCTGCTCCAGCCAACATTGGGGTATCTCAGCCAAAGCAGAATGCCTAAGATAAGAAGAAAGGCAGACATCACAGTACCAAAAATACTAAAGTTCATATATATACATTAATTCATGGACTTTCTGGGCAAAAAAGCTAGGATCTGCCTTCACATTTAGACTCTGCTAATAGTTTGCTGCTACAATGAACATAAGAAATTATTCTGCTAAGGCTGCACCCTATACTTCACTGGTGTAGTTTGGTATTTAGTTGGCACTCCAAGATCCAGAATATGACCCAAGAATGACTCCAAGAATGCTGTCACTTTCAAATGCTCCATGCGCCAATCTCCCTTATATGTTGCAGGGAAATTATATGACAGCCACAACCATTTTTTAAGCTTCAAGAAGCACTGTGACTATGCCCAGAGCATGTTCTTAGCACACATCATGATCTAGTCCTACTTCTAGAGCTAATCAAGTTTGGCCTTTAACATTCCTGGCTACCATATGTCAACCACTTTGGTGGGAAAGCAATATAGAAATATAATAAACAACAGCAGCAGTTAAACCTCAATTGAGCTTGACATGCAACCACAGCAAAGCTGAATCTGTTAAATTATACCAAAGGAATTAAATCTCCAAGGGAACACAGTTGTGGACATTTTAATACAATTTAAACTCTATTGTTTCCACAAAAATAAGCCTATGTCATAAAAGGGAAAGCATAAATAAGTTTGGGGCCAAATCCAGACATTACTTTAAAACTGTGTCTAGCAACTATCTCTCATTTTTACTCTGACCTAGTCTTAAAGGCTTTTTGTCCTCCATGCTAGGGTTGCAATCCAGATTAGGGGCCTTCCACTTGGATCTAGTAACTGCTAGATATGGGATTAAAATATCTATGTTGGCCTGCAAGACCAGGATCTTGAAAGTAAAGGACCAGGATGCTCTAGGACAATTACTACTCACTTTGTGGCAAGCAGCATGTTCTTCCTGGAGTGCAGATCAGTGGGGTCTGTGTGCTGTCTGTTCAGGTACTCAGAAACAGCTTTGGCTGGGAACTCAGTTTCACAGATGTATCCAAAATCCCGAGCTAAATGTACAGCTTCTCCTGGGGAAAGATGAGCAGCTTGGATCACCATAGGTCAGCTAGGTTAATGCAATCCAGAATCCACTGGAGCCAAGGTTACTGCTTATTGAGACACATTTATCATTCAGTCCTTAGATTTGTCAGGCCACCATCTAACCTCCCAAAATGGGGGATACCAACTGCAGTGTCTAGAGAACATCTCATTAACCATGGCTTCGTTTGGTCATTGTAGACATCCTGCACTCATATCCTGGACAATGCATTAGGATGTTGATCATACAGAAGGAAGCAAAGTTCTAGAACATGAGACCTATTTTGATTCGCAGAGACAGAGCAGCCAAGGTAGCTACATTGCTCAACTGAAAGGTGGACTGAGAACAGGCTGAACCAGAAAAAAAAACACCAAACACTTTGGACTACAGCTTTTAACTTGTTCCAACAGCTCTTCCATCCCATGGGAAGCTTTGGTATTTATGGAGGCTAAAGAGAATTGTCACTAATCCCAGAATACTTTGATGGTAACCATGACAATTTAAATATAAGTGTACAGTGTAATCAGTCATATAGTGAACCCAGATGCATAGCAGTTAAACTTCTCATGGATGCATTGGCAACACTATGGCACGAGTTGCTCAGATAAGCTCCGTTTATTTCAGAGACAGACATTTAACTCTTCAGTTCATTTCTGCAGCAGTTAAAGGCTCACCTTTGCCTTGTCTGTACCTCTGGAGTGCAATTCAGATATATCAGATCATTTTTCAGAAGAAGAAGGTAGCCAGCAGCCCTCCAGCTGTTGGACTCTAATCCCCATTAGCTCCAGCTGCATGGCCAATGGCCAGGGATGATGGGAGTTGGAGTTAAACAACATTTGGAGGACTGCCACTTGCCCATCCCTGTGATAAACGACCCTTTCCCCCAATCTGTATTTTCCAAATGTGCATGCACAGATTCTGATACTGCAGACACTGTCTCCACCTGCTTCCATTACCTCTCCCTGCAAATCAAGTCCAATAAGACAAGAGGGCACAGATGTACACCATCATCTTACAAGAACAGCTATTCAGACTCTGAAGTGAGAGATGATGTTCTCTACACTCGTATGGAAATGCAAGCTCTCTAATGAAGAGGAAGAAGAGAAATTCATCCAAGGGAAGGAATCGATTTTCCTTTCTGTAGAGGGCCTATTTATTCAGCACAAGACTCACTTATTGTAAACAACTAGGATGATATTAAAGACATGCAGTTTCTCAGAAATACAATGTTAACTTCTTTTGGGAGTTACATTATTTTAACTTCACATTACATAAAATCCTCCCCAGGTGCCATTAATTGTATCCGCTAAAGCCAGTGGGTGGCTTCCAAACCAAGGTCCAACCTTAAAACCATGAGTTTGGAAACCCACCCATGCCGGGTTTGGACAACACAACAAACCTTAGCCCATAGTGGTAAATAATTTGGTGGCATACAACTGGCATGTGCAACAGGTGACTTATCTTCATTCCCTGACGATGTCAGCCTGGTCACTGACATGGAGAACATAAACAGTATGGTAAACCAGGAGCCTCTGATTGCTAGATTTTACCAGCAGATTCACACCCCAGATCTTCAGGTCAACCAAGGCCTTGGCCTCCAAACACAAGGCCCCAGTCCTGAACTGTGTAAAAAGAAACAAACAATATGCAGCCTTTTCCCTCATTGCAAGTGGCTTTGGATGTTCCACCCAACACAAATCCAAAGGCACCGTGAATGATCACAAGTCCAGTCTCCACATAAGGAATCAGAGAGGGCAGGTGACAGGCTGCTCTTCTCAAGCAGGCTGGAGCCTCCAGCATCTGAGACTTTCCCAAATGGCAACGCAACAGTAGAATATCACATATGCATACACTGGGGCATATGGACAAGCCATTTAAACAGTAAGAAGCAAGATTACAGCATTTTGATCTTTCCAGTTATACAAGCTAAATGGCTTTGTATTACCCAGGAGGCAGCGACAATGGCAACCCAGAGAGCTGGGTTGCAACTGGGCAAGGAGGTAACATCAGTAAAAGTGAACTTAAGTGTGGCTGTCTGAGTTTGCTTATGCACATCTCTTGCAACCCTCGCCTTGCTGCGATATCCTTCTCCTCTCTCTTGCCTGTTACACTTGCCCTTTGCTTCTCTCCTTAATTGTCTCTTTTAACATGGCCAGATTGCAATCTGAATCCAGGCTGCCTTTTCTCACCTCTGTCATGCTAAGGGCCCAAGAATCAAAGAAACCCACAAGCAGGCTATGAAGGCAACAACACCCTCCCACTCACACTTCTCAGCAACTGGCCTACACAGGTATCCTGTGTCCAATGCTGGCAATAAATATATAGCCATCAGGACTGGCAGCCATTAGAAGACTTGATTTAAATGACTTCATGATTTAAAACACCATGCAGTTAATGATATATGAGTAAGAAGTAAATCTCACTGAGTATTAATACACAGGGTAACTTGTGGCCCTTCAGATGTTTTGCCCTGGAATTCCCATTCCTAGCTAGCATAGCCCAGAGTACGGGATGATGGAGGTTCTTGGCCAAAACATCTGGAAAGATACATACTTCCTATCCCTCCTTTAAAGCCTTAAATGGTTTGGTCCCAAGTTACTTGAAGGATCTTCTCCCATACCAACCCGCCCATAATCTAAGGTCTTCAGCAGACCCAGGCGCAACGGTCATGAATACAAAGGAAAGGGCCTTTTCAGTACCTGATATCAACCTTTACCAGAGGCTTGTCAGGCCCTTCCTTAAAAATTTTCAGGAAAGCCTGAAAGACCACCTGCTTTCACTGCCCCTCCTGCAGTTCCTGGGCTGCTAGTTCTATTGCTAATTCATTTTCATTGAATACTTATTGAATATGTATTTACTGATTTTTATTGTATTTGTTTTGTACTGTTTCAATCTTGCTTTCACCCTGAGAGAGCTCCACCTTTAAATAAAGAAACAAGCTAATACCCATAGGCAGCCTTTATTACTGGAAAATAAATGTCACCCTGCCACATCTCCCCCAAATGTAGCATGAAGGCCACAAATCTATGCACACTTGCCCAGGGAGAATAAGTCTCACTGTCATTGGTGTGTGTGTGGGGGGGGGGCTACTCTGGAGTAAACAGCCAAGCGAGAGCATGGTTTTAATAACATAAAAATATACTATGTGTAAATGCCTGCCTGTTCTCAGATGTTTCATCACCAGTGTCAAACTACCGATGCTACCATATACCTTAATCCCAAAGGAGGAACAAGTGATATAATGTCTACCAGAAGACCATTTAAGCTACAAAAATGTATACATACAGTAATTCTCTCACATTGACCTGGTTCACATGACATGACAACTCATGGGTAAGTAGCCATGGGCGGACAATGTGTTGTGAAATCCAGCACTTGGCAAAAGTAGTAGAAACCTCAGCCTGGCCTCCATCAGCTGCCCCATAAGTGCCCAAGCAGCACCTGGAGGTGGCTGGCAAGAGCTTGCTGCTTCCATGCTGTGACTGAGAGCTGCTTGTTCATCATGAGTATTTTCCTTTTCTCTTCCTCCCCCTGCCCCCCGAGATTGCAAAAGCCAGCTGAGAACTGGCTTTTGTGAGTCCCATTTTGACAGACACTGACAACCCCTTCACAGTCCCCAAGTGGCACCTTGGAGGGGCTTGTCCATGGCCGCAAACCCATTTTGCTCCCTCTAGTATATGCAAATATGTTTGCTCATTTAAATATTTCTGTACATGTGCAAGAATGCAAAGCTTACACACGTGTGGAGATTTGCACTTAAAGAGGTCCCAAAATGGGCAGCCTTACCTGGGCAATGTCAAAGGAGGTACCTGCTGCCAAAGTGACAGGGCTGCCACCCTGGGGACTGTCCCGGGAAGGCTCCAAATATCCCATTGCCCTCTTTAGTTTGGCAGGTGTCCACAGGCATGCTGCCCAGCCAAACCAACAGTGTGAGTGATCTGCATTTGCAGAAAGGGGGACGGGATTGACATGCCCATCACATCCTGAGGGGCTTGCAGGATAGGGAGGAACTCAACCGCCCTAAGGGCGTTCTTAGTTTTCCACTTCTTCCAGAGAATCTAGGTGCTTGGAAACATATCAAAGGGTTAGCCACCCCCTTGTCAAAGAAGCAGGGCAATTTTTGGCAGGGGTCCCCATAGCTTTTTTCAGAGAAACATATGCAGTGAGGCTTCCTTATGTCCTCCTGAAGCAAAACATGTTGCTCCCTGCCAACCCCCACTTTTAAAGGAGCTGGAGTTATCACAGCCAAGTGTCAAAAGAGACAGCTCTCTTAAAATGTGGAGTCCAAAGAACAAGACAAAAAACATGGGGATCTTGCCACAAACCATTTCATGAGCACAGACCACCTGTACCACTGGTTTGGCTTGGCAGATCACCTTTTGACTGATGTTAATGATACCAAATGAGGAAAAAGGGTACTTGGAGCTCCCTGAGACAATGCCCAAGGTTGGTACCTGTGTCACCTTGGCATCAGGTAACTCCCTCGCCATCGGCCCAGGCAAGGTTGTCCATATTTGGATTTGGTGCGTACCTCTGCACTTGAGCACATTTAAAAATATATTTTAAAACTTGCATGCAGCTATGTGCCTACCTCCAAGATGTAAAAATGACTTTATGATGGATGTTTAGTTCAAAAAAGACAATGGGTTCTTTTGTGAATTCTGAAGATAAATGAAATTATGAGGTGAAAGGGCTGTGGGGACTGGCTATTGTGAGAGATAGTGGTGTAGCAGGTACTAATTCCTAGAAGATATGCTAAAATTTAGCTGTTTCAAAGTGACATCATTGGTTTGTGCTGATAAGATGTTTACACACACACTGAGGATATGACTATCTTCCTCAAAAGCTTGCTTTTTTGAACCTGGATTCCCCCAGTTCTTAACACTTAAGGTGCAGTCACTGTTCTCCTTTTCTCTACATGCTACAAAATACCATCATTTTCTATTAAGTGGCTGTCCTGTAATTAGCACTATCACTAAAAAGGAACATTTGGGAACCAGGAATGGTATGAGAGCCAAACAGATCACTAAAAGTAGACACTTGCCAAAGCATTACCAAAGGAACCTGGTGCTTAGGACTTCAAGCACTTAATTACTGAAATAGCCATGCCAAATTTTTCCAGATAACTTCATGAAAGTCTGCACTGCAATTTACCAGACCCTCTTTTGGTCCCCTGCAGCCTGTGGGTTTCTGTCATCAAAATGTACTGGCAATTTCCCAGTTTCTACTGATTCTATCACCAATGCATTTTCTAAAACTAATCTATTAATACAAGAAACTCCCAATTTTTCTCTTCTGCTTTTACTTATGAAGTGTCCTGAAAATGTTTATTAGCGTCTAAGGCAGATTCAGGTGTCTGCTGGTTTGTACATTAGCTTCCAGAAGGAAATTCTCAATTGCTTCTTGATCAGAGTATGCATCTGTATAACCCCAATATATTTGCTACAAGGCACAGTTCTTTGAACACCAGGGGATGTACTTCCATGTAAAGGTGTAGGATGGTGAAGCTAGCCTGCAAAGTGCTTCCTTCCGCCAAAAATGTTCCAGCTTTTAACTTTCTTTAAACAAAGTATTCTTTAAGCAAACAAACAGAACATATTTCTCCAATCTGGGTGACATTTAACCCCAACATTAATGCACCATGTCTTGCTAGGTCCGAACAAAGATATTGATCTATGATTTTAAAAGAAATGATCAGAATGAATAAATGAAACTTACCAGGTGACTTCAATTGTATATAATGTTAACTGAGTCAAATGCATGTTTACTCAAAAGTAGAGACCACCATGGGACACACTGGGTGGGACACTGGGACATACTCTGAAATAGAACTAGGAGTGTAGCCTTAAACAAACTATCTTAATTATAGAATCTAAATACACCACAGATTCACTTTGGATCTGGCCTTGTGCTTATTCCTCCCCCACCAACTTAGTTTTCTGCATGATGAAACTTTAATGCCACCACAGCAACAATTTCCACGCAATCCAGGAAACGTCATGAAATGTCAAACCTCTTCCCACCCTTAAGAGTAGCCAGGAGGCTGTGGGGGTGGGAATCAGAATGGACAGAGATTCTGCTTACCTTCTACCAGGGAGGTGAGTAAAGTGACATTTGCTGCTTTGCGCCTGCCCGCTGGTAAATTCAAGCCGATTTTTTCTAGCCTCTCTCGCAACGATCTGCCCCCATTTTTCGATTTGGCTCTGCAACAGCAAAAACATGAATGCACTGATTCAAACCTCAAGAAATGTCCCCAGGAAAGAACCGGGGATGAGGTGCTGGGGCAGACTCAAGACTACTGGAGCTTGAAGAGACTTTAGCATGTGTGCAAAACATTCTGTCTAAATAATGCTGACTGAGGGTATTTGCCTGGTGAAAATGAAAGTGCAGAGAGAGGGGCAACAGGGGAACAAAGAATGAAGAGAGTCTGGCAGATCAGCCCAATCTGATCTTATGCATATTTATCAGAGCGCTAGTGCTATTCATTGAACTGGGGGTTCCTCAAGGAAGTACACACAGGACTGCAGCCTTCATTATATTAGCATAAGCAAGAAGCAAACTGGCCAGCCTTGGGGACTAGCACATGGGACTAGTCAATGGTGAAGACATGATTTCACCAATAAGGGTATGCACACGTGAAAAACAACTGGCAGTTTAATTAGTACTACCAACCAATTAAAGAATGAGTAAAAACACCTACCTTTTAACCGATCTAAATATATTACCATATCACCAAAACCTCAGTCTTGGTTTGTCTTTGAAACACATTTTAAAGAAGCTTTTTCTGCTTATTAGAAAAACAGAATCAAAATATCCTCAAAAATGCACCAGCCAACCAGCTAACTAAAATTGCCTTCAACTAACGAATGAATGAAAGGTTTAACTAACTAATTAAAATCACAGTTGCTCTGTAACAGTGAAGGAAAATCCCTCATGTAATTTTGGATTTTTATTCTTCCCATCAAAGCAGATACCAGTCATCCATCAGGGTGCAAGTACACACATATATGAGTTAATAATGCACACTAAGAGTCTAAATTTCAAGAAGCCAAGCTACCTCCATGGCAACAAACTTATCTAAAAATGGCACACTATCACACACCTTTTCTTTTGCCTGTAAGGTAGTAGTGTGGACAAAAAGCCTCTCCCAAACTTTTGAAGGGGTCTGATTATTCTACAGTACCTTCCACTCTCTCCTCAAAGTGACCCATCAGTCACTGCTACCCAAAACCTTATCCATACTACATAAAAGCTGTAGCTTAACATGCACAATTAGAGATGCTGAGTCTCCAGCCTGCCTAGAAGCCTAAAAGAGAATCAAGACAGCTCTCTGTGGATATTCAATAAATAGTTGATGGACGTATATTATGTGCATGCTGGGCTCAAGGATTAGTTTAACTCAGTTAAAGTGAGGCCGCTCTGCTGAAATTAAGCTTAGCCCAGCTAGACCAGACAAAATGGGTGGGCAACCTGAGGCCCTCCAGATTTTTTTGGCCTACAACTCCCATCACCCCTACTCAGTACAGCCAAAAGAATAGCTGATGTACTTTGTAGGCCAAAACATCTGGGCAGTCAGAAATCATTCACCCTGGCTTCCCTACCCTCTCTATGCTTCTGTAGTGGATAACCAGATGCCTATGGACAATCCCTGAACAGGACATGCAAGCAACAGTCTTCTCAGTCTTGTTCCTCAGTGAGTGGTGTTCATACTGCCTCTGAACCTGGACATGGTGCTTTGCCATCATGACCATGGCCCTTGGTAACCTTCTCCTCCATGAGTTTGACCGATGGTTTAAAGCCATCTATGTGGGTGGCTGCCACCACACCTCATAGCAGACCATTCTCTAGTTTAACTTTGTGCTGAGTTGAAGCAATGCTTCCTTCTGTCTGTTCTCGTTCTTCCACCATTCATCTTCACTGGATGGCTAGATATTCTCAGATCACAGATGTCTCTCTAGCCACTTTCTCAATTCCATGCATGATTTTATATTTTAAATACCACCACTCACTTTTTTTTCCTAAACTAACAAAGCTCTAAACAACTGTTTCTCATGGGGGATGTATGCCATTTCCCTTTTGGGCTGCATTTTTCTGCTTCTTTCTAGCTCTACAATATCCTTTCAGAGATGGGGAAGTCAGAATGATACACAGTATGCCAAATGTTTTTGCTCCATAAATTTGTACTATGATACTTATAGTGAAAATAAAATGACCAATACATTTCCAAATGATCAGTATTATCACAGAATTAGCCTTTTTACACATGGGTTAATATTTTCATTGAGCTAGTCAATGAAACCTCAAGATCCTTTTCCTGGTCAGTCACTACCAGTTCAGACTCTATCAACTCACAGGTGAAGTTAGTAGCATTGCCCCATTGCACATCACTGTACATTTACACTGACTCACATAATGGTTCATCCCAGTTTGGAGACATCCTTTCACTATTCTTAAAAAAAAATGCTACCCCGAATATTCCTTTCTGCTCCCATTGGTGGAAAAGCAAAAAAATAATGGTTCCAATACAGATCCTTGAGAACACCACTGTGTACATCCTTTAATTATAGAACTGTCTGTCCATTCTTACTTGGTTTCCTGTTCTTTGACACAAGAGTGCTCATCTGCATCCTTGTAGCTTATATAACTTACAACAACTAGCGTATGTTCACCATTTTTGGCCCTTCAGATATATCATCCCATTAATTCTTACAGCAGCTCTCTGGAGTCTAAAATAACCCAGCACTGTTAACTCAAGGGGACAAGAGAGGGGCTGAGGTTCAGAGAGAATCTTTGCTTAAGTTCACCTAGTCCATTTTGAAGCCTGGACTACCAGGCTCACTGATCACATGCTTAGCTATTACAGTACACTAATACTGTTGGTATTAGCGGTAACTGTTGCTACACACTATTTAATAAAATTAATAATGCCATACCTTCAAATAAAAATTCCAGAACAGTTTACAACAACTAACTAAATACACATATACAAGAAATTGTTCAAGAAATCTAAGAAAAAGCATATGGTACCACAACTTAAAGGCTTTGATAAACATAAAGGTTTTCATCTGACACTCAAAAGTCATAAGAGACTCAATGCCAGGCAAACTTTCTTAGGGAAAGCATTCCAAAGTAGGGAGCCACAATGGAACAGTTCTTCAAATTGCTGAAAGTCACCAGAGAAGGCATGTAGATGATCTCAACATTCTGGCAGATTCAGTTGGACCCTTAAGGTATTTGAGGCCTAAGAAATATAGTGCTTTAAAAGACACTCTCCAAAACTTGTAAATGTAGTCTGAAACAGACTGCTTGCTAAGGCAGATCTGGCAGTGACATTCTGGACCAACTGTAGGTTCAAAGACCTTTCTTATACAATTTATTACAGTAGTCCAGGTTTTCCAACCTAGTGCTTTCCAGTATTTTCTAAATCAAGAACTGCTGTCCAACCAGGATGGCCAACAGCCAAAAATCTTGAGAGCTGTAGTCCAAAATACCTAGAGGGCACCAGAATGGGGAAAGTTGCAGTACACTATTCAGAATGGTACCAGTGCTTAGGCTATTGCGTTATGTCTAGTCTCCTATGCATCCTCCCCTATGTATCAACATCAGCGGTTACTTACAATGTTTTTGGCACAGATTTTAAACGACCCCTGTAAATCCCACCCGGAAGCACAGATTGGCTTTTTCCAAGGCCTTACCTTCTAAGTACTCCACCAAGGAGTGAGGCATTCAAACATTCTGGGGGTGAGAGGCGCCTTTGAACTTCTCCAACGGTCACTTTGTACTTAGAAGTAGAACTGAGCAAGGACAATCGTCCAGGTACTGAACAAAACACTTCACCTGTGTTCACAGACATGCCACCAAGGAAGCCATCTTTGTTCATCATCAGGGAGGTAACGGACTTTGGAGGAACTGGAACTGGGGAAAAAGAAGAGCATTATGGACAAGATCACATTTAAGGGGCTTGCATCACTCAGCCATAGCCACGTTTGCTCAGAAGTTAGTGCCACTGATTACTTCAGCACTGCCTGTTTTTATATGGCTTGCTGGCACAGCGCAATATGGCATGGAATGATATGGGGGTCCTTTCATAGGGCTGATCCCTTATACAGTTGCCAGGTCATTGCCTGAGTATACAATAGGGACCTGCTGCGGCAGTGAAGTACAAGGGAAATGTGGGGATCCATGATGATACAATTCCTTTCTAGGCCTCTTCCAACAGGATTATTAGCAAACAAGAGAAGCTGCAGGAAGTATCACTCCATCTTACACTATCCAGGGATATTTGGAAGCATATGTCATGTGAGCCGCCCCGAGGCTTTGTTGTGATGGGGCGGCACAGAAATGTTTTAAATAAATAAATAAATGTGGAGAGTTAGCTGCAACAGAACTCCTTTCTATGCTAATACTGTTCCAGGAAGAGATACCTCTATCATAGGAAGGCATCCTCTCAAATGACCTGAACAACATAAGGCAAAGCTGTAGGACAAAAGGACGCTATGTTGTCCCAGTTCTCAGGAGACATGATGCTTGTATGAAAAGGGAACCCACTGTAGACTCTTTCAGTGGAATCCAGGAATTATAAGAAGAAGGCATGATACAATATGCCCCATTATACTCCTGAAGTAACTTAAAGGGAAGCCATATGCAATAGGTCAAGGAATAGTTACTTCCCATTCCAAGAGGTGTTATTGTATAGGAACAAATCAAATGAAAACAACAATGCTACCAAACCTAACTTGCGAGCCAGTGTGATGTAGTGGTTAAAGTGCTGGACTGGGACTCAGGAGATCTGGGTTCTAGGCCCCACTTGGCCATAAAGTCCACTACGTGACTTCTCAGCTTAATTTACCTCACAGGATTGTTATGAGAATAAAATGGAAAGGAGGAAAACTATAAAAACCACCTTGGATGCATGCAAGAACAATGGTCATGTAGAAATACAATGCACAAATAAATAAATACATCTGGCCAAACAGACCACTTTCCATGTGGTTAGAAACCCTTTCATTTTGTATCTCTGGGCTAATATAATTTAAGGACAGACTAATCTTGTTTTCCAAAATAGATTGCCTATAGCACAAGATCACAATAGAATAAAAGGGGTACACTATATGTTGAAATATTCCTTGATAAATCACAGAAAAAACTGTTTTGCTACTGTTGAGTCAGACTAAAAAGTCGTATTTCTGAGAACAGAAGTTTCCAATTAATTTTCTTGCAAATCTCAAATAGCTTTATCAGCTTTACAAGAGAGAACAATTCAGTAGGTGAAGGGTTTTCTCATTATAGCAGCCATTTTGGTTTTTCCTGTTGTGTGGCAATTAAAAACAAACAAACAAACAAACAAGGCAGCTGGCAGGGAAAAGAAAAGAAAGAAAAGACCTTTACCCATCAATAAGAACCAGTGCAGAATTGTAAACCTGATGGACCAAAGATTACCATGCTGTACTGGCCTCTACCCTACCCTCAGTTATGAACTCATCACATTTGTGCACAAAGATAATTATACACCACAACAATACAGATATGGATGGAGGGTGGGAATGCTACACATCTTAGAACGCAATTTTATGCACATTAAGACAGAAAAAAGTCCTATAACTTCCAGCTTTTCCCAGTCACTTCTAGTTGCTGGAGAATTCTGGAAACTGCACTAAGTTTTCTGTAACCATTTATATGACTAAGATCTTAGTGACACTTAATGTCTTACATGCTTTCTAGGAAGCAAAAGCTTTAAATCCTCCTTCATATAACCGCAGGAAGTTATATGTATAGCTCATTCCAGCCCCAACATCACATGCTTCCCTGACCCCACTCACAGTGTCCACACATTGCGCTTTGCCTGTACAAGCAGAGGGACACTGGAATTATACAAAACCAGGAACAAAAGCAGCAATGCAGTCCCAGAGACTCTTGGACCATTAACACATGAAGGAGGCAAAATGCATCATGAAATGGTACATTCTTTCTCAACTATGTTCCTTTCTAGAACTTCCATTTTTTAATCTTTACAACATACACTAAGCTAAAAGGTTTTGCTGAAATGCATAACCAGAAGTGGTTAAAAAAAAAAAGACAAGCATTTTAATTTTTAAGGTTCTGGACTGTCACTTGTCAATGGGCAATGATCTGAGTGGGTCGGCAACAGCCAGAGTCAAAGTGAGAACTCTGTCTCTGTTGAATAAAAGCACAGAAAGCAAAGTGGGAATCAATGCATGCACATCATTTTGCAGGAAAAGCAACAATGCTGTTGGCTTCCTTACAGAGTGAGCCCGTGGGCTGAAATCCAGTTCACCCATGTCTTAATCTAGCCTTGCTGAGAAGGCACATTTTAGTCACTTGGTTTCTCTGTTAGTGCCTGTTGCTTAGATTGAAAGGAATTGTGCACAGCAGTTGTGCCCCAGTTTTAAGTTCTCATCTTAATTAGCAAACAGCATATGAATTTTGAAGGTGCCCCAAATCTATACAAATCTCTTTTACTACTCTGCTACACTCTCTCCTACTATCCTTTGCCTTAAATGGTTGCATAGAAAAGGAACTTTTATTAGATACTGCTTTTTTTCACTTCTGCAACACGATAGACCATACCAACTGAAGTTATTGGTTTTTGCACAAATATTAGGCCTGGGAACCTTCTTTCTTGTACCTGGTCATTCAACTGCCTCTATAGCTTGCCAGCTGAGGAAAAAATCCTGTATCTTTCCCTGACCCAGTGCCTGGTTTGAGCTTATTCTTAAATAGATCACATCTGTTCTTAAACAGATTGGCCTATGAATCTACTGGTATCACCCCAGCATATCTGCCATGGCAAGTTTCCATTAACCCTAGGAAAGAGCTACAATTAATCCTCAGAAGATTCTAGTGAAGCTGCACCAGTGATTCCAAGCACACTAGTAATTATGTTGGGCCTGAAGGCAGGTGTTGGTTTTAATGCATCACCAAAAAGTAAAAAAGAACATGTAACTAAACTTGTTTCCCTCATCACAGCAATGAGGGCGCCACAGCAGGACCTGCTAACCCACAGAGTAAGAGGACTTGGACACTTGCTTCAGCCCTGTGCGATGAAAGGATTCAGTTATGTTCAATAAAGGTTCAGTTTAACTTGTTTCTGTGGTACATCTGTAAGTGTAGTTCCTATTGTAAAGTTTTAAAATGCTCAGTACACTGCTTTAAATTAAGATACTCTGAACTAATGCCATGAGGGAAAATCAGGCAGTTGAGGATAGTTATTCTCACAGTAAATACTACCTGTATTCTCCTCTAGACAGGGACTTCTACTTGGTTTATATAACACCAAGTTTCGAGGAGGCATGATGTCCTTGTTATGGGGGACTTCAATTTCCCCAATATCTGTTGAGAGACAAGTTCTGCCAAACACAGCCCCTCCAAGGGATTCCTAACATATGTTGCTGATAACTTCCTCCAACAGAAAGTGGAGGAAGGAACAAGAGAAATGGCTATCCTTGCCTTGATACTAACCAAAAGGAAAGGCCTAGTGGACAAAGTGGCAACTATAGGTACCCTGGGAGGAAAGTGACCATGCCGCATTTGAATTCTTGATTCTAACAGAAGCAAAAGCCAAATACAGCCAAACATCTGTCCTAGACTTTAAGGAAGTCAATTTGAATAAACTCAGAACAAGGATAAGTCCCATGGTAAGCAAATCTAATGAGAAAAGGACTCCAATATGGGTGGGAATTTAAAAAGAGGAAATTCTAAAGACTCAATTACAAACAAATCCAACAAGGAAAAGGGGTAGAAGACAAAAGAAGCCCATGTGACTTTGCAATAGCTTAGAGATGATCTGAAAACAGAAAAAGGTATGTAAAGGAAGAGCAACAAAAAAGCTTACTTCAGATACATCAATGGAACCAATTAACTAGGGATGCCTCACAGTATCCTGATTAGCAAACTAGCAAAAGGTGGGCTGGATGGAGCAACTGTCAGGTGGATCCAGAATTGGTTACAGAATAGGACTAAAAGAGTGCACATCAATGGCAGCTTTTCAAACTGGGAAGAGATAACAAGTGGAATACCACAAGGTTCAATCCTGAGCCCAGCGCTCTTCAACATTTTTATTACTGCTTTGGATGATGAAGTGCAGGGAATGAGTAATCAGATCTGCAGATGACACAAAACTGGGTGGGACAGCTAATACCCTGGAAGACTGAAAGAAGATTCAAGATGATCTTTATAGTTTGGAGCACTCAGCTGAAAACAACAGAATGAAATTCAATAGGGACAAATGCCAAGTTCTGGACCTAGGAAAAAAGCAACCAAATGCATCATTACAAGATGCGGAATACTTGGCTCAACAATACTACAGAATCTTGTAGAAGGATCTTGGAATTGTTGTAGCTCACAAGCTGAATATGAGTCAACAATGTGATAAGGCTGCAAAAAGGGCAAATGCTCCTTTAGACTGCATTAATGGAAATTTCTCTTCCAAAACATGTGAAGTACTAGTTCCCCTTTCCTAGCACTGGCTAGGCACCACAGTTTAAGAAAGATACAGATAAGCTGGAAAGGTTTAAGAGGAGGATAACAAGAATGATCCAGAGACTGGAAATAAAGCCCTGTGAAGAGAGACTGAGAGACTTCGAGAAATTATAGCACTCTACAAGTACTTGAATGGCTGTCACAAAGAGAAAGGACAGGACCTCTTCTCGATCATCCCAGAGAGAACTTCCTGAATGTTAGAGCAGTACGACAATGGAACAAATTAACTAGGGATATTGTGGGCTCTCCCACACTTGAGGCATTCAAGATGTAACTTGACAACCATGTAAGAGGGATGGTTTAACTTGGCATCCTGCACTGAGCAGGGGGTTGGACTCAATGGCCCTCTAGCCCCATCTAACTCCATCATTCTATGATTCTAACTATACTGATGGCACTATAAATTAAAACATTCTGTTGGTTTCCAATACCATTTCACCAATAGGGAAAGAAAGGAGCTGCTAAATTTGAATGACTTTCTTTTTATTTTTAGTAGCTGGATCACTTTTACACTGAAGACTGGTTTGATATATAAAACATGCTGTTTTTAAAAATCCAAACAACTTTACCCTGCCCTGGAATTGATAAAAACATCCTTTGTCATTTGATATATTGTATTGAGGGGGAGGGGAAAAGGATCATTTCAATTTTAAATGATGCAGAACTGATTGCCCCAAGTTCAACATATCTGAAACTGTAAATTGCTACTGCTATTGAAATCCTGTTACTCCCTAAGATTTTCTTGAATTGTTAGAATGATTTCTTTAGGAAGAATGGTTATTGTAAGAGAATTAAAGCAAATTTTCTTGCTATAAGTAGACTAGGGTATAAAGTTATCCTATAGCTCAAAAGCAATGGAAGCAATTTCCTCATGACATGAGCTTTGTTTACTACCAAACTTAAATAGATCCTTCATAATTGTGTGCCCATGTGTAACTTATGATTTACAGCAGGTGCTCTGATCAATCAACCAATCACTTTAATTTATACAAAGCCGCACTGCATTTCCCCCACTTGTTTCATTTGCTGCCAGTAATTGATAACAAACCATACTTAAGGTATGTTTTATGCAAGAGTTAACAAGAGTTGACAGCTGCAGCGGGAACAGCAGCGGCTGCTTCCTTGAGATCACTGCAGCTTGATATTACTTATAGAGACAAAGTGGATTTTCGAGTTCTAGGATTTGTGGCTTCCAAAATGGAGGGGGAGGGGTACTTGGGTTCTATACAGGTGCAGTGGGAATCCAAACACACTGCAGATCCCAGTGGTTTAGTATTAACATTTAACTACTGTGTTCACTAAAAAGCCATGACATTGTGAGAAATATTGTACGTTATACTAGCTCTCACAAAGAGTAGTGAGATAGATAGATAGGTTTTAACTGCATTATTGTATTTTATATGTTGTAAGCCGTCCCGAGGCTTTGTTGCGATGGGGCGGCATATAAATGTTTTAATAAATAAATAATAAAGAGTAGGGGAAGGAGTAAGCCTGTGACTGGACTGTACCATTTCAAACTATTAGTAGGAATCAAACATATGCATGCTTTTCCATAAAAGTGGAGAACCACATATAGAAAACTATTTTATTTTATTTTTATTTTATTTATTTATTTAACTATTTGTATGCTGCCCCTTGCAGCAGCAACTAGCTTCAGAGAAAGGGATTACTGTAATCTAATCATCTTCCTGAGATATTAGGTTTCCATGCCTAGGAACACTGCTCAAGGGAGAACATTCCATCAGGTGAACCAGTGCTACTCACCTACCATCTGGAGTGGTACAGTCCAGTTAGAGGCCTACTAGTGCTTCAGCTGGTTTTGAAACCTAGGTCATGAATTACTAGACCATTTGAGCCCTTTAAACAAAATCCTATAATCTCTAAAATGACTCTGGGATCCCATTTAAGGGATCCTTACAATACTCGTGTTGCCACCATCACTATACTAAATAGATTTACAACCGGATCCAAGCCATGTATACTCAAATGCAAGTCCTGCTGATTTTAGTGGGCGGGTTTCCAATTGCTCTTGCCTAGGCTAAAAACTGTTGCCCCATCTAGAAAATATTTTTAGTAGCTACAGAACTCAAGTACTAGAGCGGAATGGAGTGGGATGAAAAGCATGAAAATAACATCTCCTGGTGGTCCTATATATAATGGGGGATATCTTCACAGGCAACCAAGCGTTAAGTGTTGGGAAATTGCCAACTCTGTAACCTCAAAGCAAAGGATAGACAAAATAATTTTCCCTCAGGTTTTCTTACAAAATATTTCTAACTACCACATCAGAATCCCACAATAAAGCGCTGTAACAACTACCGAAATCCCAAACTCGTGTTAGATTTCACCGATTCGTGCTGCCGCGTGCGGATTGGACAGGGAGTTAAATGTAAACAAACAGCCGCGAGTGGTTTTCCCTTATGGGAGACGAAAATTGGCTCCGCTTCCGATTGCTCTTCTCTCTCGTATTTGGGGTTTAATCTCGTTTATATTTACGCGGCCCGATCTGCGACTCCACTAGCGAGAGGTTTCTACGACCGAAGTCAACTCATTTCCCATCCTAAACACACTTATTTGAACGCGGATTTCTGTCAAGCACTTACTTCCAATTAGGAGAGCAAATGTTTAAAGAGAGAGGCGCTTGCCCGGTCTCTCGCTCGCCTGCAAATGTCGTAAGCTGAGCCGGAGCAAGTCCTCAAACCGAAGAGTTACCTTCAGTGAGAGGAAGAACTCCACGCATGTTCAAGGGAGCTTTCTTCCTATGAACCTGCATTTTCCAGAACGTCTTGCGAGCAAATGCTAAACACATCTCAGGATTCACTTCAACCTCACTGGTCCATCCTAAATTTAACGTCCCTGCTAATTTAAGATCTCACTGGAAGTTACTTCCATTTCGAATCCGAATTAATTCTGAAGGTGTAAAAAACTAAGGACTGGGATGCAACTTCGTTTTTACCATATACACACACACACTATCACTAACCTACATTTTAAAAGCCATTGTTATCAACCTCTTTCTAATAGGGCTTTCACGGTCACGGGAGGAAACTGACACGAGCCCACAGGGCAATGGGCGGGCCACGCAAAGAGCGAGGCCGCCGCCCCCGTCCGGCCGAACGTGGCTACGCCTACGGAATCCCGGCGGGAGCAAAATAAGGCGAGTCTCAGAAGGCCAACCAACCAACCAACGGGATCTCCTCCAATGGTCGCTCGCAAGCAGAAGTGTGTGGTTCCAACGAGTAATATGTAGGCTTTCCCGAAGGAGCAACCAAGCGCGTTGGCAAAGGAAACCTCCTTGCAATGAAATATAGCTTTGTCTACCGCATTGCTTTCTGGCGTTTCACACATGACCAGATTTTTAAAGTGCGCCTTTACGAAAACCTGGAACGTGTCCGTCATCGTAACCTACTGAAAAGAGAGGATCCTAAGTTGCCCTCTACTCTCCAACTGGCGGCAATGTGAGCTCATCCCGCCTTTCAAGGACACTTTTATCGGCTCAAAAGAAAGTAGGCTCCCGTTAGACAACCCCTCTTTAGCGGTATCCACACTAAAAACAACGCTGTTACAGTGCGAACTGTAAAGAAGTACTACGATTTTCAATGGGAGTTACTCTCTAGTAAATGTGAAAAAGATCGCCTTATTCTAAAAGGTGCGAAGCGTTCGATCCTATGCGTGATTAGAGAGGAAAAAATAAATCTCCAGTCCCCAGCACTCTTCAGCCAGCCATGTTGTGTGGAGAATGCTGAAAATTGTAGGGCCTTTTTTTTTTTTTTTTTTGTCTAAGCATGCAATGGGCTGCGCCTTCAAATTCCTTAGCTGACACCATTCCTCATCCCTTCCACTAATCATGAGGGGCGTGTGTATTTATTAGCGTTGACAAATATTTACAGCCTCGAATCGCAGCCCTATTAAGTCCAAGTTCACAGATTTAGGTCGTTTCACGCCGGGAGGTCCTAGATGCACTTGCCAGCAATCCATTTGGGATAACGCCGTCATCTGAGTCGGAGCCCGCCGGCCCATCTCACTCTCGTGCTCGCCAGGTAAATCGAGGCAAGGAGCTCGAGGGACAATCCTGCCTGCCTGTCTTTCTTCAACAGGACTTCCACAGGCGCACAGGGAAAGGCTTGGCCGGAACGCAGTACGCAGGCAGCCCGATCCTATGCATATTTCCTCAGAAGCAAATCCCACTATGTTCGAGGAGGCTTCCTGTCAGAGAAGCGTGTACAGGATTGCAGCCTTACCTGGAAATCAACCCAGGGCAAAACAACGGGACTTACTTCCCGTCCTTCTAGGCTGGAGGGTCAATCTGCTTAAAGTTCAAAGACGGGAGCAGAAGAAGAGCCCTGCTGGATCAGGCCAAAGGCCCACGCACTCCAGCGCCTGCTCCCCACAGAGGCCAACCAGCTGCCTCTAGGAAGCTCACAAGCAGGACCCCAGCGCAGCTTCGTCCTCTTCCCTGCCCCGTTTTCCCCCAGTGGCTTAATCTGGTCTTTGATCTATCGACGTTTCAGGGCCACGCTGAGGTGGGAATTTACGCCCAATCGCTCTGGGGACTACGGGGAGGAATACTGCAACCGATCGACTGGTGGATCCGGATATCAGTCTTATCAACTCCATTCTCCAAATGAGCAGCAAACTATTCAGGCTGCAACCCTATGCATACTTACCTGGGAGTAAGCGCCGCTGAACACACTGGGACTTACTTCCGAGTAAGCATACATAGGATCGGGCTGGACATGAGGAAACAAACAAACAAGAAGTCTCTGCTTTATGCAAAATCTACATCTGAGTCACAGAGCTTGCAAACCTAAGCCATCAGCGGAATGAACAGAACTTGCCTCTAAGTAGACGTGTTGGAGATCCGAGTGTAAAGCAGCCTTCCCCAACCTGAGGCCCTCCAGACTGTAAGACTACAATTCCCAGGATGCCCCGACAAGCTATGGGCACCACGCTGGGGAAGGATACTGTAAATATTACATTGTGAAGGGACCTCTAAGTGGACATTGCTTGCCTTGCTTTGCTCACTTAGCCAATTTAGCAAAGAATGCAGGCACACTCTTCCGGTGTCCTTTCGCTCCAGAGGGCTGCCACAGGTAGGGCTGTGCCTGCCCTCCTCCTGCTCTTCACACAGCCGGTTCGAAGGGAGCAGCCCTTCTGTAAGCAGCCAGATCACTTGCGCAAATACTTCTCAGCGCACCGAGGGGTCCTGCAAGACTTTACAACCATATCCATTGCAATTTCATAGCTCCGGAGATGTGAGCTCCAATCTCCATGCCATCTTTTGTAAATTACCTAATTCTCTTTTCAAGGCAGCGGGGGCAGGAAGCGAGCTTCCCATGGAAGAAACGGTGGGGATCGAGTTATCGAGATCTGTATAATTACTTTAATATTAAAGCTATTGCCAGAGGTAACGCAATTTGGAGCTTTCGAGTTGCTCAGGATACACACATTAGGTGTATACACAAGAATGGGGGCGTCTGCATCATGATGTACACTAACGCGATGTTCATCCTTTAGCTCGCCATGCCTTTAATTTAAATCGTTTCCCCAAATCTTTTCTGAGCCAGGGACGTTCGTTCTGTTGTTGACTTCAGCGTGGAGACGATGTCATCATCCCTGAGCTTATTTCAGGCGGCTGAACCCGTTTAAAATGCGGCCGGACTTCAGTTCCACAGCTCGTGAGATCAGCACAGAATGCCTCTGAGCTCGGGCAGAAGGCACTTCCTCTCAGACACTTATTTTTATTGCATTTCTAAGGGCGCGGTCTTACGCGTGTTCAGACAGAAATGGGCCTATAACTCCCAGCATGCTCCAGCCACAGGCATAGTACTGTGGTCGGACCCACACAATGACCCACCTTTCCTGGGCAGGTAAAATAAAGCGAAGGTCACCTGGTGGGAGCGTCTAGGAATCCCTTTTCGGAGTGAGGCCCTGCTTTCCAGAGTATGTCACTTTCGGACGCTTCCTCAGGTAACTCTCCCCCTCCGCATTTAGTGTTAACGCAACTATATAGCCCTTCTCCTGGGAATGCTTCCTCTATTACAATCGGGGAACTTTCGGAGGATGCTCAAACGCCCTGCGACCACCTCGGCTTGCATCTGCAGGTGGCCCGCAAGGCCTTACAGAGCAAGTTAAGCTTGTGCCTAGGCTCGCACGGCAGGGCTGCCCCGTTGCTTCCTGACTTGGAGGGAAGCCCCATCGCGAGTCGTCAGAGATGTACTCCCAGATGAACGCGAGGGGGGGAGGGAGAGCCTCGCTTTCTTCTGACAAAGCAACAGCCGCAGTTGTACCTTATTAGCAATGCCCACGTGTTCCGATTTCCCGTTATCTTCTATTTATCTTGCTTCTAAAACCAAATACCACCACGCCAGGGTCTTTCGCCGCGCTCCCCTCCCCGCCACTTAAAGTACGCAAACAGGGTGAGAGCTTTTGTGCAGTTCCTAACGTGGTTACGAGGAGTCCCATCCTCGCGTCTCCCCCTCCCCTTTCCATTTCTCTTGAGCTGATCAATAAAGGCAGAGAGCGACAGTAGCCGCTTGATTTGTTAGTAATTATGCGCAATCCCGTTCCCGAAAACGGAGCTCTTCGTCGAGCGCTCGCTTCCAACGACAGCAGGAAACGGCAAGGAAATGGAGCATGGAGCAACTCAGCGTGAAACTTTCGGTTCTTTACATGTTTACCATTTTCTGCGCATATATTAAGGCTGGGTTGGTGGTTGGGGAGTGGAGGGAGATGAGAGAGGAAACGGAACTGCCTCTTTCGGGTTGCTTTCGCACAGCCTAACACAAAGCTACCGCAGAGAAGTCAACTGCCAAGACCAAGGCATTGTCCGCCTAGATTTCGGCCGTTCTTGATTGGTGGAGTTTCGGTTTTGACTCACATATGTATAAATATATACTGAATTATGCTGGTAATCCTGCAATCGCTCTAGGTATGGACTACGGCTGTGTTTCTGGAACAACATAGTTTGTGGTTGGATTACTATTTGCCCCAGAGGAACCCAGTTGAAATCAATTAGCCTGCACTGGAGGAAGTGGAGGGTACTTATTGATCCGGAAGTGTTATTAAAATATTTTCTACTGGGTGAAAAAGGCATTTTAATAAGCACACAATTTAAAAGCCCCCCGCGACCCCTTGAATATTGGACAAGCATGGCTTGTGACCTGAGCTAGGCGTACTAACTCAGAAGTAAACCCTGCTGCATCCAAGAGAATAAGCATTCAGTTCGGCATACCAAGGTACAGAAATATCTCGGTTTAGCAATTTGATAGGGCGTGCACACTTCTGTGAATAGAACATTTAACCAAGACCCGAGGTGCCACTGAAAGTCTGACCAGATCTTTTCAGAGCAAGTTAGATTTAACTCATTTATTTCCAAATCAACCGGCAAAGTCATGTATTTGCTGCACAAACCACTTAAGAGGCAAATTTCCTGATTGCTATGTTCGTGCCTTACAAGCAGTGGCCTGTAAGTGTTATCTCCGTTTCCAATGGAATTTAATTCCATTGCTGGGACTTGACAAAAATGACAGCATTAGAATGCACCCGCCCCTCCAGTGAAGGAAGTGACCCCCCCCCTCCCAGCGCCTCCCCAGCTTCCTTGGGCTGTGCCCCGTGCTTCAGCCCTTCAGTCCTGGGTCAGTTGAACTGATCCGCCAGACGGCCACCGATTTTAGCTGAAAATTTCTCAAGGTTATTATTTGCGGCCCGTTGTTTCAGACTCCCTTTAACGATCTATTTAGTTCTTTCCCTGACAGGGCAAGAGTTTTCTCTGTTGATGTTTAGCTGGCTGGAACCCTGTGCAATGGTTTTAGGGAGGCTTCGAACCCATGGAGAGGAGGTTTGTGGGGGAATACGAAGAACTTTACTACATAATGCGGGGGGGGGGGGCGGCAGAATCAGGGAAATAAGGCTTCGATCCCCTGTAGACTTACTTCGGAGAAAGTCCTATTCAACTGAATGCAACCTGCTCCGAGTAGACACACATGGGATTTCTCTGTGGCTCGTGCCTGCCTTTTCACACGGAGCTCATTTGCAATGAAATTGTTGGGGATGCCTAACGGACTCGAATCGCAAAAGACAGACGTAGGTATCTCTTGGCCAAAAAAAGCTTTACTCTGAGAAAGAACTACAGGAAAGCATGCTTTTCTGCAAGATTTCATACTTGCTTATAGAGCAGGAAGAGGGTTTTGTTGCCCCTTGTAATGGTGACATTACAGCTGCCTTAACCACTGTTGTATCGCCCACTTCTATCCCTCCTGTACACCAGTTCTCGGAATAGTTTCGAAAGGAAACAAGAAGGAACCCAGTTTCTTTTTGCATATCGCCCGCCCATGCGCAGCAGTCAGAAGGAAAATGCTGCCGCCGGGCACGTGCTGAGACTCTGGGCGCGTATGTTTACTTAGATCATCGCCCCGGCTTTTCAGGAGGATTGGCGCATGGCCACCCCCCCCCCCGTTCGTTTACATGGAGCATTGGTTTGGCGGTGGAATCAGGGTGCTCCCTAAGAGGCCGTGGGAATTGCTTTGCGCTTCGATGCCCAGTCAGAGGGTTATTCTTTACTCTGAAGTAAGTTCCAGCGCCAACTGGCCCAACATTGCGTGCTAGCAGCATTCAAAATATGCATCGCACTGATCCCTGGATTCCCTTTGCTCTAGACCATTGATGTGGGACTGCCGCTAGTCTCAGAGGCGATCTTCGCAAATATCCTCGGAAGCAACGGGGCTGCCCACCTCTGACCAGGAGTTCTTCGGGAACGCCTCCCAACCCCAGGCCTGGGAGGCGCAGGCCTACACCAGGCCGCACCTAGCCACGGGCGGAAAGGCGCCCTTCTCCCGCGCAAACGGCCCTGGTGGGCCGGAAATGAAATCGTCGGAGAGCTTTTCTCAACGCAAGCCTAGGCCCGCCTACTCAGAAGTAATTCCCCACCGAGTTCAGCGTAGCTTACTCCTGGGTTGCATCCTGCCCTACATTCAAAGCTGGGAGGACGAGGCGCGGCAGGCCCTTGGCTGGCCTGCGGGGCTTCGCCTCCACCTTTCCCGTGGCTACTATGGACTCTGGGCGAGGCAAGGGCTCAGTCTGGGTAGTCCGGGGAACGGGAAAGCACGCGATCTGGCCCAACACATGGCCGCAAAACGCTTGAACGGACAGCCAGTTCTGCGGTGTGCGAAGCTTCCCACAGTTACCCAGTTTAGCTGCTTCCGCAGCACACGCAGGGGTGCAACGCCCCAAGACGTCTCCTCGGGAGGAAGTTCTAGAAACAGTGAGGGTCACTCTCCAGTCTAAAGCTCGCCCAGGCGCCTAAACGTTTAGAGCCGGCTGCCTGACAGGCCCAACGCTGGTGGTACGAGGTCAGAGGAAGCCCCGAGCAGCATTGCTCTCTCGGAGGAGCTGCAGTTCCACGCAGAGGCTCCACTTATGTGGCCGAACCCGGGTAATATCCGCCCGGGGAAGCGGCAATCCAGGGAGAATTCCGTGGATGCCACTCGCGGGTTTTCCCTGGGAGGTGGCCACGCTTGGCCCACCAGCCTCTTCCGCGGAGCTGGCAAGATGGCCGCTTCGAGTGGGGGCCTCGGCGGAGCCCTTCCCGAAGCTTTTCCTCTCCGGCCCCACGCCTAGCCGAGCTGCCTCGCTCCCTCCCTCCCTTCCGCCTGCCTTAATGGAAGCAAGAGTTACGAATGATTTTTTAATGTCTCGTTGGAGTTTTAGCCCGCTAATGTAGCGCATCTCTCTCATTATTACTTTATTGATTGCTCATTGACCAGCCCCCTTCAAATCGTATTAACCACCCTCTGCCACTTTAGATTAGGAGCGGGCGTCGGGTCGTTGTTTCTCGTTTTGTTTTCCGAAATAGCGCCTCCCGTGATTTCCCCGCCCGGCCGCCCCGGCGATGGAGATCCGGCTTGGCAGCCCTAATGCTGCCTCTAATGGGGCAGCTCGGAGCCGAGGGGCCACGGTCCCTGCCTCCTGCATTAATAGCTCAAAGGGGGCTAATACAGAAAATTAGCCTTAAACGCGCTCTGGAGATCTCCAAATGAAAGAGCCATTTATCACGCTGGCTACCTCCACTCCACTCGTTTGCTCTCTCTACTGGGAACAACTCATTTCCTCTTAACTAAATTACCTCAGAAATGTCAAGGAAGCCCAGATCGCAAACATAACGAGAGAGAGAGAGAGAGAGAGAGCGCGAGCGGGAGGAAGGGCGGGGAGGGGAGCGCCGCGCCGCGCAGCGCCGCGCACAGCATATTGTCTTTCTGCGCCGGAGTCGAGCGCCTCGGCCGCGGAGGGGGCGAAAGGAGGCAGCCCATCTGTTTTCTCCAGTTACGGAGCTGCGCAGACGGAGGGAGCGAGAGCGCCCTGGACAAGGCCTTCCCCACGAGAGCTGGGCCGCTGGGAGCCGGCGCCTGCTTCCCGGGAAGCGGCTGCTCGGCGGAGCGAGCGGCGGCCGCGCAGAGGCGCTCCGGGTGGCGGGTCAGGGCCGCCGCGCTTCCGGGTGATTGCGCCGAGGCGGGCGCGGCCTGCGCTGCAGCGGCGAAGAAGCGAGAGGGCCGCAACGCCACGCGTGGCCGGACCCGAGCACGGGCCTCTGCGGGCCCTAACCCGTGCCTCGCTTGATTGCTCCCTCCGCATGTGAGGAGCTGCCGCTGCACGTCTGAGCCGCCCCTGTGGCAAGGAAACGGTGTTTGGGGAGAGAAGGGGCCTTTGATTCGTGACGGCTCGTTCACGCATGCGTGGCGGCACTTGATGATGTCATCATCCGAGTGTCGCCCGTGCACGTGTGAACCCGTTCTAACTCCTGTTCCAGGAGAACTTGCGGGCTCCATGTAGGCAGGGTGGTGAGCGAGTGGAACGAAATTGGCTTAGGTTAGTATCAGATGGTTCGACAAGGAGGAAAGATACGCTCAGCACAGAAAAGGCGGAGGCAAATGTCACACACTAGAGCCGACGCGGCAATAAAAGAAGACAGATATCGCCATTACTTTCACGGGCCTCGGAGACCATAAGCAGGCTCCAAGGGATGAGCTATTTGTGTTAATAATTTATCTCTATCGCGCATCTTTGTCACAAGGATATTTTTTGCATTAGAAAAATGGGGACAGGTCTTTGAAACAGAAGAGCCCAACCCAGCGGTTGCCCATCCGTTCTCAAGAAGGGGGTACCTAGGCAGGTGAGACTACACAGGTTGTCTAAGGCTCCCTCCTACGGTTTCAGTCCGGAGACTTAAGCACTTGCCAAGTCTAACATCGCGACTCCTGGAGGGGTTTCCCTTCCTAGGATCTCCTCGAGTAATCCAAAGCGCTTCGTCCTCCTTTTGCTAGCAGAAACAGCGAAAGGGGAGCTCTCAGATCTCGGAAAGAACCCATCGGAGGACAGGTTATTTCTCCAAGCTTTGAAAAGGTACATGAGGAGGAGCAAGACGACCCTTAAAGGCGCAATCGGTTCCATATGCAGTCGAAAAAAGTCCTACAGCTGCTAGCATTCTCAACCAACATGCTGGACTTTTTTATCAATGCATTGGCTTGCGCTTCCCCACGACACGCAGGGCGTTGTACGAGGAGTGGGTAACTAGGAGATGGTCATAATAAACGTATTTACTTGGCCACGAAGCCTTATGGATTTCCGTGGATCAGCTCTCCGCTGAATTTCCCACTCCCAGCCAACCTGCGTGCAGTGAGAATTGCTTTCCAGTGAGGCGGCGATCGCACTCGTCTCAAGGGTTTGTTCGGGAGAGACAGCCGGGCGATCACGCTGGTGGTCCAGCGCAGGGCTCCCTGGATGGGGTCCCGGGGCTCGCCTCTGCAGAAGCGACCGGGCCGGCAAAAGGCACGAGAAGACGTCGCCGTCCTTCCCGCGACAGCCCTCCCTTGCCCAGTGCACGCCCCGGGTTCGGGGCCTGAGCTTCACGGGCTGCGGGCCCCCATTTACGCCCTGCCTTCCTAGGCGATGCCCAGCTGCTTGCGAGCAACCCGGGACTCGGCCAGGAGAGCCGCCAGCGCCGACCTCGGAGTCACTTTGCGAAGGACGATGGAGCGGCCTGGGGCGTTTGCTGATGGGAGGGGCGCTGGCGAGCCAGGACCTGCCGCCTCTAGAGGAGCGGCCCACAAGGCGAGCCGTGTGAGCCCCGCGGATCAGACCCATCTCTGCCCGCCTGCCCTTCAGAGTGGGGCCAGGCGCTTTACTTCGGTTCTAAACTCCACCGAAACCGTTAGGACGGGGGAAGCATCCGCAGAGACAAATCCGGGTTTTCCGTCCGTCCTTTTTGTTGAAATCCAGGTTAAGGCTTCAAGGTCGTAATTTTATGCAAGCTCATGTGAAGAAGCAGGTTTCATTCATTTGAATGGGGAGTTTATCCCCATGTGTGCAGCTCCTTGGGACCAAATCCGTTTAATTCGGATTTACTTCCGAGTATTTATGCCTTGCATCCTGCTGAAAGTAGCATAAATTACAATGCCAGAGGCGTTCGAGCTGGAACACTTGGGTGTCGAGATATATAGATGTTACAGACACATGTGCACACCTTCCCCACCCCACACAATAAACTGACGTGCTTAATCCCAAACCTGCTTCTTTAATTAACTTTCCTGCCTCTTGATGATAGAGGGGACTATCTAGAAACCACCGTCTTTCGATTTCAGGGGAACTTCCGAGTCAGTGTCTAGGACTTCACCCTCCTTCCTCTGCCCCACCTAGGGGAAGGAAGATGATCCTCGGGGAAGTCTTTGCAGTATTTCCCACGAGCAAGACAAGCCCCAGGAGTGAAGGCTGTCGTTTAGTAAGCAGAAGGACCAGCCCTACCAAGCATAATTCTGTGCCGTTCAAAATTGGATCTCGAAATAGCAGCTCCTCAGATAATTAAAAATAGCGCACTCTCTGTTCCTGTATTTGTTGAGTAGGGTCTGTTTAATGTCTATTGCCCTAGTGCAATAATCATCCCACGTCTTCAAGAGTCTGTCAGAGAAATTCGGGGGGCGGGGGGGGGGTGAGAAGCAGCTGCAATACGCCCAAAATGAGTTATTGTAATTACATTTAATTAGTTTAATTAGTTAATTATTTTGCTTACAGCTGTACAAGAGATTGCAAACATTTGTTAATATAACATTCCCTCTAACAGTATGGGGCGATGATGCACTTTCACTAAATCATGTATGCATGTGTAGACAAGTGAAGCATGTGTGATCTTTAAATCCTCCCCCCCCCCGCGCGCATTCTTCCTCATCCCGGGCGCGCGCATGCTTTCCGTCTCCCTCTCGGGCACGCGCCCGCACGCGCCCCCTCCTTCCCTCCCCCCCCCCCCGCGTGCCGCGGGAAAACCACCTTCCCGGGGAGGGTCACGTGGCTGCCGCGGCCGCGCTCCTCGCAGGCGAGCGAGGCCGGCTGGGAATGCGGCGCGCGCAGGACTGCAGCCTTCGCGGCAAGGCAAGCGGCGGGAAGGACATGCCAGCAAAGGGACGAAAGCCCCACCCTCCGCGCGGCGCGGGGCTGCTCTTGCCCTTCCGGTCGCTCCTCTGTAACCGCGGGGTGGTGAAGAGAAAGCAGGACAGCGCCCGATTCACGGCCGGACTTCGTTTCTTTGAACGGAGCACTTGGATTGTCGGATGAGGACACTTGTCATCCTATCCCACTATCTTTCTTAGAAGCAAGTTCAGCTCATTGCACGTAATACCCTCAATCCTAAACGTTTCTTTGGAAATAAGTCCCCTAGATTTCAAAGACACAGCTCATCAACAGTCAGGGCGCACTGCCTCCGTTGGGTCTGACTCCCACATTCAAGCCAGAGGGTTACAGCCCAAGGCGGAGCAAGCCCGGGGCCGCTAAGAGATCCCATCGCACGCCTGCTTCCCAGCAAGTATTCCTAGGCTTGGGTTCATTAAGCACGTGCGCTCAGGATCTCGGCGGCAGCTCCACTGGAAGCTCCAGCTCCAAATTCCACAGACGGCAGGTAGCAAAGCCACCGGAGCCCCCCTCTTTCCAACCGTGCTGACCCCTCCCTCCATTTTTCCTACCACGTGTACTTGTCCTCCACAAGCTTGTCCACGTTTACTTGGCAGTGAGACCCTTTGGAGTAAGTGGGGCTTTCTTCCAAGTAAATCGTTTTTGTACCCGCCTCCCCACATACTTTGAAACATAGATGCATACCATATCGAAATGTTTACCATACCTTTTTTGATGACAGACTGGTCCAGCAAGTTCATGCCGCTGTTATTGGCATCTTCTACTGACTAGGAATACAAAAAAGAAGGGGGGGAATCACTATTCAGATTTACTGTACAGAGAGGAACACACGCACACAGCGGGGATGGGATGCCTGATCTCTCCATGTAGATTAATTCACAGGGGAAAGGAAGGTGCTTCTTATTAAGGCGACGTGGAAACGCTTTAGAGGATCTAGAATAGATAAAGGAGCAAATGCACCTGGGCGTTTTTCTGTTTTTCGTCAAAGATGCCAAACAAGCCATGGACAGTGCACGGCTTTTATTCCCCTCGAGCGTTCTTTGGTGTCTTAGCACGACAGAGACATCTGTAACTTGCCACAAATTAGCAATAGGATTAGCCGGAACCTCTGCACCTCTCTATCCGTTTTTAGCTATAAGTTCTAGAGAAACTCTGCATATATACTCCGGGGTTCCCTTTTCTTTTCTTTGTGAAAAAGCAAACGGGGCCGTCTGCGATTTAACAATGTACGATTTACTGACTTCAGAAGTGTTCGTATACCGCCCAGGCAGCACCGTCTTAGACGCCTCCTTAGGAGTAGGTCCTGCTGAGTCCACTTGGCCTTACTTCCAAACAAATGCGTTCAAAAGTGCGGACTTGGGCAAAGGCTGCCCAGGAGATGCGCTTGGATCCTGCACCACCCACAGACTCGCAGATCCATACTGAGCTGTCAGGTCCTTCGCTCCCAACACTACAGAGCCTGGAAACAAACTCCCGTTCACTTCCATAGCTGGGACTGCTGAGCTTTCGGGCGTGGGGAGGAAGCGAGGCAGCGAGGGGGGATGGGGGCAATGACCCGCTCCTATGTCGTTCAAAGCCAACCCCCTCTGCCCCCTACAACATCCCGCGCGGTGTTCTAGGACACACACATCATATCTTATTTATGTATTTGTCTCATTACAGCTTCCAGTTCTTCAACGATGCCCTCCTGCAGTCCAATGGTTTGAGAGCACGCATCGTGCAATATTTGGGGTGCATTTCTGTATAATCCTGTATAGGATCGCCTGACTGCACAACCTGGCTGTTGCTGAAAGGGGCTGTGTGTGGGGGGCGGCGGGGGGGCTGTTTAGGGAATGCTCCTGAGTAGCCCAGTCTCAAGAACTTTGCTTGGAGAGCGGTCCAGCTCAGGACTAGCACTCAAAAACAACAAGGGATGACTAACTTGCGTGTGGACCATGTCAGGTGAGACTACCGAGGGTAGGGGTGTCACCTAATTAATGTTCAGCATCCAAATAAACAAACAAACATTCTGAGGGGGGGGGGAAGGGTTGAGAATCCTTTTCGATTTCTGCGGACATTTCTTTGCATGAGAACCCCCGTTCCTGCCCTCTGAAATGGTATGATCCAAAATACCGATTTATTACCCTTCCTTGCATGGCATTTTCTCCCGGGTAAGTGTGCACGGGAATTAGTATCCTTAGGCTGAAAACCTGTATTGATCGCACTGGGGTAACTCTCATTGAGCTCAACGGGACCGCCGTCTGAGCAGACACGTATAGCGTTGCACGCTTATTTTCTGTCTGAGGGCTAAACGTAGCTCCTGCCCAAAAACCGAGTAAGACGAAATGATCAGAAATACCACACCCATCTTGAGAGAAGCGGTGAGTCTCTCCTTATAATAATTAATTTGCCAACCCCTCACACAACTGAACTGATAGAACTCTCTGCTTATAATCTGTAAAATACCAGGACGATTTTTTTTATTATTCCAGGAATGGATCTGCCTCCCACCCTCAAGCCCTGTTACCGGATTAACACTATTTAAAATAGCTGGGATCGCTCTACAATAAAGGAATAAATCGCCATCACCAATATAGAATCGCGTGTAAAACCTCCTCTCTCTCTTAAGGGCTGGGTTCGGCCGCCTTCCTTCCTCTTACTGATGCTGATCCTCAGTTCAATTGCTAAATCTAGGCACTGAGCTTGAGACTTAAGTCGGTGTAAATTGCTCTCCTGGTGAAGTCCTTATTTCACACAGGAGCCAAACAAAAGGAGGGAACTCCAATCCTAACGGAGAATAAACAGGACTCGCTGAAGAGCAATCGCTCTGCTTTGGATGGCACCCAGCTCCTGACCTCGAGCATCAAACGGCCTCTGCCAGCCTAGGTGCTCCGAATTGGGGGCGGCCCTCCCTCCCAGCTTAACCGAGCAGGAAACCCAGGCAGCGAGGGGCGAGCAGCGAGGCCCCTTGCCCCAGCGCCGTCCCCTCCGCTGGAAGCCTGGGCGCCACCCGAGAGGCCGCAGCCCCTCGGCGCGTTTCGTCCGGAGCAAACGCGTCCAGCGGAGACGACGGGCCCGCTGGCCCGCGCCTTGTTGGCGAGGAGAGGCCGCGCTGCGCCACGGCTTCGTCGCTGCGCCGGGGCCGGCCTCCCACGCGAGATCTCCGGGAAGCGCCTGCAAGGGCATCGGAGCAGCCCCGGGCCAGGCCCAGTCGCCCACGGTGCTCCCACCGGAGCATCCCACGGCGCGCCTCCTCTGGGCGTCGCCCGCCCTTCGCTTCCCCTGCCCGGTTCTCTCCAAGCTCTTATTCAATGCTTTCCGAAGCTGATTCTCAGGAGCGCAAATACGAGCCACTTCGGCCCAAGCAGTGGCGCGGGCGGGTCGTCAGTCCACCTGAACGCCTGCAGAAAGTCATGACTCCTCTTTAGTGGCGTCTACCCTATCCCGTTACCCGGTGTGTGGCACGGCTCCTACAGACAAGTTTCTCACACCCTCCGCACTGCTCCCCCCATCAGCAACGTGGCTGAGCTGTTGTAGTTAATGAGAAGAGTCTTGTCTGATTTTCGATCTAATTACGGCCGCCTGCTGGGTTTTTGTACAGGATATTCGCGCAGCATGCTGGCAGTTAATAGTCACAGAGAGGATCGTAAAGATTTAATTAGGACTGCATGCAGAAACGTGGAGAGAAACACACTCACTCGCCCTCTCTCTCGCGCGCGCACACAACTCAGACTTTTAATTACTAGACTTCTTTAGTTAAAAGTGATAGCAGGGGTTACTGCCTAAGATACTCGGGTGCTTTGGTGCAACGTAGCTTGGTATCTTCAACGCCTGGCAGTAGAAGCTGTGATTTGGGGGGGGGGGAGGGGGGCGGGGAAATGTAGGGGGGGCTCGCGCGTGGGAAATCGGTCCTGGCCTTTCTCAGCAATAAGCCACACAAATTTGGAGATTTTTTTCCCCCTTCCCTTTTAAAGCCTAACCCTTTCTAATCGTCACCTGACTTACCGGGAGGAAAAAACTGAGGGCGGAGGGGAGGAGCGCAGGAACAACCGTGAGCACACCCTCAGCTTTGAAAGGATTTGCTTGGAAGGAGTTCCCGTGGATTTCTGCGAGACTCACCTCGCTGCAATCTCCCCTAATGGACGACCGGGTCAGCCCCATTGATTTCAATGGAAACGTGTTTCCAAGAAAATCTGCCGAGTTGAGGGGGCAAAGCTGTGCTCACTGGAGTGGGATGAAGCCCCACTGAACTCAGCCCTACAGGCATGGTGAGCACGCACACTTGGAAGGAGGTCCTAGCTGATTCAGCAAGACTTACTGCAGCATTAATATGGCCAGGATTTCATGGCAAGGGTAGTTCCGCTGAACGCCACGGGCTTACTTCCGAGCACACCGAGCATTGCTTCAAATAGGCCTCCTATCAAGGTGTAATTCTCTTTAGGATCGTTGCTTCGAAGCGTGGCTGGATGTACCCCTGAAGCAAATCTGTTTCAGGAACCAGTTAATACGAAGCCATCCATTGCAACCTTTGCAATGCCACCAACTTCGAATGAAGGCCCCAACTCTAAGCCATGTTACTTCGAAGTAAGTCTCCTCAGTGTCCCTTTTATTAACTTGCAGGTAGTAGACGTATGTTAGCAGCATGTGTCCAAGGCTAATGGACTGTGGCTAAGTTCCCCTTTCTTGTGACAGTGCGAAAGAATGTGCTTCATGAGAGAACCATGTGATACTTGGAGAAGATGCCACAGTACAGAATGTATCACTAAAATGTTAAACTCTCAGTTACATCATGCTTGCTATTACAAGTATGTAGAGGATGATTTTTTAATTAATAAATAGGACACAACTGCAGCAAATCTTGTGGCATAAACCCTAGTATAGATTGCAAGTATCTCGTCATCCATCTCTGATTTAAGAACACTAAGAAGAACAAGTTTCCTCTCTTCCACTTGATACCTTAGGCACATGCATTGTTTCAAAGATTAACTCTGCATCTAATAACAACAAATGATGGCTAATCATAATTTACACACCTCTCGTGAAAAGATTTTTTTGCAACTATGCTAGTTATCAAGGAGACTAAGAACCCACATTTTAAAATCATACTTTTCTTGATTTAGTCAAGATTTATTTCATCAAATGTGCCAGTTTTAAGTTTACACAGCAGGAGCTAAAGAGCATGCATTGCAGCAACCGAGTCTTCCACTCCAGAAGGGTCATATACAGTAAGATTACTTGAGAGTAAGTGGAACAAATGCAGAGACTTGCCCTCCTTTCTTACAATAATTACACCTGGAATCCAACTATGCCGCAAGTTGCATTAACAGCTCCTCAACTTTGCCTTGAATATGTGGGAAATGCCTTCTTCTGAGGAAGACTGTCAAAGATCAGCTAGACCCACAAGCCAACAGCTTCACTGGTGGCAGCACTGACACCGGGGACACCGTGATCCTAGGCACTTTTCCTAGGAAATCAAGTCCTACCCATTTCAGCAGAACTACATTTTCTAGAAAGCATGCCCGGGATGAACTTTTCCTACGAGCTTACATTGTACTGCCTTACACCCACCTGCTAGCCCTTGACAAGTCTTAAAGGAAGGAGTTGCCATTATGTCAGGGGTAGCCGCTGTCCCGCTGCATTTCGTTCCTCCCCTAAAACTGTAGGGCTTGCTTCAGAGTGAGAAGGCATAGGATCGGGCTGCACATGGCCAAGAGCCTAGTTCGGCACGCCCAAAGAGAACAGCACATTTTCCATAACAGAACCTCTCAAGTTACAACCACTTTGTTCTGTCCATGAAGAATGGATAGCACGTGGCTTCGATTTGTATTTGTATAATTATATATTTCTCCCTAATTTCTTTTGGTCTCTCTCACACACTCCTGTTCAGTCAAATGAGGCAGAAGGGGCCAAGGAACATTTTCTTTTTGAACTTTCCACCCCTTCATCAAGAAACGAAACGAAACGAAACGAACTCCAGGCTTTTCTGTAAATCAGATGACCCAGCCTAGAATAAAGTCCAACTACTCACACACAAAATTATTTATTAAAATTATTGTTGTTTTCATTTTTCAACGAGAAGCCCTCTGAAGGAAAAATGAAAACGACTACACCAGTTTATCCACTGAACACTCCAGGAAACAGCTCAGTCTGTTTGTACTGGGTTTTTTTCCCCCTGCCTTCCAGACCCATATTCACAAACTAAAAATTATTCTTTAGAAAAACATCTTTTAGGCACCTTCAGTGGGATAATAATTTCTGGTTTATGCGGGGGTCGTTTTGTACTGAAATGTCCTTTAAAAATAAAATCCCCCCCTTTCTTGGAAATGCAGACGTCTAATAGATTTTGCTTCCACTGAAATGGATGGGACAGTCAGCAACCGAAAACGCGACAGGGGTGAGGATGAACTTCCATCCTCCAGGCTAGAGGGTTTTTTCGTTTGTTTCCAGTTGTGGATTTGCTAACTCAGACAGTGTCCTTGCAGTGGACCCAGAGGAACCATTTTCAAATAGGTGTTTGCTATTGCATTTCTGAATGTGGCCCTCCCTGCGCCGTTCACCCCAAATTCTCTTGCACACGGCCTGTCGCTCGCTGGGGCAACAGAACTCGCAAGTTCTGCCCGGGCAATGATCATACTCGGAAAATCATTTCACGAAAAGCAGTAGATCGGGTAGGGCCTGCAGGTCTCTCGCCTGCGTCACACACAGAAACCATTTCAGTCCTCGGAATCTGACGCCCCGTTTTGTTGAGTTCATAGAGGCTAGTAAACACATCCCGCCCCAAGAGCGAGATCCGCTTTAACCCTTGCCGCTCCAACGGGCTCCCGGGTATCCAGTGAAACACACAATCCATCCGGCAGGCCTACTCTCCCCATGCAAGCCACGCTGGCCCCTTTTGCGCGCTTTCTTTGTCATTTTGGAGGAGCCCTGCTTTTGGGCGAGCGCGATGATGCCAACCGTCAGAGAAGCAAACCCCCCCGTTTGCTTTCATAGAACCAAAGCCTTCCCTGCGCCAGTTTACTTAGGAGAAATTCAGGTCACAGGGCATGCGCGACGGGAGCAGCCCTGCGTCCAGCAGGATCCCCCTTCAACGCAGAAGGACCCCGGAAAGACTTCGGAAAGCAAACCGCGCTGCAGAGCAGGGGCCGAACGCAAGCGCCCGGCCGGCCGCGGAGGATCGCCTTGCTCCGACCGCAGCGCCGCGAGGCCGCGCTTCTTCCCGCACCTCTTTGCACCACGAGCGCTGCCAGGCTATTGTCTTAAACAAAACAACACACGTGATCGGTCGGCTGCCGATCCGGAAGGTGGGGGGCGGAGTGCGGGAGAAATTAACAGTGTCACTCATATATTTATATATGATATGAAGTAATTGAGTAGACGACTGCTTCCCGGCTAGACTGCACGTGCGGTGCGGTGCGGCGTGCTCGTGGCTAGCTGCATTGTCCTCCGCAGACTTCATAGCTGGGGGAGAGCAAAACTTTGGCTCTCGTAAGTCCCTTCCAGACACTCTTGATTCCGGACCCTGCTGGGCACGTGCCATGGTGGGAGTCCCACCAAAGGCTCTGCTCTGTGCCTGTTCCAAAGCAACAACTTCTCCCAGCCGCCTCTCTTAGGCCCGCTGCTTTCAATGGGGCTCCCATGAAAGTGAGCGAGTCCGCGAGACGGCAGCCTCCTCGCTCGCACTGACCCAGCAGCCCGTTCCATGTCCGGCCAGTGCAAACGAGCGGGCTTCGAAGGACAATTTGAGCTGCGCGCAGTGCAGAACCGGAAAGGCGCGGAGGGGGCATTTCCAAGGCAAGGCTGGCTAAGCGTGCCAGGCCACCCGAGAGCTGGGTCGGGGCGCGGCGCGGGAGGAGAGGAGAAGCCTCCGGGCGCCGGCTCCGCTCGCCGGGCGAGGGTCGCGGAGGGACGGCGCCCGGCCGCGGGGCCTGCGCCGCAGCCTGCCCGCCTCCGGCGCCGGGGAACGCGCGAGCACGTACGCGGCGCGGCCTGCGGAAGGCTTACCTGCACGTCCTCCATTCCCGGGTGCCCGATGCCATGGAGGGAGAGGGTGTCGCCCATGCCGGAGTCCAGGCCATGATGCGCCGAGTGCAGCAGGACGTCTGGCCGCCGGACCGAGTGGTAGTCCCGCCGGGGGTCCAGTCCCGAGAGCTGGGGCAGGGAAGCGCGCGGCTGGGGCAGCAGCGAGCCGGCCTCCGAGCCCACCTCTTGCCGCTGCCTTTGCCCCCAGGGGTGCTGCTGGGGCTGGTGCAGGGGGTTCAGGGAGTAGGGGTCGTTGACGTGGGAGTAGGGGTCCTGGCTCTGGTGGTAGGGAAGAGGCTGGTAGGGGGGCGGGAAGTAGGGCGGCTGGAAATCCGAGGACGGGGTGTGAGACAGCGGCGGGGCGCTGGAGTAGGGTCCCTGGGAGACCGAGCCCAGCTGAGACAGCCGGGAGCTATGGCTGGGCACGCCGTCATGCCGGTCCTGGAGCGAACACAGACACGCACATGCACGGACACACACGGGGGGGAGAGAGGGAGAGAGGAGCGGGTTAGACAACGAACAGACAAAAGCCAATTTCACAGAAGAAAGAGCCAGGCGAGCGAGAAGGGACGGGAAAGGAAGGAGAGAGCAAAGTGGGTTTATTGCTCTGCTGGCAAGAATAATCTCGAGCCCCCCCAGCTCCTTGTCAGCAGAAATGCTGCTTTCCGTTCTCGAACCCGTGCTTCGTTTCTCATCTTGGTCGTGTACATTAAACTAGGCTTAGAAAATGGAGGAGGAGGAGGAGGCACTCCGGCTTCCTTCGGGACATTGGACCCTCACTTGAGCTCCGTAGCCAAGCGCGGGCTCCCGTCTTGACGCCTCGCTTCCAGGAGTGGAATCAAAAATATGTTTCCATTAAGGAGTGGCTTTCTTCATGCATTGGGAGCTTTTGCCGGAATAACCTCACCAAGAGTAGGAAAAAAAATAAGCTTATTGAACCACGTATTGCTTCAGGAAAAACTTCTTGCTTAAAACTAATAAACCAACCACTCTTCTCAGTGGCAGGGCACCAGAACTGGAAAGTTGTGACTCTAAGGTCTTAGGAGAAGTCGTAGAGAAAAGAAACAAAATCTCCCTAATGAAAATCCAAATCAAGGCTGGAATGGAAAAGTTTGTCTGGACTCAAACTAGAGAAACTGCTTTGCTCCAAATGTATCAGTATTTTCCAAATATTATTTGTTACTGATAGAGAAAAAAATATGAAATGATAAACCAAGTATTCAGGAAGGTATATTAAATGGAAGGGAATTTTTAAAAGAAAAAAATCTTGACATTTTGAAAAATTGAGAAATAATTAAAATGTTAGTGTTTCTTGAAATAATGGACTCAATATCCAAACTGAAACTGTGATTTTATAACCAAAACCAAAACAAAACAAAAACAGACAAAAAACCTATTCCAGAAAATGTAGTTCAATCCCCAGCAGCAATGTCTCAAAAAAGTTTCCCCTTCTCTTCCCCCTCCTCACCCCCCCCAGTTCAAACTGAGAACACACAATGCAAAATGGAGAAGCAGCTGCAAGCTTCCTCCAATTATTGTGGTAAATTACCAAGCCAAAGGCATTCAAAGAGAGAGGGCGAGGGAGAAAGAAAGCAAGCAAGAAAGGAGGGAGTTGAGATACTCAGTGACTGAGAGACAGAGAGAGAGAGAACATGGCAATTTTAAATAGTAATATGGACCCAACTCACCATGGCGGAATAGGTGTGGACTAACATCTGGAAATAAAAAAGTCTTGCAACACTAAAAATAAAATAGCAATATAATAAATAATAATACTAATGAGAGGAGGTGTATCAAGGAGCTCTGCAAAGGAACGTGGTGCACCCTGGAGAACAGCTGGAGGTATTTCCGAGTCTATCCATCAAAACAAAAATGTGAAAAAAAGAAGCCAGTGCCCCCAAAACGGGATGGGAGAGCTAGAGATGTGTATATATGTTTAAAAGCCTCCACTCTGTGGTGCCCCTCCCTGCCCTTTGAGCTTCCAAACGCAATCCTCTTCAACCCAAGGCGAGGTTCAGACTGCTCCGGTGCCCCTTTCTCCTTTTCCTTCCCTACGCCGCCTCATAATAATTGATATTCATGACTATTAATATTACACGACTACTTTAAAGGGAGAATGCAGGACCAAATGGAGCGTGAAGGCTTTGCAGGCAGCTCGAGAGCTCCCCTAGTATTGTAAATGACGTTCATTCAGTGGAGAATTACTAGATGTAATCAGACGAGGGGGCTGGCAGAGGCAGAGCTGGGGGAGAGGGAGAGGGAAGGGACCAAAAAAAAAAAAAAGTTGAGCAAGGAAGAGGCATAACTTCAATTAATTCGAGCAGAGGAAGACGTGTAAACGAGGCACTGCTGATTTGGAGCAAGGAAGTGATCTGGAGCAGCGCTAGAGGCTAAAGACGGAAGGGGGAGAAATCATATTTCCTTCCCCCCTTTTTAACATTTAATTATACATTCCAAATACGAAAGAAAATCGATTGCCCTTGGTGCTTTTGTTCTAATTTTTAAAGCAAATAATAAAAGGGCTTCTCTAATCCTGACATTTATTTTTTATGGAAGCAGCCAATGCGATTTGTTTGTTTACAGAAGTAATTAAGCACTTAAAGAAACAAACAACCCCCCTACCAGTATCACAGACTCTCCTCGTTTTGCAAAGCACTTTATAAAGGGTGTCGAGCAGTTCGCCCCTATTTAGCCTGCCCTGTCCTCTGTGCTTGTGCGTCCGTGTGCGCGCACGCGTGCGCGCGTGTGTGAGTGTGTGTGTGTGTGGAGAGAGAGAGAGAGAGAGAGAGAGAGAGAGAGAGAGAGAGAGAGAGAGAGAGAGAGAGAGAGAGAGTCTTCCTCTGGCTGAGCCAAAAAAGCGCTCAATTTTCACCTAGATGCAAAACGTATTCAATGAATTTGAAAGGACACCCAATTTATCGTTCCTGGGCGAAGCCCGGGGCGATGGAGAGCCCTTTTGATGTTTGGAGAACCCGCTCGACCGGCCCGGCCGCTCTGCCAGTTAAAGTTCAACTCGGCAGCTCGGCGCAGCGTCCCGCCCGAAGCAGCCTCGCTCGGCGGGGCACGGCCGCGCTGCTCCCCGCTCCGCGCCCCCCCCCCCGCCCGCCTGCCCGCACGGCTGTTTTAGGGGAAACGTCGCGTTCCCGGAATTTTTACGACTCTCCGACAAGACCCCGATCTGATAGGAGCGCGCACGTGTGTGCAGGCACGGGGACATTTTCCTCCGCTCGAGTGTGCTGCTCTATAAACATGGGATCTCTCCGACTGCCTCGGGAGCGGAGGCAGTCTCGGCTCTTACTTCTAACTTTTGCAAAGAACACCGGAGTTTCCCGGGGCTTTCGACTTTCCTTCGAGGATTTGGCGAGGGCCTCTTCCCAGGTCCTCCCGAGGAAGACGAAACCCCAGTAGACGCTGGCGCGGCCGTGGCCAGCGACGACGAGAGCAGACAGAGACGTTCAATCGCCGTCAATCTGATCTTACGGGGGTCGCGGGGAGGACGAGTCTCCTCGCCCCCCTTGGCCGCCCTTCCCGCGCGGGCGCGGGCGCGGGCGGGGGCTGCGCTCGGCGGGGTCGCGGCACCGCGCGTGGGGCAAGGCAGCGCCAGGAGGCCGCGGGGGAGCCGCGCTCCGCCGGCCGGCGGGCAGCACCGAGCCGAGGCGCTCCCGGCCGCGCCGGCCCGTGCTGCGCGCAGCAGGCTCGCGGCTGGGCGCGGGTCTGAGCGCCGCCGGGGCGTCCCCGCGGCAGCAAGGCGCTCCCCGCCGCGGCCGCCGGCCAGGGCCTGGGGCAGCGGGCACCGGCGGCGCGCGGGGAGCGCTCGCTCGCTCGCTCCGCCTCGTGGGCTCCTCCGCGCTCCCCGCGCACCCGGGCCGGGCCGGGCCGGGCCGGCCGGGCGGCGGCGGAAGGGCCTCCGGGCGGAGAGCGGGAGCGGCTCCCTTTCGGCACGGAAGGCGCCATCGCTGCCTTGCCCGCCGCTCTCGCGGCCCGTCCGGACCCCTCCGTGCCCGGCCGGCAGCGCGGCTCTGGGCTTCTCGGGAGCCGGAAGAGAAGGAGCGGCTGGGCGGCCGGGGAAGCGCGGCTCCTGCGCCGACCTCGCCCGGCGCCCGGCTCCGGAGCCCGGCGAAGGCGGCTGTCCGATGGCCCCGTGCCCTTCGCCGCTGCCCCGCGCTGCCGCGGAAAGGGGCGCCTTTCCCTTCCGATGGCGGCGGGGTGGGGAAGAGGACTCGCCTGGAGCCGCCTGTGCAAAAGCAAGGAGCGCGCCAGGCGCCGCGGCAGATTTTCCGGCCCTCCTTGGCGACCCGCGGCGGACGAGGTCGCTTTTCTTTCTTTCCGAGGCAGTGCAATCCGCCTCCCATGGAAATCAATGATAAAAACTTGTCATCGATTTGAGAGAGCCGGATGACCGCCGAGCCGCTTATTCGAAGGAGTCGACCGGAGAGCGAGCGAGCGAGCCAGCCAGCCTTCTGCACCTCTTGCTCGCCAGGTGCCTCAAAAACCAGGAGGAACGGCGCACCCTTGCTCGCTCGCTCGCTCTCTCGCTCGCTCTCTGTGCCTGAAATCCCCACGCATGTCCTCTGCCTCGCGAGGAAGGCGCCAGTTGATGTGGGCTCGAACAGAGGGGCTGAAAACGGGGAGAGGAACTTTATAGAGGCACATGAAAGCCTATCCTATTCCATAGATGCCTCCTGTGAAAAACGAAAGGCGACCCCCGCATTAAGCATCTAATCGGATTGCGGTCGCTTCCAGATCTAAACAAACTGCCGCGTTTGAGCTGCCTCCTGCCATCCCGCAGATCAGTCCATTCTTCGCCGTTTAAATCTCGCCTGCTTCCTTCCGCCCCTCGTCTCTTTTGTAAGAAGTTTCCGTCTTGACTAACGCGGTGTAAAATGAGGCTCCTAAAGTTCTCTTTTCGGGGCAATCTCTTTCCCCTTCCCTATCTATCTGCATGCAAAGCAAAAGCCAGCGCGCCAGTGCCCGAGTTGTGTGTATGCGCCCGTCTCCCAGTCTGTCTCTTGCTTGGCTCTGCCTTAGAAATAAACCCGCACGTACAGGCGAGCACTTGCCTAGTTCTGTAAATCCAAGGCTTTTCTTTTCCCCCCAAACATTCTTCTTATCTCTATACTTACCTCGTAGATATCTTCATACTTGACATTTTCAACCAGTTTCCAGAGCATGATGGCGGGCTGCTCTCTAAGAGGTGAGTGCATTCATGTGAAGAGCAGATGTCTGGGTTCTCAGTACTTCTCTGTCTGTAATGATCCATCTATAATTGGAAATGGGGGACAGACACCAAATCCGACGTTCCTCTCCCATCGCAACTTATATCTGTTGTCTGAAACAATAGGCTGGAGAAGTAAACCTCAGCCGCATAGGAAAATCATTCCCATCTACGGAGTTTATATAGAACACATAGACAGATTGAACACACATATATTATGCATATAATCACACACCCTCGATACACACACACACAGAGATGCAGACACAAAACCACACACACACATTTCAGAAATACACTTGTACACACACATATATACAAACATTCACATTCAAGAGAGAGAGAGAGAGATACATATATACACACACAGAGATAGAGATACTCTTTCTCTCGCACATAAAATTATCTGTGCATACATCGAGTAAACATTGAGTTTTTGACCACAATGAACACGTATCACAACATACTTTTATCAACAGATTAATTTGTTTCTCTTCTATCTGCTGCACATCTGCAAATAGAAAAGCTCCAGTGTACCACTGTATCTGCACAGCAACGAAAGTAAGCATAAAAATGGGTGGGTTTTCTTTTTAGTACAATGAAAGGAAACATTAATCAACCTACCCGCAAAACTGTTAATTATTTGTAACGAGGAAGGAGTTCCCCAGTTGTGTGTGTGGAGATGTGCCAGTCCTGATTCACTGAGAAGTGCATGGTCTTAGGATGGTAGTGACTTTAGACAAGAAGGTTAAACTGGTATTCCACATTTCAAGCGTAAGTTTTTAATTCGGTCAACCTCTCTCCCGCATTCCCCAAATCTAAAGCAATCCAAATATTACCGTCATCCCGATCTGGGCATAATTAACGGAGGGAGGCTAATTTAAAAGGTCCGGTCGAGAACAGTTTTTGTTTGGCTGGGTGTTATTTTTACACCTCTCAATTCTGTTAGCCTCAGCTTCCCCCTAAATGACTAGTTTGTTGCGTTGTGCATTTAGGGCAAGTTTGATCTCAAGGAGGGAAGGCAGCGAGTAGCCTTGTTCCGTCCCACCCGCTCCCCGGTCAAAGAAAACCGCTACACTTTGCCAAGGCTTCGGAGGTGGAGGAGGCCCTTGGCCATCAGCCTTGCCCGATGTCTTTCAGAGAGCCCTGCGCGTTTCCTAACAGCTCCATGTGACCTTGGCAGACAATGGCTATCTTAACAGATAGGCTTCTTCTTAGGTTTCTTTACTATCGGACAAGAAATCGATCGCTCGGATTTTAAGGAGTATGTGTGGAACAGATCACTGTTCGCAAACTCCGGAATTCCTTTGGCAGCGAATGGAAGTGCGAAACCAACTTTTGGTCTCCCCCGTACCGCTCAGCGCCCCGGCGCGGTCTCAGAGTGCCCCGCTCCGGCAGCACTGGAGGCAAGGGAACTGGGGGCACTGGCTTCCGGGGCAGCCGCGGACAGCAGGCAGCAGGAGGAAGGCAAGTTTGCCTCGCTCGGAAGTTACTGGAGCTGGTGAGCGCGGTGCGCAGCAAAGGTTGCCTTATATGCGTCGCAGCGCGGCGGGGTGGGGGGAGCGAGGGGGAAAGGCGCACGCGGAGGAGATGGAGGAGGAGGAGGAGGAGGAGGTGGAAAGCGCGACCGCGTCTTCACAGCCTCCGAGCAACGTGCTTGCCAAAGCGGGGCCAGCCGTGGAAAGGGGCTCCAAGCAGCGCGAAACGCGCCCTCGGAATCTGCGCGTGTTCATTGGCGCACGCGTGGGAGGGGGCGCTGTCGCTCTCCTGCAGGCGCCCTCGCATGGAGTGGAGTGAGGATACGGCGCACCTTTCCCCGCAGCCCCCACGGACTGCCAGCTCGATCCGCCGCGGGGCCACAGGGCGCGGGTGCGCGAGTGGGCCTCCGTGCGCCGCAGGGAGCTGACCCCCCCCGCCCTCGGGCTGAGGGCCAGGCGGCCTTCGAGCGAGGCCGGCCGTCGGTTTGCAGCAGGATGGGGCCGGCGCCTCGCCGCCTCCTCCGCGGCTCCAAGCGGCAGCTCTCGCCGGCGCTTCCCCGGCCTCGACCGCCGCGATCGACGAGGCGGCGCTGGGAGCGCTGGCCCGCGCGGTGCCCTCGGTCGGGGAGAGGGGGCAGGGCGCGGGCCCGCGCAAAAGGCGGTCAGCCGCCTTATCGATCGCCTCGCCGACAAAGGGTATCCTGGTCACCGCCCCGATATCTCCTGGGAAGCCCCCAAGCCCCCTCCCCGGCCCTACACACCTCGGCCCCCGATGATGTAACGCCGTCGCACTGTCTTTCAACTCCCATGCCCTGCAAAGGGTGGGGAAGAAGCCCGCTTTGCATTAAAGTCAGTCGTAGGCTGAGCTCAGCCTTTTAAAATAAAAATGCCACGCGGAACTTTTACCTACAACAGACTGCGGAGCTTGGTAGCATTGCTGCCAGGCTAAGTAAGATAAGTAGCCTAAAGTATTTTTATGTAAATCGCAAACAGTTCTGTAAGCACATAGGATAAAAGAATAGTAACTCCAGGTAATGTATTACTACTACTACTGCCTCCACTATTATTATTTTCTCACAGCTGTTATGCATCAGTGCAATTATACGCATGTCTAGTTAGAAGTAAAACCCACGGAGTTCAATGGGGCTTTCTCCTAGGTATTGGATCGCAGCCTAATTCTGTGTTCAGACATAGGATGCCAGAGCCTATAATTTGCCTGAAAGTCGCCTACTGCGCCTTAATTGGCTTGTGGACGGGTCTGAGCATTTTGCACGATGTGGAAACCTGTACGGTTGAGCGTGTTCATTTTCAAAACGATGGGATTTGTTTCCACTTATGAAATATTGATTCTGAGATGGTTCGGATTCGATCTCACTGAACAATAAATGTTGATCTGTGAACATGATTTACGGCATACATGCCCAGGCCTGCGAGGTAGGACTTGGGGGTTAGGTTCACAGCTATGTCTGCTTCCGAGTACCGTTTCCAAGAATTGCAGCGTAAGGGAGCTTTTAGATCTTAGGAATCCTTTGAAGTGATTCGCCCCAGCCGGTTTAAGGAGTCAAGACTGTTCAGCACTTTGGTAGACTCGCAGTCGAGGGAACGGCCTTCCTGCTACCGACGAGCTGGACCCTACAGCCTTTACGACGGGGAAACTTGAAAGTGAAGCGGCAAGAAAAAGTCGCATTCAGCGGAACAACAGCGCCCTCTGTAGGGGACGATCTTTTGCAGAAAGCGCGGCGAACCGGCTCTTTGTCGGGTTCTAGAAAACTGCCTGAGCGACGAGAACAAGAAGTTCGTTTTATTTCACGAGCGGAAACGTACGGATAAGCACGAGGGGCGAGCCGCCTGCCGCATTCTTGGAAAGACACTGCAAGGCAAGCGTCAGCGGTGTGATCTGCTAAGCCTTAGCCAGCGCTCCGGGTTGGTTTGCTTGCACTACACAGTGCTTCAGCTGGGATCACTCCGACATGCAGAGCAAGCCTCGGCACCTGTCGTCCGTCCCCGCAGGCGCGCCGCCGGCAGCCCTCGTCGGGGCCCGTCGCCTGCGCGCCCGCCGCCTTCTTTCCACATTGCTCGCCGCGCAGCCTTTGGCGGCGGCGGCAGCAAGCGCTTGGCCGCGCCGCCGCAGGCCGCCTCTCTCGAGCGGAGGACGGAGCGAGTCCACCTGATCTCCCGCGCCTCCTCGCCCGGTCAGAAGCGCCTGCAGAGGCCGGCTTCGGTTTCTTCAGCAATTTATTTTAGCTCCCTCTGCTGGAAGGCACATACAATTTTACCGCCTCGCTTCAAAACTCCGTGTCCCTCCACTTCAATCTCACTCAATGCACAGCTGTGCATGTGTCTGATGATTCCCTCCCACACCTTCCTCCCTTTTCGTTACATACCAAACCGACATCTTTCAAACTCTGTCTGCCTTTTATCAATACATTTCATCCCAAATAAGCACATTCCATTTTGCAGGCATGATTCCTTCTATTTCACAGCCACGGAAACTGCCGGCGTGGTGAGAACAGTCAATCCCCAGCTGGCAGGACTGCAGTGAGAAGTGCTGAGACATCTCGGATATAGATGCTCCCACTTACAGATATAAGAAAAGCTCTGCTAGACCTGACGAGGGGCCCGCCCTCTCCAGGCTTCGGCCCACACAATGGGCCACCCAAGCAGGATGTGAGGGCAACATTCTTGCCCAACATTCTTGCAAAGTTCTCTTGCCCAGAACTACCGAGTCCCAGAGTTGTGCTGAGAAGCATTCTCGTCACACTATTGCCAAGTAGGCTCCATGTCCTCAAACCTGGCGTCCAAACAGGGTTCTGGTAAAAGGCCTGGTTCACACAGAGAAACTAGGTTTACAAACCAATCTTAGACATGGATGTACCAAACAACCTTCTTTGTATGTTGTGTTCTGAAGGAATACTTTATGTCTGGCATTCTTGGATAGATTAGATTCACAGAGTCCATTCAGGTGGTCTGCAAAGGGCTGAAGAACAATTTGGAATAGCTGCACTGGTCTTTGAGGTTGATTTATTTTTTCTGATGAAAGATATTGACCACACAGAACTTTGCTCCCCAAAGCAAATTAATTTCGATTGCATTAGAAAGAAAGATTACGGTTAGTGAAATATGAGTTATATATGTGTTTTCATTTGGAGAACAGAAACAAGTTTATTAAGGGGTCGTCCACGACTTCCAGCAATTTGTAAGTGGTTCACAGGAAGGGAATTTTAGAACTCTTATTGGACATGGGTGTGTGTCATATACATACATATATATGCATACATCTGTCAAATATGAAGAAGGCATGACTCCTTTTTTGTCATATTTCATCTCCAAGCAAACATTTTAAAGAGCAATGAGGTGAAAAAGGTCTGAGCATCTTTCTTACTAGACAGGGCATGCCTCTTTCCCATATGTGTGCCCAATTTTAAAAAGTCACATGAGCATTAGCTTATGGAACCTGGTTCATAACCTCCTTTGTGCATGCATGAAGCTTGACCTAAGGGAAATATCCAGCATTTGTATTTTAAGCATCTACTCCCTATATCATGTTATTAATTTCTGTTTGTCCTTCCCGCTTTATTCAAGCATGTGTTTTGAAAAGCAGACACATTTGTGGGAATTTTTTTGTTTCTTAGCATTAAAAAAAGAATACTGTGAGGCCCGCACAGCAGGTTGGGCAGGTGGATTAGCTTTGAATCCATTGGAGGTGGAGATACAGGCTTTACCAATGGCCAATCCTGCAAGGGGAAGTCTTGATTTGGACAGACTGAAGCTAGTTCCTTACCTCCCTTTTGTGCAGCCTGGTAGTGGGAAAAAATGATGAGGATCCGAGAAGAAGAAAAAGCAATGTCATGGCTGCACCTTCAGGCTAATCCAGTGGGGGGCTACAGGCACCCATTTTGAAGCAGTACCGGAAAGTGCACTCTTGTAGGGGCATCTCTCTGGGAATAGTCCAATGGGCCAGCAGTGGGTGGCTGGGTTTCCGGTGGCGCCAGGGAGTCAGGCCCAGAGACAGCTGTGCATTGCAAGGTAGGCGGTATGCTACTGTGCAATTGGGTCAAAGGATGGGCATCTCTGAGGCTCACCTACCTATCCTTATTTCCTATGAGTGGGGCTATGATAAGGCCAACGTGGAAAAAGAGGGACATCACAAGATGGAAGACATAGAAATATAAAATACATAGTAAAGTATGTTTGTGTGTGGGGCGGGTGGAGTAAAGAGTGAAAACTTGATCCACGTGGCCTGGAAGTAGAGGGAAACACCACACATCCCATTGGGAGGATGTGTGTGTGTGTATATGCATGCGGAGAGACAGACAGAAAGCCCAGTGGCTCTCTTTGAGGCTGCCTAGACCCAGAGAAGGCATGGGGGTGGGCCAGCAGCTCAAGCATCCACCCTGTATGCACTGGGGTGGCCATCACTTGCCAATCACAAGTGGGAAAAAACTTCACAGGAGCAAACACTGATCTATTGCCACCTATGCCCAGAGGGTCTAAGGTGAAGGCCCAGGTAAACGCAGAGACCAAGAGTAGGTGGAAGGCTGGCCAGAGGACCAGAACTAAGCCACAGACTGTCAGATGCTGCACTAGTCTTAGTGAAATAGCATTATAATGGTATGAGTAAAAATTCTGAGAGAGAGAGAGCTCAATTTTCTTTTGGAAAAATATATAATTGGAAAGTAACCCACTCGATGAAATTAGCTCAATGAACTTGCTTAGAATTTGGTTAGAACCATTAAAAAAGAGCCAATTCGAGTGCTGACAAAGATCATGTATCATCACAGGTGTGAATCAGGGTTGTTATTCTAATGCTGTACATCAGTAATCTTAGCCATATCTCATACTTGAATTGTCTGTGTGTTTGGTATGATAGGTTCCATATATTCCTGGTGATACATTTATGGGTCGTGGGTGCCATCCCACCGTGAGACTTTCTGGGGGCAAGCTGCACAAACCCTGGGCTCTCGTGACATCAGCTGCAGCCCAAGCATTGCATGGCCCAGACTAGGCCCATCTGAGGAGACCATGTGGACATGGCCCTTGTCCTCCCACCTCCAAGATGGTTCTTCATAGTGCGGTGAGGCAGATGGTTCAAACCCCACCTGCTGGGTTGAGACTGTGCAGCTCCTTTGATAGTATGATGGATGGCAGCGTGAGTGTTTAGGACATAAATCCCTGCTCCCCCCACCCCAGGGTATGGATGCAGGTGTTTCCTGAGTCAAAATTAATTAGTGCAGAGGGTTCTCTCTTCCCCTGCAACCCCAAATTCTTCATTTTTTGTAGCTACTGTTCACAGGTACACTGTTTTGCAGAATAAGAATTATCATCTCCATAGGACAACTTGGCAGGAGTGGCAGGTGTTGCATGTGAGGAAACAATTTGCTTTATATCAATTTATGCAAGAAGTGAAGGGTATATTTGCCCAGATTCTTCCTAGTTCACAGTTCAGTCTCTCAGGAGTTCACAGTAGCATGGAGACATAGTACAAGTCAGTCACAAGGTTAGACAAAGGGCATGTGGACTGAACAGCTGAGAAGTCCAAACAGTGTGGATGGCAAATGAGCGTGTGACTGTTTAAACTGTAGTGGAGAGAGGAATTAAAGTGGAACGATGCATACCTGGAGCGGCACATTCCCTACCAATTTCTCTCTGCCCCACAGTTCAGGAAGGTGCCCTCATTTCTATGAAACTACTTTGGGGAGTGGTGAGGTGGGATACAGTTTAGCAAGAATGAGAAGACAAGTGAGCAGCCCCAGTTAATGCCCTAGCAAGAGGGATACAATCAGAGTCATGGTGACCTGCTATGACGGGCACGTTCCCTGACCCCCATCTTTTCCTGAAGGCTTTTCAGACATTGCAGGGGGAAAGAGAACCCTCCCTGCTGGATTACACAGGCAGGGTTTGGTGCTAGAGAGGAGCAATTATGCCGGGACACCACTGTGCAGCCCAGAAGGCTTTAGCGCTCACTCTGGTTGCACCACTGAGGGAATTCCCAGACCCTTGCTCCCTCCCACTCCGGGTTTCCCTATCCCCACCCTTCCTTCCTGGTGAACCCATAAGCTGGTCAACAAAAGGAGTTTATTCACAGGCAAGATGATGGTTATTGTGGTCACATATCCTTTATCACCTGCCCTTCTGTCTCCTGCAAGGAACTAAGGCAGCTTCTAAGGTTCTCCTCTTCTCCATTTGATCCTCAGCACAACAGCCCTGTGAGGAAATTGGTCTAGACTGAGTGAGTGCCTGGCCAAAGTCACCCAGTGAGCTTCGTGGCTGAGCAGGGACTCAGTCCTGGGTTGCCTGAGTCCCAGCCCAGCATTTTCATCCCTGGACCATGCTCCTTCCCTGGACCATGTCTGGGCATGCTCCTTGCTCTCTACAAATATGGAACGCTGAGGCATCCCTGGAGGAGCACGGGCGGGACGGTGGGCATTGACCTGAAGAACCCTCATCATTTAGGGCAGCCTTGCTCCTCCTCAACCTGCTGCCTTCTAGGAGGGCTGCTGCTGGGGGATGGTGGGAGTCCATTAGTCCAACTTATTTGGAGGGTGGCAGGCCGCATGAAGCAGGTTTACAGTATTCTTGGGGTGGGGAGCACGCTTGGGGGATGTATGCCATGGAGTGTATTTGACCCTGGTGCAGCCTCTCCTTCCCCTGCTTTTGAGCTGCAAGTGCCTGAGTAAAGGTGGGTGGCTCAGCATGTAGCCAGACAGGTCCAAAGGCCACAGAACCCCAACATGTTGCGACCCTTCCTAAAGCTTTGCGACTTCACACCTCAGGGGGAAGATGGGCTCAGAACCTTGAGACCTTTCTTTCGGCAGCCAAGCTACCCACCTCTCCCTATGGAGGATGATATGGAGCAGGTCCTGATTTGATGGATGTATTTGGCACAGGAGCTGGAAGAGGTATCTTTATAAATGTTCAACATGAATGGTTTGTCAAATTTCATTACTATAAACTTCCATGGACTCCTGAATTGGCTAGTTGGGTAGGATTGTTTTTTGCAGGCAGAAGAGAAAAACCCCCATGGAGAACTTGCAAGAAGCTTTGAGGGCTTGTGCAGGATGTGTGGAAATGTGGGAATCAGGTGGGAAACCAGATTAAGTGTGTGTGTGTGTGTGTGTGTGTGTGTGTGTGAGAGAGAGAGAGAGAGAGAGAGAGAGAGAGAGAGAGAAATGGTGGTGGGTGAATAGAAACAAGAAGTCTAAGGTAAAAGAAAGGAAGGCAAGAAGAGACAAAGGGCAGGGATGGTTGATATACCATCTGTAGTGGTATGAAGAATTGGCACCTGCCATCACCATCTTACATGCAGGTGAAAAGATGGAGCCTCCAGCTATAGCAAGCAGCACAGGTGCTGCCAAGGGACTTGCAATGTTTCCAGCCTCCTGCTGCAGGAGAAAGAGAACTGCCATGTGCAGCACGAGTGGGGAACTTGAGGCCCTCCCGGTCTTGTTTGGCTGCAAATGCAGTCAGCCCTGACATGGGCTATGTTGACTGGCTCTGATGGGAGTCGTAGCACATCTTGTAGAGAAAGCCACTGTATACTGAAGCCCCTGCTTCTACCCGCTTCCACGCCTGCACTGGAAGAAAAGAAGGAAATTTGGGGAACTCTTAAGATGTTGCAGGTTTAAAACGCAGATGGAATGCGTCCTCAGGACATTCCTACAGCAACCAGCATGATTAAAAACTGCCGCAACCTAGTCCTACAGAAAACAAAGTAGAACTGTTTCTTTCAGGTTACATTGTAATGAAGGAGGATGGAAGGGAAGAAGTCTGCTTCTGTTTGAACTGACATTAAAAGAGATAAAAGAAGAATTTTTCCTCATTTTGTCTGATTGTCTTTGAATGTTATTCTGTGAACCATTTTTTTTAACACTATCCCAAATAAGTTTGAACTGTGATGAATATAAAAGGAAACATTCAGAGGGAAACATTAGCGTGGCCTATTTTGCCAGCATACCTGAAATGAATTTTCACACTCTATTTCACTTCCTCTAAATAACAGACAGTTATACTGTTCATGGATTTTTCCATCGTGCTGGCAAATGGCCAGCTTTGTGAGTGGCCTTTGCAGCTATGTTTTAAACAACAGTCTGCTCAGCAAACATCAGCAGGTTACCGAGAAGTCCACTTGCCCTGCCGTTTTGAGGCATGTCTCTCACACAATGATTGTGTCCTGGACCACAAAGGAGCATCACTTGCCCTCTAATGCATTCATGTACTGGGAGCAACCCCCTCCCCATGCAGGTAGTGGGGGCTCTGAATGATGCTAAGGTCTCTTTGGCTGAATCTGATCTGGCAGTCTAGAACCCTGCTAGGGAGAATGAAGTGCCACTTCCAGCCAAGCACAGAGGGCTGGACCCAGAAGCTAGCTAGATCCAGGGTGCTGATGGAGGTGGACTTCTTTGCCTCTCTGCCCCGTGACAGTCCCTCCAACCCCTGGGAATGTTATGCAGGGAGTTGGGAGACCCTGGTGGGATGGAAGGAGAGGGCTCCCCACACACTCGACTGATGGACCTTCCTATCATGGACAAGTCCTTCCCCTCACAGAAAGTGCTTCCTGGGTCCAGGAATTCAGCAAGAGAGGCTTCCCATGCCAGCAAAAGCTTGGCCTGTGCGCAATGCTGCTGTTCAAGGGTCGGGGCAGTTCTGGAGGAAAGACGGGCGACCCGAGCTCTGCTCCATCTGAAATCGCCCCTCTCCCAAGAAGCAGGGCCAGTGGCCACTTGATCTGCCTGATGGCTTTATCTCCTTCCCTCCATGTTTGCTCTTACACTTATCAAACATGCCAGCTGTTCTCTGTGGTCTGAAGAGGGCCTTAGATTTAGATACAGAGAATGGCACAGGGGTTACATTTTGATCCATATGAGCAACTCAGTGTTAGCCGTTTTCTCTCCTCTTTTGAAAAGCCAAGGGGCATTAATTGCCCATGCACGGTCAGGCCACTGCAAAATATTTTGCACTACAACAGGGAAGCCTCCAATAACGTACTGCTGATGGGGAAATCCGCTGCCCCCCTGCCTAACCAGCATACGAACGGGTGCTCAGCCCAGAGGAGTGGGGAAGCGGGCTGGCGGGGGGCAGATGACGTCACCATCCCCGCTACTCAGGAAGCCCTGGTGCTTCCATCCTGTCCCACTGAGCACAGTGCTGATGTTGATACTCACAGGAAAGGTGCGCTTCCAGAGCACTGCTGTGTTCCGCCTGGTTAGTGGATGGAGAGCACCACAAAATGCTCGAGCCATGATATTAGTAAAAGCACCCAGAATGCACTTGGGGTTTTAAAAAATTGCACACCTTAAGCCTTCTGCACACCATTTCTTTGAACAGGTCCCCATGGGGTGAGTCCCAGCCCCCTCCAGCCCCCTGAGCTCTGACACTTTAACCAAAGACCAGCTGAGTCAGAACAGCACAGGTTTGCTACGAAGGCACCTTGGACTGTGCCGGCAGTCCTCTTAGCCTGGCAACGGATCATCTAATCTCACAGCAGCACCACCTTTTGGCAGAGCAGAGGAGGGAGGTTAATCCAGCCTAGAAAAGCTTTCTCTGAGGCTGCTTCTAAGTGGCTGTGCCCAGCTCTGGCCTCCAGGGGCAGCACCGACGAAGCAGCCTGGAGAGCAGCTGTATTGCTGAGTTGCATGGACTTTTCAGCATCTTAGTCCTGGAAAGTTATATACATCCTGTCAGCCTGAAATCTGGTATGGAGAAGCTGTCTTGTAAGACCAAAATGAACCAGCATATCTCTTGTTTTTTCCACCATTGTTTCTGGCCACCCGAAACAAACTTCCACTTTGCTGATTTTCCCATTTCCGGTAGGACATGGAAAGACTATTGTATGGCTTTCTCTTTTTCCTTGTCAGCTCTACTTTTAAAGTCACATGGTTTAAAACTACTCCCTCCCCCCCACACACACACTTTTTAAGGAAAGTGATTTATAGCAATCCCTTTCAACATATTCGGCAGTTACATTTCTGTGGAGCAGCATGCTCCTTAAAAGAAGGGTGGCTGAGGGGCATTTGAAACTGACAGAGTAGGGGGAATTGTGTGATTTCTGCTTCTCTCTCTGTCTCTCAGTCTTGCTCTCTCAATATGTTTGTAGTTCTCCCTCTCCGTCTATGTCTCTGTGAACTCTTTGTGCCTTCACTTCATATTTCTGAAACACTTCCTTGGATCTGTCATTTGTGGACAACATTCCATAGTAATCTATTTAATTCTCCTTCCTGGGATAACACCTGTTTAGTGCATGGTATGCCTAGTACTTTTCTGAGATTTTTGGATGAATTTCAGATTTAATCAGGAATAATATGAGGATACTAAAAACAAAGTCTACCTTTCATTCATTAATGGGGCAAGGCTGATCTAGGCTTTCACATTCAGATAAATCCTAAGCAATTTCATGCACAAAGCTTTCGGAATCCTCCACCAATTTCTTTCTAAATAATTTGCAAGTGCTTGCATAATCTTGTTCATCATGCAAGCTAGATGTTGCAGTTACATGCTTGGGTAAACTCTTGTGTACTGTAAGTGAATCACACTCCATGAATAGAAGAGCACCTGCTTCCCCCTGTTGACGTGTGGCCATGATGGAGCTGGGGACAGCTCAGAGCCAGGACCGAGCTCACCCAGATGCAGGTGGGAAGAGGTGACTCAGGCAGTGAATTCCCTGCATTGGGAGAACTGCAGTTCACATTCGTAATTATGTGGCTGGGGATGATGCAATGCTATTTCAGAAAGTTGTGTCCCTTCTCTTGCCTTCTTATTTCTGAGTCTGAAATTTTTCTCGCAGACAGTGCTGCGTAGATGAACTGCTATGGTGTGTACATCCCAGTAGAGGGCACTAGGACACACTCTGTTCTCCTTCCACACTTCGCTAGCTCATATATAAGTACCCTGATGGCTTTAGCTGCAAAAACATTGATGGTGAGGCAGTGGGAAATGAGGAAATTGTTTTTGTATGGAATGCTGTAGAAAAGCATTACAGGAGTGGTCAATGGACTTTAGAATTCAGTCCCATTTCACTGTGGCCTGATCCAGCTATGGCTACATGGCAAGTTGCAAGTTCAGTGCATCCTGAAATGAGGAGATGAAAAACACTGTGGCTTTTGCTAGGAAAGAGTCCAGTTGTGACCTGCCTGCCAAGGAAAACATGGGCTGTCTCTTTAATGTTGTTGTTGATGATGTTCACCTAGACATGCAGGCATCTTCTGGCCAGGGGATAGTGCAAAGGTAGCCATTTCATTTCATCTTTCTTGATAGGTACCAGCAGGTGAGAGCCTTAGAGTGAGCATCCCAAATGAGTTAAAGATTGTACTTTTGGGTCTGTCAGAACTTCTAAATTGTATGACAGCCATTCGCACTGAATGCATGTGAATGATGGATGTTTGGGTATTATGTAGTACCTCTTTGTTTTAAGAAGAAGTATGCTAATCCTTTTTATTCAAACCTTTGAATAAAACCTTTGACCTTTTTATTCAAACACTATTTTAATTGCTAATATTATTTATTAGTTTTAATTTCGGGCCAGGCTGACTCAAATTTTTTTTATATTTATTAATACTGAATTATTTATTTATGTATGTGAGCCGCCCCGAGGCTTTGGCGATGGGGCGGCATAGAAGTCCGCTAAATAAAATAAAATCAATCAATCAATCAATAAATAATCTTCAGTATATATATCGCCATGGCAACTTCCATAGAAAACCATACACTACACAGTCAAATTATCAGAAAGGCAACAGGCAAAAGCAGCAGAAAACAGCACAATTCAATTAAAATAAATTATAATAATGCTTGGAATCATCACCACCACCACCACCTATTGAATTTCTTGATCACCTTTCTTTTTAAAAAGATCCAAGGTGATTGCCCATGACATTCTCAAAATATAAAGAATACAAAGTAGCTAAAACAATTTCGATTAAAATACCAAAAGATAATAAACCAAGTAAAATATCTGTGATCAAAACCTCTGATGCATAAAAAGCCCATCGTGTGCCTTTGAATGCCTGAGAGTAGCAGGATATTTTGACTTGGTCCTGAACAGTGGCAATGTCGGTGCCAGGTGGGCTTCCCTGGGGAGAGCATTCCACCGTGGGTGTGCATGTGCGTGCGCGCGCACAGATGTAGGAGCACACACGCTTGAAAGGCTTGGGAGATAGAAAAGACCTTTGCCCAGTGCTGTAAAGATGCCTGAGTGGGCACTAAACAAGCCTTCTGCATCCAGCACACCAGCATTATGACGGTCCTCTCTCAGACAGCACCCTCCTTGCCTCAGGTATGGGGCGTATGAGGAGCCCTGGTCCCACGGCGAATTGAAGGGCAAGCTCCTCGACTTGGAACTGTTTGTTGGAAGTTAGTGTGCACAGAATAGGATTATGTTTCTGAGTCTGTGGTGTGAGGTTCAAAATGCCAAGTGAACGTGGGAAGCTGCCTTGTAGGACCATGGTCTGACTCAGCCTTTATGGTTTACTGCCTGGCAGTAGCTTTCCAGGGTTTCAGGCAAGGAACTTTCCCAGCCCCACGGGGAGGACTGGGGAGCTTCAGCATGCCAAGCGTGCATGCCAGCATGGAGCTACTGCCTTTCCCTTGCCCGACTCAAAGGGTTTTGTGTGGGGAGGAAGTTGTGGCTGGACCAGAGGGAGGCAGGGTGTGTTCAATGCCAGTGTGGAGACTATTTCAGCCACTGAAGCCTACTTCACCCAGGCCTGGCCTCCTTCTGGTGCCAGCAGCTGAGGGGAGCAGACGGCAGATCTTTGGTGGCAAGAGAAGTGTGGCACACACAATCACATCCATCAATTGCATCAATCCATTTTCACATGCTATGTTCACTTTATTGGGAAGCGCGGATATTGAAACTGGTAAGAAAACAGTTGTCCGGCTGACATGCACAGATAAGACGGTTTTTACTTCGGATCAGCAGCTGAGTGCCTGTGATCACTGACTGCCATTTTCCACTCTGTGGGCTAGAACTGATTGGTCAGCTATGGCTAAGGGGTAAGATGTGCACCTGAAACACCTGCCAGAATCTAGGCTTGGCCCTGCTGCATTGGCAGCTTCAGAGACAATTTAAGGGTAACCAGATATACCAACCCAGCTCAGGGGTGGATGAATCCTAGCAGAGTCTGTCTCACTAGCATCTGTGGGCTTCTTGTCATGCTCAGCCCATCCCTGTAAATCTAGCCAAGAGGAAGCCCAGAATGCACGCAGAACGAAGGTGGCACAACTGGCAGCCTTGCTCCATCTCAGGTGAGGCGGCACACAGGTTGCTGCAGGTAGCATGGAAGGGGGATGCCGCTTGCACAGAGGCTGCGCAGGGCTCCGTTCCTGGTGAGCCCTGCGCAACCAGCTGCCTTCTGTGTCAGGTGCAGTGGCTGCATGTGGTGTGGAAGGGGGACGCTGGTGGTGGTCATGAGGGGCTTCATTCCCGGCAACGGCTAGTAGCATCCCTCTTTTGCACCACATGCAGCAGCCCTCTAGCTCTTCCCTCCAGAATTAGCTTCGGCAGCACAGCTCCTCCTGTTGGCTGTGGTGCCTGCACCCTACCTGCCCCTTGTCCCTGCGGTGTGTCCTGCACCTTGCTGTCTATCCTGCCCCATTATCCTGCCTCAAATACTTGAATCCTGCCTGGTGCCCGGCACATATCCTGCCTTGCTGGTATCCTGTCCAAGGTACCTGCGCCTCTGCTCGTCCTCCTGGTTCTCAGCCCTTGGCTTGTTCCTGACCTCATCCTTGCCCTGCCCTGACATGTACAGCTGGAGCCTGGCCCTGGCCTGTTTGGCTACTTCAGCTTGAACTGTGCTATTGCACTTGCCATTACACGCATCTTGAGTCTTGTTGCCTTGGTCCCAGCGCCTCTGCCTTGTCTCTGGCCACCCATGTCCTGAGAGAAGCCCAGGGAATCTGGTGAATTCCCACCCAAACAGATTCCTCCCACATCCAATCCAGATTTATAAATACTTACTACTGATAACTAATAATACGTGGAGTATTATGCAAGAATGCAGACATCTTACCCAGGCCATGGAACGCTGTGTTAGCATCCATCTCAGAAGAGCCCATGGATCTTAGGTTACATTTTATGCAGCAAAAGCTTCTGTGTGCAAGAGCTTGTCAAAATCTGCTGCTGTTGGACATGGAATACAGCTAATGCTTCTCTCACGACATGTTTTGGCAATGCCCCATAACTGCTTATTCTTTGGGAGGGAAATAAAAGTGGATGCATTTTGTGCTGGAAAGGCCTTTAATATTTACTGATGCATGTGTTCAACTCAGCACAGAGATACCCATTAGCACCTACTGGTGCCTGCACATCAAGCTGCCATTCAAGGTGTGACTGCATTAGCCAGCTGAAACGCTGGTGATCCCATTTGCTGTTGATTAGTGTTTTTTAAAATCGGTGTATGATCTTTAACTTACTGCTTGCCAATCATTAATTATTTGCAATGCACTTGCTCACCTGCTCAGTCAAGAGTATCCTGAGATAGGGATGATAAAGGTAAGCCCTGATCTGACCCCACTTGTCTTTGGCCTGGTTCACAGGACATGACTGCACATCCAGGATCGATTTGCCTCAAAGAGCCGCAGCGTGTGCCAGCTGCCACCAAGGCCATGCAGCCTCCACTGGGGGTTGTCAGGAGCTGTTGAATCCTCACAGCCTGGACAGCAGGGTTATTTGAAGGTTATGTGGCTCTGGCACAACCTGCAGAAGCTAGCGTTTCACGATCAGGGAGGGAAAATGAGCCAAGGCGGTCGATTTTGCCACTCACGAGCCATTTAGCATAATTGCCCATGCTGGACACATGATGATGTCTGCTCCTGCTGATGGTGGGTGGATGGGGCGGGGTTTCAGGATGCGTTGTCGGCCATCCCAGCTGGCCACCCACTCTCACTGCATTCTTCTTGGAGAGGGGAATTGTACTGCTTAGGCATTTGTGACAGGCATATATGCTCTATTTTTCCTCCATGATCACATTAACCGGTTGGAGGGTCACACAAAGGCTGTTTTATCCTCAAAGAACCCCTTGACTGGATGGATCTGCACCACCCAGAGAGGTGGCATGTGCCAGAATTCCTGGATGGGCTGCCTTTGACTGAGATTTGAGGAGTGAGACTGCCAGCAGGACCATGAGTCCCAAAGGCACAGCATTTCACATTGAAAGTCACTCCTAAATGTCGATCAGTTCTGCGGAAGTGAGAATGGGGCAGGAGCTGCTGCGTAGGCTAGCCACCATTATGAATAGGCAAGCCCTAACTGGGGCTTGCCATGGCTTGTTGACTGGGTTCCCTCATCGTGGCAAATAACCCTGCATGGCTTGTGGATTTTTGCCTGGGCCTACTGGTCAGATGGTCACACAATTTCCACATTCTTCTTTCTCACTCTGTCTGCTCAGCCCAGCAGCCCCTGTGAGCCAAATACTCCGCTGTACTGGATTTCTCTCCGTTGACCTCAGCTACTGAGTGCATTGCTGAGGTTTTGCGGGGATGCGTTGGCAGCCATCCCTCTTCTCCCTTCTGAGTGTACCTCCATCTCTGTAATGCTTCGTGCCCATTCCAGCTACAACAGTAAAATAAATCCTTTTCCTACCATCCCACCTTCCTTCTATGGATTCACCCGCTTCCTCTCTGTTTCAGAGAGTAAACAGGGTGGCAGGCACATCTCTCAGCCCATCGGGACAACGCAAGCGCTGCTACGCATGTGTTGCCAGGAGCTGTGGTGCCTGAGGGGACACCTTCTGTTGCTGCTCTTCCCATGGGACTCTGTGGTGTTTCTTCACCAGCAACAGTGAAGTGGGGCTTCCACATGTGAACATCATGAGAAGTTGTACTAAGTGTGAAGATCCTACCTCAATCTGTTCTGTGTCTCGGCGGTTCAAAGAAACCTAATATACCATGCTAAAACTCCACGGTGGGTTCTGGTGACATGACAGACCAACAAGAAATCACCATGGCTTCTTGTGAAGTACGATCCTGGCCATTGTGTCTTGAAAAACAGAGCAGTGGAGGTTATTTGAATAATTCATGGTCAGTGTTAGGATGATGTGAGGGATTTTTAACCCTGCGATAATCCCAGCTGCCTAGATTCATACCACAGCTCTCCTCAGCTGGGACTTGTTGTTGTTGTTAGTCGCGAAGTCGAGTCCGACCCATCGCGACCCCATGGACAACATTCCTCCAGGCCCTCCTGTCCTCCACCATCCCCCGGAGTCCACTCAAGCTCACACCAACCACCTCAGTGACTCCATCCAGCCACCTCATCCTCTGCCGTCCCCTTCTTCTTTTGCCATCTATTGTTCCCAGCATTAGACTCTTCTCCAGGGAGTCCTTCCTTCTCATTAGGTGGCCAAAGTATTTGAGTTTCATCTTCACTATCTGGCCTTCTAAAGAGCAGTCAGGGTTGATCTCCTCTAGGACTGACCGGTTTGATCGCCTTGCGGTCCAAGGGACTCGCAGGAGTCTCCTCCAGCACCACAACTCAAAGGCCTCAATCCTTTTGTGCTCAGCCTTCCTTATTGTCCAGCTTTCACAGCCATACATTGCAACTGGGAAAACCATAGCCTTGACTATACGCACTTTTGTTGGCAGGGTGATGTCTCTGCTTTTTAGTATGCTGTCTAGATTTGCCATAGCTTTCCTCCCCAGAAGCAAGCGTCTTTTAATTTCTTGGCTGCAGTCCCCGTCTGCGGTGATCTTGGAGCCCAGGAAAATAAAATCTGTCACTACCTCCATTTCTTCCCCATCTATTTGCCAGGAAGTGAGAGGACCAGATGCCATGATCTTAGTTTTCTTAATGTTGAGTTTCAGGCCAACTTTTGCGCTCTCCCCCTTCATCCGCATCAAGAGGCTCTTTAGTTCCTCTTCACTTTCTGCCATGAGAGTGGTATCATCTGCATATCTGAGGTTGTTGATATTTCTCCCAGCAATCTTGATTCCAACTGGTGATTCATCTAGCCCTGCCTTTCTCATGATGTGCTCTGCATATAAGTTAAATAGGCAGGGTGACAGTATACAGCCTTGCCGAACTCCTTTCTCAATTTTGAACCAATCAGTGGTTCCGTATCCGGTTCTCACTGTTGCTTCTTGACCTGTATATAGGTTTCTCAAGAGACAAATAAGATGGTCTGGTACTCCCATCTCTTTAAGAACTTGCCACAATTTGTTGTGATCCACACAATCAAAGGCTTTAGCGTAGTCAGTGAAGCAGAAGTAGATCTTTTTCTGGAACTCCCTGGCTTTCTCCATGATCCAGCGTATGTTGGCAATTTGATCTCTAGTTCCTCTCCCTCTTCGAAATCCTGCCTGTACTTCTGGTAGTTCTCGGTCCACATACTGCTGGAGCCTAGCTTGTAGGATTTTGAGCATCACTTTGCTAGCATGTGAAATGAGTGCAATGGTGCGGTAGTTTGAACATTCTTTGGCATTGCCCTTCTTGGGGATCGGAATGTAAACTGACCTTTTCCAATCCTGTGGCCACTGTTGAGTTTTCCAAATTTGCTGGCATATTGAGTGAAGCACTTTAACTGCATCATCTTTCAGGATTTTGAATAGCTCAGCTGGAATGCTGTCACCTCCACTAGCTTTGTTGTTGCTCAGACTTCCTAAGGCCCATTTCACTTCACATTCCAGGATGTCTGGCTCGAGGTCAGTGACCACCCCATCGTGGTTATCAGGGATGTTAAGCTCTTTCTTGTATAGTTCTTCTGTGTAATCTTGCCACCTCTTCTTAATCTCTTCTGCCTCTGTTAGGTCCCTGCCATTTTGGTCCTTTATTATGCCCATTTTCGCATGAAATGTTCCCTTCATATCTCTAATTTTCTTGAAGAGATCTCTGGTCCTCCCTATTCTATTGTTTTCTTCTATTTCTTTGCACTGTTCATTTAGGAAGGCATTCTTATCTCTTCTAGCTGTTCTCTGGAATTCTGCATTCAATTGTTTGTAACTTTCTCTTTCTCCCTTGCCTTTCGCTTCCCTTCTTTCCTCAGCTATTTGTAAAGCTTCCTCAGACAGCCATTTTGCTTTCTTGCCTTTCTTTTTCTTTGGGATGGTTTTAGTTGCTGCCTCTTGTACAATGTTGCAAACCTCCGTCCATAGTTCTTCAGGCACTCTGTCTATCAGATCTAATTCCTTAAATCTATTTGTCACCTCTACTGTATATTCATCAGGGATATGATTTAGGTCATACCTGAGTGGCCTAGTGCTTTTCCCTACTTTCTTCAACTTAAGCCTAAATTTTGCCACCAGAAGCTCATGATCTGAGCCACAGTCAGCTCCTGGTCTAGTTTTTACTGACTGTATAGAACTTCTCCATCTTTGGCTGCAGAGCACATAGTCAATCTGATTTCTGTGTTGACCGTCTGGTGAAGTCCATGTGTAGAGTCGTCTCTTGGGTTGTTGGAAAAGAGTGTTTGTTATGACCATCATATTCTCTTGACAAAATTCTACCAGCCTGTGTCCTGCTTCATTTTGTATTCCAAGGCCAAACTTGCCTGTTATTCCAGTTATCTTTTGGTTTCCTACTTTAGCATTCCAATCCCCCATGATGATAAGGACATCATTTTTTGGAGTTAATTCTAGCAGGTGTTGTAGGCCTTCATAGAACCGGTCAACTTCAGCCTCTTCAGCACCAGTGGTTGGGGCATAGACTTGGACTATTGTGATGTTGAATGGTTTGCCTTGGATTCGAACTGAGATCATTCTGTCATTTTGGAGATTGTATCCCAGTACTGCTTTCCCTACTCTTTTATTGACTATGAAGGCTACTCCATTTCTTCTGAGGGATTCTTGCCCGCAGTAGTATACCTGATGGTCATCTGAACTAAATTCACCCATGCCTGTCCATTTTAGTTCACTGATTCCTAAGATGTCGATGTTCAGTCTTGTCATCTCTTGTTTGACCACATCCAGCTTGCCTTGATTCATGGATCTTACATTCCAGGTTCCTATGGAGTAAAGATCTTTGCAGCATCGGACTTTCCTTTCACCACCAGATACATCAGCAACTGAGTGTCCTTTCGGCTTTGACCCAGTCGCTTCATTCTTTCTGGTGCTACTAGTACTAGCCCTCCGCTCTTCCCCAGTAGCATATTGGACACCTTCCGACCTGAGGGGCTCATCTTCCGGTGTCATATCGTTTTGCCTTTTGGTTTTCATGTCCATGGGGTTTTCATGGCAAAGATACTGGAGTGGGTTGCCATTTCCTTCTCCAGTGGATCACGTTTTGTCAGAGCTCTCTGCTATGACCTGTCCGTCTTGGGTGACCCTGCACGGCATAGCTCATAGCTTCATTGAGCTACGCAAGCCCCTTTGCCACGACAAGGCAGTGATCCATGAAGGAGCAGCTGGGACTTACGTATTCTTAATGGTGGATGGCATGCCGCATGGGGCCCCAAGGTGAATCAAACCAAAAGGGGCTGTTGTGTTGTCTGAATTAGGTGGGTTTTTAATTGATTCAGCACATTCTGCAATGGAATGGAATCACGCCTGCCCATATGCTTTGCTCTGTTAAAGTGTCCTGCCCAGGTCTGTGTGTAGTGCCCTGCGTAACATGAGCGTAAATTGTCCTTCTGTGGTACACCTCAGAGATTTCCTATCCGATTTGCCCTAAGGCATCTTCTCAACAGGAGATGACATTTTCAGTTATGCCTTAGCATAGCTACAAGTATGAGGATCAAGTCAGGTGTGACAAACTACTACCTTGTCTTTTACCTTGCTTAAAAGAAGTGGTGGGGCTTGGGGGGGTGGGGTGGAGACGAGCAGGACAACCTGGGTCATGTGGAGTCGCAATGTTAAGAGAGAAAGGGGCTGCCCCCCGCCTTCTTATTGCAAATTTAAATCTCCAAATTTGGAGGAATTTTTGCTTGTGTGTGTGCTAGGAAAAGTTTCAGCTGCTGATTTCTGCACTTAGAGGCACAGGAGCAAACAGGCCTTTTTCTTAGTCAATCTCAGCCCCATCCCTCATGCCACACATCAGACTAATATAGGTGACCCATTAAATGGACAGATCCAAACCTGGAAATGTCTCTTTGGTTCTTTGACATAGTTGCATAGAAAGCTGATCCTAGACTGGGTGCACCTGCCCCTCTTAGGGTACTTTTGAACACTAATGAGAGAAGGAACGCCTGCTAGTGGTAGGCATAACTTCCCTTCTGCTCATCCGCTAGAGATTTCCCAGGTCGCTAGTACTGGCATCCATACACTTGAGGTGCTACTCACCGCTGGGTGGGAGTCCCTCGGTAGGAAGGAAGCCTTTGTGAACTTGAGGAGGCCACTGAAAAGGAGTGTGGAGGCAAATTTCAGAGTGCAGAGTCCCTGTGGCCAGGCCCCTGAGGAGAGTCCAACAATTCTGACAGCTGTCGGAATTGATCCATAGGAACAAACCCTTTTTAGCAGTTTTCATCTCCACCAGGAGCAATCTTTTGTAAAGCTAATGAGTCTTAATTGCCCACCGAAGAACAAGCAGCAGCAACGTGCTTTGCATTGCAACTAGGAACACAATTCCATTTTCCTTCAGCTCCGGTGAGGTTGCAGTAAGCTTGGAGAGAACAGGGAATTCTAGGGAGGTGGCAGATGAGAGCCAGCGTGGTGTAGTGGTTAAGAGTGTGGCTCAGGAGATGCGGGTTTGAGTCCCTGCTCAGCCATGGAGCTCGCTGGGTGCTTTTGGGCCAGGCACAGACTCTCAGCCCGACCCACCTCACAGGGCTGTTGTTGTGGGGATAAGACTGAGATGAGGAGAAGAATGATGGGATATAAACTTAGCAAACAAACGTCTCTAAAATAAAAATGTGCTGGCATAGAGTCCCTGCGAATGCCAGCTCCACTGCACAAATCCCATTCTGGTACTTCCGGTTGCTAGTTTGTGTGTGTTTTGGTGCCTTAAACTGTGTGTGACAGGCAGAAATACAGCGTGGCCTGGGGGATACAGCAATGAAGAAAGCAACTCTGGCTGGATGGCCGCTCGGCTTGTTACAGCTATTAAAGGCAGAGGGCTTTTTCCAGAAAAGGGAGGTGAGGGCAATCAGCCAGATTCCTGCCTGCCACTGGTATTTAGAAATCTCAGAGACAAAAACTATGTCCAGGTGGGTAAATCAACATAGATTTTATTGCTGTGAAATGTTCACTTAAATGTGGCCATCATCTTCATAGACTTATGTCTAATAGACAAGTCATATAAGAAACAGAAAGATCAAAGAGTGTGCGTTTCACCACCAAATTATAAATTGTTGCATTAAAATGGGGCAGAGGGGAAGAGGGAAGAAACAATGCTGTTTGCCTTGTTTGTGACCAAGTGCTCACTCACATTTAAGTACAATCACAACAACTGCTGTACAGAACAGATTCCATCTTACAAAAGGAAAATAATTCTTTAAAAGTATTATCAGTTGAAGAAACAGATGTTTGACCTTTATCCAACATAGGAAAATGACCTCATATTCACAGCCTCAACACTTCCACAGAGATTTTAACCCAGCCAGGTTAAGAGAAAATTTAAAATTACATGTCTGGTATAGTTCGTGTTAGCCTGAATTTTCTTTCTGTCAGCTCCTCTTGTCCCCTTTAAAGCAAAAGATGGGAACAGCAAAGCTACCTCTCTAAAGGCTGTGATAAGTTCAGGTTAATTTGGATCAATCAGGAGCCCTTTTGAATTGTTAACTTCTGGAGCAAACAGGTTTGATGTTCCTTGCAATCAACAAAGGAAACAAGGCTTCAGGGGGTGGGATTCACATTTGCAAATAAAAATAGGATGCCACAATGTTAGTGCTTCTATAAAACAACCATGCCTGTGAGGAAAGCTCACGAGGAAGTTAGGAACAGTGGGTGGTATTTACACAGAAATTGGAGGAAGACTGTACATGGAGTCTTATATTGTATAGAACATCAAGTCAGCGCTGAAAAGAAGTCATTTCACACACCACACAGTGACAAACTGGTGTCTAGCACCAGGGTCCACTCTCTGGCCTTCAGGCAATGTTGTGTTGGGCTCCAGCCCGTCTCCTGTTCTCGGAGAAGTGGGCCAGTCCGAAACACCTGTTTGCAAGCAGCTCTTTGCTACAAGCACACTTTTCACAGTTAAGTGTACTCCTTAAAGAAAGAAGAAAAACGCGAATGAGGTTTCAAGAATGAATTCCTGTCTGGTACAAGAACAGAGAGAGTGCACTTTCAGTAACAAGCCTCCTTTCTGACAACAGAAGCAACCCAATGATCTGAGGAGACTTGAATACCAGACGGGAAAAGAGCTCTAGAGATGCAATAAAAGTTTTGCCAGGCTTTAAAAATTAATGTCAGGCCCTTCATTTTTACAGCGAAAAATGTAGTGGCCCACATATCTTGGGGCGGACTCCATTATGAACCCTTTGCGTTTTGAACATGCCACCCAACCATTCATCCACCTTTGATCCAAAGGAGCATTCAGCTCTCTCCCGTGTGCAGAACGCCTCTCCATAATCACAACCACGTTGCATCCGACCATGAATGCCTGTTGGTCACGGCAGGAAAGTAACTAATGCGGCTGCAGAGTGCCAGGCTCCTGGTCTCCTTGCCACTCTGAGGATGCTACACCAGATTTGACAAGAATTTGAGACTGTCAATCTGAATTCTGGATCCAACAGGGTTGCAGTACCAATACTTTGTCCAAAGGGCTTGGAGGGCAGCCACAATATTTATACAGGCTTAGCACTTTACAAGCAAAATGATGAAGAACCAACTTTCTGATACAGAGAGTTCTGTTCTAGTGTTGTTAATTTTCATGGGACCGTCTCTACACCACTTTCTTTCTTGAGGGCTAACAAATGGCTCCTGCAGAAGAAATAGGAACTCTTTGTGGGCATATAAGGGCTTAACATGGGACATTAAGATGCTTTTAAGAAGCTTAGCTAAGCTCAGATCACAGTAAGATGAATAGACTGTACCACAGACTATTGTCAATTATTGGCATTGCTACTCTGGGAGTAAGTTTTGACAATAAACCAACGATGATTTCTTCTCACCCCAATGCTCCCTGCTCTGCCTGTGTGAGCCCTCAATTCACAAGAGTGGCATAATGTGCAAACCAGGAAGTCGCATGAACTCACCCCCCTCCCCCTTTCTGGTGACCTGATAAAACCCTGACTTGCAATTTTCTGATATGCAAAGAGGATCTCATGTTTTATTGTATTTTTAATTAATGTTGTAAGCCGCCCCGAGGCTTTGTTGCGATGGGGCGGCATATAAATGTTTTAATAAATAAATAAATAAATTCACAGTGCCAGTATTAAGTCGCTCACATATGCAGACCACTCACATGAACCGGTACGTTTTAAGTCTGATACTGTACTATCACTGGAACCAGCTCTGGGTTTCCAACAGCAAGAGCTAAGCAGATGATGGCCCCCAGGTCAGGGCATTATTTTATACAATTGGGCTTCTGAACTTCATCTGCCAAGTTAGATAATGATTTTGGCAATGTTTTATAGTACATATGGGTTGATTTTACTTAGGATTTTGGTTTGTTTTCTGAAGGCAAGGGGAAGCATCACATTGTTTGATGAAGAAGGGCTTGAAAGAGCTCTCACCTGTAAGACTAAGCTATGGCCTGATTCCAAATCAAAACTAGTGTTCTCTTGCCCTTTCAATGGACTAAGATGAACACAGTAAGAGCTGAGGTTCAAAAAAGTTAAAACACTTGTAGTTAGTTGAGGTATGTGATGGACCACAATACCTTTTCCTGGAACTTTAAACCAAACTTTCCCTCTAAATGTGTTGGACAACTCCCATCATCCCCATGCTTTGCTATGTGCCATCGCGTCACCTCCAACTTACGGTCACCCTGTGAATGAGTACCCTTCAAAATGTCCTGTCCTTGGCTGACCTGCTCAGCACTTGTAACCTTGAGGCTGTGGCTTCCTTCATGCAGTCAAGCCATCTCATAGCTGGTCTTCCTTTTCCTCTTCTCCCTTTGAGTTCCCCTAGCATGATTACCTTCTCCAGTTAATTAGCAATGCTATATGGGAAAAATACAAGTTGCAGTCCCAAACATGTACAGCGTACCAGACTGAGAGAGATCGCTGTAATGGAGTGGCTGTCAATGGACGTGCTCTTTACAAATTGCCGTGACTACTTTGCACCTGAATTCAGTCGCGTGCTGGTCCATCATACTCCTTATCGTGAGGATGTGTACTCTGGAAAAATGTCGACACTATTAAGGGATTGCCTGAATAATGTCGAAGGGAAAGCAGGATTTTGCCTGTTAGCCATTCCTGCCCCCACGTGCCTTTGGTGTCTGCAAGGCCTACACATTTAGAAACTGTTCAAGTGGAGGCTCAGGAAACGACTTGTTCAAGGGTTCCCTATGATTGTGAGCTCACAGCCTACATGCATACAGTTTGATTGCATGCAGGCGCTTTCAGACAGCTTGTCAAGATAGGGCCAGCAGGAGCCACCTCAGTCCACCCTGTACATGCGCCTCGAGAACAACTGAACACTGGTACTTAGTCACAGTCGCATCTATAAACAAGCAGTTGAAAGGGGAGGGAAACATCATCAAATTGAGGCAACACAATTGATCTCTCCAGACAGTTATTTTGATCCAGCAGAGCAAATTTTGATCTGCAAAGAGAAAATTCAGTTAACATGGAGGATAAGTAGGTAAGAGGATCAGAAGCTCACAGCATGTTGAGAGGGAAGAAGGCCATGCCTCAACCCCAGGGCTCATCCATCTTAATCTGTGATGCTCCCCAAGAGAATACACCAAGACTGTTCCTGGGAAGAGGATCGGTGCTTGACAGACATTAATTTGCCATAAACTCCAGCATTCAGACCCAATAATGCAGCGCTTGGTTGCTTTTTCTCAAGATCTCAAGTTCTTCCATTTCTTATTCCAGGCATTCCTCCATATTGTCTCTCAGAGGGCAATGGAAAGGAGGAGGTGATCTTTTCTGTTTCATCCATCAAATGGGCGATACGACACACATTAGCCCAGGAACTGAGTATCCCAAGATCTGTGTTGTCTCAGTCCCCGATTATGCTGTCCAATCAGAAAAGGGGTTCAGGCCTAGCCTGTAACTGGTTAGTGTTGTGCTGATTCCTCCAAGGCTGGAAGTGCTAAGAAACAAAATGTGTCAGTCTGTCATTTGGAATGATCAAATGCGCGCGCGCGCACACACACACACACACACACACACAACGCAATTTAGAGAGCAACGCTTTTAAAAAGGTGACAATTTCATCACATGGTTACTGTACATTGCTGTCCTTAGGGTCACTGGGGTTGGTGAGTCTTTAAAAACATTTTTCCCCATTCAGTTTGGTCCCCTGGAACTAAATCACCCTCAATGAGATATATAGATATATAGATATAGAGAGAGATATATATAGATAGATATATGCTTTAAAAAAAATATCAGCAGCAAGGTTCTCTGGAAATAGATTCTGTTTGATGTAGCTAGTCTGTCTTTTCAGTTTTGCCCTCTTTCACAGCAGCCTCTGAAGTTTTCCGCAGGGGGGCTTTCTCCGAGTTGGCGTGTCCTTGGCCGGATTCTGCTGCTCCACCATTTTTGTGTGCTGTGTGTTTTTCCAAGTAGTTCAGCATTTCACTGAGAACAGTTTGGAAAGTGCTTAGGGCAGCACATATTGCAGGAGTTCCAAAGCCATGAGTGATCAAACTGTAAAGCGGGGAGAAAAGGGAGGATATATTGAAGGGTTCACTGTATGCAGATGTTCACTTTCCTGAAATGAAATGGAACTCATCCCCACTAAAATAATTATTACCTTTGAGGGAGAATATGAATATCATGCCTGCCTGCCTGCCTGCCTGCTCATCATCATCATCCATCCATCCATCTCCAGGGCAGATAAAACTTCCAGAGCTGATTTTCTGGTTGAAGGACTAGGGCTGGAGCAAGCGGCAGCAGCAAGATCTTCAGAAGGCACAAACCAGTGCAACTTCATGCAGTGCAAACAGTATGCTTTGGATTCTACTGACTTAAGATGCTGCCACTCCATTTCCCACAGCAATACAATGTGATGCTTAATAGGACTGTGCACTGGGATGATGACAAATAAGGCTTCCTCCCTCCCGCCAAAGCAACAAAGCTACTGCAGCTCTTCCCATGCCTTTGCCCACGGGAAACACCACAACATGGCTGCTATGGCCATCCAGAGAACCTCTGGACTGGACTGGCATCCATCCTGGACGTATTCACTGTGAGGAGCAGTGGTGCGGCACTGGCATTTTCCACAGCAGTCATGATGTGTGGAACTGCTCTCAGGACCAAAAGACTTTTGGGGCAGTTTGAAAGCAGGAAAGGTCCTGCAGATTTTTCTTTTCTTTCTTGGTCAATAGCAGATTTGGGAGGCACATTGAAAGTCACTGTCATCAGAACAAAGACGTGGGGGCAATGGATTAAGTGCTCTCTTCCAAAATACCACACCCCTGATCCAAACTGCATTGAAACATGAAAATGACACTAGAGCAACTGCAGATCTTCAGTGTGAATCAAAGTCTGAGTTGCCAACTTTTTCTGGCAGGGCTGTAGCATCCTAGTGGCTGCCAGGGAGGCAGAAATCAGAGTGGCATATTCCCTGGCATGGCAATTCAGTGTTGGAGAAGCTTTCTGTGTACAGTGTTGCTAAGCAGAGGAGCACAATTGGTGGAGGTGGGGAGTTGGCCACCCTCTCAACTGCTCAGAGCTGCTTGAGAAATTCCAGTTCAGGACTGCTCCTGTCTGTGGCTTCCCATTGCCCTTCTCCCTTGCTGTGGGCCTCCCTGTACAGTTCTGCATTGCAACCCCCTTCTTGCAAGCTCACTTTTTCAAATCTGATGGCAAGGAGAAAAGCCATCAGACTTGGGGGGGGGGTGGATTTGGAGCAAAAGTAACAGAGGAGAAAGATTAACAAGCAAACATGTGTGTAAAGTCCACTTAGTGCCTTCTCTGCTATGGAGGCACATGCACCTCCCTTCCACCACCACTGAACAGTTGCTGAGTGGGGAACAGGCCATGGCTTGGACCGCCTAATTCAAGTCCTTTACCTGAACAGGTGCCATCTAGTGGTCTAGTTGGGAAAGACATGTCAAGCACTGCCATTCTTTCTGTCAGCTTTGCTCCCCTGCAACCAAGTGCTTGCTTGTGAGGCAGGGAGAAGGAGTGGTACACTTCTCTCTGGAATGACCAGGCCGCTCTCCCTTAAAGGATCGCTGCCTTTTGTTCCACCTGTAACTGGACAGCCGTGTGTGTGTGTGTGTGTGTGTAAGCGAAATGGCCAGCTGCCCCAGGGACACCAGCACGATGACATCCTTTATGACAGAGCATCATAAAGAGCATTCCATGTCTTGGTAGGTTTGGCAACAATTTCTACCCTCCGTGGGCCAGTTTTGTACCCAGCCCCTGATGAGAAGATAGGAAAGGTTTCCTCTTCAGAGCAGAAATGGCTCTGACTCAGTGCTCATCACTGGCTTAGCTTGGCAGCACTGGCACCTTTTTTGCATGGGTGGCCTGAGCGGAAACGGATCCAGTTTCCCCTGGCAGGCCAGTCATCACTCAGAACACCATCAGTCGATGCCACTGCATACGTAGCAAAGAACTGGGCTTAGGGGAAAGTTTCAGCACACAAGGCAACATTTAGAGTTCTGCATCTTCAGGGTGTACATTAGCAGGGACAGGCTTTCAAGAGTATTCTTTCAATACACCCTCTCAGCTGCACTGGCACTCCGTTGAAGTCTGGGCCTGATTCAAAGTGCCATATAAAGCCCTAACTGGTTTGGGGCCAGGTTATTTGAAGGAACACCTCATCCTGTATGTGCCTAAGATAATATTTTGGGGTTCCTCTTAGGGAGCGCCCTCTAATGGAAGTAAGGAGGGTGGGAATGAGAAGAAAGAGCTGTTTGGTTGTGGCACCCTGTTCACAGAATGAGTTCCTCAAAGAGGTATGCCTGGTGCCCATTCTTTTTCCGTTTTGGCGTCAGGTGAAGAAACCTTGTTGCTTTTCCAGGTATTTTAACAGCTAATCACTGGTTTTAATATTGTATTTTATTATATATTACTGCTGTGCTTGTGTGATAATTTGAGTACAGTTGCTGTGGGCTTGTTATTGTGCTTGTTTTATTGGTTTTAGTGTGCAATTGTTTTATTCTTAATGGGTGGTCTTGTTTTGCCCATATGTTCTTTGACTTTGTTAACCACCCAGAAAGCCTTTTGGCTGTTGGGCAGTATAAAAATGAAATAAATAGATAAATACAATTAAATGGCAAAACCCAGCTAAAACCAGCATGTATTTATTGTTGTTCCTGTTTTTAAATCTTATAATAACTGTAATCACATTTTCAGGAGGGGCAGAGATGCAAGTCTGTTGCACTGAAAACATAAAGGAGTCTTGGGCACGCAAGAGCAGGCATGCTGAAGCCCTGTTAGCGCAAGGGCCAACTTGGGAGCAGGACTCAGTGGTGCACACGGCCAGAGGCAAAAGGTGCAAGGCCAAAACCCCAGCGTGACTAGATACTTTCGCTTAAAGCCTCACTGGCAATGCTTAAAAGAGTTCAGAGAGGCTTTTTAGAATGGGGAAGAACTGCGCAAAAGATGGGAAGGTTCAGGACAACGGGGGTCAAGGGACGGGCTGGGGCCAAGGGAAGGGTCTGTGGCCTCCCACAGCATGGGCGAGCAACCTTGCTGAGCAGCCCTGCAGAGCCAGCTTGGGGCACCGAGCTGCCAAACAGAGAAAGGGGGATGCTGCTCGTAAGCGGAATGGATGCACAGCCGGGGACAGAGGCTTCTCTAGAGCATTTAGAGCAGTAGCCACACAGTACGAGGAAGCAGGGTTGTGGGCAGAAGAACGGCTGAGGCCAGTCTGAACTGCAGACCTTCACAGACCAGCCCCGGTGGGAGACAGGGCGGCGGCGGCGAAGCTGGTAGCCCTTCTGCCCTGCCTGAGGAGCACTCCTGCTGTGCAGACGGAGTGGCTGAGTGGCACCTCCGGCCTTGTGCTTAGTTGGAACAAGCCTTTTACCCTGTCGGCGTGGTGCAGACATCGCCATTTCTGGGGGAAGAGCATCTAGTCCTACATCAGTAATGAGTGCTCCGAGAGCCTCGGGAGGGGAGGTGGTGAGTTGCACCAATGTTCCCCAGCCATTCTGCAGTGCTGCACATGCAACTATGCCTAGCAGGCAAGTCTCTGTCATGTTTTAATCATACCCTTTCATATCTGTGAAAGCAGCCAAACAGGCTCCAAGCCTTGGACTCTCCTTTGCCAGCACCACAAGGTCTTCCACAGCCCGGCTCGGCCCGGCTCTCCACCCCCAGGCTGACGGAGCTCAGTCCTACCGCAACGGAAATAGCCTCATTCTTTGTGGGAGGAGGGGGAGGAGGAGAGGAAGGCACCATCTGTCTATCGTCAGTTCCTCACATGGCCAAGTCTGGTTATTCCTAGCAGCAGAAGTTGCTATCAAATATTTACAACATGCTGAGGCTGAATGATCGTCACGTTTCTCTGCTATGCCCTGCTTATTACAGGAAGCATCAAACCCCATGGGCGGCCCAGATGACCCCAAAACTGACTACCCATGAGCCCCACATATTTTCTAAAAAGATAACTTGTGTTCTTCTCCTCAGCCCACAACTTGTTCGAGGTGCCCCTTTGAAGGTGAAATGACACCTCTCATGTCTGAATACCCCAAGGCTTCATAGTAATCCATACAGACATGCACTGGTGACACAGACCTTGTTTCGTGCTCTTGAATGCAACTCTGGTGTTAAATCAACACACTGTCTGAACTCACATGTGGACCTGGCTTCCTGCAATCGCTGGCCCACCGCCCAGTTATGTGCCACCCTCTTCCCAAGGGTCAGTTGCCAGTGAGAGTACTGCACACTCTCTCCTGCACCAGGATGGGCAGGACAGACCTCTGTGTTGTGGCAGCTCAAGTCCGGAAGGCCCACAAGCGTTGCAATCTCAATCACGCAAGGTCCCAGCTCCTGTGGAAACCTATGTGCACACGGGTCTGTGGACATGGACTTCTCTGGCTCAGGTGCCCATGCCTAGCGAGTGGGTGCTGGGGGCGAGACCCCAGGGAATGCGCTCTGGAGAGGCGGGCAAGGGGTGGTTCCAGTGCTCCATTAGACACGTGAAGTGGCTACTATACTTCCAAATGCTCGTGCAGTGGGCGCGTGGATTTTATAACCTACAAACAGATCTCTTTGATTTTAGGATGCTGTTTAACATAATGTTAAACTGATGTTGACAAGCAGAGCTGGTTCTGGTGGAAGCTTGGGGAATGCTCTCAGGCTTGGTGACTATACCTGTAGTGATCTCTATGCTACCTTACCATTAGAATTCACAAAAATTATGATTAAATGCTACGGAAAAGGTTTGTGATCACTTCAGAGCTGAGGTTAGGCTTGTTTTGCAGCATATTGTAGTATGATAATTTGGAAAAATATGATGCACAGCATGAGTCATGGGAGGTATATATGTAATATTTTTTGTTTCAATAAAATAATAAAATTTACTGTAAGCCATCCTGGTGGATGGATTAGAAAAGCTTTAAATAAATAAATAAATACATACATACCTCTATCGGATTTTCAAATTAACCCTTAATTTTTTTCTATTTTTATGCTTTGGGTACAATGTGAAGCACCAGCCATATTTGTTTACCTACAGCTACCCTTCTGGTCAGCCATATTGATGCAACTGATGCGCACAAGTGCAGGCTCTCGTGGAATTCTGTTGGGGTTAGGCTGCTTGACAGGGAATGGCTCCTTAGATGCAGTGGTGAACATGGCGCCTCGCAGTCTTGCCTTTTCTACTTCCATGTGCTGTGTCACACACACACTCTGCTTCCTTTGTTTAACTCCCTGGCAGAGCTGTAGAAGAGGAAATCTACTTCTGTCTTGGACCACTAGAGGGCATGTCAGGGTTCATGTACTGCAAAGCCGACATGGAAACTGGTAAACTGAAAGGGGAGACTGATTCAAGGTGTGCTTCCATTGCCGCCCAGCCTTCGTGTGCCTGAGGGCAAATTGTCATGAATTTAGATTTCTTGATAAAACCCGGCATATTCAACTGGAGAGGTTTTCATCAAAGATGCATGCCAATTATGCAAACCTGGAAATGGTTTAATCAATTTATTATTTACTTATTTTGAACATGTGGATCTTGCTTCAAAGAGCTCAAGGCATTCTACAATAATAAGTTATATGTAGTAAAAGAAAAGTGCCCGTATCAGCAGAGGGGGGAAAAAACCCAAACTGCAACAAAAAATACAAAGCAGCTATCAAAATAGCTAGGTATCTTTGAGTAGTAAAAGTAATTAATATTAAAATAAAATCAGAACAGGAGCTTGGAAACCATCATGGTCCCAAAGACCTCCTAAATTGGAATATTTTAGCTCTTGCTGGATAGCCATTCAGGAGGAGAAAAAATGGCCCTCCCTCTTTGGAACCCCAGGGCTTAGGGGCAGCAATTTTATGGTTTGCCAGTTTAAGTCTTGGACTAATAACTGTGCAAGAAGCACAACAAACAAACAAACAAAGCCAATTCCTGAGGGCTGCACAATCCCTGAGATGTCATCCAAGGGTCAGACTCTTACGCCTTGTGAACAGAGAGCTGTGCAGACTCTGAGTGGGTCCACAAGGACTAAGCCTGAGAACGTTCTCCAACACGTATTTAAAAAGTTCAAACAAGCTCCCATTTTATGCCACATGCAACCTCCGCTCCACATCACGCGTAACTGGTAGGAGTTCAGTTCCTAGTTCCAACCAATCCTGCTCCTAAAGTCCTGGGCCTTGCTAGGGTAAGCAATCTCTCTCCCAGCTTCCGTAAAGGAAGACCATTGACACTGAAAATGTTCACCAGCATCTCAAAGCTTCCTATCTCTTCCTTTGCAAGAGCCTAAGAAAGCCATACCTGAAGTGAGTTAGATGTCTCTGGATGTCGAGGTCTAATATTGGAGTAGGTCTTGAGGATCCCAGGGGCGATCTGTCTTGGCTGAGCAGGTCCTGGAATTCTTTACATATCTGCCTACAAGAGAAATGGATGTGTGATTGTCAAGGCTGCATGTCAGGTCTGCTGGGAAGACACTCTTACACCATATGATGTATGAGCAAAGCAATGGCATTGGAATCCATACGCAAAATCTTATCACACCGCATTCTGGCATTACACCAGAGGTGACCACATTTCATACGTGTGGATGTGCACATGCCGCATCTATTGTGACAGTGTTCCAGGGAACAGAACTCTTTTACTGTCCGAAGCTGGGCCCTCACTTAGCCCAGGGCTGAGCAACGTGGGGCCCTCCAGACCTTGCTTGCCTGTGAGGCCCATCAGTCCCAGCCAGCACAGCCCATGGGGAGGGGCACTGCTGCCTAAGAGCATCTCAGGAGCCACACTTTGGTCTCCCCTGTTCCAGGGACTATCCTATTCATGATGCGTTTTTTTAAAACTTCTGATGGGCCGATGCAGCTGCAAGCATGTTATAGATAGACAAATCCCCCTACAGCATGGTCTCACCTGCCTTTTTCATTGTAGAATTATGCAGATTTTGGGGGGGGGCACAAAATTGGACTTCTGAAAACCCATCACTCCTTTCACAAGGTGCTCTCTTGGTACCTATATGAATTTCACCTATGTGCTTCATTTTACCTTGTGAACAATAGCTCCCATGTGAGCCTGCCTCCTGATAAGATCTATGGAGAGGCTCTTCACATCTTTTCAGTAGCAGAGGTACACCAGGTTGGAAGTAGAAGAAGGCCTTCTCCATGGCTGTACCTAGCCACAGATTGTGAGACCCTGGGACAAAGATTAATTTGTTCTCCTGCAGTTTTGTGGCATAATTAAAATGTTTCCATTTCAGCAGATATCTGACCTTTTTCACTAACATGATGATTGTAGTGATCCCTTGTTTTAACTGTCTTAATTTCTGTGTTGAAACTTTTAATGGTATTTTCTATTATTTTATTACCTTGTGAACCAAGGTATTTTGCCCTGCCCACTTGGTCTGCAGCCCCACCTCTTTTGACTTCAGTTTTCCCCCCACAACGCCAGAACATAGCTACCAAGAACTTCTCTCAAAAGAAATTTGGCCCTCCAGTCAAAAGACTTTTTGACCTCTGCTCTATAGCATACAACCAACCGAAATGACCACCACAAATCCAACGACTGCCCCGATATTTGCTCAGCTGCCATCTATTGCACACGTTGGGAATTTGTTAGGACTTTCAAGAGTTTAAAACAATCTGATGGGTGGGGGTTTCCCAACAGATTCCAAGCTCAGGATGCTTGTGAGCAAGGCATGTCTGCTTTTCTGAAATGACACCAGCTTGTAGACACTGTATGGGAAACGAAAAATGGTAGTCGGTGCATTTGCTCGCAATGTAGAAATACGAATGGTCTTTCTGAATGGATCAAGCCCACAGATCTGCCTAGGCCTGTGCTATGCTGCAATAGTGTGGGCTTTCCCTACCATGTATCCCGAGCATTTCATAAGCAGAGATATCTTGCCACTGGTTCCATTTTTAGCTCACATGACAAATAGCTATAGGAAGACAGGCAGTCCTAAGCCCCATGCACTTGCCTAACATCAAATTTGAGGTATATCCTGTGGTGATCAGCAAAACCCAGTGCAGACTCATTATCAATATGGCACGCAATGCAAGAATCCTATGGTCAGCATAGCTCAATTGCTCACAGAACACAGAATACCAAAATTAATGATCTAAAATATCCTGGCCTTGCCCGAGTGCTTCCATAGGAAGCACACGGACACTTCATGTGTGAAAGTGTTCTTCAGTTTGTGTGCCTGCCAAACTTCCCTTCCTCCTTCCCACGCAGGAGCTTGGATTACAGACCACACGTGAGTTCATATCAAGTGAATTTCAGCATGTCAGAATGGGTGAAAAACTAGCTTCATATACGCACAGAGGGAGTCTGCCATGGTGGCCCATGGCTGGCCAAGGAGCTGACCTTGGGCTGTGGTGAGCAGCTCGGTGGACATGTTCTTGCGTGATGTGGCTGCTGCGAAGAAGGCAAGTTCCATGTTGGGCATGATTGAGGAAGGGAGCGGAAAGAACACGGCCAGTGTCGTCATGGGCCTCTGCAGATGCATGCTGAGACTGGCTCCTGGAAGGCTGGGTCCAGGGGCACACCTCAAAACACAACAGTGTGGGGAAGAGCAGGGAAGGATGGCCAGAATGACCAAGGGGCTGCAGCAACTCCCCTCTGAGGAAAAGTTACCACACTCAAAGGCTGTTTTGCTTAGCAAACTGTGAATAAATGTGGCGGGGGGACATGGCAGAGTTTGTGCGGCACAGAGGAAGCGTTTCGGAGGGCAGGGATCCAGGGTCATCCTGTGACGCCCCAGGAATCTCTTCTTCACACAGCATGCTGTTGAACTATGGCAACGTCCAGCCTCAAGGGGGGATTAGATACACTTACGCCAGAGGGGGCGGTCACTCGCTGGCTCCTCCTCCCAGTGGCTGAATACTGATTCCTCTTTATGTCTGTTGCTGGCAAGTACAAGCAGGGAGATGCTATTAATTCCACATACTGGCTGTGGGCTTTGCATGAACTTTGTGGGAACAGAATCCCGGGCCAGATCTGGGCTTTGTCTGATCCAGTGCAGCCCCCCTTGTGTCCTTAAAGGGGGGTAGAATAATTTTCTTTGCTTTCAAGTGCTTGCCCCTTAACAGCATGCCAAAAGTAGATTATTTTACTCAAAAGGGAAGTTATTTTCCAACTAGCTAGGCCATGAGCTGATTTAACATGAAAGCAAGTACTTGTTTTATTATTTTGGTCTTTAGTGTGTCAACTCCTTACTCCCAAAAGCTATAATGAAAATCACTAAGTGAGTAAGCCTAGAGTAATTTTCATCCAATCTTTTTTCTCCAATAGCGACTTATGTGAAGTCCTGTCACTCTTGGCAGGAAGGGGTCACTTTGAAAAGGCACACTGATGTGCGTGTGTGTGTGCGTGCGAGAGCGTGCAGATGTGTGAACGGGTCTATGTTAGTCTTAGTTAAATGCTTTAAGATTCTGTTTGGTCTTTAGAAACCTGTCAGAGTAATTGTTTTTTATGGCTCCTTTGGGAAGAGAAAGGGCTTCATAAGGCCTATTTGCCTCTGGTATGTTTGTGTGCATTACAGAACTTCTGATTGTAATGACTGTGTGCAGGCTAATAAAAGTGGCGGCTTGTTTCCTTCCATTTAAAGCCAGTTGTGTGATTTTTGGACCATTGCATGCTGATATAGCCAAAGGGGATTCTTTGAAGTGGGGTGACACATCAAGCAGGAAAGAGGTTTCCTTTTCAAGGAAGCAGAAAGCTCACTACTTTCATGGAAGCCTTTGATCTTGTACAACTTATCTGCAGTCACCTGAATCTTGTCACCAGGAGCCACGTCATGGCCATAGAGGATGTCAAAGAGGCATTGGGGATGGAGCCATCAACCCACAGAGACCAAGGACCTTGCTTGCTGCCCCAGACATGAAGAAATGCATGGGGCCGATGAATAAGAGACAGCCTGATCCAGAGGCAAGGCTGGCTGGAGTGCTTCTGATTAAGCCCCACATAGTCCCATAGCATCTCAAAGTCAACAGAAAAAAGTCTAGCTGAGATCATGTACCGGAACTTCATTATTTGTGCTGAAAACATTGCTACTACTGATTCTGGTGCAGCCTTCCATAATAGACTGGTTTAGGAAGAGACCCTTGGTTCTGTTACATTTGGGGGAATTTCTTGGATATGGAATTCCTCCTGAGAGACTCTGCACTAGTTCACAAGTTACAATAAGCTACCCTAGGTTAATGGGCCCGTGAGTCTCCAAGACGCATGTGTGCCACCACTGTGCATGCACCAGCTGATGGAGGGGTGCACTGTAGCTTCTTGTGCCATGAAAATCTGCCTGTCAGGACGTATTTGAGGTTAGGTAAAGGTAAAGGTTTCCCCTTGACGTTACGTCCAGTCATGCCTGACTCTAGGGGGCGGTGCTCCCCTCCGTTTCTTGGCCGAGGGAGCCAGCGTTTGTCCGCAGACAGTCTCCGAGGTCATGTGGCCGGCATGACTGAACACCGAGGTGCACGGAACGCTGTTACCTGCCCACTGAAGTGGTACCTTTTTATCTACTTGCATTTGCATGCTTTCGAACTGCAAGGTTGGCAGGAGCTGGGACAGAGCAACGGGAACTCACCCCGTTGTGCAGATTCGAACTGGCGACCTTTCGATCAACCAGCACAGCAGCACAGTGGTGTAAACCACTGCACCTGTCTAATCTGAGAACTTGCAGCACACGCCAAAGGGTGAGAGCCAAAGGCTTTTGCCATGTGGCTTTTTTTCTTGGATGAACCACTGGAGATGCCATGCAGCTTCTCCCATCAACAGTGCAGGACTTTGAAATGAGACCCTTGGTGGAGATGTGTTCCCATCATTGGGCCTTAATATGTGCTTATGGGGAGGATCCAGGTCCAAGTGGGGGAATCCTAGGGGAACTGCATCAGCACAGAGACGGGTGGACTTAGATAATGGTGTTGGAAGGACCAGCCAGGTGTGTGTGTGTGTGTGTGTGAGGGTGGGGGGATGGCCTAGCCAGTTAAGGGCAGTGTCAAGTTCTGGCCCTCCTTCATACCAGGTTTGATGGTAGCACTATCAGGCTGCCCTCGAGTCTCTGGCTGCTTCTTTTAAGTGCCAGATTGCTGCAGAACAGGCAATTGCTTTTCCCATGCATAATCTAATAGGAGATAAGGCAGCTGACTTGGCATGTATAAGTGTGGCCTCAGTGGGTGAATAGGGAGGACTTGGTCTTTCCCACTTGCACCCACTTGGGTATTTGTTCAGAATCAGGGTAGATTTGAGGGCTTGCTGGGTGGGTGTGTTGCTCTGCTCTATAAGGGTTTGATCAGTCTCTGCAGGCTCCCTGTCTGCCTGACCACCAGCCTGGAGCATTTGCATCTCGTGCTGGGCCAGCAGGGCAGTTTAGGGATTCTGTTGGTGTACTGCCCACCCTCCTGCTCAATGGAGCTGATGGAGGTGCTCTCAGCTGCTGAGGTCCCCTAGATCGTTGGTTCTGGGGGATGCCAACTTTCATGCTGAAAGCACCTTGTCTGGGCTGTTTGGTATTCATACTCTGGGCTCTGTTTTTACAAGTGTCAATGGAGCTGATGGTCTGACGGTGGGGGACCCTTTATCATGGTCAGATCACTGCTAGCTGAGCTTTAGACTGACAACAGGTTTTTGCCTCTGCAAGGCTGGGTTGGGGAGCTATTAAGATGGCCTGCTGCTGGAGACTAATGGATCCAGAGGAGCTCTAGGTTGTTTCCTCGCTGATATGACTGGTGGTGCTGCCAGAACTCTGCTCAATTTCTGGAACAAGAAATTCCTTGGGCAACTGAAAGGATCACTCCTGAGTACCCTCCGTGTAGCAGAGCAGGTATGGCCTTGCAGTATACTCCAGAGCAGAGAGTGAAGGAACTAAATAGCAAGTGACTTGAGTGCAAATGGAAGAAAATCCCTGGTGCATGCAATCAATTAGTATGCATCTAAAGTTAGGAATACCTGGGCTGGTAAGGCGTGGCGAAGAAATAACATCTTACTGCCTCTGTTTAGCCTTCTATGTGCTGCCCAGTGGAGCTTTCCAGGTTGCCTGGGGCCTGCTGTGAGCTGGCCCCAAAGTCACAGGAGACCTGTCTGAGGCCCACTTTAACATATTTCCTGGGCATGTCAGGGAAAAGAAAAATCTCTTGCAACCACTAAGACTTAGACTCTAGAGTTATGGCAGTTGCATCAAGTGAGGTACCCCGAGCACAGACTAATCCAGTTTCATGGGTTGAGTTGGTACAGCTTGAAGATGTTGACAAGGTGCTCAGACTGCTTTGTGTCACCGCCTCCATATTGGATCCTTGCCCCTCCTGACTTATTCAATAACAGTGGGGAGGAAACAGCTGGCTGGGCCAGGGAGGGGACAAATTTCTCCCTGAGAGGAGGAAAGGCCCCACACCACTGGAAAGAGATTGTGGTGAGGCCACTCCTGAAGAAACCCTCCCTGAAGCCAGAAGATCCTAACAACTTCAGGCTGGTGGCAAATGTTCCTTTCCTGGGCAGGTTCCTTGAGCAAGTGGTAGCCATCCAGCTCCAGAAGCTCTTGGGTGACTTTGAGAATCTGGATCCATTTCAGTCAGGGTTCAGCCTGGGTTCTGGCACGAAAACACTTTCGTTGCTCTATGTGATGACTTACATTGGAAAAGTGGTCCCACCACCATCTTGAGAAAGAGGTATTATGACCCTGTTGATACTATGGGATCTCGTGGAGGCTTTTGTTATCATTGGACATGGCACCCTTTGGTGGGTGGTTCCTCTGAGCAGGAGGGGGCTCAATCTGTTCTGAATGGGGTTGCACTCTCCTTGAAGGAGCAGGTTCACAGCTGGGGGGCTCTTTCTGATCCATTTTCATCAATGAAGAGTCAGGTGGCATAAGTGACACAGATTGCCTTCTATCAGCTCTGGCTGGTGGCCCGGCTATGCCCCTATCTGGACAAGGATATCCTGATTTCAATAATCTATGTTCTGGTACAATGTAAAATAGATGACTGAAGTTAACTCTACATGGGGTTGCCCTTGAAGACTATTCAGAAGTCTTGTGCAAAATGTGGCAGCTAAATTAATAGCTGGGCCAGAAGATCTGAGCATATAAGTCCAGTTCTGGCCTGCCTGCCCTTGCTGCCTCTGTGCTTCCGAACTGAATGAAAGGTATTAGTTCTAACCTGTAAATCTCTACACAGGTTGGAACTGCAATACCTGGCAGAATGCTTCTCCTGACTTGAATCTACCTGGAAGCTATGATTTTCATCTAAGGCCTTCCTCCAACTGCTGCCTTCAAGGGAGTCCCAAAGGAAGTCAGCAAGAAAGAGGGTCTTCTCAGTGGTGGCCCCCAAATTATTGAAAGATCTTCCCACCATGGTCTGCCTGGTACTAGCACTGCTATTCTTTTGGCACCAAGTTAAGACTCCCAGGCATGGAATGGTATATGATGGGATACGTCAGATGTTTTAACAGGCCTAGTTTTTATTGAAATCTTTTTAGTTTAAGTTGTTTTAAATTTTATACATTAGAATTTCATGCTGTATTTTAGAAATAAGAGTAGCAGTTGCACAGCATTCAATGTTAAAATATAAAACCATTAAATAAGACAGGTTAACAATTAAAATATTGGGAGAATAAAAAGGTTTTCGCCTGATGCCAAAAGGAAAGAAGCGCTGGTGCCAGGTGAACCTCTCTGGGGAGCGTGTTCCATGATCGGGACGCCACCACAGAGAAGGCCCTCCTCCAAGTAGCCACCCTTCTGATCTCTTTCAAGGACGGCTCCCAGAGAAGGGCCTCTGACTTAGATCTCTGGCTATTTGTTGATATAGAAATGAAATTGGAACAACAGCAGCTGTAGCAATAATAGAACAACCCATTCTGTTTAACCCTCAAATAAGCCATAATGCCTAGGTTTGCATGACACAACAAGCCATGCACCTCCATAGTGGCTTGAATACTCCAAATGGCAGTCCGTGTGCATCTCAGAGGCTACCATGCTGTGTGAAGCGGGTCTCTGAGCAAGCCTGTGGGACTGGGGAAAAGGCACTGTGGGCAGTGACTAGAACCCGAATGTGGAAACAGATTCATTCAATTCTAGCAACCATGGCATTCTAGTCAGCGATTTCTGTATCAAGGCCCAAGTTCAAGGGAGCCACAGGAGTGGCTCATATGAACTTATCCACTGCAGCCATTTGGAATGCAAATCACAGACCTATCCGGAAGTAATACAGGTACACAAACTGTTTGCATAATACATCTGCACACCGCTGGAGAACATTGGGAAGGCCTAATCCAGGGATGGCAGAGCAAGTTTTCTGCATAAACCTTTTTTTAAAAAGAGCGGAGTTCCCCCCTCCTTCAATCTAGAAGAACAACGCTGAAGCTTTTGAGTTACATGAAAACAGCCCACGTTCAAGATGCAGCCAATCAATTCTGATTATGTCCAGTAGAGGGCAACAGTGACACAACAGAAAGTAACCATCAATTCACATTGGTGGCGCCCATTAGGCAGTGACTCTGATGAAGCAACAAGGCAGACTTGCCAAAGCACCATCCCCTTTGGTCAAACTCTCCTCACACAAATGGCCCGCTTGCATGAACAATGTGTGGTAGAAATGTGCCATTATGTGCCACTTCAGTTCCTTTTCCATGGAAAAAACATCTCAACTTGAAAAGAGGAAGAAAAATTTGCAAAAAATACCGGGAAGGGTATTTTTTTGTGATCTTGCATCTTCAGTGTTACACTGACCATGCAAGTAAGTCATTCATGACAGCAGAGGTGTTTTTTACTGTCAGTATATGGACAAAATTTATATGTACAGATGGGTCCTATCAAACTTTACCTGTAAATACGTTTCAGTCAATTCAATGTGACTTTCTCACTAGCAGGTGTGTTTGAAATTGCAGCCTCCGTGGCTCGTGAATTTACACACCATGAGGCTACCATGCTAGTTGGAAAGGGGCAGAACTGTGCTGGCTGGCTTAGCTCCACTGGGAAGAGCCAAGATATGAAGACGCTCGTGTGCACTGGCTCCAACTGCACCATCAGGAACCTTCGCCTTGGAGCCCTAGAGTGGTGGGGGGGGGGGGGAATCCAATTTCAGTTTCGGACAGGCGTGAGAGTTACATGGCCATTCCTTACTTACTTTGTCGCTAGGATCATCTTTTTCCTTGCTGTCTGTTCCTTCTGTTCCATGTGCTGTCTGGCAAGATGTTCTCCCACTGCCTTGGCTGGGAATTCAGTTTCACAAGTATAGCCAAAATCCCTCGCCAGATGTAAAGCTTCACCTAAAAGGCGGAAGGAAAAGAGCACAACTGTCACATTACACGCAACCCTCAGTGCTTTCCCTGGGAGGCTCGGACGATGGTCCTAACTGATTTACTGAGCAGCTTTGCCCTGCTCTTCAGCTGGAAAGATGGGAGATGTGGTCCCACACACTTGGAGGGCTGAGTGGGCATGCCAGGCAAGACTGGGGAGACCGCTCAGCGGTGAGGGCTGCCGGCGATCTTGGGCCAGCTCCCAGAGCTTTTTGGATAAATGGTGCCATCGTGTTACACAACCCTCAGCCCACAATTAAGGTCCGTTTTCTGACACCAACTAAGAACTTGACAACTTTACGGATGTAATAGAGGGAGGCAGGATTTCTAGTGGGGGTGGTGGGGAGGCAGGACACATTTGTCTTGCTTCCCGAATTCACACATGTAGTTGCTTCAAACACAGGATTGAGAGAGCACTGTTCATTTCAGTTTGATTCAATTCAAATCAAAATTCGATTCAGTTCAGCTCAGTTCAATTCCCCTTTTTAATATTCAAAGTTCACTTATTTTCAAAGGGCCACTGAAACAGCCAGCTTTCAACAGGGGGCTCCTTTCTTAGAAGGTTAAACTCAGCTCTGGAGGGGCAGAAACAGTGCAGTCACACCAAAATGGTCAGACTGGAGAGGCAGCTGAAGACCGACAGTGGCAGACCCATCCTTGAACTCTCGGGAACCCTGCAGAACTCATTTAGCCATGAATAAGATCAAGAGAGAGCAAGGAGGCAAGTAGACCCACAACACGCAAACAAATCTGTGTGCGTATTGTTCTACAATAGCAGTATCACCGCAAAGCTTCAAAAAATCTATCGTCTGTACACAGCCTCTAAACTATTGATAACTCTGCCAGACTCTCTGGTGCCTGATTACTCAGGTGAGGTGCGGTGCACGGCGATTTCCCCCTTCTCCTTGTCTGTTTCCTTCTCCATGTCTATTGATTGTGTAGGCTTCCAGTGTTTAATTGAACAGAGAAGCTTGCCTTAAATGAGCAGCTGGGGGACTATCAAATGCTACACGGACTGGGCTGCAAGAGCAGTCTGCCAAGGAGCAGTGCAAATGCTCCCGACCGATCTTCCCCATCAGAACACGCAGAAACCCTGCCTGGAATGGGTTCCTCAGGAAATGGCCAGTTGTCCACAGCTGAGTGTTGATGTGCCGGGTATGTCAGGGGATGGGGAAGCTGTCACCCTGCAGTGCCTTCGGGCTCTGGCCCCTGTGAATCCCAGGCAGCAGGGCCAATGGGGAGGATGGCATGATCCTAATCGTGGTCCATCACCTGGAGGTGCTGTTCAGCGCGGCATCACACCCATTGGCCTGTGCACGTGAAGATATGGCCCTTTATCCCTCGCTCTCCCGCCGGGGTCTGCCCACCCCGTGGTTAGGTAGGCAGTGGTTAGGTAGGCAGGAGGCTGGAGAAGACCTCTTCATTGTGACGGCTGCCTTGTGTAATGTGGGCAGCTGGAGCACCGGCCTTGACTAGGTAAGATCCTCCCTTAACCAGACAGCCTTGGGCAATACGTTCTCTCCTCCCAGCCGAGCTCCTAAGGCTGAAAGGGGGGACAGCAGCCTCGTGGAATAGGCGCTGTAGTTCCCCGCAGCTGTAGAGCATCCTATGAAGGGGCTGGAATCCTGCAAGCACCGCCTCCTAGCATGCTCTGGGAATGAGACTTTTATGGCAGGAATGGGCGAGATTGTCCCTGGAGCACTTTTCTTCCAGCATCATTTTCAGATGCTGGGGATCTGGGGGCTGCCAGACGAGGATGCAGTTTCTCCACCCCTGTTCTAGAACTGCACTGCAGATAATGTGGCCTGGTCCCACACACATTGCACTGAACTCCACAGAAGAGGAGTGGAATCGGTTTACATTGGCGTTGACCATTTGCACATGTGGCTTCACCAATATTTGGTAGTGGTGGCAGTCATGTCCTTTGCTTTGTGATCAAAGGTAAGAAGAGGCTCAAGGAATTGTGGGTTGTGGTGCTGCCCTGATCTCATCCAGTCTAGCAAGGATGGGGGGGGGGCATCCACCCTCCCCAACCCTGCTGAAGGAAAACATAGTTTGGCATTTCATGAGGAGGAAAAAGCAAGCAGGAGAGGCACCAGCATGATGCGGGTTCCCCGTACCGCAGATCTGGATCTCTACTTCCTTGGCTTTATGCCATGATCAGGGCACAACTGCACTGGACAGAAGGCACTGGACTGGATGTCTTTTCCTCTGTAAAGTGTAGCTACATTTATTTCAGGTTATACCACCTTGCTTTGCACACGTGTGCATGCGTGCAAGTGTGTCTACTCCCACAGCACTTCCTTGGCTCTTACTGGGATGGGTTGGGGAAGCGTTCTTCACGCTCAGTGCTCCTCTGGGCACTCGCAGGACCCTTTGTGGCAGGCAGCCCCAGCTCTCATCTCCTGCATCAGGTCAGGACTCTCCTGCAGTGGTTCTGTGGGGTTACTGGTTCATGTGGGAAACTTCCCGCCCCTGGATCAGATCTCCAAAGGAGTTCAAGTTTCTTAGCTCTTAGGAATGTGGGGACACATCTGCACACTCTTCATTTCATTTCAGTTCGGGGGTCTTGTGCAAGTGTGCAAAATTGCAAGACTGCCCACCTGTTTGCTATTTAGTGAAGCACACCCATCTCTCTCTTGTCAATATCAGGAATTTCATTCTCCACTTTCATGCTTCCCTTGCCAGTGAACGCTTTTCTCTTTAAAAAAAAAGCGGCTGGGTGCTCTCCTGAAGTTTAAACACCTGTCCCCAAAGCGCCTTTTCTCCCACAGCCACCCGCTGCTTTCAGCGCCGCCATCTCAACGTGCTTGCCACTTCCCTCCATGGGTGCCCCTTGCTGGCTGTCAGGGGTACAGAGCGTTGTGGAGCAGTGAGCAGGATGCAAATCTCAAGGCACAGCAGGGACTGAGTGGTAAGGCTATGCAAGCTTCAAGGTGGATCACTGAAAGAATGCAAATTTCACAGAGAAGGAGTAAAGCAGAGGGGCAAATTGTGCATCTTTCAAGGCAGGGCAGTAAAACAGAGGAGGGGATTGTGCAAAATTTCTAGCCGTGGTTATTCACTCCTGCACACTTGTGTGGGACTTTTGTTTGGACAGGGGAATGTAGACATTCTTGGGAACTCTGTGGTATCCCTTCTTCAAGATCTCCGTATTTTAAATAAAATAAAAATTAAACATCCGTCCTGAGGCAGTGGGTGCTGCGAGAGAATGGCAGCAGCACTAGCAGAACCGCAAGGAGCAGCAGGGCTTCTTGCTGCCCTTGCCAGGGGGCTCTCTTGCCATTCCCAACAGTCCAGGATAAAATTGCCCCGCCAGCACCAGAAGCCACAACAAGCCACCCCGAGGGCAAGTCGAAGCAAGACAAGGCAAGAACCAAACCTGCCCAGGGAGAAATGCCCCGGTCCCAGAGGTCCTGCCTCCCCACGCTGCAGCCCTGCCTCCCCATGGGAAACTGCCATGGCCCAGAGCGATGTGCGCCGCATGCCACGCAGGAGTGGAAGCCGCTCCTGTGTGGACAGCCCTGCGCAAAGGCTCTTCCCCTGTCGCTGGCATGCAGTGAGTGAAGAGCGCACCAAAGAGTGGCCAAGGGGCTCTCGCCTGGGAGTTCTCATGTCCCTCCAACAGCAGCAGAGGAAGCCACCAGGCACAGCTCTCATGCTGCCTCTGTGGTGTGCGGAAGGCCCCACGGCTTCGAAAGGCGGCCCACTTCTGGCGTGCCTGCTACTGTTGCAGCAGAATGGCAACACAGCCACATCCCACCCCCTGGACAAGCTCAGACCTGGATTTTCACCTGCCTGTTCAGAAAGCAATTGTTGGGTGGAAATCCTACCCGTTTGGAACTGATTTGGTTAGAAATGGGATGCCTAATAAAATGACAGCAGCAGCGCTCACTGGGTAGCTGCTGTGTGCTTCCCCCACCGAGACTGGAGAGCTCCCGCAGGTAGGCCTATGTGTTCCCCCTCCCCCTTGCATCTGATCCTGTACTGAGAAGGCTGGACACAGAGCCTATGTAAAACCCTATGAGCTGTCAGTAAACCCAGAGCCAGAAAGCTGAACAGGTGCTGCTACCCCTTCCCCGCCTGTGGAGTTGGGAGCCCCCTCTGTCCTGGCATTCATGCCCTCCTTCAGCACCAGCAGCTCCAGGTCTACACTGGTAGCTGAGATGAGGCAAAAGTGGGAGGTGAGGGATAAAATGATTCTGGCCTTAGCCAGTTCTCTTGCTCTCTCACTTCACGTCGTGCAGGAAGCAAGATGTTCTCAAGCCTACATCACGCTTGTCAAGTTCGTGTGGAGGCGAGTTGCACCACCCCACAAGTCTACAACAGGGCTTGGGGTTCTGGATGCTTCGCTATCCACCTGAACAAGCCGCCCTTGCTGGGTTCAGATAATTACGCAAGTCAGCTGGCATGTGGTGTTTAACCACCCTGTGACTGTGTGAACCAGGTCAGTCTGCTGAACAGGTGAATCTTGCCAGTCCTTCTCTCTCAGTGGAAAGTCTACCTGCCCATTCCCCATTATTGTGGCAAAAGTGCAGATGGGATCAAGATAATATGTAAAGATAAAGATCTTGGCAATGTAAAATAAAGAACTAAAGATCTTGGCAATTTAAAATATCCAGCACAAAATTCCACAAAACATGTTGGGCCTTCTTGGATGGATGTTAAAACATCTTTCTCCCTGTCTGGTGCAGCCCTGAGGAAATAGGGAGCATTTGTCTCTGCTTTCCCTGGTGCATCCAAATTCAGGGGAACTTGGGTTGCTTAAAGTATGTTTTGTTTACATAAGCCAGGAACAAATGAGGCTTTATTACCTGGTCTGTTTGCACAGAGTGCAATTCTGCTCATGTTTAGACAGAAAAACTCCCAGCATCCTCCAACCCTAACTGTAGTTTAAATTAGCCAGGTCTTCACAGTTTAGTTCACAAGTGAGAGCAAATCTTTCTGATCTCTCCATGGCTATGTAAGAGGAGAAGAGTGAAATGGAAGGGAAATGGTAGTGGTCCGCATAATGCTCAAACAGAAATTGGCAGCTTGTGGCCATCCAAACCTTTAGCCTACAGCTTCCATCAGCCCTGGCTAGCAAAGCCAATAGTAAGGGATTATGGGCATTGTAGGCAAAAAGTTATGTGGAGGGTCACAAATTGCCCCCCTGCACTAAAGTATGATTGGTGCTCTGTCTGACACTACCTGTAGACTCTTACTAACAATCCTTACAACAGATGTGCAGATATACCACTAGTCCAAATTGGAAATCCCAGTGCAGACGGATAGTCAAGCATCCAACTCTGTCATTAACAGGGCGATGACAACAAAGCCTGGAATACAATACAGCAACACGCACCATTTTATAGCCCATAATCCAGAAGCAAAGCAAATAAAGTTGCAGCCCAAGCAATTGATGAGAGGATAGGCTAAGAGATGCGATACAAGAGCAACATTTTGACAAGAAAAATTCTTATAAAAATAAAGATGAGATGAAAATCCAGGACTTGCTGGTGGGGTGAGCTGAGGAGTGGGGATGACGACAGCAAAGGAATATCCAAATTCGAAATTTAGATATCCAAACTGATAAATTAAATTCAGCCCATTCTTTATCATAGCCCAAATGCAAATACCTGTTACATCATTAATTTTAATTGGCTTTTTCATATGAATTCTAACTTTTGCAAGGTTTTTCCATGCAGAAAATCCCTGGTTCAAGGAACATCTGGGCTGGGAAAAAGCACTTGATGCTGCATTCTGGGGAAATGCATTTGCTTAGTTATTGGACAGCTGCTGAAAAGCACAGATACTGTGCAATTTCAGGAGGCAGGAATGAAGCACACATTCTTTGGGTCTCTGAGGAACTGGGCTGCATGCAAGTGAAAATGCACTGGAAATGAATGGGGAAGTCTAACAGAAAGCTACAACTCATGCTTGGAAGTCCTAAAAGACCACCCTGCTGGACCAGTTTCCTGCCTTGCTCTCTACAGTCAGTGAAAAAGAACTCCAGGGTGGCTTTTTGTTTCCAGTTTGCTTCCAAAGCTAGCATGCAAGTTACCTTTCGGGAGAAAAGTCCTGCAGCTTTCTAAACACCAGGCGCTATGGGTCCCTTTCAAGGTCCCACTAGCACCATGTGATGCAGCACAGGGTTGAAATGTGACAGTCGGAAGCTGCATGGTGAAGCCAACATCATCCCCATCATGGGAGGGAGGCCCCTTGCCACTGGCCCTACCCACGTGCTCGTAGCGTCTGGAAGGCATCCACAGCAAAGCAGCTCCAGAGGTTCTATCTTGAAGGCCGCCCCAAGTGAACATCAATCATTACTTCAGTTTATTTTCCCCACCCTACAAACTGGGAATTAATGCTGAATGCAAAGAAATGTTTTTAAATGGTGTTTTAAGAAATCACTGGCTTGCAGCTTTGGTATATTATGTCGTAAATTTTCATAGAAATGCTCTGGGAAAGGACATCTCCTAAATAAATAAATATCAGGACATTTCCTACCTAGGCATGATATTCCTTTTCCTGCTCCTTTTTCGAGGACTCAGCATTGTAATTTGCAACAAACAGGTCAGCAAATGTGGCTTTTCCTTCCTTGTTGCTAAAGGGAAGCTATTACATCCTCTATTTTCCTTTTCCTTCTCTCAACCTTTGCTTTCTGCCCCATCGTGGGGGGACAAAACTGAAGCTTCTCCCTCCCTGCCATATCCCTTAAAAAGGTAAGATTGCACAGGTAAAACTAAGGAGGAGAGGCTAGGAACCCGCAGACGAGCTTCCTCCTCAGATGCTTGCTTGCTTTTGCCTTCCACCTTGCACAGGAGCATCCCTTAGTTTTGGGCAGGCCCAGGGAGCGGCAGGCTACTTCTTGCACCTGCTGGCAGAAGCCTGTCAAGGTCCGTGGTCCGGTCCCTCCAGTGGGGCCTTCCAGAGCTCTCTGCTTCAGCCCAGCCTAGGAACTGTCTTTTTCAATTAGGCAAAGCATCCTGGTCAATTGTCAGGCTATGCCGCCGAAAAGCCCTGCTAGTCCAGCAGCGGCTGTAGCTGTAAACAAGCCAGATGCCTGCGTCCCAGGCCGGAATGGAAAATAATGAATGCCGCACCAGGGAGCTTTACCAGCCCACGCTGTGCATGTGTGCGCGCACGTGCCTGCGTGCATGCGCACGTGCGGGCATACATGCTCTGAGTTACGTTGCTCTGGCATTTCCAGGTAGTCTAGAAGGCAGCCTCCTGTACTGAAGCCCACCACCTCCCCTCCTGCTTTTGTCAACTCCGCCTGGCAACTGCTGACCAAAGCTTTCACACAAGCATCTTTTGGGGGAATGCATATAACAACGTAACGAATAAAGCAATAGGGACCAGTCAGGTTTCAACGTACGTTCCTTCACCAGGCACTGAGGCTGCCCTGGTGGCCTGGATGCTTCTGGGCCCAGCATCTCCTGCTAGTTTTCTGCCTTCCCAAAGGCGTCCAGTCAATGAGAGAACACTCTGCGGTTTCTGCCCAAGCCCCCAGGGGGCATTTTCTGCTTGGGGGGCAGAGGGCATTGTGCTTTCGCTTAGGAAGAGGCTCCTAGGTCAGTCTCTAGCATCTGCTTGGAGATCCACTGAGGGCCTTCATGGACCTTCTACAGAGGGAGACCTACATACCGGTGGTCTGACTCAGAAGAGGGCATCTTCCTGTGATCCTTGCTTAAATAAGCTTCCATATGGCCAAAATCTAAGCACAGGTGCCTTGCTGAGATATTGAAAGCAGTGAGTGGCAACATACAGTTTTAGAAACAGAAGTTACCACTCACAGCCAATGGGAAGGATAATCTTTTATATTTTCTTTTCACTTGCTTTTACATTTACACAGTGGAACTATCAACTGCCTCAAAAAGGAAGAGGCATGACAATTAACTTGTAGACTCTCTTATGAAAACTAGAACATGTAACTTCAATTATTCAAAATTTTAATATATATATATATATATATATATAAAATAAATAAATATAGTGTGATGCTAGTCATGCTTATTCAGTCCCAATGAATTCAATGGAACTTATTCCAGGTAAGGTTGTACCACAACCTGCTAATGAACCTCACTGACGGGCTTCGCTGCATGAAGCCATTGATTTGTGGCATCTGCTCGCCACTGCAGAATTTAGATCTGAACACTACACAAGCAGTGTTTTCTTTCCTGCTTTCCCAGTACGTAATCTCTAGATGGCACTGTGGGATAACCGAATACAGCAACTAGACAAGAGGAAATGGCACTTTCTTTAGCCAATCAACCCCATTTTCCTTGGCCTTAAACAGAGTCACATAAGGTGCTGTTTTTAAACCAAAGTTAATCTGGAGGGGCAGAAGTTGTCTAAAGTGAATAGGGAAATACAAGGGCACATCAAGTGCCCCATGTAGAAAAGCTCAAAGTCGCCCACCTTCTAAGCCTAACTTTGGGGAACTAAGGTGGGGGTTTATTATTACTGCTGCTTTACTAGAGTGAGGGTTGAAAATCAGGGATATATGTCAACCGAGATGTTGCATGCAGACCCTGATCTGATGATTTGGAGAGCAGCTTGATCTGCCTCAGACTGCTTTGGGGATTAGCAGAGTCAGGTTGCAGGGCAAACCTGAATCTTGATTTTTAACTTTCCTTGATTGTCCTGGAAAAATCAACAAAGGGCTCAGTGTAACTGGGATGAAGTGGAAACAGCTGGGAAAAGTATTAGCCCCTTATAAGAGAATAAAGCCTGCAAAATTTCAGGGGACCTTGTGACAGGCATCTTTAACTTTTGATGTTTGTAAAAATGGAGCTGCCAATAATGTGTTCAGTTCTGGGCAGAACTGGATGAAATGTACAGGCACAGCTGCCCCTTCAGAGGGGCAGTGCCAGCAAGATAATAACAATTTCTTGTCCATTTTGGAGATACTATGGACATCTACACACAGAATTAGGTTGTACTCCTATACTCACTTAATGGACTTTAACTCAATGGACTTTACTTCTGACTTGTAGAGGATTAAAGTGACCGTTTAACTGGTTTAATACTGATTGCCTTCCCCCAGGCAACCATGGGAAGTATAATTCTCTTAGGAAGAGGGAGATTATTCACAGCACCCTTACCCAAGTGCAACACCCAGGATTTTTCTGTGGAAGACCATGATAGTTAGACTGCCACAAAGGTCCTGTTGATGTATCCCAGGGCACTGGACAGCTGTTTTTAACAATGCAGTCAACATCTCTGCGAGTTCTGCTGACAATGGCACCTTCGCTCTAGCATTGGATGCAGAGAAGGATAACATATTGGGATGGCCAAGAGCCCCATGGACTTTGCTAGGAAAGGTGAATATGCCAATTCACCCCAAGTTTCTATCACTGTGTAAAAGCACTTGAAGATATCAAGAAGGTTGTTAACAGATCTACCTTTGGAATCCTGCTGGCCATTTCTCATGTTGCTTTGTGCCAACATTCAGTTTGGCACCCCTTTTTGCCAGATAAGAACATCTGCATCTTTTACTAATTTTGAGTTTGGAGGTTGGAAGGTGCTGGTTTTGCAAAGTTTATCACTTGTGAGCTTTAAAACCCTAAATCACTTGTAGCCGTCCCAGATGTTCAGGCCAAAACTCCTATTATTCCTCACCATTTGACATGCTGGTAAGCCTGATGGAAGTTGTAAGCCAAACATCTGGAGGGTCACAAGATGCCTGTCTCTGCCCTAAATGGTCTCTGTCCTAAAGGGTTAAAAAGGCTGTTCACTTGTGGTCTGTTCACCTACTGCACAGGTTCATCTTCCTCAGAAGCCCTTTGCATGTTGCTGCCATTGGAAGTGTGGAGAGTGGACAAGGATTAGGGTCAGGGTTGTAGACGAATCAATGCTATGGCACTGCCTCCCAAAAAGAGACCCAGAAAAGTAATTATTTGGAGCTTTCTGTAGTACTTCAGCTGTTAGTTTCTGTATCCTGCCCACCTGGTTTTGCTGCTTGCTTGCTTTTCCCTTGGTCTTGGTTTTAACAGTTTTGACTGCTATTATTGTGGGCATTGTTGTAATTATTATTATTAATATGTTGATGTTCTTAAGCTGCAGGGAGAATTATCTTAATTAAAATGTGGAGTGCAGGTATTTTAATAATCCTCTCTCTCTCTCTCTCTCTCTCTCTCTCTGTGTGTGTGTGTGTGTGTGTACGCACACCCCCTTGATCACCCCTCTGTTGTTCCTCTTTGTCAAATAAGAAAAGATGTAGCATTCTCTCTCTTCTCTCTCTCTAGTATTGGTGATGACAGAAGTCAACAATTTATTCAACTAATCTGAAGCTGATCGCTAGTTTGTCACTTAGGCTGCAATCCTGCAGAGTCCTGTGCACACTTACCTCGGAGGAAAGCTTGTTCAATTCAGTGGGGCTTGCTTCTTAAGTGAAGTAGGGCTGCACTGTTGTCTGCCTGTGATCCTGCTAAGGATCCAAATTGATTGCCACACCACTCAGACAGTTTTCCAATCACGCCCCCCCCCCACCGCCACCACTCTCCAATGGCCTCTCTAACTTGAAGGCAAAGTGAATGAAGGGAAACCAAAACCGCAGTCTCTGAAGGATCTGGATGTGTGGGAATCATGCCACTTGCCGCACTCCCATCTTGTCAATCTGTGTGATTTCAGGGTGGCTTTCTGTTGCTTCAGAGTGCACAAAAGACATTTAAACCTTCCTGGATCAAAAATCAGAATGACAGCAACTGAGCATTACTACCGGAGTAGTGCAAATCCTACCTTCTACCAAGGATGTGAGGAGGGTGACATTTGCTGCTTTCCTCCGCCCAGCAGGAAGATTGAGGCCCAGCCGGTCCAATTTTTCTCTTAAGCAACGCCCTCCATTCTTGGATTTTGCTCTGTCAGGAAAGAGCAAAGCAAAAGAAAGCCCCATATTTAGCCCTTTCTGATTTTTCTTTAAACAAACGAAAATAAAACCCTCCAATGTCTACTTAAGAGTTGCCTCTCCCCACTTTGCAGCAAGTGCCTTCTTGGCAAGAGAGGGCAGAAACTCTCCGGAGCTGGAGCTGAAAAATGAGTACCATGAGCAGAAGGGCCATGAGACCCTGAAGAAGATCCACGGCCAGATCTCCCTGCACCTTTTTGTCTGTCCTCAAAAGAGCCACTGGGGGTGGCACTTGAATTGGCACCATGGCATGAGGAGGCCGAGGGTGATAGTGCTCCTCCAACTCTTTACATGATGCAAATCACTTAGGCACGCTTCTGAAATTGCCTTCGCATAGGATCTGAAGCTCCAAATCACGTGCTCTTGCTTCTAAAGTGAAATGGATACATGTGGAACTTTCATTATTTTATTTCTTGACGTCCAACTTTATACAGAGCACTGGACATACACCTTTTGCTGGAACACTGAGTGCATTTGGTTTGTTTGTACCTTCATTCTGGTACTGAATGAAGGAATGTGTAGGAGGAAAACTGAAAGCCATGGCAAACTGTACATGCTCTGACTCTGTCTTTGTGGGGTGTGGGGTTCAGCACCATGAACAGTTCCTTAAATGCTCAGGCTAACCGGCCTGGCCCCACCATGAAGTAACACGAACCAGTCACTCCTGGAAGTAGGTTCCGAATGAGGCACCTTTTCCTGTCATTATTCAAGCCCAACAGAGACCGGGGCCATTGCAGCTTAGGTGTGAAAACGCCTGCAGAATGTGCCCTTTAAACTGCAATCCCAACCCACTTTCTTGGGAGCAAGGCCCAAAGAACCCAATGAAACGTCTCGCTAAGTAGACACACCTTGGCTTGTGTTGTGACACCTGTCTAGCCAAGCGAGGACCATGGCATTCCATCAAAGGATCATCAAGAGCATCATAATGCTCTTGTCCGTAATAAAGGCACTATATACTTTCCAGCACAGTTGCCTGTAGCATTTTGTTACCTTCTCAGAATCCCTCCCAAAAGAGAGGCATTGAGGCATTCTGGTGGGGATAAACGTCTCTTCACCTCTGCGATGGTCACTTTGTATTTGGAAGTGGAGCTGAGTAAAGATAAGCGGCCAGGAACCGAGCAAAAGAGATCTGTGGGATTAACTACACAGGTCCCACCTGAAAATATATACATGACATACATTAGAAGGAGGTTCGCCTGAAGTGTTTGCAGGCTGAAATGTTCTTGCAGCACACTTGGAGGAAAGTTTTTGTCTTTGCCAGTTTTGTCTCTTTCAAAAATGCAATTTTGTAGAAGAACTTGCTGTTTTATTTTTTGAATCTACCAAACAGGGAAGTTACAGGAAATCCATACAATGTATTGTGTTGAAAATACCCATTTAATTAGCAATCAAACATGATATGAAAGGGATTTGTTCTCCTTACCCCTTTATTATAGTTAGGTCTTGCAGAACTTGTCCCTTTCCCAGAAAATGTGGCCAGGAAAAGAACACATACTAATTTCAAATGTAAAGAAGCTATTCCTTGTCAGAGGCTTTTTCCTTAGGAGTAAGATTATAATAGCTTCTCTTCAAATGGAAAAGAATCCTGGGTGTACAACATTTATCTGAGTTTGGTTTCCCTTGGAGAAAGGATATTGAAATCTTATGGCATTTTGTAATATTTGATTTTGTTTACAGTGTACAGTTGATGAACAACAGCTCCGGACAGTGCATAGATTACATGACTAAATCCTTATTGATGTACAATGCACCTGGACACTGAAAACTAGATTTCAAGGAGAAGGTTCTTTTTGGGATTCAGTTTTTCTGTGCATATCCTGTTATCTCATCCCCATGAGAAGTATTCAAGAATTCAGTCCTTCTCCCATAGCCTGATATGGCAGGGACTTACTACTCAAACTAACGATGCTTCCCAAGGGTAGGCTGGCTAGATGGGAGTTTACTGGTACATTTTTAGTGGTTTATAGTAGATTGGCCAGGGTTTCTGCTATTCTACAAAAGAAAAACCGGTATAGGTTTACTCCCCCCCAAGCCTAAATTAGGCTGCTAATATTAGCAAAACTCATTAACAAAACTGACAGACATGGGCTCATTCTGGGACTGAAAGCAAAGTGACATTCTGCTCTTTGGTCTGAATGTTTATCTCCCACCCACTCCCCCTTCCCTGCTTTTTTTACACCTGATTTCAGTTGATGGACTTTGAGATTCAAAAAAATCCCATCACTGCCCCAAAGTAGGTCACAAAGCTTCAAGTCTGTCCACCTCTGATGTCAACAGCTGTAAAAATGGTCTAAACAGATCTAAAAAGTTCCATTTGTGTTTCCACAAGGTATTTCTTACATTTCCGCGATGTTCCCCATATTTGTTAATCACTGCATTTCATGCCTCTTCCCTGTTCACATTTTACTGTCCCAATTTTAAATCCATAATTTCACTATTCTAGCTCAATCAAGTAGGAAATTGTAATTTTTGTTTACAAAAGCCAGCTCCCAGGTGGGTGAAGAAACAAAGCACAGGATGGGCTTGCATAAAGAAAGGTGAAGAAAACAGGGAGAGGGAATTGGTTGAACTTTTACTCCAGTGGTGTCCCCAAGTGCTCTTCTTTTTTTCTTCTTCCTATGGAAGTGAATGGTTGCCATCCATACCTAAAGGGGACTATAACAGCGGTGGGCACAGTGATCCAGGGCTTGGCATGCATAACAGGGCTGGTGGAAACAAGCTTCCCTGTGCCTTTCTCTCCAGCCCCCCCCCCCAAAAAAAAGCCACCCACAGAGTCAAGGATCCTTCTGTGCGGAGTGAGTGGGAGCGAGGGGATATTCTTGGAAATCATCCCACACACAGAACCCACTGATACAATTGATGCAAAACCTTCAGAACAGCTAGCTCAACCCATGCTAATAGGGATTATTCAGAGAAACAAAATATCTGTCCCTACACACCAGTGTACCATTATGGTGAGTGTGTGTGCATGTATATCCCTCCCCCCCCACCGCAACCTTCCTCTTTCTCTAGGAACCTCCTACGTTCTGTCTCCTTGATGCACTTTAGGGATGTTTTAAACTTTTCATTCATATCATTTCCCATTCATGTGAATCGCATGCGTTCATTTTCTGTTTGCCTGTGCAAGCTCACAGAGATGCCACATGTACCCAGGTTACAAGGTGACACGCTGCTTCCCATCAAGAATCTGGGCAACATATAGCCCTAGCGCAACTCACCCTGTCACAGAGACAGGTGATTCACTGGGGTACATGTAAGAGATAAGAGTAATTATAGAAATTATAAGGTACCAAATGTGATGCTTCTTTGCATCATGAATTAGATAGATTTTGGAAACAGTCAAAGATCAGCAAAGTCTGTTGAACTTGTATCTCATTGAAATCAAATGCAACATAAATTCAACCGGTTTTCTGAATGCACCCCGGTCTGATTTTGATTCATTCATAAGCCACAGAATTCTATATTTCAGAAAAAACAAAAACAGCAGTTATTTCATTTCATTAGTGCTTCACATGCGCTTTCTGCATGTGTATAATTCCAGTTAAATGCTCCTGCTTATCCAGATTTCAGTTCAACTTGATAGATTAGATTGATTGTACCAGAAGCCACTCTTATTTTCAGATTGCTAATGCTTTTAAATGTTTGCTTTTAGGCAGGTAGAGAATTGTCTATGGTCATAGAATTTTTATATTGCAATGCAAAATACCATGAAACCTACAATTTATAAACAATGAAGAAGTGTTAACAATGAAATATTAATATTTCTCTTCTGCAGTTCAGCCTGTGTGTGCAGAAACACTTTGCACTGAAGAAATAATTGCTTCTTTAATCAGAAAAAGATTTTATTCCCACCTGCTTCACCTTTTCCAATGCAGGCTTTATCATTTCAGCAAAGAACATCAATGCCATAAATGCTATAACAGTATTTTAAAGTGAAACAGAATGGATTCATTATGTTCTGCTATTTAAAGCAGCACTTAGAGCAACAAAGAGAACACTGGAAAGGGTGGCTAGGACTCAAGAGCTACTGCAGGGACCTCTTGGGGGCTTGGAGATGTTTACCAGGGGTTCGTCTTTCTTTCTTAAAAACATCTTTCTTGAAGTGCCAATCCAGTCCCTCATGCCACATGATCCAAATGACCTCTGAGAACTCTCTCCATTTCAACAGCATTTTCCTTTATGGCATGATTAGCTGCACTGGGCAATCTCAGATCTGTGTGAGCATGCAGAACTGAACGTATGATCCTTTGGGTTTTGGCCGAGAACAAACCACACCTAATACTGGGGAAATAGAGTGGGAACAAGCAATTCAACAGTGAAATGGTGAAACCACTGACATAAAGGAATGACACTGAACTCATCTTGGGATCACAGAAAAATTGGAAGGGAACTTGGAGAGGATTTATTCCACCCCCTTCCCCAGTCTGTGTAGGGCAGGAGGCAGCTCAGCATCCCTGGCAGCTGGTTGCCCGTGCAGCCTCTGCTCAAATACCTCCAGCAAAGGATGATTGTCCTTGCCCCACAAGGCAGCTCTTTCCACTGTCAAGCAGCCCTCACTGTTAGGAAGTTTATGATGTTTCACCTAACCATGGGCTTGTAGCCTATGATACAAATATTTCACATGCTCAAATAATGCATATCCCAAATCTGCATTGATCTGTCTAATAAACTTTAGGTGGGTTCCATTTTACAAGATTTGGAACAATCCAATGTATATGTACTCAAAAGCAAGTCCCATGATGGTCAGTGCCAAGGAAAGTACACATTGGCTTGCACGTGTGTGCGTGTGTGTGAGGATGAGTAGGTGCACATATGCATTTTTAATATCCTAGAATGAGTGTTGGTAGGATATGGGGTGCTGAGGCTGGAGTGGAGGAAGCCTTGAGATGTCTAGGGCTTCATGTCTGTGCACACCTGCTTGGCAGGAGGCCCCATTGAAAGATCTCTTTCTCAGAAAACTTGTGTTAACCACAGTAAAGGTGGGAAAAAAGCATTCTAAATGGCAGGGAAAATCAACCCATTTTAAAGGGCAGTGTTTGTCAGACCCCCCTAGAAAAGATACAGCTGCTTCCTTGCTTCTACACTGCCCATCGTCCTGACCCACGAGGCACACTGTCTCCTCTACCAGCCTCCATACCCAGAAGTAGCAATGCATCAGGACAGGAGAGCATGAGCCATGCTGGATCATGGCTGTGAAACCATGTGTACAAAGAAGGATCTCTACTGCTCTTCTCTGTCCATGTAACTGAAATAGCCTCCAGTGCTAATCATGCTTTGGCTTCTTGGAAGGATGGCAGGAACTGGAAGCAAGGGAGAACAACCCTCCCTGGTCATCCTGACAGGTGCTGGCTGCAGTGAGCACCACACAAAGAGACTTCCATTGATCCAGAGCCTAGCACCACTTCCATGGTATGATTCGAAGTTGCATTAATTCTGGAGGCAAAAGAGTACTCCTCTTTCGTTCCTTCCCTGGGATGGAGCGAAAGAGAGAGGATCAAAGTTTATATAACCAGGAACAGTGCAGAGGGAGTGAAGAAAGAACTACCTTCTTTTTCCTAAACTGAAAAGGTCAACTGCTTTAGCTCTTCTTTGTAAGGGGAATAATTCTGTGATCAGTTTAGTCACTTCTTTCCCCACCTTTCATGCTCCATGATAGCCTTTTTGGGATAGGGTTACCTTGACTGCACACAGCATTCTCAGTGTAGCACAACATCATGCTCCACAATCATACTTTGATGCATCCTTGGTGCCATGTTATTTTAGTTATCACACTAACAAATTTGTGTACCACTTTATGAAAAACATACCAAGGACAGTGCTCACTTGGCCCTGAAGCTTACTGGGTAACTTTGGGCCAGTCACTGACTGGGTTATCCCAACATGTTAAGACACCATGGCTTTGAAGTCATGTTATCTGAACTCATGGCCACCACTGCTACCCATGGACTGGCTTCTTCGTCCTACAAAGCTGGTTCAACAAGCCATTCCATAGCCATCCCTGGACTAGCCATGTCATCTAAAACTGGATGGTACAAGCAGTTCAGGTGAATCCTCAAAGCTTACAGAGCTCCTCAAAGCTTACAGAGCTAGAGTGGCAGGAAGCCTTCCCGCTCTGGCCACGCAGCTCAGACGACAGTGGCCCAACTGCCCAGGTAGTACTTGGTCGGCTGTCACTGCCATATTTGCTGCTGCATACTGCTTCCCCACTCAGGTTTTGAGCTGCAGGCACATGGTGGCAGCATGTTCTGCTGGGTCTCCCCCAGAGCAGGTCCAAAAGAACCACCCTCCCCACTTTCCACCGCAATTGCCCTGTGATTGTGGCTCTCCTCTTCTGCACACCAACATAATCAGCTGCGTTTCCCCCGGAGGAGGCCCAGCAAAATGCACCCCTGTCACTCACTGCAATAAGCGGCTACTGCAAGGAACAACCAGGAAGGACAAGCCATGTCTCTTGGGTCTCCTCAAGAGAAGGCCTGGAGTGCACTAAAGTGGGGCAACGAGCTGCAGGACAAGCCTCCTGAGCTATCTGAGTCATTCCTTCGAACTGGGCGTGGCAGCAGGTGGCACCCATTACTTTAAGTTGCTCATGGTAGGACCGAAGTGATGGGTGCCCCCCATTCCCCTCTCCCTGCTGCCACTGTCAAGTGGTGAAGGCAGGTGGACCTCCGTGCTCCCACAGGGTCTCCTGGCATAACTGCAAGAGGACTGAGGGGCAAGAGGCCTCAGGGCCTTGGTGTGCCTGATCGCCTGTGGACCACATCACAGGCTCTGCACCACTTTCTTTGCAGTGTGGCTTGTTGAGTCACACCCATCTCTCCGCCTAACCTACCTCAGAGGGTTGCTGTGAGGTTTAAATGGAGAGAAAGATCGTGTACATTGCCTTGGGCTTCTTGGAGGAAAAGGTGGGGTATAAATAACCCCAAATTAACAAGCAGCATGGAAGGCCCAATATAAAATGCAAATAAATCTCCATGTGATCAGCAGCAAAATTACTTAGGTTACCTCTCGGGGAAAGCCTGAGTAAAAATGGTATGTTTTAAATAATCACCAGAAGCTCAAACCTATAGGCACTTGTGTAATAGCTACAGCAAGTGAAATTCCCTAGGGCAGGTGCTGAAAAACAAAAAGCAAGCAAAATGATGGCAAGCCTTGAGGTATTGAGGGTGACACCTCTCCCTAAGGATCCAAATGTCTGGGCAGAGTCGTATGGGGTAAGGTAACCTGGTTCCAAGTTCTTTAGGGCTTGGCATGACTTTAAACCTGACCTAGTACACATATTGGAAGCAACTGCAGTCGTCTCAGCAAAGGCGCTACGTACTGCTAAGAGGCTGTCCTGCGCAACAGCCTCCCTTCAGCATGTGCCACCAGATTCAGCTTCCAGACCAACCCCAAAGGAAGCTCCACACAGAGCACATAATCCAGTCTTGGTGTACCAGTGGCTGGATCCTTTTAGCCAAGCTATCCTGCTCCAGGAAGGGCTGCAGCTTTCCTGCTGCTACACAACTCCCAGTACAAGGTATTATCCTGGCCCATAAGCCAGAGATGTTTATATTGTTCCAAGGACTGACCACAGTGCATAAGGCTTTTAGCTTTCTTGGAAAGAACAACGTAGTGACCAACATTATATATATATATATATATATATATAGCCACCCTTTCTGTTCTACATTCAGAAATCATATAGAACTAAATGGGATTTCCAGACTAGTTAGGAATGGGCTGTTATTTGGAAGTTCCACTGAAAGCAGTGGGATCCATGTCCAAACAGGTGTGTTTGGCAAAGAACGCAAAGCTGCCTTCTACCAAGTCTGATTGTCTTCTCCTCTAACTGACCAGGGCCCAGAGGCAGGGGCTACTACCAACTGCTCTCTGACTCTTTTCAATAGAAATGCCAGCATTAGTTAGCATCTCCCAACAGTTTCCCCAGGTATGCTGATCTACAGCTCCCATCATCTCCATGGGATTGGCCACAGAGGTCTGGGGACAGCTGGAGTAGGCAATTCTGAGTTAGATGGACAAACTGTCTGTCCTAGTCTAAGGCAGCTTTCTAAATTTTTATGGATCTGCAATGGTATCTTGTGGTTGGATAGAGCAGGGCTGGATGCTGAAAGGGGAAAAGGAAGGTAGAATTTTGCTCAATGTGTATGCATGCTGTTAATTTCAGGATAAACATCTGCCAGTCTCCTCCACAGTTCAAACACTATTTAAATAAACAGAGACTTCCCAAGTTGTTTAAACATTTATGGTGGGTAGGTCCTGTTTCTTCCATTCCAACTCTTCATTCTCCTGTGTGTGCTCCAAACTTCCAGAATCCCAATTTAACTATAGAATTTCTAAAACTAGTTTTGGAATTGGAGCAACATAATTTTACACCTGCACACAGTTCCTTCAGCTCATTTGCTTGACTTTTCCTCTGCTGTTTTCCAGGATGGAAAAAGATAAGATACTGCAAAGAATGATCTTGCTATGATTGTTCTATGACTTCACGGAGATTATTTTTGTGCAATGCTTCACTGGTGCATGCACACACACACACACACATATACACAAAGTTCCTTATGTGCATGAATGGTAATTAAAAAAAGAATCCTGATACAATATAACCCCATCAAGTTTATCTTTCACTGTATTTTAACAACACACATTTGCACTGGTGAGAGAGAGCAAGCAAAAACATGAAGGAATGGAAAGCTGATGCAAGGTGTAAGTGCATGGTACCCTACAAATTGAAGATTGGAAGATTCAATCGAATCTTCAATTGTACCCTACAAATTGAAGATTGGTAACCATGGAAGATTCCTAAGGCCTCTGTTTCACCATGGATTTAAGGCTGAAAGTTTGGACATCTAGATCTTGGAGGAAATTTGGAGAATTTTGGAATTTATTTATTTATTACCAAATGAAAGACTGTCCACATCTCCTCACCATGAGCCCACTTTCCAAAGCACACTTTCCTGCAGTGTAACATGAATAAAGCAGTTTGTCTGAAGCATCTCCATACATTCCACTCCACCATGCTTTGGGTCAGAGTATCAGTGCAGAAATCCCTTCCTTCAAGTTTCACTATGCATCAACATGGAAGTAAATCTTGCTTGTTTCAACGGGACCAACATGGTTTTCTATCAGTTTTAAAATTTACTGTCTCAGCTCCTGATGGAAATAATCTCAATTGCATTGTTTCTTGGTACTGCCCAACTTCTCTGTCTTAAACCCATGAAATCCAATTCATTTCCAAGGCCCTTAATTCTACATAAGGGACATAGTCTAGGGCAAGGTAGCTGCTCTTTAAGCCTTATGCGGGTCAAGGGGGTTGGAAAACATATCCATATTTAGGGGCAGGGAACAGTCTTACTGACCTAACCAGGATTTATTTAGGAGAAAACATGGGTGGGATTGTGCTGCAGAATTTGTTTTTCTTTGTACTTCAGTTCCATCGATTTCAGCAGGCTTTAGCAAGGGCAGCTTTCTCTAGGTACTCCCCATGTGAGCGTGTGTAGTGTAACTGACTTGTAGTCATTCTGTTTGGGACTGCAGCCCGAACCCTTTCGCTTCACTTTCTTATCCGGCCAGATGAACAGAACAATCCACCCAGCCACCTTATTATGCTCAAATAGTGGGACGAGACTGATTTACACCCCCGCTGGGAGACATGTTGGTGGAAGACACTTGGAGAGTTCGGGTTCATAAGAAAGTTCGGTCAAGCATGCTGCACTGACTTGGGGTACACACCCCTCAACACGGAGGAACTTACTTCTGTCTGCGTAAATAACAATAGCATCGAAATCAGTGGAATAGGACGGCTCCGAGTCCTTTCGCCCTGTTGGGCCAGCAGGTAGCAGTCGAATTTACTGCCTCACAAAGACCGCGCTCAGCAACGCCAGCTCGGAAGGGCGGGGGGCGGGGCTGAATCGCTCCCTCTGGGTCGCCAGGGCCTGGCCTTGCAAGCCTCGCGTACCAACGTGCCGAAGCACAGACAACTGTTGAGACACGACTCGACTCCCACTAATCTTTCCGCCAAGCCAAGCCAAGCCAAACTAGGCCAAGCCAAGCCAAGCCAGCGCAAGCGCCCCTTCTCCTCCTCTTCCGCCGCCGCCGCCGCGGTAGCCCTGCAGCAGCGCCTAGCGCGGGATGCAGCCGCTCCCCTTGTGGACACGCGTCTTGCAGCGTCCTGCGCGCGCGTTCCCGGGCAGCTTCCCGCCCCAGCCTTGCCCCGCCGCGCCCTCGCTCTTGTGGCTCCACTCTGAATCAGCTCGGCGGGAGCTATTAATTAAATAAGCGCATTAGGGCTGTTTAATGGGACTCAAATTGCTTCCTGGAAAAAGAGAGCGAGAGAGACAGCAGCGTTAATGACAATACATTAAGGACAAATTATGCGTATTATAGGATTATCAAGATTTGAGCAGATAAGAGCGGAAGAGCGGGGAGGCGAATGGAAGAAAAGGGCTGGCAGAGACAGTCTGCGCGGGGAGAGGGCCCGACAAGGGCTGCCGCAAGGGCCAGAGGACGAGGCGCCGGCCCAGTCGGTGGTTATGCGCGCCTCCTCCCGCCTGGATTTTCCGTGCCATTCGCACGTTCGTAATTGCGCTCTTTGGATGCCGGAGACGCGCGTTATGACTGACTCAGGAAGAAGTCCCGCCGGGCACTGGGGGCTTCATTTCGGAGGGCTTTAAAGGGAGGAGGCAGAACCGTATGGATCGATTTCTTGCGTGGATTTGGAGATGGAGAGAGAAGCGAGACCCCTGGAGAGGGGGAGGCCTAACTGGAGCTGGCGGGAGGAAAGGCAGAGAGGAGACTGGGAGGCTGAAGCGAATCTCCTCTGACCGTACAGCGCGCTTCTACTTCGCCTCCTAGACATGCATTCAGTAGAGAGACCTGAATAGGGAATAACATAATCGGACCAGTTGGCACAGGCAGCGCTGGAAACAGAGAAGATCGTTCGTTTCGATCTATTCACATCACGAAATTACTGGGCTGCGTCTCTGATGTGCTGCAGCCCACTTCTGGTCTAATATGGGTACGAAAAGGGCGGCCGCTTTGGAGAAGTACCAACCGCGAGAGAAGCAACGCTCGGTTTAATCGAAATAACGGAACAAAGGCAATGGCGCAGAAGCCGAGCAGGGCGCCGAGGTGGTGCCGAGGTCCACGCTGGACGCCTGGCTCGCGAGGAGGTGGGCCGGCTTGGCCCCGAGGGGGTGGGCGGGCACACGCGTGTCCCAGCCGGGGCTCAGACGTGCGCCAAGGGCTCGAGCGCGCGGTCTGGAAGCTCAAGCCCGCTGCCCCGCTTGCGGACGGGACGGGTTAACAGTGGCCTACCTTGTAGGTTCGTTGTCAACGTTGCTGGATTAAACTAGGCGATGTGTTATGAGTGCTTCCGAAAAATGCCAAGATCCAGCCAAGGTTAAGCATTTTAAAGTCACCGATCACAGCTGGAGAATTAGGCGCGTTATTCTGCAGCTGAAGCTAGTTAGACTCGAAATCTGACCAGCGCCTTATTTCCTTGGGACTGAAGCCAGCTCCACTGAGCTCGGTGGGCCAAACTCCCACCAGCCAGTCAAAGACTATTCATTTTAGCAGGGATTGTGTTCTATTCTACACACACTTATTTAAATGATTAAACTTAGTTTATCCCAGCCTTCCTCAACTTGGTGCTTTTCAGATATTTGGGCTTTCTGCTCCCATCTGCCCCAGCCATCATGGTCAATGGTCAGGAATGCTGGAGTTATGGGTCAAAACATCTGGAGGGCACCGAGTTGGGGAAGATGGTCTTATGCCATCCGTCCCATCTTATCCTGTCCCATCCAAATTTTGCTCTCTCTCGTTTTTCCATACTCTCATACTGAGAATATTCTGCCAAAATTCTAACAAAATCCCTTTAGATTTTAACCTTCTGTTTAGACGTTTACAGTTAAAACAAACGGGACCAAGTTCATTCCTGCCCCATCTGGTCCCTTTTCCTAATTCCCCGTTCAATACATCCAGTATTAACAGAGTATTTTCTAACACGACATGTGTGTTGCAGTATATTTTGTCAGAGTGTGCCATATATGCAAAACAGATCTTATTTTTTCCTTTCAAAAAATAAAAATTAAAATGTTTGGTCTTGGCTATCCCTCGTCCCGGAAGCCTCAACTCAACCCGTCCTTAAAAACTCTCTTTCCTCTCACGCCCACCGTTCACCACATGCATGAATCATTAGGCTGCAGTTTCATCATTAAGTGCCGCAAATTAAAATTGCAGATCAAAGACCCCCGATCAAACCCTGGATCGCAAGTGATAGGCAGCGCCTAAAGTAAACACATAAAAGGCACAAGGCAGAAAAGGGGGGCGTCTATCGCCACACTTTATTGGATAAGCTGGTTTTTGGTGACTGATGCTCAGGCTTTTAAAAGCCTCTTTTTATTTTTATTTTTTAATTTTTTTTAATCAAATAAGATCTGACAATGTTCCTAGCTCGGCATTAATGCCTCAGCCTTCTCATGTCAGTCACCTCTAAGCGATTTGACAAACTCAAGATCTCTTAAAACGGGAAGAGTTCAGATCATATTAATTCCCCAAAAATGTTTTGATTCAAAGTAGTTTGTATTTTACGTTGCCAAGGGCAATCGAGAAAGAGAGATTGCCGATAGCCCGGGCCCCCTTTTTCTCTTCATGGCCCAGAGGCGATAGCAGTATTTAAGCTTCTGAAATTAGCCTGGGGCAGAGAAAGATGGATGATCACAAAGCGAAACAAGACTGGGCTCCCCCCCCCCTTCCCTTCCCCTCTTTTGCTCTTTTTTGGTGGAGTTTTCCATTTCGTAAAACGACACAGGAGGGCCAAGTGTCATTGTATCCTTCCTTCCTTCCGACTCCAAAAATATTTCGTAGGAATGCTGTCAGTCTAGCCCCGTTGATGGCCCATTCCAAGGCAGGGTCATACATAAGAAGCCAATAAAACAGGCACGTAATCAAGTAGGTTACCGATTGATCATGAGAGAGGAATTGCTAAAATGGGAAACCAGTTAGTGCCGGAAGAGGAAGAGGACGGTGGTCATGTTGGATGGGAAAACTGAGGAAGGGGCCTTGAGAGTCAGAGAGCAGTCGCCTCTTTGGCTTCTCCACCCCCATGGTTAAACATCGCAGGCGCCTCCTGTAAATAGAAAATTCGTATCTTCCCGGTGATTTCTTTTGAAACGGCCCATCTGAATATTCAGCTTGTAAGGTAAAGCTGCATTAGTCTGCATGTACAACATTAATATGATCTCTGCAGAATTTGGGTCCTCCGAAAGATTACCATATCAAAGCAGGCGCCTGCGGCCAGAGAAGCTATCGATACGCTCGCAGTAGGTAAAGTAAAGATTATTGGTTGTGATGGTGCGAGGAGCGGAGCTCCGGGCGAAATCCTGCACACCATTAACTGGAAGTGATAGCGCTGGGAGCGCGGCCACCGAACCAGGGGCAAATATTGGAGCTGGCTGGTAATTAGCTCGCCCTCGCCGAGGTCCTGCCGTCCCGCCCGCCCAGCGCACACAAAGAAGGGGCCATCCATGCCCGGGACTCATTAAGAAGCAAGCTGCGCGCGCGAGTCGGGGGATCGGGCGCCGGGCGGCTTCTCTGCTGGGACGGGCGCGGCGGCGGCGGCGGCGGCGGCGGCCCAGAGGCGGCCTCCTGGGGAGAGGAGGCCTTCGCCCGCCCTGGGAGAAGCAGCGCTGCTGGTCTGTCTTCCGAGAACAATGGCGCGATCCGGTTCGCACGAGCCGAGGGACTGGACGGCCCCTTGGACGCAGCGGAGTTTCCCCGCCTGTGTTCCACTTCCTTCCCGACTGCCAGATCCCTGTTCAGTTTACACACACAGGTTTGTTTTTCGCTCTCGCCAGTTTCTGGATCTCCTCTCTTCTGATTTGTCTCTGGAGCGAAATTCCCTTCCCCCCCTTCCTTCTTTCCTCGTTCCCTCCGTCTTCACTGCTCAGCGCTGGAGTTGAAGTCTGGTGTGTCTTCGTGGAGTTCTATTTTTCTCCATCTTCCCTTCTCTCTCCGCACCAATCAAAATCCCTTCCACTTCTCTCTCTTGCATGCGCCCCTGGAAGCGAATTTCTTCCCCTCCTTCCGTCCTTCCTCGACCAAGCAGCCCCCTTGCCCTCAATTAATGGCAGGAGATATTCAAAATGTTAGAGAAACCCAGCTTAATACATTTACACTGATGCACTGTTAGTAACAAAGGGGGTAAGCCCTGGCTGGTTTATGGGGAAGTTTCCATAGTGCTTGTGGTGTTCTGAAGACTCCTCTTTTAAAAAGTCAGACAAAATATTTATTATGTATTTTGAGTATACCTTTGAGACATATGGGGTTGTCTTTGATGAGCCCCCTCATTCAGCAAGAGACGAATGGCTCAGGGTGCCAGAGCCATTCAGCTCTTAAGATTAGTTGAGAAACAACCTCCCGTTTTCATGCTGGATTTCTTTTACTATCAATCTTTAAATCCTTGAATAACTCGATCACCTTTTGAAAAACGGAGAGGGAGGGGCGGGCGGCGGGCGGCGGGCGGCAGGGAGGGGGGAGCCGTCTTCCTGAACTACAATCAGTCGCTCAGGTAATTGGAAGCTCCTTACCAAGAAAGCGTCTGCAGAAGATGCATCAACTCGATAAGAAGGGCTCGATAAGAAAATCTCCTTCAGATGGGAGATTAGAGTCCAGTCAAGCAGTGCAGACACGGCACCCCAATTGATGGGAATTCAGTCCTTCCCTTTCTCTTCTGTAATGATCCAGCCCAAAGACGAAAGCACCCGCTTATCATTAATATCAACCAAATTCCGAGGAACCGAACGCAGAATCCCTCCCCGTGGTTGTGAGGAACAGGGAGTTGCTTGAACCAGAAGGCACGCGATTTTGTTGGCATATTCCATGTGGCTTATTCCAAAGGAAGGCCCTCCTTCCTTTTCCAGCCTGCCTTCAGCAGCTCCGGACCCAATTTCCTCAGTTTTTCACTTCCCCCTCCCCTTACATGCAGTGCATGCTTACCTTACTGCAGCGTTTAAGCACACAAAAATACCACACATGAAAGGCAATACACAAATGATAGGGCCGTGTATAAATGGGAAGGAGGAATCCAGCGAAGTGGAGAATTTTGAATTTGTAATTGAGGTAACAGTAGACAGTTCCACTGGCCCGCGTCTGGTCGCGGAGGCAAAAGACAATCCGTTTCTTTACAGAAGTAAGCCCCATAGCTTCCCGTGATCCCGACTTCCAAGAAGGATTGCTCTCTAAGGCTATGAAAGCCTCAGCTTATACTTCCCTAGGCTGACAACTGGGTAAGTAAAGCTACCCCGAGCACTCAGTGGAGAGCTTTCTTGCTGCCCGAGAAAACTTGTCCGCGAGGAGCTGTCCGTTCAGCACCAGAGCAAATACTCTGACTTGCGAAGGACCTTTAGTCTCTTGTGATCGGTTTCAGTTTATAATATAAATTATTTGTCATGTATCGATTATTTCTGTAATATACAGAAATACAGAGGCTAAAATAAATGTTCCTCTTATAATGTTGCATGAAATGTAACCAATCTAAATGAATGCAGTTAAACCGGCAGAAAAAATGAAGAGTAAATTATACTCAAGTTTGAAGTATACACATGGGCCAAATGGGCTAGGAAGATCTCTGAGGCTAAGCACATGTTTACTTCCAGCTACTTCAAATTAAATCCTCTTTACTTTACTTTACTCAGCTGGAGACAGCCCCATTAGCTTCAACTGAATTTAGTCCGAAGTGGTATTGGATGGTTTGGTTTGGTTTTGTTTTTAATAGCATCTAGTTATGAGACTACTGGGCAACCTGCTGAGTGAAAAATAACAATTTAATGCTATTAAAGGCATTATTAAAAACAAACAAATAGAAAGGTGCATCCACATCCCTTACTACTGAACCTTAATTTGCACTAAGTATAAACCATGTTGTAAGCCGCCCCGAGGCTATTGCAAGGGGCGGCATATAAATTTTTAAATAAATAAATAAATAAATAAATAAACCAAGCAGAAATTCTAGCTCACAGTCCACCAAATTTATAAAAGACTGTCTGATACCAGTGATAGTGGCAGTGGTATATAGGGTAAAGCTACATTTGTTCTCAGTTCTGAGAATGAAATATGTCTTCCACCCCTATAAAGCTCAACACTAGATGTAAACTCTGAATAAAGTTCTGTTCTCTGACATTTTACACTCCTGCATTATGGCCTGGCTGGCAAACCAACAGCCAGGGACTAACCTCAGACCTGGCATGTCACTCTAAAGAGTTCTGATTCACATAATTAAATAAACTGGCCCTTCCCTATGATTTCCTTATAATGCATTTAATATTGGAAATGAGGATTATAGATGGATGAAAAGTGAGGTCAAAGAGGAGCTTTCAGACTTTATTTTTAATGTTACAATTCTGTTTCAAAACTCTCAGATATTGTCACTGAAACCCTTTACCTTTTCTCTATAAATAGTTGCAGCTGTAAATGTAGTTGAGTAGTTTACAAAACACTTAAAATGAATTTAGTACCACATGATCATCACAAGTAGTAAAAAGGGATTTTCTTTGTTTTCTAAGCATTCCACTAAACACAGTTATTTCTCACTTAATAAAACCCACCTTTAGACCCTTCAGAAAGCATTTAAAACACTTCTCTTTCCCCGTAGATTTCTGAGATCCCTCACCATATTCCAGCGGGGAAGGGGGAATTGCAGTAATCCCAAAGATAGCAAGAACTCTTATTATATGAATTTGAGACCTACTTGTTACCCCACAATAAAACGCATAGGACTGGTGGGTGAGACACTTATCTAGTGTTAGAATAAGAGGAAACACGCACACACACGCTCACACACAGCTTTTACAGCTTTCTTACCTCTCCTTATCACTCCACCTTGGCCATTCAATACTAGCCCACACTGGGCCTCCACTGATCCCTTGAATAAAGAGAATAAAATTAAATCAGAGGTAAAGAGCCATACAGGGATAAAATACATGTGTGATGAATCTGATGGTATATGTTTTGCCCAAGGACTACACAGAGATTTCCACTCAAAGAATACCTTTCCAACAAAATTGCTAACATGTGTGTGACTTGTGTATTTTCAGAAGCTTAGCCCTGAACCGCAGCTCCATCCCAAAACGAGCACTCCTTTGCCGTTCTCAGATATTACGATCTTTTGTCTGAATGACTGATTGGAAGGCAGACAAAGAGGAAGAGGAGTTAGCATGGGCAGACAAAAGTTTCTGAACAAGGGAAATTTCAGTGGTGATGAAGGACTGATAATCTGAGATGCGAATGATAACATTTCTGTGGAGTATCCCATGCAGCACTATTTCTAGCAAGTTCAGTCTATGCAGGGCCCATGTGCCACAGTATTATGACCAGTTTGTAGCTGAAGAAAGAAAAGCAGAATGGCAGCTTGGTAGGCAGACCTAGAGACTGAGGTTGGTCTCCCGGTTTTGGAAAGCGTGCCTAAGGGGGACACAGCCAAGGGTGTCTGCCCAGGGGATAGTTCTGGCCTTATCTGCCCAGAGAACCATGACAGTGACTGAAATGTCACTCTTCCCTTGACTGGGATGCTCAGCACAGCAGCTACATGCAATGAGCCCTCCGCGTCCTCTTATCCACGGGGCCTTGACCATCTTCAGGAGGGAAGCACTGTCTCATCTCCTTGCTTTAGGTATACACCAGGCAAGAAGAACTTTCTTTTCAAAGTGATTTTTTTTTCATTCTTTCTGCATAGATGTGTGTGTGTATTCCTTCCAAGGCGAGTTCTAACTCCTTTTGTCCAGTGGAAATGCGTTAAAGGATGCATTTTCCTTTACAAACAAATGACATGAAAGAGGCCTTTAAGGGTGTTAACCTACTCAACAGCCCGTGAAGAGTTAAGTACATGCGGAGAAAGAGTCGGTGAATAACAGGCTGGAGGGGGGAGCCCACTTTACAAAAAACAATCTTTACAGTCCTCCTCTGCTTTTGCCATATTGACGCTGGCCTGGAAATCCACCCCCCCACCCTTTCAAGGCCTCTTTTGAGTTTAAGTGTTCTGCCTTAAAGTGATTATGAAATCAATATGGACAAAAACTGGGCGACTGAGCATAAATTAAAGCAGTGATGGGAAAAGGTGTGACAGTTTCCTTTGTTGTCCATGGAAAATCTTTTTAGGAGTCTCAAAGATGCCCACTCCGGCTCCAAGACTCCTTGCATCTGTTCGGCTGACTTAAACAGCCTTCCAACTATTGGACTTTCACTTAACATTCTGAGCAGGGGAAAGTATATTTACATTTGTTGCATTAGAAATGAGGCATATGTTGATGCAGAAAGTGGGGGGTGGGGGAGAGATGAAAAGGGAAAGGCAAAAGGCTGAAAGACCAGCTAGGAGTCCCTCTGTTGGACCTGCATGGCCACCCTCTCTGATCAACCATCTATCTTGACACTAGCTCAAAAACCAGCCAACCTGTATGAAACCTAGAAGCAAAATTTGCAACCTTTCAAGGTAGAGCCACACAAATCCACACAGATTCACTGAGAAGGGTTCTCCCAACTGCCTCTCACTTTCGAAACCTCCCCATTTGTAGTTGAAAGACAATGATGACATGCAATCAAAAGAGAACAGTGTGTGTGTGTGTGTGTGTGTGTCTAGTAATTGTAATGAGCATTATGCATCATGAACAACTGAAAAAGCATAGAAGACTGGGGTCTGGGTGGCTTTCTTGGTATTTTTAGACATTCCCTTCAAAGCATAAAACTATAAGACAAGGAGAGTGATCGTTATATTCTTGCCTCTCTTTAAACTGAAGGCAGAATGGACTGTGTTTTCTTTGAATGACTCCCAAAGAAGACCCTTCCATGCAGCGCTTGGTGGGGAAAAGGCAAAAGGAACGTTGGAAGGGGAAACACACTGCTTGGTCGGATGACATTGCACAAGTGACCAGTTGAATGGCACTAAGTCGAAAATTGGATAAACTATGGTGCTTTTTTGCACAGGATTTAGGCATTGTGTGGTGCCTTGCAAACGTCTCTAATCCCTCCTTTTGAAAAAAAAATACAAGGCTTTGTGTTAGGCATAGAAAAAAATTGTACAGCTAAAAAAAATCAGCAGCAGACGTGGTTATAAAAAGGGGGAGTAAATAGGTCTTAGTGAAGCTAAATAATGAATGGCAGATTTGGGAGAAGGAGCGGTGGGGAGGAACATAAGGGGAGCCCTTGTTGAAAGTGGAAGAGTGGGGGAACAGAAGCGTAGAAAATTATGGAGTGAATTTCAATGCGGAAAGTCAGGTTTTAGGGAGCTGTTCTTTGCTGGGCCAAAATTACCTTATTCTTGTGTAGATGCCATAATGTTTGTGTGAGAGAGGCCTTCCCTTTAGTGAGCACACGCACACAGCCTGTGGTCTAAGACAAGGGAAAGATACTCCCCCGTGAAAAGAAGGCTCACAATTTCAAATAATGATAAAAAACTGAACACACCATTTTGTGGCAAGGAAAGCAAAACAAGAAAACTAACGAAGATTCCCCATACACTTCCTCAGATGAACCAGGATAAATTACACCCTTCCAAATCTGCTTGGCAGCATTTCGTGTTACCTAGTCAAGTGCGAAACTAATAAAGCTCCGTGGAAAGGCACCTTCCCTTGATGTCGACGGCTTGGTAGCGAACTAGTACGCGACTTTTACAGAACGGGGAGAGCTTCTGTGTTTGTGACGACAGGAACGGAGCCGTGTGCGCCTTGGAGGGAGCGAGGGTGAGAGTAGAAGTGTAAGACACACACCATATGACTACCCAGAGAGTAAGTGGGCAATTGGCTGAATACGTGGATGGAGTCTCTCTCTCTCTCTCTCTCACACACACACACACACACATGCACACGGGCGCGCGCGCACGCACACGCACACGAGCTTCGCGGCTCCTTTATTGTTACTCCTCGCCATCTCACCAGGGTCGCACCCGCGGCACCCTCTCTCTCCCCGCCGCGTCCTCCGCAGCCCTCGAGCAGCTCTCGCGGGCGCTCCGGCTCCGGCTTCCCCGTCGCGGGGCGAGCGGGCGGCCTCGGGCAGCGCCGTCGCGGGGCAGGGGCCCTTCTGCCCGGCGTGCGCCCCCCGCGCGGGCCCCGGGGCGCCCGTCCGCTCTGGCGGGCAGCCGGGGGCCCAGGTGAGCGGCGGCGGCGGGCAGGCGGGAGCCCCGCCGCGGGCCAGGCAGGCGGGCTGGGCGCGGGGCCCGGCGGGCGGAGGGGCCGTGGGGCGAGCCCGCTGCCCCCGGGAAGCGCGCGCGGTTTACCTGCAGCTCGTCGGCTCCCGAGGCGGCCAGCCCAAGGCTCGGTCCGGGCAGGAGTCTCTGATCCGGGTGCATCCCATACTGGGAGCCATGGCTCATAAGAGACAGGTCGTGGCGCCGGTAAGCGTCCAGGCAGCCCAGCTCCCTCCTCTGCTCGTCCAGGCAGGACGACTTGAGCGCCCGGGCGTTGTGCAGGTTGATGAAGTCGGTGGGCTCGCCATGGTGGATCTGCTGGTAGTACTGCTGCGAGTGGTGGAGCGAGTTCAAGGAGTAGGCGTCGGGGGTGACCGCCGGGTGGCTGTGCTGGAACTCGTAGTGGAAGGACTGGTGGTGCAGGGGGGTGTACTGGTGGTTGGTGGAGAAATAGGGGGACGCGAACTCAGTGCCGGTGGTGGAGTACGTGAGTGGCGACGAGGAGGAGTAGGCGACGGTGGAGTTGGCCACAGACTCCAGGCATCCCAGCTGCATCAAGCGGTAACTGTTTGATCCATCATGACGTATCTGAAAGGAAGGAGAAGGGAAAAGGTAACCCAAGTACGGCAGGTCTGTCATGGAAAACGAGCTGGGCTCCGCGGCACCCTGTCCCACCTAGCTCTCCCCCCCAGCCAAAGTTTCCTTTAGTCTGAACACTCTCCAGAAAATCTTCACCATACACCTTGGGCTCGTGGTGCCAGGCAGGTCTGGGCTAGGGTGGGTTTGTTTTTTTTTTTTTTGGTTTGGTTTTTTTTTAAAGGAGACACACGCGCACACGCACGGAAAGAGGCACACCGAGGGACCCTGCACAGGAAGGCGAGGAGTCCGCCCCGTCTCGAAATGCCGCCGCTGCTCGAGCGCGATCGCAGGGGGCGGCTTGCCGGCGCGGCGCGGCGCGGCGCGAGAGCTGCCCAGCTCCGCGCGGGTACCGAGCGCAGAGGGTCCTCCCCGATCCTAACGCCCGGGCGCCCGCAGCAGCAGAGCGCCTCCGAGAGCAGGCTCCGCGCCCCTCGAGGTGCCCGGCTGCCTGCCTCCTTCAGCCCTCCTCGGCCAAAGATCTCGATCCAAAAATATCCCCTTCTGGCCACCTGAGTGGGAGTCGATCGCTCGGCGGCCCCCGGCTTTCCATCCCGCTCTCTGGCTATCCTTGAGACTATTTGCCATCTTCCATTTCATGCTATTCTTGGGGCTCGTAGCCTGTTTTCCTTCCGGCAAGCGTCTGAATGCAGCAGTGCGTTTGCCCCTTTCCTGGCGACAGATGTCATAACGAATTTTCGCCCTTTACTTCTCGAAGTTCTCTCTGAAGCCGGATTATAATTAAATGTAACGGTCCAATGTGGATTAACAAAAAAATGAAAACACCACACACAGGCACACTCGACCCTACACACGCGCGCGCACACACACACATACACACACAAGCACACGCACGCACATACACACAGACACGCACACACTCACAAAATACCTCTGCATCGTGGACGAGTCCTGGAAAGGTAGCTGACATTTTGGGTTCTCCGAAAGAGGCTCAGGATTAAATCCCTTCTCCAAATTTAAAAGGAAAGAAAAGAACCAAACCAACCATCAAACCAACAATAATTTTAAAAAATCAAAAAAATCAAAAAAATGCAGCCATCTCCTGTTTTGCCCAGATGTGAAAAATATATATACGCATACAGAATATTTTTATCTAAAGACAAAGAGGCTTTGCAATGTGTCTGCATAGGTCTCCAGCTTTTTTCCACCATACACCCTTTTAAAAACCTGTAGGAACAATTTTTCCCTCTGCACAAAAGCAGCTCCCCGGATCAGATTTTGTACTTGCTGGGTATTTCTTTGGCTGATGTCGTAGGTCCCTTGGTAATATAGAAGTTTTGAAAATTAAGCATCAGCACTGAGAACTGGGAGGACAATAGATAGAGCAGCTTCATCCCAGGAGACAAGGAATAAATATTGTATCTTCGCCTAATAAGGAACTGGAGGTTCTTTCAACGTTTTTATACATTTTTCCTTCACTCTTTTAGAATGTGATTTTTCCCCATACCCAGGCTAATGTGGGACTTAATCTCTTCAAAAAGGGCCCTTTTAGCCACAGATTATTGAGACGAATTAGATCCATTATATAAACCAATCTAGAGTCATTTAAAGCATACTTTTCAATAGGTGAGCGCTTCTTTTTGCTGACTGTACGCTTGCTTTCCCAGTCCTCAATATTGACCAAGAACAAAGGACTGGGGTGCATGAAACTGGATCTCTCCCTTGAATTAGAGCAGCGTTTAGGTTTCTTAAAAAGAATAGATCGAACGCAAGTCCACCTCCCACAGCCCAGCCTTTTTATTGTGGAGAACCTAGATGAAATCACACCTGGTTTTAAAACAGTATTTCCAAGATATAACTTGGGTGAAACCTGCAAGTGTCACCGCAACGCATTGTACTGCTCTGGGAGGAAGGAGGATTTGGCAAGCCCAGGCTGGCACACACGGGCACACACGCCGCACGCGCCCGGGTGCCGAGCAAATACACCTGAATGCTGGAGACATGTGGGAGAGAAGGTGAGAGATGCTTCGAAAGTACGGGCGATGTGACTGTGCTTTTCGGAAAACGAACACAAGCTGGCTCCGTTCGTTGCTGGGCGTGCGCGGGGTTTAAAGAGGCGCACTTTACATCCAGCGCAATTGCAGGAGCTAATTCCTGAGTGTCGGTCTGGGCATTGTGTGGCAGAGGAAGGCGAGCCGTCGTTTCTGCTCGGAAGGGTCCGCGAATGAGCGCTCTCCAGAGAAACTTGCGCCTCGGAAGCGCTCCGAGGAAGGATCTGGGCAAATGGCATTTCCTGTCGCTGCGCTGCCTCTCTGGTGATGGCGAGCGCAAGGCACAAGCCTTGGAGAGAGGAGCGGGTGTAACTCGCTTTTAATTGCCATTTAATTTGGTCGGCTTTTAAGTGTTTAAACCGCGAAGGTGTCTTAATAATAAGCCGCAGGCAAACAGACATGTGGCTCCTTTTTTAAGGTCCAGGTTTGGGGAGGGTTTATTGGTATCTGTTCATGCAGGCTAACAGGAGCTGTCATTCAACCCGCTCTGCTTTATACAAATGGACAAAGGCACACGACTAGAATGGAAATGCCTCGTCTGAAATGGGAAAGTGCGATTTTCCAGACGGGCACAGGGGTCAGCAGCCGACACTTTTTCCTCCCCACCCTTCTCTTTACTGGATCGTGGTGGCAGAGTGGCACTTCTAAACTCCTTCATGGAAAAGAGAGAGAGAGAGAGAGAGAGATTGAGAGCCTTACATTTTAGCCATTAATTGCTGACAACTCTAATGCCTCTTTTCTCACCCTTTAGGCACATCCCAGGGAGCCAGCGAAGCACACAGCCCGAAGAGCCCGACGGCTGCCCGTCCAGTGAGCGCCGTCACCTCGCCAGGGCGCTCCTGCTCCCCCTCCAGCCCCAGCGCCACCGCAGCGGCGCCCTCGGAGAGGAGCTGCGCCTCCTCCCGCATTGCCTCCCTTTAAGGACCTGGCTCGCCCACCAGGCGGGAAGAAGGAGCCAACAGCCCCCGTGAATTGCCGAGGCGACTCACCACACCCTCGGCTAGAAAAACCCCGAACGTCCGTTTGGTTCACGGCGCGTTGGCGCTGCCCTGCTTCCCGGGGCATCCGGAGCCCAGAAGGGGAAACCATTGCAGGCCACCCATCCGATGGGATCAGACGCCAAACTTAACGATACGGGCAGTCGCATTCACAGCCCGGATATTCGGGATAGCACCTCGGTCCGAAGCGGTCTCTGGCTTTGAGAAGAAGCCCCATCCATCCCCCCGGGGCTTCTGTGTGAATGTGCGTTGCATCGCCGTGGTAATCACTCGGCGGTCCTACCCGGCTGTGCCGTGTCCTACCCTGCCCTGCCCTGCCCTGCCCGCCGAATCCAGCGGGATCCCTCTGGGATCGCAGCCCCAGGGAGCGCTTTCCAGGGAAGCTTCCCTTCTTTAAACTCGGCCTAAATTTGCGCAGTAGGCAGGATGCTCCGGCGTGGTTCTTACTGAAGCCCGCCTCTCCGGCTTCTAAGTAAGTGTACGGGGGTAAAGGAGCAAATCGACCTTAAGTACACTTACTTGGAAGGAGGATCCACTGAAAGCAAACCTATGCTAGGGGGCGTCGAGCCCTAAGTTGGAGCACAGCCCGCGGTCTGCTCTGTCCTGCTTCTGCGGCTGAGGCTTCTGCCCATCTAGTTGTACGGTGGTGCTTGACATTCATGTCTCCCAACTTCAGGAAAGTTTTAGTGCAGTCGTCAGAAAAGTGAGCGGGGAAATGCACGATGTCCTTTCTCGTGCTGGTAAAGTGAGAGGCCAACGGAGGCCAAGTTTGCCTGGGTCTCCTGTGCATTTATTGAATTGTCTGGTCCGCCCGTGCTTAATCTGCTTAGCTTTCCCCACTTTTCTACAACCCAAGCCTGACAAGACAGGCGTGCAGAAATGAGGCTGACAGTTTCCTGGGCATGGAAACAACTTCCTCGACAAAGCAGCGACTCCTCAAGAGGAGAGCTTAACCCTTCCCACACCACACCACAACAGCACAACCACCTGTCACCCTCCTCTCCTTCTGGAAACCTGAATGGGTCAACAAGGGATCAAATAGCAGAGTTTCCGTCCTGATACCAGACGGAAGGCCTAGTCATGCCAGACGAGTCTCTCAGCGCTGTGCCACTCTTGTGGAATCCAACTTCGTTATGCAGTTTAAAGGAACTCATATAAAAAAACCTGACCCCCCCCCCCAACCCAATGTCAAATTCAAATCCATAAACCGAATCAAAGTTATGAAAAAAATTATTAACCTTCCCATTAACCTTTTGCAGGGTCCAGTCTTAGTCACACTTTGGGTAGACCCAGTGAAATCAATGGGACTTGAGTAAGTCATGACTCAAATTACTTTCGTTCACTGTCAGTTCCTGTCCTAAACTTAATGGTGACAACCTGAAGCCATTATGAAGGAATGATAAATGTGTCATTATTTAAATTTCCACACCCGGTTCTCTGGAAGTTTTCTCCCAGATTTAATTTGGCCAGCAAGGGATGGAGGATCTAAGAGGATACATGTGGGCGGCAGCTTGCCCTCATGGCCAGGAGGACAGTGCTCAGTGGCCCTTCAGAGTGTTTGGGTAGTGTAGGAGGCTTTTATGTTGCAATGACATGGCTTCATTCATGGAATTTTGGGGTCATCCATATGATGTCCTGAACTTTTAGCCTCTCATGTTTGCCACAGATTCTTCCATCTTTTCTTAATGAGAAAAATAAAATGAAACAAAACAAAAGCAATAAATTTCAGGAAGTAAGTACAGAATGACTGTGTGATGCCTTGTGATTGGTAGCCCTAAAGATTCCTGTCTCTAGAAGCATCCACAAGAAAACCGGGTGTGTGTGGCTTCCCTGTTACATCAGGTTGAACCATTCTCCCTGCATTAAAATAAAGAAAGAAAAAGAAAAGAAATCAGACCATAACCCCCTTTCCTCCTTCTCAGAGTCTATTTGGTTTCAAACTGTAGCATTTCTAAAAAGATTCCACCCCCACTCCTCAAACTCTGGGAACACTTATAATTAATCAGAAACGGGGTTGCAAAGCCCCTGACAGTGCAGTGCCTTCTCTCCAAGGGAGCTCAAGTGCTCATCATTCCTGTGAGTGGGCTTTGGCCAACAGGCACGGCAACACCTCTCCCTATTTTCCGGTGATTCAAAGGCAGCTGCAGAAGCCTCTACTGCAAGACCTTTGTCCAGCATTGAGATCTGAGAAGGTTCTGGGTGGCACATTTTTTCTTACAGCCCAGTGTGGTGCAATGGTTTTATTTGTTCATTTGCTCATTCATTCATTCATACCCTGCCTTCACATGGTGAGCTTCCCCAATCTCCTGAGTCCCAGTTGAGTACTCTAAGCATGCTTCCACACTGGCCTTCTAATCGTTAGAGAACTTGACTCAGATTTTGGAGATCTGGAGCCTGCTTGGCCATAAAACTCATTGAGTGACTTTGGGACAGTCACAGACTGTCCGCCTAACCAACTTCACAGTGAGAAAAATGGAGAGGAAGAAGGTTTGTGCACGTCTGTCTCTGGTTCCCTGGGATGGAGAAAGGGTGGGATGTAGGTGTGAATAAATGCACATGCAATTCTGCGGATCAGAACGTCTTGACTTGACTGGGCAATCAACTCACACAGCACCAGCAGAACCTTCCCTAAGCAAAACATGATCACTGGCTTGAAGGACGCAACTATCCATTCTGACGGACTCCTTGCGCCAGGCACAGAGATGAAACAAGTGAAACTAACCACACCATTTTCAATCCAACATGATTCACATGCAGGATGCGGCACGAATGCCCATGCGCCTCCTTCTCCCTGCACCATGCCAGCCCTTGTCTCTGCCTTTAGACAGAGAGATCTCTGTCTCCCATGCACTCATTCACTGAAGAGTGAAGTGCTGAAGACAGGATCTCTTTCCCATGTTAGTGCAAGAAGTGAAGGGCACTTCCCGACCAACACTGGCCCTACTTAAAGTATACCTACTGAAATGAAGAAGAAGCTAACTTAATACAGCCCAAAGAAGTCTCTGGTTCAGCTTTATGTCCTGGAGCCCATTCATGATGCTGATGTGACTGCAGTGACCTCCGTAGCCCAGGAAAGCTGCAGGATTCCACCTCCACAGGCAGAAAATCTAATGAAAAGGGGAGATGGCGGTGTTGGGAAAGGAGTCTAAAATCTTTTACTCTGTCATTGTCTGGGGAAGATGCCAATGCCCATTATGTAGCTATTTTCCCTCCTTCTCCAGGAAAGAAAAGGAGACTTCCTCTTCTGCTTTCTGTTGGTTCTACCCCCCAGCCCATGCGATATCTTCATTTAGTCCTTTGGAGAGAAAATATTTGCCAGCCTTTGTGCCTCTCTGCCATAAACCTCTATTCTTTGGAGTGAAAAATCAATATTCTTCTGTAGCTTCCTGATATCATCTGTGTTCTGCTCCATGCAGAATTAGTGTGCTATGACGGGCAGCCGAGGCAGTGCTAGAGAGCAGCCCACTAGGGAGGCAGCCCCGCATCTCTGGGAGGCTACTGGGCCCACTGCCTGGCTGTCTATGGGCCTTGGACTGGATCCCCCTGGATTAGCCAGCTTTTCGCCTGCATATGCGTCACCTCCTGCTGCTTCCCCCTTTGAATCCTTCTGCCTACGGGTTTTCTCCTGCAATCGAATGCTCTCCTCTCCCTTGTCCACACAGCCCCTTGCAAAATGAAGCTGTCCTGAAAGATCAGTCCTTTACACACACACACACACACACACACACACACACAGATTTTAGAGACTATGTAAATTAGCATATGCAAATCCATGCTTTGTTCCTTTTTGTCCTTTAGGCCTGAGCCCTGGATCTTTCTCATACCAAGCACCACCAGCTGGTCTTAATGTGCAAGTGACTTCACTGGACATCACCTGCAGTTTGGGATGTCTTGTGGGTGATACCCAAGTTCTACCATTGTGATAAGTCTGTGATGACCCATTCACATGTGTAATTTATCCTGCTATTTTTCCACTTATCAAGTGATGAGCATTCTGGTGTGAACCGCCCAAGAGGATACTGCTTCAGTTAAACAGGGATGCATAGAAATGATGATCAATCATCCTATGTGAGAAATGCACCAGCATGTCATTCATGGGTACGTATTAGGAATTACCCATGGTGGCCCTTTCCACAGAGCACACACATGGTCATATATAAATTGGCAGTGTAGTTGTGCACACCAGTGGTTTATAGATGAGGTTTATGCAGTTTCCTTTATGGAACCAGTGATATCAATGTAGCAAATTCACATTGTGCAAAGTACAAAAGACAAAAGGAAGTCAAATGGGTCAGAGAATAGGCATGTGCGATCTATTGAAAGACTGTGAAAAAACAGTGAAAAATTAAAACAGACAACTAAAATATGTTTCCTGTAATTTATTTGGTAATCATAACATTTCTTACTCTAGCAACTCAACAGAGCCATTTGCTAGCATCCTCAATTTCTGCTAGTAAGGACTTGTACAGTATTTTCTTGAAATCTCACAAGTGGTAAATGTACTGTCCAGTGATAGAAATTAGAATGAAATTCTACTTCTGGGTATTAATTAACAGATTCTCAATACACAGCTGGCTGGCTGGAAACAGATTTCAAAGCATATTCGCCTTGGAAGGGTAAAGAAGCATCTCTTTCTATTGTGTATGCTCATTTCCCATCCCTCAATGCCTTTTTGTGCCAGAATCCCTTATTTTCTGATCATTACTCACTGAATTCCCTTTGCCTATTGCTTTATTATTTAAGTCCTCTTTGAGCACATCAGCACCAGCAATAGATTTGGACAGTGGTTAACATTTAATGTTCCGGAACTGCTTCCTTCTGCAGTCCTGTGTTAGGGGCTCCTCTGTCAAGGTGCATCCCAGTGTTTCACCTTTTATGTAACTTTTTGGAATCCTTTATTTACTGTCAGTGGAAACCCTTCTTTCAGCAGAAACCCTTTCAGTATTTAAGTAGGCCAAATCCTGCTGGCTCTGGAACTTTTCCAGGATTTTTAATGGGAGAGTTGACTAAATCTGAGAAGCAGACAGCTCTGACCTTTGCTGCGATCTGTTGTCTTAGTCATAGGCAATAAGCATGGTCAAGCTGACCACTGCAGAACTGACATTGTGCCCACATTTTCTTTATTTTAAAATTAGTTTCTTCCAAATACATGTGGACTTAATATCCTTTTTAAAACTAGGGATGTTCCACATTCTCAAACGGTCGACCCATTTTAATGTCATTGTTCATCAAGACCATATTTTCCATGGTTTAAGGATATGAAACCCACTGCTTTTTAAAACCCACTAAGGGACCAGTCCAATGTAGATTGTGTATGTGGCCATGGAATTTGCATGCAGCATTTTAACCCCCAGATGAGTAAGTCCTAAGACATGGGTGGGCAGGAGGTAGATAAAAGAAGTATTGGCCTTCACCTCCTGGGAGCCCCTACCAGCATGGCCAATGGTTAAGAATACTAGGCATTAAATCCCCAAACATCTGCCAATCTCCTTTCTGGCTGCCTGCACTGCCAAATAGCTGTTTCTTTCAGTGATGCTAAATCAGCATCAATTGAGGAGGAACCTTGTACAGGAGATATCAGTTCTGGGATTGTCACAGAGGGAATCTTGCAGCACTAAGCTGCTCTAGATGAAGACTACTTTTCAAGCAAAGGGACTTGTGTGTGGTGAATTGTCTTTAAATTCACAGTTGGGGAAGGCCTTCAGGGCAGTGACTGACCTAAACTCCACTAGCCTTGTTTTGTAGTCTTTAAGGAAGGAAGGATGAACCATCTACCCAAGGATGGAAAACTGAGTCATGTGATACTGAAAAATCCCCCAGAAACCCTTTCAGGTTATCCAATGTGTCTTCACCATACTTCCTGTAACAAGCACCTCTGGCTGATAAAAAAATCAGCCTGGATGATGAGATGAAATGTTCCACTAAAATACCACCCTGCGAATACCAAAAATACCAGATGTATTTCAATATTTGAGGCAGTATCCAGTCATTAAACTTCTCTCTGGTAGTTGAGAATGAAAACATCTGTAGACTCTGATGTATTAAAGATGTACTTTATATTAGTATCATCCATAATTGATGTGGAATTCCAATAAATAATACAGTGTCAGGTTCTTTAGATTATTGAGGATCATCTACAGTGCTCATATATTTATGCACTGCCAGAAATACCAAACCTGTCTCCTTCTCTAATTAAACACACAGCACCATAGTGTGTTTAAATAACGTTCAGGCTGAGCATCAATTTAAAAAGAATTCATTTGAAGTCAAGGCTGACATTTGGGTCCTTCGCTCATCTTATTACCTCTGCCCTTCCCAAGAACAGAAATTTGGCTAACACTGACATTCACACGTGACTCTTGGCTAGGTCAGGGGAATGCTGTTAAAGTATGTAAGTCAGAATTGCTCCAATTAAAATGGACAGTCAGCTAAAGGAGTTTGTCAGAATCTACCAGGATGTGTCCAACAAGTGGAAAAATAAACTAGTGCATGCTAAAATTCACATCATTTGTCCAGGATTGTCAACATTCCTATGTGATCATTACAATCCATTGCATTTTGGATAGAAGGTATCAAATGTGTAAATATTTTGCCTTATTTTCATTCCAGTTCTAGACTTACATTTTTATGAATAAATTCAGCTTATGCTTAAATGTAATGCTATTAATATTTTTAAGCTACTATTTTCTTAGCTTGAATAAATCCATTTTTATGATTAAGGTGTTTTTTGGGGGAAAATGAACACATATTTATTCATGGGTTTAAACATGAGGCTTTTATTGACCCAAGAATTCAGGATGGTGGCAAAGGAACCAATGCATACATTTTTTCTTGGCTGATTGAGAATTCATGTCTTTTTGCTATTAAAATGCATATGCTGCATTCCCCAGACTAAAGCCAGCTACTTCAGAGACAGTGAGGACCATTAGGGAATATGTATTTATGTTTCCAAAACTTATTTTAATTTCCTCATTAATCCTAATGACCCATGAATATCAAGCTTTTTCCGTCAGAATTATCACTTTTAAATTAACAATTAAAAATTATATGGAAAAGAGAAAAAAACCATTCTAAAGAATTTAGCAATGAAAACTGTGATGGAGCTTTAAAGAATCAGCATGGTTTGATTCTTAAATAAGTGTTTCCATTTCTATTCACCTCCTCTCTTTTTTTACAAAGATAAAAGAATGTCTATTTATTTATAACTTTTTGACAATGGGGAATAGGAATTCACAATAGTCATGTTACTAGTACAAACTATGGGTTCATATCTGCAACCTCAGTAATCCTAGTTTAAGCTGCTTGTTCCCCAGACCCATTTGGGCCCCTGAGTTTGACTGAAAGTTGAACGTTCAAAGCCCTAGAAGTTTGGGACTTGGCGACCCAGTGAGGGTGGCCCAAAGCTCCATTCATGTCAGAGCCTCTTGAATGGCTTTCCACTGGACTCAAGGTAAATCCCTAAGTGAGTATTCGAGTTATCACTGCTTCAAAGGAACAAAGAAATGAAAAGCCATGACTAGTGTGAGCAGGAGAAAGGATTTTTAAGTCCATTGGTCACATCATTTGAAGACCATCTCACATGTTACATAAAGCTAAGGATCTGCCAGGAACTGAAGACCAAATGAGTTAAATGCCAACACATATACTAGTCCCCTAATAATACAGTCCTATCAGCTCCATACAGAAGTCCATCCCAATAGTTTCATCAGGCTTACTGCAACTAACCTGGAATAGGATTGTAGCTTTAGTCATCCTTTTTTTTTTTTTAGAAACAGAAGCCAAAAAATAAAAAGTGTTTTTTTCCAGATTTTCTTTTACTTTGTATGTGAAGGAGGAGAATCCTTACATACATTTGCATGCAATGTATAGCTTGGTCCTCACACAGGGGCAAAACATACATTTGGAATGCTATGGGGGAGGGGGAAGCTTTATTGGGAACATTATGGAGTTTATTTTTATTGTTTATTTATATATTTTATTGTAAGCCATCCTGAGACAATTGGTTTGTGTAGGACAGGATAAAAATGTTCAAAATAGATAGATAGATAGATAGATAGATAGATAGATAGATAGATAGATAGGAGAGGAGTGGAGTGGAGTGGAGTGGAGTGGAGTGGAGAAAGGCAGGGTAGAAAGGGTTATGTGCCCCTCCCTTTATGCTGCCCCTTCAATTGCAGTTCACTCCTCTTGAAACAGTTTTCCTTGTAAAAAAACAAGGAAAGGGAGCATAGAGGAAAATGTTTGTGTTTGGATGTAATGAATAACTTGGCTTTGAATGGAAGGCAAGCATAGCTTCCCAACTACTGCACCTGTACGCTTTACACAACATGCCATGTTGACACATAGTGGGCCAGATCTAGACTTAGGGTACACCCATTCAGGAGTCATATGTCAGTCATCCATAACTTATTCCACATTGATTTTTATGGGTTGGCTCCAAGCATACGGGAGCCTGGATTCAACCCTGAGTTCATGTCAAGCATTTGAAGAGGCATGCCTTCGAATGTAAAGTATGAGGCATCCATGAAAGCCCTGCTGCCATTTTCAGCAGGATGATTTTTTAAGCTGTCTGCTGTGCAGAAGGGTGCTTCCTGATGAAAGAAAGGGCTTTTGGATTGCATAGAGCAGCCATGCTCAAGACTTTCCGAGTTGCCCTCCATTATTATTCCCTGAAAAGGAGGACCATGTTAGGACACTGCTCTGAAAGGATTTGTCATTTCCACTCCTAATAGAGAAAGTTGAAAATCGTTCTCTGATCATGTGAATGAAGGTAATGTTGAGTTTTCTCAGAGATTTCTGACTTTGTTCAGTAATTCACTTAAATATGCACACAACTTGATTTCTCCCTGCAAGCTAGCCTGAGCAGGGCCATGAACAAATGATGCACCTTTAAAGAGGGCGCATTTCAAAGGAAGTGCTTTTCAAACAGTGACCCTGAAACTCAGAAGGATATACCCCAAAATGTAGATGTAGGCAAACTGGTGTAAATCCAAGTAATTTCATGAACACATTCAGGATGTGAATATCACATTTCAGGGCAACAAAACATCACAATATTTATCAGCACTGCTTATTCAAACAAAACCTTTATTCTGTATTTCAATCAACAATGGATGTCCTGTGAGCAACAGCTCATAGTTCTCCTGTGTTCAAGCAATGCTCCAAGGATTCTAGGATCCTTAATTAATTGTATCCAGATAAATGGGATTTGTAATAATTTTTCTACTATAGTGCAAGCTTAACTGAGCCAACGTCAAATATGAATTGCATCTGCCGTTCAAGGAGCGGCCTTAATAGCCTGAGCTTAAACATGCTTTCCAGGAAGAAGCCCCCATCACACACAGCAAAATTTAGTTCCAAACAGCAGTTGCGGTGCACCTGTGAATCTACAAACTGATCAAGAAAGAGCCACCGTGAGCAACCCAAGCAAATGGAAGAACTGATTTTGATTTACCTAATGAAATGGAGGAGGTGATGAAAATGCACCCTTATATTAAAAAAGAAGAAGAAAAATCCTGCCTCTCGTCCTTCAAATGCCTCCCCAAAGCTCAATACTCCTCCCCACCTCCAGCAAATATGCCCAAATTTATGTGAATTGAATTTGTGCTCATTTCCCCCTTCTCTGCTGTTAATCTTTCTTCCACCATCCTTCATCCCCATTGTTGTCTTCCCCTCTGTAAAAATTGGAGTTGCAAGCTGCTTGGTGTCCGAAACTGTCTTGCTGTCCCTCCTCACTTGGACAGGCTTATCCTCAATGACAGAACCAAAGGTCAGTTTGCGAAAGGAATGGCGGACAACTATTCCGCTCTGTCCTTTGCTCTACATTTCAGCATGTTCATTCTGGTGTAGACTGACTTTAAGCCGTTCTAATGCCGCGTATGTTCCTGCAAGGCGTCCCCCTAATTCTGGAAGTTGCCTTCTTCTATTGTCTTCCAGCAGCCCCTGAGCTAGGTTGGCTGCTCCCAGTGAGCGGCGGGAGTACGGAGAGGAAGGCGAGCCCGCTCGGCATCCTGTCTGCTATTTTCTGCAGCGAGAGCAGCCTGCTAGACGGACTAATCCCACGCCCCCTTCTTCCCCTCGCGGTTCCCTCGTCTCCTCCCTCCGAAGAGGAGCGGGGTGACCGAGCACCACGGCCCGCTGCGGCGGCGAGCCCCTTGTCTTGCAGCAGAGCTGCGACGGGGAACTGTCCATTCAGGACCAGACAGCCACGTGGTGCCTGCCCGCGAAAAAACAAAAGAAGTGAAATATTAATTAAGAGAGAGAGAGAGAGAGAAAGAGAGAGGCAATCTGTTCAATCCTACGCCTGCAGGCAAGCTCTAACGGAAACCACATATGCTTTCCCTCTCCCCACAAGAAATCTTCATTTGGGCATTAAAATACTTAAAAGGATTAGTCATTAAATACTTGTACATTTGGTTTAATTTGCTAGAAACTCTGTGTCACAGGGTTAGATCAGAAAGCTAAGAGTTTTAATCTCATTTGCAGTATTTACCTAGATGTTTTATTTCTTCTTCTGCTTGTTACAGGGATCATATTAATATCCCATGCGTCCAGAGGGAGGAGGTTAAAAAAAATGAGCTGGATGCTGACTGATGGCATAGAAATATCAAAGGGCCTTTTCAAGTAAAACAAAAGGCATTAATGGGAATCCAGTGTTCCCTATAGCAGCCTGACTCTTACTGATGATAGGGATGGGAGTTGGCTAGGGAGACAGTGCTGCTAAATGGGTAGAGCACTGAAAATTTGTGTGGTATCTCACTAACTAATTGGTTCAGAGAAGACTATCTTTCTTCTCTGCTTTTACTCTTCCTCTTTTAGCTGTCAAATAAGGGCATGGAGTTATTCCATATACAGGATTCTTATAAGTTACTGAGCATTTAGGAACTCGTGTTTATGTTTGTTTTTCAAGATGATGTTGCTCCTTAACTTAATAGAGGGACTGTTATATTGTCTCTGCTGTGAACTTTCTTAATTATAAATATGCAAGTACAGTGAATGGGCATCCTATTACCATCCTAGGGATCCTGAGAAAGGTCTGTAGCTCAGTGGCAAAGCACATGCTTTGCGTGCAAATAAAGTCCCATGTTCAACCCCTGCTATGCCAAGGGGTGGCTTAGAAAGTCCCACACCTGGAACCTCAAAGAGCTGCTGCCAGTTTGAGTTGATGCTGGATGGACCCATGTGCTGACTCAGTAGAAGGCGACCTCTTTTCTTCTGTGAGAACAAGAATAAACTGCATGTGTATAAACAGGCAATTCCAATCACCTCTGAGCCAAACAACACCGAGAGGAAAGTTTAATTTAAAGTCCTCATTGGTTTTAGGACTCCTCTTAATGGCGTCTGCAACAGGAAGAATACCTAGTGGTTTGGGGAGATAATGCCAAAGAACACATGTCCCCCACAATACCACCCTTTGTTTTTTAATTGTGACACATTTATGTTGCTTACTTTGTTACAATCCCTATGCAGTTCACATTAAAATAAAAGATAACAATACTACTTTCCCCACCTTTCAGAGGAGAAGAGGTAGGAGTTGTATGACACAATTGCTGGTGACCATTCATAGCACCTCAGTGGTTACTGTCAGGGCAACATCAGCAGCCTGAAGGTATTATGACCTGTTTGGAGAATCTTTTTTAAAAAGCCATATACATTGGGCAGCATCCAGCACTGCCTGTGAGCCACTGGAACCTGCCACCAGTGCAACAGGGAACTAGCACTTTCTCCAGCAACTGGAAATGAGCTGAAACATTAGTTTCCAGGACAGAAGAGGCCACAGAGCTTACAGGAGGGAGCTCCAGTGACCCACTTTCCCCAGCAAACTAGTGTTTCAACTTGTTTCTGAGGTTGCTCTAGGAAGTGCCAGCTTCCTGCTATGTTAGAGGTGGGTCTTGCTGGTGCAACTCAATCAGCAGAGATGCCGGGGCAACAATAGATACTGTCCAGATATTGTAAAACACATTTCGCCCCCACTTAATTTGTTACATCATAAGCAATTAATTTTAACTCTAGAAAGGGCTTCTTTCCCATGGTGGTTTTAGTTTCAGGCAGTATGGTTCCAGAAGGATGCTGATAGGTTAGGAAGGATTAACAATAGATGTTTCTTTTTGAGACAGAGAATCCAGAAAGGGATGGCTATGATATAAGACTGATGGGGATCCACATCTGCAGCCCAGAGCTTCTACCTTCCACTGTATTCAGTTGAAAATGTCCCAGAGGCTGGAACTGTATTATTCTGCATAAATCTACCCCCTTATTGTTTGCCCAAGTCCTTTAATGCCTAGATTAACCACTAGAAATGAAAGTGAGACAAGAAGGAGGATTGGAAGATAAAAAGGGAGCATTACAGCAATCAAGCCCATATATACGATAAGGGATTGAGCAATAGTTAAAGCAATATATTTACAAATAGAAGAGCATACTTTTGAAATTTCAAATATTTGACAATGACATGATTTAAGAATCTATCCTCTCACCAAAAAATATTTTTTTTCAAATGTATTGCATATAGAACAGAGAAACTAAGAAATATCATGGCGAGTTTAAAAATTGGTGGGGATAATTAAAAGGATTAGAAATAAGAAACTTGGAAAAATTCAACCTAGAAAAATGGGAAGGAATATAGCAATCCATTGTCCAAGAAAATCCAGAATTAGGACTGACAGAAAGATCAGCAGCTGAAGATGGGACAAAATCTCGCACTGAAAACTGTAGTTGTGAATCATCAAAATAACGAAACAATTAAAAAATGGAAAGGACTCCTAATACAGAAATCTATGAGATTTCAATAGCCTGAGGAATACAGCAGAGAAAGTCCCATTGTTAGAAATGCTAGAAGACCTTGGATACTATCAAGACTGAGCTGTTGGAAGGAACTGGGAGCTGGCCTTCCACCAGAAGACTGGTTCCAGGGAACCAAGCCAGGAGTCAGGGCCAAACAAGACAAGGGCAAATCAGGATGCAGAACCAAACAGCAAGATGGGAGTCAGCACAAGAGTACAGCCAGGAGGAAAGAACAAGCCATATTTAGCAGAGCCAAATAACAACCGAAGGATACAGGAACACAGCAAAACTCGGGCAAGGCTGAATTGGAAGGACAGGAAGCCCCTTACATTCTTTCCTGTCCAGAAGCATCCAGTGGCCAGTCTGGGTAGACAATCAGACCAGGGTCTAAAGTACTAAATACATGCTGCATGCTGCAGTTTGGTGACTGACTGCATGCAAACATGGACTGTCTGCTTACATTTCTGGTTCCTGACAAGCAGATGAAAAGAAAAGCATTCAAGCACAAAATCCACAAAACCATCTACACAAAGATGGCCCAAAACCACACAGTAATTGTTGCTTTTGATAGTTGTATCAAAATCAGAGGAAAGTCCCAGGAATAAGAGAACAGAAAACATGCAAGAGGGATTATCCAAAACACTGGTGCAAAACGCTCAGCCCAGGGGCCGAATCTGGTCTCCCTGGCTGGGGTCCTGATCTGGCCCTCTGCCTTTCCTCAGACTGCAAGGTTCCCTTCCACCTGGACTAGAAATCAATTGCCAGCTTCTCAGCTTTTGTGCAGATTTTTTTTCTTTTTCTAATACATTGAAATAACTCTCCTAACACGTAGTTACTGGCAGCACGAGCTTTAAATTAAGATATACTGCTATTTGGGCCCCATACATTTTGCCTTCAGTGCCATTCACCACTAGACTGTGGCTCCAAGAACGTCTCCTAAATGGATTTCAGTCCTTGCATTGAAAGTTCAACACCCCTGACTTAGAAGATGACAACAAGTGAAGTGGCAGCTGTTTCAGCAGGATGTAAATGCTGAGAGTCAATCACAGCCTTCAGATCAAAAGCAGATTAGAAATTCTATCAGGAGTTCCTCAATGACAATCAGTATTTTTGCAATTCTACTCTACCTTTCCTTTCTGGGAAGTGTACACAAAGTTACTGAGCAATGGGAGTTTGCATTGGTTACTAATTTAATTTTATTTGTTTCATTGCTGAAAACTTAGCACATTTCATGTTTTGCTCATCTGCTTTTATTTTATTTCAGAATTCAGGTTTGTCTTTGGATGTTTTCTTTCCTCTCTTAAAAAAGAAACAAAAGCAAGTCATATTTGCGGCAGAGTAGACTGCTGCTATTCCTGGCTGCTTCTATTTCCCTCCCTGATTAGCACATGTGAGCTAGAGTGTATCAGGCCTCCTGCACTGCCATGCCAGCAAGTGCCTTTTCGCTTCCCGTTCAGCCCGATCTGCAAGTCAGCTCCATGGCCTGTTCATACTTGAGGTCGTTCTTGGTGAGGCTTATGGCCTTATCGCCATGCTCACATATGCCTTTTTTGTGGTGGTAGCCACATTGCCCCTCTTTTCCTGTATCCTTATATTATTAGGGAGGATTTGGAGGTAAAATGTTGGCTGTCAGACCACCAGTCTGTGGTTGTCTCCATGGATTCAGCTACTCCCATTCCATGCCCCCAAATGCCCCAATTGAACAAATGGATATTCATGCCAGTTCAGTCCTCTCTGCATTTACTCCTGGACAAAGGCAAATGGACGAGGACCCATTTCACCCTGTTTCCATTTGTGCACACAGAAAAGCACAAACCCAGCAAGTGGTCCCCCACCCGGGCACTGACCAAACCTGCTCTTAGTTCCGGTGGGCCAGTGAACTGAATCGCCCTGCCAAGGCATCCCTCAGAACACCGTGGCTGGCAACCGGGGGACAAGAGGGCCCAAGCTGAAGAGCAGAGGCCTGTTGGAAGTGGGGAAATACCGTCCACAGCTGGATGGCGTGGTGAGAGTGCCAAATGTGCCCCCCCTTTCCTTCCTTGCCTTTCGTCCTCCCAGACAATCCATTCAGAGCCCATGAAGATGAATGACTGACAATTGCCAGCCTTTAGTGGCACCTCAGCCTTAGCTGCCTCCAGCAGGCCAGCCCAGCCTGCCTCATGGAAGGATCAGCCCTCAGGCTCTGCCCTTGGAGCAAGGCTTGTCCTCTGTTGCCAGCCTACCCTGCCATGGGTGCTGGCTTGGAGCGAGCATGAGGGAAGATTAAAATGGAGGGTTCTGATGGGCTGAGGAGTTCGTGCTTTATTGGAATGCAGACCTTTCTCTACATGTCACAGCTGCTGCGTTTAATCTACCAGATTTATTTCCAGATATCTGAAAGATGGGCAGGGGAGCGGTCTGACTCTCAGATGTTGCTCCCATGTTCAATTTTATTTGAGAATGCAGGAATAAACCCAGCACCACACAGAAAGCTTTTTCAATCACACTGTTGTGCTTTTCTTCCCTTCTCAAAAGCCAGAAACTCTTTTCTCATATTCAAAGCATTAAGCCCTGCTGCCCATGGGAACGCTTGGATGAGGACTAGATAAGAGAGTTACATTAGGGCAGAAATTCGGGTCACATCATATCAAACTGAAAGCATCAGGCCAAATACGGGTTTGGCTAATAAGATTTGTACACAGTCATTTTAAATTTTTAAGACTTCCCTTGAAATTTAAGGAGAAAGAAAAGGAAAGCAGAAGCAAATGAATGCAATTTTAAGAAGCATAGGCTTTTATTTCCTTGCGGTCTTTTAGGAATTGTCTTTTTGCATCGGATTTTGTTCACATACTTCAATCATTCTGTGACAGTCGGGCATCATTTGCACTGAAATGGTAAACCTGTATCTGGGCTGAGTGCAGCTCTTCATAAATGTGCACATGAAAATTATTCAAAGAAAATGGTCCTGTAAGGGGGGAAACTCATTGCCCAGAGCACTAGCTGAACTTATCATTACAGGTTATCCCTGAGTTAGGGATGAGTTCTGTTCCTGAGAATGTCCTTAAGTTGAATTTGCATGTAAGTCAGATCACATGAGTAAGCCAAATGTTTGTCTTGGTATATGTATATATCTTACCTTTCTTTGCATGTAAAACACTTCCATAATCACTAAAACATCTTAAATACAACATTGTAGTAGTAGTAGTAGTAGTAGTAGTAGTAGTAACAGAGTAATAATAAAGTAACTAGAGGCACTGAAGACAGAGAGAGAGATCTGTATGTATCGCTAAAAAAAACCAAATAAAAGAGACAGTTCTTAGAACAGTTTGGAACATTCTTGAGGTAACATAAAGCCTAACACTAACTGGTGATGACAGAGATGGACGTGGTGCTGGAGAGTCGGGGTTGATTGTGCTGTTGGAGGTGGGGGTGGGGATGGGGGTGGTACCACCGGAGTCGCTTCCTTGAAGTAGGCCTCAAGGGTTGTTTGCGTAGCCATTTTGTTTTCGTACCATAAATGGCCTTGTAGCAGCTGAGGGCCTGGTTATGTGGGCAAATGCTACAGAAAAACTGAAGGGAACTGCACATCCTACACATGTACCAAAATGCATTAACTTGGGTACGCTCAAGCCGACACCCAGAAAGAAAAGTCATGAATACTATATCTCTAGGGCACTAGGCTGCTGCTGCTGCTACATCACCAAACACATCATGTAGTTCCCTAGAGATACATCATATAGTTTTTTAGAGATAGCCAGGACTATGTCTACTGAATCTCTATCTCCAGCAAAAAGCCATGAATATCTCTAACAAAAACTTGTGACTATCTCTAGGGAATTACGCAGCCAAGGATGATGTGTCACCCAAGCATGTCATGTAGTTCCCTAGAAATATTTATTTATTCATTTAAAGCATGTATATCCCACCCTGTACAGGCATCTCAGGACTCATGGCTTTTTGTGAGAAATATGCATATAAAGTTTATGGCAGTCCGTGCTTTCTTAAGTAGGAGTTGTTGGTAATCTGGGGACTACCTGTACAAATGGTCTTTCCCGCCCCCCCCCCCCCAATTTGTTTAGACAAATATAAGAACTCCAAGCTGCATTTTTAGCATTCCGGTGACAATGGAAAGGCCACAGTTCAGAGCCTATGATGAATTGTATGATGAATTGCATATAGCAGGTCCCAAGTTTAATCCTAGGCATTTTCTGGTTTTGCTGGGTAAGGCTTCCACCTGAATCTAGCCACTGCTGGCTGTTGCTGAATTAGATAAACCAAGGGTTTGACAGGTGACAGCAGATTCATATGTTGAATAGTTAGGCCTCAAATGCAGCTGCATTTTATCAGCCAGTCACTTTACAAGATGGACAACCTGAAATCAAGAACATGCAGGTTCAGTACAGCAGTAGGGAAGAGGTGGCCCTCCAGATGTTGTTGGACTGCAACTCCCATTAGCCCTAGGCAGCAGACCTGATAGTGGGGGATGATGGGAAATACAATCCAACTCAATCCAAGTCACATTCCTCATCCTTTATCAGGTATATGTTCAGTTCAGTGATTGGGGCAATCAGCAAAACATGAATTTTACCCTCAAATTTCTCAAGGGAATTAATTTTATTATATGTAGTTATTTCAAGAGTTAGTTGGCCGGGTGACTCTATAAAACTTGTATTGTGAACTAGCCTGAGCCTAATCCAAGGAAAAAGAAGAATAAAATGGAATGAGACATGAAAATGGACATATCAAGTTCAGCATGCTATAGAGTTGGAGCTTTGCTTGAGATATCAGAATTGCTGAACGCCTGCAAATGGAGATTGTCTCTATCCTATTCTTCTCCATCAAAGTTTTTCCACAATTATAATTTACTCCTTAACACAGGTCGTGAGAGCACTGGTCAAATTATATAAAAATATGAAATATGTAATTGGTTGTAGGCAACCACACACATCATATGCAGTAAACACTACCATGGGCGCACTAATGTTGCACCAGTATTTTCTCCAGCCAAAATGCAAACAGCCCAGCATCCTTAAGCACCTATGTACAAGCACCCATGAGCCTCAGCCCATTCAGGGCTCCCAATCATGCAAACACAAATGTTTTATAGATGCACATCAGCCATGCACACTCACGTGCTTGCTGTGGTAATGCTAGTATAACACTAATGACCTTGTAGCAATTGATTTTGATGTGGAAGGATGTGGAGCTGCCTCAACTGGATTCATTATACTCTTACATATTTTAGGTGAAAGAGCAGCAGGACACAGTGTCTCCATCTGTGCCTGTTCTGTGTCTGCTTCTGTATTCTGCTGCTACTATAAACAGAAGTGAAAGTGTGATATGTGGGGCAGAGAGACCAGTAAAATGCTCTAGAAATCTCAATAGGCATCGTGTATTCATTTCCTTTCTTCCCTCCTTCTGAAACCAGGCATGCAGTTACTATACCATACGTAGAGTTTTCAGGAACTTCAGAAGTTGGAACCGTCTCTTTTTGTATAGCTGTGTGTGTTTGTGTTGGGAGGAACGGTGGCCATGATACACACACAAAACAACAAAGACTATTTGGAGAAAATTCTGCAAATCAGCCCTTTTCTTGGGGATGAGGAAAAGAAACATCTGAGGATTGTTTTCAGGAAAAGATCTTCATCGAAACTTTGGCTCAGCTCCACTTTTGGCCACCGTTGGTTAGCATGCTAGCTGCAGCCCTGCCCAGAGAAATCTGCTTGCATCACTGTAGTATTGATGACAATGTCGGTCTAATCTGATGCGCTGTAAGTGGGGCTGCCTTTTCTAAAAAAAACGAAATCTTAACTGATGATAAGGACTAAATAGTCAGATCATCTGACATATACTGCTCTAAATTTATTGGTTACCAATATGTTTCAAAGCCCAATTTAAAGCACTGCTTTTCATCACTGGTTTGAAGCCCTAAATCTGGGTCATTGGGACCAAGTGACTTGATGGACCTCCAGCACCCACATCCCACCTGTATGCCCACACTTTTAAGATCAGATGTTGAGGCTCTTCTAACAGGCCTGCTTATGAGAACCACCAAGTTGTTGGGCACAAAGGGAAAGAGTCTTCTCAACCGTAGATCCACAATTATCTCATCTGTGTTCAGTGGTTTTTCATCAGATATGAAAGATAGGAGAACCAGTGCGGTGCCATGGTTAAGAGCTTGGGACTGGGACTCAGAGGACCTGGGTTCGAGTCCCCGCTCAGCCATGGAGCCAACTGGGGGACTTTGGGCCAGTCGCAGACTCTCAGCCCAGCCTACCTCACAGGGTTGTTGTTGTGGGGATAAGATGGAGGAGGAGAATGATGTCAGCTGCCTTGAGGCCTTTGAGGAAAAAGGGCAGGATAAATAAATAAATAAATAAAAATTAAAATAAATATGGGCTGCAGATGGTTTTAGTCATAGCTATTCATTGGACTCATTGGTGCTGGAGGAAAGCTTTGCAAATACCCTGGACTGACAGCAAGATGAACACCTGGGTTCTAGATCAAATGGAGGCAGATCTTGCCCTGGAAGCAAAAATGATGACACTCAGGCTGTTGTGCATCATGAGACGCACTAGAGAAGACAATAATGCTAGGGACAGTTGAAGGCAGAATCAAAAGAAGACAATCGAATATGAGATGAATCAATCCCATAAAGGAAGCCACAGCCCTGAGCTTACAAGCGCTGAGCAGGTCTCTCAAGGGCAGGACATTCTGAAGAGCTTTCATTCATAGGTTTGCCATAAGTTGGCATCAAATAATAGCAGCATTCATTGGATTTTAGTATTTTTCTGGACTGGACATCTGTTTGTTTATCCCTTGCTCTTGTTATCATCACCACTTCTTATTAATGTTTTTAATTTATTGCTATTTGTCTTTTATTCTAGAGGCTGCCTTGAGAGGGTTTCTGCCCTTAAAGGAAGTCTATAAATGCTTTAAGTCAATCAATCTTCTCACAGACAGAATGGCAGAAGAAATTGAATGGGGCAGAGGTGGGAGCTTAAATAGGTAAGACCAAGCTGAGGTAGGTCTTTGAGCCGCAACGTTGGGGACTGGGGAGGGCAACTGTGACTTTAAAACAGCTGTCGTATACCATCAGAGACCTGGAGATGTCTTGTAACAAAATCTGGAGGCTTGACTCCACCATCCTGGACCTCCCATAGCAAACAGGAATTTTAAAGAAGCAGCAATACCCGAGTTGAGCCAAAGTATCTAAAATACTAACAGAAATATTTCCTAGTATTTCTTTTAACTTGTCTAATCCCAAATAGCTATCATTGTGATATTCCAGATCTAAATTATTTCTCAGAGTGTCCTGTGGAAGAAAAGTGAAAGTGAAAAGATATTGTAAAAGAAAATTCATTTGCATCTTTTGAGCAGTATGAACCTGTTGAATGACATTTAAAAGAGGATTAAAGCTGATTTCTTACAAGCAGCAGAATAATCAGATCTCTAAGCTAACGTGGAATTAAGGTCCTTCAATTCATCTGCAAAACCTGACTGAAGTTAAATCATCATTCGGTAATTTACATGTCATTTACAGGGACACTCATTGTGTCTTTAGTACTGTAAATATGATCTGAACAGCTTTTGATCTTTTGCAGCATTTGCAGGAACACATTATTGTTTCGAAGGGTGGGGGAAGGCAGACTTTGGTGAAGAAAGGGGAAAAATACTGGAAGCTCTTTTATAATGTCAAAACAAACGTGTCAGCCAAATGGTAATATCACTGGCTTTATTTATTTGGGCTTGGCAGATGTGAAGATGGTTTAATGATTGTTTGTCAGAAAAATACATTTTTAAGAGAAGCAAGCAGATTGCTGAGCAACCAACATGTTTTATGGAATATCCAACATTGTAAATGTCTTTGTGTATTTCAATAGCATTGTATGACTAAATGCATTAATATGGAAACAAGGTGTTGAAGACAAAGCTTCTATTTTTTTAAGGCTGCTGGAAAAGCCAGTACAGTCTTAGTGTGCGTTAATCTGAAGCATTTCTGGAGTTCCACTCTCTTCTGTGCTTGTCAGACTGTGTTTGGGGTACTGGATCTAGTTCTGGGCAAAGAGTGCACAGGGAGGGGTGACCAGACAGGGTGCTTTGGGGTCTGGCAACCAAGTCTCATGAGGGGCAGTGGAAAGAGCGGAGCATATTAAATGTGGAAAAGATTAAAAGGAGACATGATAGTGGTCTTCAAATAATTAAAGAATGCCATGCAGAAATTGTAGCAGAGTTCTCTGTGCTACTTCAGAGGGGAGGTCTAGAACCAGTTGATAGTGTTCTATCTAGATAAATGTTCTAAGACATCTAGAACCTGTAGATAGAACCAGCAGGGAAACGGATCTCAGCTAAATGTTAAGAGAATGGGCCTCACCAGTTTCCCTTCTGTCAAAAGGATGGCATAGCAGCAACTGTGAGGTCAAAAGAGCAGTTTGATGTTTGCTATTGGAATCCATCTCCCTGCCTTGTTCTCCTTTTCTGGTCTGGGCAGGTGACTTGACTCCTTCTCTTCTAGCACTTTTGTTTTCAGGGAGCTCAGCCAAATGTCTTGGGGAGACTTGCAGGAAGCGCAGCAGGGCCAGCTTTGCAAATACGGTTTGTTCTAACTTCTTCTGTCTCTGAACATGGAGGTTTCACTTAGCTCTCTCAGTTGGCAGGATGCGCTTCCATGAGTGAGATGCAATGGAGGGGTAGATCGTTTCCAGGTGAGCAGTGGAGGCAGTGTCAGGGTGTGGCCACTAGGGGCTAGAACCCCAGCTTTCCCATTTGGAGCCTGGGAGCTTTAGGAAGCCACCTCCTGAAGACTCCCTTGCTAGGACTGGGACATGGGCAGTGGCCGGGACAGGCAGAATGCCGGGAATGCAGGATCAAATAGGAGCAAGGAAGGAACAGACTGGAACAAGGCAGGAACTAACCAGAGCAAGAAAGGAACAACTGGAGCAGGGCTAGAGCAAGGCAGAAGAAGATCTGGAGTGAGGTTCAAGGCAGGGTGATGTACAGGGCCAGAGTACAAGAGAATCCTGGAGACTACTTATGGTGCTGTGACAAAGAGCAGCAGTGCCGGGAAGCCTTTTATGCTGGTCTCCAGGGTCTCCAGCTGCACTGCATAATTGCTCCTCAGGTGTTCCTTGCAAGAGCCCCCAAAGGTGTTCCTGCACTCGCAGGGTCCCTCAGGTCCTGATCTGGACACCTCTGCTCCCTCTGAGCCCCTTGCATTAGCTGGCTTTTCCCCACCATGTGCTTCACTCCCTCCCCCTCCTCTCCCTTTGTCCAGAAATCCATTTTTGCAGATGGGTGTATCCTTAGGAGACAGGTGGCTTAGCAGGACACTGTTAATAGCTGATATAGGCAGATTATCTCAGAAGCAAGGATGTACACTAAATGCACATCTACATAGAGGACGGCATATAAAAGGTTTAAATAAATAAAATAATGCCAGGGACAACATACCCATGTCCTGACACCATGGCTCTATATATTTTCTCATCCTCTGTCACTTGCCCTATTGAGTGATGGTACTAAATAACACCACCACCATTCTGCCCTGTGGGGCTTCCTTCCACAGACATATGATTAAGTCTGCGGCTATTATTTCAAAGTCTTTAACTTCAAAATTTAACTAAAATAGCATATCCATGTATTTTGGTTGAATGATAGTGCAACCAAAAGAAAAAGTGATGGTTTCTTCCAATTCCCACCTGAAGCTGGAGCATTTGTGGGTTGGCTGATGATTTACTGATGGAAAGGCTGTAGGATCCACCATCAGTACTTTGAATACTGCTGGGAGGAACCATGGGGACTCCAGTGTCTTAACTGTTGAACAGCATTTTCTTTTGTCCAGTCTTAATACCTGTACAGTAATATTTTATCTGTAATTACAGAACTGTCTGGGTTAATTAAACTTTCCCTTGTTTGTTAATTGTATGCAAGGGTAACTAGGGAAAAGTAACTAGAACTGTACAAATAAGAGCTACAAGTGAAGTGACATAGCAGATCTGCCAGTTGCAAAACCATGCCAGTTTGTGTTAGCCAAAGTGGCATTGCCAGAGCATTTTCTGGTGGTTCTCCTTCTCCCTATTCCATCCCTCCCAGTTGGTTTCAGTCAGAAAAAATTACCACATCAGCTCCAGCCATGTGCAGGTAATGGACATTATCTTGTGTCCTGTTGGGGCTGTGACCAGTGAATCCAAGGTTACTGATGGCCTATCCCAAACCCTGTCTGGGGTCTGTCACTGGCAGAAATGCCAGTGGTGCTAGACCTACAGCTGCTGATGCACTGGCAACCTCCCCCCACCCCCACCCCAACTGGAGAAACACCTTTCTTCCTCCCCATCTTAATCCTCCAGCCACAGGTAACTTCGGGTTGCTGTTTTAGTTTCTTAGAAGTGTTAAGAATTTAGTTTTCTCTCTGGAATGAAATATCTAGAGCAGAATGCTGAGCAATGATTAAACGTCTTTGACAATGAAAACCAGAAGACTACGAAATCAAAACTCAGTTGACAGCATGACCTAGTATTAAGAAGATCAGAATGCAAAATGGACATCTTACGATCCATAGGAAAACTATGTTGAAGATTTTAGAATACAACACAGTGTCAGGCAGTAAGTATCATACGAATAGTTGAAGTATAGGTAAAATGTAGGAAAGGTTATTTGGGGAAGTGGAAGCAACTGCTCACCATCTTGAGAGCTGATTGAATTTTTCACAGGACCTTGTGAAGAAGCCTAGGAATAATATGATCCTTGATTTCCATAGCAGTATCAGGAGCCAGATATGTTTTTGCAGGATATCTTGGTTCAACTTGATTATGACAGTATGAAAATATTAGTTGAATTAACTGCCTAGGAGAAAGATTTCTTTATGGTTAATGCAAGGAGAAAAGGTAGTCCTGACTCATTCCACCCATCCCTTCCACGGTCTTGATGCTTGTTGTATGACACATCTGACATTTTACCAGGGCAGCAAGTGGAAGGAGGATGAGTGGATCCCTCTGCTCCATTCCTTTATTGTTCCAGAATATTTCTTTGTCCTTCACTCCATTTCTCCTTCTGGGATTCTCTGGGATTTTTCTGTACAATTAACTCAAGAACTGACACATATGCTGTTCCTGCAGCATTCTGTTCTTTCAGTTCATTTGTGTCCCTCCCTCCACCCATGTTGCAAATGTGGATGTGCACCACAATAAAAAAATTGCAGTTTGATCGTGATACAACTGCATGATTGCGTCAAGAATTTGCTTGTTTAGTGTGTTACTGATGCACACGTGTGCTGCTGTGCATTGGTAAACATCACATGAAAAAAGCTCAATGCAAACATAGATATGATCAATATTACTCTTTCCCCAGTGTTTTATCAATGCATGCATGTATATTTCTAATGCAAAGCAGGGGAAAATACAAGCATGACCTTAAGGCTGTGGCAATGCTGTGCAAAGCACTATATGCAATGCATTAAAACAATAAACATCAATGCAGGATTCCTAATATTACATCAATTCCAGTTCGGAAACAACATCAAGCAATTCAAATTCCAGAATCTGAAGAGAAATTTGGGTGAGGAGAATTTTGGCATCATTATTTTATTTATTTATTTATTTATTTATTTAAAGCTTTTCTACCCTATCCACCACTAATGTCTTGGGACAGCTTACAATGAAAGAACAAATACAATAAAGCAAAACAAGCACAGCATTCAGCAATTCAAAATAATAAAACCCCAGTTAAAACCAACTAGACATTAAAATAATGGGAAAATAAAAAGATTAATAAAAGAATAAGAAAGACTAAAGCCTTCAAAGACGGCTCCTGGAGCAGGACCTCTGCCTCAGATCTTAAGGGGTATATGTATGTAGAGGAGACCATGGATGATGGCAATTTAACAGGTAATATTTGGTGTTTGGCGCAAGATATTGAAAAGTGGACTAAGATTGGAAATAATCAGAGATTGGGCTGGCTGGCAGTGGGAGGGAAGGCAAAGCACATGAGTACAGTGCATGAACCAAGGACAAAGGATGCTCCATTAAGCATCGTTCATGTCATGGCTCAGATTCATGCACCCAAGCTCCACTGCCACTCAAGTACGCTCCTTTTCTTGTCTTGGGTGGCATGTCAGATGGTCCAGTCTTTCCCATATAGGCTCAGTTAAGAATGGAGGAGGGGGAGGAGGAGGGGGAGGGGGGAGTGAACCAAGATATTTGTGGGTGCAGAAGGGTAAAGAATCCAGGTCCATAAAAGAAGATCTATACCTCCTGTTCTACCCTCCTTGGAGACAAATCATTAGTTGAGCAGAAAACTTTTTCCCAGCTACAGTGTGAACATCAGTCAAGGACATACGCTAAACCATGCCTGGCATGGAGATGAAGTACCATCCTGAACTGTATCAGTGGGAATGAGGATCAAAATACACACAAACAACCAAGCCGACACAAACACACAAGTGCTCATTTTGTACAGAATTATCTCCTGTCAAACTCAACCAAAGCAACATACCATTAGGTGAGTTGCATTTGGAGAGCTGTGCCTTCGCAAAGGCATCATGAAATCTAATTAATTAATATTTTTGTTAAGAGCTCGAAGACCTTCAGATGGGGGAAAATGCTACAGGAACAATTTTGTGCTATTAATAAAGGGAAAACAGCGAAATAATAAATCTCAACATGACTATATCTGAATGAAGATGCTATTATTTCAGCTGTGATTAAAGGCTACAAACAGTAAGAAGCTGGAGCAATGCACTACCTCAGTGGTGGAGCACTACTGATTTCTGACACACCGTGAGGCCGCTGAGTTCATTAGCAATGGAGGCCCCAAAGAAAGCAGGGGGTGGGGGGAGAGGAAAGAAGGAATGGAAATGACTTTCTGTTCACACATTGTTTAAATAATTAAAGTGGTATTTACAAATGCTCCTAGGATCTTTTGTTATCTTTCATTTGGCATGAGTTCCTTTTCTTCTTTTTATATATAGGACTAATAAGTAAATTGCAAACACATATTATTCCTCACCACTCTCCACTCGCCTTCCCCCCACTGGCATCCAATCCACCAGAATTTTCTTCCATTCCCATTAATTGGTCCTTAGAGAATCTCGCTCTCATACCTTTGCAGTGACAGTCAGAGAACATTCCTTAGTAATACTGAGTCAGAGGCCCTGTGATAGCTCGCAAGTCACATATTGAACTGGAGCTGTACGGTTCCCTTCCATTATGTTTAATGCATAAGACATAAAATGGCACCATTCAGTGGGTAGCTTATTCTTCATTTTGAAAGAAGCACACTTTTCTTTGGTTATTTTCTGCCTCTGTTTATTAAAATATCGAAATATATTTGAGATGTCTTATAAAAAAGAATTGAATGGAAGGTCATGCAAATCTTATTTGTCATACAACTCTGAAGTGGCAAAGGGAACAAGTGCTTTTCTCCCCACTCCCCCAGCGAGAAATGCATATTTTTCCAAGGTACTGATTTTGTTGGAAATCTGCAATTTGGGGACTTGAAACATCTTTAAGATTATATCTGGTTGCTTTTTTACAGGAAACAATTGCTTGTTTTATGCTTAAAATATTCCAGATTTATCAGTGCAATATCAAAAATCCAATTTTTCAGTTAAACATATACAATACTCTGCAGCTATTTTTACTCATTAAAATAATCTGTTTAATAAGAACAGTGGGTTTGGGGAGATTTCATGGAAGTATGACAGCCCTATTAACCACTTTAACTACAATTCAGCAGCAGATTATTGTTTGGCAATTTGTATTTATTTATTTATTAAAACATTTATATGCCGCCCCATCGCAACGAAGCCTCGGGGCGGCTCACAGCATTATTAAAAATACAATAAAACAATAAATCATATTAATTTATCCCTCCCCCCTTGGTGCATCTCGGCAACTTAAAATATAATTAACTTAAATACAAATCAAACCCAAATAAATTAAAAGTAAAACAAAACCCACTTATGAACCAAATATGACACATATAAACCAAATACAACAAACATTAAATCATACATAAATATCTAAACACAAATAAACTATAAACAAAATCAGCACTATCAATTAAAATAAGACTTGAATAAAAAGGCCTTCACCTGGTGCCGAAAAGCATATAACGACGGCGCCAGGCGAACCTCTCCAGGGAGCGCATTCCATAGTTGGGGTGCCAACGCCGAGAAAGCCCTCCTCCGGGTGCTCACCCACTTAAGCTCCTTCACGGAAGGCTCCCGGAGGAGGGCCGCCATTGCAGATCTTAGGGGGCAGGAGGACATGTAGGGGCGTAGGCAGTCCATTAGGTATCCAGGTCCCAAGCCGTTTAGGGCTTTATAGGTCAGCACCAGCACCTTGAATTGGGCCCGGACTTCAACTGGGAGCCAGTGGAGCTGACGGAGGACTGGGGTTATATGAGAATAATATTGTGATACGCAGTGCCTGTGGCGGTCAGTATTTGTTTGCGTTTCAAGACTGTACATGGGGAAGTCAGAGTTGCATCAAGGCAAGAATGAATCTCTATCTCAGTGCAAAAAACAGAAGTGTAAATGACCTGACCTAAATTGTAATCAAGAATCTTCTATAGGCAATGGCAGTTCATATGTAATACAGTTGGCTGCTGCTGCTGGTGGTGGTGGTGGTGATGATGATGATGAAGAAGAAGATCAGTACAAATTCGATTGCAACAGATCAAAGGGCATACATTCAGGAAAAGATGCAAATGATACACTTTTGGAAATCATTAAGAAGCAAAGCAACTGTCATCTAATAACGCTTGTCAGATTATAGAAACAGGTACAAAAGGAATGGCATGGCTATCCTATGTATTTCTTCTGGGAACGAGGCCCCGTGAAGTTCAAAGGGCTTTACTCCCAGGTAAAATCCATATAGGATTGCGAAGAGAGCATGTCCAACAGGTTTCAAGTCAAGCCAGTGGAGGCAAAACACTGTCTCCATTTCTCTGTCCCTCTGTGTGGGTTGGAGAGATTCAGAGGTCCTAAGTTGCACTATTTTAAAATAGAATTGCAGAGGCACTTTCATTTTAATGTCGATAAATGTTCGTTAAGCTGCTAGTTTTAAGACACAGTTTAATGCCTTATTGGGCATAAGCTCATCCCACTGGCAAAAGTCCTGGATCTTCAAGTCATTTTTCCCTTGCTTTTTTGTTTTGGTTTTGCATTGTGGGCCATCACTGATAGGATGTGCCTCTGCCATGATTCCCATACAATTGGCCATGTCCCATACAATATGCCAACCTTCCCCAACCTGGTTCCCTCCAGATGCTTTTGACTTCAACTATCACATGCCCCAGCCAGCATGTCTGATGATCAGGAATGCTGAGAGCCACAGTCTAAAACACCGGGATGGCACCAGGTGAGGGAAGGTTCACAAGTGCAGAGGCTCCAGAATGCAAAGGCTGAAACGCCGGGCGAAGACCCAAATGGGTAGAAGGCAAGGTGCAGTCCTTCCTTTGCCTCACTTATCAATGGGCTTAACCTGCCCTTTGGCATAGAAACCCAAACCCATCCATATGCTTGCAGTATACAGCAAACACTCCTAAAACAATTTAAAATACTAAAGCACAGACCAAAAACAGTGCATAAAATATATTTTTTAAAAAAGTTTAAATAAACATACAGTATAGAAATGTCTTCTCAATGCATCTGCTGCCTGCAACAGCAGGGCCTGGAGGACATCCCAGGGGACAAATGCTAGTGCCACTGTGGGGAAAGCTCTAGGAATGGAGCATCAGCATTATGGCGAGAGCCCTGAATTGGTCATGGTACATAATTTAAAAAGTCTGAATAAAAGAGAGCCCTATAGGATGTGGTATATAAGTTTAAATATATAATAAATGAATAAACAGATGTTGAAGCAGTGAGCTAATTTCTAGCCGTGCTATACTTACTAAGCAGAGTGTAGCTCAGTGCTTAAGAAGATGGCAGGGAGAGGGAAATGACCAGCACAGTCTACAACTAAACTGGCTGGCAGATAAAGGACATAGAAAGACCCTTCCCCAAATCTATGGAAACCTCCCCGCTCACACACACCTGTTACCCAGGGTTACTGCAGCCTTCTTTAAAAAAACCCAACAAAACACAACGACGACAAGAACTGGCAACTTCTGAATTACATGTCAGCAGGGCTTTTTTTGTCATAGAGCATCAGAACAGCGTTCCAGCACCTTTTTTTCAATAGATTTTGCGAAGTGATTTTGAACACCTGGCAGATCAGCAGCAAACGTCATTAACATAGGGCCTGCAGGCTGCTAGTGTGTCTGCTATCTGCTATCTGATAGTGAGAGATAGCTGCTTGGGACGCTGCTCTGCTGTTCGGCTTGGGATTGGTGTGTGTGCTTACTGCAGGCGGGGACCGGGAGGTGAGTTCTGGCACCCTTTTATTTTATTTTATTTTTACAAAAAAAGCACTGCATGTCAACTTGTTTTTCTTTGAAAAAAGTGCAGCATTTTCTTTCTCTCCTTTTGCCATCTTCTTACCTTGCCTCTTTGTTCTTTGATAGTGGTGTCACCAAAAGTTTGGTTTTTTTCGATTTATGCAGGTAACTCCAATAGTATATTTAAATTTAAGTGCAGGCTGTAGAAGAGCAGTCATAGTGGGGAAACCAACAGAAGAAAAGCTATTCGGGTGCAACTGCTAAGCCTGTCGCCCTGTTCTGTTGGAGGCCCTTTCAAGGAAGTAAATGGCTCAGGTTCTTAGAGGTCCTTTCATTACTGAACTATCAGGAAATAGTAGACTGGGTTTGTATGACTTCTCAATGCACAGCAGCTTATTGGAGGAGGAGGAGGAAAGTTTGGAATAGCCAACTAGAGCTAAGAGAGAAGATGCTCTCAGGGTCTTACATGTCCTTAAGGAGACACAGTATCAAGGCTTCACTTCATATGGCCTGGAGCTTGCTGGTGCTTGGGGTATCCTATGCCAATCTTCCACAAGGCTGCCAGAATTCTAGAACTGTGAAGCACGTTGCATCCAGATGTTCTTGTGCAAACATTAAAACTATTTAAATCCAAAGGTTTGGATGGAGACTACAAAAGAATATTGTGGGATAGTTTTGTTTGTTTGATGGCTGTCTGGTAATCACTCATCCTCAGCTGTGAGCTGCATTCTAGAAGATTGCTACTGTTCAAGCACCCAGATGGTTTATTGCTCAACAGGCTCACTAAGCAGAGGCATTTGGCCTTGAGCTGATCTCAGTCAGGGCTTCTGTGTTGCACTGCCTGCATTCAGATGACCCAGCATTTAAGAGACGCTTGCAGCCAAACGCAAATGGGGTTATTTCCCTTGGATCTAGGTAAGATGGAGTCAGTAGGGCCTGCATGAGTGCGCTGACCATAACACCCCTTCCTTCAAGAGGATGGGCTGTGAGTGTAAATATTGCTTGGCTCCACCTCTATTTTCTGCTTGAAATCCAGGGTAAAAACTGTATTTCCTATAGGCTACAGACAGGAAGCATACAGAAAGGGGAGCACAATGCACAGTTGTATATTTGGTTATATCTACTCTGCAGGGAAAGCATAAGAAGCTCTATTGTCTTTCTCTGGGATGAGTTTGGTTTCAAAGTCAAGCTCTTGCAGGGCTGGACTCCAGTACAGGAGCTTCCTGTCCTCCTGTAGCCATTGCAAAGGGGAATAGAGTCTTTGGAATGTGACCTTCTTAACCTACAGATAAGGACAAAGCTTCTGCATGGTATAAAACAAAGCATAATGCTCCTTCCCTGAGACACATCGATTCATCTCTTCACAGGGACCTTGTGGCTAACAAGGCAGGCTAAAAATCTAATAAATAATATAAATAAATCTCTTGGATTGTTAGCTTTCTGCTGTGGTACAACATGGGGTGTAGTTGGTTGTCTGGCCCTTCTTCATTAAGAATACAGGCAATTCCCACGTTACGAACATCCAATTTATGAGCAACCTGTTCTAACAAACAAATCACCATAAACCTATTAATTTTTTTAAATTATGGCAGAAAACCATCATTACCATAGAGACAGAGGAAATGAAAGGGGAGAGAGGGAAGCCTCCAAAGTTGGCCTTCCTGCCCTGCCCACCTTGAGAAGGAAACCCCTCTGGCATTCCCTTGCTGCAAAGAGAAGGCCCAGGTGAGTTGGGATGGGTGTGTGGAGATATGCACAGTTTTCCCACTTTCACAGGGGTCCTGTGCCCCTAACCCGTATAGATGTGGAGGGCTGACTATACATGATTTGACTGACATACAAATTCATCTTGAAGATAACTTAAAGACATCAGTGGTCAGCACAAATGCCGCTGAGAAATCAAGAGCTTACCACCCAGGGAGGAAGACTGGTCTTTCCACTTTCTCATCTCACCAAACTACAGTTCCTAGGAATCCTTGGGGAGAAACCATGACAATTAGATTGCTATAAAATTGATGTAGGTTTGTAATAGAAACATAGAAACATAGAAACAGAGCGAGTCAGAAGGGGCCTCCTGGGCCATCTAGTCTGACCTCCGGCACCAGCCGGCTCCGCTCATGACATGCCCACCATGTGCATGTCCAGCCTATCTTTGAACACCCTCACCGATGGGGCCTCAACGACCTCCCGTGGAAGCCCATTCCACGCCCTCGGGGTCCTAACTGTCTGGAAGTGCTTCCTGGCATCCAAATTGAACCTTGGCTCCCTGAGCTTTGCTCCATTGGAGCGCGTCCTGCCTTCCTCTGCAGGGGATGGCTGTATGGCTGTCCGCGATTAAAAAACAAGGAAGATTTATGATGAATGAAACTTGCATCCTACCAAACAAAGCCATGCTTTATAATAAAACTACACTGGGACGATTGTCAAGGATTGGTACCAGGAACATACTTTTGACTTAGGTAATTCAGGTTAAGTGAAGAGGAAGTGGATGCTCTAATGAGGCCTCCGTGTCCCATACTTAGGTATGTACATCAGGGGACAATTCACTGGCATCCATGCAACAGTCCCCCGATTCCAAGTGTTGCAAGAAACCGCCTGGCAGTTGATGACATTTGTCACTGTGCTGAGTTCTCTTACAGATGGTGTTCAGCCGCAGCTCAGTAATTCACAGATCACGGTCCCCATTTGGTTGCTCGAGGAGGTGTGAATATTTCAGCGCAGTGTTTTGCACTCATTTTCATCTTTGTTTCCGGGTGCCTTCATGCTGAGAGAGGCGTCTTCGAAAATATCAGAGCATAAAGATGAACAGTGGCTTTTATTTCTAGCATATCAAAATGACACCTGAACACAGTTTTTTATTTTCACATATGTTGCTCCATTTAGAACCCTTAGAAACAATCGAACTTTGGACACAAGTATCTTTCGAACTGAAAGAAAAGTGGGAACACGAGATGCTTCAGTCCCGCTTGTATGGATGTCTCAGGATGAGGAACACAGAGCCAGTGAAATGCTGTGTTAGTGGATTAATGACAATTAGATAAATCTATCGCCAGTTCCTTGGTGGTTCTCTTACAACCTGCTTATTCATTGTTTGGTGCTTTGAAGCGTGGCTCACATAGGCATGCGCTTCAGTTGATCATTCTCCCTGTGGTGACCATCACCTCAGTGCATTCTGCCGAACATTTTGTGTTCTAACGGGGGGAGGTTGTGGTTGTTTTGGCTCTCCTGGCTTCACAAAGATGGGCAGGCATCTCACCAGCAGTAGGTAAATCAGTCTGGCCTCCCCTGGAATTTGGTGTCCTGGCATTCCTTCATCGGAACTGCCAAACTGTGAGGGGGTACTGGTGGCAAGGGCAGAGCATCAGTGCCAGCCCAAAGGTACTAAAATCCTAGCAGGCCCTCGGCCATGGGTGGGCGACATGCGCCGATCCCTCAGAATGAGAAACACAAAGGCCAGATGGTTTGGCGCACAGCTCCCATGACCCCTCACAGTTCACCCTGCTGGCCATGGATGAGAGGACCTGCATGGAGGGCATGTGAATGACAACGAACATACGGAGGGCAAGGTGTTGCCTGCTCTTGTGCTTGGCAATGCAGGGTGGAAGACTGGTGGGGTGGTTTTATTCACTGAGAAGGTGGCAGCAGGTTGTCATTCAGTGCGGCTACACTATTAAATAGGCGAAGGGGCCATCCCTGTTTCTTCAGCTCCACCCGCCTTTTCTGTCTGATGGCTACCAAGAGAAATTGGTTGGTGCAGTGTCATGCAATGCCGAGGAATTAGTACGCTCCTGATACCCAGCTCTATTTCTGCCTGGAATCAGATCCTTGAGTCAGTGCTGGAAGCTGCTGTGGCAGCTGCATTCACGCAGGACGTGAGCGTTTCCTGCTGTTGGTGATCTGCTACTAGGGCATGGGTGGCCCTTGCTGCAATTCCCTGTCGCTCGAAAAGACCTGTTCTCTGTCCAGTGTACTGCTGGGCTCCGCTCTTCTAAGGAATGCCCAGGAGGGTGGCATTGACTAGGAGCGCCCTGGCTGGACTGGCTTCAATGGTTGAGGCACCTGCAGCCAAGCGTCCTTTGTTCTGGCCATCACCATCCCTGCTAAAGCAGTCTCCCATTATATCTGGAGTACAGGAAAGAAGCTATCCTTGAAGAGTCTTTGTTTAGGGGAGCTGGTACAGAAGCATTTGCATTTTGAGATAGGTAGTTTAGTGAGCAAATGAATGGCCAGGAAGTTATCCTTGCAACAAAGCTATAGCAAAAGTGTGGGCCGGGCAGGGGCCAGTGGTGGAAGGCAGCTAACCAGAACTTTGAGGTGGAAGCTAAAATATCCAGATCTGGATATTCTTCCAGGGCTGTTTTGTAGAGACCATGAACTCTCTCAGAATCTAATTGAGCTACACTAATTAATATGTGTTGACTGATCTAGAATCCAGAAGGATTAAGAGGAGCTTTTCTGCATTAGGCCAGTCAGATCACTCTGGGACTCTACCCATGTTCTGGATCACTTCTTGACTTCAGTGTGTACTCACTGAGCTCTGTATTCTATGCACATGCCATGAAGGGGGCCTGGGATGGGTAGGAGTGTAATACAAGTTCAAATGAGTTTTGACTATCTGAACTAAGGAACTGTTTGGTTTTGTGATGATGCCCTGAAACCCCTCTCAGTTTTCACACTACTGTAATTCCCAGGATTTCTTCAAGGGAAGCAATGGTACATTTGCAGAGTAGACCAGTTCGGTATCCCTGCTGTCCTTTCTCTTACTAGAAATCTGAAGGACAAAGCAGGAACCTGTTGACCATGCAGAATTTGTTTTCCATTCACGACTGGTTGGGTTTGTAGTTTATTTTGTATTTGTCTGTTTCCTAATTTTGAGACAGTGCCTAGCCTTATAAATTCTTTAGGCTGTGACACTGCATGCTTCATTCATTCTTAATACACAAAATGTGATTTCCCCCCATGTTCTACTTCTAAACTTTACAAGCTGTTAAATTTCCCATCACTTCTGCTCCATTTCCCCTTAAAATTCTAGCACATACCATATAAATTCTTAAGCCAAACACTTGCCATGCAAATGTTTTAAATAAAGTTGAACAAGAAATACAAAGCTAAATACAAAGCCCAGCCAGCTACAGGGAAACTGAGTAAGGAATTCCTAAGATATGACAAAAACTGCCAGACCTGTGGATGAGCTTTCTTGCAAACACAAGAATGGAGTGTAGTCCTATATACACTCAGATGGTCTCCAGTTCTTCATTGAAAGCCCAAAGATAAAAATGACAATATGATTTATATAGCATTATTAGGATTAATATTTTAGGATTTATATAGCATTTTAGTATCTCACCTGATATATTAAAATGCAATCCAAATTGGTAGGCCTCAATTCTTGCTACCCTGTTCATGATGATAGATGGAACAGGGAAAATGCCTAAATCCTGGAATCATGCCATAGTGGTTCTTGTTTATATAAAAATGGTGACTATAGACTGCAATCTAAATTTAGGCCAATGTTTGTTATCTGTTGGGGGGGGGGGAAGTCTATGGGATATATCTATTAAAGAAACTTCACTCATGGATTAATGAACAAAAAAATCCCTTGCCCAGAGCAAGCAGGGTTTAGACAAGGCAATATTATGTGTAATATTATCCCACCTTATACATAAGCAGGTGGGAAAAGCAAATTCTAGACTGTATGCCATCTTCCTTGATTTAAAGGAAGCCTTTGATTCAGTTAATTGGGATCTCCTTTGGGTTAAACTGCAAAAGCTAGGAATAGATTTTAAAAAATCTCCTTTTACTTATATGAACATTATATTCAGAGACATTCTGCCAGGTCAGGTTGTCATGGAAAGGAGAAGTAATCCAACTGTTTCCAACTAATAAGGGAGTGGAACAAGGATGTATCCCAGCACCGACCTTGTTTAATTTCTTCATAAGTGATCTAGCATCTCATCTAACTAGAGTGGAAGGACTTGGGTTGCGTAAAGTCGTACTGTTGTTGTACATAGATGACACAGCCATTCTCTCACAGATGTGCATAGTTTTGAATCATTTGATTAACAGCTGCACAGAATATTTGGATAAAAATGGGCTACAACTAATTTATAGCAAATCCAAAGTAATGGTTTTTGACAAAACATCCAAGATTTTTTTCCGGGATATGTAAGGAGAACATTGTAGAACAGGTTAAGCAATTCAAATATTTGGGAATTAATTTTCATTATAAGAACTCCTGGGTCTATCATCGGAAAGCAGTAGTTAATGAAGCCCCCATTTCAATAGAGGTAATAGCTATGCAACAGCAACACTTCAAGTCTTCAGGGCAAAAATAATACCCCAAGTATTATATAGTATCCTTGTTAAATGTACTGAATTGTTCAATTGAACTGATACAATCCTTGTTCCTGAAGAAAATCTTGGGATTGCTGGGGTGTGTCCCCTGTGCAGTACTGTATTTGGAGACTGGGCAATCCCAGCTGGAGACAGCAGCCTGGCTGAACTCCATTAGGTTTTGGCTATGCATGCATTATACAGTGGATTGTGACAGTTTGGCACATCATCTTGTGTCAGACTCCGTACCTCCAATAGGGATTTTCCCACTCGTTATGAAATTAAAGCTGAGGGATGTAGACCCTGATCAGTTAGATTTTTTTAAATCAAGAGCAAGTTTTCCAAGTGATTAAAGGGAGAATTTTAGATATAGAATTCCAGGAGTTGTTGAGCGCTGCCACATAAGTGCGTTCCTCTCTGTGCTAACATACTTCGACAAATGGCCACTTTTGCCATTCTTAAAGGGCTGCAAGAGTGCAGGGAGTACATCTTTGACAAGATGCCATGTCAAGCCATCCACCCTAATGTTGGGTAGAGTCAAGGGGGTGCTATATATTGAAAGGCACTGCCATTGTGGACGAAGTTTGGGATATCCGCATGCCTTTAGACAGTTCACTTTTTGAGGGGTTGAGCACAGAGTACCTAGGTTTGTTTTTGATCAATATGAGAGGTCAGTAGGACCAGGGAAAGGTTCAATTTGTCCTATTGATGGAGTTGGCTGGCACAGTGGAGAGAATAGCAGCCTTTCTGTGGGAGATGGTTAAGAGTCGGTTTAGCACCCATTAGCAATGCTGTGGCTGGGGGATCTCTGGGGGACTGTGTGGATTTATGTAGATTTGTAATGTTATGTCAATAAAGGTTCCTTGACTACAGTACTTAGGACTGCTAAAAATTCTACAGATATACCATCTCAATAAGCTAACCATGTGGCCTCAGATGTTTCGTTTGTTGCTAGTTGTGAAGTCGTGTTTGACCCATGGCCACCCCATGGACAACATTCCTCCAGGCTTTCCTGTCCTCCACCATCCCCTGGCATCCACTTAAGCTCACACCTACTGCTTCAGTGACTCCATCTAGCCACCTCATCCTCTGCTGTCCATTTCTTCTTTTGTTGTCAATTGTTCCCAACATTAGGGTCTTCTCCAGTGAGTCCTTCTCATTAGGTGGCCAAAGTATTTGAGTTACATCTTCAGTATCTGGTCTTCTAAAGAGCAATCAGGGCTAATCTCTTCTAAGACTGACTTGTTTGATCTCCTTGTAGTCCAGGAGACTCATAGGAGTCTCCTCCAGCACCACAATTCAAAGGCCTCAATTCTTTGGTGCTCAGCCTTCCTTATGGTCCAACTTTCACAGCCATACACTGCAACTGGGAAAACCATAGCCTTGATGATATGAACTTTTGTCGACAGGGTGATGTCTTTTAGTATGCTGTCTAGATTTGCCATAGCTTTCCTCCCCAGGAGCAAGCGTCTTTTAATTTCTTGGCTGCAGTCCCCGTCTGCGGTGATCTTGGAGCCCAGGAAAATAAAATCTGTCACTACCTCCATTTCTTCCCCATCTATTTGCCAGGAAGTGATAGGACCAGTTGCCATGATGTTGTTGATATTTCTCAAGTTTTCTTGATGTTGAGTTTCATGCCAACTTTTGCACTCTCCTCCTTCACCCGCATCAAGGGGCTCTTGAATTCCTCTTCACTTTCTGCCATTAGAGTGGTGTCATCTGCATATCTGAGGTTGTTGATATTTCTCCCAGCAATCTTGATTCCAACTGGTGATTCATCTAGCCCTGCCTTTCTCATGATGTGCTCTGCGTATAAGTTAAATAGGCAGGGTGACAGTATACAGCCTTGCTGAACTCCTTTCCCAATTTTGAACCAATCATTGGTTCCGTGTCCAGTTCTCACTGTTGCTTCTTGACCTGCATACAGGTTTTTCAAGAGACAAATAAGATGGTCTGGGACTCCCATCTCTTTAAGAACTTGCCACAATTTGTTGTGATCCACACAATCAAAGGCTTTAGCATAGTCAATGAAGCAGAAGTAGATGTTTTTCTGGAACTCCCTAGCTTTCTCCATGATCCAACATATGTTGGCAATTTGATCTCTAGTTCCTCTGCCTCTTCAAAATCCTGCCTGTGCTTCTGGTAGTTCTCGGTCCACATACTGCTGGAGCTTGTAGGATTTTGAGCATCACTTTGCTAGCATGTGAAATGAGTGCAATGGTGCAGTAGTTCGAATGTTCTTTGACTTTGCCCTTCTTTGGGATTGGAATGTAAACTGACCTTTTCCAATCCTGTGGCCACTGCTATGTTTTCCAAATTTGCTAGCATATTGAGTGTAGCACTTTAACTGCATCATCTTTTAGGATTTTGAATAACTCAGCTGGAATACTGTCACCTTCACTAGCTTTGCTGTTGCTCAGACTTCCTAAGGCCCATTTGACTTCACATTCCAGGATGTCTGGCTCGAGGTCAGTGACCACCCCATTGTGGTTATCAGGGACGTTAAGCTCTTTCTTGTATAGTTCTTCTGTGTAATCTTGCCACCTCTTCTTAATCTCTTCTGCCTCTGTTAGGTCCCTGCCATTTTGGCCCTTTATCATGCCCATCTTTGCATGAAATGTTCCCTTCATACCTCCAATTTTCTTGAAGAGATCTCTGGTCCTCCCTATTCTACTGTAGTCTTCTATTTCTTTGCACTGTTCATTTAAGAAGGCATTCTTATCTCTTCTAGCTATTCTTTGAAATTCTGCATTCAGTTGGGTGTATCTTTCTCTTTCTCCCTTGCCTTTCGCTTCCCTTCTTTCCTGAGCTATTTGTAAAGCTTCCTCAGTCAGCCATTTTGCCTTCTTGCATTTCAGAGTTGCTGCCTCTTGTACAATGTTGTGAACCTCCGTCCATAGTTCTTCAGGCACTCTGTCTATCAGATCTAATTCCTTAAATCTATTTGTCACCTCTACTATATATTCATCAAAAATATGATTTAGGTCATACCTGAGTGGCCTAGTGCTTTTCCCTACTTTCTTCAATTTAAGCCTAAATTTTGCAACCAGAAGCTCATGATCTGAGCCACAGTCAACTCCTGGTCTAGTTTTTACTGACTGTATAGAACTTCTCCATCTTTGGCTGCAGAGCACATAGTCAATCTGATTTCTGTGTGGACCATCCATGTGTAGAGTCGTCTCTTGGGTTGTTGGAAAAGAGTGTTTGCTATTACCAGCATGTCCTCTTGACAAAATTCTGCCAGCCTTTGCCCTGCTTCATTTTAATGCTTCCTACTGGCTGGAAAAAAAGGACAACTTGAAACAACAATCAAGAGAAAATGGCTACTATGTCATGTTTTAGAAAACTTGGAAAACAAGTACGCTGAGTGTACTTCTAAGGAGTTTCTTCTCCTTAGCTTAGCTCCTATAGCACCAATAGGTTAGGCAGGCTTTCACTGCAATGAAAAAGCACAATATCACTGGATTTTAGGATCTAATTTCAGCAAATGGATTTATTTCTGGGTGGAGATAATTCTTAGTGCCAACAAAGGATGGCTATCTTTCAGGTTCCAATATTAGAAGTGGGACAGTTTGTAACTCACGAATTAAAAATAGTTTAATTAAGAATCTAACTGAAAGATAGCAAGGAGTCAAACATCTTTACCTACAAACATCTCATGTAATCTGCATTACAATCTAGAAGGGACTCATATAGAGGATTATGAGATAGACATCATGGCAAAGGTAAGTAATTGAGAAAATCCTTAGTCACTAATTAAGGAATCTTCATTTTGTTCTTTCTCTGGAGAGATTTACTTCAAAGTTGGTGGGACTGCAGGTGGCGCAGTGGTTTAAACCGCTGTGCTGCTGGGCTGGTTGATCGAAAGGTCGCTGGTTCGAATTTGCACACGGGGTGAGCTCCCGTGCGCCGTGCAGTTTGAAAGCATGCAAATGCAAGTAGATAAAAAGGTACCACTTCGGTGGGCAGGTAACAGCGTTCTGTGCACTTCGGTGTTTAGTCATGCCGGCCACATGACCACGGAGACTGTCTGCGGACAAACGCTGGCTCCCTCGGCTAGGAAACAGAGATGAGAACCACCCCCTAGAGACAGGCATGACTGGACATAACGTCAAGGGGAAACCTTTACCTCTAATGTATTGGTAGCATAGTGTTTTAGTGGAAAAAATAAAAATATGAAAGAAATAATAAAGAATGAACAGCAAAATTAAGAGAAAGGAAAGAAAGGAAAATGAGAAAAGAGAGAATGAAGATGCCTTGCAAAGAACAGGTGAGATGATCTTCCCTTCTGAAGCTGTATGAGAGAACTGAGACATCCCAAACAGCTGAGAACCTTCTCCCCTGATCTCAATTGTGGAGACCAGGATTTAGCCATGTGCAAGATGGTGCTTGTCCTGCAAAAGGTGCTTTAGGTTCAGGATGTTATCCTTGGGAGAAGAAAGCTATCGCTGTACAGAGGCCTCTCACAAAATATCAGCTCAAAAACCACAGAGTTGCTCTTAATCAGCAAAACTGTTGTAATCTCTGGGGAGCAATTGGTGCAACTGGGTCTGACTTTAACACAAAGAGAGCTAATTTTCATGCTAGCTAGCCAAATATTTGAGAATCAACCCACTAGGAAATAGTAGAGAAGCCATGCACTTTGGCGAGGGAGGAGATCTGAGTCAGGCGTCAAGGTCCAGCTGTCTGTCAGAACCAACAGAGGCTGCTGCAGTGTAACAAGAATCTCATCTCTTATGACAGAGCCCTGGAAATGCACAAACGCAACCACTCTAGTGCAATATGTTGTTTTATATCACACATGCATATGTACACAGTAGTTTTAATGGTGTCTTGGTTGCCTTGTGTGTTGTCTGTAAGGCCTGGCAATCGTCTGGGCTGAGCTGAGGCCTTGTCACAGGCTGGGACTCTCTCTGAAAGATGCTGCCTCCTGATGAGCCCCTGCGGAAGAGAACCTTCTGAAGGTCCCGTCAGGTGATGCAAGCCTTCTTCAGGCATTTTGCAGTTCTTTGGAGGGTTGAAGGGCTAACTCTGCCCCTAGAGGAAACAAGCCCCTAGAGGATCCTGGGAATGGGATGAGGAGACAATATGTGTGCCCCATACTTTAGCGGCAGTTGTATTGGAGGGAGTAGAGAAGTGTAGAGTTGGAGGAAGGAGAGAAGGAACCTACACAATGAGCCGGAAGCAGAGTTGGCCTGTCCTGTGCTGAGCTGTCTCCTGAAAGGGTCTAGGCGGAACTCACATATTCAGCTGAAAAGAAGTTAGTTCAAAGCCTGCTGAGGAGAACGGGAGCTGCGGGAGACAGGGACAGAAATGCAGGCCGCTTGACCAGAGCAGAGCCCAACTCCCACTAAATCATTTTGCCTTTGCAAAGAGTGTCTTGCTGGGCAGGACAAGCCTAAGGCCTGTCTGTAGAGCACTGTCACACTGAAGGGAGGGAGCACAGTTATTTGGCTTTGCTTTACTCACTGTTAAACTCTTGCACAACCTTCCTACCTAAAAAGGCACTTGGATAGATCAGTTGAGAGTGAAGACATGTCAGTGCAAGATTGCTGGTGAAAAGCCAAGCTCTGCCTGATGCTCGCTGACTCCATCCAGCAGTGCACCACCACCACCACTCGCAATGGCTTCGCCGGCTGACAAACATCATGCATCATCCGCCAATGCAGGCACAGCTAAGCTCTCATCTGCATTTGCTGATGAACCTCTAGTGTTTCCCGATACTGACACAACCTTTTCTGTGACAGCAGCAGTACCCCCCATTCCCTGCAACATTAGTGGCAAATAATCCCCACCCCCTTTCTTCTTTTTGCTCTACTTGACTCCAAATGCCCCCAAAGCATGGATGTAGTATAGAGTAGAAAATGACAGAAAAGTTGCACCAAAAAGTCGACTGAAGATACACTGATGCTGTCCCTGTGGTGTGATGGCACTATGGACCCAGATGTATGCAAATATGTTAGCGTGAAAGTCGCTATGAAATCAGGGGTGCAAAACAAACATTCTAGGCGCTAGTGAACCCTGCAGCCATGGTGCATGGAGAATGCTGGATGCATTTGAAGATCTTGCAGCAACACAGCTGAGCTAATGATGCCCAAGCATTTCTTCGTGCATCTATCCTGCCTGGTCACAGGCGCATCATCTGTCAGCACAGATGAGAAGTCTGGTTTGTGGACTCTCTTCCAAATCAAAATGAAGGATAATGATCAGGAATCTTCTGACCCTCTGCTACAGCTCTGGTGTGGAATCCATTAGTCAAACCTTATATGGAACTCTACATATAGATTAGCTGGTGAAGCTGGACAAATGTTCCAGCGCCTTGGATGGCTGAGCACATTTTTCCACACATCAGGTTTCAGTTCCAAAGAACTTTGGGACACTACAAACACCAGCAGCTCCTTGCACGCCCCAAGCTTTTTGAGGTCAGCATCTTGACATTCCTTAACCCTCTTCATGAAGAATTCTGAAGAGACAGCAGTACATCAACTTCTTGCATTGCTCCTTGATGAGGATCTTACTTCTGTCCTTTCTGGCTGATGTACTTACAGTTTTCAGTAGGCACCAGGAGCAGTTGCAAGAAGATGGGGTCACCGTCCTCAATACAGAGAATCTGACAGTGTTGGTAAAAATTGAGCTATTGGCCCTGATAGAACAGTGTTTACTTGATGCAGGGGCCAAGTTTTCAAGGGTGAAGCTGTTAAACAGCCAGATAGAACAGTGATGTTGGAAGGAATTAAGTTGTTAACAAAACATGTGAAGAGACGCAGGGAACAACATCGGTATGTATCTGACGGGAAATATGTTGGTGCTCTCTGTAATGCAGTAGTGGACTCTTGCTGAGTTCTTGAATCAATGCTTTGATGCTGTCCTCTTGCTGATTATGAAAACTTTTGCTACCTTACAAACTTCAGTGAACCTAGAAGCAGTTCAGAAGGCGGTAGGTATAGACCTAAATCTGGCAGGATTTTTGCTAGAATATAAGGAGATACTTTATCCTGACAGCATCAATGATGATTGCAAGATGTCAGTTCCCTTTTGGGTCCATCTTCTTGCATTATCCAAATAATACAGAAATGTGACAACACTCATGGCATGCCTTCTAGCAGCTAGGCCTCACAGTGCCGATGCTGACCATCTCAGCACAAGTGCCACACGGAATTCCACAACCAGAAACAGATTCTTAGTTGAGTCAGAAAACGAATAGCTCTACATTGATCACAAATTGCCACTTCTCATTGAATGAGATCATGTGGTATCAGAGCTCTTAAGGATGACTAAATGGGGAGATGACACCAAAGGCACAGATAAAGCAAGGAGGCAGGTGTGGTTTAAAGGGTGTTTTCCCCCAGAGACCTCCAAGCAACACTGCTCATCCCACCCAGTTCCAGAGGGCGATGTTCTGACCATCTTAGAAAAAGAGGAACTGTTTATGTGATAAATATAGCGCGAGAGGAGGCACAGGTAGTCTTCTTTGCATTTGTATCTTTGTGTACCTACATAAACTGTTGATGCGCATATGATTTAATAAACTATCTTGACTAGTCAAGGTCCCAATAATATATATTGATATTAAGGAAACAGTAGCCATCTTAATGTTTGACTATTTTTAAGAAATATGTAACCTGGCCATAATGAAATTATTATTTGGCATCATTCCATAATTGGTGTAGGAAGGAGGTGGAAACAAACCTTATGCATCCTGCAGTTGAAAACTGGACACTAATCAGCATGTACATGTGTAGGGACTGGTATAGACCTTGAAGTATGGACTTCTAGAAATGGGCTAGGGGGACAGGCCCAGTGTGTGACATCATACACTCAGGGAGACTAGAATCAGATTGGAAATTTTCAAAATTTTCTTTGAAAAAGAATTCAACAGACAAAAAGTATTAGATATTCTTCCCTTCGCTTGGGAGTAAGTTCTATTCACATGGAACAAGTAGGGGAAGTTCTGGATCCATAGGGTCCAAGGCCCCAAGATTTCCTGCCATGCCCCAAACAAGTCTCCAAACTGCAGCTAGCTTAGCTAATCCCCTCCCATTTGTTTCATTGGGGGGGGGGGGAGGAATTTTCTTTTAAAATACTTCTGGCAAAGAAAGCAGTGAAAAACCACTCCATCCCCAGCCTAGCTGGTATGAGATTTGCAGGCACATAGAGGATCACTACTCACCCCCCACCCCAATATTTGGGCCTGCTTTGTAGCACAGGTCTAAGACTAGAATATATTCAAGGTAGTCAGAATAAAATTTTACAAGCATGGAGCCAACCACTAACTGCTTTTTAATAGCTCTGATTATAAAATGATGAATAGGTGCTTAGGCATAATTAATTCAGAACAGTGTGTGGAATGCTCTTCGCTGGAGTGCGTAATGCCACAGACATATGATCAAACCTTTCTACGCCATGTCACTCCATGGTAATTAATCCAAACTAGCTATCATGCCCCATTTCTCCAGTCTGCAGATGAACTACTGCAGAACAGGATCAGTCTTCTCATAGGCTCAGAATCATGAGGCCAGCCAGTTATCTGAAGCCAGCAATAACAGCAGTTTGGGGCAACTCCCTTATCTCTTAGCAATCATAAGTACAGCAAGACAGATCAAGGCACTGGGATGGGATGTTCAATGGCATCCACCAGGCTTCCTGGGCATTCTGGTTTCAGCTAGGAAGTTGCCTTAAAAGTGTTGTAAAGTAGCAGGCTGCCCTTTAACACCAGCTTAGAAACAAACGAACAAACACAAACTTAAAATTGTTATTTATGTAACACATAAAGATATCATAATACACAGTCGATAATCACACAAAATACTGATTAGGATGATTGAATTTTAACATCAAAGTTGGTCATTAGTTAAAAGCAGCCTGAGGAATTTAGACACAATGGAGATTTATACCAAATCTTACATTTAATCATCTCCAGAAAAGAAAAGGGGTTTAATAATTCCTGAGCTTTTTCATTCCAATAGATAATAGAAGAGTCCACTTTCTTATAAATTAATTATCTATTAATCTCACTTTTCTAATTCTTAACATGTTAGTCCATTTAAGCACAATAGCCATATCTCAGATCCTAAGACACCAATCATTAATTAAAGGTGTGTTGACCCTTTTTCCCAACTAAAATTGATTGCTAAGAGGTGAATCAACAGTTCAGTGTCCTCACATGCAACTATGCCCTCAAGAAATTTAAAAGAAGAAGAATGGGTCCTTAGGGACTTTACATTCCAAAATTAAACTGATCTCATTCAACACTGAGGACCAAAATCTTATAATCCCTGAGCCAATCCAGAAGATATACAGAATGTTTGCTCTCTTTGGGCCATACTTCCAGCATTCATGTACAGCCTGCATATAGATCTTATTTACTCTAGCTGGTGTTAACTACCATCTAAATATTAGCTTATAAACCCTTTCCTTGATGTTCGCGCATTGTGCGCTTTGGGGGTTGATCACCAAATCCACTCCCATACCTTCTGGTCAATATTTCTTTTTAAATTCTTTTCCCATTTGAGCGGATAAGATTTTTTCCCTGCATCTTGTTCAGCCAGTATTCTGCAGTCGCAAATTAATGTTCCCAGGTTGAAATACTTGTAATTAGCATTTCCAATTCAAAACAGTCCCTGGATGTTAGTTAGAAAAGTTTTAATACTATTCATAAGGGAACTTGCACTGAGGGAGGGGTGTTTAGCTCTCTTCCCCTGCACCATTTTCCTACTCAAAAATTGACCGTTTCTGTTAGAATATATTGTAACATATAGTCAGCATATTACCTCTATGTATTCTGGTCTGAGAACTTTCTGTGGAGAGGTGGACCTATATGTGCCTTCCCTGAAAAATAACCTGCCCAACCAAACTGTGGAGTAAACCACAAGGCTACATAACACTATCTTGCCATGTTATGCCAGAGAACCTTAAAGAGACTGACGAACAAAGCAATCACATTAAACATCAGATAGTAAAGCACAAAACACAAGCTGCAATAAAGCAAGTTGAAGAAAAACATCCTACCTACAGAAGCAAAATCTGATTGTTTTAATTGGGGTTTTATTGTCAGTTGATTTTTTTAGGACACTGTGTTTTGTTTTACATTGTTGTATAGTTACACTGTCCTGAGACTTCGGTAAGGGATGGTCTAAAAAGTTTTAAATAAAGAATAAATAATACATAAAATACTGTTGCTTATGAGGATCCCCAAAGTGCCCTAAAGTATAATGGCTGGATAATGACTAGCAATGAAGGAGCAGATTGTCCTTCAACTGAGATGGGGGTCCAAAGCTTTAGGCTCACCATGGAGCAAGCCTGCTCCTGCCATCCCTCAGCTGGTTACAAAACTTGAAGCAAGGGCTTCTGATCAGATTTCAGTCAATGAGTAGGTTGAAATGGAAGAAACTGGTCCTTCTCATTCCATGGGGCCAGTTCATGCAAAGCTTTAAAAACTGGCGATCCTTGGGGTTCATTCACCTCTACTTTTGGTCCAATCCCATTAGGAAGACAGGAATCACTGCAAAACAGTGCCCTCAACTCAGCAGAATACAATTGCAAATGCCATCAAAATCCACAGAGAGATCCAGGAGATCAAGCAGTGACATGGCCCATCTCCTGGAAAAAGCAATCTGACTTGACCAAGGCAGTCTTTTCCCTAAACCATATCAGAGGTCAGACTGGGCTATATCTGTGATGTACAGATCGATAGGTATCACTTTCATTGGTTAAACCATGCAATCATTGACACATAACCAGGCCTAAGAAAACCCTTTTCTAGAAAACAGCATTTGTCCATCCTTGAAATGCAGCTGATGCTGACCAGGCACCAGTCCAGAGAAAGTTAGTTGACACTTGACAGATAACAGCAGCCGACACAAAGGGCAATTCACACCTGCGCAGCCCCCCCTCCTCTTCTATATAATAGCACCCCATTCCCCCCACTCCTTCAGGGCATCCTCTCTGGTATGCAAGTGGGAAAGATCATGCCATTGTAACTTCATTGAGCAATGTATAAAAGGGCCAAACTGAGGACTGCTCAGGTTCACCATTTGGAACAATTCATTGGTAGCTGGTTATTCTCTAGAATAAACCCTTTAAAAGAATACCTTTCCCTGTTATGTATTTTGGGCATATGCACACAGACCTTTTGGTCAACAGATGGAATGAGCTGAATGAGATGACAGAACATGCGCCAAGGTCTAACTGGGTACCAGTCCTGTGAGGGCACCAGGGGCAGGGCTTCTGTGCACGTCTATGTTCCCCTCCCTTCTCTGATTTTTTTCCCCAATTTATATCCTGCCTTTTTCCTACAAAGGGCTCAAGGCAGCTTGCATCATTCTCCTCCTCCATCTTATCCCCACAACAACAACCCTGTGAGGTAGGTTGGGCTGAGAGTCTGCGACTGGCCCAAAGTCACCCAGTTGGCTCCATGGCTGAGCGGGGACTCGAACCCAGGTCGTCTGAGTCCCAGTCCCATGCTGTTAACCACTACACCACACTGGCTCTCCACACTGATTCACCCCTACATGAAAGCAGGGCCTTGCCTGAACCCCCTCTCTCTCCCTGGCTACCTACCTGTTCCCCAGCTGATAAGTTCCAACTGCTGGGGAGACTAAGCTCCTTCCCTGTCCCGTTCCTGATTCCCTCAAGGAGGAGGGGCCTCCTTCTTGACTGATAGTTGCTCAGGCCCAGCTGCCAAACCTGCCAGATCGCTTTGCTGCAGCCACCACAGAGCAGGCTTGAAGAGTTTTTACTCACCTTAGATTGGACTTGTGATTCTCCTGCCACTATTACTCAAGCTGTCACCTCCCCGTCTTTTATCACCCCAAACTCCTCATCAAACTAGGTATCTGCATAGGGTTTGAAGGAACAGGAAGTGGTGCCAATGAGTAATCCTGGCAATCACCTAATGAAGTTCCCATTTCAGAAGTCGATAAAGGTTGCAACGGGAGTGCCATTCATCTGCTAGTACCCGTGGTGGAGAAAAGGCAGGTGCAATATTAATAGGACCTGGGAGGCGCATGGCTTTGAGTGCGGAAATGGTGCACAGGTAGAATGTTAAGCCTAAATCCCCAAGTACTGTGACCTGATCCACTTCCTTCTTCCCCAGTGGTTGTTTTTACATATTTAAACTGTAGTGTGGTCTGGCTTAGATATGCCTTATGCAGAACCTTGTGAAATTGCACCTGTATGCAGAAACTGCATTAGAAGACAATGTGTGTGTGTGGGAGGGGGAGGGGGGGACATGCCCTTAAGTCTCCTAAAGGAATCTATTCCTTGTCCCATTATACTCAGGCACGATGTTCAGTCTCTGGGGCCTTCCTCCAAGTGCTGACTCTGAGGGAAGCATGGAGGGTGTCACAAGAGAGCAGGCTTTCTTTGTGGTGGCCCCCCACCTATGGAACAACCTCCTCACTGCAGTAGACTGGTGCCAAATTTGTCATCTTTTCAGTGTCAGGTTAAGACTGCCCTCTATGCCAACGGCCATCTTAAAGACTTATCTAGATACACAAGGGCTTGAGGGGATGGATCATCCCTGGTATTTTACTGAGTCTTTCTTTGTTATTATTTGGTATTAGCTATTTTAAATTTTTAATGTATGTATTGATTTAATGTATTTCTAATCTTATATAGTTTTACTTTATAGTTTGTATTTTATTATCTGTTTTATGGACCGTTGTAGACTGTCCAGAGAGCTTTCTCTGGGGTGGTATAGAAATGAAATAAATAATACGAATTAAGAATAACACTTTAGTATTCTACTAGAATTCACTATGCACATATACATGGGTAGTACACATGCATTTATATGTGTGGCACTGAATGAGATCCATTAAGAAAGGTAGCTTCTTACCCAGTAAGTGCTCATCTGAGATTTCTTAGGTTTATCAACAATCTCTAGGCTTCTTCACAATATTATAAATTTAAAAATGCATCCAAAGTGCTTTAATTGTACACTTGAAAATGTATGATGTGACTATGATGGAGATGTGGCTCATAAATATGCCATGATCAGGAAGCTGAGAAAAGGGGCAGCTTCCTGATGGGTGTCTCTTCTGTGGCAAACTGGGCTTGCCCTCTGTAATGTGCGCAATGGCCTTTACTGGAGTCAGTGAGGTAAGTTGGACTTTCAGATCATATTGTTGCAGAGGATCATTTGAGAGCTTCTTATAATTTAGTATTTATTTGATGGATGGATGGATGGATTTCTACCCTGCATATTAGCCAAAATGGCTCTTTGGGTGGATTACAAAATAACCCAAGTGTTTTTTTACAGGCATTTGGTTTCAGTCCCACACTCTTAAATGTTAAACATACATAACCTTCTGTAGTACAGAGGAACTCAATTTTTTAATGCTTATTGCCCCATATCGTCATTATTAGATCCTTTTGGCAAAAACATGGCTGGGTTCTAAGTAGCAATAATACAACCAGATGCATAATTTGGAGTCTACAATAATACTTGAATAATATTTAAAAATGCTGAAATTAGAAGTGTTGTCATCATCATTATTATCGCATCTATATAGTTAGATACACACACACACACACACATATAAACATTTGAACACAAAAGATATAGTTTAATACAGGTGATACTGGAAAATATAATAAAATCTGCATTTTATGATACAATTTTTGTTGGTTTGTTAGTTGGGACAAAAACAGTTAAAGTTAAATAGGGTTACCTCATTTATTTCTGATGGATGCCTCAGTCTCTCAGTGAAATTAACATGACATTAAAATAATTGTTTTGACTGTGACATCCATGTTTTATTTAAAAGAAAAGGATAGCTTGTAAATAACACACACACACACACAACAGCTTTATGGCGCTTATGATACATTCATAGTTATTGTGAAGTACGCACAAACTGCAAAAGTGCACGTTTCATAATGTCTGGTCAGGCCACAATCCTGTTCTTGTGGTTCCTTGGAAGCTTTCAGTGTGTGGCCACTCCCAAGTAAATATGCACACATTTTCAATTTATTTAGTGAGACTGGATAGGAGACGAGAAGTACTCTGCTGTAAAAATAAATACACATGCTATTGCTAGCTGTGGGTGAAATGGACACATATTGAAGGGTTTTATTCTGTGCATATGTACTTGAGCATGAGTCCCACAAAACGGATGGAGGACTCCTGAGAGTAAACATACACAGTATCTCTCCCACTGATTCAACTGGATGTTACAATAATCAACAAATGCTGCCTTGTTCTGCACATAACAATGCATCTTTCCTCACGAGCAAGAGCACAATTTCTGTGGAAAAAAAGAATAACAAAATAACAGATATTTGCATCCTTTCTTTATCTGATTCCTTGTTAAATGCTCTTGATTATGTCTACAGATCAAGATTACATCTGCAACAGAATATGTAAAATGTTAGGGTTTTTATTTTACAAGAGGTTATTCCTTTGCAGACTTTCTCCTCCACATGGATACTGGGCATACAAAGGTGGAGCAGAATTGTGCCCCCTGGTCCCAACCCTTGACCTCTTGTTCAACAGAGGATCTAAAACAAATCCTTATGCATATACATCTCTACATACCTAAAGCATGTAGTTTGGTGTCTTTTTCTGAATATAGAGAACTCCAGTGCAGCTGTGAGCCAGCTTCCCTTTCACACATGCAGCATGTGGCTCAGGAAATCTGAAAAGGGCAATTGGTACAACTTCTAGTTGCATTCCCAATTTCCACTATTTGGGAAGGCTTCCTATGGGTGATCATATGCTGTTTTAGAAAAATATCCAAGTTTTCAAAAGCCTGGTGCTCTGATACTTTTTGTGGTTAGAAAGTATTTCATCTGCTCAGCTATTGCATTACCTGAACATATTTGCTTTCAAAACAAGCCTACAATCGCCATGTAGCATTCACTTATCCAGACTCTAGTCCATACTCTTTCTTGAGCTCAGTTTGCAAAGAACTTCTAGAAGTGAACACTGATTAAACACATGGTGTATATAATACATGTCTTTTCTGCATAGTAACACATACAAGGTATTTGCATATCTTCTGTATTTGATCTCCTGGTAGTCATTCATGTAAAAGGATGGCCTTTTTTTAAAAAAAAGTGGAGAGGATATGGGGGAATTAACACCAGCACACAACAGGTATAGAGGATTCATTTCTATATTTATGTATTACTTTACATACTACCCAATAGCTGAAGCTTTCTGAGTGGTTCACAACACGGAAAAGTCTGCAATCTTAAGCACGCTTATTTGGAAGTAATTCCCTCTAAAATCAATGGGACTTTCTTCTCTTTAAACAGAATTTGGGCTAAGCTGAAAAAAAGTAGGAACAATTCCTTACCTGATAAATGTAATATTGTGTGATGAGCGTAACATAACTACGTCCAAGTACTTCCAGCAGATTCATATAATTCTTTGGGATTCATCAAGTTTTATTTTTGACAAGCAGCTGAAGAGCTCCAGATGTAAAAAAAACAAAAGTCCACTAAAACCCAACTCCAAATCATGAATAGTTGCTTTACCAAAACATCATAGATGGCTGGAATAATGTGAATAATAGCTGCTAAATTATTGAACATGAAGACTATGGTAATGACTAGAATGAGCACAAGTCCGATGATGACCATGGACTGCAGAGGGAGAAGAGAGAGCTGCATTTCAGAAACAACCACCTCATTTTACTGTTCTACGAGTCTTCACATTCAGCTATTTCTCTCTCCCCTTGCCTGGCAATAGTTTCATATGTTCATATATTTTTATCAACATAATTCAAACATTGGTAGCAGTAGTACAGTTTTCATATCAAACGTCACAATAAATGTTATTTTCTCTAATGGCTCATGACTTGTACGTTGTAGGAAAAGTGAGCAGAGCTTCGGGATGAGACTGAAATCACAGGATTTGCTACCTCACAACACTTCAAGGGCAGTGATAAATGCTTTTCCATTTCTGCCCCATCTTCCGTCCCCCTCTACAACAGTGTCCTAATGAAGTGAGCTGGAGTGTTTATTTCTATTTGCTATTATTATCGGAGGTGCAGGGGAATAACACCCTTCACCTTTCAAGAACCTCCGTATTGCTATTGTCAAAATATCACATTATACAATTCACTGGAAGTGAACTTATTGCTAAATACCCATTAGATTCCCAGGAGATGCCTTACATTAATTGTTTAGCCAAAGCACCCTTAGGCTATCACTGGGGAAGAGCATTAAATGCATAAAAAGAGAAGTTGACAGAGATCCCTGTAGAACAGACTGGAGCTACCCGCACAAAACTTCTCCGGGGGCGCGGGGAGGGGGTGCAGGGATGCTGCAAGTCTGAATGGTCATTTTGGGGTTAGTTTTTCTTCTATATCCTGCAAACACAAACATGATTAAGTTGAAAAAGGGGGGGAGGAATCCAATGCCATGCCAGCGCAGAACCTTTTTGGAGACAACCTGGGATTGGGAAGCAAGGTGCAACAAATCTAACAAACAGGAAAGAGACTACGGATTTGTTTGAATGGATGAAACAAAAGGAAAAGTTGGAGGGAACAGTAAATTGTAGTAGTAGTAGTAATCGGATTAGAGAAACAAGAGAACAGAAACTGAGTTCCAAAAGAAAAAGACGTGAACATGAAGACAATGTGGTAAACATTGTTCTTTAAGAAACAAATACCTGCAGAAATCTTCTGTGTATAATATAAGCTTTGTGATCAAAGGTGAAGTTAGCAAATAAGAGGTGATGAATTCAAGGTTCATCTGTTTCCATGTCAGCCATGCCTTTGCCCCCACAATGTCTGTATCTGGTCATTGCTTTAACAACAGTATTATTTCCTGAAAATGTTAGTGTCTTATTTTTCCTGAACATCTAGTTCACTGTACTTTTCAGAAGAAATTTAGCTAAACAAAATATTTTACATACTGAGATTAGATGAAAGGATGTGTTGAGTTTCAGGTATTTTTAAAAATGTATATTTTGCCAGTATTGCTGTGAAAGTGCCACTAGAGGGACCACTAGTTAAACAAGAGGCAAAAATGAAACTTTTCGCTATATTTTAAAAAGCTCATTTCCACTGAATTTTCCCCTCCAGAGTTGTAATATGGTGATGGTGTTTGTATTACTGTTACTATTGTGAAGATACAAAATTAAAAGGATAAAACTATAATTGAGTTATCAGCAGAAGTACTTTGTGTAAAATAAAGGATCATTCATCTGTGAATTATTCAAACTTGCAAGTAAAAGATAAGCAGGTGTTTTGTTTGACAAATATTTTGAAATCTGCCATTATCTGAATGTTGTTTATTTGAACTGCTTAGCTATTCAAATTCTTTTTCATCACTTTATTTTAATGCAATAGCAGACAAATAGAGATTAAAACACCACTATTAAGTTCAGTAGCAATTTATCATAAAAAACCAAAGCATATTCAAAGTGTTCCCATAAAATATTATCCCATTATTAAAAATCTTTATACATCTTCCGTTTTCCCAGATCTATGTAATCCCATGAAGACAGAGTAAATGGTTGTCAACTGATTTTTCAAATGTTGATTAGTCATCTGCATTTTAACTGATTCATCAATTAGGCAATTCTATTTAGAGAGTTGTGCATAGTACCAAAAGATAGGTGTCTGTTTCCAAGCACTTATGCAGGTAGGAGATAATCTGGATGCTAACAAATAAATATTCCATTCATTTTTTAAAATAAAGTCTAATAGTTTCCTTTCATGCCCTATTATAATAATGAACCAAAATCCAAATTGAAATGAAAGGAGTGAAGCCTAAAAATGAAAGCCCTCGGGACCCCACTGATGAAATTTTGTTCACCTGCTGCAAAGCCACCCCTGTGTACACTTCTTGAGGTTCATTTCTCCCAGGGACCAGTGAGCTTTTTATCCTTAAGCAGCATCTACCAAAATATTGATTACATGGGAATATTTGTACCTTTGAAACATTCTACCCCATTTGAGGAGCTGCCTGTGGATTAGCAGCATCCACACAGCCCAAAACATCTAAAGGGAGAGTCACTTGTTTGCAAGTGAACTAGGGGCCTAGATGAGGATGTCTGAACTGTGTGTGCTGTTCCTGACGGTGGACTAGTGTCCCAGATAATGTGTTTGCTGCAGGGAAGAGCGGACTTTTGCAACCCAGTGCCTATCCTTCTGTGCACAGGCAGCTCTACTGACGTGGATCATGGCCTTGTCTCTAATTCATCCATGCAAAAACTTGCACCCAGTTGCAGCCAGACCGAGTCATACTTAGAGTAGACCCATTCGAATGATGGGACTTAAGTTGCTAACAATGAATTTAGGACTCACTGATTTCAGTTTGTCTACTCTAAGCATGGCTAAGTTTGGATCCAAGCCTGATGTCAAGAGGAATTTTGTCAGTAATACTACCAAAGTCAGCATCAATGTAATACTTCCATGAAGATCGAACACAATAACCAAAGTGATAAACACACTTTAAAGCTGACCAGAACTCTTCATCAGGCAGGATATTAAGTAAACACAATGAAGAAAAATGCAGGAGGAGAGCAACAGATGTTGCAGGCATAATGGGAGAGCCTGCCATTTGTAACATGGCTTCTGTGTACCAGTTAACTATAGGAAGTGCTCAGTAGGGGCAATGAGGGTAGCCTGAGCCATGTGCAGTGGCACCAAGGGCAAGTGGGAGAGACACATATGGCTGTTCTCCCCCTGAAAATAAGCAAGCTGTGCTTCCGCTCTGCCTTTATCACTAACTGCAACACACAGGTACCATGTAAGATGCAGAAAAGGAGCAGAGAAAGTATTGTAGCCCTTGGACTGGCAGTTATTGAATGTGCTACCTAAAATTATGCCTGGCTTTGCTAATATGAGGACTCTCTTTTCTCTTTATTTATGCTCTCTGCTCTACAAGGGATCCGTATATTCCAGTTAGTACAGATCCAGGAAAAAAATAGTGGTCCTTTATATATGGAAAGGGTAAATAACCAATGTGGTCAAAACAACACAACACTTTACTCTTTTTCTTTTTGCATAGAAGTAAGTTCTATAATTCTTCATAATACCTCTTATAGTGCATCTTAAGATAGTTTCAAGCTTCAGGTGTTGGACTTTCCCAGAAAGCCCTGCAATGTGTGCACACATGCAAGTGCATGCTCACACATGCACACACGTGCGCACACTCACTCACACACAGAGAACTTTTCCTAGCCCCTTACCGTTCAGTTTGAGGAAGAATTCTGGAGAATTTAAACTTTTTGTGAAATTTCAGTTGATCTTAATAAAAGGTGTTTTATCATTTCGGTTGCTCTGGCATTTGTATAGGTGTTTGTGATTTTTGTTAATTGATTAAATTCTTACTGAGCCCCATTTTATGGAATGCTAGATGCTTCTGAGCAAATTACATAGCTCTGTTGACACTCTTAACACACACACACACACATATGGATCTTCAAGGTTAAAACAAAATGTGTTCTGAACAAATTAGCAGAATGTCAAAGCACACGTGCATTAAGTAAATAAAAGAGGGGAAAATACATTGAGGAGAAAAGATGTGCAGGGAGATGTTTGGGGTTTTAGATTTATAGGCATTAAGCTATGCATCCCAATGTATTAGACAGATTCCTAAAGAGTTTTAAGTTCCCTGTGCCCTGGTCTATGGTAGCCAGCTCTTTTTTCTGTGATGGCCAGATTGCAATTGATAGGTGAAGAGACGACAGCTGCTTAATTCTGAATATTGTCCTATGCTTCTGATTGTGCCTGGCCCTGCCTTCTGCAATCACTGCAATCTTTAAGCACAAGAATCTCTGTGTTTTATCTATTGTACGCCTGGTCTGGCAAGCATACATCTGAGGATGTCTAATTTTCAGTGCAGGTTTGGTGACTGAATCTATGCACTGTTATATTTCTTACATCAATTAATGTCTACAGAAATGATTTAACTATGGCTGTAATGCATTATACATTCAGCTGAGAATAAAGCCCAACAACATGCAACAGGGCTTATCTCTGCATCACGCTGTGGGTTGGATTGTGGGTCCTTACTTTTCACAGGCAGCTACACTTTTATGTTACACCTGCCACAAAGGAGGCTGCTTGAAAGACCTACAAATATCTTTACTCAGTATGATGAATAAAAGCATCCTGATTTCAAACAATAGCAATATGGAACATAGGCAAACCTATAACCCTTCTCCTTTCCTCTTATCTGGTGCATCTAGCAGGACTGCACTGGCCTAGAGAAGGAATTGGGTTTGCTAAGTATTCATCACCCTCTTCAACATTGCCTTTATTTCCATCATGGACTTGGCGTGTGCCTGAAAGCGCAACTTGGCCAATGGACCACCGTGGAAGAACTGTTGCTATAGTTGCAACAGATTCCTGTTTTCTTTACAAAAAAGTAGTCATGATTTTATGCAGCTTTGGTAACTTCAACTACATTTTAAATGAAACTTCATTTTGAATCGAACTCTACTTGAGCCATTCTCAGCATTTCAAAATATATTCTGGTATGGAGTTTGGTTTCCTTCAAAGTGTGTGTGTGTGTATGTGTGTCTGAAAGGAAAGTGGAAGGTGGCCAGATGTGGGATGGCCATCAGCTTGCACAAGGTTTTCTGTTGTAACAGCATTGATTGCTCAGCACTAAACGAATGCCTGTTAGGTGCAATTTCTAAGAACTAATTGCAAAATGCCTTTTTAATCAACAAAGAAATACACTGAGAAAGATTTTACATCAGAATACCAAAGCATGGATATTTTGCAGAAAAGGGTCAAGAAGTGGATACCCCCCCCCCCACCACCCTTGCTGCTAGTGATGGAACTTCCCCCCGAACTGTGAGGGACTTCATGCTCTGGTGTTTGCTTTTTCATGAGTGCCTCAATGGAGGCAAAAAGTAATGAGAAGTGTTAGAAGCATTGCACAGGACCTTTCAAGCAGTGGCCTTCCAACTTCCCAGACTTGGGATTTACCTCTAACCCCATTCTGCAGCATGGGACCCATTTAATTCTTCATTTTATGCATTATTTTGTCTTTATCTATTAAAATCTATCCTGTCTTTCCTATCTTTCTCTCTCTCTGCTCTCAATTTCAGGTGCTTAAGTACAAGGGTTGATAGGCAGACTAAAGGCTGAGAAAGGACTTGGTAAGAACACTCCAAACATTGCTCAGAGTGAGAGAAAGCTGATATAAGAATGGTCTTATATCAGGCAGTGTCATGGAGCAGCACCCCTAGGGTCCCTGACTTCCTAAGCCACAGGCCTTATAGAAAGATGTGCTCATGTCATCGACAGAGCTGGTCCCTCATGCACCCAGCAATCTTACTTTGGAGCAGAAATCAGGTTGTCTGGTTTGTAACCTCCCCATTCTGATACTTTCTTTTTTCAACTTCAGGTTGCAGCTCACTGGCTGAAATGCCAATCTGGTCAGTATATCTAAAAATAAGATTTAAATGTGCTTTTCTCTAGTTATACATCAGTGTGCCTCCATCAAGCTTTTCTGCCCCATGTTGAAATAGGCTTTGAATATCTCTGCAACTGTTTCTTTGTCAATGACATCACTTGATGCAAAATAAAAGGAAGAGAATGAAGTTTCAAAATCTCATTATTTATGCCTTGGTTATCGCACACCCTTAATCGATCTACACGTCCCATGTAGCCTATGCAAATGCAAACAGCTCTTGAGTGCCATCTCCCAGGAGGAATGTGAACATTCAAGCCCATGACTAGACAATACAGATTATATGCCACCCTGTCAGAAGGATTTATATGCACCTATATGAGGTTTAAGCAGCATATTCTGAGGGATGCTGAAACTACTCTTTCCTCAAGAGATTTTGCACATTATTTATTTATTGATTTATCTTAATATTTATACACTGCCCCATTCCTACAGGTTCTGGGTAGTTTACACGATGTTAGCAATACCTAAACATATTATTGGCACCAAATTCTATACTAGCCATTGGTATTGCCATCAAAACACCACCTGCCAATCTTTGCTCATTCTCTTACTGTGCTTGATTTTACTTAATGCATATACAGTCTCATGACAGAAAGCTTGTAGAGGCAGTGCCTGCAAAAAGTGTCGCACACAAGTTTCCTCTGCCTTTTAACTTCTCATTAAGGGCTAACCCTAGCTTGGAGGTGTTTGATGTACTGTAATGCACCAATAAATGCCGCCGGCTTCACTGACAGTAGGCTGGATTGCTGAGAGTGGATTTCCATCCCACAAACTGGAGCGGTGTGAGGCAACCACTGAATGTTCCATGCCGTGTGCGTTGTGCTTGACTTGCTTTGTAAGCAGACTTTGGACCACTGGATGAAACATTGTTTTCAGATTTCACTGATAAGCAGCACATCTCTTGACTTGACTAGACTATGTGGGTTATAGCCGGTGTTAGTTCTCCTTGGAGTGCACCCATTTATTTATTTATTTGCCCATGGGAAGTATCTGTCACTGCTGGCCCTCTTATGCTATTAATGTACTTGATAGCATAAGTGACCTTCAGCACCAAACCGGCATGGGCAGTTTTCTGGGGAAACCCATTGCATCAGTTTACACTGCTGGCATACTTGCGCAAGGTCACTTCCACAAGTGTGATATCAACAATGTAAACAGACAGGCAGGCTTGGATTGCACTGGAACACACTTCACGCCTTCCTTTTAGGGGCAGAGATGTAGAGTGCCCCTCTTTCAGGCACAAAATCATGGTATTTTGGACTATGCCTACATCACATTTCAGTTTTCTGGGGATGTGTAATAATTTAACTATTTCTAGGTACATTTGGAGGGGAAAATGCACCTTAACTTTTCCCAGCTGTGGCTCATATATTATTAACTTTTCTCTGCAAACCACAGAAATTAGAAACTTACCTTCCCATGGGGGGAAAAAAACTCCTTGGGAAAACAAACACAATGCCAGACTCAAGAACTTTGTGCACAGTGATTTTTCAGGAGAATGTATATAATGTTTACTAATCAAATGTGTATTTAAACTCATTTTTATGACTACTGCAATATTGTGCCACACTCTTGAAAAGCCATCTTTAATGTTCATAGGACAAACACCACACTTAAGAAGCCACTGTGTGGGAAGCTCTTCAGGTATGCCCTGTTTGACTCCTGGAAATTTGAGAAAGCAGAGCGCTAATGCATACCCTAGGACCCTTCCACATTGGAAGGATGCAACAGGGACAGAGGATAGCCCCACACATAATCTGCAAGCTCCGTGAAGAGAAAAATGCATCTAGGTTGCTTCCTTATTTTCTTCCAAACTGCATGGAGGGCAGGGCAGCAGGAGGCAGCTCCTGACACTTCCTTTGGAGAGTTCCCTAGTCAAAGAGCCCCCTCCGTCTTTCCATAGTCTGCACCTACAGTTCTGTCAATGGGGAGGCAAGGCAGATTTCAGGCCGATTTCACACAGATCACCGAGCAGGCATCTTCCAGCCACTACAGCCCTAGGACAGAAAGAAACTGACTTGTGTTGTTGCTGTTGTTTTCATGACAAAAGCCTCTGTATCCTGTTACTGATCCCTGAGGGCTGTCATCCAGCCTTAAACCCAGAGGAAACACAGCTGAACCTGAGTGGGATTTTACCCCCCCCCCCTGCCGCCCAGCAATGCCCCAGACAAAGCACCCTGAATCTGAGATACCTCTGGCACCCACTATCTCCAAAAATGCCGAATGATTTCTTGGGAAAGCATTGCATGGAGGTGATGCTGTGCCACTGCAGTTTTCTACTTCTGCATGCACAGTCAAGATCTGTTCTGAAGAAGGCTGGTGAGGAAAATTACATAGGGGATGCAGGGGAGGAATCGTGGACCAGAGCATCTTTCTTTCAGTGCCCCTTCCCTCCTTATATAAGCACCAAGAGCCTTATATGAGCCAGAAAAAGGGACGCCATCAGTAGTCCTCTATGGGCAAAGGGAACACTAAGAGCAGCCGCAGCAGCGCCCAACCGCTTGTGGTCTTCATGTCACCACGGTGCTTCCCCGCGTTCCCCATAACGGCAAGCAAGAACTGCCAAGGCTTCGGGAAGCTCTTCATGCTATCACTTCACAGGCTGCAAGGTGACAGCCTCACCAGTGCCTAATGCAGTCCGACATAATTGAATGTGGCCTGCAGCAAAGCAGCTGCCTGGAGCCACTCTTGATTGTAGCTGTCATCAGGTGGAGCCCGCTGCAGGAAAACACGTTCCACTGGAATGCCAGTCTGCCATGCAGCTCCACACGGATCGCTTATTTATACATCTTCTTCCCACAGCCATGTTGTAGTAAAGAATTGTCAGCACTGTCCCCTTCAGCGTGGATATTGCCGATGACCAATAATCGTCTTCTCGGGACCAAATCCCAGGCCCAAAGGCGCTGATTAGGTGCTTTGCCATTCATTCGCTGCCTTTCCTCTCCGCTCTGGGGGTGTTTTGTCCCCTCCCCTAAATGTGCTGGATGTGTCTCTTTCATCACCTCATGGTAATGCTGAAAAATAATCTGCTAAATTAGGCATGAAAAAATGCAGGCAAGAGAAGAACAAGGAGACACCTCTCTGATTTCTGCCTTAGTTATAAAGGATGTCACGTTAATTGCACCTTCAGATGAAAGAGCGTTCAGTCTGTTACATTGGTGGTGCTCATTTCTTCTCAGTGATGGGTCATGCTAGACACGGCTTTGATTGCTATTTCCAGGCCAAAGAGCCTATAGAACCAATATGGGGAAAGGGCCAATTTGCCACAGGACGGATCATCCCACTTTCAAGCAGAATCACGCGGCTGCTGACGGTGTCCACACTGTTCCCGACACAGGACAGGCACGGGCCGCATGCTCACGCTTGTCATTGCAAGGAGATTATACGCAAATAGGGCAGTTCAGCCATACCACCTGACTGCCTCTAGTGTGCACCAGACTTCAAGATAGGAAGTTGGCTAATGTATTAGAGTGCCCCAGCCTGACCTGGCATGTGGGCTTCAGGCTCATTCCAGTGACCTACAAATTCATAAAATACAGAACAAAGATGTCAGTCAGGTGATTCTAACAGAACAATATGTTTACTGGGCAGTTCTAGGTAACTAACAAGGAAATTTGAACCTTATCTGTGTAGCTCTGACTTTTTCTAGAATAAAATCCCACTAAATACCTATTACCACTTTGTCTCACATATATAATAGGATACTCATGACATAGCAGCTCAGTTTTGTTGTACATAAATACAATCTTTGCATTAGAACCCTACCTCAAATTAATATCATTTTATTCCACAGAGAATGAAGGTAGATTGTTACCCATCCTAGTCAATTTGTCTTAACACTGCATGATAAAATAAATAACTTTTCTTCTTATTGTAGATTAGCAGATGCTTGGAGCTGCTAAAAGCACAGAACCTCTGATCACAATACGATATCACCTAAGAAATATAGTTCCTTGTGTAATCAGTCTTTTGGTTAGAAAATTCTTCCTAACCATTATGTTCAATTTCCAAAAGGAAGAACCAGGTTAAGACTCACAATTCTGTAGACTCTTAGATCAGTTATTGGACTAAGAGCCACACCTATGGGACAAACCATTGATGGTAATCTATCCTGAATTATGGTGATACAGATTTATTAGCCAATATGTACATTATTCCAATAACTTCTGATTCACCTAAATTCATCATACTTCAGCATTTGGACATTCAACACAGACAACTAAATGCACGAGATTACTGAAACATTAACTAAATTAGACTAATATTAGAATAATGAAGATTAATTTGTTTCTTGTTATACACAATGCTTTTCAACCGAATAAGTTCTCACACATATAACTGCCAGCCATCATTATTTAAACCCAGAATAATCAAGTGATGTACCTCTGTGTGTGAATCAGCCCTGAACTTCAAAGCTCTATATGTGTATTCTGCAATAGGATTTGAGGCACCTTGATGCTTACAAATGTGCAACTGATCATGATAACTCAGCAACAGCCTTAGTGCTGAAATAGTGTACTTATTAAAAATAGAAATAACAGATTAAATAGAAACATCTTCCTTTTAATGCTATCTGCATTTTTGGTTAAAAAGTGCCTACATATCAATACCTTGTAGACATCAATAGCTTATACATCAGTCAACAACCAGACAGGCACAAAGCTACATGCACATCAAAGAACGCAAAATGGATTGATTAAAAAAAAAAGTGGGGGATATTTCTAAGAAGAAATGCATCTTTTGAATATATAACAAGAAATACTGTCAGTTTTTGCCTGCTGATATGTTCAGTGTGGGTGATTTCACAGTTCTGTTCTGCTCTGGCTGAATGGTAGTTAATTAATATTGTCGGTCTTTGGGAACTCACTGTTATCATCTTGTAAACAAATAATAAAATAATATGAGAGATTGTGACTTTAATGAGGGGGGGGGGTAGGTAGCAATGGATACATTTACCACAGCTATGCAGCTTATGCAAAGCCGAAAAGTCAGAAAGGAGGCATATTGCTTGGTTCTATCAAAAATTGCTCTCACTGTGGTATGATTAAAAATAATAAAAATAAAATACATTGACATACAAAAGAGCATCACAATGACAATCACTAGAATAAATAATGAATACTATACACAGTCAAACAGGCTGACTTCTTGAATGAAGCAGTCTTTATCGCTTGTGGAAGGACAACAAATCCTTCCACAGACCTAGGATAGACCTAGCCACCCTTGGGTGGGATCTCCACGGACTGGGAGGAGCCAGCGAAAAGGCCCTCTGTTGGGTCACCTCCAATCGCACTGCTGAAGCCAGTGGTCGCACATGGGTCTTTGCGTGGGTGGGTGTTCTGACCTCCGGGAGATGTTGATGTAGTTGGCTTCCGTGCTCTGAACAAAAGGAAGAGAATAATGATTCAAGCAGTAAAAAAAATCTAAATTGAAGCTGCAACCCTAAGTGCACTTACTAGGGAGAATGACTCCTTGAGCACAGTGGTATTTACTTATGAGTGAACTTGCACAATGTGGTGCTGCAAATGCTCTTAATGTAACATGGCCCTAGTTAGACACTGTGGCCCAGTTTGCATGATCACTGCAGCCCGTCATGGCTTACCTAAGCCAGGAGGAAACGGTTTCCTTTTCTAGGCCTCTGACCTTGGTTTACCAAGTTAACTAAAACTGCATGGCAGAGGTTGCTTGAGGGCTGATAAACCCACAGGCTGTTGTCAGTGTTGTTTCACCCTCAAAGAACCCTGCTGCCCAGTTTCCAACAAAACAGCAAGCCATAGCGATCTGCCACTAATAAGCCAGGGTAGACCGAGGGCCTGTGTTCCCTGATCCATGAGACACAAGCTATGTATTTGTGTAAGGAAGGGGAGAAATGGTTGGTGACTGACTTCATTGTTGCCAGAGATGCGCCCCCACTTCCGCAAATCTGTCACCCAAAGTTGACTCAGCATATTAATTTAAATTTATGCCACCATTCTCTACTCACTTACCTGTACAAAATGTCTCTCCTTAATAGCCCAAAATAGTTGAACTGAAATGTTTGAGAAGGGAAGAAAACCTCAATAAAAGTATACTGAGTGTTTCTAGACACACATATGGAAAGCTTTCCTTCAAAATTATTTTTATTGGAATACTTGTGAATATTTTAAAACTGGACAATTCAGTCCTTTGCTTAAATGATTTAGATGTTAAAGTGGGAAAAGGAAGGCACTGAAATGCTGTATATATAATTATATGTTTCCTAAGGATTGTCAGCTGAAAAAATTAATTACAACTTTGCTCTTAGAATTCACTAGAATTCTACCAATTACAACTGTTGTTTTAGTCCAGTGACTTGTATCGTTTACATGTTACTAATTTATATGAAGAAATAATGTCCCTCTAAAAATGTGGAAATTCTAATATATTGTAACTTGTAATTGTAAGAAAAATAAAATAGTTGAATTGTTTTCTGGAAATCAGTGATGAGGACACAAGCATTTCTTTCATGGCATACTAGACTGGTTTCAAGTTTCATCAACACTTCTTGACTTGTCCCTGCTGCTTCTATGAATTATGTGACTCTACCTCTGGCTGATAAAGGTTTCCATACCTGCTATTGGAACCAATCTTTGCGATCTGAAAAGAGCATGCCATAGATTCCTCCTGGGACTCTATCACTAGAATAGGTTTGTGAAATATCATACAGGTATGTTCCCATACAAACTCACCCAAGCTCCCTGTATAGAGAGCAACCTATCCAAGTGAGGCTAAAGGTTTCGCCTCATCTTAGGCACATGTTTACATGCAGGGAGCGTTCCTATATTCTGTGATCCCACATCAGTATTCTGAAGTGGCCAAGTCCCAGGAAGGTCCTACAGTCAGCTACATAGTGTCCTCCCTTAAAAGTAAAGTCTAGGATCTGGCTGCTTTCTCACCTGCAAAACATCCCTGTTCGTGACTCTGAGGCTTTCTGGAGTTATTCAAAATAGTTGCAAGTGGATGAGACACATATTGATAATAAAACCTTTTCCAGAGGGAAGTGGTTAGTCCATGCCAGTCTGCTGGAGCAAAAGCAGCAAGAGTCTTGCAGCACCCGAAAGACTAACCCAATTTTTCCACATAAGCTTTCACAGACTGTCCACTTCTCCTGCATCTGAGAAGGAGACAGTGTCCGGAAAGATTTTGCCAGATTACGTGCGTTAGTCTTTCAGGTGCCACAAAAGACATTGTGGATGATAGAAAAACACACTGACATCCTGCCACCCAGGCAAAGTGTAAACCCTCCCACCCCCAGGACAGCTTTGTCTTCTCCTCTTGAACAGCAGCAGCCCTGCTCAAGTTGTGTCTTATACCCATATCGGTATCTGTAAAAGACACAGAGAGACAGAGAGAAATGCAATGATGCACTATGCAAGATTTAACCCAGACATATGCTTGGGTCTCTTTTTAAACAAACATACCCTCTCAGCCGGGCCCAAATGTTCCTGAGGACGGGAATGGCGGAGGAGCTGCAGGCAAGCATTCGCATCCCTGCTTGTCAAAAGGGAGGCCGACTTCTCAGCTTTCCCCCAAACACTGGCAGGCGATATTTTCCTAAACATGCAAAAGTGTATATTTAGAAGGAGGCCCGTGCTGTCTATTCAGCTGTCGCATCGTATTTAGATTGGGGGCGCGCCTGCGAGAGGATTGGAACCACTTGTTCCTCCCGTTCGTTCCTCTCCCCCCGCAACTTGTCACAGCCATAAAGTTGCCAGCGGCTCTGGGGAGTCCTCTGCAAAGTACAATGCCCTGGGCTATGGGAGATGGAGCCCTCAATAACGGATATGAAAGGTCCTTAATTAAGCACTTAGCATTTCAAGGCGGTTATCACGGCTGGTCCACAGACCGAGCTGGCAGTCCGTCACCACCGATAGGCCACCTAAACGACTAACGTGAGTTGAGTCGAGTCTTTTGTACTTTAGGCGAGCAGCCCCGAGGCGCTCCTGCTCCGGTGACCCTCCCAGATACGCTTTCCCTGCCGGAAGGAGCGGGATATCGGATGTGACAACACTGCAGCCGGGAAGGAGCGCTCCCCGCACCCCCTCTCCCTCCCTTCCTCCAAAAGATCAGGGATTGAGGAGAAAGTCGGAATGACAGCGCTCTCGGTGTGACTTCTGCACGTGTCTCCCCCGCCCCGCCCTTGCGATAGTCGCGAATGGCGATCAAAGGCAAGGCAAGGAGGCGGTGGCGCTTCCTCTGCTGCCGGGGCAAGGGCGAATCCGGCCAGCCCGAGGGAGGGTGCAGCTCGGAGGGCCTTCAGCTCGGGGGGGGGGGGCAGCCCGGTCGCCGCAGTGCGCGCGCGCCCCTCTTCTGTCAGGGACTGCTTGGGCAGAAAATCGTCCAGACAAGCAAGCAAGCAAGCCAGCAAGCAAAAGTTAGCTAGGTAAAGAAACTTCTGCGTTCTCCTTCATTATCATAATCCTCTGGGCATACGAGCATAAAGATGGGTGGCAGAGATGTTTATCTTTGTATTAAGGAGACGGGAATGCTTCGGTAACATTAAAATGGAAAGGGTTAATGGAATGAACTATAGATTAAATTGTAAAGCAATCAGAGGCGGAGGGGAAAAAACAGCCCACCGCACGCGCGCACACCAAAGTGTTTATAGCAGACAACCATCTTCTGGTGTTTGGGTCTATGTCAAGCCATGGATGTGGAAAATTAAAGCCATACTGAGGAAGGAAATGAACCATGTCTAATACATCCACAGCAATAAAATGTTTTCACTAGGACTGTAAAACTGTGGCTTACATTAGGAAGGAGAAAATCAAACTATATGTCAATTCCACATCATGGGACATGAAGTGTCCACAAAAATTTATATTACTATTTAGAAGTGTTTCATTCTGGTGTTTTATTGTGATTGGATGCGCCCTTCTCGGTATCTTTTGACTGGTATGAAAATGATTTGAACTACTTTTTTAGCATTTATTTTACATCTATTACCTGTTCTATTACTTTTTATTATTTTATTGTGCTTGTGTAGAGGGTTTTGCACAGTTTCCATTATAATGTAGCATTAAGTCAATTTATTTGTGTATTACACGCTGTATAATTGCACCTTTTTCTGGAACAATTTGGATTTCATTATCCAACAAATCAGCTGTGTTACATTTCAGAAAGCTCATGCTAGGAACCAAGTGCATTTTCAAACTATGACAGCAGAGGTTAAGTTTGTGTGTGTTTTTAAAGTGTGGGGTGTGTGTGGGGGTGGTAAGGGGTGTTGAAATTTGTCAGGCTGTGGAAGATCAGCTGTGGAAGATCAGACTATAGACAGCTAGAAATGTCAGTGGGAAGAAGAAGAAACTATTTAAATTAACTTTGCCTTGAGATCAACGGCTATCAATATTTCAAGAAAAGGAATATTGGTGAACAAGCGATACTGATGTGGAACAGAGAGATAGTTCAGAGAAAGAACAAACACCATAGAGAGAATATATCAAACATAATTTTGTTTATTATTCTGACTTTGAAGAAATCATTTTGCTCTTTAATTTACAAGTGCCATAAAATGCATAACTCACAATAGGAAAAACTAAGCATCTATCCATCTGCTTGAGGAAAAAAAATGTTTTGCTAGGAATTATCAGGTTTAAGTCTCTCTCAGGAACTGGCAGAATGAGTCATAAAGGTAAAACTGACAGCAGTTTAAAATTAAATGTAAAATATTCTTTGATGTATATCAAATTGTCATGATTTTGCTACTCAACTTGATGGCAATGAAACCTAAAGGATTGTCACTGTTTCCAACACTGTTTTGCATTCAGTGCCATTTCTTTGGTGGAGAGCCTTTTTATCATATGTAGGCATCAAGGACTGCAGTGAATATCAAACTATAGATAAGTTGCACATATAATTTCAGTACAGTAATCTAAACCTAATGGTGGTGGGCAAATGACTTCATGAAGACTTCAAAAATCATGAAGGAAGTTGTTGCAGATTGGAACTGAATGGCCTGTCTAAACATATGAGTATTCTGCATGCCAAAATGAGTTAAAAGGCCTGATCTAGAGGGTAGTTTGCCAGTTCTAGTCTGTGATATCATATCCTTGCTCCTTGTCAGAGATGGTTGCAGTTCGGGGATGACAGGAATTTAAAGGTACAGCCAAGCTAGACATGGGCATCAGCAGAATGGTGCTGGAGCAAAGCTGAACAATGGTGGGTGACTGTACTTTGGCAACACACCCATGCATTGACCTTGCGTCTTGAGCTGACCAGAGAATAAGTGACCCTGGCCTTAATCCAAAGTGGTACTACTGAAGACTTAGTGTGTGCTTAGAACAGTGGGCTTTTCTATGCTGTGTTCTTGTGATCCCTCTCTCAGGGAAGTTTGTGGGGTCTGTTCATAATGTCATTGCCCTCCAGGGCCTCTCCCAAGTTGCCAGCCTTTTGCACGGGCATTTTTAGAGTGAGGAAAACCTGGTGTTGAATTTTTAATCATGACAAACTGGAACAAAAGCCTTGTGAAAGGATGAAAATCTGCTATATTGTGAGTATTCTGCAGCATTCCCCCCCCCCCCCCAGTGTAAAAGATGCATTTTTCCTCTTCATTGAAAACTGAAGAAGACGCCTCCATCCAGAAGCAGGTTAAACCTCTCATGTAGAGAAGCCCAGTGGAAATGGATTGGAAAGAATGACTGCAGTACTATCAAATTTAATGTATATTTAAGTGAAAGTTTCCAAGGAAGTCCAGAGTCATATCTGATTTCAAACAGGAAATATCTCTAAATTTAAGGGAATCAAGAGGCTTAAATCTCTTCCAGATACTTGAAGGTTACACATAATCACAATAAATAGAAGTTCAGCTAGAATGTTTACCAACGATTCATTGGCTAATAGAGAACCTCGGTTCATGCATCAAGGAAACTATCAGAGAGCAGAAAAAATGGATGCCTTGCCCAAATGAGAACAAAAATTAATAAGCAATTGTACAAAGAAAATTGAATCAGACAATAAGAAATTCAAAAAGTGATTTTGTGCAGCAACCAGTGAAATCATCATGACCAACAAAAAATTATTTAAAAAGAACAGATTTAGGACACCAGCTAAGGATGTAGTCATCCGGTTGACAATGATGTTAAATGAGTGCCAAAAGGAGGGTAAGGAGATAACAGAAAACCTAAATAAATTCTTTTTGCCTGTCTTTATGCCAGTTGATTAGGACAGATAGCTGTGACTGAACTGATGTTTGCAGGAAGGGAATCTGAGGAGCAGAGCAGACAAGTAAAGAAGTTCTCCACCATCCTGACAAATGAAAGGTTAATAAATCACTGAGCTCAGAGGGTATCCATCCTAAAGTTCTTAAAGAACTTGAATGGAAGGTTTCTGATCTTCCAGCAGATATATATATATATACCATGCCCCTAAAATCAGCTTCTGTACTAGAGGACTGGAGAATACTCAGTATAATGTCATTTAAAAAATGGATGTTAATGGATCCAGGATATTACAGGACAACTAGCTTAAAGGCTGTTCTAGGTAAACTGATGGAAAACATTATTAAAGATAACATTAGTAAGCATATAGAAGGACAAATCCTGCTCAGAACAAATCAGCATAGCTTCCAATGAGACTCTGCCAAAACCATACTGCTTTCATACAAATATATTGTGGAAAGGTATTTAGAATACTGTGTACAGGTTCTGATTGCAGCACCTAAGAAGGGATACGGTAAGTTAGGAAATGTGCAGAAAAAGCAAGTGAAAAGATGAAGGGGATGGAGGAAATCCTTAGGATTACTACAGTAACTGGAATCATTTAGCTTAGAAGAAAGGGAAGCATGACAGAGGCTTACAAGAGTATGCACAGTGTGGAGGAAGTGGATAGGGAGAGCTATTTCTCCCTTTCTTGTAATACAAGAGCCTGGAGACATCCCGTGAAGAAGATTGGTAGGAAATTCGGTAGAGAGAACAAGTAGCACTTCTTCACAAAGCACATAGTCAAACTATAGAGCTCATTACCACAGGCTGTGGTGACGGCCACTGGTGTGTGTGGCTTTAAAAGGGGATTAGAAAAATTCATGGAGGAGAAGGCTGTCTATTACTCTAAGTCCTGGTGCCTGTATGCTCTCTCCAGAAGCCTTAAGTATACCAGACACTGGGGAACTTTGGCAGGAAGTGCTGTTGTACTCCTACGTGTGGGCTTCCCACAAGGAGATGTTTGGACACTGTGTGAACAGAATGATGGACTAGATCATGGGTCCTCAAACTACAGCCCGGGGGCCAGATCCGACCCACAATGCCCATTTATCCGACCCGGCATGCCCATTTGGACCTGCCGCGCCCACACCCACTGCCGTCCACCTTGCCCTGCGTGCGGGGAAGCAGCGGTTTGCTCACTCGGAGAAAACGATCTCCAAGCGAGCAAACCGCTGCCTCTTGCGCCTGCCTCACAGCGTGTGCCCTCCCGCGCCTCGCCTTCCCTCACCCCACACGCGCCCACACACACCGCCCCTGCCCCCTCGCTGGCCTGCGCACGCCGCTGGCCCCACCTTTCCAGCCCACACCCAGCCCTGGCACCCAGCCCCGGCCCCCTTGTGGAAAAGTTTGAGGACCCCTGGACTAGATGGACCCTTCGATCCATCATGGGTCTTTTTATGTTCCTAAAGGCATCACAAACACCTGCTAAACTCCTGGGCTCTTCTCTCCAGACATGGTACAATAAACACAGGTACCTTCTCATGTACAATCATGAGAGACCACTCTATTCTGAGGAGCTGCATGGCACACTAAGGCCTTCATGAAAAGAGACATGGCAGGGCCCTGCCCAAACCACCTGCAAGGATAACATTTGTACATTCTTACGAAACTGTAAATGTAAACATGCAGACAGCTTTCTCTGGACCTTAATAATCTCACCACTGCTTTTTAAAAAATAAATCTTATTTGAAATTACAATCCTAAAAAACAAAAAAACCCTAAAAACAACATCCATCATCAAAAACATTGGGCCCGCTGGGTCAGCCCCCACATCCTTCTTTTTCCATTTATGATAACTTAAAAACGTATTTAAATCTATGCAAAGTCCCATTTTTCTAGCCAATAAAAAAAAGTATTAATGATAGAAGTATTAATAGAAGTATTAATCTCACCACTGCTATGGGTAGCTTCATAGCCCCCCTTTCCTCTTCTACACAGGAGACCAAGAGACCACATAATAGCAATAGACCTCACTGCAGAATTTTCATACAATAATTTACTGCTCCCCCTCCCCACAATAAAATGATAATAAAATTGGACAACTTTGCAGGGCTGACATAGAAACATAGAAACAGAGTGAGTCACAAGGGGCCTCCCGGTTCATCTAGTTTGACCTCCGGCACCAGCCGGCTCCACTCACGACATGCCCACCATGTGCATGTCCAGCCTGTCCTTGAACACCTGCACTGATGGGGCCTCAATGACCCCCCCCTTGGAAGCCCATTCCACGCCCTCGGGGTCCTAACTGTCAGGAAATGCTTCCTGGCATCTAAATGGAACCTGGGTTCCCTGAGCTTTGCTCCGTTGGAGTGCATCCTGCCCTCCTCTGCAGGGGAGAACAGGTCTCTATCCATCTCCATGTGACATCCCCTCACATACCTATATGTCGCCAACAGATCCCCTCTGAGTCTCCTCTTCTCCAGGCTGAAGAGACCCAGTTCCCTCAGTCTTACCTCATACCCCATCCCCTGCAAACCGGCCACCAACCTTGTGGCCCTACGCTGCACTGACTCTAAGCTGGCTATATCCTTTCTGTAATGAGGGGCCCAAAACTGAGCACAATACTCCAGTTGTGGGCGCACCAGAGTCGTATAGAGTGGTAGTAATACCTCTCTCGATCTAGAAGCCACACTTCTGGCTATGCAACCAAGACATAACTCACACCTCCTTGGTCAGACCACTTGCTCCTGTGCTGTAGATATCACAGTGACGAACTCTGCCCACATGCATTGCCAGGGTGAGTTTTTAAATGTTTACACATCCAGAAAGAATATATTATTAAGACCAGAGTTAGAAAGTTCATGAATTCTTGTCTTTGCTCCTATCTTTTCTTTCTTGGTAGTCATACTACTGTTCAATCTAAACTACACTAAACTCCTGGCTTTATTTGTTTATTTTTGGAGGCAGCAATCACTTCCAACCAGGAAAGACTGTTCAAAAGAATGAACCAAGGAGTTGCATCTCCAAACAGTGGGCAAGTCAAATGTTGTCATGACTTCACTTATTGGTGAAAAACCCTTAAAGGTAGGAGTAGGCTATGTTTACTTACCAAACAAAGGGGCAGAATAGTCATTATACATTTTGCCTCATATTTCAAGTCCTAGATGGGCCAGTGACTTGCTTTTTTAAAATGAATGAAGTTAGGAATCTGGGGATTATAAGCCATCTAGAAGGATTCCACTCTGCCCTGCTATTGCCACACTGGTGGATGCCCATGCGTACATCCCATCACAGGATGCTCATTTTCAAAAGTTCTTCTTTTTCAGCAGTGGGGGGAATACTTAAAACACAAACAGTGAACCTAGCAGAAGCCCTGCTAAATCTTGCATCCTGTTCCCACGGAGCAGAGCCGGGAGGGTGCACAAGCAGGGCATGGAGTCAGAGCCTTCCTGCAGTCTTGCCCTCCAGCAACTGGGTTGGGAAGGAAGTTTCTGCTAAGTGGTCTTCCACATTTCTTTGCACTGTGAGCTTCTTTGCACTGTAAGATACAGTTTCATGTTTTTCTTATCCTGGGGGCAAAAAGTCTTTCATTTGTAAGTAGGGTTTACAGAGAGCCACAGATCCAAAGGTGCTGACCAATCAAGTTTGGAACTTTGCCCAGGGGTTGGTGCCACAGTGGTTATCTGGATCCTTCCTTGTCTGAGCTTCCCCAGAAAAGGGAATGCTGAATTTTGTTTCTATAAGGAACTGCTCCAGGCACCAGTCTGCACTAACCCTGCATTTCCTGTTTCTAGATCTCATGAATCCAGCACACATATCCTCAGAGCAACAAAAGCATTCACACTGGCTTCTCAGTGGCAAAAGGTCAGGCAAGCGGATGCTGAGTCCTGTCCTCACTCATGATTGGAAGTAAGGGCAGAGGGTATGGAGCAGTTTGTTTGGTCTGCAGAAAAGCCTGATCCCCTGACATATTTATGGACCCAGGTTGTTGGACCTCAGGACCATAGGCCAGGCTTGGCTCAATCAGTCTAGCTATCTGAGTTCTCTAGATAATCACAAATCCCGTCTTTAGTCCAATCCCTTCCCCCTGACTGTCAATCATTTGGCGGTGTCTTGGCTATTGCAGTCCTGTCCCTTGCCCATTCTGAAAGGTTGGAATATCACTCCTAGATTTTACTCACTGGCAATACGAGCTAAAATATGCTGTCATTCTCTTGCAATTTTGTCCCCACCATTTTTGACTTTGTCCCCACCCCTTTGCTTTTAGTCCCACCTACACTGGTTCCCAAAAATCTTCTCCAAAATTGAATCAGGCTGAAAGATGTTTGATACCACAGTTAGAAATTCTGCAGCTCCTTGAAACAGGGTATCACACTCATATGCAGACCTTGGTTTGTGACCAGCAGTACTGTCAGCAGGGGACTAAAGCCAATTCTGTGTAAACTGTAATATGTGAAGGAGTCACTGTTGACAGAGGCAACTTCATTTTTCTAAAGCGTTCCTGCAAGTCCTGGTTTCTGTCCAAAATGTGCATCAACTCTCCAACTGTTTATATTCTGCCTTTATGGTGGGTCACTGGTGAATTATGTGATTAATTACAGGAGACTATTCTAAAATATATAAAGGAATGACTACCAGCTTTTAGAAAGATTGCATCTGTATAGTCAAAAAGTATTGCTTGTCTGAAGGAAAATCATGTTCACAAAATTTTAGCCCCACACAATACAAGTGGGAGACAGAAGATCCAAGATAATCTCATAACTGGAAGTCCTGGTTGCAATGTGTGGACTGAATTACATTCTTGCTGGCATTCATCATCATCATATTCATTGTTCCCTGGTCTCTGCAGTAAAAATGGTTTTGTTTTCCCTACAGCAATTGATCAGGCTGGTTCATTATCTTGCATGGATTGGTTGATCCAAAAACAGTGTCTACTGCTTTGGAGACTCTATTTTTCCTCCCTAGGCCTTCCTCAGGTCTGGTTCTTTACCATCATGAATTGCACCTGGAAGGCCTGGCCTCAAGTATGGTTTCTTCACTGCTTTAAAACCCCATTTATCTATTTTCTACAGCTATCTATTTGCATTTATCAGGTTGCTGTTTAAATTGTGTTAACAGTAATTTTGAGTACATGAACATGTGGATTGGGTGGATTGGGTAGATTGGGTGGCTGTTGAGATACTAGGATAGCCACTCAGCCCTTCATATGTTGTGGCTAGGACAACAATTAGGGTCAAACAATGAGGAATTGTTTAGCAGCCTTTAAAAGGGAAATCCAGGCATAGAAAACCCACTTCAGCTCTCAGTCTTTGCCCTCTTCAGTGGGTTAAATAGAAGCCATACAGACATACCTGCCTTTTGCTTTGGAAGGGAAGCTCCCACTTGCACCTATGGAAGCACTTCTTCTAACGCAACTAGCAGAGGGTTGCCCCATCCCCCCTCTCTCCCCGCCCTCGTGGTCCAAAAGCAGGTTGTGCATGCTTGCTTTTACTATATTTTTGTTTTGTTTTGTTAAGCCATTCATACCATTGTTTATTGTGCGGCTGGCATCTTGTCTAATTTGGCCCTCAATTTCAGCTGGAATGTAACCCTTTTTGTGTGAAATCTTCTGTCCCAACAAGCTGCACTGCAAGTAAGCTCGTAACTGGGGCCCAAATTAACACGCGCAACCAGCAGAACTTTGTCTTTAAGCACAGATTGGGGCCAATTCATGACAGAACTTGGCAGCTTCTTCCTCCCTCCCTGCCCACCTCAGAGGTCCTTTGTCCACAGGGAATCGCCAGCTCAGGAGTAGGCACCATCCCATTCCCCCTGTAGAAGATTGCTTCCAAATTCCAGTGTAATAAACTCAGAATATTGCTAATCATATCCACTGTTCAATCTCTCCATCCCACACAGTAAATACCATAAAAACAAGAACCCAACCAAATCATGAGTGGAGAAACAAAGCTAACTGTAGGGTTGTATCATTTTGTTTGAAGTTCAGGGGCCTCTGTAGTATCAATAAATTGGAAAACATCATCTTGCCTCACATCCCATGATCCCTCATTAGCTGGCATGGAGTGCTGCTGAAGGTGAAAGGGAAGGTAGCAAGGACCAGTAGCAGCAAAATTAGCTTAACTAAGGCTCAGCTGTGCTGTTGTGTCTGTGTGTGTTTTTTCCCTTACTAGGGAGATTCAGATTCCGAATTTCCAGCAGTACTTGCACGTAGATGTTTCCTCTCTGGTGAGAAAGATGGAAGCTGACATGTCAGTACAATTCTTTGTCAGAAATATACATCTGCATGAAGAGGGTAGAGTTAAAAATTTAATCTGCAAAGCTATTTGGAGAGTGGATAGGCCTTGACAGGCCTCCCAAATGTATTAAAAGAACAAGAACAGCAGAGTTATGGGGGGGAAAAAAGCTGTTGCAAGCAAACAGAATGAAACTAAGCTTTCTTGACAGAATCAGTTTGCCAAATGACTTTAAAATTGCACCATGTCTTGTAGGATCCCCCCTCCTTAAACAGACTTTAATTTAAATTATAAAGCAAAAGAAAGTTCCTTAAACTTCAGAGATCATCACTCTGCCCAGAGGAAAAAAAGAAGAGCCAGACAGTAACAATTAGTTAGGTCAGGGAATGGAGGGAATGTGTATTTGTGATAAATGCATGGAGCTGAGATTTGGGAGGGCCGGTTCAGGAGTTTATTTGCTTTCACAGATTTTCTCATATAATCATAACCATTTTTTGTCTGTGAGTTTTGTCTTGTTCTTAAAATAAACAAAGAAAACGCTCTGTGCTAGAGCAGGAGACTGGGTGCAATGATCCTGACTAGGCTGTCAGGACTGCTCTTGGTTTTGCTTTACTGAATTTAGGTGCAGTATTACATGTAGCACTTTAATTACCTTGCTGGGCAGGTCTCCCTCGCTCTAATGCTTTTGCATCCAGCGGAAAGGTCCACCCACTGGGGCAGGGGCTCAGAAACTCTTTTAGCCAGGGGGCTGAATTCCACTGCAGAGAACTCTTCAGGGGTCCACATTCCAGTCATGAGCAAGGCTGCGGGCAACTAAGCCTTAGGAGGCTTGTTTTCCCGTTTAGAATGAGGAACAGCCCACACAGAAGAGGAGCCACCCCTCAAGGAGGTGAGAGGGGTGGTAAATAGGAAAAGGGTCTTCTCAGTGGGGAATTGTACTCCCCACCTCTGGGATAGACTCCCAAGGGATATTCACCTAGCGCCATCACTCTTTCATTTCCGTGCCAGGCAAAAATGTACATTTTTAATATTTATTTTAATTGATCCTGACCTCCTTCCACTTATTCCATGTTGCATGTTATTGATTATCTGATTTTAAAAATGTTAGGTTTTTAAAAAGTTTTAAATTGTTTTATATTTTAAAATGCATTTATATGACTTTTGTAAGCTGCTTAGGGGCTTTTAAGTATTTGGTGGCATGTAAATGGGAAAATAAATAAATAAAGCAAGCTAGAGAATCGTCAGCTGGGGCAAGGGCAGGGAAGGTGGTATGGTCTTCTGAGGAACACCAGGGGCCAGAGCAGCACCTCTGGAACAACAGTTTTGGTCTCCAGGCCTGAAGTTCTGCTCTCATACATTAGGACTGTCAATGTCTGATTTTAGAAATGAATCATGAGAGTGTGACCCAAGAAAAGTCTGGTGCTAGTTTCTGGAAAGTGGATTCAGGCAGGAGTAGACTTAATACTAAGTATTATTTCCTTTGGCAGGCGAAACAGCCTGCCCTTTACCTCCAGGGCAGGTTAAAAGGGCTGTACATGGAAGCAAACTTATAGCTGTTGCCACCAAGCCACAAGTTTGGGTTGCCAACTGGCGGAAAGGAAAGGAAAGGAACTGAAAGGCGAGACTCGCATGGAAACCCCAAACCATTGCTCTCCCTCTGCCTCTCTGCTCCCAAGACCACAGTGGAGCACAAGCTTCCAACCAAGCTTTGCAGATAATTTGGCATACCAGTGGACACATGAAATATGGCTATAGCTATGACAGGTGTACCCCATTCCTGGCTCACTTCAGTACTGGTTTGATAAACTGATCCATTTTCCTCGACAACTGCATTTCTGATCTGTTCACCTTCCTTTAACAGGGGCTGTAGACATCAGGAGGTAAAGATGACGTCGGTGCCTCCCCAAGCCCAACTCAACAGGCATGCTGGAAGGATACTGTGGTTTGTGGTGTCAAAATCAGTAATAGGATTATACTCCCTGCAGCCTTTCCCTGGCTACAGTGATCCTCCAGGGTAACCATGGTTGTTTTCATGCTGAAACTGGGCCTGAAACAGGACTGGAATGTACTTAAATGATCAGCTTCCTTCAAGGCTATCTGAATTGGAGATGCCACATCCAGTTTGAATGCCTTGCCCAAAAATGGAAAATGGGATGCTGGGAAATGTTCTTGATCACAGGGTCAAGAAGATTTGATTTTTTTTCTAAAGGAAACTCATTAGCATCCCCTGGAGCAGCAGAAGCACTGATTATCTCTAAGATTCATAATCCCAGCTCTTAAATATAGTTGGATTTGGTGTGCCCATTGGCGTGTTAAGATAAGCTGGAATCCTATGCTTTATTTGTGGCCCTGGGCTCAGAGCGGGAGGAAGGAGTGATGTTTCTGGGGCTCCCATGCAGTGTTCTGACTTCAGCCATCACTTTCACCATGATAATGTTATTAACACTCAGATTTATCCCTAAGCAAACATAGGATGACACTCCCCTATTGCCTCAGCTCTGACAAGACTCATTTTTGGCCTTTGTGCTGTTCTGTCATAGTTGTGCTGCAACATTATATGAGAACAGACTCAGTGCTTGATTCTGTTATGTCTTGAGGCTTTGTCAGCAGGTAGACTTAGCATCCCATGCATGTTTAGATAGAAGAAATACCTACAACTCCCAGCATGCCTATGGTGGCTGGGGCATGTTGGGAACTGTAGGCATTTTTTCCATCTAAAAGTGCATAGAATTGTACCCTTAATTGCCCTTAGTTGCAATGCTGTCCTCAATCCAGTGGATGTAAGTCAAGGAAAAGTATACACTGCTAACTTCACAGCTGAACACTAAAATTGGGAAATGGCCATCTAAATGCTAAACCAAACGATAGCAAGCAAAGATTCTTGTTAAACTGATTTCATTTCAGTTTCACTCCCTGGCTTGTGATTTTAAGCCTAAAAGCTAAACGCTTTGGAGTTATCGCATCAGACCTGCCCTGCCACCTATGCGATGAGCTGTAAGGCAGGTCATCCATGCCAAGAGCTCTTAATCTTGCAAGCTGTCCCACCTGTTTCAGCAGTTTTCCATCCTCACAGTAGTCCTGCTGGCTCCTGTTCATCGACCCGCCAGTGTAATCGGGTTTGACAGCTTGCTGCACCCCCAGCTGTGGTCCTAGCGCTCACGCTGACCCACAGCCTGCTTTGTGCACATGCTTGAGATACAGTCACATCTAGGCCAGCAGGTTTGTTGAGGGCTCTTTAGGATGGGAGTCTTTTGCAGCTGCAAGCTCCTGCAATAACCACTAAAGATTTATTCTGTGTCATGTACCACAGTAAACCTTTTAACATTTGGAAGCAAAATGATCTTATTTCCCTCTAGAGAGTGCAAAACATCCTCCCAACATTCTTCTAGATAAACTCTCTTCTGGTTATCTTCTTCTCTGTCCCATAGCATTAGGAGATCATTTGTACCATAGTTGATTGTGTACTCCAATCCTGGGAAAACCACACGCATCAATATAAAATGGGCAACCTCATATTAGCCCAGTTTATCTCCAAATGCCAAAGGCAATGACCATATGAAAGCCAAAGCAAGAAATCTGGGACCACGGACTAACCAAGCCATAAATAAATTGACCTGACCTGCACAACCATCAGTGTTGCTGTGCATGCATTTATGTGCACGTGCTCACATACAGCATGCTTCCTTGTTCTTTTTTGAAATGGCTCTGAATGCCTAGAGCCAACATTTAAATGAGAGCAATGCTGAGACTGCCTTCCATGGGCCACAACAGCAATGCACTCAAAGATAAACGAAGACACGCATGCCACAGTTAGAGGAGGTAGATTTAGGCTGCCATGCCATTGCACATGTTTGCAACTGGCATGCCTCTCACTGGTGTCACTGCAGGGCTGCTCCCGGCCCTGTGCCTACATGTTCAGATTGTGTTTTTGCCCGCTCTGCCTGCTCAATTAGCAGACCCTTGAACGACCAGCATCCTTCATGGCACGGGCAAAGTTTGTGTGTGTATATTGGTAGAGCTGCAGGTTCTTCAGGCCGTATGGGCACTCCGCCTCCCACTGTACACAGGTTCATGGGAAAGAGTAAGATTTGTCAGATGAAGCACATTTTCTTTGCAAATCTGAGCAGTCCTCTGGGGGGACACCCTCCTCTGTCGATGGGCCCCAGCAGTCTTGGTGGCAGGCAATAGCTGTTCTCCAGTCAGCACCACATGGTGGGGGTGCCATTTTAATGTCCCTCAATACACTAGAACAGGGGCACAGAACCTCCTTCAGGCTGAAGGCCGGATTCCATCTTGATACGCTCTCTGGGGCCACGCTCCAGTGGCGAGCAAGGCTGAGGGCAAAAGGTGGGGTCACAATGGCAGCACGTGGCAGCTCGGGACGCCTGCCGCTAGTGTCTAAGGACAGCCTCTTGCCCTGGGAAAAATCATCATAACAGCCAGGAAACTACCCGATGAGCATGGCTGCGGAAAGAGAGCTGGAAGTTGGGGCCAGGGGAAGGGGGTGGCCACCTGGGGAACTCGAGAAGCCTCAATCCTGCATTCCTGCCCTAGTGCAGTGCTCTATCGCAGGGAACAGGGCTAACTGAAATAGCAGTGACACACCATTGCCCAGCTGCATTTGGCAACGGGTCAAAGCGGAAAGAATGGCAGGTGGGCCAGGACAAGCATCACCTATTTTTCCGGGGACACCTGCAGTTGCCCAAGGCTGCCAGGTGCCGATGCCAGCCCGGCCTGCTGCATGTGGTTCATTAGTGTTTCAGATCCAGCAGAGACTATAGTACATGACAGACACCGGGCCAAACTATTTTGTTTTTTAAAGCACCTCCTACTTAAGCTAGATCTACAGAATAGCCATCTTTGCTGAATTTCTGAAGAAGCTGATCAGCTCCTAGTTGTCACGATGCGGGCAGTTACCATAATGTTTCTTGGTCTGTTGTTGCCAACATACATTTCCACTTGCTGATTGTCTGTAGCGGAACTATTCAGCAGGCAGCATTGGCGGAGGCAGTGTGCGTGGGCGGGTGGAGGGGGGCACACAGGCAGGTGTGAGAAGTTGCCTTTCTTGTGCTATGTCAATATTTTATTTTTCCAGGACTGTGGATATGATAGGAGTATAAGGGCACTGTATTAAAAGGAACATGAAAGTGAGTTAACACACATTGTGTGAACAGTATGCCTCTCATCTCCCATCATGAAACATTTGCTGGAGGTGAAGGGCTGATCTGCTGATAGTCGTCTCACACATTTCAGTGCTTCAGTAAGAGCTGCAATTAGCACATAATAAACATAAATGAACTAATTCTTCCTGTCAATAACAAGGGCAAGCTTTGCCTTACTTTTTTACCACAACACAGATGCTGCCGATATGCTGGTCAAAATACAAAACAATTAACCAAGAAGGAGATTTTGGGTCAGCACTGAATTTAACATGAATAATTAAGGTCAAGCATTCCATAATTCTATTTGTGTCAGCCTTGACAAAGGAAGAGGATTTGGGAAACTGCCCAGGGGAATTTTGCTGTGGGGAAGGAGTGCTTTCCAGTGGTGAGGAGGCCCCAGGTATGATGCGAAAGACATTATGAGCAACTTGAGCTGGATCTGGGCCAAGGTGTGTAGGATCCTTTCTGCATACAGAGCTGTACCATGCTCTAAAGATGGTATTGCTTTGATGGGTCTGTGAAAACTGTTAATTTGTCATTTATGTGAGCAATCACTTGTGAATTCTGAAGGATCTCAGACATCATGTTACCATTCTTCTTAGTTTAGCTAAAATGCTTTAAGTTACATGAGATATATCAGATGCATCCAACAGTTTCAGAAAACCCTTGTATACATTGAAGGATTTACTATACATGAAGGGTTTACCAACACATAAACCAAGCACAAAAGGATTTTAATGCAGGTAAAAATATATGCACATTGTTCCCCACTGGTCTCCACATTTATACCCAAGACCAGGGGTCCTCAAACTTTTTGAACAGGGGGCCTGTTGTCAGGTGCCAATGGTGGATGCTGGCCGCCAAGGCGGTGCTGGCAGGGGGCTCATGGGTGGACAAGCCACGTGTGCGCCCAGTGCAAAACCTGTGGGGTGGGCCAGTTAAAAGGCCATGGTGGGCTGGATGCGGCCCGTGGGCCTTAGTCTGAGGACCCATGCCCTGGGCACTACTTTGTTGTGTAAATAAGAGTAATAAATAATGGATTGTGTTATAGTGTTACCATTGTGTTATTGTGTACCATTGTTACTTGCATCATAATTTTTTTCTTTGCATCTTCTACTTGAATTATAATTTTTGATTTTCAATTTTTTAATTATTTTCTACCAATAAAACAATAAGTATTCAAAAGACATCAGACATACTGGATTGTTATCTTATTCTCTTTATGATTAATGTATATTTAAGCCCTAGGTATTGTCCCATTTCTCTAACCAAAGACAGAAAAAGTCCCAAGTTTGATAGTAGTATGTGTCTTCTTTTTCCATAAGAGACAAAGTCAGTCTGTCCATTTCCGCACAGTCCAGTATCTTCTTTAAAATCAGTTCATCAGTCAGTAATTCTTCGTTCCTCCAGTATTGTGTGAATACAATCCTTCCCGCTGTGATTACATGGTGAGTCAAGTATATGCTTTGTTTACTATCAAAGTCATCAGGGAGAATGCCTAACAAAAATACTTCCAGTTTAAATATTACAGGTCTTTGCAACATTTCCCCAAGCCATCTATATATTTTAACCCAGTATTTTTTTGCTTTATCACAAGTCCACCACATATGATAAAAAGTACCATGCTTTTGTTTACATTTCCAACATATATTTGACATATTTGAAAACATTTTTGCTATTCTATTCGGCGACAAATATCACCTATAAAATATTTTATAAAGGTTTTCTTTATACGAGGTTGCCAAAGTTATCTTAATATTTCTTTCCCGCAACTTTTGCCATTTCTGCAACTCAATATTATATCCAAAGTTTTGTGCCCATGATATCATGGTTTGCTTTACTTGTTCATCTTCCATTTTCATATCTAAGAGAAAGCTATACAATCTTTTAATCATTTTTTCAACTGATTTTAAAATTATTTGATCAAACATTGTTTGTTCCTTGTAAAATTCATATATTTGATAATCTTTAACATGCCTCAATTGTATTTGCACTTGATGCCACCAAGAAAGATCAATTCCCTGTTCTTGTAGTTCTCGATATGATTTCACCCAAATCGAAATCAATGAGTTCCTAATATAATGATTTTGGAAATAGCCATAAGTTTTATGTTTCTCATACCACAAAAAGGTGTGCCACCCCATTTGCAAATCATGTACTTCAAGATGTAAAATTCTTTTGTTTCTTAAAGTTATCCATTCTTTTAACCACATTAAAACACATGCTTGATAATACAACAACCAATCTGGAAGACCAAAACCCCCATTGCTTTTAGTATCCTGAAACATTTTTTATTTAATTCTTGGTTTTTTCTTTTGCCATATAAATCTCAAAACTGTGTATTTAAATCATCAAAAAACTTCTTCTTGATTTTCATAGGGATTGTTTGAAATACGAACAAAAGCTTAGGTGATATATTCATTTTAACTATAGCTATTCTTCCCAACAGTGATAATTGTAAGTTAGTTCATTTTTCTAGATCACACTTAATCTCTTTAAGCAGTTTAACATAATTGCTTAATTATGAAGATGTGCTTCAATGTAGCACATCTAGCTGTTAGGCAAATTCCCAGATTTTAATCTTTTTAACTATTTGGAGATCTACTTGTTCCATCAAGACTGTATTTTGCTCAAATGTGAGATTTTTAACGAATAACTTGGTCTTTTCTTTATTTATTTTCATTCCAGCAACTTCTCTATAGTCTTCTATTTTTTAAATAATTTAGGTACCATTACCAAAGGATCTTTTGAAATAAAAACTAAGTCATCTGCAAATGCTTGAAGTTTATAACTTTCATCTTTCATTTTGGCTCCTTTAATATCCATATCTTTACTGACGCTTCTATTGAAAACTTCTAAGATCAGTATGAATAACAATGGTGATAGAGGTCATCCTTGTCTTGTACCTTTTTGAATATTAATAGTCTCTGTGAGTTCTCCATTAACTATTATCCTAGCAGTCTGTTTTTGGTAGATGCTTGTTGTTGCATTTTTCACCAAATTCCATTTGTTTTAATTGGTGTTTCATAAACTGCCAATTGACATTGTCAAATGCCTTTTGTGCATCTAAGAAAAATAATGCCATCTGTTTTTCAGAATATCCAGAATAATCTTCACATTATCTCTGTTTTATCTCTTAGGTAAAAATCCATTTTGATCTGTGTGTATAAAGTCCATTAAGAATTTCTTCAACCTGCAGAGGCAAACATCTTGTAATCCACATTTAAAAGTGATAATGGTCTATAGTTTTGAATCTGTGTCAGGTCCATGTCTTCTTTCGGTATTAAGGTAATAGTTGCCTCAGTCCAGGTATTCGGTACTTTGGCTTCTAATAATACTTCCTTACATATGTCCTTCAGTGGTACACTTAAAATTTCTTCAAAGCACTTATAATACTCCACTGGTAGTCTGTCTGGGCCAGGGGTTTTATCATTTTTCTGTCTCTTGATCCCTTCACTTATCTCTGTCATTGTTATTTCCTCATTTAATTTTTTTTTTTTAATTCTCCGGCAGCTTTGGTAGGTTTTCCTTCTGAATATATTCTTGAATCTTTTCAATTGATACTTCTTTGGATCAATATAATTTTGCAAAAAAGTCTTCAACTATTTTCTTTATTGGCACACTTTGTACTTGTAGTTGTCCTTTGTCTTTCAACTTAAAAATTGCTCTCTTTTCTCTTTCTTTCTTTTGTTTGTATGCTAGCCATCTTCCAGGTTTATTGGCATTTTCAAAGAGATTTTGTTTAGCCATTTTAACTTGTTTAGCTAATTCATTTGTTTCTAAAAGATTCAGTTGATGTTTAAGATATTCATCTGTATCTTAAGACCTTTTTTGATGGATCCTTTTGTAGTTCATGTTCCAACTTCGTCAGATCATCTGTTAATTTAAATCGTTCTTGTCTTTTCCTCTTATTTATTTTTGCTATATAGGTTATGATCAGTTCTCTAACATGAGATTTAGCCTTGAATTATAATTTTTATAATTCAAGGTGCCTGCATGCCACCTTTAAGGCACTACCCACATCATTTTGTGATTAACTGAGAAACAGGCACAATTGCTCATGAGTAATATTTGCACTTGAAATCCAGACCTCAACATATCATTTTAGTACTGATTTCTGTGCATTCCTGGAAAAGGTATTGTAACTTCCCATGTTAGTCTATTACTGCAATAGCAGCAGAGAATCTTGTGGTACCTGAAGGCCCTGTGAGGTGGGTTGGGCTGAGAGTCTGTGACTGGGCCAAAGTTCCCCAGCAAGCTCCATGGCTGAGCAGGGACTAGAACCCGGATGTCCTGAGTCCCAACCCTGCACTCTTAACCACTACACCACACTGGCTCTCTTGTAGGAGATGCTTTCATTAGTCATGATACCTAGAGGAGATTTCAATGTTTCGAGGCAGCATACCTGTGACTATGAACTGCTGTGTTTTCTGGGCACAAACAGCATAGGAACAGCTGTGTGGGATGAGGAACAGCAATGTGGGATGAGGTGATTCTGGTTCTGATCCAGCAAGTCAGTTCCTCTCAAATATGATCTGCCACTCTGTGGCTGGATAGGCAATGGGGCAACTCCTATAAATAACGGCTATGTGCAATACAAACAAATCAGTTGTCCATGTTTAGAGTGAGAACTTCCCAGCATGCGCTACAACATTTTTTCCACTTATGTTGACTGCTTGTCCCTATTTTGTAAACAGCAGCGCTGGGCCTGCACTGACAGATTTCAGGTATACATTGCAATCCTTCCACCGTATTTTATGTGCTAAAGTTCTTGGTGTTTTTCTAAATGTGCTAACACTTTCTCAATAAAGACATTTCAGCCTAAGGCTCTGCTCTGGCTATATACTGACTCAAGCTTATGCATCTTTTTTGCAGCTGATCTTCTGCCTGGTAGGAAGTATCTGCTTGTCCCACAGTTCTAGGAACATCTAGAATAAGCCTTAATTTGGGGTTGGACAGTGATGCATTTAAATCCTTTACTCCAAATCTCGAGTCAAGTCTCAAATCTTTACTTTCAAGTCCAAGTTCAGTCTCAAGTCATTGCAAGAAATTTTTAAGTAAAGTCTCAAGTCTCTTCTCAAGTCTCTTCTCAATCTCAAGAGCCAGCTTTAACAGAAAAAGGAAGGGAGGGGAGGTGTGGGTGGGGGTGGGTGGGGGGAGAATTATAACCCCCCCCCACCCATGTTCCCATCTGTACTTCTCTCAGTGATGCATTACAGTCCTTCACCCATGATTTATCTTAACAAAGTTGTACTGTTATTTAAATTTATAAAGATTGCAATTTAGAAAAAAACATTCTTGACATGACTGGCCCCAGCCTGGCACTGTTATTCTCCCTGGAAACATGCAGAACCAGAGCAGCAGCAGCAGGCGGGAGCAGCGCTGTTGGTCTTCCTGCCGAGGAGAGCAAAGTGCACCAAAAAGAGCTGAGGCCGCCCCCCTGTGCAGGCAGTCCCTGGGTTATGGGTGAGTTCCATTCCCGAGAACACCCTTAAGTCCAATTTGTATGTAAGTCAGATCACATGGGTATATGTATACCATTTACTGTATTTTTTGCTCTATAAGACGCGCCTGACCATAAGACGCATCTAGTTTTTAGAGGAGGAGAACAAGAAAAAAAATATTCTGAAGCAAATGGGCACATAATCACAGGCACATTCCCCATTACTTCCCCATGGGCTGCACATCTGACAGACTTACTGCACACACATATTCGCTCTATAAGACGCACAGACATTTCCCCTTACTTTTGAGGGGGGAAAAAGTGAGTCTTATAGAGCAAAAAATACGGTACCTTTCTATCCTTTATTCTCTAAAACATCTTAAACACAATACAGCATTGTAATAATGATGATACAGTAATAATAATCTATAGGTGCTGAAGATAGAGAGACTCTGTATGTTTGCGTGTCGGTATACATTATTGTAAAAAACAAAAGAAATAGTTCAAATTTCAAATAGTTCAAATAGTTCAAACAAATAAAAGAAACACTTTAGAACATTCTTTCAAACCAGTATCTTATAGAGTTATTTCACTATCATTCTTGCATAGATTATAACAAAATCGTGAATATGAAAAATGTTGAGCACAAAGTATTTTTGTTGTTTTTTCTTTTTGTTTATATATTTTCTGAATATATTTCTGAGTTGTTCTGTTAATTTATCATAAACCATAAGAATAATAAAATACCACAGTTCCAAATAAAAACAACCCTTAAAACAAAACAGAGAAAATAATCAGAACTTTCTCTCTCTCTCTCTCTCTTTCTGCTAATATTTGTAGGCCTGTTGTCCTCTTTGGAGGGGTTCAAGCCTGCCAAATTCTACCCAGACAGGTTCTGCCCCGTCCCCCCGCCCCCATGCTGTCATTTCAGCATCATTTCCCCATCTATAGTATGGCCATGCAAATACTGAGCCTAGTTCCCCTTTAGCATTTGTCCTTGTCGCCAGGCCCTCAGCTGCTACAAGACTATTTAGGGTGAGAAAATTAAATGGCTGCAATAACAACTCTTGAGGCCTACTTCAACCCTATGGAGGTTTATTCAGATATCCTGAATCCATACAACAGTTTAAATTATTCCAAGTTTTTTTTTTTTAAATTTTACTGCAAAGATTACCATTTTGCAAGCCTCCTTTGAAAAATCTGTCACCTCTGCAAAATACCTCTCATTTGAATTACTGAGCAGCAGCTCTGGCTTAGACTGGTTTATTCACAGCTAGAAGTTGGACTCGAATTCAAGATCTTGGCGGCCTTAACACTATGGAAGGTGGACTATAATTCAAGGAACCTATTTTTGTTGCAATATAGTAATGGGGTTTTGTATCAAAAATGGAGAGAGAAGAACTGTTTTCTTTGCTATTTATCTGGCTTTTCATTTTCCCCACAAATGTCTATGTAGGAGGGCATGCTTTGCTTTCATAACTTCTTGCCCCAATTTTATTTTTTGGCATTTTAGGAAAATTTACTTATTTATTTATCTTATGTCCTTGATCTGGATTTGCTGTCCCTACAAGTTTGTTTCCCAAGTAATGATTTTCGTTTCGTTTTTGTTTTTTTAGGAGAGAGAGTATTCTGTCTTGGATTTTTGGGGCTTTTTTCTGGCTTCGCTGTTGCCAGTCCTTCTTTGCACATCAGTGTTTTTTCCCTTCTTTTTCTTCCTGTAGGCTTCAGTGCCTACCTGCCGAAGATTTAGTCAGTAGCTGTTTGAGGGACAACACCTGCGTCCTTTAACCCAACACCAGATTCTGTAGGTGGCAGAGCCAGAACACCATGAGAAGGCTACCTTCTTTGTGGGAAAGGAAGATGTCCTCCTCATAGTTTTGGTACCCGTATCACTTTATACATATGAAATGAGAGATGAGAGATATTCTTAGGACTCCTTTGCATAGCAGTTTCTCCAGAGAAGTTTTCTTCTCAGTAATGTGGGTGCAGATGTAACTTCATCAGTTGCTAATGATGTGGGGAGCGTCTAAGTCATCACTCTGGATGACTTAGATTTCTGGACAAGCTCCCACACAAGCCTCCCTCTTTGGGTCTGCTTTTCTGCTCAGTTGGGCAGGACAGTGTGCAAATGATTCACCCCTGTTGGGCTGGCCTGAAGGCAGAGCTGGCAGCCCTTCTGAGCTATAATCCCAGTTGGCAATCTTAGCAACCGTCCTGGGCATCAACACAAAATGGCTGCCAGGAGAGGTATGGCAAAAGACAAGTATCCTATCCAAAAAACTTAAGAGAAGACAGAAATGGGGCCTGATCCCCAACACACTAAGCAACTCCACTGAACCCACAGCTTCTGGCTCCCAAGGAAACCTGTTCTGCAGTGTCCCAGCCACCACAGCCAAAGCATTAGTGGCCATCCAAAGGTGGGAGGAGTAGATCCATGGCACAATAGACAATGGAGCTGGTACACTGACAGTTGTAAGGTACTGGGAAACAGAGGCCTTCCAGTCACTGGACTACAACTGCCATTCTCTGTGGCCACTGGCCAAGCAACTTAGGGCTGGTGGGAGTTGGAGTCCAACAGTATCTGTAGGGCCACAGGTTCTCTACTTTTCATGCAAGAATTTTGAGGTGTGAGAACATTCCAGACATGATTTTGGAACAAAAAGCCAAGAATCCTGTGGACATTGTCATTGCTACAGCAAAAGCTACAGCAGCAGCCTCCAGGAACTTGCCCTGCCAAAAACTGGTGAATGAAGGGCTCATGTATTCGAATTCTAACTTTTGTGAGCTGCAGAGAATGCATCAGATATAGCTGGTGCTCTGAGAGCCATGCAAACCTTAAGATTACTCACAGGCATTGAAGACACAGCTGGTATGGTCCTTTCTGTGCTGGTTGCAGTGGTGGGAGAGTCCTCCAGCTCCTACCTCAGAGCAAGCGTCTGAGGTCAAAGCTGGACTCCCAAAACTTCTGTGGTTGGGACCTCCGGAGGCAGTGGGTTGTACCTGAGCTTATTTAGGCAAATCACAGCAAAGGGCGTGAACACTTCTGCAACCAGGAAATGCCACTTATTTTTGCTTGCTTCACTTTTGTGGCACCATAAAAACATTTTGCACCTTCATGGTGTTGAGTATTTTGTGTGCATCAGTAGTAACAATGCCAGTGAAATCCATTTCATTTTCAGGTTGCAACACAACAAAATATGAAGTCAAAGGGGTGCGTGCAAATATTTTTGCAAGGAACAGTAGGATTGCATTTGAGGGCAATACTGTGCTTTGTATGGAGAACAGCTAACAATAGGAAAGCAATAAAAGCGCATGTGATCCTACTTGTGCTTGTTTCTAGGTATTCTTCACTATTTGCCCTTAACACACATGAACACTGAGATTACATACAGAACTTTTGTGTCCTGGATTTAAAATCTCCACTGACTTCTTTGTGCAACAAATTGTTAATTACCTCCTGCCTAAAGCCCAAACCAGCCTTTTTAAATCTTTTATAATGCACTTAACTGGAACGTATTCAGTCATACCCAGTAATGTTTTTATGAAAAGTTATCCACTACCTGTTTTTTGCTGCATACAACCTCCTAGGTCTGTCCAACAATATTAAATCCATGTGCGTGATTTGATTTCAGCAGCTGAAGACCCTGTAAAAAAGTTCATTTAAGACATAAAGCCGCCCCGAGGCTTTGTTGCGATGGGGCGGCATATAAATGTTTTAATAAATAAATAAATAAAGTTCTTGAATGAAAAAAAAAAACCAAAAACAAAAACATGCCATACCAATGTATTTTTGCTTGGCTTGGAATTTATTTTGTTTTATCAAATTCTAATCAAGAAAACCTGCAAATAATCCCCAGGACATGGGGCAGGGAGGACGATGACTTTGCTGTGCTATTACTGTCTGGGATTGCTGCCACAGTGCTCCATTCAAAGAATTGCCTTTGTTATTTTTGTTATATTTTTGTCTCTGTCTAGGAAACCTAATGTCACAATAAGTTTGTTAGCCTTTAATGTACGGAACAGACTTTTGACATACACTCATATGGACCCATGTTAACAAAGTGGGTAAGGGGTGGAGGCTATCGTAAAGAAAGAACCTCGAGAGGGTAGATGCCTTTCTGTGGTCCTGATGGATTACTCCTGAAGGCAGTGCTGAAGTGTGGGAAGACTTCTGAGGTTGCGGTGAAAGGAATCCTTGAAAAAGGCTGCACACAGGTCTCAGCTTCAACTAACAGGAAGGCCCAGGTGGCTAGCGTTGGTGCTTTCGGGCAAATAGATCTGATGAGACTTGGGCAGAACCCTGGGCTCCGGAGCTCAGAGGGATTTCAGTGGTGCATGCGCCAGGTCTACGTGGGCTTGTCATGCAACCGAAGTGATTTCATCCATGAGTGATTTCATCCATCTTGCCTTTGTGAGGTCTGAGACACAGTGAGTGATCTCAGCAGAGAGGGACCAGCATAGGAAGTGGAACACTTGAGGATTTGGAGACCAGGACTTAAAGGCTCTAGGTCCAATGGGGACAAGAAGAGTTGCAGAGACAATACTTGAGTGGAACCAGTACTGGCTTTGGACAGCCCAGCACAGAATTGGCATAACTTGCACTAAAGCAATCCAGGTCCTGAAAGGACTAGCATGGGATAAATGAACTCTAATCAAGGCATCTGCTGCTACTGCTTCTGTTGCTGCTGCTGTTGTGTGCATCAAGTTGTCTCTGACTTATGGTGACCCTATGAGTGAAAGTCACCCAAAATGTCCTGTCCATGGCAGCCCTGCTCAGCTCTCCTAAATTCAAGCTTGTGGCTTCCTTCATGGAGTAAAGCCATCTCATATTTGCAATCAAGGCACTGCTGTGTCCAAACTGGAGGTGCTTAAGATTGCCAACTGCGCTGACACCACACTTGGAGAAAAGTCACTCCAGGCCTGGACTGGGGATGCACATCTCCTTCCCCTGGTTGCTCTGCCTGATCTAACTATGAGATGCTTAATCTAGGGTCATGCTGCTAAATGTGCATCTGGGTAGATGACTTAATGCCACTCCCCTCATGGCAGAATCGCCTGCTAAGCTGCCCTGTAATGCCAAGGGGCTTGCTCTGTTGTGAGTGGAGATTCTTAAAGTGAACACACTATATTCTGCCAGGCTCTCAGTTCATACTCTATACCAAGTAGCTTGACAACACTTGCCATCTGTAGATTTTGTCTCTTGCTCAAAGAGCTTCCCAGAACAACAGATATGCTTTAAACAAGGCGCTATAGCAATGCTCAGAAATAAAAGCCATCATGTCTGAGTCATGCCTTCTTGCTATGGAGGGTTCTTGTGGTGGTTGTCCCATTCACTCATTGTGATCTTCCTGTTATGGGTGAAAGAAATCAATCGAGAGCAAACAAACAAGTTTTGGCCATTTGTCAGTGGCACTGGCCTCTCCATCAAAGTCAGTGGGAACCTGATCGTTCTGGTCCCCTGCACATGCATGGTCACTGGCTACCAAAGTAACTGAGCTAGCGTACATGGATGCAAGCTCCATGGAGTCAAATTGGTCATACTTCACTGTGCACATGCATAGAAATCTGACTACAGATCAGAAACAGGCAATTTTAGTGGGTTGTGGCTGCCCCTTTGAATTCTACTGGGACACAAGGTGCAAGGGGAGCATGTAGCTTCTTTCCCAGCAGAATCATGCTCCCCTCAATCTGCCAAACAGCTCTCTGAGCAGCGGTGGGAAAGGATCCAGTGGGAGAGCACAGGCTGCATCCCTGCTGAAAATGGAGGTTGATTAGGAATGCCACTAGCTGAGGCTTGAATAAATGGATAATTGCAAACATAGAATGGCCACAAGAGATAATAAACAGTGATTGCAATAAGCAGGATTCGAATAATTCCCATTCTTTAGTGCTCTGGTATCTCATTCTCACGTCATAGCTTGCTTCTGTGGAAACCATTACAGAAGGAAATGAGAATACAGACATATTTGGACTTGACTCCTCCATGCACATCACAGATAGTTTTAATATGATGAAGAGTTATTTCAGTCCAGCTCTGATGTTTGTTGCAAGTGGTTTTCCCCCTGCAAAGCCAGTCCAGCAGATAATCATTATTGTGCGCATGGCATGCCAGCCTGATCAATAGGCTGCTCCAGCATGTGCTGCTGGTTCTGCCCAGCCCCACCATTTGCAACCTAATTAGCAGCTGCTCAGAGATGGGAAACAGGTGCAGATCCAGGCACTGGCCAGGAAAGCTTGCCTGTAATTAACAAGGAAAAAAGGGTCAGATATTGGGAAGAATATCAAATCTTGGTCCACTGGGGATGCCAGGCCAGCCTCCAAGGCGTAGTCACCTGAGATCTTAAGCATGCTAATGTAAATTATGCAAGCTTTCAAACAACATGACTGCATAATCAGCTGGCAGAGAGGCAATGGCTGGTGTCTTCCCCAGCTTGGACTGACTGTGGAAAAGGAAATCCTGCTCAGTATTCTCTCACCGTGTTACCTTTTTGCTTGGCAGATACTAATATCCTGCGATTTGGAGATACAGACTGAGAAGTTGGGTGCGGGGGGGTGGGGGGAGGCAAGGTGAGAAATTTCCAATTAATTTTTTTTATTTCGTGCTTTCTCTCCCAGTTTACCTTTAATAACAAGAGCCTTGCAGTGGGAATTTCCCAGTGCTAAATAGTCATTATCTTCATTTTATGATAATTAGCCATGATAATTAGCTAGGGGCACAATCCATTAGGAATTTTTCATCTGAGTACCTCGTGGGAAGACCTGACTTCATTCCAATGGGCTATGTGCAAGATAAATTCTCTTGGAGGGAGAGCTGAGGGTCCTTTTCTAATCAATAATTTTGATCATAAACCATCTTGGTTCATGTCAGGAAAACATGGAATGATCCAGAAATGGTTTGCTCCTACTTGATAACCATGCAGTAATGAAAAGTCATGGCTGCTTTGGCTCAGAGCCTCTCCTGACAACTCAGAATGAGGTGAGAAAGCAAGGGCCTGGTGCTGTGAGGAGTAAAAAGTACCTTTCAGTTTTCTTTTTCTTACTGCTGATGATATTGACTATTATGTCTGGCTCAGGGGGAAAGTCAAAGCATCTCCCATTAGAGAGAGATGCACATGAGCAGCAGGATCATAGTCCCATGCTCCATGTCTAAGAACACACTGCCCCTCGGACTGTTCATGTCAGTGGTGATGTGCTGTGGATGTTGGTGGATCCTTCGTCAGTGGGGCAGTGAGTCCACGCTGAACCACAGTTTGAGGTTGTAAGGCTCTCTCCATGGTGCTGAACTTATTTGTGCGGCGGATAAATCTCAGTACCATGGATAGTTCTATTCAGACTGCAAGCAAGAGGCCAGAGCGATGTAATGGTAAGAGCGTGGGCCTGGGACTCCGGTGGTCCAGGTTCCAGTCCCCACTCAGCCGTGGAGCCAATTGGGTGATTTTGGGCCAGGCACAGACTCCCAGCCCAACCTATCACACAGGTGTGTTGTTGTGAGGGTAACATTGAAAGGAAGAGAAGTATGTAAGCCGCCTTGAGTTTCTTGAAAGGAAAAGAGGAAGAATATAAAATAAATAAATGAATCATCCCGCTGACATTGCTGTCACCAGCCAACCTCTGCCAGTGGTGTGGGACGTTCTCTGAACTCCCCAAGCTAAGGCATCCACAGATTTGTGTAAACCACTGCCACTCTCTCTGGCCAGGTGCTATTGAGCAGGATTTCTGTTGCCACCAGTGCGCTTTCCCACCCTCTTCTTTCCATGGCAGCTGCTTCACCCCCCTGAAAATGCTCCACAGGGAGGCAGGAGACTCCCGATTTAGGTGGCCTGTGCTATGACACAGAGGGGAAAATCCCCCCAGGGTGGGCAAAGGGTCCTTCTGCAAATGCAGCCTTTCCTCCTATGGAAAACAGATCCTGAATCCAGCTCTAGGGCTGCCAGTTTCCATTTTCGCAAATTCTGCCAGGGCAGATCGGGGACCACTGAGCATGCATACAATGACTTCTCCCAGAGCAGAACAAAAGCAGCTTTACTTTTTTCAGAAAAGTAAGAAAGAAAGGTTCTCAGAATAAAATAGCATATCCTTTTGCTGAAAAGCAATTTAAAAATGCATGCTTTCCCACTTTTAAACCTCAACTTTAGAATCTTTTTCAAAGTCCCTTTTTAAAGTGCAGTGGCAGAATGTCTTGAAGTGGATCTTGATTGTTCCCCCTCTTCCCATAAAAACACCACCTTTTAAACTAAAATAAATGCATTGTCCAGGAAGTAGTAATGAGACTGAAAACTAAACACACATTGCTTTGCTTGTTTTCTGTTCGGGCAGCTGACCAAGTGGATGAAATTCTGATCTGGCCAGCAGTGCTCTGGCTGGGTGGTAACCCTAGTTTTGACTCATAATTTTAGACATGTAGCTAATCCAGCAAATTATTCCTAGGCCATTTGCACCATCTGCTGTGCTAAGTGTTGTCTGGTGGGCGGGTGGCAAGACACCTGCTGACAGCAAAGGCAGACTCTTGTCATGAGAGAGGCAGAGATGGTGGCTTGCAAAGGCTCAGGGAAACAAAGACCTTCGAAGAGTTTGTCATCTGAAGAAGCAAAATGCTAAGTAGCCTTTCCATGTAGAAATCTGGTGCACAGTCAGCTCATGCCAAATGTCAATGCATCGGTTTCTGAATGCCCATGAACTTAAATTCTGCATATAGGATGTCGCTGGCTAGTCAACAAAGCTGCATTCTTGATTTCATTCTTGATTCAGGCAGGTGTTATGAATCATGGGGCACAAAAGATGGACAATTAGGTTAGCTCCCTCTAGCAGCAGGTGTAGCATAAGCTGATGGACTCCACATTATATTGGTGAACATCCAAAAGCATCACAGAGATAAAGGGAGGCTTATACAAAGCAGTCACATTTATTGGCTCTTCCAAGGGAAACTAGGAGGAGAGCAAGTCCCAGGGAGTGGTAGGATCACTGAATGCAAAGGCTCAATACCTTAGGAATAATGATGAGGCACTTCCTCAACACTTTTAAGGTGGCTGGAAACGAGGAGCAAAGGTAAGTTTCAGGACTGAGCTGAAGCTCTGAGTAAAGCTGTGATTCTGGAGCAAAGAAGAAAACACCTCCTCACTCTTGTGTTAGAGGCAGGCCCTTGTGCTGTAAGAGTAGGATAAAGAAAGAGTATATTTATTTAGTTATCTGATTTATATACTTCCCAACTGACAGATGCCCTCTGAATAATTGACCTGTATTAAACAAAATTCTGACAACGATGAAATAGCAACAAGGGATAGCTAAGGAAAACATCAAACTACTAAAAACAGTAAAAAATATTGAACAGGGAGCAGCAAGAGATTAAGGCAGAAGTGCCTGATGGAAGAGGAAGGCCTAGACCAGGGGTCCTCAAACTTTTCCACCAGGGGGCAGTTGAAAACTGCCAGGTCTGGGCGCTGGCCGGAAAGGTGGGGCTGGCGGGGCGGTGGGCCGGCATGGGGGCAGGGCTGGTGCATGCGGGGTGCACACTGAGGTGGGGGTGGGATGTGTGGGGTGCACGTTGAGGTGGGGGTGGGGTGTGCAGCGAGGCAAGGGGAGGCGAGGCACGAGTGGGTGCGTGTGGCGAGGGGAGGCAAGCAGAGGCTTGCTTGCTTGGAGATCATGTGGGGCAAAGTGGGCGGCGGTGGGTGCATGCGTGGGTACGGGTGCATGCGTGGCAGGTCCAAATGGGCATGGCAGGCCAGATCTGGCCCCCGGGCCATAGTCTGAGGCCCCAGTATCTGGACTGCAGGTTATTCCAATGCAGAGCAGAAAGGGATGCAGTTTCAATGCAGGGTCTTACTTGACTGATTTCAAAGGCAGAGAATCAGTGGGAAGGGTCTTGCATTGGGCAGGGGCCACAACTGGAAGCTTTTGACCTACCAATTGACAAGTGTGGGAAACAGCACTGCAGAAGCAAATGGCTGAAGCTGCGGGTGGGAGGCAGGGCTCCGCAAGGCCACGCTGCCAGCTGGAGGGAGAGAAGAAAAGTCATGGGGACAATTGCTTTCTGGGTGACAGCAAGGCTCATCCAGAGGAAACAGGAGAAGGGGAGCCCTGAACAGGGATGAGAATGCAGCAAGAGATGAGCACCATCTTATTTATGTGTTTATTTATTTTTGCATTTGTATGCCACCCCATAGCCATAGGCTCTCTTCCTCCCATGCCCAGAAAGCCTTAGTGACATCCACTATACAGTGGGGATGACAAAGGAGCCATGAAGATGGCCAGGTGAAGAGAAGATCAGGGCCTGCTCCAGTTGCACAAACAGCACCCTCTTGTGATGAGAGGGGGGACAGCACCATTCCACCAGGCCTGCTGGCAGTCTACTCTTATCTTTAATTCTTGTTTCCTCATCCCATTTTCCTTGTGTGTGTGTGGTTTTTTTTTTTGGCCCTGTTTAATGATTGATTGTGAGTTGCTTCAGAATAAAAATACTGCTAACAACAACCATGGCAGCAACAACTTCTCAGTGAAAAGAATGTTTTTAGCTGCTAACTGGCTATCCTATTAATTGAAAACAGAATATAGTCTTTTAAAGTGGCAAACTGTTCCAGTGACTTGAGGCTTTATACCTGAGACAGCCAGTCAGCACCATGTACAACTGGCAGAAGCTGGTTTTTCCCAGAAGTCAGCCATGGAATGGAAACTGCATTTGGACTAAACTCAAGGGGGCACAGAGATGCTCTAGTGGGAAACAGAAACTTGTTTGTTTATTCCCCCCCCCCACCTTGTGGCTAATGGGGCAGGCTAAAAATAAATAAAGGAATAGATAAATATACAAAACAAGATAAGCAAAGAAAAGAAAATCTGGTGCAAATATTGAATCCAAAATGCAGCCAGCACAAGACTAAATATAATCAGGGGCTCATCTCTGACTGGCCACTGTCTGATCATAAAGCCTAAACCCAGCTGTCAGGTTTCATGTCCAAAAGAGGCAAAGGTAATTTGTCCAAACCCGCGTCTCATAAAATAATACTTGAGCATCTGGGACAATCCAGTCATATCACTGTCCCACTCTGCAATCTGCTGTATTGCCTTATTTTTGTTATAGCGGAGTTTGCCTTAGGGTGTTCTCTTAATTAATCATGTCCAAATATTAACTGACATCAGTTCTTGGGTGTGAGTCGAACTTCCCCCAGGGCACTTCTTCTTTGGAAATGGGAAGCGTTTCCACGCTAAAAGCCGACTGGTTGGAATGCCCGGAGAGCTGTCGCTCTGCACGCACAAGGCGGGCACTGAGTGGTCAGCGAGAGAAGGGCAGCAGAGCCACGCTAGGAGCATCTTGAAGAGGAGGCTGAGTGGTGCCTGCTCTGAAGGCAGTTCGTCCAAGCAGCAGCTAAGAGGTCAGTTTGCCACGTTCCACTTGCAGCCATAACCATGCAATCAAGTTACGTGGGCTACCTTCAGAGGGTTCTGCTCTTGAAGGCAGATAACATCACATTCCTTACATATATACATACGCCTATTCATGCTTTCCCCTCTGGGATGATGCAATTTAAGATTTTCCCAGCATGACTTGCAAAGCAGGAAAAATAGTGTTAGCAAAGCTGACTAGTTATGCTTAACATAACTAAAGGATGAAGAGAGAGGTTGCTCAGAGTCATATGGATAGCAAATGCCAACCCATCCCCCTTTCCTTCCTAAACCTCTTATAGATTTCCAGCCCCCTCATCCACAGAACTCCTCATGTTCTGTAAACTGAAATGTAAATGAGGCTTAACAGTTCATGGGATGGGAGGCTAGTTTTTTGCCTGAGAAAAGCAAACAAGCCCATTGCAGCTTCCCACTTTGCTTTTCATGAATTTCTCATGCATTTATGTTCACATCTGTGGTATTTTATGTGGCATTTACAATGGGTGATATCTTATTAAGATTTCATTACAATGAAGATTTTGCAGCAGATCTTAATGCTAACAATTTCCTGATATCTGCATGGGTATTATGGGCTACTATAATATCAGCACTCTATATACCATTTGGCCTGAGCTTAGTACCTTCTTGCTGATAATAAAGACCAGAAAAATCAGACAACTATACTTAGGACCCTGTGGGCAATCCTTTCAGTATCCGGGGTCAGAGTATCCTCCTGTAACATTTCCATTCCATCACCAAATTCGATGTATTTGCAGGGGATGCTCAGCAGAATGAGCAAGTCATGTACTAACTTGTGGGGTTACAATTGGCTTGAGCTGCACTCTGGAAAGATGGCTAGAGAGGCTATATGGGATGGGAAAAGTGCAAGGACTGGACGGAAGTCCATCATCGCTTCTGTGCAGTGCATTTCAAAAGGCTTCCCAATTCTGCCCACACTCCTTAGGCCTCCGTCTTGAAGCCATTTAGTCTCTTGTCTTTTTGGTAGGAAGGACATTCCTGAACTCTTCTCTGAGATGTGTATTTACAAGTTCCTCACCATTTCATTAAGGTCTAAGACCAGAGAACAGCTCTAGTGCATTCCATATTTGCAAACCTTAATATACTTACTTACTTTGCTCTTTTCCCCACACTGGGCCAGCTTGTCAGTCCTCAGTTTGACTGGTTAAACTCTTTCCATCCAAAGAAGGATTAAGGGAGTTATCATTCATTTATTTATGCTCTGCCTTACAACACAGTGATTCTACTAGGCTTCTGCACAACTACACCTCTCGTCTGCTGGAGACAGCTACTGTGCCTGGGCACTTGGATGCATCCCAGCATCCAGGGCGCTAGGGAGGGAACACATCCCTCCCTCCCTCTCCATTCATGCATCACTGCTGCTCCACCACAGTGTCTGGAGGTGTGCAGCACTACTGGGAACTGTGCCTTGGAAATCAAGGCAAGCTGGTGGAGAAAGAAACACTCCTTTGGCTTGGAGTTAATGTGCCACAGAGAAGAATGCCCCGGCTTTAAAAGCTCACTTCTGTTTCAAGCAGTCATTTAAGAGGCCTCAAAATTTGTTTCCTAGCCAGGCTTGGGAGAACTTCACTGGTGTCCTTAAGCATGCAGATACTGGACTGGATGGAGAGTCATGTGCATGTAACAGGGCTGCTGGGAATTGACTTCCCTGCCACGCTGTCTCCATGGAAGCTCTTCCATAATGCTACACAGAGGGTTGCAGGATCTGCTGAATGGGGTAGGTTTTGTTGCATGGACACAGTGATGGGAAGGGGGGTGGGGTGGGGTTTGCAGGAGCAATCAGCAGATTATCTGTGTGCGTGTGTGTGCGTGTACATGTGTGTGCAGGAGGAAGCTCAATAAGTGAAGAATGTGTGTGGTTTATTGTGTCAGTGCTCTGCACACAGTGGAAGCTAATGTCTCACATGTATTTTCTTCAGGTTCCAGTCTGAACCTTTAAGGATCTCTGCATGCCACTGAATCTAGTTTGCGATACAGTTCAGCACCATGGATAGCTGCCTTGAAATACACACTGAACGTAGTGCCCCGTTGACATTGTAGCCAACCAGCCCCAACCATTGCGCAGATGCCGGAGTTTACGGATGCGTGTATAATCCATTCCATTTGTATTTTACAGTTTGTCAGGCATCTTTCATTCCATCATCCACTCACTAATAAAAATTCATTTTTAAGGAATGGACAAAAATTTTACTCTTGTTTGCAAATGTACATTTGTGCAAGAACATTTGTGTTCGTGTACAAGTGTACTTGTGCTAGTGTATATTAGTATAAAAGCACACATGTTCAAATGTGCACTTGTGCAAATCACCTTCAAAGTAAAAAGGAGAAGAAGTCTGCAAGTTTGTGGAATCCATGTGGCTCAGAAAAATGTGTCCTGCTGTGGTTTATGCAGGTTAGAGTCAGAGAAATCCATACGCATTTGAATCCATTATGGATTCCTCTCACATCCCCATTGGAGGTAAAAGGAAAGCTGAATGGACAGCTGACAAGGAGCAACATGGATCTGCACCGAGCTTTTTGCAGTACTGGGTAGAGCAGAAAAAATCCATCACCATGCATGGACCAAGTGAGCCTGTCCAACTTGGGAACTTTGTTGGATGACCTATAGGGGGTTGAGGAAGACAGCACACCCAAAAGCCTCTAACCAAGTCTGTGGCACAATATTATTGATGAATGGGGAGGGATGCTCCTCGTGGCATAGGAACAGCTCCCAAGTCACCTTGGTGGGGGTGCCTGGAGCCAAATTGGTTGATTCTGATTGAAAAATAATGAATCTCACTGCAGTAGATGTTCGGAGTGAGACTACTGCCCTTGCTGTTAGGCTGTCCTAAAATTCCTCACTGGAGAAGCCAGGCAGTGCAATTCTAGGCTATTTCAGAACATCTGCGTCTATGGCATCAAGATGAATCCTTTCAATCCCTTGAGGACACACAGGATGGGCTGTCTATCATCAGGCCCTGCTTGGGGCTGTAAGAGCACCGCAGGGCTTCAGACCTCCTCGGATTACCCTTCTGCTCCCCCCAGGTGCTTCAGCTGTACCACAACTATTTTCTTTTGTTATGCTGCCCTTCAACAACTTCTGCATGCCACCATCACTATGGGGTTGCTTTTCGCTTTGGAGCCCCCCAGATTTTGTTCAGCATGGTGTGGTCTTTTTGGCCTGGTTGGAACAAGATGGGATCCTTGTTTATTTAAGGCAAGAAGCAGGTGATTTCATTTGTAAGGGACCTCTTTGGGTTTAGCTTAAGTCACTCACTGATACAACCACATAATTGAGCATAATCATACCGTTATTGTTTTGAATTGAAGACTGAGCCCCTACAAACTATTATGTTTTCCTATATTATCCTGGAATTGAAGGGTTCCATGCATATGCCTGAAATCTCCAGTGCCCATCTGGCAAGCCCAGAGGCAGTACAGTATGCTGTAAAAGGTAAAGGGTTTAGACATCGTATTTGACCAGTTTTGAATCCCAAATGTCTAAGGATGCATCAGATCTTAAAGGACTTGAATGTAACAAATGGATATTTATCTTGTTTGTAAAAAAAAAAGTGCAGATCACAAAAACCTATACAGAGATTGAGGCTGGGTATAAGAAAGCAGTGCCCAGTCAAACAGTCCCATGTTATTGTCACAAATAACTTCTCCCTGTGTTTACCTGCCTGAGAATTAAGATCTGTCTCACTGTTGGGAGCTGTACTTTATATGAAGAAATGAGAGAAGGACTTTTCAATCCAAGTATGGAATGCCTTCCGTTTAGATCAGCTGAGCTGAGCTGGGTTTATCTCAGGGCCACGTCCAGTCCTGTCTATTTACCCAGGTTTTGGGTCTCAGTGATTGTCGTTGTTGTTAGTCACAAAGTTGTGTCCGACCCATTGGGACCCCATGGACAACATTCCTCCAGGCCTTCCTGTCCTCCACCATCCCCCGGAGTCCACTTAAGCTCACGCCAACTGCTTCAGTGACTTCATCCAGCCACCTCATCCTCTGCCGTCCCCTTCTTCTTTTGCCATCTATTGTTCCCAGCATTAGACTCTTCTCCAGGGAGTTCTTCCTTCTCATTAGGTGGCCAAAGTATTTGAGTTTCATCTTCACTATCTGGCCTTCTAAGGAGCAGTCAGGATTGATCTCCTCTAGGACTAACCGGTTTGATCGCCTTGCGGTCGAAGGGACTCGCAGGAGTCTCCTCCAGCACCACAATTCAAAGGCCTCAATCCTTTGGCGCTCAGCCTTCCTTATGGTCCAGCTTTCACAGTCATACATTGCTTTGACTATATGCACTTTTGTTGGCAGGGTGATGTCTCTGCTTTTTAGTATGCTGTCTAGATTTGCCATAGCTTTCCTCCCCAGGAGCAAGCATCTTTTAATTTCTTGGCTGCAGTCCCTGTCTGCGGTGATCTTGGAGCCCAGGAAAATAAAATCTGTCACTACCTCCATTTCTTCCCCATTTATTTGCCAGGAAGTGAGAGGACTGGATGCCATGATCTTAGTTTTCTTAATGTTGAGTTTCAGGCCAACTTTTGTGCTCTCCTCCTTCACCCGCATCAAGGGCTCTTTAGTTTCTCTTCACTTTCTGTCATTAGAGTGGTATCATCTGCATATCTGAGGTTGTTGATATTTCTCCCAGCAATCTTGATTCCAGCTGGTGATTCATCTAGCCCTGCCTTTCTCATGATGTGCTCTGCATATAAGTTAAATAGGCAGGGTGGCAGTATACAGCCTTGCCGAACTCCTTTCTCAATTTTGAACCAATCAGTGGTTCCGTGACCAGTTCTCACTCTTGCTTCTTGACCTGCATATAGGTTTCTCAAGAGACAAGATGGTCTGGTACTCCCATCTCTGTAAGAACTTGCCACAATTTGTTGTGATCCACACAATCAAAGGCTTTAGCATAGTCAATGAAGCAGAAGTAGATTTTTTTTGGAACTTCCGAGCTTTCTCCATGATTCTATGTTGACAATTTGATCTCTAGTTCCTCTCCCACTTCGAAATCCTGCCTGTGCTTCTGGTAGTTCTCAGTCCACATACTGCTGGAGCCTAGCTTGTAGGATTTTGAGCATAACTTTGCTAGCATGTGAAATTACTCAGTGATTGTAACACAGTTTTATTTATTAGCTTCAGTCATTGGTGTTGATTCTACAGTAATGATGATTACAATGGATTGTGGATTATTGTTGCTTTATAGGTTTTGAATAATTGTTCTGTTGATGGATCATATCCCACCCTGAAATTTATTGATACAGGGTGGGCTAGTAATATTTTAATCGATTTATTAATAAATTACTGCATACATATCCTTTGTAAAAATCTTCCTACCAGAAGAATTCACAATGTTTAAAACAGGCTCCTATCCATATGCCAAAAGCCAAACACTTGCTTAACTCTTCCTTGAATTCAGAGGTTTTTCCATCCATACCAGACAGCCGGTTTATTAAAAATGCTGTTTACCTCCATTTGTATGAGGAAAAACTAATGGATCAATTAATTCCCATTCTTAAAAATGATGAGATAATTTCAGTGGAAATAGTAGCATTACTGTTGCAATCTTGTTCTATCCCCACACATCCATCCTCACAGAAATGCATGTTGTATCTAGAAATGGATGGATCAGACTATTCTGGGGCTATGCCACTTTCTCTTACATTCATTTAAAAATCCATTCCATCCTGTTTCTACATTAATCTATACTGTTGCTTTTTTCATTGGCATGGAAACTCTGACACATTTTAAATGTATTTTATGTTAAAGTGTGTGTTATTCATATTTTTATGTTAAAAACTTCATTGTAAGTTGAAGAAGTGAGGATTTGGCAGGATAGCTGTGCCCTGGGCCACAGATTCTTCAGGAGGTACAAATCAGGTAAGTTTGCCCACTTCAAAATCTGTACTGAAAGAAATTTAGAGCAACCTGAGTTGCATCCCATAATTTTCCTTTGCATGTTGGTTGCTTTCCCTTGCTGTCTAACCTGTTGTGTTGCTTTGTGAGTACTGTTAACAGCTGCCACATCCCACAATGGAATTGGCTTTATTTCCCATTCTGGGAGAAGTGGTTTTTCTAGTTGATATGCTTCTGGCATGCTCACAGGGGGATTGCAAGACTTCATCAGCTCACATTTTAATGTTTACATGACGCACAACCTGAGAGGGCAAAGCATCATCATCATCTTACTTATTTTTTCCATCATCATCATCATCATCCTATTTCCATAAATGAATCTGTCTAATAATTACCATGACAGCCAAAAGTGTAAATTTTTTGGGACCTTCTTCACAGGCTCTTAAAAGAAAATGCATGCATACCTAAGCTGTCAATGAGACTGTTTATTTCTATTCACATACCCTGTTCAAATTCCTTCAAAGTAGTGAAACAAAATAATTTATTAGCTCAGATTTATTTGCAAGGAAGTTTTCAGTTGCCCTTTGTATTATTGTTATATCTCAAGACAATGTTTCTTTACTTATGAGCAGATGTTTGAAATCCTCCAGGAGATTTTTTTTATAAGACTATGGAAATGAACTTGGCATGGGTACTGGTCTCCCAGGTGGAGAGGGTGCACACAAGCCTCCTTAGAAGTCTCAGATCAAGGCTAGTCAGAAAGAGCAACAGAGCCCAGCCACCAAAAGCTCGTGCTTTGGTGACTGACAGGTACAGGCTCTTTCTGAAGCATAAAAAGGAATGCTAAATGATCTCACTGACAGAATAAATCTTCTATTTGTTTGGTCTGGACCAGATGTGCTACAGGCTGATGCAGAAATGTCTGCTGATGCCAATCTCAGTTTAAATCACAATTTGGCAGCAGGATCGGGTATTTTTATTATTATCAGCATTATTAAATGTGCAGCCCACTTAAGGCTTTTAAAATAATATTGGCAATCACAGTTAATTGGGGAAGGATCAGCTTGACTCAGCTGGATATGAAAGGGGCTGCTTTGCAGACAGAGGGGCACCCTGGATGCCGGACAATCTGTGGAGGCATGCATGAGAAACCCAGGTTCGGCCCTCAAGGAGTTCACACAACCAGCTCGACACTTATTCAGAAGCTCCTTAAATGCATGCCCAGTTTCATATTTGACACTGGCTCAGGCCCAGAGTTCAGGCCAGGTTTGTTTCAATGAATCTGTAAGCTGAGGAACACCAAGTGAAGGAAAGGCAAAGGATGAGCTTGCACATACAGCAAGCAATTCACATACAGGACACGGTAGCAGCTGCCAGAGCAGAAATGGGTTTGAGATGGGACTGGACAAACCCATGGAGGACAAGTGTACTGACGGGGGGTTTGTCGTCATGACAGCAGGCAGTACCTCCAGCAGGGTCAACGCCACGATCTGCATCCTTGGGCAACTCTGAGTGAGCCCTGGCAGAATTCACTGCTGACCCTTACTCTGGAGCATCCTTTGATGGCTCAGATTGCCACGGCATAACTGCAGCCCTGGATAACTCTACCTGACAACCCTACTAATTCCCCACAGTTCTTCAGAGCATCACAGCATTGGGAACACTGGAAAATGGAAGTGGCAGCTTGATGCAGCTGTCTGGTGTATCACTGCCAACCGTTGTCACTACCAGGTAAGCCTGGCAGGGCCTACGGATGGAGGTTGGGCACTCGGTCCTTCCTTGCATCTAGAATGAATTGTGAAGTGTCCTCTGGTTATTTCTAGTCCAATTCCTCTACTGCTGCAGCTACTCTGTCAAAACCCTAGCTGATCTGTGGAAGGGGGAGCTGATTCAGAGGGTAAATACAGACATCCTTTCCCCTAAGCTAGAATCCACATTTCTCCTTGATAATTTGGAAGTGAAGGCTCGACTGGTAAGGCTTAGGACGAATCTGATCAAGCACAGCTGCAAGTAGTTTTGTGCCAGAATTTTCTGTCCCAGTTTTGGACACTTCTCAGTCAATTTCATAGAAAGGAAATTGCTTTGGAAAAGGAACTGATGGAGAAAATTTCAGAGAAATACTGATGGGTTGGGTTTGGTGTTCTGGTTCATACCTTAATTAAGAGGAGGCCAAGCTGTACACCCAAGTATCCTGTTTTCCTTGTGCAATCATCTTTCTAGCAGCCTTCTCAGCTGCCCACACTTCAAGTAAAGTTCAGGGACAGATTTAATGAAGTGGCCCCTTCTGCAGGGCTTTTTCAGGGCAGGAAGGCTGCAAAGCAATTGAGAAATGTGTAGGGGAAACCAAACACACACAGCACCCCTGGCCACCTCACAGGGAACAGCTAATCTCAAAAACATTGCACAAATAATTGATCAGATGCAGATGCCTTTCATGGGGGAAGAAAGCATTCAGGTAATTGGAGGGTAGGCTTTGTCCCAGCATGAGCTCCATACCTTCCTTGGAGCAGGACAGAACCCTGCTCACTTCTCACCTGCACTGAGCTGGAGGCCATGCGAGCATCAGCCCACCAGCACTGCTGATGCTTGCATTGGAAGCACAAGCAGGTACAAAAAGGAAAGAAGCTGCACCACAGTCCCTACCCATGGTGAGCTGTGCCTGGGCAGTACTTCCATATGTCCCCTTCCCCTGGAGAAGGTTGGTGTAAGCGGCTTCACAATTTCTCTGCACACCAGTAGGATGGAGGGTTTTGAAAGGTGACCTGTGCATAGTCTAGGTCTGTTCAAGCCTGTTCTGCGGCAGTGATAACTCTGCACATTCATTTCATAACCAGCAAGAACTTCTATGAGGCTCATTAGTTATCCTGCATTATCTGTAGAAACAAATCACAGTGTAACAAATGAGCCCCGAATATCATGCATTACCTTGCTTGCATTTGTTACTCATTTTGCCCTGTTTGTTTTATTTTCTAGTAGCCAGAACACACCAAATGAAGATTCCCAAAGTTGCTAAAAAAACAAACAAACTGTAAGAACAGCTCAGAGGCATCATCTCCCATGAGGTAGAGCCCATGGTTTTCCTGGATACTTTAGGATTGATGGCTTGAGTGGTCAGCTTTGCAAAAATCTAATTAAACCCAGGTGGAAGCTCATTTGGAGGGCTGGTTGGCTGCAGCATGTCCATTGAGAGCCAGGCTCAAAGTTCTCAGCTGGACCATGGATTTCTGAATTTAGGACTTTCATTTTCTGACTCCCTCAGTGCTCAGAGTTGATTGCAGTGGGAGTATCTGTTTGGACTCAACATCACATTGTTTCTGTTCACAAAATGCCCTTGGCCTCCATTCCCTGATTTTGCTTGGGAGAGTTCCAGTGGTTATCTATGGATGTCGAAAAACCCTTTGAAGAGCAAGCCTGACGGTGTGCATTGAGCCATTGTGTCTGTCTGAGGCTGGATGGCTTGGCCAAGGGTGCAACCAAGTCTTCCTCTCACCAGTTGAAGGAGGCAAGTGTGAGAGTCCCACCGTGTTTGTGTGGCTCCCTCCGAGCCTCCAACTGATGACCAAACAGGGCCGCATCAGGGACTGCCAGATCAGATAGAAAGAAATCCAAAATCACAAGCTGTTCAGCTCCATTCATGCCCAATTTGATTTCTGGGAGCTGAAGGCCAGTAAACATTTTCAGTTGCCAGCCTGGAAACACCCAGACACAGAAACAAATGAAGCATGAGAGGCTGAGTCAGCGGGCTGCTGCTCCCTCTATTCCAGGACCGTTTCTTGTGATTGCGACAGATCTCTGTGTCCTCAGGCTGGGCTCTTTCTAGAGAACCCTTTAAATTGCTTATACCAAGGACTGTAAGCCTGGGATGCATGGCCAGGGCTAGGGAATGCTCAGAGTTGCAGTTCAAAAACAATTGGAGAGCACCAGGTCTTGTGTGATCTACCTTGTATTCTGTATGTATTTATTATGCTTGTGCATTGCTTCAAGGGCTTAAGGCAGCATACCTGGTTCTCCCCTCTATGGTGACCCTTGGAAGTGGATTAGGCTGAGAGAGAATGGCCAGGCCAGAGTCACCCAGCCAACTGAGTGGGGCTCTGAACCTGAGTCTGGTGCCTACTCTGAGCATCATTTGGGAAATAACATTCAGATGTGCTTAGAGCAAAACAAGGCGAAAAGGCAGCAAACTTCCAGTGGGAATGAAGGGTTAAGATTCTTGCAGTATTTTCAGGCCACTGGCTTGATAAGTAAAACTATCTCTTACCCTGTTCTCCTTTTTCCAGTGATCATTGCCAACTCAGGACTTAAATAATAATCTCTTTCTTTCTCTTTAAATTATTCTGCCTTAGTCTGAATCTAGGACAGAAAGAGGAATAAAATAAATAAATCAATAAAGCATGCAGTCCCTAGGCTAAAAATGTCAGGAACGCACACAGCGCAGGTGGAGGTGGAGTCTGTGATCAATTATGGAGCCCTGTAAACAAGAATAGATTCATCCGACTCCAGTGGATCAGTCCTTTCCACAGGATCTGTCTGAAGGCCCCGTTCTCCTGGCCAGCTGCAGACAGATGCCTTTTAAACATACAAAGGCACCGCAAGAATATCTTCTGCTGGGTGTAAGAGCTGTGATGAGTAATTTGAGGATGAGCAACAAGCTACATTATGCCACTTGTCCCCAGGTCACAGATGAAGGAGCATGCAACTGAAACAATACTGATTTCACAAAGTCAAGCTCGTGATTGAATCTAATGTACAACTGGAAACTTCCCGTCTCCCACTTCTGTGGTGAGGTGGTTGAGTGTTGAGCTGGGGACCTAGGAGAGCCAGGTTCTAGTTCCCGGTCAGTCATGAAGTTCACTGGATGACTTTGGGCCAGTCACTCACCCTCAGCGAACCGCACAACCTGTTATGAGGTTTAAATGGGGTGAAGGAGAACTGTGTGAGCCACCTGGAGTTCCTTCCAGGAGGAAAAAAGGCAGGATACAAATGCAATTTAATAATAATAAATCTGAGTGTTGCAATATTTTAAAAATAGCAATGTAGGGCAAATATAGACTCTACCAAGTGGCAATTTTGTCTGATGAGAGTGAATGTTTCGGATTAGGTCAGGAGTCCCCAGTGTGAAACTTGCCACCAACTCCAGTGTTGCCTGCACGGCTCTTCACTTCCTCCTTTTATAAAACAATTGATAAAAAATGAAAAAGTTAGGGATTCAGATGTTCCTTTTGTGTTGCCAGGAGGCAAGTGATCCTTTCAGGTTTGAGAAGCAATAAACACAATAGTGTAGAAAGAAAAGGGAATTTATTTAAACAGAAATAAATACAACAACAGAAAACAAAGAATGTGCTTACAATACTTTTCACTACATGCTGCTTCTGCTCTTAGGAACCCCAAATGATCACGGGCAGACTCTGTTGGTCAGTTCACTCAGCACTGCCTCTGTTGTCCAGTTTGAGCTGAGCTTCTTCTTCCACAATGGCCTTCTTTCAGAATTGAAGGGTATAGCACCAATGTTACACCTGGTGTTAAATGTGGAGTGAGAGTGGGGATGGATGACCAGGTTCTTGTTCAAGGACAAGTAGGCAATATTCAATATCTGACACTTGTCAACCCCCATAATCTCTCATGTAATTCTGACACCCAACTTAAAGCAACACTCCAAAATATCAGGAATTCAGCTTTTTTCCTGATATTGGGCATGGGATGGAGGAACTGTAGCATACCAAAGTCTCCTCACAAACACAATGACCTTCTGCATAAATGCCACTGCACCTTCTTGCACCCGAACTTGCTGATGATCAGCTGTTCAGTGGACTGGAGGAGAAAGCACCCGCCACCTGCACCCTTCACTAGACAGTCATTCTGTCTCCATGGAAGCCATTTTGAGGCGGTGCATAGAGCAGTTCCTCAAATTCCCAGATGTGTCCCTGGGTCTGAAAGGGTTGTCGTTCTGACTGTTTCCATTACAGCCATTCACATTCCAGAAGCTTGATCACTCGCAGCTTCAACTGGTATGGAAGTATTTCCTCTTCATTTTCTGCACATGGGCATGTGAGCCTATAACTTCTGATGATCCCTCACTGGACACAGGGAGAGCTGAGAAAGTGTATGCAAAATCCGTGCAGTGCCAGTGGTGCAGAACTGCTGCTGAACAAAGAGCTTCCAAAGTTCCCTCGAAAGCCTTCCTAGTCCTTTCGTGCCTACCAGGAATTCCATTGTCGCTGCTTCCCAGCTGCTGCAGGGACGCTCCGTTTATCTCTTGTCTTCTGGACATGCCACACTGAGGAAGCAGCTTTTACTGTTGATGTAACTCTGAGAGACAGGCACCATAGGACACAGACTAGGCAGATTGGATTTCCCCGCCTGTTTTCCTTTTCCATATTGCTGCATCTGACTGGTGAGTTTTCAGTAGGGCAGTGTAGAAGCCTGTGGTGTTACAGTCGCTTCATTAGAGTTCACACACTTTTTTTTAGTGCAAGTGACATTTTGCCAGTTTGGAAGTTGCATGTCATAGGAAAGCTGTGGTGAAATGTATACTAGAAAAACTACGTCCAATGCTATTGTCATCTGCTGCCCCTCTAGTGGCCGTCATTTCTAGTTAGGTTTACCAACCAGCCAGGGTGATCTGGTGGCTGCTGAAAATATAGACAACAGGAAGTTTTGATAAACAAGCGATGGTGTAACAGTATTCCAATATTAAGCTATTCCACAGAGCATTCGTTAAAAGTAGAGCTCAACCTGCCACATAACCAAGAGGGCACAGATAGCAATCAATCGCTACTTTCTTTGTCGGTTAACCAGTGCTCCAATATCAGTTGAGTTTTGAAACCACTCCAGATACTCTGAGCTTTCCTCTGAGCGTTAAAGGAACTATCCGTGATTTGAAAGGAGCTATGCTGGCCCATAATAGGCTCAACACCATGGAGAGCTCCTTTAAAGTTCAGAGTAAAAACCACAATGGATACACAATCTTGACATCGGAGCCACTGGATGCCACATCGTTTTAATAAGGTTTTGTCTAAGTCAGCTAATGGTAAGAGATGTAATACCACAAATGTTTTGCTTACCCACATATTTTGCCAATGACGGCTGTTTTCTTCTTTTCTGGTGGAAGTGATAGTATGGATAAACTGGGCATTAGAAAGTTGTTTAATGTCAGCTGATGCATGCTTTCCTTTGAATTACTTACCTGTGGTATGGAATGCAACACAAGAACAACATAAGTGAATTTTCTGCATCTTTTTGACAGCTGAAAGCCCGACTTTGCATCACTGGAAAGATGAATGCCCAGCTGTGATAGCACAATGGACTGAATGAGGATTTATTTATTTATTTAAAACTTTTGTATGCTGTCCCTTATGCCTAGGCATCTCAGGACAGCTCACAATACATAAAATTGGAATACAATAACATAGAAACATAGAAACAGAGAGAGTCAGAAGGGGTCTCCTGTGCCATCTAGTCTGACCCCCACCACCAGCCGGCTCTGCTCACAACATGCCCACCATGTGCATGTCCAGCCTATCTTTGAACCCCTCACTGATGGGGCCTCAACCATATCCTGTGGAAGCCCATTCCACACCCTCGGGGTCCTAACTGTCAGGAAGTGCTTCCTGGCATCCAAATTGAATCTTGGTTCCCTGAGCTTTGCTCCGTTGGAGCGTGTCCTGCCCTCCTCTGCAGGGGAGAACAGGTCTCTACCCACCTCCGTGTGACATCCCCTCACATACCTGAATGTCGCCAACAGATCCCCTCTGAGTCTCCTCTTCTTCAGACTGAAGAGATCCAGTTCCCTCAGTCTCGCCTCATACCCCATCCCCTGCAAACCAGCCACCAACCGTGTGGCTCTACGCTGCACTGACTCTAACATCACATTTATGAATGACCTAATTCAATAAAAGTTTACATAAAAGACAAAATCAAAGTGATTGTACAAACGATAAAATTTAAGTTTTTAAAATAGTGATTAAATAAAAAGGTTTTGACCTGGTGCCGAAAAGAATATAAACTCAGCACCAGGCGCACCTCCCTGGGGAGCACATTCCACAATTAACAATGTTTCACAGTCTGAATGGCTGGTATTTAGTTGCAACCGCAAGATGGATATTTGGTCTGACTTTCTAGAGGCATATCCATAACTGTCTCTATTGATAGCTGCATTATCACATACTTATATTTTTCATGTACACCTACTGCAAATAATTTCTTTACTTTCTGTAAGAATTTTTTTCTTTCATATGGTTTTGCTTGTTTTTATGGAATTCATATTGAAAATTAATTACAAATTAATACTTCAAAACATTAACAATAATCTATTTTCCATTAACATTCCAGTTCTGGAGTCCCCACCATGGGGCCTGGAGACACACCCCCTGTGCCACCCTCCATGTTTCTTCCCTGCTCTTTTCCCCCCCCCTAAAATGTTTTAAATATAAAATTAAGAAATACAAACATTTTTTAAAAATACCACAAACCTCTAGCACCAACTTTATATCACAGGAGGGGCCTAGAGTACATTTTGGGTCACATGTAATACAAAGGTGGATAACTCTCATAAAAAGAAGGCGTGCTGAAAGACAATAGAAATCCTCTTTAGCTCCTGGCAGTTCACGGCAGGGGAGCGGGAGTGGCCTGAAGAACTGGAGGAGAAAGTGAGGGGTGAGGCAGGAGAGCGTGTGCATGTGTGTGCGTGTGTATACACGCTTTATTATGCCTCCATTTTGTGCTCATCTTATACTTGGGGGTTTTTTGGTACAGGTAATGTGTATCTTCTGTGTGTGTCTCTCTAAGCATCAACAATTCATCTTCTGTAAAATGGGTATTTTATGGAACTTGGTGGAGATAAATAAGTGATTTGGCATTTCTGGGCTCACATTTTTTTGTGAGTCTGCTCAGGTCATTCAAAATTGCAAACATTCCCACTGGCTCAAAATGACTGGAGACACCAAATCTAACACTTTCTAACTAGAATCTTATATCACCAGAGGGCAGGGGGTTGATTAGAGTAGCAGTGAGCCACTTAAGCTGGCAGGCACTGATGGGAATTGCAGGCCAAAACTTCTGGTGCCCCACTGTCCCCAATTTGAATCTTCCCATGTAAGCTATGGGCTAACCCATGGGTCCTCAGACTACGGCCCAGGGGCTGGATCCGGCCCACCATGCCCATTGGGACCCGCCACCGCCCACCTTGCCCCATGCGCGGGGAGGCAGTGGTTTGCTCGCTCGGAGAAAATGATCTCCAAGCATGCAAGCCACTGCCTCGTGCACCCGCCTCGCCTTGCCTCCCCTCGCCCCATGCGCCCCCCACACCACACCTTGCCTCACCTTGCCTCGCCATGCACCCCGATCCTCCTCAGCGCACGTGCCCGCATGCCCTGCCCCCGCGCCAGCCCACCACCCTGCCGGCACCACCTTTCCAGCCTGCGCCCGGCACCAATGGAAAGGTTTGAGGACCCCTGGGCTAACCCATAGCCCATTGTATCATTAAAGTGATCACTACAAGAAGAAGGAGTTAATCCTAAGAGCATTGGTCTGGCAGGATGTCATTCTGAACTCATCCTGGGGTTCGCGGCTGGCCAATCCTGCATGGAATTGCACTGTGACCCACTATGCACAGCACACCATTTGTGGGCATGGGCTGGAAACAGTAGCCACCCACCTAGCATGTTGAAGGGTTTCCACATGTGTCAGAAGGTTCTCCACCCTCCCTTTCTCACTGCTGTCCATTCTGGTTCATGGCATTCAACACGGGAAGATTGGGACCCCTCCAGTCCAGCATAGCTTGTTGCAAGTACAAGGGGGTGCAGTAGAAACTGGGGGCCTGGCCAGCCTCCGTGCCTACTTAGAAGGCGACCACATTCCGTCCCCCCCCCCCCAGCAACGGAAATCATCAGTGAAAAGGAAGTGGCCGGAAAGGAGACACAATTAAGACACATTCTTCTAGTGCCTGGTGTGGGCTGGGAGGGAGAAAAGCAGCCCCATTGTGCTAGTTTCAGAAGTCACCCTGTAATATCATGCTAACTGCATTTGTGGACCATAACCTTCTCTTTTAGACACATAAAGCCAGTTCCCAGGGCTCTCTCTCTCTCTCTCTCTCTCTCTCTCTCTCTCTCTCTCACACACACACACACACACACACACAGGAGGGAGGGAGGGAGGGGGAATGCTCCCAGGGATTTGGAAACCATCACTCAACTCAGTGCCTGCCATGATGACAGACACTTCCGGAAGGGCGTGTATCGATAACCATCACAATAACCAACACAATTGCCTAGACAACAGGTTTTTGATCTTTCCGGTAATAGGTTCAGTCACAAACCAGGCATACAGCTATGCAAAACTGGGTGAAGGCCAAATACTAAATGTTCAGAAAGTTATAAAGCAGATGCAACACTTTGGAAGCGCTGCCTGAGAAGCTGGTGAACAGTGATTTGAAAGGAATACGAAAGCATTTCTTCCCTGAACACTGAGAAAAATAAAAGATAGCGCTGAGCTGTCACTTCTGTACTTCATGGTTTGGTGTGTGCGCGTTGTAGACAGAGGTGCAGAGCAACATTCTGCTCACAGAAGCATTCAGGAAACAAAAAGTGCACCACATCCAGAAGCCTCTGGATTACACAGGCATGCAGAACTGACATGGCGCCAGGAGCCTCCACTAACTTTTCACAGCGACTCCATGCTGTTCTGCCAAGCACTTCTTTGAAACACCTTCTGCTTTGTTAGCCTGCTTGGTGTGTCGAGGAGTGGGGGAGGGCTGAGGAAGTCCTCCCTTGGGGATTCACGATGTGGGCCCCCTCTTTTCCTGCAGCTCAGGGCCAATGCTTGAGCTTAGGGCAAAGGAGAGTAGCCCCCATTCGTTCCCTCTGAAACTCACAATGGATTTGGTGAAAGAGCCTCCTGTGAACTTGGCCCTTCAAAGGAGGCAAGAGAATTTTGTGAAGCCCACAGAAATTTGAGGCAAAAGTGGGGGGTCTTCCTCAAGTTTGAGGACTTTGATCACTACCGGATGCACTTTTCATTTAATGCATCACACAGAAGCAGATGCACAAAGGGATCCTTCCAGAACATTTCTTCATGATAGTTAATACTGACCCCAAATTTCAGCATCTTACTATTTATAGCTCTTTCTCTATACAAAAAGATCCAGGGACAAAAAATATGCCTTGAGAAATCTATTGATTTTTGCCACTGAGATGTCCTTTTTCTCCCAGCCGAAGAACTGTACTCAGGTTCAAGTTTTCTTACAAAAACAGATCCATTGGTGCAGACTGAAGTACCCATAGGGGATGCCCCCCAGTGTATTAGTGTGAGCCACTGGTGTGCTTTTTTTTTTTTTTTTGAAGGGTCCCTCCCTAGCCAATGTTAATATATTAGGATTTAATGAAAAAAGGTTCCCACAATATCTTCCAAAAAAAAAGCAGCAGAGAAAAGCAGTTCTTTTTCTGATACCATCCTATTGCTTTGATTTTGGGACATTTTGCTGGCCCGATTTCATTGGAACGCTTCTCCAACTGGAGCAATCAGAGTATATAATTGTTCCCCAAACTGTTTGTGCACATGGGGGAAAAAAACCAATTTGGATTGAAGAAAGTCAAGATTTCTTTTTCTTTTTAATTTATTTTATAAAGAAGAGGTAAGATACAAATAAAGATCGTGTGTGTGTGTGTGTGTGTGTGTGTGTGTGTGTGTATGATCAAGGATACCAAGTTATATTACACAAATATATAAATTATTATATAGCATATAATTTCGACATCTAATAGGTTCACAAAGAAGTGAAAATTTCTGTCTCTTCTGCCCACAGTTAAGTCAATTAAGTTCTTAATTAAGAGTCATAAATTGATCTAGTTTATCAAACAAATTGTAAATAATATCATAGCTTTAGAATTGAGGTAAAACTCATTAATAATACTTTTACGAGTTCAGTTTTCTTGAATATTAGTTAAATTGCTTACAATACGCTTTCCATTTTTTGTTAAATTCTTTGGCAGGCCTTCTAATTATATGATTGGTTAGTTTCCCCATTAATGCATTCTCAGCTAGCTTATTTTTCCCGTCTTCGGTAGCTGGGCAGTCTTCTGCTTTCCACTTCGATGCAATTATAACTCTTGCCACTGTTATCATATATTTGAATAGCTCTAGCATGTTCTTTGGAAGAGTCTCTGTTATGATATTCAATACCATATTCTTAATATTCATAGGAAAAATTATTTTGGAAATTTTCTGCATTTCTACATTTATCTGTTTCCAAAAATCTGATTTTATCACATGTCCATCACATATGGTAAAAAGTACCGTCTACCTCTTTACATTTCCAGCATTTCCCATTATAATCCTTATCCATTTTTGGTATATCTTTCAGAATAACATACCACCAAAAGTATCTTATACCATTGCTTGACTGGTTCTAAATTTTATATCCTTAGTCTATAGAAGTTCCCATTGAGGGGATGGTATTTCTTCTTCAAAATTTTGCATTCAGTTTATATGTTTTAACTTGTTGACTGTCAGTATCCTATTGGAGCAATTGTTTATAGATTCATCCTAATAGATGGGGGTTTTTTTTGATGTTAATCATCATTTCAAAATCTGTCAGGTCTCTTATTGTACCTTTTCCTGTTTGAATTCCCTTTTTCAGTCTTGAAACCAGTTGATAGTGGAGAAGCTGTGCTATATTTTCCCTTCATCTTTTAGTTCTTGCCAAAGTTTGATTTGCTCTTGTTGATCAACCATGTCTCCATATGTTATAAGATCATTGTTTTCCCTTAAATATTTGCCATGATATGCTTCTATTGGAGACATCAGAGGATAAACTGGAGGACTAATTCTCCTCATAGAATACAATTTTTGAATTAAACCATCTCCAAGTACATGACTACTATTTTGTGTCAAAGCATTTTAAATTGATTCTTCAGCCCATAAGTAATTGTGTGTTCCCTTTTCAAGATCTGCTATTTCCAGTTTCACTAGTCCTTCATTAAAATTAAGAACCAAACCTGCAGGAAAGTCAAGACTTTTGATGAGACTAGGAAAACATTTCCCCGAGGGGTACTGCACATTCCTAGGGCAACACGCATTAATGTGGCTAAGAATTATAAAGGCTACATGGGGGGAAAGAAGAAAGCACAAGAGGCAGGAGGGGAGGGATCTTGCCAATCCAGAACCAGGAACGATGTGCTAGAAGAACAACTTTTTCTTGATCTAGGATGCAGTGCATGGCCCAAGCATCAGAGGAGGAAATCTATTCAAGGCGAGGAGGAGGATGTGAAGAGTGCCAACTTTCAAAAGTGGTTGTGTGTTTTCCTTCTCAGCATAGCATCACACTCAGCATACTAGCAGTGCATCAAGGAAGGGTAGTTTTGGATGAGAAGGAAAGAGCTGTAGGACAGCTGATGCAATTAATCCAAAACCATTCTTCATTCATGGGGAGAGGAACGTGGTGGTTTAAAAGTGACGGTGGCCATTTCTCTCAGGATGATGCACAGCAGCCTGGCCCAGTCTGGTGCCCCCTGGGCTTATTGGATTGCAATTGCCATCTTCCCCAGCCAGGATGGCCAGTTTGTTCTGGGGAATATGTCTCTTCCATCAATGGTCAAGGTGCTTTGAGCTACCCCACCATGACTCACAACACTAGCAGTCTTTCTTGCATGGTGGGACCTGCCACTTGACTCTCCCCTACCCCGGTAAAACTAGCCATGTCTGATTGCCTCCCCTGCTGTTGCCTTTTCCATCTAGTGCCAATTCCCCTGGCTATAGCTTGTCATTGCTATAGTCATAGGAATGTAGCAGCAGCCACACTGGATCAGACCAAAGGTCCATCTAGTCTATCACCCTGCGCACAGGGTGACTGCCCACAGGGTCCCTCAAGCAGGAGAGGTGCAAGACCTCTGCCTGCCCAAGCGACTGGTGTACGCAGGCCTCTGGTACTGGAGGGAGCACATAGCCAGCAAGGCTAGTAGCCACTGATAACCTCTGATGTCACTGATAGGCAAGGTTTCCCAGCAGAGGCCAGGGTGTTCCAGTGTCAGCAGCGGTAATCTGACCTTTAAATGAGATATCCATGGTGCTGAACCATGGAAATGGTGTGCCATGGAAACCTCCTTCAAAGTTCAAACTAAAACCCAGAGTGGACCCAGCTCTCCATGGATAGTGGAGCCACTAACCTCCACTGGAGTTTTCTTTGGCACGGAAGCATGGCAGGAAGTTGGGGTGGTGCCCTGGGCCAGGTGCTAGGATTCTCCAAGAAAGTGATCCAAGCCCACAAACTGAAGGGGACAATCACTTCAGGAGAATTCAGGCAAAACCAAGGCCAAGCTTTTAGCAAGCTTTTGGCTGGGAGTGAGTGAGCTTCTACTACAGCACCAGGAAATGCTGGCTGGCAAGTGAACCTTTCTCAAACAAGGGCAAGGGTGGCCACTTCCCTCAGGCTATTTAGCTGGCAACTAGCCTATGCCAACATGGCTGCTGTGAGTCAGCCAGCTCAATCCTTGACAGAGCACAGTTGCACTAGCCTGGAGCTTTTCCTACAGCTGCTTCCTCCAGCCTGGAAAAACCCAGTGGGTGGCAGGTGAGGATGAACTCAGGAAGTCACCGGGAGAGATTCTGAACAGCAGTAACATTTGTGCCAAAACCTTAGCAAGTGACAGAAGCAGCAGCAAGAGGAACATGCATTTCATTCTTGCACAGATCTGTGTGCTGTGACCCCCTGACTGAAAGGAATGTTTTGGTTTGTTGGGAAAGCCAAATGGGGAAAGCGATTAGATTCTGTGTTGGTTCCGTGGATTATCTCAAAACTCACAGTTATTTATGTGTGAAGAACCATGGCTTCATGTTATTTTCCTTGGCACTTGCTAAAATAATCAAGAGATGCCAACACATCTAAAGCAGTCAAAACTTAGATTTCAAGATATAAGTTCACATTAAATTTCCAGTTTAATGTCATATTTGAAACTCAAACAGCAAATATGATTGGCAAAAATCCGCGGACTCTACTGCTCATTTCACACGTATGCTAGAGCTTCTCTGGATCCATCTGCTAGGAAAAGTGGGAAAACTTTATTGCAAAGCAAGAAGGAAGTCTGCTGAATCTCCTCCCTGGCCCCACCCTATTTTTCAAACATTTAAAATAATTAATCCAAGAAATGCCTATTTCTCAGACTTGTTTCCCAGCTTTCCCAGGAATGAGAGTGTTGTTTTTGTTTCGCTTGAGATTTTAATTGAGCTGGATGGTTCATTCAGCAGGCCTGCATTTGGAATGCAAGGTGAGGGCAGAGCTACAGGCCCAGCTTAAATGAAATTACTAAGTGTTTCCTTGCCAAGGAACCCCAGAACTTTGGATCTGATATGAGAGGGGCACCGTTAAGGACTGATAACAGAGGATTGGCAACTCCTCAGCAGTCTTCCTGCCCTTATTCCCAGGATTTTCTGTGGAAACCATGCTAGGCTAGGATAGAACCAGAATGAGCTTGCAGCATGCAGAGACCCCTGAGGTTCACTTCGGTTCTTTCCTAAATCAAAGGATATTCCACCTTATGCTGTATTTCTTGTATTTTGCAATGACTGGGTTGCAACTCATTACAGCTGCTGAACCCACAGTGTGTTCATTTGCTTGTTGGTTTAGTGCACAGAAAATATATCCAGCCTTTAACCAAAGTCTGGTATCTGTACCACAGGAAAAAAAGACATCCTTCTGCGTACAATAGGGATAGTTTAAGCTGCCTTAAATCACCCAACCTACAATACATGTGAAATGTTAATTAAGCAACTTTTCCCTGATTCTCACCTCCGCTCTGCTGGCTTTAGTGAAGGCTTGTCTGTGAGGGTAACTCTCTACAGGTACCTCCAATTCTGTTTGAAGTCAGTGAGCTGGGTTTGGCTCATAACTTTCACAGTAGATTTACCTGAAAGATCAATAAAAGCATGTTCAAAGCTAGATTGGCTTCATAGAGCCCAGGATTTTATTAATTTATATAAACTTCCTAAAACTTTCAGTATAAAGAAGAAAATGTGGGGTGTGGGGGAAAGAACCTATTCACCTGGTACAGTAGGATAAATGGAAACGGAACTGACAAAAGAGAGACTGAGCAAAGAGTTCAGCGACATGAATGTACAGGGTAAGGGTGGCATCTTTGGAAGGGGCTTTCTACTTGGAGTGACCTCATTGTTTGATTTCTCAGTAGGCAATGCATTCATGGGTTTTGGGAATAACCTGGAAAGGTCAGGCCTGATTTCCAGCCAGAGAGTCAACCTCACACACCAAGCAAACTTCGCTGTCCATCCCTCACCATGGGAGGCCTGCCCTTTTAGGCTTTTATCAAGGGTTTCTCCCATGCCAGATGAGTGTCCTCCATTGAATAGTACCTGGCATTAGTGCAAAGCAAAGGTGTAGAGTCAGAATAAGAATCATGGAGTTGGAGTCAGAAGCAATTCTTGGGTTACTGGAGTTAGAATTGGAGTCAGTAAAAATGTACTGACTCAAACTCCTAATAAATTTAAATTGCACTATAAATAACATGCTAAAATTTCCTATTTCACAGATGATAATTTGAGTAACCTATTTTTGAGGCTATATTTTCAGGATATATTGTAATTTTGTGTATTAGTGAAAGTGGTGCCCCATGAAAAAAATCACAATGGCAAAAGAAGCATCAACAAAGTCTACTGCTTTTTGATCACTTTACAATAACAATAGATGGGAAATATGATGTGTGTCAGTGTATTATAGAAAATGACGATTGTGAGAAAGCATGTGTTGCAAACATTAGTTGTTTTTGTGGTTCTGATAAAAAAGCACCTACAAGAGCATCAAATTTAAAAAGACACTTGCAGTATTTTCATCCTAAAGTATTAGAAGCTGTGAATGAGAAAAGCAGCAGTGAAGACATTCCCTCTACTTCAGGGCTAAAGACAGATCAGAAACCTACTGTGGGCCAATATTCTTTACACTGGACAAAGTTGAGTGTTTTCAATCCATATAGGAAATACATAATAACTAAATAATTAGTATATTCCTATAAGGTAAAGGTTTCCCCTTGACGTTACGTCCAGTCATGCCTGACTCTAGGGGGCGGTGCTCATCTCCATTTCCTAGCCGAGGGAGCCAGCGTTTGTCCTCAGACAGTCTCTGTGGTCGTGTGGCCGGCATGACTAAACACCGAAGTGCACGGAACGCTGTTACCTGCCCATCGAAGTGGTACCTTTTCATCTACTTGCATCTGCATGCTTTTGAACTGCAAGGTTAGCAGGAGCTGGGATGGAGCAATGGGAACTCACCCCGTTGTGCAGATTCGAACCGGCGACCTTTCGATCAACCAGCCCAGCAGCACAGCGGTTTAAACCACTGCGCCACCTGCAGTCCCTATATTCCTATATTGATATATGAATAAAGGAGTTGGTGTTGAAGGTACCATAAATAGAAGAGTCAAAGTGGGAATTTTATGTACTGATTCCACAGCCCTGGTGAGAAGAACCATGTGCACCTGTGGATGGCCCTGCTGGTTCTTCTTCTCCCTTAAAGGCGAACGCCAAAACGAAATGGGAACAGCATGGGGAAAACATAGTACAAGCACTGAATGCGATAACATTATGAAAGGGTCCCACCAGAAAGGAGCGAGCATGGTAGGGCTATGCCAGGGAAAACAGCTGGTCTGGAAGTACCCTTAGAGGAGGGCCAGTGGGAGGGGACTAGCAAGTTACTCACCAAACTGCACTGCTCAACAACAGTATTGCTACTTTGGAGGAGGGAATTGTTTTTACATTATTTATTCTCCTCTCACCTAACTTGTAGTATAAGTCTTTTTAAAGGTTATGAGATCATATATCAGTTAAAGGTGGCTCTACAGCTTTGTCCATTTACCAAGGGCAATGTGGAGGAATTAAAAAAATCTTGGGGTAACTCTTCATTGTTGATGGTAGAAGCATCTTGTGATGATTTCTATCCCACACCGTGGACTCATCAAAACTTTAAAAGCCAGCATGCATGCCTTTGATCCCTAAAATGCCAGTGTTCCCATTCGTGGAGGGTAAATGGTAGCAGTGTCCAAATGGTGGCACTGGGATTTGTTGATTTAATTTTGTGCTCTTTTCCATTAAGCATCATGGCTTTTATTTATTAGATTTATACCCTGCCTTTTTTAAAGGACCCAGGATGGCTTACATCATTCTCCTCCTACTTTTCTTATTGTCATTCCCACAACAACAACCCTGCGAGGTAGGTTGGGCTGAGAGTCTGTGACTGGCCCAAAGTCCCCCAGTTGGCTCCATGGCTGAGTGGGGACTCGAACCCAGATGCTCTGAGTCCCAGTCCCACGCTCTTAACCACTACACCACACCACCTTTTCCAATATTTGGTGCATATGCTTCAAGGCAGAAATTTGGAGCAGACAATGATGAGCTAAATAATATGAGTGCTATTTCAGTATTACAGTGACAAACTAAGACAATGCTGGAAAAGCTAGACGCAATAGTGATTCTAAATAAATGCTCAGCTTTCTTAAACCATATTATTTGTGTGTTTCTACAAAGAAAGAGCAATGAGTGAACCCAAACTAAGAAAAGCACAACAGTTTTACATGGGCCACATCTACCTCTTCTATCCAGCAACTTTTCTAAAGTTGGCATGTTTCTCTTAACATTAATGTTTCTTAGGAAATATTACAGAATTTTTGTGGGACTGTTCCCACTAAGGAAAGGGCAAGAGATACTGTCACCAGACGTTTATGTCTGTTTGTTTATTTTCTGTGCCACCTACAGCCAAAGCTCAGAGCTGGAAATAGCTGGCTTCAAGGTGGCAGGCAGAGGAATCCGTGGTGGATGCTATGGAAACACATTGCCCAGCGGGGGCAAGGAGCAAAGGTGAAGGTAGAAGGCAGACCTGCAAGCAGGAGGCACTCCATGTGCTTGACTTTCCCACGATCTCTGACAGGAAGAAGCACAGCCTTTCCTCTGTCGGTCGGTCGCCAGGATGCCATCGGGTGCCATAACATCCAGGCAGCTTTAGGAACCAGCTGAAGCGGCACAGTTTAACAGTTTAGCAGGGCGGGGTGGGGTGGAGAGACACACACTGAAAGTTTTCCTGCTGATAATGAGACAGAGGTGACTGTAAACAATAAGATGCCTTATAGCTATTTTCAAACAGGAATCAAAGCTGTAATTAAAGATAAAGCACTGTCAATGCTCAAGCCTTTAATGTAACATACCTTGGCTCCCTTTCCCTTTATATCAAATAAGCTTCACATAGGAGAGAGCATGAGCATAACCGAAGAGCAGAAGAAGAAAGAGCGAGCTACACTGAAGACCTACTTTGTGCCATGTAAGCATGTCACACAGATCTGGTGGCTTCAACAATCAAAGTATTGTTTCTAGGATATGAGTGTGATCATTACACTTAAAGTGGATGTTAATTCTAGCAATATTGTCTCCATTAACTTCTGTCATACCCAGCCTTTCTTCAGTTGCAGATTTGTGTGAAATGGATTTGGATGCTGCCTTTCTTAAAGAAACCCTCTACAAAACAGGATTATCCAGTTAACTTGTGGTCACATTTAACTGTTTCCCCACATCATGTCTTCCAGCCAGAATGGCGGAGAACAGGCTACAGACAGTATTTCTCTGGGTTCAAGTGGACTCATTTTCAGTGCTCTGCTTCCTTTCTTTCAGAACTTTTAAGCAAAGCTTGGGGCCCCAGTGGGTGCAAGAGTGTGGGATGCAGCAGTGAGATCCTGTGTGGTGTAGTGGTCACAGTGTCCCATGGGACTTCGGAGATCTGGGTTCTAGTCCTCACTCAGCCCTGACTATCACTGGCTGACCTTGGGCCAGCCACCGACTAGATTCAGACAACAACATGAGAACCCACACTCAAAGGCTGAGTGTATTTTGTCAGCGAACAATGGGTTGCTGTTGCTGTGTGGGTTACTGGGTTGTGTGAACCTAGCCAAGGTAACAAATCATGGAAAACAGCCCACAAGTTCAAAATGCAACAACAAACCACAGGTTCTCTTCATGGGTTGTGTGTGGTTAACAAGTTGGTCAGTACAGCGGGGCTCAGGCAACACAATAGTCCACATTTCAACAACGAGCCCTACTCCACCCCTGAGTGTGAAATGCTGTGTTGTCTGAGCCCAGTCATAGGCTCTCAACCAAACCTACCTCAATGGGCTCTCAGTGTGATAAAGTGGAGAGGAAGAGGATTAAGTGCCCTGCACTGGAGGGAAGAGAAGGGCAGGAGTGTGATGAATAATATTAACACCAGCAGAGTAATTAAGTGGCCCATGAAACGGGTAGATGAGCAAGCCTGCAGGCTCACATTCTGCCCAGAAGCCAATGTTGTTGCTCATCTCCTCACCACTCAAGATGGCCAAAGCGTGCCTCAGCCAGCTCAGGGAAGCCCTTGAAAATGGAGAGCAGGGAAAAAACCTGCTGCTGACTCTCCTGGGGTGCATACCCCCTTGGCCTGCAGGTGAACCACTGTCTTCATAAACTCTGTGTGTGTGCACACACATGCACGCACGCACGCACAAGGAAGGCAGCAGGCTAATCCTAAGATATTTTAGGTATAATAGGTTGAGAACAATGGGTTGAGATTGTGTGAACCACCCAGGGAGCTTCTGCCCTGCTGTGAGGTGGTAGGGAAATGAAATAGTGAAACGGCATGAGTGAGAACGACTGCACCAAGCAATGTATCGGAAGCTGATGCAGCAAGGTGGTTTCCACGTGCCTCTCTCCGCATCACCCTCTGCCTCAGCTGCAGCCTTTCAGTCCATGTCATGTGTCACTTCTAGCTGCAGCAGCCGCAGCAGCAAATGAAAAGCATGATCTTTTGCAGCATCTCGGTTAGTCCCGATGAAGGTTTATGGGTTTCTTTTAATGCATGGCCGAGTCGGGTGGCTTTCTTTGTCTTTTCATGAAATTCTAGGGGCAGGAAATATCCTAGAATATAGCAGGGCTGCCAATGGAAGACCAGGAGAGGTCACCACACAATGGGCTGTGCCATTTTAAAGACACATAATGCTACTCTTCTCTCCATCCAAGCCTGGTTTGTGGTCAGGCCCTGAATAAGGGCTGCTTGATTTTACGAGTATGCTCAGCTGCTGCTGATCCTGGACCCAGCTATGTCTGAAATGAAGGCTGAGTACAGCCACGCAAAACCAAGTGCTGGCACGCAAAAGCACAAACTATGCCTGTGGCCCCTGGGACCGTCCCAGGGACGATCAGCTGCACCAGCGAAGACACGGAAGGACAGAGTTTCTGCCCAGGGTGCATGCAGGAAAAGGAAGCTTACCAGCATGCACCTGCTTTCGCCACTTCTAGGACAGGCAGCAGCGGGGAGGAAGGGAGTCCAGGCAGGCAAAGCGGGAGTGGCTTGCCTGCAACCATTCATGTAAGAGCAGCCCTGACATAGTCCATGGTTCTCAATAAGTTGTATCATTCTCACAGCTCCCCAAATGCTGCTTTGGATAATGGAGATTATCGTCTCTTTCCTGAGATTTCTCTCTCTTTCTCCTCATTTAGCACCCACAGATTTCTGGGACTGTGCAATTTGATTAAAGAAATCTTAATTTATTATGCATAGTCGTTTTAGTAGATGAGTCAATTAACAGATCAGATCTACATAAATTTATGTAGGAATAAAATGCTTCTGAAGGATGGAGGGAGAAAAGCATTTTTTGTTTTTAAAAAGTGTATAAACCGAGAAGCATCCTCCTCCAAGAGGCGTCCCTTCATGTGTGGAAGAGACGGACTTGTAGATTCTCATCTCTGAAATAATTTAAAACAACTGCTGCTCTCCTAACAATAGACATGCTGGCATGTTCACACATTTGCCAGCCCAGCCCAGCAATAAGCCACGGTGAGTGAATTCTTCTGGGAATAACCCACAGTGTATCCAACTGATAATTAGATGGGTTGTTCATCCATTTCCTACTCCTTCCCCCTTGGTCCTCTTGTCGGTATCTCATGGGAGATAACTTGTCTTCCCCTCCCCACAATTTCAGTGACTCTTTTTGCAGCTGGCTGATGCTTTTTTGCTCTTTAGCTTTTTCCCCTCCTGGAAATTGCAGGAGCTGGCTGGACAGCCAGGCTTCACCATCCCCATTTGGACAGTCCCCACGTTCACAAGCCTAAGTGCATTGCATGCAAAGAGGGGGTGAGATACGGCAAGTTCCTCCTTTCTGCCTGTCATTCTTTCTTTCCATGCCCCCAGAAGACCTCAGGCTTGAATCCACTGGCTTGAATCTACCGGCTTGAAAAGCGCATCCTGGGCCTTTTCCTGGACCTCTTACCCTGTAAGGCAATGGGTGTTTTCAGACAGGGGTAAGTGACTGTATTCTGCATGCATTTGTTAATGTTTTGCTAAGCACTAAAAGCCCCTCCAAGGTGCCACTTGGGCACTGTGTAGGTAGAGAGCATCACAGCAGCCACTGTTTTGAAGGGATAAAAGGCAACAAGGCTGTGGCAAGCCCAATGGGGCTGGTATTCATGGCTGTGGACACCCAGCTGCTCCCAGGGCCCCAAGTGGCACTTGGACACTTGGGTGGCAAGTGTCACTGGCCGGTGCACAGGCAAGCTTGGCAAGAGCAGGAAGCCGTTTTTGCTGTTCTTGCCAAGGGGCTCAGTACACAATTCCCAGTACCCACGATGAGGTCGGTCGCTCTGGTTCAAATGACATGACAATGCACTGTGCATGCATGTGTGGTCAGGGTGGCTCGCCCACCTCAGACAAGCCATCCAGTGGGAAATGGTGCAATATGACAACCCAGCCACTTTTTCGATGGTCACAAGGTTTTTATTCAGTTAAATTAACCAAATAATTCACTGCATGTTGTTGTCCTTTTCAAGCAACTCTTGTTCAAACAATTTGAAGCTTTGCAGCTTAGAAGCCATCATATCCTCCAATTTAGAAAGCAGAACATCACATCAGAACATTTCAGCTGGCATTTTCTGGACAAGCTCCTAGTTGCTGTTCCCCCATCATACCTGCGCTGGCTTGTCATCTTAGCAGGCTAATCAGTGGCTTGGACCTCTGCAGTTTGTGGCACTCCCCAAAACAACAGTGATCTCCATGAAGGAAGGTTGCAAATTGCCTTCCATTTTGATTGATAGATGAAGCCCAATGCTGTGTGTAGAGCAATGTACTAAATGTTACAGATGCCCTGAGAGGGTAATTTCGGGAAATTATTAAAATGTGCTTCTTTTAAAGGGTTTGGAATTGTAAGTCAAAGCGACACTTAACAGACTCTGTGCTGATTAGTGGGGGTGACCACAGTATCCTGGAATCTTTGATATTCCTTGGCTTTTGCTTGGTTTCCCTGAGGCCCATTGGACTAAGCAAGTTAAGATCACTGATACACCCTTGGCGTTTTGGGAAACTCAGTGACATTTAAAGGCTGCTGGGGCCCATTCTGCTAATATCTAAACTAATTAAAATCAAATCATAATTGTGGAAGCTTGTTCACTGGAATTCTAATAAGCCTAGGAGCTGTACACAGTGAAAGTTGCTGTGCTAACGGCAGTAATCAGTATGTAGGAGTACCATTTTGCCAGAGAGAGAATTGTTCCTGGCGTTTTTTTCCCAGCCAGCCTTACAACCATCCTTCTTATATGATAAATGTTGCTGCTAATGTGAGATGAAAACTCACAATTTGAGATGTCAAGACAGAAATATACTGGAGTCACTGCTGTCTTACAGTAAGGTTCCCTGAGGATGGGAAAGCTGCCAGTGAATTCCTGTTGAGAGAAATCAGTGTAAAGATGCTGTGGCACATGGGCATGGTATGCTGTTTCATGAAGTGCCTTTTGGAGGACCCTTCGCGGAGGATAACTGCACAGTTGTATTGGCACAAGGCTGAAACTGACCTGCCATTAAATCCATCGATGGCAGCGGTACCTGCCACTGCCATTCTTAAAAGGCCCCTTCCCACATCCTGCCATGTTAGGGTCATGATTCATATCGGTCAGCTGCACATACTCCAAAATAAAACTGGAGGAGGCACAGCTGCTAGATACAGACTCAAAGTAATGTTTGTTTTGGCCTCATGGATTGCATGGGGAAGGCAGAGTGACTTAAATTACAGTTCTGTAAATGTCCTACTGACCCTGAGATGGATAAACAATAGATGGGTCAAAGGAATCAGAAAGACCAAAGGGGGGGGTGCTAAAAACTGCCCCCACAACAAAGAAAAAATCAGAAGAGATAGCAAGAGAGATCGCGAAGAACTAACACTGAACTTTAAAAAGCGGACAAATGCTGGGAATTGGGGAGCCAAGCAGAAATAGGCAGACTTCTGATAACTGTTCAGGATAGGCTAAATGATCTCCTATCTATGAGAAGGTCAGATGTTCACCAGGTAAGAACTTCTCTTCCTCTCATCTAGGTTAGGAGAATAATCAAAGTTTGGCCATGTAAAAGTAATACATCTCCGAGAGAGAGAAAATCTTCTATAACCAAGCTTCTTGGCTACTGAAGTCCAAAGGTCAGCTAAAGGACCTTGCGACTAAAGTTTCCTTTAGAGATTATTCTGGTAATGGCCAGAACAGAGGCCATATGGCTACCAGAGAAAGCTGCAAAGTTGCCACACTGCTCACCAAATAAGCCACAAAGCAGTGTGGAATATGCAAATTAGAGGTTAAGATGCAACTGGGGTGTAGGCTTTCATCTAGTGGGAGAGAAGAGCTATGGAAACATTTTTGCCCGGGGTGGAAGGTCTGAAGGAGACTGAGGGTTCTGTGCATTCTCATGAGCTGGGAAAATGAGTGTCTGGCACATAAGCAAATATGCCAACCCCATGCTCCTTCAACACGGAAGCATCTGGACAGAAGGAAGGAAAGCTAAGTCTTCGGGCAGGCACAGGAGAACTTTAAAAGGCATGCAATGGCAGAGGTACCACCTCCCTGCCCCAGGAAGCACTGACCTCTGGCTTCCGATGACTTGGCACCAACATCAAATAGGAGCCATGTATGTCTGTCATATATAAAAGCAATAAATGTATGTATGTATGTACCCTGCCCTTCTTGGATTGCATTCATTGTAAATCACATCTCCAACAACTGATTTCTCCACCAGGAAAGGTTTGGAAAAAGTATTGTCAGTCTAAACTATGGAAGACTCACGTCAAGCTAGGATTGTAGAATTGCAGGAAGCAGCCATGACGGAGCTGACCTGGAATGTGCAGGCCAGCTTCTAGGAGATCACCTGTGGCTCCATGACTGTGGTCTCCAATGGCTAGGGATGGACAATTGTGTAGCTTTTGCTTTCTCCAGCTGTACTGGCAAAGTTAGTAGGTCCAGCTATTCCCAGTGTGCAGAAGATCATGCTGTACATACTAGACATGTAGCCTGTCTGGAAAAAATGAAGTAGCAATCCTAATTGAGCACCACAGGAATTCATACCTAGACTTTTAAGATTTGAGCAGCCAAAGCCCTGGACCTGAATGGACAAATCTCCCAGTCTCAACTTCTTCTACATTTTCCTAAATCTAATGTTGTTTCTGACCTATTGATGAAATCTTGTATGCCTTTTAAGTTAGTATGGAAAAGAACCCACTGAGATTCTTATCTATCCCTACCCATATCCTTCTCCTCTGATATGCTGCAGCAGGAGCAAAGAAAGGAGAGAGGAAAGTCAGACTGAGCAATGTATCTTTAAAAGAAGTATTTAAACATATCTCTCTCACTCACTCTTTTTGTAATGCAGCCCCTGAAGAATTCTAAACAAAACAAAACCACAAACAAACCGAAGCTCTTTTCCCCTGCCTCAGACAAGAAGAAAGGGTTGGGATTGGTGAAAAGTTTCCAGGTATCAGGAACACCTTTCTGGTCCATCTTTGCATGTGGCCACCAAGCAAGCAAGCAAGCAAGCAACTGAGCAGGAAAACTGCTCAACAAGTAAACATTCGAGGGAGGAGGCACATTCTGGACTCAGACACCAACTCTCAGACCAGGCCAGTGTCTGGCACTTGCTAGGACTATGGAACACCCACTGGGCACACAGCTACTTCGCTGAGCTGGCTGCTGTGCTGGGCTGGGCACATTGGGCCCCCAAACCATGACAGGGCCGACCAGCAGCATCCGCAGTCCACATCACAGTGGGGCAGGGGGAAGGCCCTGGCTCCAGGACTTGGTGGTGAACTGCTTCTGCAGTCGCCTCACTGAGAATAATGAGCTCCCTGCCCCACCCCACAGAGCACACCAGATCACTGTTGACTCTCTCAAAGGCTCCTGCAATGATGCAGAAAAATGCCAGTTCATATTAAAATATTGGTGCGTTCAGGAGTGTTCACATCTACCCATTCATCGCACAACTAGACGTGTCCAGATGCCATATCTGGCATGTCAGCCCCTTTTCACTAGGATTGTGTGCTTCACTCTCAGTATTATACCTTGTTTATCTCTGGAAAAATGGCCTGTGCCCCATTCTTCTAGAAACATAGTTCTTTGCAGATGACCTTCCCAGCCATTTTTGAAATGTTTGCTTATGGACATGAAGGTATCTTGACTGTTTTACAGCCACTTCTCCTGCTAACATGCAAGCCAAGGAGGTTTAAGTGGCCAGGAAATGAAGTGGCCCCAAGCAATGTCATTTCTTTAATGCAGCTGCACTTCCAGCTTTCTTCTAGCTAATATAAAGCTCTGACAGGGGCATGCCTAGCATATTCTTTGTTTTACAGATACCCTTCACCCGACTGGTTTGCCTGCACTGGCTCACTGGTTCAGGACTCCATGAACAATCCCAAAGTATTGGATCACCCCTCTTCAAACAGACACACCTCTGTGGATAGACATGCTCTTGCAATAATAGGATGCTTGCTAAAATCACATTTGGAATTTATCTTTATTAGTCAGTATTTTAATTCCATTCAGTGTATCCTCATTAAGCAACTGTTTGTTCCCCTGGGCATTTTTGAACTACCTTTCCATATACTCATTGCTTTTCAAGGCTGTAAAAGTGAAAGCCTATTTGAATTTTTATATAGAATCTGTGACTTTCCTATTTTCCCCCTGTAGAACTTCAGGCATTTCTGAGCATGGACGTATACCTGCTTTTGCTGCATATAGCCCATTATCCTGAACTGAACCAATAAATACTCCTGCAAGGAATTAAATAATACATATCTGAATGGATTTTCTATAACCAGAAAACAGATTTTCTGCACTTGTGTTTTATTGTAACTTATTGCTTGTGAAACATCTATCTGGGTACTCAAGTGAATATGCTCAGCCTAGAAGAAACCTAAGCCAAAAGGAGGCATAACAGGATGATAATGATCTTCAAATATTTAAATAGGTTCCATAAAAGAGTTAGCCACCTACTGCTCACTTTCACATTTGGATGCTTGGATCTTGGGCATATTGGCCTTGCCATGGAAAGAAACCACCAAACACTGTCTTACATTTCACAAACAGAAGAAAGAGAGCAGTGATGCTGAGAGAGAGAGAGAGAGAGAGAGATGTACTCTAGAAAGGGGTGAAGAAACCCATGGAGGAAGAAGGAAGTCATTGACCCCCCCCCCCCCAACCATTTCCCACTTGCAGATCTCTCCTACACACAAAATAGTGGCTGGGTTTACGCAATCATGACTTATTTGTTCTAGGATTTTAGGGAAGTCTTGAACCGGCCCGCCCACCCACCCACTTGGCAGGTTCAGAAGTTTGGCTCTACGCGGGATGATCAGGCAACTGTGATCAAGATCTGGTGCTCTAGAAACATGGCTCCCTCACTCTCCTGTGGACCAGTTGAAATGGCTGGTCTCAGCAGCCCGTATTTTTATTCTACAGGTCAAAGCTTGAAAATGGATATTAGCAACCATTTCTCAGTTGTACTGGCTTGGGCTGTTTCACTGTTCTGCTAACTTTAGGTGGATTGTCTGAAAGGTTAACAGATCACAATTTGAGAAGATTTGTTCTGGAAATATTCTATCTTTTTTCTTGGCTCACATATCAGGTCTTGCATTTCTTGCCACTTTTCCTCAAGTAGACCTTGATCATCACTGTTCACCAATCTTGCCCCTACCTGTATACTCGTATCTGCCATAGATGAACAAAGTATCTTAATTTTATTTATTTATTTTATTTAAAACATTTGTATGCCGCTCCCATTGCAACAAAGCCTCGAGGCGGCTCACAACATAATACAAACACCTTAACAATTTAAAACTATTTAAAACTGACCCTGTTAACTGTTAATTAACAAGCACAACTTGCTCGGTCGCCCCTGTGCATGGTCTTTGCAAAAAGGGAAAAAGCCCTGCCAGCCTGGCCAGTTTTTCAGCAGCTGAACATATTGCTTGACCTTCGTGTACAATGGCCTGCGAGTGGAGAAAGACCAGCTTGTACAGCCATCATCTCTGTAATAGGTGCTTGTGTGCCAGGGCCATGAAGGATGTGTATCTCTCCTGCCCGTCCACAGTGATGCCCTTGCTCAAAGCCCTTCTGGTCTGGCAGGGGAAGGGATTTCCCCAAATCACCAAAAAGGCTATTTATTAGCAGCCATGCACCGTACCTTAGATCACCCAGCCACTGGGTCGCTCTTTAAACAGACAATCCTGTGGCTGCAAGGCAGAGTCTAGATGGTCATAGGACTTCGTGGAGCCCCAGCTCCAACTCTGGAGACTTGTTCTAAGGTTGGATCTGGGGTTTTGAAATCAGAGCATCCTCCCGCCAGACTGTCACAGCTGGCATCAAAAGAAATGCACTGGCTGCTTGTCCAAGGTCACAAGATGAACTTTGGAGGCCAAGAAAGAGAGAAGACAGGCTCTACCAGCTTATGAAGAATTCTGGAAGTAGCTCAGCCTCCGTTCCATTCACCCCAAGGCCAAACACTTAGACAGCTGCCGTATTTTGCATTTCAGCTGAAACGTTTCACTTCTGAACTCCTTCTGCCATGCAGAGGATGCCCACAATCTTCCTGCTCTGGGCACCCTCACTGAATGGTACCTTTATGTGATCTTTCAAGGACTAAGGTTATCCTCAAATAATAATAATTAATGTTATGGTTAAGGATGGCCTGGAGTGCCTTAGTGTGGTATATACTGCTATTTATAAATGTGTTTTAAGTTATTGCTATCTACCCCAAATCACTGGAAGGGTTCTGTCTGTATGTGAAAGGCACTTAATCAGGGCACAATCCTGTGCATGTTAAAAAGTCCAACATTTCCCATCATGCCTCAGCCAGCATAGGTGGCTAGGGAATGCTGAGGCTTGTTTCTGTCTGAATATGCATGGAATCGCACCCTTATTGATTTAAATGCAAATACTTCATTTTGACTGGTATGTGAGGCAAATTCAGAAACTGATTCATCTGGCTACCTGTCTCCATAAAGAAGATATTTTAAAATACAAACCACGTGTGCTCCTGTTTTATTCAGTTGATTACTCTCTATGGCTATTAATACAGTACGAACTTGGAGATTTCAGTCATGTTCTATTACAAGAGAGTTCAATAAACACCCCCTTTCCCGTAGCTAAATCTCCTTTTCCCACAGGACTAACGCACGGCCATAGAACACATCTGGATAGGCAACTCTTTGTTGAAGAAGTAAAGTTTTGTATTGCTCTGACAGCTTACATGTTCTGCAGAGCTGCACTGCCGAAGAGCCCAGCCTCAGAATCACTGGTCACTGGTGAGTAGTCATAACAGCAGGCTCATCAATTCCTGAAATCAGGGTTCCTACAGCTGTACAAACATGATATCTTCTGACAGCTACCAGGTATGCTTCTAAATGTTGTGCTAATTGTGTAAAATACACTGGAGACTTGGGACATGCAATATCATTGTATTTATGTTACCACTGAGAATTACAGTTCATTTGGTAATAGTGCGACATAAATGTTAACAATAAAGAAGGACTAGAAATTGCAAGTACGGATTTTTTTTTTTTTAAAGTGTGTGTGTGTGTGGGTTGCTTTGATAATCTACTCTGTTTGCTTGCTTTGCACAGTAAAATGCCAAAAAAGAATGTCTAGTATAATGTTGGTAGGCTCCGTCCTACAGAAAGTAGCTAAAATGCCACAGTGCATTGAAAGAGCAACACACGCTCTTTCTCTATGTTTAAACCATTGCTTAATTCTGCTGGACAAATGGCTACTGTACCGTATGATATTTGAATCTCCTAAATTATCCAAACCACCCTAATTATTTTCTTCTTTCTGTAAGGATGTGCTTAGCATCTTTGTGACGTCGCAGCTTCAGCCACGACTGGATGAACAACAGCCTTTGCAAGTCCCGCTTCTCCCAAAGGGATAGTTGACAACGTGCCCTCACCAACCCTCTCCACTGCTGGGGTACAAAAGCTGAGAGTTGTCCCCATTCAAGATCCTGCCCAGAGTCTGGAGCTCTGAATTACTCCACCTTGCTAGAACCAGAGCGTTAGGTATCCTCCATGTTTCAGCTTTTTTTTCTTTCTCTTCAGGCTGTCTATGTAATGTTGCCCATGCAATTTATCAGACTGCTCAGTTCCTTTCTCCTTCCATCGTTTTCATTATCAGAGTATCCCCTGACATTTGCTATAACATGGCCCACTCAGAGTTGTGATGCTTTCATGTACCTTGTTGATTGATTAATTTGTTAGTTCACTTATTTGTATAAAAAAAATCTGTCTCATCTTTTGTCTCTGAAAAGATGGCAAACATACGATCATATATGATTCTTAGTACATCAGTAGTAGCACCTCCATAGCAGCACCGTGGGTGAGAATACCTGGCTTCAAGAAGCTGTTTTATCATTAGAAACATACTACCATCCACCAGACCAGAAAGGTCAAGTTGATCTTGAGACAGAAAATGAAATCAGGAAGGCCTCAAAACAAGAAAGTGTTGTAATAACGGGAGCTTCCCCGCATTGATTGGATAAATACATGTTCTAGTTCCAACAAAGAGGATAAATTTCTCAGTGTCCTAAACAACAGGGCCAGAGAAAAGTTGGTCATGGAACTGGCCCGAGGGGAAGCAATCCTGGACTTAATTCTGGGTGGTCTTGCCCAAGATCTAGAATTGCTGCTGAAGCTATTGGAAACAGTGACCACAGCATTATAAGACTTAATACTGGTTTAAGTGGAAGATTGCCCTTGAGGTCCAACACAGTCACTCTTGACTCCAAAGGAGCATACTTTTCTGAATGAAGAATCTGGGAAAAAGGATGCTGAAAAGAGTGACGAGACTAGAACCCCTTCAAAATGCATGCAGCTTATGCAAAACCACAATAATAGTATGAAGAGCGCAAGTTAGGAACCAAGAGGTTACCAGCACAATAAACAAGCCTTGTCAAGGAAGCCCTTCAAGAAAAGAAGGCTTCCTTCCGAAAATGGAGTCTTGCTCAGAGGAGGAAAACAGAGGGGAGCACAGGCTCACTTAAGGGAGATGCAAGCAGGCAATGAGACACACATGCAAAAAGCATTTTGAGCAGCATATCACTATTATTTATTTATTTATTTATTTATTAAAACATTTATATGCCGCCTCATCGCATCAAAGCCTCGGGGCGGCTCACTAGAAACATCAAGGCCGACATTAAACAATTATTTAAATAGATCAGAACTGAGGAACCAGCTAGAGAAGCAGTTGGGGCATTGAATGGCAATGGAGTTAAAGGAGGATAAGCAATTGCAGAGAAGCTGAACGAATTCTTTTCTCCTGTCTTCACAGCAGTGGAGGCAGGGCAGATACCTGCTCTTGAACTTATGACTCAGGAAAGGGGACTGAGGAACCGAGGCAGATAGTAGTAATAAAAGATGAAATCCTCATTATTAATGAAAGTTAATAAATTTCCAGGCCCACCTTGTATTCATCCTTGAATTCTCATGAAATTCAAATATAAATTGCACGTGTTCCTAAGGATTGGAGAATGGCCAATGTAACACCAGTTTCCAAAAAGGGATCTGAGATAATCCAGGGAATTACATGCCCTGGATGTAATTTACCTAAAATTTACTGTTTTTGGTAAATTACTTCAAAACACTATTAAAGATAGCATTAATACTAGCAAACACCCTGGAAAACAGAATGAAGATCCAGGGCAATCCTGATAAACTTGAACACTGGACTGAAAGCAACAAAAAGAGATATAGTAAGGGCAAGTGCCAAGTCCTCAACCTAGGAAAAAGAAACCAAATGCACCAATACAAGATGGGGAATATGTGGCTCAACAGAACTGGAAAAGAAAAAGGCCTTGGAGTTATTGTGGACAACAGACTAAATATGAGCCAACAACGTGATGCAGCCACAAAAAGGGCAAGTTCTATTTTGAGATGTGTTAATAGACGTTTTACTTCCAGATCATGAGAAGTAATTCTTCCCCTATACTCCTCACTAGTCAGACCTCATCTGGAATACTGTGTCCAGTTCTGGGCACCAAGAATTAAGAAAGATGCAGAAAAATTAGAAAGGGTCCAGAGGAAGGCAACAAAAAGGATCCAGGGTTTGGAAACACTGCCCTATGAGGAGAGACTGAGAGAACTGGGCATATTCAGAGAAGAGAAGACTGAGGTGGGACATGATATCCCTCTATAAGCACCTCAAAGGCTGTCACAAAGAGGAAGGTCAGGATCTCTTCTTGCTCATACCAGAGTGTAGGACGTGGTCGGTCCACAATACATCTTCCCTCATCCATGACTTGATTGTGGATGAGGGGGCCAACCTGGCTTGCATAACAGAGACCTGGGCAGGAGAAGGGAGGGATGTCGCCCTCTCTCAAATGTGCCCGCCTGGGTAACTGGTCCAGCACCGTCCATGCCTGGAGGGGAAGGGGGTTGCTTTGGTTTACCGAGTCTCCATCTCTCTCGCAGGGCTTCCAGTCCCTTCGAGGTCGGGGCTAGAGTGCCTCTACTTGGTGCAGGGCGACCGATGGGGGATTCTGTTGGTGTACCATGTACCCTTCTGCCCAACAGTCTCCCTGCCTGAGCTGACAGAGGTCGTCTTGGATGATCGATCCTAAGCGTCCTCTCCTGCCAGGCAGAGCCCATTCTTCCCCTTGGTATACATCTGAATTGCGGGCGATGAAACAGGCTGGGAGACGTCTAGAGCGTAGGTGGAGGAGATCACGGGATGAATCTGACTGAACACACTTAAGAGCCCATTATCGGGCCTATGCTGTGGCGGTGAAGGCGGCAAAAAATAAATTCTTTTCTGCTTCCATTGCCTCCTCTAAATGCCGTCTGGTGGAGCTTTTTCGGGTAGTACAAGGGCTAATCCATCCTGGCCCCAAAAAAGATCTGGTTCCACCCTCAAAGGCCCTCTGTGATGACTTTGCCCAGCATTTCAGGGAGAAAATCACTCAGATTCGTCACGAGCTTGACTCCACTAGTGATTCAGAGGCTTCTGGGGAGTTGCCAATGTCACCGTCTGGTCCAAAATTAATGGATGAATTTCAGTTATTGCGGCCTGATGATGTGGACAAGGTGCTTGGACAAGTACGTCCCACCACCTACCTATTGGACCCTTGCCCATCTTGGCTAATTAACAACGCCAAGCATGGGATTGAGACCTGGAAGTGGTTAACGCTTCTCTGAGGGAGGATTGGGTACCTGCCCCTTGAAAGGAGGCGGTAGTCTGACCAGTCCTGAAGAAGACATCACTGGATCCAGAGATGGCCACTAATTATAGATCAGTGGCCAACATCCCATTTCTGGGCAAGGTGCTGGAGCAGGTGGTGGGGGGACAACTCCAAGCACTCTTGGATGAAACTGATTATCTGGACCCATTTCAGTCTGGCTTCAGACCCGGGTATGGTACTGAATCTGCCTTGGTCACCCTGTATGATGACCTGTGCAGGGAGAAAGACAGGGGGAGTGTGTCCCTGTTGGTTCTCCTGGACCTCCCAGCGGCTTTTGATACCATCGACCATGGTATCCTTCTGGATAGGCTAGCAGGAGCGGGGGTTGGAGGCACTGCTCTGCAGTGGTTCCACTCCTATCTCAATGGCCGATTCCAGAAGGTGGTGCTGGGGGACTATGGCTCTGTGCCATGGCAGCTATGCCATGGAGTACCGCAGGGATATATTTTGTCCCCTTTGCTATTTAATGTCTACATGAAACCGCTGGGGGAGGTCATCAGGAGGTGTGGGCTGCGGAATCATCAGTATGCTGATGACACCCAGCTCTAACTCTCTTTTTCAACTAACCCAGGTGAGGCAGTGGCTGTACTGAACCGGTGCCTGGCAGAGGTAAAGGGCTGGATGAGGGCCAATAAACTGAAGCTTAATCCAGACAAGACGGAGGTGCTGTTGGTTGGTGGATCGGGTTTCGGGGAAGGGGAATTTAACTTAGTCCTGAATGGGGTAGCACTCCCTCTTAGGGACAAGGTCCGCAGCTTGGGAGTGCTCCTCGACCCAGAGCTTTCACTCAAAGCTCAGGTGACAGCTGTGGCGAGGAGCACTTTTTATCAGCTCTGGGTGATCCACCAGCTGTGCCCCTACCTGGAGAACGACTGCCTGGCGACAGTGACACACGCATTGGTGACTTCCCGGTTAGACTTCTGCAACGCGTTCTATGTGGTGCTACCCTTGAAGACAGTCCGGATACTTCAATTGGTCCAAAATAGAGCTGTCAGGCTGCTGACGGGGACTGGACGTTATGTTCACATGACTCCAGTTCTCTGTCAGCTACACTGGCTTCCCATTGGAGTCTGGACCCAATTCAAGGTGTTGGTTATGACCTATAAAGCCCTTAATGCCTTGGATCCTGGTTACCTGAAGGAGCACTTGCGCCCATATATGCCCACCCACCCCTTGAGATCAGCGGGAGAGGCTCTTCTCCGGGAACCCTCCATTAAGGATATTAGGAGGGTGAGTACCCGGAGGAGGGCTTTCTCTGCGGTAGCGCCCAATTTATGGAATGCGCTCCCCAGAGAGGTCCGCCTGGTGCCGTCGTTATTTGCTTTTTGGCGCCAGGCGAAGACCTTTTTATTCAAATGTTATTTTAACTGTTATTTTTTTTTATTTTATGCTTGGGCCAGGGTGACTTAAATTTATTTTATATTATATTATATTATATTATATTATATTATATTATATTGTTTTATATTGTTATATTATTTATTTGGTTGTAAGCCGCCCCGAGGCTTTGGCGAATGGGGCAGCATAGAAGTTCCCTAAATAAATAAATAATAATAAAATAATCAGTTCAAGTTGCGTCAAGCTAGATTCAGGCTAGATATCAGGAAAAAGTTTCCTAACTGTCATAGCATATTGCTAACTGTCACAGCAATATGACAGTGGAACCAAGTGCTTAGAGAGGTCATGGGCTCTCCCACACTAGAAGAATTCAAGATGCAACTGGACAGCCATCTGAGTGGGATGGTGTAAACTGGCAACAGGGGGTTGGACCTGATTGCCTTCTTGGCCCCTTCCATATGAATAAATATATAGCAGGAGAAGCCCTGCTGAAATAGAAGCAAAATGAGGCCTGTGTCAGTAACATTTAAGAGTTCTTTGATAGTGCCAGAACAGAGGTGAGAAAGACCCCTTTCTGAAGCCCTAGATAGTTGCTCCCAGTCATTGCAGACAACACTGATAATTTCTTTTTCACAGATGAAGGCATTTTCATAACAGTCAATATTTCACAGCGATGTGCCAAATGCTGGGATTGATACCATATTGTATGACAGATATTAAAAAGCCTCAAATACGTTTTTCTCAATTGACTCTGACCGTATCCAGATACAAGTAATTCAGACACAACTTCTACAGCAACATACAGCTGTTAGCATGAAGCAAAAGTCTTGTGGATTCCCAACTTTTCACTAAAAAGACAGAGATGGAAACTCTGATTATTCTAGAAGATTTTTGATCATATTCCAAAACCCACCTGTCACATGAGAAACAATTTTTATTTTTATTTAATATTAAAAGTAATGAGAAAATTCTAGTCCAGTGCAAGTCTCTTCTATGTGCTAGCTTGCAGAACTAAGTCAATAATTTTGGGGACATTTGCAGTTTAATATTCTTTTATAAAGAAGTTCATACAGAGAACACTTCTTTCTTACATTTGTATAAATGTCACTGAAGCTGTTGTTGTTGCAAGGCTCAGTGGTGCCTGAAGTTTTGTAAATCTAGGAAAATGCTAAAATAAATCACAAAGCAAAGCAAATGAGGCCTGTTATTTGAACTGCTTTCATTTACATGAGTGAAGATTGAGGAAACCAATGAGCAACAGGAATTGCAGGCACTTGCATAGATACTAAACTTCTAAAGTGCTTGAAATTATTTGTGTTTTCAAGACAATATTTCTATTTGGTAAAGAATATGTACAGAATGTATTTAAAGACGGTGTGCTAATCCCTAAGTGCTAAGGCAGGAAGTTCCTTAGTCATGGCTTGAACCCAGATTTGCACTTGTTTTAGGGACACTTCGCAAATGCACATACTGAAGTCCTAGCAGGTTACTATTTTTGGGAAAGAGGCTTGAGGAGCCACAATTCTGAATGGTGGAGAGGAACCCTGTGCCGCAAGGAAGAAGGGAAGTGCTCGACTCTTTCCCCGGCTGCACATTTTCTGCTCAGACTCCTCCCTATCAGCTGCTTTTCCTCTGCAGGATGCCAGAAATGGAATGTCCTCTTTCAAACATGCACCTGGAACTCTGTGTGAGAAACAGGGGCAGGGGCGCAATTTGGAGCTGAAGATGAGAAGACGAACAAAGGTCAGCATGCTCATTGGGTTTCCTCTCTTGAATGCACTCTTTGTTTTTAGCAGGAAGACATTCGTTCCCTTGTTTGTACACGACATGCTTTGCCCTTGCATGCATGCATACGGGGATCAGATCAGCCCCCTCTCATGCTTTAGGTAAGCTTAACAATGTTCACGTGCTCCCCAGCTCTTCTGCTGTAGATTTCTAAGGAAAATGCACCTGCGTGGCAGGACCTCACATCACGTCTGCAGTCGGATTCTATTACCTGGCTGTAAGAAGGGCAAATAGGCAATCCATGCAGGTGGAGTGAACCACACGGGCCATTTAATCTGAGCACGGAAGACGTACCTGCAGCCACACAGGTATGCATGCGGAATATACAGTACAATGTCACTTCCCTAATAAGAAGCAGAAATGACACATGTCACACATTCTGATATACACAAATAAGACGCATCAGATGTTTATATAAATACTCTAATTAGCCGTGATTTCTGGTAGCAGAGTTTTCTATGAATTAAACAGAAACATCCCTGCCTGTTCCTTCCCGCTGCTACTGCTGAAGCTCTCTCTGTGGTGGGAAAAGATTTCAACTAAAGACTTACCTCGCGGACCTGCCAAGGTGCATTTTTTCCTCATAGACTTGACTTGCAGTAGAAGTTGATGTGAGGGTTTGTCATGGCTGTTTTGACAGTCCAGTCAACCTAATCCAGGGATCCAGTCCCTGTGGTTTGTCAATTATCCTACTAACCCTACAGCGAGAGGAACACTTGAGGCACAGAAGTGTCAGCCAATAACAGAAAAATAATGTCAGCAGCTTGTGAGTGGGGACTCGGGCTATGGGAGAAAATGGATGGATTCCAGCAGCATGGATAATTTTAGCATTTATTTTATTTTAACCAATTATATTCACCTCCACATAGCACACACACATGCACGCACACGCACACATTGCAAAGTTTCAGTAAGGTGTGCATTGGCACTCTGCATTAAAGAAAATAAGTGTTAGCAAATCACAAATTGTGTGTCTGGAGATTTCCTGGAGAAAGGCTATTTTCTTCCATCATCTGCAAACCCACGGTATGGATGATATTGTTATGTGCCGTCAAGTCACCCTTGACTTATGGCGACCCTTTGAATAAATGGTCCTGCAACATGGCCTGTCCTTGGTAGCCCTGCTCAGCTCTTTCCGGCTGTCGCTTCTTTTATGGAGGCAACCCCATAATGTGGGATGGAGCTGCACATTGACAGGTGGGGCTGGAGACGGAGCGCAGAAACCACCAACACTGTGCCTGGAGAAAGATGTGGGCCAACACAGCGGAGACATAAATGCCCCACACCTAGGAAATTGTCCTTGGAACTGGCTGCAAGCAGTAGGTTTCAGGCGGCAGGAAAGTGCTGAGGCAAGCCACCCATTAACGGGCTTCACGGTAAGCCAAAGTGGCTGAGTGTGTTGTCTGAACCCAGCCCTCTGATGGCAGGCTGCTTTATAAGCCGCTTGGCAGTGAAAGGCTTCTCTCCGCTCTGCTAGCAGCAGGGACGGGGGACCTTAACACTTGGGGAGACTCCCAGGCAAGGAAGCAGGCTTGCCCACTAACCTCACAAGCCTCAGCTCTCGCTGGCTTTCTTTCAGATGTTGCCACTTCCTAAGATGCTTCACACTCAGGGTAAATCGCAAAACAGAGGTGGCAGTTGGGGTTGCCTAGCATTCCCCTCCCCAAGCCCCTATTTGGAAGGAGGAAGTGTTGAGGGGTGGCCCCCAAAACACTCTTTTACAGCCTCTTGTGTTGTATGCCTCTGCGTTACCCACGTTTGTGAAAGCAAGGGCAGCGCCTGCGTCACCCAAGCCCCCAGGATTCTGCTATGAAAGAGGAGGAACGTGTGGAAGGGGCTGTGTGTGCAACCCTGGGCAGCCCTTGCCCTCCGAAGTGTGGATAGCACAGAGGTTAAAAAAAAAAGTCGAGGCATGGCCTGCACTAAATGGGCTCGGATACTGCAGGAGGACTGAGGTGGGGAAGAGAGAGGAAGAGGAGGGCAGGGGAGGCACACAGCTCCTGCTGTGTCTGATTGTCAGGCACAGGGGCAAGTTGACCACAGCCCATGCTTAAAATCCATGGCTGGACGTGTTGTGCAAACTCAGCCATCATATCAAATGCACATAACACAGAGTGAGAGCGAGCAAGAGAGAGAGAGAATGTTGCAATCATACCACCATTTACAGCAAAAATTTTCAGCTTGTGGTCAGTAGACTACCGGTGCCCTCCATTTGGATGGTCTGCAGGAAGGTTGCGGAAGAATTGCAAATGGTCTTATTTGGAGATCGCAGTGAACTTCGGCTATGAGCAGGGGCAAGCGAGCAAGTTGCCTCCTATGTGCGTGTGGCTTCCTCGTTATATCAAACCTTGTAAACAATCCAATGCGAACACCCATAATGCGATGTCATAACATTGGACTGTTAAACCCTAAACAAACCAGAGTCCAGGTTCACATCTCACAATAATAACCCAAGAATGGGGTGTTCCTGGGTTGTTCCCACAACCATCCGTAAAGCAAAGGGGATGAGCACATGGGAAGCAGCACACAGGTTTGCTCTCACTCTGCTCTGGGAAGTCACGTGTTGAAGAACGCAGGCATGGCAGCTACATAGGAACTATCGCTGCACTTGGCTCTGCACTCATTTTGTGTGTTTGTTTGGTTTCTTTTCATCTTGGAGGTCAAGGCCAAATTGTCCGGGGCTGGATTTTGAATGAGCCAATAAGGGCCTGGTTAAGCACATGGTTTTCATAATAGGGTGCTAATGCAATCTATTAATTTTAAGCTCAATATGCACCTGTTAAAGGGGCCCATCTCAGCAACTTGGCTTCATAATAGGGTACTATTTCTGAAAATGTCATCTCTGAAGGAAAAAGATGTTATTAAAATGTGAGTTATGTATTTGATTTGCATTTTAGAACAACAGCAACAAATGGAGGTGGGGCAGTTCTGAAGTGCTCCTCTGAAAGGGAGAAAAAGATAATTTAAAACTGTTGATTTAGAAGAACCCAGTCCTATTTTTTAGCTCAGTTAAAGTTATATAATACTAATAATTGCAGAGGCTGTTTCCCCTCCCACTGACATCCCAAATCCTCACAGACTTAAAACGGAAAAAGCAGGGCTTACAGAGTGATGGTACATCTCCAAGATCAGAGCCCAAGGAGTGAGCCATTCCAATGGCAAGTGAAACCATAACCAAGAAGCATCTATATTATGTGATCACATATACTGCCCCCTTCTTTTCTTATTAAAGGCAAGGCTTTTGTCTCCTCTTCCCTGTAAGTTAATTTGCACCCATGCCAAGAATCACCAGAATCCATCCTAGGAGTATGCTTTCTGTATCTGGGCTGAGCCCTAGAATGTAGGAAGATCACCTCTGAACACCAGCAGAGGGTCTTTCTGCCACCACCAAGCAGCTGCAATTTCCTCTGTCTTTCCGCTAACTTAGAAGCCAGGAGAGTGTCTAGCACATGTGTGTGGGGGAACCTTTACCCTGACCTTTTTGCCCACAATTTATTCTATTTTAATTATTAAATTTCTGTACCTCACAACAAGTGGAGGCTTCTGGGTGGCTTAGAAAACCCCAAACTTTAAAATACAACAATATAATAAAGCTGTAAATGTTTTAAAAAGAACCCTTTTGAAAGAACCAGCAAGGATTTTGATGTTCTGCATGATGAGAGGACAAACATGTCAGACCTCAGATCAGCAGCGACCCAAGTGAAGTGGCCAGAGACAAGTGGGGTGAGGGCAGGAGCAACTGCATGCTTTTCAGACAAGAAGGCAAGTATTTATTTGGTTTAACCCAGAGGATAGTTGGAATAACAGAGGCCCTTGAGGAGAAAGCCTGAGGAGACATGTGCTCAAGGTGGCGTGGCTGGTGAATCAGTGCTTGGAAAGGGCTGGAGCAGGGGAAGTTGATAGCCAGGAAGGTGCCATATACTGTACTTCCTGGGACTAGGACAGTTTTATTGAATTTTGCTCAGTGTTATCCATGGGTGGTACAAGACAGAAAGTCAGAGACAGTGGATGAAGCTGCAAGAATAATGGATTGTTTGTTTCTGATCAAAGGGGAGCCAGGTAGAAAACAATTCTGAAACATTTTAAACAGGACTGGCTGACCAAAGACATGTGCCTGCTTGAGATGTATGGAAAAACAGGGCAAGAAACAGATACGACCCGATAGGAAAAAGTTTGGGAACACTTCTACCTGTCACGGTAGGGAAGGGGGCACCCCAGATATGACTGCCCCAAATTGAAAACCTGTCCCAGTAACTCCAGCAAGCTGACAAATCCTGAGCTAGAGGAAAAGCCAGCAACCTCCACAAAGAGTATTCCACAAGCCCTGCGGAGAGACCAATCCCTACTGCAGGGGCAGGACCTTTTGACCCCAAAAGAAAGCAGAGCTCCCAAGACAGTTGCTGGACTCCAGTTGACTCACATGTGCATATGGAGGGACTCAGGCTTTGAGGTGACTGTGATGATGACTAATGTAATGAAGAAGGAGAACAGCTTACACTGAAGAGCTTTGATGATAAGGACTTGGAGGAACTTTGTCTTCCATTCAACGTAAGAATTTGTCAGGCCCTTGGGAGGGAGGAGTAGTGGGAGACGTGGGCACTGATGATGCTGGGGAATTATTTAACCAAACTTGTTTGGTTTAAGATGCCACAAGATGCTCAGTTTGCCAAACCATCAGCAGAAGTTCTCAGAATGTAAGATTATGTTTGTTTTATCCTTACTCCCCACACCCTGCATTCTGTGGCAGATAACAGAGACTTTATAGTAGGCTGAAACATCTTGCCCAAGTCTTGCTGGGTTCTTACCTTCTGTTTGGCTTAGCCCTAATTAATTAGCGGAATATCATGAGCTACCCTTAAATAGGTCCATCCTATACTTTTGTGGGTCTACCAGCTTATACCAAGCTGCCTAGGGTGGATGACTGGCGGAACAGATGGGGAGGGCCCACTTTCTTTCCACTCCATTGGCAGCTACCAGTGCCCTAGAGGATCAGGCAGGCTCTTTCTGTACAACTGCAAGAGGCCAATGTGAGTTCGTGACCCCACATTTTGGCTTGCTGGAAGCCTCTGCCTCCAGCAGACCTTGACCTATTTATTAGGCAAGCAGCACCAAGGATTTATTTATTACAAAATATGAAAAACAGTCAAAAACCAAATACACAAAACTTACCAACTCATGTTGACCGAATAAAATTAATACATGGCATAGTAGTTCAGATTTAAACAATATTAAAACCAGTCTAACCTTCAAAAAATCTGGTGAATGAAAAGGTTTTCACCTGGCATCTAAAAGGAAATAGTCCTGGTGCCGGGAGCACCTTCTTAGAGAGCATGTTCCAGCGGGGGGGGGGGGGGGTGCAGCCACAGAGAAGGCCCTTCTCCTATCACTCCCCCTCCCCACCCAATCTTCTGCTTCCTTGCTGAGATCCCAGCAAATGCGGGGCAGAGGAAAGACTCGGCTGCTTTATCGCTTCTCCCTGGCACCATGCAAGGAGGCAGTGGGACACACACGCACTCCAACTCTCTATACTTCCTGTTTGTCATCCAGGAATGGTGTAGAATAAGCTTGATAGCAAACAGTGATGAGGCAAATTCATAAGTGAAGGACTTTGGAATGCAGACTCCTATAAGGTGGAAACCCATGCCTCCATAATGAACTTGGTTCAACTCCTTCCTGATTGGAACCTGGCTCATCTTGTGCTCATCTTCACCACAAATTGGCTCTTCCTGCTGGAGTTTTTCTAACAAAATTCTAGTCCCCTTCAGTCACTCTTCCAGCTCATCCCTAACTAACTCTCCCACACCTTCAGTGAAACTTCAGCTGCAATCCCAAAGCAAGACTAGGCAATGTGGAATTCCAAAATCTGGAAAGAAATTTAAATAAGGAGAATATTGGGTGCTTTCCTAGCACACGTGGCTATTGATGTATCTCTGGCACACACACATGAGGTGGCAAAAGTCTGTGTGTTGGATACAGTGGTGGGTGCAGGAATGGAGGGCTAGGAATGCATTTTAGCAGGCAGAGAGACGCAGCCCTGGTTTGCGGCTTCTGTTCTTCTGGATATACTCGTAACTGAAGGAAGCTTGGAATTAACCTTGTTATGCACCCCCTACTTCAAGTGGCAAGAAGTTTCAGACTCACAATGTCACGGCAACAAATGATAGATGTATAGATGAAATACTGCGGGGGCTGTCAGAAAGGGCAAAACAAATGCCCAGACTGTCTTGTTCTCACAACGTACACACAATTGTGTCTATGCATGCGCTCACAGATGCACATTAATTTCAGAATTGTTTATCTCCTGCTACTGCCCTCTCTCTGTACAATTTGCAGGGACGGTGGACTATCAATGAGAAAACTTTAACTCTCCAAAAAACTGCTCCTTGACAATTTGTCACTCAACTTTAGCAAAACTATAGAGGCCGAAGCACAATGAATTAATGACTAGCAACAAATCCCCATGGCAACATGTTACTTCATTAAAATTTTATCAGCATTCTTCCTAAGGAAAGCATCGCCTTCTGTTCTGCGCTGAGCTTCTTCGGCGGTGTTTTTGCAGACAAGCCCCAGCATTCTGCTGCTTCAAAATTAGTTCCTGTGGAGAGCCAGCCGCACGCAGACTCTCGACTGTGTCACACACAGGTCTCCTGGGCTCCACGGTGAAGTTTTGCCTACATTTTGTGAGTGAGTGTACGTGTGTGTGTAGCTCAAGCCTTAAACATGAATCAGTCATTTCCCAGTTGCTTTCTTTGAGAATAGGTTAATTAGCTGTAAATGCATCTCCGTGTTAATTTTCAGCAACTGCTTTTAAGTGCATTTCATAAACAATGTCATGCCATCCAAGAGAAAGCATTAAAAGCAAAATAAGGAAAAAAAAAAAGAATTTTGTTGAGACTGCAAACCATTTTTTGGCTCTTCACTGAAATATGCAGGAAATGCAGACATGAGTATAATTTCTCAATTGTGGGAATTTTTCTTTCTTTCTTTCTCTCTCTCTCTCTCTCTCTCTCTCTCTCTCTCTCTCTCTCTCTCTCTCTCTCTCTCTCTCTCTCTCTCTCTCTCCTTCCTTCCTTCCTTCCTTCCTTCCTTCCTTCCTTCCTTCCACGAATAGAGATGCTTTCAATGTAAGGTTCAGATAGCTCCAAGCAATCTGTGTGACACAGGAACATGTGCATTTGTTCATGGAAGTGTGCAATATTTTGTACACAATATTTTGATTTAAAATAATTAAAATATTAGAAGGCAGAAAGATAATGTGCATTTCCAGATATGGTCAGAAATTATCCAGAAGACACTTGTTGTTATTTCTACCTGTTTTGGCAAGGACAGGAATCTTGCCAGTGGTACACTATCCCTTCTGAGGTAGAAAAATGATGAGGAGAAGAACAATGAGGATGAAGATAATGATATATCTGAACTGAGTATATTTATATCTTTGGTAAGATCATCAGAGGAGAAGGCACTTGTTATTTCCTTCTTCCATGTAGATATTCTTAAAACCATAAGACTGACACCACACTAAGTGTGATGGTAGTGACTGGGGCTGTGTATTTCAGCTCAAAGTATTGTAAGAGAAGCAGACAGACAAACAAGAACAAGCATGTGAACCAGACAGAAAATGGATCAGACTTGATTCTTGTATTCAAAATCACTCTGCTCTTGCAGTAGGTCCTTGGTTTGTCACACCACAAGAAATTATGACCAAGTGTGGTAAATGTCTTCAATATACTGGTTTTCAGTGATAGGGATCCAAATGGCTGCACACAGAACCCTTCTTGCACCCTCTTCTCCTTTGCTCTGCCAGGAAATCTGCTTCCAAAGGTCTTCTGGAGTGACATACACCCTCATGTGAAGGGATGCAGAGAACTGAGGTGACTCCGTGTGCCGCTGTGTGAGAGATTTTGTTTAGGCACTGAGGGGTTTCTAGGGTGGCTTTCTTAGCTTGTGCTCCAAAATATAATCTTTGTCTATGTCTTTTCATAAATTTTAAGAAGCATATTTTATTTTCTTCAGATTAATGTGAACACCTCACGTCCTTCTATTCCTTATAATTATTCCTCAGAAAATTACTCTTACAATACTAGAGTTGTAATCTGTATGATTTTATACAGCAAGCAGAGAAAATGCCACCACCATTCTGATGGGCCAATGTGACTTTATTTTTAAAATTTAGATATGAAAAGAGGAAGGGCATAATATAGATCAAGTAATCAAATAAATACTTTTCAAATATGGTTCAAAAGAGCATTCAACATTCACAAAACAGCAGGTAATTGTTATACATAGCAGGGAAAACTGGTAAAGCAATGCACAAATATTAACAGTTATAATGGCTTTCAGCCCTTCTCTGTTGTATATAGTCCCTCTATAAATAATGTAGTGACACTATGCACCATGTTAAATGGCACACTTTTCATTGGTATTTCTTCTCCCTGTTGTAAGAATGTCAAACATACTTGGGATGTTAGCCACCCAATCACATAAGAAGAAGACAATTTTCATGTCATCCTTAGCTAACAAGCTAATGTAGAATATATTGTTGGTGAAGAAACCTGTTAATTTTGTCTCTAAGATTTGCCATGACCTCTTCCCCCTTTCCTTCTCACTTCCTAAAGGCTTCAGTAATTTGCAAATTAAGAGCTACAAAGGTGATAGCTTTGTAGCATGGCCTTTTTTAATTGTCTTGGGGAGCATATGGTGCTCTAGAGTTGCTTCCTGAACTCTGCTTGCCTATCTCTGTCCCGTCATCTTGTAAAGGAGCTCTTGTCCTGCCAATCACACTCTGCAGGAGGGCTTTTTACTTCCAGGTGTTGACAACAGCTACTGACTTTGGTCTTCCCTATTCCATACTACAGAAGACAGGTGGTAGCAAGAGCAGCCCTTTACAGGAAAGCACATGATCTCTTGCTCAAGACCACCATCTGTCCTTTTATCCAGATTATAGTGAAAAGAGTTGTTGGTGTGCATCCTATGAAAATGTGATGGATTGACAACTAGTGTTCGGTGTGAGGATTGATCTAGTCATACTTTCTGTAAACAGAGATTTAGATCTAGAACACCTTAAGCAAACTGCAGTGAAGATCAGAATAAGGTTAGCAACCAAAGCATGATATGAACATGACTAACTTAACGTGTAAGTAGATTTACTGATCTGCTTGTGCATACTTGTGGGCCACTGTGAGACCTACATGAAGGCGCACAGAAGTTTCCTTCTGCAGAACGCGTCCATGGGCCCATCTGGATGTCTACCGCCTCTTCTGCCCCACAGCAGAGGTCTTTCCTAGCCACATCACCAGAGACTGTTTTAGTTGGAGGTACTGGGGGCCGATCTGGAACCCATCTGCATGCGAAGCAGGCGCTCTCTTCCTGAGCACCCTCTGTCTCCATTAGGCATGCCTTTTGATTTTTAAAATTCCTCAAGATGTCATACAGCCATATGTGTGCCAAGCGGAGGAAGATGGCACATCAGAAATGCTTTCAAGAGATCAATATGCTCTGCAATTTAATCAGCCAGAAAGAAAGGGCTGAGATGAAATTAAAGTTCTGATGGCTTCAGTGCCCAAGCTTGGAAGCTTACGGTTACTTGGTTGTGATGATCCTCCTAGAGGGAGCATCCCAGGTAAAGCAATGCAGTGGCACAGCTTACCAACATGAGTAAGAAGCTTGTCCCTGTGCAGGGCCAAAGGGTACTTTGCTTGTGTGTGCATGTGTGTGCCTGTGTGTTCACACTTATGTCTTTGTTAAATTCTGCCACCCTGGCCATTGCAATATTTTCTCAGATTTTATTTGCTTCCTACACCTGCCCGAAAGTGTTACTGTCCAGAACTCACAGCCACAGAGGATTAACAACACAATCCTCTGCATTTCTACTCATAAAGAAGCACCACTGAGTACAATAGAACTTACTGCCAGTTATGCATAGGATTACACCTTAAAACATTATGAATAGAGTGAGACATACTCCTGCTTACCCAGCTTTCTGAACTATCCTGGAATGTTTCCACTCAGATAGGACTATGTAATCAATTTTAAGCATTCTAGAATTCTAACTATGGTAACTGACTTCAATGAAAGGACTTCAGTTTATACAAACTAAGGAGGATCAAACACAGAATCTCAAAAGTTAAACAAAGAATGCAGCAAGTAGAAAGGTGAATGCATCTTAGAGCCTTTCTAAAGTCTCCTCTTTTTACAAATTCCCTTGGGCATTGTTAACATAGCATTTTCGGTGTAGGCAGTTCATACTGTCATCCGTTTCCTTAGATTGTTAATATTCCCACTTTACATGTGAGGAACTGGGGCCAAGACATTTATGCATACTTGGATCAGAAATTTGGACCTGTATCTCAGACTCTTATTTTAGTGGACCTCACTGCTTTAGAAAATGTGAACGGGATGAATGTATTTTCAAACCCTGTTGGGAATGTATTTCACTGTGATGTTAAGTCACTTGTTGCTGTAAGCTGAAAGCCTCCCTTAACGCCAAATCCAAGACGGAATTGCATCTCTGGTGGGTACCAGCCCCTTCTCTCCCTGCAGGCTGGTGCATTAATGTGCAGTGTGGAGCAGGGGCTCCGAACTTCCCTGGCCAAGAGCAAGCGAGGAACATCTCCGGTGCAGTGTGCTGCGGAGAACTGCCCCTATTCCTTGGCTTGCCATTTCCCAGCTGTGTCTGGCCAGTGGGAGGGAAGTGAGGAATGAAATTGCCCTAACTCTCCTGGGATCAGAGTTTTCTAACCTGGCAAGTTATTAGACTGTCCTGTCCTGAAGACAGATCTCATGTATATTTTTATGAATATTGTCATTTAATTTTTTTCACTCTCAAAAAGCTCATGGGTATTATGCTTCCAGCAATTTTCTTTTCATTAATGTAATGCCTCCATGCTGACAGCTTATAGAGGAACAAAAGACATTGAAATAAGGGGCAATAGGCAAACACAATAAAAAGCTCTCTAAAATGAAATGAAAAAACCTGTTTTGACTTTTTGCATTTTAGTCTCAAAGAGAGGTCTTTTATCGACTTTGGCTCAGCACCTTGGAGAGAAAGATGACATCTTTAAAGGGGCTTTCAGACCCCGAGGTTGGCAGTGGTTTTTTTTCCCCCTTTCCCCAGACATTGTAAATATTTTTTTTTTCCCCTGTCTATGAGCAACACATATAATTGTGGAGCCTCCTATCATTTTGTAAGAAATATCTTCCATCTATTTCAAAAGTGAGAACTTTTTATTTTGTGCCATGGAAGTTACGAATGAAGAATAAATGAGGAACTCAAGAATGACATTTTTTTTTTTACTATAAAAGGGTAAATTTCTTTGACAATAAGGTCACTTTAAAAGTGCATGTGGTCACAGGGGAGAAGAGAAAATGATCAATTTCTGTTTCAGGTTTATCCTTTAGGATTGTTCCTGGAGTTCTATTTTATGCTCTTAGTGAGTCAAAAGCTTGTGTGTGTGTGTGTGTGTGTGTGTGTGTGTGTGAGAGAGAGAGAGAGAGAGAGAGAGAGAGAGAGAGAGAGAGATGCGAGGGCTGATGGAGGGAGACAAAGTGTGTGGAGGCTGCAAGGATGTGAAGGACATGATGTTACCCTTATTGGGTTGCACAAACTTGGTTCAGTGTTCAAGTGAAGGAGCAGAAAGATGTGTTGGGGCCAAGCTTTCTCCCACTGTCCACAAATGCATATCTTCTCTTGAAATCACCTACACTATGGTTGATTATAGCAATGTCAGCTTTGGCTTCACACTGGAGGAATTCATGCATGCATGGAGGGGAGGAGGTCCCGATCCAGAGGTAAAAGAATGGGATTGCGCATGCACCGTTGTCCTCGCTTTTCCTTTACTGCAGCTCGCTGAGTCAACTCCCAGAGCCACTCCTTCAGGCTGAGGGTCTGCCTGGAATGGCATGTGAGCTGGACCATGAGGCACTGCAGAAGAATGGAGAATTCAGCGGGACCATTCTGTGCAGTAGCTGCTTGATATGATGGCGACATGCATTTCTTCCCATATCCATCTGCCTTTATATACCAGTTTCTAGGAAACACACCTGAGCGGGTGTGTCCATGTTGTGGACCTTCCTTGCACATCAGACTGGCCACAGTGGGAATCAAACGCCGAACCAGGTTTGTCTGGTCTAATACGGCTCTTCTAGTGTTCAGATTCTTTCCAGTCAAGCAAGATATTTCTCACTATGTATACAACTAAACAATTACAGGCAAAAGGGTTCATTCTTGTCTTCTCCATACTATTTTTGGCCGTAAGTGGTGAAGCATTCAAACACCAACTCATGGCCTACCAATATTCAGCACGTGGGATGAATGAATAAGACTCTGGCATTTGAATATTGACATCTCTTGTTTCTTCCATCCTGCATACTGTATGGAGGAATTTGCAGATTGTAGTGAACTCTTATCAGGAGCAGACTGAACCACCAAGGTGACACATCCACACTGGCCAAGCCAACAGGTGCAGCGACACCCAGAATGAAGAGACCCGCTCTGCATCTGCCTGCCATGTAGTTGTTAAAGATGAGGAGCCTGGCAGGAAAAAATGGTGGCAAAGCTAAGTCAGCTTCACAAACATAACTAAATGCATGGGGATTCAAAGCCATATATTAAGAGCTAAGGGCATATAACCCTCCAGAGGGATGGACAAGCATGACAGTTTCACTTTGTCCCAAATCCAGTTTGTCAAATCTCAAATTCTTTCTATCCTTTGACGAGGACATTTGTGACACATGGCAAGTTTGGCCTGTGTAGCACAATTTGAGAAAAGCTTTAAGATTTACTCCTGCTGGAGATGTACCACCATCCTCCATCTATTTCTGTGCCGCTTTCTCAAAGGATTATGCCCAAAGTGGCTCGCAGCAGATCAAATAAAGAGCAATCAATAAAACAATTTAAAACAATAGCAGCACGCAATAGGAGCAATTACAGTGAACAGAGCAATCCATACATGACTGAGGGCAGAATCCATTGGGGTGTTTATGCCCCCACTGACCCCTTTCTGCCCCACCAGTGGCTCTTCACAAGTGCTGGGTCCTGCCAGTTCCATTGCACAGGTAGGATCCATCACGTCCACATTTAAGGTTCCCCAGGGAAAGCGCTTACCTGAATGGAAATTCTCATTTTGGACTCAGGTGCGTATGCAAGCACGGCCAGCCATGCTCCTTCCAGAAATGAGCGTTTCTGCGTCTTTTGGGCTGTCCTGGAAATGCCATTGTACAAATTGCCATTGCACAAGCAGTAAGGGCCTCTTGTGCCACGGAGGTGGTGGGCATACGTGTTCCATTGAATTCCGCCCAGCGTGAAATTGTGTGTGTGTGTTTTTGTGCCAGCAGCATATGCTGGCAACCCAATCCAGGAGTATAGCATTAAACAGGGGAAAGAATCGAGTTTAACACAGAAATCCAGTCTCCACTGGCACATCGTTTGGCTGTCTGTGGCCATCCGCAGCTGGCCTCAGGAAGCTGGCACACTCGGTCTGTGAGCAGATACCTGCCACAACGTGGTGCTGGGAGAAGGCTGGAGGCAGAATATTTCAGCCAGCCCTGTCTCCAACCTCTTGCACTTCTTTCCTTGCCACCCACCCCCCTCTCTGCCTCCCTCCCTCTCTCTCTGGGGAAAGCTTCAGTATGTGCAGGAGACCCAAGTAGGAGTTAGTTCCTTATTGCTTGCCAGTTTTCTAGACTGGCCAGGGGAGTTTATTTTCCCCCTGCTCTGTATGGAATCTCTGAGGCTGACGGACCTTTGCAGGTGGGGCGGTCAAATTGCGAGGAATCAGCCACAATCCGGTGGGACAGTGCTGGAGGTGCCCCAAGGAGCAAGTTAACCTGTGAACACTGTGAGGTGCCTTCAAGGTGACCTGCCAGCCAGGCTCTCTGGGGCATGACTTGGTCACAGTGTCACAGGTCTCAAGGGGCTGCGACCCTCGAAGCACTCCTCAGCACCGAAACACGAAGTCTGCACTGCCCTTTACAGACTGACAGCCCAGGGACATTGAGGGTAGGACTCGTCTGCATTCGCATCCTCCCCTGCATCTTGGCCCTAAAGGCCAACAAATAATTGCCTGTACTCCTTCAGGATTTATGTTCAGTCCCAATCATGTTTAGGCAGCAGGCTGGTTGAGGCTTCAAGATGGTGGGATGGGGATGAAACTGGTAGAAATGCTGTGCCCCCTGATTTCTGTTGCTCTTTCCTACATGGGCAGAGCCGGACATGTTCTAGAGCAAAGGGGGAAGCACATGAGCTAGAACAGCACAGGTGAGAAGAAAATTAGAGAAAGAAAATTAACGAACAGGAAAAAGTAGTAGCAAGGGTACAAAACTGGTCTGCTCCAAAGCACACACAGAGAGACGCATGTGGCCTGTGTTCTATGAGAGCAAAACATTGTCAGCTCCCCAAATCAGTCCTTCTGGTGGGCAACTCCAAGGACAGCCAGCAGTTTTGAGTGTGGGAGGTTCTTGCCAAGTTTCATTGGTTTCATCAGCACTAGGTAACTGGCATTCTACTCTCTCCCAGCAGGAGCAATGCAATGAATCAACGTCCATACTGTAAGAACATTAAATGATGGCGCAACCACACATTCTGACATCCCAACCAAGTGCTTTAGCTACGGAATAGAGAAAACACCAGTCATCACACAGGGAAATATAGCGGCTTATTTGAGAACTGAAAACCTCACTGAAGACAATAATGTGTTGCTATATTTATAGATGTATGGATGTTGCTCCATCTGTTTCATCTGTGTTTTGTGGGTTGTCAGGCATCTTTCATACTTGTCTGTTCATTTATGCAACTGGAATTTTTACAGCACATTGCTTTCAATTTGTGCTCATTTGTATTAGTGCTAATTCACATTAGTGTACTTGTTCAAATACACTAATGCATGCCTTACTACTAGAGTAAATCCTTCCCCATCCAAGACCAAAACTAAAACAAAAGTGAAGAGGCGACCTCCCTTTTCCACAGAATCCACACGACACATTCAGCTGAGCAATCTGAAGGTCAGCTTCACAGAAATCTGAATTTTTCTGGCATCACTAGTTAGGCATCCCATCCTATCTTTACCCTTCGAGTCAGAGACAGATACTCATGTGACCTTTGGGTTAGAAGCAAACAATGACACGGACAGGTTTTCAAGGAAACAAATAGGGAGGAGATGGGGCCAGGATTCCCCCATGAGAAAAGGCACCTCTTCTTTCCAGGGGGCGATGAATGGAAAGAGGCACAAGGGATGGTACAGGGACCTTCCAAGTGGCCACCTAGTTTCACCTAAGGGGGTTTCTTTCTTATGCCCAGCAAATTGTGAGCTGATCAATAGGGCCCTGAATATCTAAAGAGGACCAGCCAGTCCTTGAAATGAAATCCTGTTTATTTTGAATAGCCGGTCTCTTTGTGTCTAATGCCCCAGCTGCTAGTTGAAATGCATACATCACTAAAATGGGTTGGCAGAAGAAAAAGCCATTGGAAATCAGGAAAAATTGAATGTGTTATTGCAAACAGAGGGAAACACAGAAGAATTAATATATTAGCACTGAACTCTCTCCTCTTCCAGCTTTTAGGGAGACAAAATACTATTTTAACATAATTTTGATACTGATTCCATGACTGTGTATAAAGGAAGATCAATGTAAATGTAGAATATCAGCTGCCTCATACAACTCTTTTGTATAAGCAGGTGGTTTTGGACCTTGCCTGAAGCTATTGCTTTTGATCATTTAGGGGGCTCCTGATGTACCCCAGGCAACTCACGTAAAACCGTTATTTGTAGTCATTTAAAGGTATACCTTTAAACATGCCTTTAATCTATTTGCAGCTATAACAGACTCACAGTATGGAAATTTTTTAAAGCCCTGGCACCCATTTTTCAGCTTTTTCTAACAGCAGATTTCATGTGTAACCCTGTGCTTACACAGCGGTAGCCTTTAACATTGTTTAGCATTATCATTAAGCATTCTGCTACAGTAGTTTGTGAAATAACAAGTGAAAAACACTTCCATGTGTGTTTATGAGATGCACGTTTTCTTGCTCTCTCACTCTCTCTCTCTCTCTCTCTCTCTCTCTCTGTGTGTGTTTGTGTGTGTGTATGTGTGTGTGTGAGAGAGAATGTACACATACATATCCACACATATCATTAGATATGGATCAACTTTCCCTTGAGACAACTGTCTCCTTTAGACATTTCGAGACCAGACACCACCTCAGGAACAAATTTCCTCGCCCCCTGCAGAGTTCAATAGGTTGCAGGGTATGTGCAATGCAGAGGAGAGAAAAAGCAAGTGCCATTGCTCAGGTGGACCATGGATACGGGTGACTAATAAGACTGAGGCTTGCTTTGCAAGAGACCTAATTTCCCACATAAGTGACAGTCTGTGACAGCGCCCAGCGAGACGACTCCTGCACTGGGCATATGGGAATAAAGCGTACATTTTCAGCAAGCACATCATAAGATGGAAAGTTCTTAATCCCTTCCCCTCATCAGCAGGCCATTTTGAGAGATTAAACAAGAACAATCTCTCTGGAAAAGGGATGGCAAAAGTCAGGGTAGCCCTGCCAAGGGTCTGAGAGTGCCAACTCAAATATGTATACCTCTGAAGAAGCCTGGAAAACATCCACAGAAAAGGAGCAATATCCTGCCTCACTGTGTCACAACTGGTTGTGTTCTGCACCCTGAAACATGTGGTTCCATTCTGCTTGCAAGATAATTTCAATTGGAGCAGTACATTCGAAAAACAAATTTAATGCTAGGCTGTCTTCAGCAGTTATTGAGTGGGAAAGCCCATGCAAACAGTCCTTACACTCTGGTCCAGATATTCTGACAATATCAAAATATTGCGGAATGAGAAATAGCTTCAGTGCCAACTAATGTTTTCATAACCTAGTACTTGTATTTAAGCTGCTTTTCACTACTGAATTAGATACTGTTCAAGAGAGCCAGACAACCAAGTAAATAAGCAAACAAACAAAACACCAGTGCATCTCACTTATGCGACTCAGATGCTAGATATCACTTCATTTCTCCAAATGATCGCCATCATTTCGTTCAATAACCATAAATAATAAGTGCCAAGTTCTTGTTGGAATCTAAAAGAGGATTCCATGGAATGTACAGAAACATCAGAGCAACTGCTTTTTTATGCATACCATTGTATGCTATGATTAGCAATAAATATGCACCACAACCCCATTTTTATTAATACCTTTAATTGCTTCCAGAAGGATTGTGGCATTTTTTCCAAACTAGGCATGGGAAGGCAATTAGATATCAATTCCCACACTGACAACAGTCTCTCTGCTTATGGCTTGTTGATAGCACCCATCATAAAAAGAGTAAAAGCACTCCTATTTTGCAATGATGTTTTAGGGCACCAGGTGGTTCACATGTAAGAATGAAATTGATGTTATCCATAACAGAGCACATGGCTCAGGAATAAAGACACAAACAACATGTAGTAGATTATCTCCTTCTGTCTTAGTATCTTTTGCGCTTACACTTTCAAATTCACATCTTTAAACATTTGGGCATTATAATATTACAGTTTGCTGTTAAATGTGGATTTTATGTGCTGCACTTCAGAGATGAAGGAGTTGGTTACAGATGCAAAGTAATTTTTAGGAATGTGAGGAGAGTCATTGCGAGTCAGAGCAAAGGCCCACTTGCTGTTGGCTGAGTGCTCAACCCAGGGAAACAGCACTTGCCCAGTAACTAGCACTAAAGGCAAGCTGCCTCCACTACAGGAGGTGGCACATGGCCACCAGGATCAGCAGCCATTGGCAGTCTTGTCCTCCATGAATCTGCCTAATCTTCTGCTAGCCAAGTCCGTAGTTGGATTAGGCACAATGTGAAGAAGTATTCCCTTTTATCCGTTGTGAATCTCCCACTGTTCAGTTTCACTGGATGAGTCTGTTTTTTTGGATTATTACAGAAGGAGAAATAGAATCACAGAGTCACAGAACTGCCAAGTCGGAAGGGGCCTACAAGGCATCGAGCCCATTCCGCTGCTCAGTGCAGGACTCCACATTAAAGCATCCTTCACAGAAGGCTGTCCTTCTCTGCCTTCTCCACACTATACATAATTTTATACCCTCTGGCCATTTTCTAAGTTAAAGAACACCAAGCAACATAACCTTTTCTTACAAGGGAGTTGCCTCAGTCCCTTGATCATTCTGTAGTTCTTCACCTTTTCAAGCTCTATAATATTCTTTTTGAGACCGAGTGATTGGAATGGTTTCACCATAAATTATGTTATGATATTGGCCATTTTATTGTTAAGTACCAACATGAAATATACCACTTTCACAGAAGCCACACACTGGTTCAAAGTTTTCACTCAGCTATCCAGCACAACTACAACTTTAATGATCCCTTTCCTGGTAAGTCAGCTCTAATGCTCTGAAAATCTCAGGTAGTACTTGGTCTTTTGGAGAAGTGGTGAAGAGCAGGCTATTCGTACCAAAGTTACAGTCAGTGATCCAAAGTGTTCCTGTTTTCTCACTATTCATGGTTCTGGAACAGAAACTGTTGTGGTTGCGCTGTGAGATGGCTTTTGCCAGTGTGACCCTGCTGACTCTCCTGGACCTCTCAGGAGGTCTTGATGCTGTCAACCATGGTATCCTTCTGCATAAGGTGTCTGGGCAGCCATGGCACTTATGCCATGGGTACTGCAGGGTTCTATTTTAACCCCTATGCTATTTAAGAGCTACATGAAACTGCTGGGGGAGGTTATCCAAAGGTATGGGCTGAGGTAGCACCAAGATGCAGATGACATGCAGCTCTCCCTCTCTTTTCATCAAGCCCAGGTGTCTGCTCCGAATGGTAATGGATTGGACAAGAACCAAAAAACTAAGGCTCAATCCAGACAAGATGGAGGTGCTGTTTGTACGTAGTTCATTTGCCAAGTTGGGTGCTATTCAGCCTGCTCTGGATGGGCATGCACTCTCCCTGAAGGGCAAAGTTCATGATTTGGGGGTGCTCCTGGATCCAGAACTGCCACGAGGCTCAAGTGGACTCCGTGGCACTGAACACTTTTATCAGCTTAAACTGCTATCCCACTGTGCCTGGACAGTAATCCACCCTCTGTAACTTCTCATCCAGATTAGAGCAATGCACTGTACATGGGGCTGCCTTTGAAAACAGACCAGAGACTTAAACTGATGCAAACAGGGCAGCAAGATTGTTAATGGGGAAGTAAGGAGGGTGGTTACCAGGAGAAGGGCCTTTTCAGCTGTGGCACCCTGGCTGAGGAATGAGCTCCCTGAAGAGGTGTGCCTGGCATCAACGCTGTATTCTTTTTGACACCAGGTGAATAAAACAGGTTTTATTGTCTTGTCTTACTCTTTTCCTGATTTTTTCCTCTTTTTCTTGTGTGTGTGTTTTAAACATGTTAATTGCCCAGAGAGCCTTGGCTATTGGGTGGTATAAAAATGGAATGAGTAGAGAAATACCAAAAGTCATGTAGATATGCAGGGGTAGGGAGAAAGAATGGCCACATAATTGTCAATTGCCCCAGCTATTAAGTTTGGTTTGCTCACGTGATGGTGAGCTGATGCACACCATGTGCAAGGGCTGCACTATCTTGGTTTTCACATGGGAGGTTGCTTAAGATTGCCTGGACGTCCAGTTTCTGTGCACATGATGGCTCTGCTCACGTGTCAGAACAAGCAACCCTGCATGGTTTTGTAGTTTTTTTACCATGATGTGCCTAATAGATAGATAAAGTGGTTTCCACGTTAGCGCGGCTTCCATCCATCCCCCCCCTCCGCCACCCCCAGTCAGTCCTCCTGCTCTTGGCACGTTTCCTGTTCAGCCCCAAGCTCTGCCTCACTCCCTGCCTCATTAGTTCGCAGAGTTTGCTAGGCATGATCTCTGCCTCCCCCACCGCCCTGCCCTGCATGCTTCTCTAGCTCCCTCAGCCAAAGCTGTCATTTAAGAATAGGACTGCCCACACAAACCACCATTTTCTGCTGCAAAGCTTCTCCATGTTGAAGCATCTTTACCCACATCCCTTCCTATCCTTCACCGCCCTTTTCTTGTTGAAGATCTACTGAGGCTTGAGTTTGTGCAGGAACTGTGAGCATGCCAATGAGGCCTCCTTCATGTGCATTCATACCCACAGAGCGCACGGTATGGGCAGGCGTTGCCCTCCATCTCGCCCACTATGCCTGCAGCCAGCATCTCCTTCTTCCCTGCACCACCACCCTGAAAATGCACCCCCACCTGCAGCTTCACAGGCAGGCACGGGGCCCCTGTGTGCAGTTGCCCGGGAATGTTGCTAGGTTGGCTTTTGGGAAAGTGCTTGCGCTGCAGATGTGGCAGGGGGAGGCAATGGCGTGGCCTGCTGGTATTGTGAGCTGTGTTTCTTCTTCTGACCAGCATCAACCTCAAACTGTCTCTTTGCTGAATAATCTTTATTGTTTCACATGAGTCTCTGATCATACAAAGTAGCATGTGGAACCCTATTTACTGCTCAAGTCCTAAAGCTCTTATGAACCCATCTGCACCCTGACCCTGGAGGAGGCGAGTTGTGAAAATGGGCACGCCTCCACCCATTGCAGCCCTAGTTGGGCTTCACACTGGGGTTGGTGCCAGGCACCGGGTCCATCTCTGAAAGGGAGGGTTGGTTTCCTTTGGAAAGAACTTCCATTTCAACATCCTCTCCCATGGGCTGTGACTTCCCATCATTCCTCTTGGGCTAATCTCTTCTATTGTCTCCCCTGGCCGAGTCCCAGGACCTTGAGCTACAGTTCATGGCTGCACAGTCTCACAAGCAATTTCACCCCCTGAATCTGAATAATTAAAAATAGCACATAGCCTCCCACAAGCACAAGGGGCTTGACAGTACAAGCATGCCAGATTCAGACATCACAACAAGCTACAGTGGTGTGTGGAAACCATGGAGCAGATTGTTGTTTCTGCTCAAGGTTCCTAAAGACCAAGCAAACCATACTGAAAGACCATGATGGGGTTTGGATGACATGATGAACTAACAATGGTAAAGCCCCACCATGGCTTCTGATGTCATGTGAACCAGCCCAATGTTTTTGATTTACAATTTTATTGCAGTGCAGGAAGATACAGAATGTGATGCTTGAGCCTAAGGCTTCTTGGCATGAGGTAGGTAACCAGTGGAAGCTCGTGGGGGTTTTTTTGTGGAGGGGGGAGGTAGGAAAATTAGCATATCCTTCACATGAGTTATTTTTGATGGGAGTGGATGTGATGACTTCCTCACTCCCTATCTGTGTGTTCCTGCATGTTGCATTGCTCATCTACAAGGTGGGGCTGTGGTATAGGGTGGCATTGTGAAACTACGTTAGGCCTCTGTAGTTGTCGTTGTCGTCGTTTTTTTAAAAAAGCTCTGAAAATGGCTGGGAAAGATGGGAGAGGCTCTGGAGGAGGTAGACGTCATGAGAAGACCCGGCAAACTTCCACAACTGAGAAAACCACTAGGGCACAATAAAGATTTTGGGTGGGGACGTTCTGAATGACATGTCAGCTCTCCCAGTGGGAAACCTCCAAATTGCTGCACTAATTGCTGCACATATTACTATTTGAAAGGGATCCTTGGTCATTAACACCAGCAAAATCATAACTGTGGCTGCAGAACAGTAACAAAGAGGAATGGGCAATTGGAAGAATCCAAGCTGTATTCGACTGTTTTGAATAAAATAAAAAATCTGTTTTTCAGATTACTTATCAGATTCTCTCCCACCCCAGCCACTGCTTAACAAAATGACAGCATGGGATTTATCCAATAATACTGATGGAGAATCAAGAACAAACCTTCTGAGGTAACAAAAGTAGAAATTGTGTTGTGAAGCTACGATCATTTCAAGCAAAGCACCAGTGAAATGTTAAAAAAATCTTGTCACCCACACTTTTGGCTTAGGCAATTCACCTGTGCTTCTGATTTCCCTTCACCTGTCTCTAACATGGGAACTACACCACTTCCTCTTCATAGGCCCTTTGGAGGGAGCCCCTGCTCAGGGAAGTCAGGTGGGCGTCTACCAGGAAGACGGCTTCCCTGCTGTGGCAACCCTACTACGGAATGCAAGAACTTCCCAGGAGGGCTTGTCTGGAAGCCCCTTTATACTGTTTGGGACACCAGGTAAAGACCTCATTTTCCCAGGAATTTCACAGAGTTTCAAATTCTATATTGTATCTTAAATCTTTGTGTTGCTACTAGTTTTACTCTAGTTTTCACTTTTATTCTGTTTTAAGTATTTAAATTTTAATACTCTATTTTATTGTATGTTTTCAACCTCTCAGAGACCTTCAGCTACTGGGTGGTATAAAAAGGTAATAAAGGAATGAAATCATGCAAGTTGATCATTCTCTTGGCTGTTATTTCATTATGTCAACTGCACTGCTGAGGGTTTCTATTTTGTGTAATTGACAGATTATTGATTGTGATGAGAGTCATTTGAATTGTTACAATGTTTTATTCTACAATAAAGCAATTGTGGAATAGGATGAAACTTTCACTTCCAGAGGATGTCAATCAAAATGCACAAGCTTCCTGTAGACGCTGCTGCTGCTCCTCTACCACCACCCATAAATCAAGCCATCTGGGGGGTTTGGCAGCTTCTCCAGTGAAACTGCCTGCAGGTTAGCTGGCTCTTCCTGTGCTATGCATGATCACAAGGACATGTTGGATGTTGATCTGGATGCCGCCCCAATAGATGCGCAGCTACTGCCTAAGCAGCCCTGTGCAGTAGTTGAGCATGGCCCAGAGGCATGGCCTAGAATGTCCAGGGAGCACCTGATTTCCACTGCAGATATGCAGGGGTTTTTGATGTCTGAAATCCACTTGGCAGATATTTATTATACAATGTGGCTCATGTCACAGGAAAAAAAAAGAAGAAAAGAGTCTTGTAGTCCATTCTCCGCACTGCTTTTAGGTTCCTCTAATAAAACACCCCTATCTCTGGAAAATCTGTTTAAAAGAAGACAGACCTGTTTCATCCAGTCAGGTCAGGAGAGGACAGAAGTCTTGTGACACACACATGAAGAGGTTGTAGCATTTAGTGAGGGTATAACCTTACCTGATGAATTCTGATTACATTCTCATTTGACTCACTTGAATAGGCATGGAACGTCTTTAACACCCAGTGAACTAAACACATGGAGGGAGAACTTAGTATGAAAGCTATTATCATATTCATTTCTTTTACACTTCTGAGAACATTGCTTATGGCACCTTACAAATTCCTGTGAATTCCCTTTTTAGTACCTTCGATAGAGGGTGTGAAAGAGAATGTGATCAAAATTAATGCTGAAATATCTCCATAGGCACCAAAAAGAAGCAGTACAATGTTAGCCTTAGTTTTGCAGCTGAGTGTCTTAGTAAGTGTTTTACGTGAAAGGAGTAGAGAATACAACCTCAGCTTGTTTTGTTAACAAGCCAAGGTATCCAGCTAATTATCCTCTTCAGATGAAAAGGCAAGGTTAGAAGAGCACAGCTCCATCATACTCTGTAGATGGCTATGGCTCCCGCATACTTTAACCAGATCTGGCTTTTATCAGTCCACTAGCAAATAAAATAATCAGTGGCAATCCGGGTGGCATGACACTCGGCTGGGTGGGTGCTGAGCCTTTGCTTTCATGTATGTTAAATAGGTTTGGGGGAGCTGAGGCTTGCAAATACGCTTGAGGGTTAGGGTTAGCTCCGACAGCAACACTTCGTGTAGGAACAGGGGTGTATTTGAATGGGGGACTCTCTTCCAAGCAAATAGTGGGGAACCTCATGCCAGGACAAATCCAGCCCCATCCTTGGGGGTCCCAGGCCCACATTGCTCCACCCACTTTCCCCCAGTCACTAACTGATTGCTCCTGTCCCAGATTTTTATGCTATTTCCACCATTCTATAAGGCTGAAATGCTCCTAAGGCTTAGTTCTTGGCAACAAGAGCTTGAAGCTACAATAGGGCAGTATTTTGTCTCCACTACTTTTGCCCCACCTTAAACTGGCCAAGCCTGTCACCAGGATGTGGCCTCCAAGATTTGCTCCAAAGTGAATGTAGCCCTTGGCTAAAGAGGTCCCCTAATCCTGTTCCACATTCAATTGCCTTACTCTCTCTCGCAACTTTCTGGAGGAAACTCATGCAGCCATAGAAAGAAAGTGGGTTCGGAAAAAGGCAAACAGCTGCAAGGACGCAAGAAGCCAAGCTATAAACCACATGCTTCCATTTTTATCCTGCCCCTGAGAGGAAGCTAAGGAACTAGCAGGTCATTTGAATCCATATGCAAATAATGCTGGCTTCTGCCTCCAACAACCAACAATCTATAACAATTCTGGAATTTCACCTGGGTGTTTTCCAGGTGAATAAAGCCTTAGTTCAGTGCTTCATGGATATCAATAAACAACAATTGTTGCTGTTGTTATAAACAACAATAAACTGTTGTTCCTCTTGAAACAAGCTATTTGAAGAGTTATAAATGTTTACCTTTGATTCAATCAAAACTTCTATAATTTAGGGAGCTGGGCTTGTTCCATCTTCTGTGTTTCAAGCTCATTGGACTTGCTTTTCCACATCTGCTTGTACACAGGACAAGCCAATGTAATATACTAATAGAAAGAGACAGACAGGAACTCTTTTCCTGTCCAGGGATGGCCAGAGTGCCTTTCCTTATGTTTAGGCTTGCAGCTGGCTGTCTCCTCATTGCTGACCAACAGCAAGGGCAGGGGGATTTCCACCCTGGGCTTGAGATTCCAGTTGTATCAGCCTCCCATCCATTCCTAAGCCTTCCCATAAGTGACTGATGGGTAGGAACCCAGCCAATGTGTGAGACTGGTTTGTGTATGTTACTGGTGCATAAGCAAGAGACCTAATGTTCTTAAAGTCTTATTTCTTAATAATGCTTAACATCATAATCTGGGACCTTTCTTTGGGTGTTCCCACATGAAGTGTGGAAGGTGACAGATGGAGAGCCTTTTCAGTGGTGGCACCTTGTCTTTGGAACACCTTACCTATAGAGGCCTGGGCAGAGCCTTATTACTATGGTTCAGGAATCTGGAAAAAGTACTGTTGTCTCTTCAAGTCTTAAAACTAACAAATTCATTAAATTTACTGCAATTTGATAGGGCCGCCTGTCTGAATGGACAATTGCAATTTTAATTGGTTACGTATGTTTTTGTATGTGTGTACTGTTGTACCTTTGGCCTTGGCAAGGCAATTTGATGTTGAAGGTGGAGAATATAAATTATGTAAACAGATATTAGTATTAGCTAAGTATTATCTGGCTGTAATCCTTATAACAATCCTGTAAGGAAACCAGGAAGAGTATCCATAAGAGATCCAACAGAATCTGAAAAGCTGATTTTGCAGCAAAAAGATCACTTATTAGGATAGATTTACAAGCAATTACTGCAGTATGATATCGAAACTAAACAAGTTAAAATAGGTATGATATGACTGATGCAGAACTTTGAGGAAGAAATATCCTTCCTCCAATGGGAAACCTTATGAATGAAAGATATAAAATGTACAGCTAGTCAAGCACTAAGAGAAAATTAGTACAAGATGTTCTTTTGTTGGTATATTACTCCAAAAGATATGAAGAAAATGGATAAGAATTATAATGAAAAGTGCTGAAAATGCAAGAAAGTGGATGGGATGTTTTACCATGTATGGTGGACATGCAATAAGGTAAAAAATAGGAAAGAAATATATGCTGAAATACAGAGAATTTGGGAAAATTAACTTTCCTATGAATGCTAAGACTATGCTATTTTGTGCCAGAAACTCTTCCAAGAAATATGGAAGAATTATTCAAAAGTATGATAACAGCACCTAGAGTTATAATTGCAACAAAATGGAAAGCAGAAGGCTGCCCAACTAGTCAAGACTGGAAAAATGAATTAGCAGAATCTGCAGTAATAGCAATTTAACCAGTTATATAAATGAAAGACCGTCCGAAGAATTTAATGATAAATGTAAAGCTAGCTGATATATTTATTAATCAGCAATTTATAGACCAATTAAAGAATTTTATGTTAAATGGAAAGCCTATTATATTTTAGCAATCCAGAACACTACTATTATTATGTAACAATGATCAAATTAATATAATTGCTTTATAAAGTTAACATTTTATTATTATATTGTTTTATCTGGGGGAAAAGGGAAAATAAATTAATTGCTGTGGATATAAGGTGAATTATTATTTACTTGATACCCGTGTTGAAGCTTTTTTTTTTTTTGTAATAACCAAGTATTATTAAGTAAAAATTGTAGTTATGAAATTGATAGAAGTAGTAAAAATTATTGACTTTTTGTGTAATTTCCTGCACTTAGCACTATATGTAATTTTTGTGAAAGGTCCCTCTGTATGTTTTTCTTTCTTTTTCATGTTACTTTTTTATCTATACAAATAAAAAATGAAAAAGAAAAGCTAGTAAGAAAAGCTAGACTTATTATCCCCAGATTGCAGAGGGGGTAATGGAGGCCCAGAGAGAATGGACTGCATAAGATTACCTAGTGAGTTCATAACAGAGTGAGTTCTTGCTAGATTCAAACAGATTCATAGGAACATAGAAACAGAGCGAGTCAGAAGGGGCCTTCCAGGCCATCTAGTCTGACTCCCAGCTCCAGCCGGCTCCACTCATGACATGCCCACCATGTGCATGTCCTGCCTATCTTTGAACACCCTCCCCGATGGGGCCTCAACGACCTCTCGTGGAAGCCCATTCCACACCCTCGGGGTCCTAACTGTCAGGAAGTGCTTCCTGGCTCCATTGGAGCAACCGGAGCATAGCTCAGTTTCTTACCTCAGTCTCATACCTCAGTCTCTTTGGCCACGGCACCCTACCAGGTCTCTCTTGTTGTTCTGGTGCTTACATTTACCACAGTGCTTGTGAAAAACTTTCTGGGATGCTCTTTATTAAAGTAAGATTTTCTGCAAATCTGTACATTTCTAACTTTGTTAGTGACTGATTTCTGAGATCTTATGACCCTAGAAACTGTCCTAATGTTACCTTGCAAGATGAATGCAGACTATTGCTTGTTGCTACTGCTGTGGGATAAACCCCCAGAACCAAGCTGTAGCAAATATTTCTACTTGTTCATGATATCCTCATTTATGCCCAATAGTCATACAACAACCGCCACATCAAATTCTACATTCAAGAAACGAGGAGTGGCAACACTTTTTCACTTCTTTGTAATATATTCTAGAACCAGTAATATGGATCACGTATGTTAAATCCATCTTTGGATACTGTGTGGGTGATTACAATAGGCATACAGAAATACAGCAAAGACTCATTGCTGCTAATGCCACACAAGTAAAAAGCCTAGGGGCTAGCAAACCACCACTGGTGGGCATTCGTGATTCCTGCAAATGGAAAATGAAAGTGAACTTGGGATCTATGTGGTCAGCTCCTGAGATCGCCTTTTTATCACTTGGTGATTCTCAGCAACCGCAGCAGCTGCTGCTGGGTATTTTCAGCACCTTCCACTTCTGTTTAATAGCTTCAGGAGGTGAAAGGAAGCTGTGGAATGTGAGGCTCCAGAGGCAGCAAAAAGGTTATCAAAGAGAAAGGGGCTGGCAAGGAGCTGAACGAACCCGGGATAAGACACGGGCACATAACGCAAGACTTTGAACAGAACCATGTTGCCCAGGGCCTTCCCATTGCCTCCTTCAGCCTGCTCTTCAATCTGAGGACCAAGACCTGAGAGACCCAGACAGTTGCTTATGTGGTCAAGCAGACCCTCACAAAGTATAATACCCAGCTGATAAAAATAGAAATGCTACATTCAGAGACACCGGGAAATGCAAAGGCACACTAGAACCTGTCATGACACTTCTAGAGACTGAATACTTGCATACAACAGCTTTCTCTTGGCAAGCCACACATTTTTGTTTTTATCAAAGTCACATAGAAGTGAGTTCTTCACTTAAATCTTCTAGACATAAAATTGGGCTAAAATTAGTTGAATGTTGATGCCTTCATTGGTTTTTTGAAACAGGTAATATAAAGGCATTTCCTTTGCTTTTTTTAACTTAACTGCCACTGGATGGAAACTTCTGCTGCTGCCCTGATTAAACTTATATGCAGAGGTGAATAAAATATAAAAGAGGTCTTGAGCACCATCTATTATTTATGGTCTTGTCCAATAAGTATGATCATATTTTTAAGGATCACAGTATATTTTTAGACACCTTGTAAAGCACTCAAGCTTTTGCTTAGAATACGAAGAATGTAAGATTTAATAAGCCAGTTGATGGAGCATTAGAGACATCAAAGTATTGGGAAAAACTCTGTTTGCTTGCATTTTCTTTCATCTGACTTTAAAATACACTGCAACCAAAAGCAGCAGGGCAGACACACGCACGCGCACACACACACATATATTCACACTGTAAACATAAGTAATTAATAAAGATACAATGAGCTGTTTTGGACACAAAATGTAAATTTTTAGCTATCCAAGAATGGCATCTTCTTCCAAATGAAGGAGATATTTATAAGTAACATCTCGCTTAAAACCCAGTTTATGTTTGCTATTTGTTTGCCTCATTTTAATGGACATGGGATTATTTATTCAACAAATTGGAGTGTTCTCGAATGTGTTACAAAGTGGACAAGGTCCATAGCTCTGTGGCAGAGCACATGCCAGGGCTCTGTGTCTGGCAAAGAGTATTTGACAAGGTCTTCTTGGAAGCCCTGGAGAACCCATGATGATCAGCGTATGTGTGCAGTGCAGGTATAGATGGCTGGTTGGTCTGACTGAATGTAACTCAGTTTCCCATGTGGGCTAACAGATCACTTCAGTTTTGGCCAAGCCAAGGATGGCTTCCAAATCTATCACACAGGCTTACAGGATCTTCCAAGAACATTCAGTGATAACTTGCTTGCGGGAATGAACATCAGAAACTAATGTCTGAGGTTTTGTATCACACCAGCTCAGCACAATGTATTTTAATGGAGGCCGTTCATACATTTGGTTGATGGTACAATGACATATAGGGATGCAGGTGGCGCTGTGGTTTAAAATGCTGTGCTGCTGTGCTGGTTGATCGAAAGGTTGCTGGTTCGAATCTGCACAATGGGGTGAGCTCCTGTTGCTCCATCCCAGTCCCCGCCAGCCTTGTAGTTTGAAATGCAAGTAGATAAAAAGGTACCACTTTGGTGGGCAGGTAACAACGTTCTGTGCACCTTGGTGTTTAGTCATGCCGGCCACACGACCACGGAGACTGTTTGCGGACAAACGCTGGCTCCCTCGGCTAGGAAATGGAGATGAGCGCCACCCCCTAGAGTCAGGCAAGGTAAACCTTTACCTTTACCTTTACAATGACATATGATGGCAAAATCAGGTTGTTGCTCATCATGGCAAACCTGTGTGACACCCACCCCATAACATTTGACCAGACTTATCCACATATTTCCCCAGTTTCTTCTTCCCATCAATGGGGGCTATAGAGAGCCAGTGTGCTGCAGTGGTTAAGAGTGCAGGGCTGGAACCCAGGTGATCTGGGTTCGAGTCCCCACTCAGCCATGGAGCCCACTGGGGGACTTTGGGCCAGTCGCAGGCTCTCGGCCTACCAAACAGGGTTCCTGTGAGGGGAGGAGGGGAGGAGAAGAATTATGTAAGCCACCTTGAGTTTCTTGGAAGGAAAAAGGTGAGGTATAAATATAACAAACAAAGAAATGGCAGCCGATTATGCAACATAGTGCTCAAGTAAATCAAACTAAACATTACAGGGGAGGAAGTGCAGACTAGCTCTTGGTGGTGGCTCTGCCACTCCTTGTTTTGCCTTGTGAAAATCTTCCAGTGTTAAACAGACAAGTGCTGCGAATAAGTGTTGCACATCCATGTCTAAATCTGCCCTAAGGCATAGATTTGTTCTTAACAATTTGACCTATGATGATGGAGAATATCTTGCTGTGCATCTGCTAGCGAGAAGTGATGATAGATAGCATAGCAACATGCCCTCACTCTTCTGAGGCCTCAAAACATAGACATAAAATGTCATACTAAAGGCACGGAGGGCTGCTTAGTACTACTGAATTATCATTACTGTGATATTGAGAAGTCACTGTGCTTTTCAAATGTGAAAGACGGGCCTTTGAAAGGAGGCAGACGGCTTTTAGACAGATGCATGCAATTCCTTGAACTCTCCTCACCTATGGGTTGACAGTAACATGAGCCTCAGTTTGAGGAGGTCCATAGCACCTGAAGGATCATCTCCTTCCATACGCCCACCCAAACTCTAAGATCATCTTCAGTGGCCCTTCCCTGGGTGCCCAGAGGTCATTTCTTCTGTTATCTTCTACCTTGTTTTCTCTTTTTGGAATTGTTTGTGTCTTCAGAATGTTTGTTTGTTTGTTTTTTAATTTTCTACCCATCTTAGACTCCTTTAGTCATCAGAGTCACTTGCCATTTTCATTGTTACAAGTGAATTAAAAGAGGCTTTCCTAAAATCCATAATTGTCTACAATTGGTTCCTGATTACTTAAGAATCAAGTATTCAAGCATGCCATGGTCACTTTCCCCAGAGTTTATCCAGTACCGTACCCACAACCTCATCCCTTTGGTTAGACACACATGAAGGATAGTGGATCCTCTAATTCCTCCTTCCACTTTTTCTAGGAAGGACTGATCAAAAACACAAGTCAGGAATTTCTTGGAGGGGCAAGTATGGCAGAATTGCTCTCCCAAAGTATATAGGGGGAACTGAAGTCCCCCATTACTACTACAGCATGCTTCTTTGGAATTTTGGCAATTTGTTTTTCAAAAGTTCCATCCTCATCTTATCCTTAATTGAGGGATTGGTAGTCGATTCTGACCACATTTCCTTTAGTCTTTGCTCCATTTATTTTAATCCAGATGCTCTTGATAGGGCTACTAATCTCCTCCTCCTGTATTTCTGTGCAGAAATATGCATCTATAACATGTAGTGTGGCTCTGCCTCCATTTCTGTTCCTTCTACTCTTCTAGAACATGATAGTAATTAATTAAATAGATTTATATGCTGCTACAATAGCCCATAGCTGGGCTCTCTGCATAGCTCACAATGTAAAAACAATACAACATTCCAAAATCGGTAACATTAAATCAACATATTCAAAACATATGAACACCATAATCCAAATATAAAGTTCATATATCAAATCAAAATACAATGTAAAACGTTAAATAAAACAATTTAAACTAAAATGGACTAAAACTGTCATGGGGCCAGTTTTAAAACCAAATAGCCTTTAAAATCCATTGTTAAAATAACTGGTGAGTCTTTGCCTGGTGCAGAAATGCTAACAGTGTTGATGCTCAGCACACCTCTCTGGGGAGCCTATTCCAGAGGTGGGGCGCAACTGCCCCCTTCTTCTAGCCACCAGCCCCCTCACCTCCCTAAGAAGAACCTCCTGCTCAATCTTAGCAGATGGGTAGTGACATATGGAAGGCAATCCTTTAGGTATCCAGGACCCAAGTCATTTAGGGCTTTATATGTAAGCATAAGCACTTTAAATTGGATCCAGACTTCCACTGGTAACCAGTGTAGTTGGTATAGAAATGGTTTGATATGGGCTCATGGACTAGTTCTTGTCAGAGACTGGGCAGCCCCATTTTGATCCAGCTGGAGAGTCCAGACAGTCTTCCAAAGCAGCCCCACATAAAGTGTGCTACAATAATCCAATTGGGATGTTACCAGGACATGCATGACCGTGGCTAGGCTTTGTCTGTCAGGATATGGCTGTGATTGGTAACTGCAGACCCTGCCCTTTAGGGTGAACATGACCTACCCAGGACAGGGTGTAGGCCAATTCCACTGACTGCCCACCAACAGTACCTCCATCTTGTTTGGATTGAACCACAGCGTAATGGCCCTCACCCAGTCTATTATCAAGCTCAGGCACCAGTTCAGGACAGCCACCACATCACCTGGAATTGACGTGAATGAGAGGTAGAGCGGGATATCATCAGCGTACTGCTGTGATCTCAGCCCAAATCTCTTGATGACTGCTCCCAGAGGTTTCATGTAGACATTAAAGGGCATGGTTGACAGTATAGAGAGTCCTGTGGAACCCCATGGCATAACTGACCTTCAGCACCACCTTCTGGACCCAGTCAGCCAGGCAGGCACAGAACCACTGCAAAGTGGTATCGCCAACCCCCAACCCATGGTTGATGGTGTCAAAAGCTGCTGAGGAGTCCAGCAGAACCAACAGCGTCCTTATATACGAAGGACATATCCTTCTTTTGGTAAATTCATTCCACGGGAGTCGTCCCACCAAATTACAGTATACCTATCAAGTCATATTCCCCCTCCTGTATTAAGAGTTTAAGCTTGTGCTGTTTGTTTCCCATATTCTCCATGATTATCACAAAACAGGACTGTAAATAAGGGCTGGTCCACACATGTATCTACATCATTTTACATTCACCAGCTGATAACTGGCAAGCTGAATGTGTGAACAGGTTCACTTGAAAAGAATTGCATTTGTAATGGCATTGACTATTTGGAAAGTTCTGTCTGTACTATTAGTTCTGTATGTGCTGTGCATGAAGTTCAGCCTTCAAAAACCAGAAAGGTTATTATGAGCGGGGAGAATAAGGAACTCCACATTTGTTGAATACACTGGAAAAAGACAACTGCTTCTTTCTCTCTCTCTCACACACCCCCCCCCCCACAAAATTGCACACACTCTGTGGGTATGTTTTATCATGACAGCTTGTTTATTTAATGTCTATATCCTGTCCTTCAAAAAAATCTGACTTTAATGGACAACTTGAGAGCTCAAAGGAAGAAGGAAGGTGCTCTACAGAACTGTGGCACATTGTGTGTCATGGACATTAGAGAATGTACCACCACCACCACCACCACATTTTTATCTTGCTTATTTTTCCTCTTGCAAGGAACCCAAGGTCCTTGCAAGATTCTCATGCCTCTGCTCATCTCCAAAGTGCATACCAAAACAAGGGGGGGGGGGAATGGTTCAGAAAAGGGGTTTGGTGGAAGAGTAGCTGGTTAAGTTGTAAAAATATCATTGTTGGTAATACTTTCTGCCAATGATGTAAAATGTGTGAAGAACAGAAGCAAGATCTGGGAGACAATTTTACTGTCAGCATAGCTACATTTGCTTTTTGTGTGACCAACAGAATTCAGAGCAGCTCATGGTAAACTTAATCCAAAACCAATAGGGGTCAAAGGAAGGGAACACAGATATAGCCTAAAGACAAATACCTCATTCTTAGAATTTAAAGCTCCCGATGTTACTCACACACACACACACACACACACACACAGTTTTAATTCCATATTGTAGATGGGAAATTTGGTAACATTCATAGTCCATGTTAAAGGGTGCTGAACTCAGTTGCTGTCTTTGTTTACCACCATGTACCAGCTCACCAGGAATCATAGAAATGTGTGGATAGAGAACAGTGATTTCAGGAAGGGAACAGCAATCTTCATTTTGCTACTCTTCTCCTTTGGGACAGCTCAGAAAGATCACTCAGCAAGAGATTGAGCCTTATAAATGAAAGGCTAGCTTTTGAAAAAATTCTTACAGCTTTGTTTAAAATGTGTTTTGGCTAACTGCCACAATTGTATTTTTGTACACATTCATTGCTCTCATACCGTATCTTGTATCATCTAAATATTATTTGATAGTCTGAAGTAACTGCATTTATATGAAGCATTTCCATTCCTTAAACCTTTGATTGATTTGTTTTTGTCAGCACAAATCCCTGCTGAGCTCACAATAAAAGGCAGCTTGGTTGCATTTTCCTTCATGGGAGAATGCATATTGTTAGCTTATAATGCAGGGCTTTCCAAATACCAGGGCTAGTTAGCTCTCTTCGAGAGGTGAACATAGCTATCTCATTGGTCCTGGATTGCAGAGATCTTGTCATAAAGTTGCCCAGAGATGCTGGCTCCAGTTTTTGGTTCTTATATTCTTTTCCCATCTGCTAAAGCTCCCTCCTTTCCACTCTCTGAAGCACAAACTGCACATACAACCAGAGTGGTATCAGTTCTGCAACACCAATGCTCTCTCTACATTGTAGTAATTGGATGTCTTCCAAAGTTTGCACAGGTTTGTGTTATTGGGCTTGGTGCTGTACTTGGCCTGGAAGAATTCAGGCTTCTTCATCTTGAAAATACACAATTGTTCTTTGGCCCATTTCTTATCACACTGTTTTCTGCTAATCCAGAACTTTTGTACATGGCCTATTAACCAGCTCTTGATCTGCTACATCTACTTTTGGCTTTGTCACAGAATTCAGATAAAAGCACTAAATGCAGGACTTTTCCTTCCTGATTTTCTGCAATATAACCCTTAGGAGCCACTGCAATGGAGCAGAATGGTGTAAAAACACAAAGAAAAGCCGTGTTTGCTTTAATTTTCACTATTAAAGGGCACATTTTACCAGTTCTTAAAGAGAAAAAAATGCCTGAAATTGCTTGCTAGATATGAATGCAAAACTGGAGGGTAATGACATCATTCAGATATCCTATAAAAAACTATGAGTAAGGAATGAGGACCTCACACTGAATGCCTCATGTAGAAAACCCGCTGTAGCCTCCGCCAGGTGCCTTGCTTTCCAGGGGTCCCGTGGCCTGCAGTCTTTGCCACTGCAGATATGCAAGCGGTGTGCTGGAACATGCATTGCACTGCTTCCCCCCATGTCTCTTTCAAGCTATCTGAGCATTCTTAATACTCATGCTATCTCAAGGTCCAATCCTTAAAAATATACTTTGCACATATCACTGGCTTCATAAAATATCCTTAAAAAGATACGGATAGCCAAGCATGCACAACAACCTAGAGCAGGGGTGGACAACTAATTTTCCTATGGGGCCACATGAGAAACTTTGACAGTTGTTAAGGGCCGGACTGATACACTTACAGCCCTGCTCAATATACATCTCTATAAAAACAGTAAATGAAACATTACAAGGATACAATGAAAATGTGGAGCACAGAACAATGCTATTTAATGAATATTCACAAAAACATTAACATTACATGAAAAGCAATAAATTCAATTCAATTTAGCAGATCCTTCAAAATAAAAGCAGTGCAGTTGTATTGCTTGCATCTATCTATATATATATACGATGTATATATATACGATATATACAATGATATATACAATGATATATATTTGCATTGACTTTTAATTTGCCAGTGACCTCATGTGGGCCAGTCAGGGTCAGCCATTGGGCCCGATGTGGCCTGCGGGCCATACAATGCCCAGGTCTGACCTAGAGGTTTAACTTAAGCCAAGACATTATAGAATTGCATACATTAATTTAGAAAAGCACAGCTACTTACTGAAAACATAGTCAAAAGATGTCTCAAGCTGAAGAAATGGCTGATTTGCAGATGCAAGTTCCCTTTCTGCAACACTCAACAAGTGACAGAAAGACAAAACACACACACACAAACTGGTTCATGTCGGCATGAGTCTTGGGGGCTATGAAAACACCGAAGTGCAAAAAATGGGCAGGTCATCTTCCTAAAGTGAAGAATAAGCCAATATTCAAATCTTGGCACACCATACAAAACAGGAGCGCCCAGTTTCAAAGGAAAGAAAAAGAAGTCTGGTGGTGGCACCTATGGAGTTCTTGTTAGAGAGCTACTGCTATCATCTTCTGTAGGAAGATGATTGTTTACTCTGTCATTATTAATCATAATTAATACTGCATATTTTAATACAGTAAAGCACATTGCACTTGAGCTTGAGATAAGTGCTTTCAACATACATATAAATAAATGAAATGTCTAAATATTTCAGTTATTGCAGTTACCAGCTTCCTGCACACACACCATTGCCTCAAAGCTTCAGGTAGGCCTCAGGAGAAAGGAGGGACAGCCTTTGCTTTCTCAGTACTCCATATCTGTAGGATTGTTTCTGTGGTTGCTATTCAGAGGCACAGATATTCTCTGAGGAGTCGCAACTGTATCTGCAGAAATGTAAGAAATAGCCCACGAAAGTGAATTCTATGTAACAGCTGCAGTTGCCACAGATGTGTCTGCCTTTTGCGAGAGCAACAGAGGCAGCATTTTCAAAACTAGTCTGTACTGTTCCATTTTTGTCTTGTCATTCCTCCAAGGAGCTCACAAGAGCCTGTACAGATTTTAACCTCGCAGTAACCCTGCGATTTGGTTAGGCAGCGCGATGGCAGCTGACCTAAGGACTCCCAGTGAGCTTCCTGGCTGACTGGGCGAGCGAATCCAGGTTTCCCTGGTCAAAGTTTCACATTCTGCCCACGAGGCCAGCCTTCTCTAAGCTTGTGCTCTCCTGACATGTGCTCTTCCAGCACTAGGGTGAGCTGGGAATGAGGGGAGCTGGGGACATCAAGCTGGGGAAGGCAGCATGATGCCACGATGCGCTGACTCCAACTGTGGTGCTTACTGGGGGGGGGGGGTCACCTGAACAGTGCCACGCCACAGCCCCTGCTGCCCCGACCCACAGCCCCAACACACACACAGAGCTGGGCACAGCTGGAAAGGCTTTACCCATGTACATTTGCAACCCCTTCCCATGTTGACATCTGAGATGGGACCCCTTATGAATACCGAGAACTGTTTGGGCACAGCTAGAAAGCAGGAGCTTGCCATTACCAACCTCCTAGTCTCTAGGCTGCTTCTACTGTTGTCCATCTGTGATCTTCTGCACAGTGGCTCCTCTTAAGCCACTTAGTACATGGTAGCAACCCAGACTTAGGTGTAACTATCTTAAGCTTTTACCTGTGGAACTGGGCTGCCAAAATCTGTTTCATGTTAGCTCATGGTAACAGCAACCCTAAAGGGAACACGCTGGGGAGACGACTACCCCATTGGAACAGGGAAGAGGTAGCCTGGAGCTTCCCTCCAGCTTTTCCCTCTGGTCTCAGAACAGGAAACACAGGTGGGCATTTATTCATTGGCCAGATTCGGTACCCTTCTCTTTAGTCCCCAGTGGGGCATCCCAGGCCAACATGTACTGCTTTTCTCCCTGACTGGCCTCTTCCCATCTTTTGCAGTGTAGCATGAACACTAACACACCAGTGTCTCTCATCTTGGCCTCCACTGGGGAGAGCTGCACCCGAGTCACCTGAGCAACCGGGCTGAGGTGCGTCTCCCTGGCACTGGGGCAGAGGGCTCATCATTCCAGTGGCAGAGGTAATCAGGGCTGTGTGGTTGGCTGGTGAGGCAATCCATCTCCCAAAATGCTGCTGGCCCTTGGGACAGCACTAGATACGTACCTAGAACTATTTTGTGCTGCTTCTGCTCATCCGGTGCTGTGCAGCTCTGTCTTCAGGGGTCTGTGATTACCTTTCATGGTTTTAGGTTTGCTAATTTGCTTTCTAGAGCCAGTTTTGTTGCTGAGATTTTTTCCATACACTTGCCTTAGATCCAGCCCTGTGTAGTTCTTTATTCGGAGCAATAAAAGAGAAGACAATGAATTATTTCGCTCTTCATAAAAAAAGGAGTTGAAACCAAATTGCAGCACTTGCAAAAGACAAAACAAAAACAAAACACCCACCCTTTAGTCCATTTACGAGGCATACAAAACACTTTGCAAAACTTACACTGGGCACTGGACAGGGGATCAAAGAATCCTTGCAAAGCAGCAAACAGCCTTGCAGAAGTCAGCCATCCTGCTGCTGTTTGTGACCCCAAATAATCCTTAAAACTGGTTCAGACTCTAAATCCCTCATTGTTTTTTCAAACCAAAGAGACAGTTTCTTCTCCCTTTAGGATTAACCCAACTCCAAGTCTTTCATTCCTGTTGAATGATGTTCCAAATAATACTGGCGCACTGGTGGAAGGAGGAGCAAGATGCCAGCGCTCGCTCCCTCCCTCCCTGTTTCCTACGGCAGTGTAAGTATGCGCAGAGCTTTTAATCCCATATCTCTGGATAGGTTTCAACAGGCTTAGCCTGACTTTTCAAGCAACACTAAATACAAGTTCAAGTACAGCATTCTAGCATGGGCTTTAATATTCACATTTCATTTGTTTATTTCCCCTACTTGACATATCAGCAAGCTTGTCAACAATAATTAATCCTCCTCCTCCTCCTCCAGTAATGGACGACCACATATTGCAGTCAAATTGAGTGTATGTGCGGGGTGCATTTATTGCTCTAAAGACAGCCTCTGGGTCAATGCATGATAAGTCCGAGGTCAAGATGTTGTCAGCAATGAGATCAAAAGTTCACATAGCCCTTTGTACAACACAGGAGAATTCTGTTTCCTCCAGTGCCGCCTAATGCTAATTTCCTTAGTGGAAAGCCATTGCAGGGCATTTCAAATAAAATGTCAGTCCAATGCAGATCCACATTCATTGCCGGCATGGAATGTTTGAGGGGTGATGTGCTGAATTGTGAAAATCATTACAAAAACCAATGATCGTATTTACTATAGGTTGAGCCAGTTAACAGCACACCTACTTTTGCATCGAAATATGTGATTTTGATGTTATCCCTTCCAGACCACTGGAAAAAAATAGCAAAAGTGAGTGGAGATGTTGTCTTCTATGGGGAAATTGTTGTATTAATTAAGGCATGCTAAACTTCTGTGCGTGTATTTGACAGATTACAAAGTTGCTTTTCCCTACTACAAAAACTTCCAGGGACCAATTTCTACCTTCCATTGTGCCACTGAGGATTGGATACAATTTTCTGGAGCTTAAGCGGGGTTGCAGGTTGGAGCTTTGCCAAGCCCTAAATAGGAACCCAGAAACAAAGAACCAGTTCTGATGATGATGATGATGATGTGCTCTAAGAGTCTGTGAGCACAGCAGGATGGTCTCCCTTTCTCCTGTCTACTGCATCCCCTTACAGTAGTCCAAACCTACTCTGGACTGTTTCCCAGCCTCCCACTAAAGCATGCCAGTTCCATTGAGAGAACTGCTTTCATGAGCAGAATGACAATGTTAGGTATAGCCTGCAGCTGGGCACACACAGGACAACTGTTTTTACATCTCCAAGACAAAGCAGACATTTAGGTCAGATTGGTTTGTTCCTCCAGGAAATGGATCCACGGAAAATCTATGATGCTTAAGTATAATTCCTAAAAAGTTACAGGCACAGCCAGTTGTCAATGATTCATCTCACACATTCACTTCCATGGGAGGCCTCTTAGAAATCCTTTTGTGTAAGCCCTGATTATTAGGATTGCAATTGAACAAATCCTATGTATTTACATGCCAATGGACATACTATATCATGCTATATGATCTCCAGGCCCAGATCACGTGCCACATAAGTGAGAAGTTTATTAGAAATAAAAGGCTGGGGCTTTCTCAGGGAAGTATGAGCCAGCCAAATGAGGAGAGGGAGCCTACTGTGAGAAAGGCACTCTCTGCCTGTTGGGATTCTGTTCCTGCTTCAGCACTCAGTGTGGCTTGGCCTCCACAAAAATGTGGCAAGCCAGGATCTACTCCAGTGAAGCTGGCCCTTAACTCTTCTAAGGGTTACCATCCACTTCACTATATTAAACCAATATCTCTTGTAATTTAATTGTGGCAGCAATATATAATATTATGTTTGCCATTTTGAAAAAGCGACCACCACCTCCACTTCTTGTTACAATAAATCCAGAAGGGTCTTTTTTCAGATGCAGATTGCCAGTTAAGCAATAATTAAAGTCGATATCCTGGCCCATCCCCGCTTTGCCACATAATATATATTTCAGTCAGGGCACTTTGGGGATTTCTCTCCGTGAGGCCTGCTCCAACCCAAATCAGTGTGTCTTTCCCTTTGATATTCCCACAGTGTTCACATATACCCTCAAACACATACAGCTCAGGGTAATATGTCTCTAATGCGATGAAATCAATGGGAACACAGCCCTTTTTGCCTGACAGTATTGTCAGGCTGTATTATCTGGTTTCGGCTGTGGCTTCAGTTCATAGCAGTCGTCAGTTAAATTTCCCTTTCTGAAGCTGAGCAAAGTGTGGTAATGTCACAGCCACAGGCGACTGCTGCTCATCGGATGGTTTACTGGTAGAGTTTAGCCTCCTGGCTTGTCACAGTGTATATATCTCAGGGTCTTCTTTTCCTTCGTAGTCAGAGGTTTCCAAGAATGTTGCCTGGAGCAGTCATGGGATGCAAAAAAAGAGAGATTTTTGTTCTGCACTTAGCAACATTACCACACTTCACACTCACTTTCTGATAAGGGGAAATTTAACTGACTGCTCTGAACTAGATATACCAGATAATACTCTCTGACAGTGCTGTGGATAAAGGCTGGCAAACCTACTAATTTATATTTCATTATCCTTGCACTCAGTTTAATCTGTTATCTTTTGCTATACATTACAAAGATCACAACAAGGCTGAACGCAAAGGGGAAAAAAACAGGACCACAGCTACCTCAGAACCCAGGGCATCCAAGAGCAAGAAGGCAATGCTGCTTGAACCCCAGCCCTATAAATGGAGAGGGTGTGGCACAACGTTTGTCAGAAGACAAACATCTGGTTTGAACTGAGGTCCACCCTTGGGAAAAAATCCTTCCACCAATATGGAATCTCAGTATGCCTTCATACAGGTCTGACATTTACCATTATACAGACCTGGAATGACTTGCATGGTGTCCCGGAAGTAAAGGCCAGATTGCTGGAAAGGGTCCCCATCCTCAGGAAAAAAATTTTAACTGAAGGTCGAGGTGAAAAACTACCAACTCAGTATGTGATACCACAGTGAGGAGGAGGTAGATGCTGCCCTTGTTGTCAATAATCAAGTGATGAGTGCCTCATTGTGTACGTACAGCTGCTGACTGGCTAGCAGAACCAGTTGTGGGCTACTTGCCTATCAGCAACAACATTCTTGCATCGAGTCGTCTTAGTCAGCCCACCCTTCCACCTAGGGCTGCATGGATTTTTGAGAAATGAGTTTCGTCTTGGTTGCTGATTGACAATCACCTTTCAATTCACTGCCCATTCATTAATGAAATCTGATTTTTTTAAGGATATATATCCTTTTTTAAAGGATATACAAAAATTGTCCCTGTTCAAAATGTTGCATTTGTGAGGGGAAAAAAAACCTTCAAGATTTAAAAACAAAGCAAATGACTCCTGTCTACAAGTCCACAGAATCCCTGAGTTGGAAAAAGCCCTTCTACTGTGTAATCCAGAGGTCAGATTCTTAGAAATGCATTTGAAACTCTGACATCCCTGAAATGGCTAGCCAGAAAGGGACTGCGATCCAGCCATCTGCAATGCCATGCAGGCTGACACCTACCAGAAACCAGCCTCATTATGGCTACCACTGGTTACAGGCAGCCTCTCATCCAGGCACTGACCAGGCTACACCTGCTTAGCTTTAGAAGGATAACCATGTTCTCTGTCCTCAGGCCATTTTTAAATGCAAGTGGCATTATATGTAGACTTCCCCCTCTTGGTGCCCTCCAGAAGTTTTAGACTACAACTCCACGTATTCCTACTCCCTGGCCATACTGGTTGAAGCTGCTGGGCACTGAAGTCCAAAACCTCTGGCAGGCCTGAAGCTGGAGCAGCTGTGCCAACTACCAGGATACCAACTAATGCCAGCTGTGCCAACTACCAGTTGGTGCCCAAAACTCTTCTTTGTTGTGTGGAATGTATCTGTTGCTCTTTCAACATAAATCTGCCATTTTGACCTTCAAGAAACCCCTTGTACCACTTTAGTCATTAAGGAATTAGCATCCCCCTTTTTCTTTACTCCCCTTGATTTCTACTTTGTTTACATTGAGGGGCTCCCATGCAACATCAGTTCTAGTCTCTGAAAAAGATCAAAATATAATTGACTGTGATTGCTTTGGCTTCAGATCAAATTACCCTACAAAGGCTGGCCTGGCTTAGGTTTTCAATGATTTATTGACTGCCAGATCTCAAGGTTTGTTTCCAGGGCTGAAATACTGCTTCAGTGAATTCCCTGTTATAAAAAATGGTCCCTTCATCCTCACAATGAGAAACTCAAACTTCTTGCTCTGTCAGAGTTAAGTTCCCTGGCCTATCATGAGCTGCAATTCTAGATAACCGTAGAATGGATAGAGGATAAGTGCATGCCCAATTGGAGATATTTGAACATTTGTGCTAAGCCAGTCACTCACAAGCATGGGCAGGACGCTTTCAGATATTTAGAGTTGTGGTTATAGTATCACAAAGAGTATTAATCGTATTTCTCCTGGTTAATGTTAAAAAGAAGAGTGACACCCCAGTCCAGAGGTTATGTGTATATTCATCTGCAACACTGAAGTCCAACTCCTACAACACCCACATTCTGAGATGGCTTGTGCCAGTGAATAGGTGCTGCAAAGGGAGCACCTTTATCCTAAGCACTGTCTAACGACATGGCCAGTCTTGGGGTTTGGTTGCCCCTAAGCTCCTAGGCACACTTCTCATACAGCAGTCCTTTTGAGGGATGATTCCACACTTGTTGTTTGTTGATCAGCTCAGGCATAGAACATGCCTTTATTACAGTTGGAACACATGCTGATGAATGCAACACAGTTGAAAAAGTGCGCTTGTGTTACACCCAAGTGCAGTTGTGGGAGAAGTATGAAGGAAAAGGGGCCACATGCAGGGTCTTTGAAAAAGTTGTTTTCCAATCCATTAGCCATGTGCTCATATGCTAAACAATAACAGAGTTCTTGGATATTTATTTCACCATGTAAGTTGTAGTCTCTATTACATATCATGAGGTGGTCATTTAGTTACTGTTCACTAGATTATTCAAAGGTCCTCCAAGCATTATGTAGGCCCCATTAAATTTTTTTTACATTCTTGTGACAAACTGCTGAGAGCTGTCCTAAATATATGCTGTTTATTCCATTACACTAAAAAGGGACAATTTGGTAAATTGAGTGCTTAAAAACCCTTAAGGTAAGTTTTGTTTTGTTCTGTTTTTTTTTTGGCAAACTGATAATACTGCCTTCAGTCTCAAGGGATATTGAAGGAAAGCAGGGTTGTCTTAATTTGCTTTTAATTGTTCATATGAAGCAAAAGGTTAAATAATGCTAGATCAAGAAATGTTGCATCAGAGTCCCAAAGAGGAACTGAATAACATTGAAATGAAGCCAAACTAAATCTAATTTGTGGGGTTGTGGAGATGAGGAACAAATTAATATTTTATGTAAGGCAAAGTAGCATTTTACTTAGAATACTGAACTTATCTGACCTCTGTACTAAGCTGTGCCACCAAAACTTGCCCAAGACAGTAGTTTAAAAAAACTAATTTAACCACACTTCTGCACCTGACCTGTGGTAAAATTCCCCTTACTATTTTTTGGAATAATACAGAGCACCAGACTACATCAGCCTGAAGAAGTCCACTGGGGGCATATCTATCCATCCATCCATCCATCCATCCATCTTGCAACCTCCTTTTCCTGCAAAAATGGCACTTGAAGCACATTCTAAAACAACTGAAGTTGGATAATAATAAAAAAAATATATTAGAACACAAAAACACAGTTCCAGGATGAAATTTTCACGCAGCACTACAGCCTCACTTGCAAGCCAATGGCCCTCTTGAATAAAGCAGCCTTTGCCTGCCTGCGGAGCCAGAGCAGAGGGACAGCAAACCCGGCCTTCCTTGGCAGAGGCTTCTACAGCCTAAAAGTGGCTGTCGAAAAATCCCTCTTTTGCATCACTGGCAACCTGCCACTGAAGATGGTGGCTTCACCACCATCATGAACAGCTTTGGTGGGCTCACAGAGATGTTAACATTCCATACTATTCCTCCAAGTGTTTTGCCATCCTCTACACCAGGGTGGGCAACTTTTTTCTGGTAAGGACCACAGTCCCTGTCATTACATAAGCACACAAGAAGCGTCATGGTGGAACAGCAAAGGCCTCCCTAGTGCAGCATTCTGCTCGCACAGGGGCCAACCTGGGAAGCACACGCATGGCACATGAGAGGCACAGCACGCTCGTGCTCTCACTCTCTGCACTGACAGGAGCATATTCAGGTTGCTTGTCTCTTGCCTCAGAGTGCAGCTGTGGTGGCTACTGGACAGGCTTTCCTTGCTTGCTTCCGCTTTTCTTCTTTCTCATGTAGTAAAAGGGTGAACCCAGTAAGAAAAAAAAATAGCTCACAGCATGATGCAGAAAAATGATGGCATACAACTTCTAGACTAATGGAGTCATAGCAGGCTCTGTGACAAAAGGGCTCACAAACTCCATTGCACCCTTATTTATCATCTGAAAAGAGAAATGAAGTTTAATTGTGAATTGTAACTGTTGCTTTAAAATTGGCTGTTCTGGCAAAAATAACACAAAGAATCGTGGCATCTTAAAGATTTATTTATTTATTTATTTATTTTTATTTATTAGAAAAATTTCTATGCCGCCCCTTGCCAGCTAGCCTTGGGGCGGCTTACAGCAGGTCCATATAATACAAAAATACAAACATGAAATTGCAGGACAAAACGACCTACCGCTAAAACTAAAATTAAAATTAAAATAAAATTGGCCCATCTCATAGTCCCAATTAAAAACTAACAAAAGCTAAAATTCAAACTAATAAGTAATAAAATTAATAAATAAATTAATAATTAAATTAACAATTAAAATATTTCTTAAATAAAAAGATAAACGAATTAAAATGACACAAGCTTTTGGTGGCCAGACACAAAGTGTTCACCTTGTATAAGATCATTCACACATTCGAAAAGCTAACATGGCCACAACTTTAAACAAATCTCTCCGTGAATGCAGAAGCTGCTGCCCGTTTTTAAGCCAGCAAAGCTGAAAGCAACTGCTGCGTCCTGTGGTAGTGAATTCCAAAGTCTTACCATATGCTGTGAGAAATATTTTTAAGTAAAAGGACCTCAACTCTTGTAATTTTTCCTCAGAGGGGAGTTGCTCCAGTCCCCTGACCATTCTGGTTGTCCATTTTCCAGCTCTACAACATCCTTTTTCAGGTGTAGTGATCAGAACCATCAACAATATTCCAAGCAGGGTCACATGCTCAATATTAGCACTTTTATGTTACTTGTTTGTTCATTTATGAACAATCTTTATATATCACTCCTCATTTGAAACAAGACCCAAAAAACGAATAAAAGCAAACAAGCAAAACAACCACACACATGCACACACATATTAGCACCATGAGGGCGATACAGAGACAGCTCATTACTGGGGAAAAGATAAAAGCAGCAAAGGCATTTTCAATAATTTTCTAAAATACACCAGTGCTGAGCTCTGATGCACTTCAGATTGTCCTCCTAAGCATGTGTCACTGCAGAAAAGGTCATGTATATGTTGTTATCAAACAGAAATCTGTAACCTACAGAATGGACAATGGACCCCCTACCCTAAGGACTGCCATGGCCTAAGTAGGAGGAGTTGTTCCTTGAAGTAACCTGGTCCTGAGTTTCTATACTAATACCAGCACCTTAAACCTAGCTCAGTAGCAGAATGGCATCACTGATTTTTCAAGCCCTTTCCTAATGATCCCCAACACAGAGCTTGCTATTTTCCAGCAGTTGTATGCTGGGTTGATCTCTGCCCCCTCCCCCCCACCCGTATGTATTTCCAAACATTTTAATAAGCATTTGGTATGCTTTTGTAAGACAAGAATTGCATCACAATATTTGGAGAGGTGTGAAATCTGACGGATAACTGTTCTGATCTGCACATTAGTCTGGGTCAGAAGGCCACTTGGGACTGGGATTCACAACAGACTAAACTGGCAAGCCTCCCTAACTGACGTGCAGAACGGCCTGCTATTTCTATGGTCAGATTGAGCTGAAAGGAAACAAGCTCCCAGCCCAAACATTCAAAGATTAAAATACTGGCGTGAGCTGCTAAGTGGGCTGCTACTGCTCTTCTTTTAACACAATGCCTAAAGTATTGGGATTTACTTTCTGGTACACGTTATGCAGGGTCATAAACAAGGTACATTAGCAAGCACAGATTAATACTGGCCAATGTCACCCACAAGGCTACTTTAATGGATTTAACTCATATGTTCAGGCTGGGACTCCATTAGGTGGCTCCAGTTATGACAGTTTGCCCAGGCTTCTTCTTATACACATTGCTGGGGCTTCACCCTCAATGTCCTTGGGAAGTCAATCAGACTTTCCAGAAGCCCCCTGCCTGTCTTGGTTTGCTGCCCAGCAGCATGGAAAATGAGGCTGACTCCACGCCAGCCAGGACCACAATGGTGCTGCCCCGTATTCTTGGATATCCGCCATCCAACATGTTATTTCATAGGAATAAAACCATGCACTCCTACCTCCAGGACCTCTGAACTGAGCAAAGCACACATGGGCTGGCGAAGAGAGACTTGTACGGAAAGTCTGAAATTTTACCTTTACTGTACAGAGGAAGGAGGGAGCAACCCTCACGTTTTCTTGAAACGGTTTTTTGTTGAGCATCTCCCATTCTTTTCTTATTTGACACACTACACTGCCTACACCTGCAGAGTTCACAAATTATAAAAATACCATCAAAACTCATGATTTTAAAAAATGAAAATTCTGAAGCATCCTAACTCTTCCTGTTGGGAGTTTAGAGTGGTTCTAGCTTGAGTTAGGCTTACTTAGCTTTAACATATCATATTCCTTTAGGTTGAGGTGGGCTATCTGTGGCCTTCCTGGCCTAATTTCATTCCGTCCTCAGAATAAATTTCAAAAGCTTTCTGTAAGAAATCAGCTCAGAACTCTGGCTGAGTGATGGGTCTCTTCCCAGAACCTTGCTGGGCAGTGAGGTGATGGGAGAGAGGAAAGGGGTATGAACAAGAGAGAGGAGGTGGCAGGAAAAAGGGGGGCCCAGCCACTTTTGCCTCCAGCCAACCAGCTGCTGGCATGTGTCCTCTGCCTGAGTACATCTAAGAAAACACAGCCCTCAACTGCAAACAAGGTTCCCCAGCCCAGCTTTTGAACATTCTCTGGACCACAGACACCCACCAACTTCTTTGCCTACCACCTTATGTTACATTTGTATAGCCCTCAATGGCTTCTAATCCATAGACTCCATGTTTAATAGTTCATCAGACTGAATAGTACGGGGCTTTCTTGGGAAAAGAAAGTCAGGAGGAAAGAGAAAGTGGGTTTGGCCCTGGTATGTTTGGAATGAGAATAAAAGAAAGTTTATGCTCAAGTGGGACTGGGGGTGAAATGTAGTCAGCCCCCTAAACCATGTACTGCTATCTCTGCATAAAAGCATGTTTTTCCCCTTTTAGTGCATAGAAGAAAAAAGAACAAGTCATTCACATGGAAATGGAATAGATCCCTGTGGTGATTAAAAACTCCTGTAGAATGATACATATTTAATGACTAGATAAAGGGGGAGGATGCACTTACAGTGGAAATGAGCTAAATAACAGATTATATTTGGGATTTATAGACAGGAGGAAAGAACTTGCATTTAAAAACAGAGGGTTATTAAATTGCTAAATACAAAGACAAGAATGATGGAAGAGCTGGAGGCATGTCTGTATAAGGGAACCTGTGATATTATAGACATAACTAAAACCTGCCTGGAAAACCACAATTAGGATATTCATGTTTTAAAAGGAATAATTTAAAAGAGGAATGTAAAAAAATGGATGCCACAGAGTTATCTCCATATATAGTTAATGCATTTTGAATGTCCAAGTCATTAAATTTCTATATGCACTCGATTTGTAAGGTTTAAAACAATAACTGTACGCATCCAACCTATTGCAAAGGAGGCCTCCATTGCAACCATTGCTCTATAGCTTACCTGATTTTTATAGTACAAAATTAAAATTGTAATGATGATCTAAGCTATTTGCCCAGGAGGCAAATGGCTGTTACTAGGATTTAAAAATATGCACAACTCTCATTTGTTACTTCCAACAATTGGATTCAGTCCACTAACATGCCATTCCTAGAATAGCTGGGGTTAAAGCAAATTAAGGGCATGAGGAAAATCTTCAGATGATCATCTGAAATATTTGGAGTAGTGTTGCTAGATACTGGTGTCTGCAATTAGCAAGAAAAGAAAGCTTTGTTGTATGTACTGGCTTGTATTAACATCATAATGGGTTGGATCCAAATGAGTGCTGAGCATTCACACTGGAGGAAGTGGTGGGGAGAGATTTCACAATTTCTCCTTCCCCCTGCAAGCCTGTGGTGGAAAGATGAGAGACCTTCCAGGGGAACAGGAAAAACAATGCAAGAGGGTACTGGATGAGCAAGGTTCTGATGATGATCACCTCCCAACTCCTTCATCTTCTGATGGATCCCTGTGTCTTCTATTAATCCTATTAATGGGAGGAGCCCTTTCATTCCCAAAGTGGCCAATGCAGATCCAAGTTAACATACACAATAGTATAAAATGCACTTACAGGAACATATTCAGGTTGCTTGTCTCTTGCCTCAGAGTGCAGCTGTGAGGGCTACTGGACAGGCTTTCCTTGCCTGCTTCCTCTTTTCTTCTTTCTCATGTAGTAAAAGGGTGAACCCAGTAAAAAAAATAGCTCACAAAATGATGCAAAGAAATAATAGCAGGGAAATGCTCAGCACATAAAACTTCTGGTCTAAAGGACCCATAGCAGGGCTCTATCACACAAAAAGGCTCATAAACTCCATTTCACCCTAAATCTTCTGAAAAGGGAAATGCATCTTCTTTGGGAATTTAAAATGTTGTTTTAAAATTGTCTGTGTTATTCTGTACAGCAAAAATAACACAGAGAACTGTGGCATCTTAAAGATGAACAAATTTACTGTGGCATAAGCTTTGGGTGTCCAGACACAAAGTGTTCACTTTGTATAATAATGCTCTGTCAGCTCATAAAGCAAGCACAACCACCATCTTTAAGCAAATGACTCTGTGCTGTCAGAGTCCTCCCAATGTGTAGCCCCAAGACAAACTGGGCTGCTTGGCAAGTGTCAAACAGTCATATAAACATGGCCATCACTCCTCTTGCCTCAGCCAAATAAAGTTAGCATAAACTGTATGGCTCCTATCCAAAGAGCTACCATTGCCCACTGGTAATGGACAGCTGGGCTTTCTGACATGTTCTTTTTATCACTGTTGTGCAAAAATGTTCAACCTATTCTCTCGCCCCAACCATTTCAGCGCGTGTGTGGAGGGTTGTCAAAACGACTTCACACCCAAAACCTTGTCCGGAAGGTGCGAGCATTTATGAGCACTTTCTGGGAATGGGGCTTTGGCACTTACCTTACTGTTCGGCAGCCGAGAGGCACGCATTTGTGCTTTTTCTTTTTTCTGCAGATACTGCGCTGGCGAAGGCTTTTCTCTACCCTCTTGGCCAGAGCGGTGGTTGCTACTTTGCTCCCGAGCAGAGAGAGCTCTCTGGAAGTGTGGGGCCCGCGGGCTGGTACCGGTGCCCCGGCGCGGGCAAAGGCCCTGCTCTCCCCTAGCAGCAGCAGCGCCCCAGACCTTGGCTGGGAGCGAATGCCCGCAGCACGGCCCTCTGACCACACAACGCAGCCATCCCCGGGAACCGCGGGTGCGAGGAGCCGGTGATGCTGCACGCAAGCGACTGGCCCAGGGGCCTTGAAAAGTAGACGTCGGGAGAGGGCTGCTCGCCTCCTCTTTCGCTGAACAGCTAGAGGAACTCCTGCACCCCAGTCCCCCATTTCTTCAACTTCTCCTGCAAATGCTGTTCTGAAGGGAGGAAAGGGTTTAGTGAAAGTAGGGGCAGGTTCCGCGCTCATTTTTACAGGGGAAGAATATGACATCCGCAGGAGTCCCCGGAGGAGAGCTGGTGGCGCACAGAGGGCAGCGGGCGGAGGGAGCGAGCCCGGGCAGAGACGCCGATCACACGTGGCCATGGCCAGAACTGCCTGGGTAGTCCAGGGCCGCTTTCTCTGGGCTTCCTCTCCCTCCATTTGCTTCCTTTCCCTCCCTCCCTCCCTCCACAGGATTAATAACGCTGGCCCTTCTCGAGGGTTGTTTTACAATTTGCAACGCGTGAAAAATACCCACTTGACGTTTGGCACTTGACAAATACCGTCTTATTCTCCAAGACTTTTAGATGGTCTCTGTTGCTGCTGCTGCTCTGCAGCAGCTTTTAACATGCTGGTATTTTATGCTTCCCATTTTATCTGTTTTTGTTAATCACCCTGCAATCCTTGCTCAAGGGAAGTTTATAAAACTGTATAAATAAATAATTAACGAAAGTAAATCAAATGCTATGACTCTTTGAAAGTCCTATATAAATGCCAAGTGTCATTACTATAAATGAAAATAGCCACTCTTTAAGTCTGAAAGCTAATTTATTACTAGACAAACTGAAAAGAGGCTCTAAAAACATAAGAGTATCAGAGGAGCCATGCTGCATCAGACCAAGGCTTCACCTGTCCCAGCATCCTGCTCACAGTGTGGCTGGCCTCTTTCCAACAAGCAGACATGAGTGCAACTCACACCCTTGCCCAAGTTCCCCAGCATCTGCTGTGTGTGGACACACCTCTGCTGCAGAGGTGGCACATAAGACATACAGGACTAGAAGTGACTGATGCCTTCACCATGAATGTAACCAAGCCCCTTTTAAAGCCATCCAAACTGGTGGCCACCACTGCATTTCATGGGAGTAAATTGCATAATTTAACTATGCACTCTGTGTGAAGTACTTCCACTTCTCCTGAATATCCTGACAACCAACTTCTGAACGGCCCAGATTCTAGTGTTATGGAAGATAAACAACGTCTCTGTCTTTCCCACTTTCTCCAAACCAGGCATCATTCTGCACACTTCTGTCTCCTTTTACTTGTCTTTTTCCTAAGCTACATAATAAACAAAACTGCATTTGAACCAGTCTTTGAATGCAGGGTTTTTAATTGTATGTTTCCTTGTTAGCTGCATAGAAAGGAGGGAGGAAAGGAGAGAAGAAAGGTACCTGTTTGAGGAAAGGAGGGATGCAAGCACCAGCAGTCCAAGACAATTCATTTGCTGGAAAACACACCATAATACACCTATATGGAAAAGCATTGAAGATCATTGGTGAAGAACCATTAACTGAGGCCACATTCTCATGTTGCTTTTAGCCTACACAAGAAGTATAGAGGAACATTCTGAATCAGATGACTGCCCCTGTGCTTGGCTTTTCTGGGCTTGGCTTTCCTCCACATTGGGCAGATTCACACCACACACAGAGCTTTTGGGCTAGGAAGCCATGCACCAAGACCACCAGCTTTCCTTCAGCTTGTTGTTTCCCTCCTTCACCCCTGATCTTCAGGGGGTGTGGGTCATTGCAGCAAAATCAGTGTCCCACAGTTGGTTCTATTGCCACAGCATCACCAGCTTTCTCCCTATTGGTCTGTTGCCATTATTCTGGCAACTTTTTTTTTCTTGTGGCCGGGGTGCATTTATCCCGTCCCAAGTATCTGTGTTATCTGACCTTTTCTCCTGACCACTCTGAATCCTCTCCTGCTCCATCCAAAAAACTGTTGAAGCAGCTGACCCCCTCTTCTCTCTTGCCGCTCTCCATTACTGCCACCCATCCCTGCTCCCATGGAAGCATCACCCATACTCAAACAATTCCAGTCTGTTCGAGAAGCACAGAAGGTTTTCCTTACCATTATCCAGTTTGTGCCTCCATTTGCCCAGCCTTCCTCTCTGAAAGAGAAGAGATCCTCCCCACTGTTTCCCTTCTCTCTTCTGCAGCCGCCACCCACAGGATGAAGCACTGTTCCGGGTAACACTGCTGGGTCGATTGATGATGATAATCTGACTGAACCTGCAAAGAAGGCTGGTTCTGATTTTGCGGTGTCTGGGGTGGGCGTGGTATGGATGGGTGAATGGGCTGCCACTGGGAAGGCACTAATTTGGATGCTGTGGTTATAGAGGTTAGTGCATAGGGTAACACTTAGGGAGACAAAGACAAAACTGATTTCTCCTCCATGGAGAGGAATAGGCAAGGGTGTTGATCTGTGGAACACATCAAGGGAGCCATGGTTTCTTCTACAGCTTGGCTTGTGGATGTGAGAAGCAGGCAGAGAAACTCTCAAATATTGAGCAAGATGCAGTGGGCTGCCATCACATCTGAAACAAGGTCTTCCTCGGTATCCAGAAGAGTGCAGCTGTAATGCCCCCTTATCTTTAAGTGCCTAGATGGGAAGTCTTGTGTGGTTGTGGTAGCAGTTGGCAATCTTCCACTTAATGTATATTCAATCTGATCGCTCTGTGGCCACGGTTTCTAACTGGTTCAACAACAATTATACCTTGCACTAGGTCCAGAGAGCCCCCTGGGATTAAGTCCAAAATTGTCTTGCTCTTGGTCAGTTTCATGACTAGCTGTTTTAGGGCGCTGCTGTTTAGGACAATGGAAAATTTGGCCTCTCTGTCAGAACCAAACCAGATGCTTCCCAGCTCCTGTTGGGTTTCTCCCAGGGTATAATTTAAAAGCTACTCCACCACTTTTTAATGTTTTGCATTGGCAGTCTGGTTCCAGCATGGTTCAATGGAGCCTCCCTATCTTGTACAGGCTTGACTTGTGCCAAAAGTTCCCCTAGTGCGTCACAATCTTCACAGTCTGCCCAGTTCCTCACCCAAGCACTGAGACTCCTTGGCTGTGCCTGTTTATCTGGCCTGGATGTGGAGCATTTCAGAGAAAGCCAGCTTGCTGGTCCTGGATTTCAACCTTCTACCTAGCTATTTCCAAATAATAAACATGGTCATCCTTGTGGGTATTTCAGGTTATAAAACTCCTCACAACTGTAAAAGTAAAAGCCAAGTTGAAATTAGCTAGTTATAATTTGCTGCTCCAAGGGAGTCAGTGAGAGAGAGGTTAAGAGGGAATACCAAGGGAAATACCGTATTTTTTGCTCTATAAGACTCACTTTTTCCCCCCTCAAAAGTAAGGGGAAATGTCTGTGCGTCTTATAGAGCGAATATGTATGTGCAGTAAGTCTGTCAGATGAGCAGCCCATGGGAAAGTGATGGGGAATGTGCCTGTGATTATGTGTCCATTTGATTCAGAATATTTTTTTTCTTGTTTTGCTCCTCTAAAAACTAGGTGCGTCTTATGGCCAGGCACGTCTTATAGAGCGAAAAATATGGTAGTTAGAATTGTTTTGGTTTTTTTTAAAAAAAACCTTAGCAGGATTTGTTGAACTGCGGTGGTGGGTGCTTGCTGCTTCCATCTAGCCACCTCTTAGGAATGCACATGTGAGGAAAATCCCACATTTATATTAGCTCTGATGTTCTTTTAAAATAAAAGGACATTCCTCAAAGGATCTCAAGTTTCTGCTTGCTGGCCTTGTTCCTTGCATTGAATAAGTGGAACTATTTAATGTTGATTCATTTGTGCATCTTGCAATTTCATTCTTCACTGTAGGTGTCCATGGTGGGAATAGAGAAAGTAAATTACATGTTTTCCCCTCCTCAGTGCCCTTTCTGTTGTATATAATTAAAAGTCAATGGAATGCATATTTTGTGTCGGAGCCTTATGAAATAGGTTGCTTTCTACTGAGTCTGCTGTTTTCAATGTCAGGATCTTGTTTTGAGTCTGGATGGCTGGAACAAATCAGTTTCATTTTGTGCAATTTTGATGAAGAACAGAATACATTTCTGCACCACCAAAACCCTGGAACGGATTGCAGACCCTGAAGTGGCTTCTACAATCACTTCAGGTGGATTCAAAGGAGACCAGAATGCTCCAAACTCTCTGTATATATCCAAAGGTCTCTCAAACAAGGAGGAGTTGAAGATTTTTTGTCTTGTTTCCTTGTCTTGTTTGTTTTGCTTTTTTACTGGCCATTCATTGCATCAAATATCTTCTGTCATGCAATGTGAAACTTTGCACTCTGCAAGGAGAATCTTGGGGCATGCTGAAACTCTCCTTCCTATGCTTGAATGTCTCCAGTGCAGAAAGGAGTCATTCGACAAGGATGTCCTGGGACAGGCCAGGGCACCTCACCCTGTCCCCATGGCCTTCCATGTAGAAAGTGGATAACACTGTAATTGCTGCTTTTGATGCTATCAGCCAGAGCCGTGCAAGGTGGAAGACCAACAAAGCTCCCAAAAGTCTTATTAGTTTTTTACCACACATGCCTCAAGGCCAAAACTGGACGTGGGGGAGGCAGTGTGTGTGTGAGAGAGAAATACCTTTCCTTCACGGAAGGCCTTGATTTGTTTTTTGAACACCCCATACAGTGATGCAATGCTAAATCCTTATGCAAACCAATCCAAACCTGCCACCATTTCTCTTGAGTTTTTCAAAACTGGCACAAACTTTGTTCATTTTGAAGATGAGCAAACAAACACAATTAATTCAACTTACTCCCTATTGTCTATGTAACTGACATTTTAACTTCCATCACTGCCACAGGTCTAGCTGGGTGGAGAGCAACAAACATGGGCAATTAAAAAACACAAGCGCCCGCTTCATCCCCCAGTGAGGATCTTATGTGGCAGAGAAAGATGGGCCAATTACTTGTAATAGCTTTCTAGCGCTTTTCTGGATGGCACGGCATTGTAAACCCTCCATGCCCCACTCAGTCTGCTAGCTGTGCTTTCTGTTGGCCCTACGTATCATGCTCTAGCATTACCACTTTAGGGAAGCCATGCTCTCTTAAATGCCTTTCCCTGTGGCTTAAAGTAAAGATTTTTTTAAATAAATAAATACAGTTTAGGTTGGGCATCTCCCATTTGAAGGGCTAATGATTATTGACTACCCTCCAGCAGCCATCAGGGAGCCTAGCCTGAGGCCTTCCAGCGCTCCCCCCCAAACATGCTTAATGTTAACACATGTTTCCAGATTCTGGCTGGGATTGGACACAAAACAAGGCAGCCAGAATGGACCATTTAGTGTACAAGTCAAGATGACAGATCTCTGCTTAATATAGGGAAGACAAAAATTTCATATCTTATTGAAAAAGGCAGAAGAGCCCCGGGTGCTTTAGCTTTGTGATTCTGCAGCAAAAAGGGGCTTGTGTCAATATAAGTCTATGTCACCAGTTCACAGCTGCCACACTAAATTGACCCTGCTAGTTGCAGACAGAAAGGCCTTCCATTTCCAAAATTCTCTCTCAGGCTCATTTGAGAAGCAAGGCGTGTGATAGATATCAAGGCTATGGGAATGGAGCAGGCAGGTTTGAAAGAGAAGAGAAGGAAAGAGAAGAGGATCACCTCCGCATCTTCAAATTTATCTGTGGCATTATGCTAGAGAAAAAGGCTTCTTCCATGTCTGAAGTTATCCGAGAGGGTGCTTGCACAGGATTTGCTAAACCATCTTCATATAATTCCATTGTAAATTCTCCAGATCTGTCTTAGAGGGAGCAGCATGGCATTAAATATTCTCTCAGTTCTCACCAAAGCTTAATTACTGGAAATGAAACCATCTTTTAAAAACTTGATATTCTTCTTTTCTTTGGGGATGCCCAGGAAAAAAGAGGTGGAGGGAAAAGCCAAGAGCATCCTCAGTAACTCTAAAGTAGAATGCAATTTCCAAGGGACAAAGGAAAGATAAACAATCCCAACATTCAAAGTAGTGGTGTCTTACGATGTTTCAAGTTTAATTTTTTATCTTTGATAAGCCTATCATTGAATGATATCTGGGGTGTTGTAGCCCATGGAACAAAACATTGCTCTTTCTTGCTGGATTTCTTTCTCAGTGAGGACTTGGACAATCTGAGGACTATTTTTTTTCATGGTTTGCTTCCTTGAGTTCTTTTAACAGCAGAAGGAACCATCCTTCCATGGCTTTTTGCATTTTGCTGTTATGGGCATGCATAGCAGGACATGGTGAAAAGCCACAACACCTTATTTGAGCTACGCAGGCTAAGGATTTGTTGGGGCTAACTGATCTCCCCCTTTCTCCTAAAATAAATCAGGGAAACCCAGTTGGAATTGTGTGGACTAACGAAGACGTGCCTGATGTTCCTGCCATCTCACCCTCAAGCACCAGGAGCCACCCTGAAGGTGGAGTCTGGATCTTTCTGAGAGGGAGGAAAGGGGGAGAAGTTTCACTTAGGATTCCACTCTCGACATGGGCAGATGCTACTCCCACATAGCTAAAATATTATTACTTGGCTTTATCCTGCTTTGTAACCTGTAGAGTTCCAATAAAGGGCTGTGCTTCTAAGGTTTTTTCTAAATCCGCCAGAGGTTGAAAAGTGGGGGAAGAGACGTGAGACAAAATTAAGAGGAGACATGATGTGGCCTTCAAGTATTAGGAAGGCTGGCATGTAGAAGTTAGAGCAAACATATCGCTCCAGAGGGCAGCTTTAAAACTATTGGATGGCAGTTGTAAGGGAGAAAATTTTGGCTAAATATCAGGAGAAACTTTTAATGTTAAGAGCTGTTTGATTGCCTTGGGTGGTGGTGGGGGCTTTATTTTAAACAGAGGCTGGATGACTGTCAGGAATGCTGTATTTGCATTGAGCTTCAAACCCCTTCTGATTTTAAAATCCTGTGATTCCATGCATCTTAAATTTCTTAACATGCTACTTTCTGTAGCAGGATCTAGTTAGTCTAGCTCTGTTGCTGCCTAATCATTGTCTCAACATGCCTAGACCATGTTAACATCAATTATGTGAGTGACAAGTACAAGCAAGAGTCAGGCTCTGCTTTCACATCTAGTACTACCTATTATGTGCTTTTTCTCTCCACAGGAGCCTAGATTTGTACCAGTGTGAGATTAGATCAAATTTGAGGATTTTCATTTGGTTATTCACCATGAATATCATTGTAATGCTGCATGACTTGAAACCGGCTGTTCTTTAATGTTACTTATTTTACCTACAAAGAAATGCAATGTTTGCGGAGTTATTACTTTGTTGCAACATCCATTTAAAATTCTATATGTTTAAAGATCCATATTTGCCTTCATCAATTCTCAGCTAATTTGTTGCAGGTGGCATAGCCCGCTAGTAGAAAGGCAACCCCTGTGCCAGTTGAAATGAACAAAGGTCCCAATTGCCAAAGTGAATTTGAAGATAAATGTTTCAAAATATGCTAATTTGAATAATCAAAGGAAATGCATGCTTCCCATTTTGCAAAGCACAGTGCCTCACTGCTCAAATTTTAATTACAGGAATTCTATGGTTAAAGAATATTGTTCCCAGTATTGATTAGAAACAAAGCAAAACTAAATATGTTCTGCTTTTGAAGCCTGTTGGTTTTGCAATGGCTAAATGGTTTCATTTCTGCTGTGACTGCTACTTTGAATAAACATACTATAAATATAGTACATGTGCCTTGGCTGACAAGATGTCCCATCACAGAAATAAATTAGTTTCAGCGATGTGCACTGGCTCGAACACAAAGCCACTGGTCTCCATCTTCTTGCTAATGTCTTTTCTAAGATGTAAATTGGTTTCTATACCAACTGCTTAAGTTAAATGCATTGAAGTGTAGAAAAATATTGGTGCACTCAAAATGAATCTCATATGAATAAAAAGTCACCAGTGCTTTTCCATATGCTATACTAAACAGCAATATCCTTCAACAAATTGTCGTGCTTATAGTTTAATTCAGTTCCTAAATGTCTGACATAATGTCTAAAGTCCAGAAAATAGTTTCCAGCTGGTGTCATCAGCAGCAGCAACACACTTTAGAATGCTCTGAAAAGAACCTGATGTGCATTATCTGAATTATTTCCTGCAACAACCCTGTCGAGTGGGTCATTGCTAATTTCCCCTATTGGAAATGAATACAAACATGCTCCTGCCCCTGCCAGTGAACCAGCATTTGTGCTCTCAGCCCTGATCTGTCCCATGCAGTCACTTTTTTCCCCTGACATCACACAAAGTTTAAGGCTGCACTGTGTGGCCACCTTTCTCCAGGGTCAGAAGAAAAGTGCGGATCTTTCCTGACGTGGCAATGAATTGGTCAGGTGCTCAGAAAGCAGCAGGACTAAATAACTGTGAAGAAAAGGAAAGCTCAGACCTCCACCAGGCTCAAGAAAAGTAAACAATGTTCGGTGCATTCCTACCAGAAAAAAGGTAGCCACTATGTTGCCCAGAAGCAACATTTCCAAAATCCCTATTAGTGTGATGCCTTTATGGGACCAACCAAAATATCCGAAACACATGCAAGTTGTAGATCCCTTCAGATCTTTTTGATTTTCAAGTTTTTTATTATTTTCTACCAATTACAACAATGATTATTCCAAAGACGTTGGACATATTGGATTATCATCTTATTCTATTTACAATCCCTATATATTTCAGCCCTAAATATAATTCCATTTCTCTAACCAATGATAAAAAAGTCCCAGGTTTGACAGTAATATGTATCTTCTTTTTCCTTAAGGGATATAATTTGTCCAGGATTTAAAAAAAAATAAATGGCCAGGATAAGATCAGTCCATTTCCACACAGTCCAGTATCTTCTTTAAGATCAGTTCTTCAGCTGGTAACTCTTCATCCCTTCAATATTGTGCAAATACATTCCTCGCTGCTGTGATTACATGCAAAGTCAAATATATGCTTTGTTTGTCAAAGTCATCAGGGAGAATGCCTAGTAAAAATACTTCTGGTTTAAATATTTTGGGTCTCTGCAACACTTCCCCAAGCCATCTATATATTTTAACCCAATATTTTTTTGCTTTGTCATAAGACCACCATATATGGTAAAACGTACCAGGGTTTTGTTTACATTTCCAACATCTATTTGACATATTTGAGAACATTTTTGCTAAACTATTTGGTAACAAATACCATCTATAAAACATTTTGTAAAGATTTTATTTATATGAGGTTGCCAAAGTTATCTTAATGTTTCTTTCCCACACTTTTGCCATTTCTGCAACTCAAGATTATATCCAAAGTTTTGTGCCCGTGGTTCTCTTCAGATTGTATAAATCTTTCTCCTTTTACCTCCAGATCTTTTCATCAGGAAAGATTGACGTGGTGAGCCAAAGACTGGCACATTTTTCTGAACTTTTGGTTGTCCTATTAAAGATGTGTTTGTAGACCTTTGCCAAGAAAGGGTTGACATAGAGACAATAGCAGCTCCTTGACAAGCAACGGTGGCTTTGGGGCTGAGGTGAGACTGTAATGAAGGACTTCCAAGTTCACAGTTCAATCTCATACCTGCTACTTCCACCACCTCATATGGCCATTTACATTGCTGGCTATCCAGATTTCCAAGCACCCTGCTCACAACAGGGTGCACAACAGAGTCCTGTAGAGTCAGAGGCAAACAATGTAGATTGAGCAAGCAGGTGGCATGAGTCAAGAGCAAACAGACAGACAAGAATCCAAAGGGACATAGTATGGCCGAGATGCCACATCCCCATGCCACTCCTTGCTGCATCCCAGTGAGGACTGGAAAGCACTGCAGGCCTCCCATTGAGGCCTGGCTGGGGTCCTTCTAGAGGAGCTGCTTTTTGTTGCTGGTCCCACTTCTCAGTAGAACCAATGGATGAGCATTTCATTCAGTTCCTTTTTTCCCCATAGTTACTTACCCACATTCACATTTTTTTCCCATACATGGACTGGAAGGAGCTTGGGATTTTTATATTTTTAAGAATGAATGTGGGAAGAATGAAGCTGATGGATTCACCCATTCAGGCCTAGGACTTTGTGTGCCCAGCACCTAATAGTTTGTCTTTGAATCCCCGAGCATTCAGCCATGTTTGTGGCGCTCACACAGGGCTGCCACCTCTTCTTTTCCTCACAGGCTCCTGACTTTTAACAGCTGTATGGCAGGCAAATATAACATGGTCCTCTCCATGTTAGAAAAATCCACACCTAATGAATTTGGCCGGTGCAGGTGGAGAAGAAATGCAATAGCCTCATTTTTTAAAAAATAACTTATTGGCATGTTAAACTTTCTTCATAAACAAAATGGACATAATTTGATATGAAAAGATAGAGAAGAAAGCCAAATTGAAAGATTTCCCCATCTTGAGGCAATAGACCATTAAAAGTGTGGCCATGTGCCACCTCCACATTCAGAGGCAATATGTCCACAAATACCAGTTGTTGTGGGCTATTCATTGTTACAGGGTTAATGCCGTCATGGCCCAATTTGTTTCTAGTTTGCCACTGTTGGAAGCAAGACAAGGTCTGAGCCAAGCCATGCCAATAACATTCCTACTCCCTTTTGCCAAGTCAGCAGGAAGCAAGAAAGGGGCCAACAGTTCATGGTACTTTTGCAAAGGACATTTTTACACAGCCCGAGAGGTATTCTTGTGCGGCATGATTTATTCATTTAGATTCCTGTGCCTGTGCACTTATATTTAACAGATTAGAACAGGGAAAATAGGTTCTGAAGAGGCAGCTGATGGATCTACTGTAGCAGTCAGAAGTTGCATAAAACCTGAAAGCAAACTTCACCCGAGAGAGCAAATAAATAGCCTATGCCAAACCCTTGTTTGGCCCATGACAGGGGTGATTAAGTTCATTCAGCCCAAGGGCCAAATTTAGTTTTGAAGAAACCCCTAGAGGCCACATTCCAGTGGCAGCTGGGACCAAAATACCTAAAATAAAATAAAATAAAATACCAGTACTTATCTTAAAACTCTTACTGCCAGTAATTAAGCCTCACAAAAGTTATTTCACCCTTTTGAAATGGGTGGAAATGTGCAAAAGCCAAGAAAACACCAAACAATCTGTAGCCAGAGAAAGGGGTGCATCAGGACTAGAGAGCAAGGGAACGCCAGAGGATCAGTTGAAGACCTCAGTTCAGTACCCAGAGTTTATGCGATGGTATGTAAAGTACCTATTTAAGTACAGGCGTATGTAAGCCAATCTCCATTCCTGAATCTTAGGGATTTCAGCTTTCATATGTGGAAAACAAGGTGTGCTTAAAGCATTCCACCATGCCCTTGACAAATGGCCCATAGGCATTTACCGTATTTTTTGCTCAATAAGACTCACTTTTTCCCCCTCAAAAGTAAGGGGAAATGCCTGTGTGTCTTATAGAGCGAATATGTGTGTGCAGTAAGTCTGTCAGATGTGCAACCCATGGGGAAGTGATGGGGAATGTGCCTGTGATTCTGTGCCCATTTGATTCAGAATATTTTTCTTCTTGTTTTCCTCCTCTAAAAACTAGGTGCGTCTTCTGGTCAGGTGCGTCTTATAGAGAGAAAAATACGGTAAATGTGCTGTTTTCCCCCTCTTAGCAATAGCAGCCACAGGAAGGGGGCAAGAACGATCATGTACGGTGGCACGTGGGGTTAACCATTTATCTCCATGCTGCCATCCCTCCCAAAGATTGTCTCTGCAGATGATAATAGTGCTTGGAGCCAAAAGAAGAGTCCTTCCTCCCATGGATAATAGCTGGTTTGGGGAGGTTTGAGTCAGACTGCTGTGGAGGAACAAGGATTAAACTCTTCCCCCATGCCAAAGCCTGCTTCTCCTGATGCTGTTCTTGTTAAATGAGAAATGCTGCAAGAACTCATGCATTTAAGGTCATATCTGTTTGGTCCTTGATTCCACTTATTTCAGCTGAACCTAGGGACACTCAGCCTTGGCTAGCTTTTACCCAAATTCTGTGCTATGTATACTTGTCAGATTTGAAAGTATATTCACATTTTTGGCAATGTGAAATTCCACAATCACCTGATACAATTTATTCAAAGTATTTTACATTTTCAAAACTAGAAAATAAGTAAATATTAACTGCCAGAAAAACTTTAGGAAATTTTTGAAATTGGCCTACTTCTGACTGTTTTGAATTCTGACAACTCAAAACAGATGATGAATACACTACATGAAAATAGTAGTTCTTTTCTCCTAAAAATAGGCTTTTCCCAATACATTTTAGTAATTACAATTTCATATGAACTCAAATAATATTCTAATGAATGTCAATTAGAACAAGAACTGTACAGTATACAAAATTATCCTTGGCAAGTCTCTGCAGAATAATTCTTACATTGCTAATCAGCAAATACAAAGAAAAGCCGTTTAAGAAAAACATGATGGCAGAGGCTCACAAACTCAGAGAATTTAGGCTCGTGGCCACGGGCCAGGGGATCAACTAAGACCGCAGTCTTAACCACAAGACAATAATGGAGTACTGAAGGAGAGGACAGAAATGCTTCTCTGCTGGTGAGACAATACCTATGCATCGAAGACCATATGGGCAGAGGAGTATCAGCGGCAATGCGAATTCTGCCTGACATAGAGGGCACTGTTCCAGTTGGTCCTGCATCCATGTAAGCCAAAGCTCCCTCACTTTCCTGAAACACTTTCCCGAACACTAGCTTAATCTGACCAGCACGTGTTTCCTTCTATAAACCAAACATGCCTGGGACCCCTCAGCTCATCCCCAAACACGTTTGCATAACAAAAGGACAGTGGGGTAATTTTTTACACTGGGTACACTGGGTATCATCTTTCCCTAAAAAGTAGGGGAAAGGACGCAGGAAAGGACACCAGGAGGCAGGTGTATACAGGATCAGACCTCTACTGAAACTCTGGACAGAGGTGTTTTTCGAGATGCCAAGGACCAGACCCGAGGCACGAGGCATTCCTGGCATAGCGCTCAGCTGTGGACCTGAATGTTCAGAGATGACACAATTGACACAAACGCAAGAGGGGACGGAAGAAAACTAGTGATTTTAATCCAAATCCTGCCATTATTGATAAACGTATGTTAGCATTTAACTATTCATTCTTTTGGAGAAAACTGGTTAACCCCTTAAGTGTTTTGCCCTGAAGGCAGACATTAAAAGTTAATTATAACCACATGGGACAAGCCCCAGGGGAACCATGGCAGCATTAAACTGCTACCAACGAAGCATGCAGGATGCGCGGCACTCCCAGTGAGCGCCACATACAAAAAGGATGCTGTCTCCTTGAATGAGTTCTCAGAAGTTAAAAACATGCTACTTTTTGCATGCACAGTAAAAGGCATATTGCAAATGTTCCATCCGGAGTGGGAAAAGCTTCCGGCTGAAGGAAAATTAGAGCAAATGAAAGCTACTGAGCAATGCGATTAAGCAATATGGCATAGGCAGAGGGGGCCACCATGCAAGGAGATGCAGCTTGAAATTTAAGGGCATATTTCAAAGAGGCCCATCTTCCCTTATAAGAGTTTAATATACAGCTCTTAGAAAGGAGAATATTTTTTCTTGGCAATTGCCCTCATTTGCCCAGATGTATTTTTGGAGACGATACACACACAACCTCAGTGAAAAGTTGCAGATGGATGAGACGAAGAAATAGAACATACAAAAGTGATAGTAATATAATGCTGAAAGCCTTTTATTAGGGCTAACTACAGCATCACAAAGTCTTAAGCAGGCTTTCAAGTCCACAAGCACTCTACCCTAGGCAGGATGGTGAGTAAAATCTTTTTTTTTTTTTAAATGAGAAAGAGAGGAAATGATATTTCAAGCCATGTGGGAAAAACCCAAAGTCTGCAGCTTGCAAGAGCCTTAAAGCAGTCACAAGTACAGTGGCATTCCTTCACCTCCTGCTGAGCCCAAGCAGGGTGGGCCTGAGCCAGCACGCAGGGACAGAGCAGGGAATCTGCGACCGGGAGAGGACAGGAGTGTGTGACGTTTGCCTTGTCAGCAACTCTCAAGAGATGGGGCCACCCGCCCACGGCTTCTTGGTCCTTCGTAGCTACCCGTTCTGCATGGGCACTCACTTCAGAAAAGGTGGCCCAGCTACTTGGAGTTCAGCGGATACAAAACGAGCATGTCAGAAGCCAAACCTCCAGTGCTTACCATGCTTAGAAGCTGGCAGGGCTGCACATGCGAAGGCAGCAGCGTGTTGAAGCAATGGGGAGTGTATACTTCCTGCTGCTCATAGACCCTCTCCACAAAAAGCCATACAGCCTTTCCCGTGTGACCATCTCAGCCACCACAGGCTGACACATGCCTTGTCCCCCAGTAAGTGGGACAACAGCTGCAGATGCTTAGAGGGGAAGGAGAAGACGCCATCTCCAGGGTGGACTCTTACAGAGGGTTGCTATGTCTCCCACATACAGAGGAAATATACAGAGCAGTTCTCTATTTGAAGGTTTGTCATATGATAGCCCTCTCTTTGAAGGCATCCTTTATTTGAAGGAATGCCCGGTGCAACTCCAATTTAAGATAAAGAGCCACAAGGGCCCTGGAAGTTGTCCATCAACAGTTTGTAAGAGGTGAGTAAGAAATTCATTGGTCTTGCATTTTTATGTGAGAAGCTCCCATGCAAAGCTCCCAACACTGATTACAGGACACAACCCATGTCGTTAACAAAATTCATAAGTCTTACAATACATTTTGCAGTCTGAGCCAGGTATGCATGCAAAAACAAACTATGTGCTTTTGAAATGTGCTGAAAAAGAATGAGCCCATTTTAAAATGCGCACAACATCGCCATTCTTAGAAAATGTTACACTGCAGAAATATGTGCAGAAATGTGTGCATGTTGAGAAGTGTGCAGGGAGATCTATGTGCATTTTCCATGTAGAAAAGAGAAAGGCTGAGCTCTGTGGCAGAACAGTGACAACAGTAGATTTGGCAATCCCAGGACTCAATCAGCAGTTCCTACTATGACAAGTTGCACTGCATTTCTATTTAAATTGTTTTAACTGTTTCTAAATATATACCTATGCATATAAATTATTTAATGGAATGAGTATACTCCTTTGTCCTCATTTCCTACTCAAACAACATATTTTAAATATCCCCTTGGAAAGAGCAACTGTGCGATAAGGTGGAAACCCGAGGTGCTGTATTTTTGTAGGCAGTGAATAAAAACATGAAGAAGTGGGAAGAATTATTTCCAGCGAGGCTTGTGGCTTCCAGATAATCTGCTCGTTAACCACTCCAGATACATTTGCTTGGCTGCCTTTGGAGAGTGTACAAACCAGAGCATGGGGTTTAAGAGTGGATGGTTGGGCAGCACTGAGGTGTCTGAGGAATGTGGAGAGGGTAGTTGCGAAGCTAAATGTACTTGAGTGTAGCTCCAGAGATCAAGGGTAGGCCATTTTCGAGCGGGCTTCTGTTCAGCTGGGCCAGGTACATTTCTCTGTTTCCATTTCGAGAAATCCCTTGCACACCCAGCAGCGTTTTCTGCTCTTCTCCATTTGAATTCTGCAGAGACATCGAGAATATTTGTTGCTTGTTTCTAAAACTAATTTTATCACACATAAAGAGTTCTCAAAGGGTTCTTATAGCAATCTATAAAACATATTAAATTGCATTCAGTAGCAGAACATCACACCAAGAGGGCCGAGAAATACATTCAGAGATATGGACAAACTTGTATAGCTCAGGCAAAAGTGACACTCTGGGCAGCTTGTACATATCCACATAGCCACAGCTCTGCATTCTTTACTCCATGTCACCTTGAAAAGGAGCTGCAGCTGGTCCTCATTCCCTGAAGCACACATCTTTATGAGATACACATTTGCAAATAGGCTGTATTACATACATAATTCACATTTTAGGACACAATCCTATGCATCTGCAGAGAGAAAGTCCCACAACTGCCATATTGGCTGGGATATCCTGGGAATTGTGGGACTTCTTCCCATCGACACATTCATGGGATTGTGCCCTAAGGTGCCCGGTTTGTTTTGTTGCTGTAGAGTCCTCTGGTAGGGCACCAAGGATACTATGAGAGTTTTTATGGAATTCTTCCTAAAGTGAAACTTCAAGGCAAATTTGAATCCTCCTGCTTAGATGCTAAACAGCTGCCAATAGAATATTAATTATCATTAGACTGATAATGTTTCAACTAATATGGCATTATAAGAATGGCAGTATTCTGTTTTGAACCCAACATGTTCCCAACCTAATTATCATTAGCAATGTCTTTCAGAATGTCATGGTCTCTAACAGCTGTTGTTTTCCTTCTTACATCTGGCAGAGAGCATGGCTAACTCTGCAGCTTGCTTGAGCAGTGACGATGTAATTCCCACCAGACGACCTTCCTACTCATTACTCCAAAGTAGACTTTCACCCATCCCTACTAACTAGAGAGGATGTTTTTTGGCCCACTTAATCTGCACTGAGAAAATGATCACAATTAGGCTGCAGGCCTCATTCCTACCTTAGAATTTACCTTTTTCATCGCTTTATGAAACAAATAAAATAGCTAAGCACTGTGCCCAGTGTCAGGCATAAACCACTAGAGATCACCTCTTTCAGGATTAATTATTTTAATGGATTTCCCCTTATAACATCCTATTACAATGTGTGGAATGTTTCCCTTGTAAATATTCAGCAACTGATCTTTGAAATACTCTCATCAAAAGCCAACAGAAGTAACGATAGTGAAATTTACAATGGAATGAAGAATCAATAAAGAAATTCTGTTGACAGCAAGACAGATGGACACCTCTGCTTCCACAATGTTGCCACCCCAAACCACCCACACTTAGCAGTTTTCAGCTCTGCAAATGAGAACAATCACTTACTAAAATAAAGGTCTCAAATTATTGACTAAGAGGAGGCAGTAGAGTTCCCCTTTTCCTACACCATGATGATAACTCATCAAAAGAGGAAATGCATATTCTTCAGCCCTCCTAAATGCTGCACTTGGAGCCTGAGAGGTGGAATTGCTGTCAGGCATTCAAATAACCATAAGCCCAAGTAACACTTAGGAACAAAGCCCATCCATTTAAGGCAAGAGAAATGCACCAAAAAGCATGGAAAAGTCTGGGGAACAAGGGGCACACTCCCCATGGGTCTTGTTTTCCAGAGGATTTGCTGGAATCCTGGGGGTGCAGATCCTTTGGCAGTGGCAGAGGGGGCCAACCCCAGCAACCCCAGGAAGCTATCCACCACTGCTTTAGTGACTTTCAAACTGCAGCACTGAAGCAAGGGCACCCCTTGGAGAGGTTCTTGATTCCTCCACTAGCACAGACCACTGCTGCTCATTTACTGACAGCTAGAAGAGATCAACCCTGACTGCTCTTTAGAAGTCCAGATACTGCAGATGAAACTCAAATACTGTTTGGCCTCCTAATGTGAAGGAAGGACTCCCTGGAGAAGAGCTTAATGCTGGGAACAATAGATGGCAAAAGAAGAAGGGGACGGCAGAGGATGAGGTGGCTGGATGGAGTCACTGAAGCAGTCAGTGTGAGCTTAGGTGGACTCCAGGGATGGTGGAGGACCGGAAGGCCTGGAGGAATGTTGTCCATGGGGTCGTGATGGGTTGGACGCAACTTCGCAACTAGCAAGCAAGCAAATGAGCAGACATAGTCACATTATAGCTATTTTGAAACACCCAGGCACCAACGTGTCTTCCAGACCCATCCAAGGTTTCCAGAAAAACGCTCGTGTATATCATGGCACCTTGCTTTGCTTTTATGTAGGGTGGATGGGCTCCTTCACGGATCACTGCCTTGTCGTGGCGAAGGGGCTTGCGTAGCTCAATGAAGCTATGAGTTATGCTGTGCAGGGCCACCCAAGACGGACAGGTCATAGCAGAGAGCTCTGACAAAACGTGATCCACTGGAGAAGGAAATGGCAACCCACTCCAGTATCTTTGCCATGAAAACCCCATGGACAGTACCGAAAGGCAAAAAGATATGACGCCGGAAGATGAGCCCCTCAGGTCGGAAGGTGTCCAATATGCTACTGGGGAAGAGCAGAGGACTAGTACTAGTAGCGCCAGAAAGAATGAAGCGACTGGGTCGAAGCCAAAAGGACACTCAGTTGCAGATGTAGCTGGTGGTGAAAGGAAAGTCCGATGCTGCAAAGATCTATACTCCATAGGAACCTGGAATGTAAGATCCACGAATCAAGGCAAGCTGGATGTGGTCAAACAAGAGATGACAAGACTGAACATTGACATCTTACGAATCAGTGAACTAAAATGGACAGGAATGGGTGAATTTAATTCAGATGACCATCAGGTATACTACTGTGGGCAAGAATCCCTCAGAAGAAATGGAGTAGCCTTCATAGTCAATAAAAGAGTAGGAAAAGCAGTACTCTAAAATGACATAATGATCTCAGTTCGAATCCAAGGCAAACCATTCAACATCACAGTAGTCCAAGTCTATGCCCCAACCACTGGTGCTGAAGAGGCTGAAGTTGACCGGTTCTATGAAGGCCTACAACACCTTCTAGAATTAACACCAAAAATGATGTCCTTATCAACATGCAAGTTTGGCCCTGGAGTACAAAATGAAGCAGGACACAGGCTGGTAGAATTTTGTCAAGAGAATATGGTGGTCATAGCAAACACTCTTTTCCAACAACCCAAGAAATGACTCTACACATGAACATCACCAGACAGTCAACACAGAAATCAGATTGACTATGTGCTCTGCAGCCAAAGATGGAGAAGCTCTATACAGTCAGTAAAAACTAGACCAGGAGCTGACTGTGGCTCAGATCATGAGCTACTTGTTGCAAAATGTAGGCTTAAATTGAAGGCAGTAGGGAAAAGCACTAGGCCACTCAGGTATGACCTAAATCATATCCCTGATGAATATACAGTAGAGGTGACAAATAGATTTAAGGAATTAGATCTGATAGACAGAGTGCCTGAAGAACTATGGATGGAGGTTTGCAACATTGTACAAGAGGTAGCAACTAAAACCATCCCAAAGAAAAAGAAATGCAAGAAAGCAAAATGGCTATCTGAGGAAGCTTTACAAATAGCTGGGGAAAGAAGGGAAGCGAAAGGCAAGGGAGAAAGAGAAAGATACACCCAATTGAATGCAGAATTTCAAAGAATAGCTAGAAGAGATAAGAATGCCTTCTTAAATGAACAGTGCAAAGAAATAGAAGACTACAATAGAATAGGGAGGACCAGAGATCTCTTCAAGAAAATTGGAGATATGAAGGGAACGTTTCATGCAAAGATGGGCATGATAAAGGACCAAACTGGCAGGGACCTAACAGAGGCAGAAGAGATTAAGAAGAGGTGGCAAGATTACACAGAAGAACTATGCAAGTAAGAGCTTAATGTCCCTGATAACCACGATGGGGTGGCCACTGACCTGGAGCCAGACATCCTGGAATGTGAAGTCAAATGGGCCTTAGCAAGTGTGAGCAACAACAAAGCTAGTGGAGGCGACAGTATTCCAGCTGAGCTATTCAAAATCTTAAAGGGCTTGTTTGCAAAGGGGCAGCATATAAATTTGTTAAATAAGTAAGTAAGTAAGTAAGTAAGTAAATAAATAAATAAATAAATAAAAGACAATGCAGTAAAAGTGCTACACTAAATATGCCAGCAAATTTGGAAAACTCAACAGTGACCACAGGATTGGAAAATGTCAGTTTACATTCCGATCCCAAAGAATGTTCAAACTACTGCACCATTGCACTCATTTCACATGCTAGCAAAGTTATGTTCAAAATCCTACAAGCTAGGCTCCAGCAGTATGTGGACCGAGAACTACCAGAAGTACAGGCAGGATTTCGAAGAGGGAGAGGAACTAGAGATCAAATTGCCAACATACGGTGGATCATTGAGAAAGCTAGGGAGTTCCAGAAAAACATCTACTTCTGCTTCACTGACTATGCTAAAGCTTTTGATTGTGTGGATCACAACAAATTGTGGCAAGTTCTTAAAGAGGTGGGAGTACCAGACCATCTTGTTTGTCTCTTGAGAAACCTATATGCGGGTCAAGAAGCAACAGTGAGAACTGGACATGGAACCACTGATTGGTTCAAAATTGAGAAAGGAGTTTGGCAAGGCTGTATACTGTCACCCTGCCTATTTAATTTATATGCAGAGCACATCATGAGAAAGGCAGGGCTTGATGAATCACCAGCTGGAATTAAGATTGCTGGGAGAAATATCAACAACCTCAGATATGCAGATGATACCACTCTAATGACAGAAAGTGAAGAGAAACTAAAGAGCCTCTTGATGCGGGTGAAGGAGAAAGCGCAAAAGTTGGCTTGAAACTCAACATTAAGAAAACTAAGATCATGGCATCTGGTCCTCTCACTTCCTGGCAAATAGATGGGGAAGAAATGGAGGTAGTGACAGATTTTATTTTCCTGGGCTCCAAGATCACCGCAGACGGGGACTGCAGCCAAGAAATTAAAAGACGCTTGCTCCTGGGGAGGAAAGCTATGGCAAATCTAGACAACATATTAAAAAGCAGAGACATTCTGCCGACAAAAGTGCATATAGTCAAGGCTATGGTTTTCCCAGTTGCAATGTATGGCTGTGAAAGCTGGACCATAAGGAAGGCTAAGCGCCAAAGAATTGAGGCCTTTGAGTTGTGGTGCTGGAGGAGACTCCTGCGAGTCCCTTGGATCGCAAGGCGATCAAACCAGTCAGTCCTAGAGGAGATCAACCCTGACTACTCTTTAGAAGGCCAGATCGTGAAGATGAAACTCAAATGCTTTGGCCACCTAATGAGAAGGAAGGACTCCCTGGAGAAGAGTCTAATGCTGGAAACAACAGATGGCAAAAGAAGAAGGGGACAGCAGAGAATGAGGTGGCTCGATGAAGTCAATGAAGCAGTTGGTGCGAACTGAAGTGGGCTCTGGGGGATGGTGGAGGACAGGAAGGCCTGGAGGAATTTTGTCTATGGGGTCAGGATGGGTTGGACACAACTTCAAGACTAACAACAACAACAACAACAACAAAGGGTGGATGGGAAGCACATGAAAAGCCCTCCTGGCTCACTCAGTGCTTCAGACTTTGGTCCTGAAAACCAAAGTGCTCTCCCTTTCCTGGCCCTTCAGGGCTCACTTTGTAAACCAGATTATTTACCATTGAGATTAAATCAATGCTATCACAAATGAACTGACCAGAAGCTGATACCACATCAAGCTTTAAGTATTATAGGTCTTTTATGTGTTAAGGGAGAGACCACTAACTGGGTTCCTAAAGCTTCTGATCTATATTCACTGAGCACACAGAAAGTTAATGTAAACTGTTCCATTAACTGGATGGAGGGAAAAGGTATTGATGTGTAAGATCAGTCACAATCACCACAGTTCAGAACAGAGGGTGTATTTTAACAAAAAATTCATCTTATGGACAAACACAAAAAGCATAAAACATCCAATAAGGAAGTTCTATCTTCCAATACATGTCCTAGCTGATACAAAAGTTATACCTTAGCTGGCTACAGTTGATCCATAGCAAAAGGCAGTAGTTTAGAACCAGAAATCAAAGGCCTTCTGTGCCCTAGGATATGGAATCGTACTGTATTTCATTATGAGATTTAGAACTTAATTGTTTTAACTCTGAAAATAGTTTGCAGTTCTGGAGATTATTAAGAAGGGGTTCTTGAAAGCCTTTTCCTTTTTTTTTTTTTGCTCTGTGCTGAGTATGAAGATTAAATCTTGAAAATATATGGATACAAGATTGATGATCATGGGGAAGGGGAAAAGAAAAGCAAAATGTGAACAAAGCTTAATGCTTAAGTTTTAAAATGTTGTCTGATAGCTCTGGTCCATTGGTACATCCCTAGAAATTCAGTGAAAAATGACATTTCATCGTTTTCATCACCGCAAACTAAAAGTGATGGACTCCCACAGTGTGGCTTGAGGGGTTTCTATTTATTTTTCTTTTCTTCCCTCCCCTTATTATCATTAATTTTTAAGTTAAATCTTAAGGAAGCGAAACTGAATGCATAATAAAAATAATCAAGGTTACTCTTCCAGGCCACAATCCACTTGCCTAATTTTAAATTCAATAGAACGAATGTTGGTGATGCTAGTAAATACTAGATATCTAAGTATGGAATCCTTTGGTAAATAGAATGGAGAGAAGAGTCAAGGGTATTTTCTGTGAGTCAAATAATTCTGGTTATTGATGTAGATTGGGCATGCTGTATCAACTGGTGTGATGTAGCAGTGCAAGAACTGGGGCCAAGATTATTGCATCATGTGGCAGAGAAAGTCTGGATATTTACACCATAATATTTACATAGATGTCATGGCGGAAGGAGGTGAAAATGGAACTGAAGGGTTTGCTTCTGCTTTTGTTTTGCTGAAACCCCAAGAGGACATTTCCTCTTTCCCAGTCTCTTCTGGCCCCAGAAAAATAACACAAATTTAGCACACACTGATAGTATATAACAGGGCAAACGGCAACATATTAAAAAGTCATGATATACTTGGTCTGAAGAAATTTGAGATATAGTGGCAGAGATTGCATGAGGAGGATGGGTTGGGACAAGCACCATATGACATGCTGGTGAGTCAGGTGTTACAATGCCGGTAAAAATGTCTCAGGTGGTTGGCCCAAAAGTCCTCCTCTTTCCACAGAAAGAGGGTTCTTGCTTTTACATTTAACCTGATTCATGAACCAAAATAGTGCTGTGCCATTAACTTTAAGAAATGTCTTGTGAATAAGGAAGCAGGGTGGGGGTGGAGTGAGTGTTTCAAACAGGCATGAAAATATTTGTGCTGATCACATGAAAACATGAAACATGGTGAGCAATTGAAAATAAAGAATTGATGGATGTCAAAAAGAGGAAAATACAGGCAGACTGGGGGAGTCTGGTCACCTTTCCTGAGCTTGGATCAGTTTTCCTTCAAGGCCAAATTTAAGTGTGAGATCAAATGCTTACTTAAGCCCTTTCTTAGTGTTAGAGAAATACACAGGAGTCAGTGCAACAGGTGATAGAATTTCATAGGAAATATCTGGTTGTATTGCTCTCAAGAGTCTGTGCCAGTGTAATGAAGTCATACATTATGGAAGAGTTGGCTAAGGAAAAGTTGTGGAGCATGCAAAACTTACCAGCTACTCCTGAAAAGTTTAGAACATTGTGGCTTAATATTTGCCTGGGAAAGGACCTGGATGAAACCCCTAATGTGCATTGATGAACTGTGCATGTAACTTCAGGGTGCTGCATACAGGGGCCTAGAGCCACAGACCCAGGGGCCAAATCCAGTCCTTTAGAGAGGACTTTCCCCCTACCCATGAGCATGCCTTGGTTTCCTGGCTGCAGCGCAGCATTTTCCACACTGAAGTAACTTCCCTAAGGCTAAGCCAGCAAGAGCTTTAGAGTACAATGAGTACTATGAAGATGAGCATAGGCCCCAAACTCAGGGGTCCATGATTCTCCAGGCAAAGTAACAGCAGCAGGGGCAAGCAACCCTTGCTGGTTTTGGCCATCCAGCAATGGGTTAGTACTTTGGGGATGGAGGAGGAGCTGAGTATCTTCATGATATTTCATATCCTGACCATCTCCCTTCCCACCGCTTTCCCCCCACTTCTGAGGTTGCTTTCTTGACCGCAGAATCTCATTTCCTCCCTTCCTAATGGAAAAACAGGAAGAAGAGGCACTGTGCAGTCACAGTAGGGAAGTTCTGTTTTGGTTCAGAAATCAGCTGAGCCACTTTTTGAATTAGGGAGAAGTAGCTTGGCTAATTTCCAAGCCCAGAGAAAGCTTGCCCATTACTCCAAATCTTGCAGTCTCCATAACTGGAGAAGATGTAGTCCAGTTATTATCAGATGCTGGAGGCAAGCAATAGCACTGGGAACTTAGGCCTGGACAGCATTGGAGGCAAGATCTAGGACTTGCAGGACCCTTGGTCTGATCCAGCGCAACCTCTTCATATGTTCTTGCAGACTTTGCAGTTCTCGTGGCTGGAAGGACCCTCTTAAGTATTCCAACAAAATGTTACCCATCCTAATGAGATTGGCTCAGAAATAAGCTGCAGTATTTGGTTCCACTGAAGAGCCCTGCCTCTTGTTCCAGAGTTCAGAACTAAACCTCCATCAGAATAATCATTCCCCATAATTCAACAAAGTGGAAGAGAAATCTGAACTCTTGGCACCTGACCTGCACTCTTTTAATGTACCATATTAAAAGAGCTCATTACTGGCATACAAATTGAGTAGAAGTAGCCCAAGGAAGGAAGGAAGGAAGGAAGGAAGGAAGGAAGGAAGGAAGGAAGGAAGGAAGGAAGGAAGGCAATTTTTCATTTGGATTTTGTGATACAGAGAGCAACAATACAAGGACTCCAAGCTGAATATTTGCCTGTCACTGCTACCTGATCAGAACGGTTGCTTACAGTTTGTCTCCATTTTGGCATTGTCGAGGAGGGTATTTTTAAGCATCTGTGTTCACGACAGAGCCTCTTCTCACAGAATCTCTGTGGTGTAGTTCAACACTGGCATAACTCTGTGTAAATAATTAGCATGGAATTCCCACATGCTAATTGGGACCTCTCCACAGCCACCTCTCCACAGCATTACTTCAGATTTGCAGTCATATAATTTCCGACCCAGTTCTGCTGGCATAAAAGCAGAGCGGCACATCAGCGGATCAGGCCCTGAGGTAAACAGCTGCCATTTGCAGTCAGTGTACTGCAGGGGCTTGACCTTGCTGTTGCTGGAGTCCGCTGCAGAATTCTCATTAAGTTACGTAGGAACAGGCCTGGAGTGGAGTCGGCCGCAAGCACCCCCACGATACCCAACGCGAGAGTGCTGGCAGCAAGCTAATCAGCCTGGAAATGGGGGTGCATAGGTATGAACACGTATGCTGCAGGATCCTCACAACATTAGCACGTGCTGCCCAATGGCACACACCAGTGCTTTGAGGTGACTTGCCTCAAAGGAGGCTGATGTGGGAGACCCCTGACTGGTGACACGGACAGCTGGCTCCATCATCCATCTGGAGGGCCCCGAAAGCACTTCCTGCAGTCTCCCCTCAGTGCCTGACAGTCCTTGCCTCGCACTTCCTCTCTGCTGGTTCCCTCACCTACAAGGCACATTAACAATGATGACTAACCTCTTAAATATTTTCTCCTTAGAAAGGGATGGACGAACCTCTGGTGTGCAGGATATTTACTGCTTGAGGGCACAATCTGTCGCTGCAGAGCTCTAACCGTTGCTGAAGCACTTCTTGTCATTGTATGTGCCTCAGCAACGAGGCGTTCTGGCTTGTTTCTCATCTGTGAACGTGGTGATTTATTGATACCACGGATCTTGTTTGAGAGCGACAGAGCTAGCAAGTCCAACATATTTAAAGAGGGAAAGAGAGAGGGCAAGGAAAAGCTCACATCCCCAACTTCTCCTCATAGTTTCTCACAAAACCAGAAAACCCACCCATTCCCTCAGGCAGTCTGCTCCTGGTCAACATCTATTTGTACATGTTCCTTCACAAGTCTGCTCTGCCCCGTTTCTGCATTTGTGTGTGCAGGCCCATTTTCTCTTTTAAAAATACACATTTGTGAACATATTTTAAATGTGGGCTTTATAGCACTTTGATACCTTTTTCAACTAAAAGTGTGATAACTGGGGTATATTTGATATTAAAGCAGGAGGTGCTGTTCAGCTCCATTCGTATCAGAATAAAGGCAGACTGACCCCTTCAAGCATCCATCATCCTGCCTGTGCTCCTACCCTCTTACTAAAAACTGCCCCCATGCAGGGGCAGGCAATGCAGTGTAACAGGCTGCAATGGGAAGAATTAGTAAAAACCTTTTCCCTGTTTCATGGATCCATCCCTGCAAAAGAACATGGGCAGGAGCAGCTTTTGTCTGTGCCCTGAGTGTGAGATGCACACACATGAGGTGCACCACCATTGTGACGAGGTCTGTGCTAACCCACTTCCCCCCAAGCTGAGGCGCCTCTCCATTGAGAGCCAGTGTGGTGCAGTGGTTAAGAGCGTGGGACTGGGACTCAGGCGATCTGGGTTCGAGTCCCTGCTCGGCCATGGAGCCAACTGGGTGACTTTGGGCCAGTCACAGACTCTCAGCCCAACCTACCTCACAGGGTTGTTGTTGTGGAGATAAGATGGAGGAGGAGAATGATGTAAGCTGCCTTGAGCCCTTTATAGCAAAAAGGCAGGGTATAAATTGAAAAATAAATAAATAAATAAAATTTTCAGCCTCTGCTTCTTTAGGGCAGACTGCAAGGCTTGCTGATTATGAATTGGCCCAATAGGATCTCTTTGCCTGGCAAGCAAGCCGATGCTCCTAAGTTCATACACAGACTTTCCTTTTTCCTTTTCAGCCTGCTCTATATGGCAGCTTGGGACTGAGACAGCATATTTGTTTGTTTTGTATGCTACTCTGCACCTAAGCAGATTCCAGAGCAGCAAACAATAAAAAGTGAAAAAAGAGTGGTATTAAAACAGAATATCAGGAGAAACAAAGTGAAACCAAACAGAAACATTGCGATCGAGCAAGCAAGGCTTCTTGGAGTACAAATGTTTTCAGGAGCTCTGGAAACAACACAGTCTTGATGCCTGCCTGGCCTCTACAGTCAGGGAGTTCCTCAGAAATGGGGCCACCACAGTACAGGCTCTTCTCCAACTGGTCTCCATTCAGGACAGCAGGCCATGCACAACAGCACGGAGCATACCATCTGGTGACCTCAGCGACTGGGCATACTGATATGGAGGAAAGGCCTTTTTGCTGTCAAAAAGTATGAGAGAATTGCCATGAGGCTACATCCAGGGGTAATGACAGAGCCCTAGCTTTGTTAGCATCACAGAACTTGTTCCAGAAGTAATTGTGGCCTGAATATACCTCCCCTTTGTGTCTTATCTCATTTTTCTAATGTATGAATGCAGCCTGGACTGGAAGCTTTTGGAAGTTCAGTGTTTCTTAGAATCCATGATCTTATCCATCTATACTGTACAAATAACTAAATTAAAAACATGCCTTTTCTGGACATTGAGAAAATTAAAGCTAAATTAAACTTAATTTTAATTAATTAATTAATTTAAATTTAAAGTAACGCTTTAAACATTAAAGCTAAAAGTTAAAATGCCTGCTACTTTTAAACAGGAGTTGCCAACTACTGCTTCTCGTGGAACTGGTTCACTCAGGCTGCCTGCCTCCTGTGGTACAATTAAAAAAGAAAGCAGTCCACTTGCCTTCTTCTAATAAATACATCAAGTTCTACATATTTTTGTCGGAGAAATATTGCAAGAGTTGGCTGCTGAGCACCTCTATGAAGGCTCCTCATGATCCCACTTTTGTCATCAGCAAGTTTGACAATGGCTTGGTTCAAAGAAAAGACTGAATCCCATGAGGCCAAACTAGTTCCAAGCATGTCCTTTTGTCAGGGACACTGACAGAGATCAAGACTGCTGCAAATCAGAGTGTGTGAGGCAGCCTAGCAGCGTGACATGGCAAGTGTACCAGAATCAAACCTGTTATCAGGGCTGGCACTACAAAGACAGCGGGGCCACTTTAAGGTGTTCCACATCGTGAACGGAGGTGGGGTGGGGGAGGAGAGAGGGAGAGAAGCGTTTGCTTCACAGCCACATCCAGAGAAGGCACTGCTGCATAGCAAGATGCAGTGTCCTGCTTCCGGGGGCACCAGGAGGTGGCAGAGATTAAGACAGGGATTGGTGTCAGAAGGGTTCGGCAAGACATTTTAAAGCAGAGGACAAGAGCATTTGGGTTCCTCTTCAGGCCAAAAAAATGGTCCAGGGCCAGCACTGGTTATGTCCTTGCTGCAAATGAGGGCTGGCTCACCTAGGCCCAGGACGGAGCTTAGCAGAAGATGGCACCAGCATCTCAGACCAACGGGGAAGCCTGCCCACCTGCTGCACATCCCTTCAGGTGGCAAATGTTGGAGAAACCGCAGCAGCCTTCCCATCCCAGTGTTCCCATCCTTCTAAGCTAGCAACAGTGGTGCTTGAATGTTGGCCTGGATCACAGCTGGTTGTAAGCAGCCTTCTTCCAACAATACGAGAGTTTTTCAGCATGGGTGCTGGAAAAGAAGCACCCAGGCCAAGCAACAGACCCCAGCTGTGCCAGAAAGCTGAGGCCTGCACACAGCAGCATTTCTCTTACATTCTTATCCCTGTCCACAATTTTTGGGTGCAATTTCTTTTCAGTCCTCCTTCCAATGAATGGTTGAAATTCAATAGGTCCAAAAAATTGTTGTTGTTAGTCGCAAAGCCGTGTCCGACCCATCGCAACCCCATGGACAACATTCCTCCAGGCCTACCTGTCCTCCACCATCCCCTGGAGTCCACCTAAGCTCACACCAACCACCTCAGTGACTCCATCCAGCCACCTCATTCTCTGCCGTCCCCTTCTTCTTTTGCCATCTATTGTTCCCAGCATTAGACTCTTCTCCAGGGTGTCCTTCCTTCTCAAAAAAATTGGCAGAGTGCCATTATATCCAATGGATATGCGATTCACAGGTTATGAAAACTGGCCAAAGGCCTACTCTAGCCCTAGTTCATGATATGAAAGTCTTTTGGCTGCTTTGTGTTTCTTTAACTGTTCTCATCTGGTGGCAGCCTGGACAATCCATGAGGAGACGCACATTTCTGTGTGCATGGGATGCTTCAATCATGCCAAAATGGCAGCCCATTGCAGCAGCCAAACAAAAGCAATAAATGTGACTGAGAATACTGTGAACCTTGATGTTCAGTACTGTGATGCACTGAAGCATCAACAAAACGGGTTAGGGTAGCTCATCAAAAGGGAGCAGGGTAAGGTAATAAAATCCTACCTTATTTCCACACCCTGAATCAATACACGTAGTTATTGTCCAGTACTTGTGTTTCTCTAAGAGTGTAATGTGTGTCAATCAACACATGCACAAAAATACATAGATCAGAAAATGCATGTGGTAAGAAAAAATGTGAACAAATCTTTGTGCAGACCTACAAAAAGCAACTTTCTTTACTTCAAGTTTATAGAAAAAAGGTTGAAAAGGTGGGGTTAACATATGCTAAAGAATGAAACTTAAGGCACAATCCAATGGCAGTTTTGATTTACAACACCCAGCCAGCAAAGCTCTTTTTCTGTCTAAACCAGTTATAGGATTGTGACCTTAAAGTACCTTGTTTTAACAAAGGAGGGTTCCTGTCCTGCTTCATCCCTAGTACTTCTGCCATTCTCTGAATGTCTCCCCCAGGTTCATACTCTTTTCAAACTTCATTAATTCCAGTTATTCTAAAATTATTTAATTTCTGCTTTACATAAGACCCTGAAGACCCTCAGGGATCTACAGAGTCACAGAAAGAAACAATATCAAGACACAGAAGAATTCAGATTCTCCCCGACATCGGAGTTTCAATTTGAAAATATAGAAATTTGAAAGTTAGTAAGTTAGTTACAACAAACTTATACAAAGAGTCTTGTGGCACCTTGAAAACTAAGAGGTTTATTGTGTTGTTTTGGAGGAATTAGCTCATTAAAGGAACATTTTGCAAAAGCTATTTGTTTTTCAAGCAACCAAAAGTCATTGGTTAACATATTAAATCAGCATTGATGCATAGATTTCTTTCTAATTTTGTATATTCACAACAGAATTGTTTTAAGGATACAAATAGAAATATTTGTATATTTAGCCCAACACACCCATCATAAGGTACCAGGTAGCTGATTCCCAAGTAACTTTGGTTTCATATAAATTTTGTTCTCTTGCTACCAGCTGAAAGGCACGAGTAGTGTGATATCAAGTTAGGAATCAACAAGAGTATCATAAAGTTTGCAACCCTGTGTTAGGCATAAGCCAGAAGGATGTGTTGCTAATTCTGTGGAGTTTACTTCCAGATAGGTGTGTATAGTTATGTAGCCAGAGGGTGAACTTTGCCAAGCATTGTTCCAAGGCAACTCCTGTTCCTCTCTAGTGATGCTAAATGGAAGCAGCAGTTGTGAATTGTGCCAGTTGTCTCTCATAGTGATTACCTCTGCCAGGCTTCACCACAAAGAACAATATGAGGATAGCAACAAAATAATTCCAATCACTACCACTCCACACCCACAAGCATCCCTCCACCCCGCCAAATAAAGAGCCCAAACCAAAATCCAAAAGGTGGTGAGGGTAAATTTATAGTAAGGTCAAGGAATAACCAACAATTTTCAGCTGAACAATTTTTCTTGGGGTAACTGATATTTTCAAAAAGTCCAATGGAAAAAAATTCCCTCTTGCTCTCTTTCAGCCTCTTCTACCCTTCTTCTCAAAGATGTTTTCTGAATGAAGTGTCCAAATTTACTTCTAAAAATGTGAAAAATCTGACATTCTTTTTAACATACACCAAAATTCGTAATGACAGTCTCCACCACAAATATTCAACATTATCTCTATTACAAGATAATACCTTCAACTCACCTCTTACCCACAACTTATCTTCCTTGTTTGATGACCTTCTACCAGCATTGCAAATTGTAAGACCAAAGAAAATTGTATTGTATATAGTTCCAAACTATATTGCTTGTTTTATAAAAACACCAAATACTCAATAATCTTACAATCATTTCATTCCCGATGTATGTATATGTTTGGCGTGCTTTTGCATATGTAATATCATTAATTAAATTTCTAAATACAGCTGAACTGTTGAACTGTCATATTGCCTTCATTCAGCTTTTCCTTTGATGTCATACTTTATTTCTTAGGAACTATGATTTTATGACTTTGATTGCTATAATAACATCAAAACACAGTGCAGCTTTTAAATATATTCACTTTGTTCTTTAAAAAGGCCAGTTATTTATTTCTGTCCTCTGAAGAATCTTGTAATCCAAGCAGTGAGTCAAAGGTCAAGAATGCTGGTAAAAATGACAAAGGATTCCTGCCCCAGTGATAGAGATAAAATCAGCATGTGTGTGACTATGATATGAACTTAACTAAATGTTGCATGTGCTAAACTGTGAATAATAATTTTAGAACACAAAATACTTTTGATTGTACCTCACGGCTATTGATATAATCAAGTGGACTATAGTCCATGAAAGCAGATGCCAAAATAAATTTGCTCATCTTTAAAGAGCCACGAACTTCTTTGTTATTTTTTGATGTAACACTAATATGACTACTCTTCTGGAAATTGATATTATACTGACATTGGTCAAAAGTCTCTTTTGTAGATCAATTCAAGGATATATAGCTCTGTCAATGTTGCTTTCTGCCAGTTTCTTACTTTTCCATGGGGTGCTATCGAACATGGATACCAATGCCTTTCTGAATTCAGACAACAACAGGCATACAAGTGGAGCACTGGGGGAACACAGAGGCAAGGGCTGCCTGCACATTTTTCAACATGCCTGGTTTTACTCTTAACCTAGGTATTGTGGGCATTATAGAAATCTGCTCAAATGAAGACAACCAATGAAACATACTTGTCTTTGGATAAAAGCTGTATAGGAAAGACAGGAAAAGGCATGATGGAAGAGGTGTTTCTGTGTACTTCAAAGAGGGCATAGGATCCACAAGACTTGAAAACCTAAAAAGTACTAACTCCTCCATCGACATTCTGTGGGTGACTCCAAAACTAATTTAATCCCAGAAAAATGCTATCATCCTCCAGAGCGGAATGCTTAGGATGCTTTTGAGATGGAGAATGAAATCATGTTCCAGTAATCACAAAGAAGTTAAATTTTTCAGTGTCCTGAGTGATTGTGCCCTGGAACTGATTAACAGGGAGCCAGCTCTGAATTTAATTTTGAGAGAGGAAGTTTTCCCAAGACTTAGTACAGGGGCTAAATGCTGCTAACCACTTGGAAACAATGCCCATAGCATGATCAAATTCAATGCACGTGTAAGTGAAAGATTGGCAAAGAAGTTCAACATGAACACATTAGACTCTGAAAGAGGAAACTTGTCTAACATGAGGAAAATGGCAACAAGCAAGTTGAAAGTGGGAGCCAAGAGGATAGAATCCCTTCAAAATTATTGGCCATTTCTCAAAACTATAATAATAGAAACTCAGATACTATTTACAACACAAGTTAGGAAAGGTAGCACGAAGTCCAAGAGGTCACTGACATGGCTACCAAGCAGCGTCAAGGAAGCTGTTCAAGGAAATGAAGCTTCCTTCCGAAAATATCTTTCCCAAACAAGGAAAACAAAAGGGAGCACAAGGGAGATGCAAGCAGATAATCAAAGAAGCAAAGAAACAGTATGAGGAGTCCACAACTAATAATACCAAGGCCAACAATAAAGATTTGTGGACAATAGGCTAAATATGAGCCAACAATGTGATGCAGCTGCCAAAAGGGGAAATGCTATTTTGGGATTCAAATCACGAGAACTCTATACTCCTCACTAGTCAGACCTCATCTAGAATACCGTGTCCAGTTCTGGGAACTAAGATCTAAGAAAGATGCAGGTAAATTAGAAAGGGTCCATCAGAGGGTGACAAAAATGATCCAGGGTTTGGAATCAGTGCCCTATGAGGAGAGACTGAGGGAACTGGGCATGTTCAGCCTTGAGAAGAGAAGAATGAGGGAGGACATGGTATCTCTCTATAAGTACCTCACAGGCTGTCAGAAAGAGGAAAGTCAAGATGCCAGAGTGTAGGCCACAGAATAATCAAGTCAAGTTGCGACAACCCAGATTCAGGCTAGATATCACAAAATGCTTCCTCACTATCAGACCATACAACAGTGGAACCAGCTGCCTAGACAGGTGGTGGGTTCTCCCACACTGGAGACATTCAAAAAGAAACTGGACAGCCATCTGAGTGGGATGGTGTAACATGCTATACTGCGACAGCAGGCGGTGGGACCCGATGGCCTTCATGCCCCCTTCCAAAGCTACTATTCTATGAAATCAATTGAAAGTGTTATTATAGATAAAATTAGTAAGCATACAGAAGGATCAACATGGTTTCTGCAAAGCTAAGTCCTATCTTACTAACCTTTTAGTATTCTTTAAAAGTGTCAGTAAACATCTGGAAATGAGTAATCTGTTAGATCTTGTTTATTTGGGCTTCCAAAAGACTTTTAGCAAAGTTTCTCACTAAAGACTTCTGAGTGAACACAGCAATCATATTATGGGGGGGGGGTCTTCTTATGGGTCAGTAACTGCTTGAAGAACAGAAAACAGAGAGTAAGAATAGATAAGTTCTTCCAATGGCAAAATGTAAACATTGGCATTTCACAAAGTCCAATGATTTTCAACATATTCAAAAATTGTCTGGAACCAGAACTGGAACTAAGCCATAAAGCAGTCAGTTTTGCTGATAACACAAATTATTTAAGGTGCTTAAAACCAAAAAGGATTGTGAGGCTTTCAAAAAGGATCTCTCCAAATTGGGAGAATGGGCATCAAAATGGCAAATGTGATTCAAATAAGTGAGTGTAAAGTAATGCTCACCCCCGCCCCAAATTTAGAAAACCCATTAATCTGTTGTGCAGTAATTTCCAGGAGTAACAGCAATGGTGACAGATGAATAACATATATAAATGCCATATTCAGTTGACCAATTTGTGAAATCAATTAAGTTGCCAATTAAAAAAAGTTACATCATTCTAGGAAAAATGTTAAAATAGATCTTAGTTTATATAAAGCAAAAAACAAGGACAAGGCACAAGCCAATTATGGCTCAGTCCTACTGGGATGATTGCAAGGCCCCAGTTCCAGAGGCTTATGTTCAACCTATGCAGGGCAGGAGAAGTGGGAGGGGCACCCTTCACCTCCCTGTCCTTCCATGTCCACTAGAGAACACCCACCCCCAGCATCTAGTGACCACACTCCATGTAGGATGGGAAGGAGGGTGGGGAGTCCTCAGGACAACTCTTATCCTGGCTTTTCTAGTCTCCTCCCCTCGGCACCCACTGGAATTCTGCTTTCTCCCCAGGTGATTCACTTTCCTGATTTGGGGAGCAGCTGACATGGCTATCTGGACATCCTCTGCAGCTCAGCAGGACACCAAATTCTCTGGCTGATGGATAGGCCAGATTGGTCTCCTTACCTTGAAGTTATTCCTGGGAAGAAAGGGGTGCCATTTCCCAGGGGCCTTAGGTCCTCTAGCTAATGATCCAGTTTGTGCTTACTGCCTCTGCCTAGTTACTAGGCAGCCAGTACATATGGTCTCTGACATTATCTGGGAGCCCATAGGATTCTCCAGCTCTGGGATCCTACAGCCTTGGAGCTGGCGCTTCGAAAGCCAAGCCCCCTACCCCCCCCCCCCGCAGCATGTGTGGAAAGAACGGTGCTGCTATCCCCCCCACCCCACAGCACAACTGGGCCTTGGAGGGGGTAAAAAGATGGTGGGGAGGGGAGGAGGCTGGGGCCATGGAACGAAGCCACTCCCTGCCTCCCTCCTTGCCCCTCTGCAGTGCAAAATCTGGCTGGCTGAAAACAGGCACCTAGAGAAAATGCAGGACGCAAGGCAAAGCAGCATCAGAGACTGCAGGTATGCAGGTATCTGGTACAGCTCAGAGGCGCACATGCCTTGCTGCAGGAATGATAGGACTGTGCCCTCCATTAGCAACCCATTCTATTATGTGAATGTGCATTTTACTCTTCCCTCATAAGAAGGCTCATTGTGGCTGACCCTGTCATAACACCACCCAGGTTGGGGCTGTAATCTGACATGGGTGCAACACAACCAGCATTTGCTGGAACGGTGGAGGAAAGTGGTGATTTGCCTTGGGTTGAAGAGCTTCAGAGTGGGGGTACCAGAATTGGGAATCATCCTTTTCAGCCCTGATTTCACCCCTCAGGCACAGGCTTCTCTCTTCCTGTAGATCTTGGCAAGAGAGAGGTTCACAGGGGAGGACACTTTCCTTAGGATTTCCAGCAAGGGGCAGGCTGTGGGAGCAATGAAATATCTAAGCTATATGTAACGCCATCATGTCAACTGGTCTGTTTGCTAAAAGAGTCTACACTGAATTTTCATTATATTTCTTCCATCCAAATAAGGACACTTGTAAAAGGGAAAAAACCCATTAAAATACTTATACTAATTATTTGATTAAATGTCCCAGGAAATTATAAAGGTGGAGTGCCAATTCCCAAATTATGAAACCTGTACTCATTTGGACTCCCTGTATGAATAATAATCTGAATCTCTCCTCCCTACATTCCATTCGTGTCTACAAACATAGGCCAGAGGTCTTGAAGCAATATATAGGAAACATAACTGATTTAATCTGCAAAATTTTGCATAAAATCTCTCTCTCGTGAGACTCCCTCAGATAAATTATATTAATTCTTATATTTGCTGAAACAGTCTTCCTTCTTGCTATGCCACTTGCATCCAATTATGGGAAATGGGAAATGCTTGAAAATACTATATTCTGGCATGACATGCTTGAAAATCTTTGGGGGATGTTAGTTTGTCTTTAATAACAAGTCCCAAATTGTGCCTGGTGGGGCTGTTCTGTGGAAAACAAAGCTTTCCAAACTGCTATGAAAAAGCAGTATTATCATATGGCTACTATCTGTCAAGTAGAGCAATTCTGTAACTGGGAATAAAGGAAGGTAGAGGGGAAGAGAAAAGAAATGCAGCGGCAGTGGGGGGAAAAACAGTGCATTCAAACAGCTTTCTATCTGAGCATATATCGGGGAAAAAATAATTCTGCTTTTATTTACAGATCATCCCTCCCTGGACTTTACAATCTGTATTGTCAAGGTTTTTTTTTTAAAATAGAACTATGATTACTTAAAACAATAAAATGTGACTTGCCAGTATTTCTGCTGGGCATGTGAATTGTCTCTTTGTTCTGGCACGAGTTACATTTTGCGGCTAGAAGATGTACCACAGAGAACTCCACCACCAGCATCGATGGGTTGTTTTGTGTTGCTGTATGGTATTTTGTGTGTCCTCCGTCTCCTCCTACAGAGGCCAGTCAGCTGTCACTTGGAGAATTTTGTTTTATTTTCTATCAGACAGATGCTTGCTTCTGGGTGTATGAAAAGTGCAAATTAACATCTAAACATCATAGGAGAGGGAGAGAGAGAAAATGAGGGAAATCTCTGTTGAATAGAACTAGCTTGAAGCCGAAAACAGTCATCATGGAAAAACAAGAGAGAAAAACAAATGGCAAAGAATACTCACATGCCATAGCTCTGTGACCAGAATTAGTAGGGCACTTAAGAAAATGTGGTTTTGCTTCAGTGATGTTTTATGACCCCCAGGGTAGGATCGATGTAAATCCAAATACCACTTCAGGCATGCTTCACTGTGCAGTCCTGCGAATATCATTCCCATTTGCAGACTCACTTTCTGATCTGTAAAATGGTGATAATATTTTCAGAATTCCACACAGGATTGTGGAGGGAAAGCAGAGTGAAGAGTGTGAACCATTTTTCTAGCAACAATATGGGTGGGCCTTCTCCTCTGTGTGGACGTGCACAGTCCAGCTGCTTGGGGGCAAAAGGGTAAGTCTTCCATGCAGCCATTTCCAGTTCTTGAGTCTGCGGCAGCTTCCAGACAGAAGCTGGACCACCAGACAGTGGTCCTAATGCTACCACTGAAAGGCACCATGTACCACTGTTTTGTCTCTTCCTCCTAATTTTTTTCCTGGTAAGGAAAAAAGAGGGGAAAAGCAGTGGAAAAACATGGGATGGTTACAAATTTCAGTTTTGGGATCCTCTGATAAATTTTGTGTATGAGGCAGGACAGTTGCAGAAAACAAGCTATAAACATAATCATCCCAAGCCCTGGGCCACCAATTCTCTTGCTGTCATCGGCTACAGAGGCACCGCAGACACTCCTACTGGGCTGCAGTGGTGCGCATCTCATGCCGTAGCTTTGGGGCAGAAGGCAAGGGGAAGCCAGCTGCTTAGCTGGTGGGGTCTGCAACTCCACAGGAAGAGGGCAACAGGAGCAACATCTTCTATTTGGCCATGACTTTCCCTGAGTATGAAATACCTTTGCAGATCCCTAGCAATACTTACACTTCTGTATGCAGTTTCCTTTCTTACCAGATTCAAGCCACACAGTAAAAAGAAAAGAAAGTGAGCCAGCTCCATCGGTAATGGATTGTCTAGGTGTTATTACGAAGAGAAACGTCCCTACATGTGAACATAAATCTGACAAACCAGTGGCAAAATGCTCTATGAATAATCATTCACAGCAATCAGAATGTGGTCATCTAATGGGCAGCTCCACCAGCAAATCCCAAAGGAGGGTGAAATCAGGTGAGCCTTGTGTGCGAGCAACCGGGGCAAAAGGCAGTGGGTGCTGCGCACAAATGTAGAGTGACACATTAAGGAAGCTTCATTTTTGAGCTGTCCTGTGTTAGGAAAAAACAAATCTCATTACAAGGTCCCACTCTGAGTTGGGGCATACCTACAAGCACATGTTCAAATTGGTTGAAGAAGCATTCCTTTCCTCTAACGGATCCTGGAAGCTACACGTTCATTGTGTATTTGGGCACTACTGTAACAGAGCAAAGCACTCCGTTTGCATCAGTGACAGGCGAAGAAGAAGAAATTAACCCTGGCGTCTGGGGATGATGGGTGCTGTAGTACAACACCCCATTAGCTACCAGATTGAGGAAGCCTGTTATAAAACTTTGAACAGATTGCTACAGTCAGTGATGTAGAATAAACTGAAGCTCAGTTCAGACAAAAGGGGGATGTTTATGGTTGGATGTCGAATTGAACAGGACGTTGGTAAGTCTAAGCAGGGGAAAATGGTGATGAAACTCCAGATGCTAAACTATACTGGTATGCCCAAAGATTTCAGGAATCCTTCATCAGGTGCACATTTTCAACCATGATCCACAAATGGAAGGAATACTCCAGTAATACCTGACTTGGTAGATAGCTGAAATGCATTGGGCATATTGAAAAATCTTCTTTCAGTATCTGGGGCTTCCTTCTCTTTCTTTCCTTGTTTGTCCTGTCATCCTATTTTGTTTTGTTTTGTTTTTACCACTTCTATAAGGAGTGTGAGAATTTCTCACTTTTGAAAAATTTGTACAGAAATGCACACTTTTTTCCTATTTGAACAAGCTGAAAAAATAAATCAAAAGCAAAAATAGGAGTGAACTAAACTGTGCTTCCAAGCAAAGTTTGGAGAATTTCTGCAAGGTCACATAACCCTGTTTTTGCCATTGCTAGCTTATAGTTTTATACCTTTATGGGTTTGCAGCTGTAATCCTAAACACAATTTCTAAGGGGGTAGGGGGCATTCACACTGAATTTTGTGGGATTTACTTTTGAGTGAACACATCTGGCGCTGCTCTGCAAATTACTTAAATCCAGAAGAGCACTCCATTTCACAAATGTCTCCCTATGCAACCATTTTCCTCCAGCCTGGCTCCCCAGATGTTTTGGACTGCAGCTTGCTTTGTCTGCCAATGGCCAATGGAATAGAAGCCCAACACGTTTGGAGTGTGTCAGGTTGGAGATGACTGGTATGCACTTAGTATTATATGGGCCCATTATGAGGTCAGATTGATGAAAGTGTGGTTCAACATTTTATTTATTTATTTATTTATTTATTTATTAAAACATTTATATGCCGCCCCATCGCAACAAAGCCTCGGGGCGGCTCACAACATATATAAAAAATACAATAATGCATTTCAAACCTATCTGTCTATCCCCCCCGCCCCCCGGTGCATCTCAGCAAACCTAAAATACAATCCAAATTAAATATACAAAATCATAAACAATAACCCGCACCATATAAATAAATAAACATAATTAAACTATAAATAAATAATAATAACCATTAACTAACAATACATAAATACATAACAATAGACCATCAACCAAATAGCCAAATTAACAATTAAAATACAATTTGAATAAAAAGGTCTTTGCCTGGCGCTGAAAAACAAATAAACAAATAAAAACAAATAAATAACAAATAACATTGGCATCTGCATTATGGAATTTTGATTCTAGTTTGAGGGAAAACTTTTTGTTTTATTCCAACAGCTATTTGAGGATCAAGGCTCATGCTTTAAAAGCACTTTATCTATTAAAAATCTACTACTTCATACTTTAAAGCTTTGTTTGTTGAATTTAAAATTGTGTTTTTGTTGTAGTTTCTTACATGTTTTGAGCCACCCTGAAGAGCAAATGGATGTAGATAAGAATAACATAATAAAGATATAAGATTACAAGAATATAAGAATATAAAACTGTAAGAATATAAATATAACAATAATTATAAACCAAATTCCACATTTTATAATAGAGTTATTTATCAGGCTTACCAAACTTACTTAACCTGAAACTTGCGTAACCACACTGAAACTCCAAACTCCTCCGCACTCTTAATGGGCTGTTAGCTGCAGCCTGCTGAATGGCAGGCTAGGGGAGTGGCTAGATTAGGCTTTAATGTGCCGCCATCTTGCCTAATTCATAGGGCGTCCAGATGATGATGTCTTCTACTTGCAACTGTCCCATATTTCACCACTGTTTCTTCTGTCTTTTCTGTTTCTGTTGAAAAATCATTAGGGGGAGTACGATGGAACAGCCATACAATGCCCTAGCACTAGGGCCTGGCAGAGATCAAGGAATCTGGGCCATTACAAAGGGTGAGGGAGAAAAAAAACACCGGCAAACTGGACTTCCTCCCTTAGGCCTTCCATTGCTGCTGCCGGAAAGCTGAGCAAGGCACTCTTGGTTTGGCTTTGCTGTTGTTAAACGTCCTTCTAGCAATGCTAACAAGGAGTCTTCTCCCAGCTTTCACATACAGTGTACCCCCGTAAAGTTGCAGTTCAGCATTCGCAGCCTCACTCTTTCGCGGAATCTTCCTTGGAACCAAGCTAATATTGTTTGTGGAACCCCCGTAATTTTGGGAGAGTCCAAAATGGTCTCCTTGTGAGCAAGCCGGAGCCTCACCGTTAGGCGGCTTGCTCACAAGGAGGTCATTTTGGACTCGCTTGGAGAAAAAGATCTCTGTGTACACACACCCCCAGCCCTGGCCCGCGCCCGCACCACCTTGGCAGGCCGCACCCATCGCTGGCACCATTCAACTGGTCCTCTGTTCAAAAAGTTTGAGGACTCCTGTTCTAAGGCTTCTGGCAATGAACATTTACCACATTCAAAATTTGCATTTTTCATGCAAACCCCCGCAAATTTCGGGGGACTACTGTACTCATCCGGGGAGCACTGAAAAGGCCCATGGAAGGAGCTTCCTGGTCAACTCCTCTAGGAGGATTTTCAAGCAGCAAGAGAGGTGGAATAGAAAATGTGCAGCCACACAAACACAGTTAAGCAAGTGATGAAGCCCTGCCCACTAGAGAAAATTCTCTGAAATTCTCATCCCTTCTCAGATTTTTCAAAGGCAATTCCTTTTCCCTCTCCTCTCAACTAATGACTGAAAATATATAGATCAAAAAAACGTCAGAGAGCAACTTAGAAGTGAGCTAGCAACAGATGCAGGTTTGGTGACCATACCATCAGCTTTAAGACAAATTCTTTCAATAGGTTTCTGTGCATGTGAGGGATTTGAAGTACTTTTCCTGCAGTAAACCAATTGTAGTCCTGCAAAGGTGGTGCTTTTCTTCCCTGTTTCACTAGTAGCATGTTGTTCACAAGTAATAAGTTACCCCTATTTTTAATAACTGATGCCAAGAACAGCTTCTGGGGTCTCTCTAACAGCTGTAGGGTTTTAAGAAACTCATGCTTTTTTGTGAATGTTCTTCATCCAACTTACAAAGGCATTATATGTAAACACATTACTTTTAAAGGCACTTCCATATTCTGTATTCCAAAGCTATTGCCAAGCTGCTGAGCGATTTCAGTCAGCATCATTAACTACAATTTTCAGACTCAAAGAATATTCAAATTACCTGAAATTACCTGGACAAACTAGTATGGCTGCACTTTTTACATGCTGCTCTTCCTTGATCAAAGATGTTTGACCCACCTTTATGAGATCAAAGTTAATCTATCTTTCCCAAGCAAGTGAACCATTAATGCCCCCTCTTTAAAATAATCCAAATGAATATTTAACAGGTGATTTGTACAATCTATAAAAAATTAATATTATTATTTGAATTCATCTTTATCTAGCTGCTATAGAGGCAAATACCCAGCATGCCTATTCATACCTGAAAGTGAAGAAAGATTAAAAGAACATGAATGCCTCTAAAAGTATAAGATTAAATTAAATTAGGTCTTTGGATTTTTAAGTCTCATGGCAGGTTAAACACAGATCTGGATGTTTAATCTAACAAAATACTTCTGAGACTTATCAAATGTCTATCCCTGAAAACCAAAAAAGCCCCACCCCAGTAAGATCTGTGCAATTAGTGAATTTTAGGGTCAAATTGGCTTCCCATTTTTATGCCACTTTTTTCCCTATGTAATTTTCCATATATAAATTTTCCATATATATAACTGTTCAACATGTTCATGTTGAAACAGTGAACATGCTGTTTCAATCCATATACATTCTTGCAATTATCTCAATTGGTGCGAATCGCTAACTGGACTAATTGTTCACCTGATGCTTTCTCAATTTACGTCCAATCCAAACACTGCTGAAGTGGGGAGAGCATGTGTGCAAGCCTGCATGCCCCACACTTAGCTGATATTTGCACACTGAGCTTCAACATATGAGGATAGGCTTTTAAATGTGCTTGGCTGGGCATCCTCGCAGAGCCCCTGTGATTAGAAATCTTGTCTTATCAGGGCTCCCAGTTGTGGTAGCTCGCTAAGTGCATTCAGCCAGATTTGCTTACAAACCCCTGTTCAGATCTTTGTGCACACTCAATGCACAAAGATTGTGAGATAGCTGGGGGCACACGCAAGCTGGGAAGCAGTGGGTGTTCACACATCTCCATTTCAGCTCTACCTGTGATGCAGGCACTGTACACAACTGCAGTTGCGGGCACATGTAAGCGTCTGAGGATCACTTCATGGAGAAAATGTGGAGATAAGCATGACTGTGAACCAGCCGCCAGCATTCACTGAGACATTAGTGCAGCCCCCCTTCTTCTGAACCTGTTCAGTGGCTCATTCCCAGCACAATTAGAGGAATTCAGGAAAAACCCAGCATTACACAACTAGCCTTCTGCTAGTAACACCGGACTTCCTTCTCCCTCCTGCCCACTGCCCATCTACACTCAGCTCTGCATATACAGCTGCTCACATCCAACCAGCTCTGGAGAGTCCCATGCTCAGAAGCAGACTTTGATGGCATGCGTGGAGCTGAAGTAGGAAGGGAAACTGCCACCTTCCTGGTCCTGCTAGTGAAAGCCATCCAGTTAGCTGGCTTATACAGCCAAAATTAAAGTGTGATTTTATTTTGTATGCAGTCTCAGATAAGCCAAATTAGACTGTAACCCTGTATCTACCTATAAACCACATTAAACTCAGTGGAGCTTACTTCTGAGAAGACATGCTTGCATGGAACTGCTGGCTACTGAGTAGGAGGTATTTAAGCCACATGCTGAACATTTGGAAAAAGGGCATCTCTCAGGCAAATTTGCCTCTTTTTCGTTTTGATATCATCATTTTATACATTACTGTAATTTTCTCGGCTATGAAGGTAATGAGTATCAGAACCCAGAATGCTTTGCTTTATTTGTACCCAAACCTATGTCAATCAATACCAGAGGTATTCCCATTTCCCAGTGCCCTGTCAATGCACTTCAACCCTCGCTTGTTGAGAGCCCTTCTTAATTGACTCCACTGAAGCAAATCCAATTTTCTTGTACACATATGCTAAGACAGCTAAATTTAAACCATTTCTGCTCCATTCTGTGGTGTCTACTCTGACACACATGACAGAATGAGATCACCTGAATGTGCTTTATGTCTCATATTTTAAGAACCTTTAATTGGAATGATTTTCTGCCATTGTTTCTGAATGGGATTGAAGTGATATCCTAGAGGTGAAAAACAAATACATTATTAGGCTCACATCATCCACTTTCTCAGAAAAGTCGCACCTTTACTTTTACTGCCAGGTCCGATTTATGTTCAGGATATAAGTGTCAATAACTTGTTTTTGATGGGCTAAATACTGCCAGGAAAAAAATGGATAGAGTTTAACATTAGGCTATAAAGCAGGGTATGAAGCATAATTCAGATGGGCTTCACGACACTTGTCCCTCGCATGACACACATCCTTTCCATTTCCAATTTCACTGGAACAAGGCGAAAAAATAGTTTCCAATCTATCCCAGCTCATAAAAATAGACCTGTGTTTAATTCTTCAAGACCTGAAATTATCTTTTAGATATTGTCAGCCAGGCACCCAAGGCAACCATCTGTGGACAAAGTAATAAAGAAATCTTGTAGGTACGGCAATTGCTAAAACACGACCATGCTTTCCATTTTAATGCAGCATCCAAGGTATTAGGGAGCAGCTAAACGTACTGATAATAACGAGAAGCTGGTGTGATGGCATGTGTTTTTGTGCAGTTTGTTTCCTATATTGATGCAATTTAGTATAAGTATGGCTTACCTTGCAAATGGAAATAATTCATGCTTTTCTGTCTGTATCCTGTGAAAGAACGGGAAAGCTAACATCACTTCAATCTTTGGACCACAATAAGGAAATTATATCAAAATGGCACCTCTCCCACAGTATAAGATTATTTGCATGTACCTGAAACAAAGCAGAACTACATCTTTATTAACGTGTGTCTCAGTTTTTCTACCCCTTTTGATCATCATTAACAAGTTCAGCATGACAATGACTTATGGAATCACTGTAGACCACAAGGCAACTTTTGTGAAGCACATTCCCATTCATTCATATGCAGGTCTCCAATCACTTACCAGTAAATACATAAATAAATATTACAACCATCCAAGAAGAGACCTTTCCCTCCTGGCTCATCCATTTGAATAACAGATACTGGGGACAAACAACAGAATAAGCTCATCATGTTCATGCCCTTCGCATGAACCCCAGGGGCCACTGTGTTGTGTTGTTTAAATGAGCTGCCTGTCAACCCTTTTCCACACACCCATAGACAATTACCCTAGCGTGGGGTAGTGAACTCCTTCCACTCCAGATGGCTCCATATCATGGTGGGGGGCAAAGTGAACAGTTGTTGGGATCAAGCCACCCCCCACACACCCCTCCTTTGGAATGTGTAGCAAATACATGCTGTGATCTGCCCCTAGTGAAAGAGCGCAATTTCCTTTTCTCAGCACACAGCTGCCAGGGTTCAACCCTGCCCAAGTTCAGCCCTGCCCAGGACTCCTCAGAGGAAAAGCAGGGGAAGCAGCCATCAGTCTGAGCTGAAACTCAGCTGAAGCGGAAGCTCCCTCAGAGCTCCAAACCTTTGCAACCCGGGAGAGCAAACAGCAACACAAAATCTCCCTGCAGTTATTTGCTCATGGAGAAAGAGAGGGTTCTCTTTCTTCATTGGCAGCTTGTTTGGTTTCTGTCTGGCATGATGATAGGGACCCTTCCTCACTAAGTGTCCCCCTTTCCCTGCTGCTGAGCTGAAATCCTCAATCAGAGGGAATCACAGAGGTGGATGGAGGTGAGAGTTACAGAGAGGGAAGACTTGAAGCCAGACTTGCCCCAGTGCTGCCCAGCTGATTGGGAAAAGTGCCTGTGGGTCCTGGGAAGAGGCCATTGGGCAGACAGAGCAGCTCTGTGGACTGCCCATGGCCCATGGCGCTCAGGTCCCACACCCTCTCTCAGTCCCTGCCTATCTTCCCTTCAGCAGTGACAGCTGCATGAAAGCCCCCGACACCTGGGGTGCTGCGAGTAGCCCTGGGGGCATTGATATCCCTAGCAGTCAATGGGGAGGCCACCCTGCAGCTGGCCAGCTACTCTGCTGTGTGCCAGGGAGGGTGGGAGGCTGCAGTCTCCCACCACAGTCACCAGCCAAGGAGCGAGCAGAAGAGGAGAGGACTACAGGTCTGGAAGATTATAAGCACTGGAAGGGACAGAGAACTGTGGGGTTAGAGAGAGGAGAGGCCTTGTGAATCTGATCCTGTCCTATTCCTCGTGCAATCTGTGGGAGCTATGATTTGGTTCATACTGAGTCAAAGAAAACCACATTATTTTCCAAGTTTGAAATGGAGCCTGACAGGAGGAGCTTGCTTGTCAATTAATCTGGAATAGTTAATCCTCTGAATCATACTTCTAGTTTCTTGTTACTCTTTTCCTACTTTAAAATTAATATGATAGTATTGTAGTGTGGCTCAAGGTGAACTGTCTAGCATTAAGAGTGAAGAAGGCTTCTTTCTGTACTGCATAAAGATCGGCAGCAGACAGAAACAGAGACCTGTTCTGAATTAATGAATGTGAAGTAAAGTGACATGCATACTTCTGTCCTTTCGCAGTCTATACTGCATGCTGGACTCAGTTCAGCGGAGGGGCCCTTTACTGCAGGAGTTTCTTAGGACCTGTGAATCATTCAAGTGCTCAGTTTAGGCTTGGCCTTTCTGCCTTTGCCTTGCTTTCAAAGTCTATCAATCAGGAAACAATAGAAGCCATTTTGCATGATGACACAGTAAACAAAGATTCATCCTAAGATAGGCTATCACGGAAATCAAGCTGAAGATGGACGATGTATTGGATAAAACCTTCTGTTCATGCAAAAATCCAAACATGAACAGTAAAGCCCTGCTATGCGACATAGTACAGTGCAATAGTTTTTGTGATAATGCTGATGCTGATGGATCATGCTGTTAGCTATAGGCTAGTTTAGGCCCGTGATTTCATGCCGGAATCTTTTTATTATATTTTTGCAATGAAAAATGAAAATGGGGGTGTATTAAGCATCAAAACACGATGAAAAAGCACATCCATTCTCAACTGCTTTTTCACAGCACCATTTCTTTTTAAAGGAGGATTCAACACTTCTTTTTCAAATTTAGAGATACATATCTATATTTGCTCCAAAGCAGTTTATATATGCAACTAAGCATATGGAGAAATTGGACAACTGTAAAACAGATACTTGAATGCAACAAAAGAACTTCATACTATTGAATGATGGGTGGTGGGTGTTTTCTTTCCAAGCCTGAAGTATGAATCTCCACGCTCAGAGTCCACTTTTGTTGTTCATCTATCAACTCCAACTTCATAGGCATATCATATAACCTGCAATTATCATAGCACAACATTTCCAGAACAACGTTTATATGGGCAATGATGTCCAGCCAGCATGAAACCACTATGGGGCGCATCCTCCTCATATGCATTGTCCACATTACATCGCCAGCATCTAGCAGAACTAGTCGGCTTCTTCTCTGTGATGTTCAAAGTACACAAAACATCCATTGGTTGAATCAGCTTCAATTTCACATCTACAAGAGTAGTGCATATGGGAGCTAGGACACCTTTCCATGATTAGGCTGCACAGCGCTTTCTGTTTCCCGATTCCATAGCTCTTTGGAACATACTTTACTGTTTTATTACATTCCAAAAGATATTTCTAAGCAGCTACTGCAAGTATGGTTTTCTGCAAAGAATAAATTCATGTCTCCAATGGTACAGGTGCTGAAGCACTTGCCAAAGTCCGGTATATAGACATCAAAAGCTATTGTAGTAGAACATACTGCCATCCAGTACCAGATAATAAGCAATATCTAAGGTGCAATACTCAAAACTTACCATCCAATTCTATTAACTGATCTAAGATATAAATTCCACTATCAACCTCCATAGCAAAGGTTGTGTGTCTATTTTCAAATCCCTATAAAGGATCTCACTAGGATTTCCCCCTAAAGACAAGTAAGCATGAGAATTTGGATCACATTGCAAGGGGTGAAGCATTAAATGCCTTGCCTCCATAACCACTGAAATGGAGTTATCTTTTTTAATGTGACTTGATCCCTGTGCCATCCAGCCAAAAAGAAAAGTCATATAAGATGATAACAAGACAACCCATGGATGCACAGTACAGCATAAAGTTATCTTTCAGTCATTGGAAAAGGTAACAGATAACAGATATACTAAGATCTTGAAAATTAAGTCTTCCCTTCCTAATTGGCAACTCCATTCTCTTCAGCAAAAATTGTGAAGGGGAACCCCACTGCCCACCTCAAATGACTTTCTAAATTGCTGCTGAGTTCTTGAAAAGACATTTGGGGAATGTATAAAGGAAAATTATGCAGTATGTAAATTACGCATGGTAAAACTTTCATCTTAATTACATTAATTTTACTCCAAGTATTTGAATTAGGTAATGCCAAACCTAGACCTATTTCTGCCAGCAATGCATTTAAATTCAGTTTGTTCATTTCAGGGCACCCGTACATTCCAAGGTATATTATAACTTCTAGACCCCTGAAGAATTGCCATTTGGTACTGACATTGGTTCAGATTTTTACTAAATGATAGTAAAAGTAGAAAGTATACCAAAGATATCAATTAATCTTATTAATTTTGGTATATAAGACTCTAATCTGCTGATAAATAACAAGTGATTTTTATGTGCAGCTGTTTATATCCAACCTGCTCATGCACAAAACTATAATTTTTTCTGCTCTGCTTAATTGCACATGGCAAGGGTTCCAAGAGCAAATCAAGTATCATGGGAGAAAAAGAACAGCTCTGCCTTTTGCCTTGCTCTAAACAAAAGGAATTTGATATAATTCTATTGCCACATCTCATGAAAGAGAAGATCTGATCCAGTTGAAAAACTCTTGTGAAAACCCACATTTTTCCTAAGTCACAAACATAAACCATCACTGTTGTCAAACATTTTTTTCAGCATCAAATGAAATATGAAGCACAGCCATATCCATTCTTCTGGTATTCAAAATGATAAAATAAAATTTATTGCAAGCCTTAAACCATTTGTAGCCTGTCTTTGAATAAACCTAGAATTGACCAGGATGTATGTATGAAGACTGTTAGCCAGAATTCTGTTCATGTTTTAGCATGCACACTGATTTAAAACATTGGCCTAAAATTTCCTAATTAGAATGGTCTTTGCTAGGCTAAGGAATAATCAGTACATAAACTTCATGTAGAGACACTGGCAAAGTTTCTGATTTGAAAGCTTTGCAATAAAGACAAAAAAGCCCAGGAGTCAAAAAATCCAAGATTGCCTTATGCCATTCCATAGGGAAAACATCTGGTCCTGGAGCTTTCCTTCCCCTTATTTTCTCAATAGGATGCTTAAACTCTTCCACCTGCCATGGCTCTGCAAGTAATTCCTTTGGCTGCAAATTCAGTTTTGAGAGGGCCAAATCTGCGAGGAAATGTTCAGATTCCTGATGGGCAGGGTCTTTGTCTATCCTACATAGCTCAGAATAAAATTTCCAAAACTCTAAATTTATATTTGATGGGATTGTGCATACGACTGCTATGGCTGTCTTTATGCTATGGCAATGTAACAGTGATGATGACTGATTGATTGATTTCTGTAATAAATGGTATATAATTCCGAGTTTGTTGCTGTTTTAGTCAAAACGCCAGAATCTTGCCAGGCCTGTCCCCAGTTTCCCAATACTTTGGACACAAACAAGTGAATGTGAATTCTGCTTTAGCTGAACATTAGTGCGCTCCAGTACCACATATATTCACAATGGCAATTAATGCATTTGTAAATTACACCACAAAAATAAGAAAGCACTATCTGGATAAGAAACTGTTTGTAACACTTATATTGGTGCACTTTTGGATAAGTATAGCCACTCAATAACTTGAATTGAAATAACTAGAATTGCCAATAATGAACTCATCTGTCTTGACAACCCAACCTTACAAAATCTTTCCCCCTCCTCCATCGAAAGATGAGCTTCCTGTAGCAAAGAAACATCCATTATAGCATTTGGGAAGTGTTTTTTCCCACTTACCAGAAGCACTAGGATGCTGACATTTCAAGTAAAAATGTTCAAAGACACTATAATTCACAGCTTAGAAACAGTCAACAAGAAATGGCTTTGAGTGCATTTAAACATCTTAAAAGTCCTACAATTCCCAGCATGCCACAGCCAGAATGGCTGCTGGAGAGATGCTGGGAATGGTAGGCCTTTCTTCCCTGTACTCATAGAATTATGTTATAAAATAATTATATATTTGAAACACTTATTTGTATTTGCCATCTCATCCTTCCCACATAATTTGCATCATATATAAAGACAAAGATTTCACATATGTAAAATCCATGAACCACATAGATGTGAAGATAACTGACGGCTCCTTCTCTGAAATACAAACTGAGCCACCTAAGAATAGCATCATACTTTCCATACCCAGAATTTTCAAGATTAGATTTAAATATTAATAACAAACCAAATATGTGAACTGACTGATAAGGCTTGCCCTAAACAATGAACAATAACTTTGACTAACTTTGACTAACTTTTATTTCTGTACATTTGTATTTTATATGCTAATACCTATGACTGATGCAAATAAAGATTTGATCAAAACCAAAACAAAAGAACAACCAAAAAAGAAAACAAAAACAAGAAATCCTAAAGAGAGAGAAAGAGGGGGAAGCCCAGTGCAACAGACCAGATGAGTACAACTCATATACATGGTCATTCCACTCTCCCTGCCAGTATATACTTTCCTTGACATTCTGGTAATACTTAGCTGTAATATGTCATTGCATTTAGCAGAGGAAAACAAACGTAAACCTAACCTGTGGTCATGTCTGCCAGTTCTAGAAAGCAATCTTGCAGCTCTGTTCCGTACCAATTGAAGTATCTGGACCGTTTTCAAGGGTAGCCACACATAGAGTGCATTACAATAGTCCAATACCAAGTGGAGCAGAACGGGTGCTGTGTTCAGACCTTCTGGCCCCAGTTATCAGTCTGATTGTCACATTTTTTGCAAGCTGAAGCTTCTGAGTTGCATTTAAGGGCAGCCCCATGTAGAGTGCATAGCAGTAGTCCAAAGAGAGAGTACCAAAGCGGGTACAGTATGTACAGACACCCGTAACTGCCAAGGCCTCTCTTTCTAGATAGCTAGACCACCAGCTGAAGCCTGTACAAGGAACTGAGACCACTTAAACCTCAAGTGACAAAGATGACTCAAGACAAGTGTCCAAGCTATGGACCTGCTTCTCCAAAGGGAGTACAAAGCTATCCAGAACAGGTGGAGCACCCTCCATCCAGTCAAACACCAACAGTCATGCGAACTTTTACAGAGGTCACACTCTGGAGCGAGTGTGCCCAGAGAGGAAGTCCACGACTCCGAGAGTAATGAGTTCCAACAGTGTTCATCCCAAGCCTAGCCCCACACGTCCCCCCATTTGACCCCATTTCTTCTCTGTTAGGCACCAGGCCCTAAGCAAACCAAATTAGCCCAAGAGAGAGCAAGAGAGAATCTCAGGGGAATCACTCCTCCACACTTCCGAAGGAGCAAGCTCCTTCCAGGCCATCACCACTCCACTGCCCAGGCTGGCAGATAAAGCTGGCTCAGGTCTCCAGTCAGTCCTGGAGACAGGTCCCTTACAGGCTACAACAGTTCATCTGAGGAGCAGGGTCTCAGCCCAGCAAAAGCAACCAGAAGACTGGGACATTGGCTGGGCATTGGGAAGGGTCCAGATTACTCCCTTCCCTGGAGGGTGTCCCAAATGCTGGCAGGGTTCATGGAGGTCCTAACAATCCAGCATAAAAGCAAATACAAATAGAACTAATCTGAAAGGTCTGGGGAACGAAAGCAGGCACTGGAAAGATGATATGAACAACACCAAGAACTCCTCCAGGAAGGGAATACTGAAGATGGAACACCAGAATACAAAGAAACAAAGGTTTTCTCACAAGTCACCAACTACTTTCCTTTAGACTGCTTGTTGTTTGCTTTAAAGACTTATTGTAAATTTTGAAATTCAATGTTATTGTATCATTTGTATTTATGTACTTTCATAAGCTGCCTTGGAGACCTTTTTGGACAAAAGGCATTATCAAAATTATGGGATTTGGGGTGATGGTCTTAATGACTGGATAGGTCTAATAGGAGCAAGTGATGCTGGAGGTACCCCGGTCTTAAACTGTGTAGGGTTATCCCATTAGTAACAACCTTCAGATAACATTTTTGATCACAGGAACCAATCTTCAATGATTTATTCAAGACTTGGTCTCAATCCTGTATCAATCCCATTTGGACTTTACCCAAAAATCTAGGAGAACACCTAAACATTGGACCCTACACACAACTTCAACATTAAACTGTCAACAAAGCAATCCTGTGATAAACTGAGGATGCCCTTTCCAAATTGGCAATTGACTTATGCCCAAAAGGTATGGGGCCTATGCTTCTTTTGGCCTCACACAAAACAGCTGCCTATATCTCATTTAACTATATATGTGGACTAACGCCCTGAAATTGACTAGACATGCAGATAGCCATCCACCTGCTTAACATAAATCTAGCCACAGTAGCCCTATGGGCTTGAAAAGCTCAAGATACAATGCAGACATATGCACAGGGCCTGCTGAAATTGTGATGAGCCTACCATTTGCTCATAGTGACTGATTATTTGGTTTAAGGGATGAAAATACCAGCCAAACTATCAGAGAAACATACATCACATGGGAAATATACCATCTGCATCTAATTTTTGACATGAAAGAATTGGGAGGTTAATTTATTATTTTAGTTACCAAAACAACTGGAGATACCATACCACACCAAGACAGCTTTCCTATGGAATTTAATAAATACATATTATAAATGAGATCAAACATTTACAGCTGAAACACATTTCTTTAGACCTAAGAGATGTGCATACATGGGAATCACACATCATCCAAAGGGTGACAGTGTGACAGAAGAGTCCCACTTCAACACTGCAAACATTTCATAAAGTATCTCATGCTTCTGTGGTGCCAGTGGAATATATTTAAGTGGTTTTAGAATTTCTTCCGTAGTTCTAAATTTAAAACTAGGCTTTTGGGGCACAGACTGTACTTTCTCTGGGGGTGTAATTGCCATGTACATATTAATATATGCAAATAAAATCAAGTTTCAACAGCCACTATTCCTCCAAAGGTTACATTTTCTAATTAGACCCAAGCAATTACTTGGAAAAGTTTTACTCTCTCACTTTCCCTCACTGCAAAAGCCTTTTTCTTTCCTTTAACACAGAATTTGCACTTATTTTAAAAAAAATAAAAATTAATGTATGAAATAATTATAACTTGGTTTCATTTTATGTTACTCATTAATTGTCCCCTTTTAACACAGTTCATTTCAAGTGGTCCACTTCCAGGTTATATGATTTTCTCATATGTACATGAGCACAGTTAGTATATTAAAATAAACTATTCTCCATCATTCTGACACCTTAAATCCCGCGTTATTGGCCAATCTCACTGGGGAATGAACAATAACGATGTCTTCCAGCCTCATCTTTTTAAAAAAAGTAAAATAAGCTGGTTTAATGTAGACGTTGTTTGACCTGCAGAGTATGTTGCCGTACAGGTACCTGCTACACATTTTTCTTTCCCTACTAATAAGACTGTTTCAGAAAGGAACCAGATTAGTGTTGCCAGGACCACTTTCTTTTCTCAGGTGAATAAAATTAACAGTGCTCATATTAAAAGAAATGCTAATCTTCTCGCCACTCAGAAATGGCAAGACCTTGTTCATCTCAAGCAAGTTTTTAAAGACTGTGTTTGCATTCACAACAGCTTGTGTTTGGGGAGGGCTGAGCAGCGGGGCAAAGTACACCATTTGTGTCGCCAAGGTTTAAGTCCCATCATGGGATCCTGGGCTGGAAATGATCTCTTTCCAGCACACTGGAAGCTGCAACCTCTGAAGAAGATGTTTCCCCAGCTACTGCTGTGGTTCTTCATCACCCTGGAAATTCTCAGTGCCTTGTCAGACTGATTAATGGTGCCAGTCTAGCAGATGTCTTTTATCAAGGGTCCCTACAAGGCTTTGGCTGTAGAGGCAGATGGTGAGAACATCCCAACACTGTCCCTAACTAAGCTGGGGCCACTGGAAACATGTGGCTTCTGGCAGTGGGACGTCATGGCTGCCATGGCAGCTCTGGGACTGTCCCAGTGTATTGCTGAGCCTACACTCTGGCTGCATGCTATTGCTATTCAGCTGTTCCATACGGGAAGATGGAAGGAGGGCACCCAGAAGGGGTAGGCGTCTTCTCTTTTCACCACCCCAACAAAGCTCTGGGAGCTGTTGCAGCAAGACAGCACCATCCTCAGCCAATTATTCTGCAGGAAGCCTTTTCCCTGTTGACTGCAGCTCCACAACTACATCAAGCGGCCATGGAATTTCTGTTAAAAGGGAGGACCTTTACACCGGCTGGATTCGCACAACACATGGACCCTCTGGGGAACGTTAGCCACGCACTGTGGCTGAAATTCCTCTGCAATTGACTCCTGCTGTGCCTCTTCCTTCCCCATCTCCTCCCCTCCCCCCCCCCACTTCCCCCCTCAGTCCTCCTGCAGGACCCTCTTGCACCGGAATGTCCCCTGAGCTGCATGAAGCCATTTAGTACTGGCCACAGCCCGGCTCACTCGCTTGCCTCTGTGTTAACCACACTTGAGAAAGCCAGGGTAGCCCAGGACCACATGCCACCCTCCCACCCCCACCCCCCCACACACATCAGAATGTATACTTCCCACATTAAAATAAATCTGAGAAAAAATATTTAGCAGAAGCCTACAAAGTTGCAATTAGGCATGGCACTTTTCTGCTCGACTGCAACTTTCCAGCTGACTAATAACTATTTTAACAATGTTTTAAGGTGTATTTTCTTGGAGAGGACCCTTTGCATCAGATTCCTCAGGGCTGCTCATGTAGTCTGGAGTGTTCTCACTTTCTCAAGTGCAGATAACTCCAAGAACCTCTTTTTCCCCTCCCTTTCTTGTAGAGCGTGTGGGGAACACTCCCTCAGTTCTCCCTTTTCCAAGCCGGAGCCACAAGGGTTTCGGGGTTGTGCGGTAAATTGCAACTGTCAATTGAGTCAAGCTCAATCCAGATGAGGCAGATGTGATGGCAGAGAGGGTGGCACTCTTCTATCAGGAGCGGGTCCCTCATATGGAGGTGCTCCTGGACATGGCATTGCTGCTAGGTTTCCAGGGGGCAGCCGTGGCCTGGAATGCTATGTAGTGGTTTTGATGGTTAATTCAGCTACATCAGCTACTAAAGATCGTAGACCCAAATGCTGCCGCTCTTCCCATGGATTATTGCAATGTGCTCTCTATGGGGCCACCTTTATGCATGTTCAGAAGAGGTTCAGCTAGTGCCATTAGCCCTATTCAAGCTTGTTTGTATGAAAGCTCTAAGGGTTCGGGTTCTGATTTTGCAGTTCCTCCTGAGGCTCTATGTAAAATTCCATTTCAGGAAGAGACCAGGTGAGCCTCCACAAGAAAAGAAAAAGAAAAAGAAGATGGCAGTTGCCATTGTTGCCCTAATGTTTCGGGTTGCCATGCTAGAAGCAAAGAGGAGGGAGAGGCTTACGCATAATGCCCCTTCCTGTTGGCATGAAGTTGCCAGCACATTCCCCAGGTGGCCTTATCCCTGTGAAAGGAGGGCACACTAAGGATACTTAGTGGCCAGGTGGCCTGTCGGGGGCTCCATAAATCTCCTAGTTTTATTGCTTTTCTGGGATTGATGAAACAGAAAGAGTAGTCCAACCTTTAAGAGTAGTCCAGCCACAATTTGTGGCTTGGAGGCTTGGGAATTATACATGCCTGCACCACAGCTTGGAACGTCTATGTCTTCAGAATCGGATGATGATGGTGGTGGTGGTGATGATGCTCACCTTCATCACTATTATTTTAAGCATGAGTGAAACTCTTTCCCAGATTCAAAAAAAATGTGGGGTGCACTTGTCTAAGGATCACTAGTTGGATGCCCTTAGTAGATGCCCAATTTCACATCAGCACTAGCAAGAAAAGAGGGCTACTTATGGAAAAGCTCAGTGCACCATACAGATATACTCAGGTGAGAACAAGGGTGCTCACACATCATGTGTCTTTGCAACTTGTGGCTCCTAACTGTAGCAGACACCAGAGGACATGGTATCTGTGGCAGACTCAGTGACAATGTAACATATGAGCTAGCCCTTAGAAATCACAATGGGACACAAGGGAGGAGACCCTTACGTGTGGCCCAGTATGTCAATATGAACCCCTAGCATAGCACTGAGAAAGTTACAGGAAGCTGGTACAGGCAATGAACCATTCATCTAGTGGCCTCCCACCAATTAATGCTGATGACGCTAACTATTTCAGTAATGTTTCTTGGCGTTCAGTACTGCACCTTGGGACAATCCTTAAGGGCAGGACAGAGTACTACAAATTATAGTATAGTTGTGTCTCAAGATTACAAAATTATGCATTATGATTGTCAAAACCAAATTCAGTGTCACACTCTTCTCACTAGATGGTGCTGGTGAAAAGCCTTCCTGACCACTGATACCCACTGATGTTCCAGGCAGAGGAATAGATGCAGAAACATCATAAGCCTACGAGTCCAAAGGATGCTAATAAAGAATGCCACCTCTATTTTTTTTCAGGTTAAGTAAACTTCAGAGCAAACCATCATGCCTGCCACAAGTGAGCTCATCCAGTTCCTCCTCCATGCCCACCCCAACTATGGACAAAAATATTGAGTGCTGACAGTCAAAGCCAAGCTACCAACTTCTTCTAATCAGTGAATCGTTGCTTGGACAGAGTTCTAATTGGGTCTTTTGGGTAAAATTCCTCCTAATGACAGACAAAGTCATAAGCAAAGTCAGACCTTTTGCAGGCATCCCCTGAGTTGCAGCAGAGGTCTGTTACAACCTGTCTTTGATTTCTCTCTCAAGGTCTGTGCCATACAATTGCAAGAGTATTTTCTTCATCCTCTCCACAAAGAGCCGGCCAATGTGAATAGCTGCTAAATAAAGTTGGCTTCCACCTGCATCTGCTCTTATTCAGCTGACATTCTGTCTTGTCTTCATTCTGTCTTGTCTTCATTAGTTCCCTCACCCTTCCCAAGCAAAAATAGCCCAAATCGGAACACCTTAGCTTTAATCAGGAGAGAAGTTGCTTTGGAGCTCGTCAGAAACAGTGGAGGGCTTTCCGCAGCCTGAAATATGATTCAGGGAATATGACCATTGACGCTCCTCAGCATGCCCAAGCAGCTTCTGTTAAGGAGGGCTCAGATGGTAAAACCCTCTCCTGTCTTGCTTTCTTGGGGGGAACTTTTTGGAGGGGGAACTGGCTGGCAGGTGCCTCATTTTGAGGTGAAGCATTATGGTTTGAGACTTTCAGGAGGTATATTTTCAACTTCCCAGGCTGGAAACTTGTCTTAACATTATTCTTTTCTGCTCTTCTGCAGCTTTAAAAATTCTGCTGAGAGTAACCACCATATGTAATCCTGTACATCATTTTTGGCAATGTCATGGTCGAGTTCAGAAACTGTGCAGAGACTTATTTTGGGAGTGGGAGGACTTGCATGTTACTGAAATTATTTCCCCCTGACTGGACTAACAAATGTCACTTTAGGTCCATGGGAGTTTTTGTTCATGTTGAGGGGACATGTTGGGGGCTCCCTGGAGCGGCATTCTGTCCCCCTTTATTGTTTATAGTGTACATGCTGCCATTAGGCTGTCAGTGGCATGCAATTTGATTGTTATGTAAATGACTCCAAATTTACATATTACTCAAAACTAATCTTCATTGTCCTGTCACTGGATGGGTGTCTTTGATTGATAATATTTTTTTTTCCTATCACAAGCTTTCCTTTACCAAAGTGCAAATTAAACAGAAATCCTCTTAATGGGTTTTCAATGGTTTTTAATGAAAGCTGTTGGCTGTGAAGCATCCCACCCTGGCTATTTGTTGTCAGATATGGAGTAACAATTTATTTACAAGCAGGCTACTGTTTCAAGAGGCTTACTTTTGGGGAAGACAATAAAATTTAAGGAATTTGATGCAAAACAAATTACTACCCAGTGTTTGGAAGTCGATTAGTACTGAGGGTTTTAGAGAGAAATAGGAGCTGTTGTTTTAATATTTGGATCCCTGTTGTTTTTTCTTCTTTGGAGATGATTATTTGTGAAGAGCCAGATGATTCATGCCAAGGAATAACTTGCTCTATGCACAGAATGCTGAGCATTTCGCCTCTTTTGCCAAGTAACATGGCACAGAGGAAATCTGTCATGCTACGTCTCAGAAGGCCACTGCTGTATAATGCAGATGAACTGGAGTTTTCCATCCGTGTGGTCCTGTGGAAATATCAGTGGCTACTTTTAGTCACTCAGTTTATACATACCACCTTAGTCTTGACCCATGCAAAATATCCCTTGCCATCATGTAATGTGCTCTGGCAATGCGCAGCCCTCCCATAGAATGCAAAAATACATAGCAGTGCTGGACTGCTTTTGATTTACTAACCTGAACACAACTCACAAACCATGGATTGAAGGAAAACTCCTTTCCTTGCAATCACTGGGTGTAGGCAGAAAAAATAGGGTGGCCACAGTGGCTCTGGTGGTCAGGTCCATTCAGGCGGAAAGCAGCGATGCTATACTGGGTAATTTGCTCAGCAAGGGGAGATCTGGAAAGAACACGGAAATGCAGGGGTAAGATACAGAACCTCTCGCAGATCAGATTGTTCGGGGAGGGCCATTGCCTTGTTAGCAGTGAGCAGGATGAAAGACTGTATCCTATTCCATGGGGAGAGCTCTCCTTCTCCTGGCATTCTGCTGCCACCAAACAACAAAAGACTGTATCCCAGGTAATCCATGTGGTTTGAGCAAGAACAGAAGCAGAGCTGCATCTATTGCTGTGTGCCTTGGAAACAGAGCATCTGGAGTCCAGGGACTGGAAATGAGGCCTGCCATCCCTTCATTCCCTTTTCAAAGTGGACTTCTAGCAAGATGTGTTGATGGCCAGAGCTATACAATCTAGCTTGTAAATGCTAGGGTGTAAATGCTAGGGTGGTATGTTCTCCAAGAAGTTTTGAGTGAATTTGAATTCCCAGTGGAAATAACCCCACAGTCCCTGCACAGTGTTCTGTCCTCAAATCTGGGAACCAGCCCCACGGCCCTGCTCCCTCACGGTCAGCATGGAAAGAATGGCACTCGCTGGTTTCCAAAGTCAACAAAGCAACCTGAAGAGGTGCCCAGGGGGCAGGAAGGGGAGGAAACTAGGTTTGCCATGATGTGAGGTATCCTGTACCCCCTCCAGGCTTCTTTCCTCCCCAAGTTGAAATGTCAGTGCTCAATAGCCAAAAACCATCCTCTAGTGAAAATGCAGAGCAGGAGGAACAATGAGGCAGAGCTCACTTCCAGCATTTCTGCTGCTCCGCACTGGATCGATCTGCATCTCTGAGTTCAAGGTTCATGCTCTTTTGCACAGGATGGCACCCTAAATGGTTGGCTAATTGGGGGCATTTATTTACCAATGCCTTCCAGTTGTATCCTAAAAAAGGAAGACCTTCCACATTTTAGTGATGTTCTGCCAGTTTATCATGATATCCTTAATCTATGACTAATGCTTGGGTTGGTTCTAAATTTCCTACCATTTCTCATTCTGTATTAACCCAGTGGCAATTACTGCAGGACTGAGACTTTAATATCTAAGCATACTGAGTTTCATCTCTTGGAAGCAGCTTTTGAAATTTGAAAGTGCCAAACCACCTTATGTTTTATTTAACTATTTTTTTAAAGAAAGTTGAACCCGAGGTTATTCCCCTTTCGATAAGTTGGCTAATTATTTATTAACTTTCAAGGCTCATCTTAAAAGGGAATTGGAAAGAGAGAGACAGAAAGAGGTAAAGACAGAAAAAGAGAGCGAAAGAGAGAGAGATTGTGACACTAAGTCAAGGCTTTAGAGTATCAACAGGGTGAACTTACTTATCACCAACCAAAAAAAAGAAAAGAAAGAAAAGCACATGCACTACCAAAGAGAATGAAAGTGGATGTAGACATGCATAGAATGTGCATGTAATCATTGAGACATACAGATGCAATTTATCGTGAAACTGTCTGCAATTTAAATAGAATACGGTGCAGCTCAGCACAGTGAAGGAGACTGTGGCCTGGGGACTGGAGTGCCTGCAATGTCTACTGTCCAGGTGCCCACTGTTGATACACACCCCTTCCTCCTTCCCTTCCCCCTTCCCTTCCCTTCCTTCCCTTCCCTTCCCTTCCCCACAGACAGGGGGCACTTTGCAACAGAGGCATGTCCTCTGATAGCAAGATGCAGGCAGTTCATGCCAAGCAGTTGCTGAGTTGCATGGACCAAAGTGGGTTGCTAACATTCTAGTGTTAGAAAGCTTGTCTTTCGTGCTTGAAAGTAAACACTCTTTTGGCGGTGACAGAAATGAAATTCTATAAAATACGTTTTGCCTCTTTTGGGCTGAGACACTCAGTTCTGATGGTTCATGGTTCCCCCCCTCTTGCTCAGCTCTCCTGCTGTTGACATACAGGGCGTCAAGCCACAGTGTCTGAAAGTCAATCCCACCTGGCTGGACTGGAGCAGCTTCTGCAGATGCTGCTCTTTTCAGGGGGACTTGGCAGTAGCTGCATGGCAGGATTGTGGAAATCATGCTGCTGGGTTTGGATGTCCAGAGAAACCATGGCAAAAATGGAAGAGACCATTAATTCTTATCATGATCTCTAAAACAAGCAAACAAACACACAACAAACAGACCATGCTGAAATGCCATGACAGCTTTTGGATGACACAACAGACCACCCTGTGCAAGAAAACACGGTGGCTTGTTGTGTCATGCAAACCCACCCACTGTATGCTGTTTTTAAACTTCTGTTGTCTTTTTGCAATGTGAATAGATGTTGTTGTTATTGAACAGACTTTGTGCTATGCAACATATGAAACAATAGACTGTCCAAAGGGCTAACAATACAATTTACAAAGAAATAAAACTCAACATAACACTTAAAAGCTGGAGAAGCAATTTGTATGGCATAATAGAGAACGTTTCTGATTTCCCCTACATGCTAATGCAAAGCATTGAAAGGCTAAAGACAGACCTTCCATCTCCCTGATATCATTTTATATTACTCTTGTCTTTCAATTCAGATAATTGTGAGTTTTATACCATCTTTGGATAGAGGCTAGATACACCCTCTGTTTGATAGATTTCTCCCTCTTAATGCCTTATTGATAGGTAGTAGCCCATTAAAAAGTCTCTTTCACTATTCCCCTCTTTTTTATTTTTCCAACAGTTCAACTAATTTTTAGGGGAAATGCTCACTCCCACTTGTGATTGCAGAGTTCATTTATAGCCATGTCATTCTTTCCACACACGTTCATTTTAAACTCTTATAATTCTTATACACAAACATATTTTAATTGCTCGATTCACCGTGTTCATTTTCCCTGTTTGCCACAATGTATATATGCAGCACTGAACAAGTTAACATAACCAGTATATGATATATCTATCCATAGACTAGTTGCATGGAGTTGCACTGGGCCCCAGATCAGTAGCCAGGAGAAATCCTTCTCCTCCTTCCCAGTAAGGTTTCTCTCACAATGGGCTGGCTTGCTCTGCTTCCATTATTGACCTCATTTCCTTTGCAAGCAGGTTGACAGTCAGAAAACCTTTCAGCCTTCTGATATCGTAGAGATCAGATTGGCCAGTGCAGCTGGTCCCCTAGAAAACCACCACACAGATGAGCATGGAAGAATTAGAGCCAAGATATACAAGGGCTTTGGTTTTCCTAGGCTAGCATATCAAACATTTTCTGTTCCAGCATCAGCAGTACTCGATGCAGAACCTTCCCTTCCTACCAGGATCCTGTGAAAAGTAGGCAGGACACAACTACTTTCCTGCATGCTTAGTTGTATGAACTAAATGCAGGCAGAGGAGCCAAAGAGAGCAACCGGAGATGCAAGATACTTTGGTGCATTTTAACACTGTGCGCTGAGTCTATGCACTATGAAAAATATTTCTTAACACACTGCAAGATTGAAATTTACACCCACAGTCTGTTTTCAGCCCTGCTGAAAAGACAAAGGCTAACGGGAAAACCATTCTTTCTTCAGCACCATGTTGGATGGATGTAGCACATGATGGTTTGATGGAATGAAAATATGGTAGTTCAACTGGGATAAGATTCATCCCAGGACCAAATATGTACCGTCTCTTTCCCTGATTAAAACAGAGCATTCCTTATTCTTCAGATGTATATCTTGCCCTTTGTTTCAGTAAGCCAAGTGTGATACAGGAGCTACCACATTCTACCCTAAAAACAACCATGAAAGAACAGTTAAGAGAATGTGTGACTAGCACAAGGTCAACCAGAGAGCCTCATGAGGGAAGAATGTGTGGCCCAGGGTGACCGCTTCACGATGCTGGAGAGCCAGCCACCCCCAAGAATCTCAGGCAGGAAAGGACGCCATTGGTGCAGTCTGGGGTAAATTGATATCCCTATTCACAGCCCATGGTTCTTTGTAGCATATTAAGTAATTCTGTTGAACGCCAGCCAAAGATTAAGTGAGCCAGTAAGATATCTCCCAGCACGTATTCTGAAAAGTATGCGGAGCATCTCTCTCAGTGAAGGAACTTAGCTCCGTCTTAGTTGTCAGTTCAGTCTTTTCAGCTCACGTGTGAGAGGTCTGTGCTTGGGTGCCAAGGACCCAAGTTCAAACCATGCTGATGGCTTCAGGGAGATGGGGAGCATTGCACAAAAACGATTCCATTTCTTATCAGCTGTCACTTTAAAAATGAATGGAAAAGAAAAGAGCCCAAGATGTCATGCTCACTCCTTTCCCTCAGTCTTGAGTAAAGGGAATAGACTAAATAGTTACAAGTTGAGCGCACCAGCAAATTCATCTTACGGAATACAGGTGGTGAGGAGAAGAATGCCCCACCAAAGTCTGCAGAAAAAGAAATCCCATTCAAACATAAAACAGGAAAATGCCTGGAAAAAATCAAGATCAGGCTGGGACTGAAACTTAAAACAAATGAAGAACTCTTCAGTGTAAAGCCTGCTTTGACAGCAAGTCTGCTGTGTTGAGGAAGATGGAGGGTTCGGAGCAGAGCAGAAGAGGGGCTCACATTCTCCTCATAAAGGAAGCCTGGAGGGAAAATGGTACCGTAGTAAACCAGATTTGCGTAATCAGGTCTCATTTGAGTTATTGGGACAATTCTGAGGAGTGGGATGAATTGCAGCAATTCCTAATGAGACCCACTTGCTGTTCCAGAGGATAACTGACAGGATAGCTTCAAGTAAGTAATCAGCAGCTTTTTAATATTGCTGGAGTGAATGCTACCAAGTTTTAGGGGTTTTCATGAGGGGAGAAAGAGAGAGAGATAGAAACTATCTTTCTGTGCTTAAGCAAGCCCCACAGTATCTGAATTCGGATTCTACTGCAGGGCGTTAACATTTCCTGCCAAAGAGCAAGCCTAGAAATGAAAACTCCCTGAAGTTCTGGCATATCCCATAAACTAAATGCTGTAAACAAACTTGGTTCCTTGACTTTGAAGTCTTCCCAACAGTTTCCCCCAACTTAGGGGGGAAATTACAGTATTTATAAAAGTGCACAAAATGTAGTTTAAGTTATAAAAAAAAGCCTTGAAATTTTTATCAAAAGCATTCAAATTAGTCTCTCCCCAGGTCAGCTAATGAGTTGTCATGCGCTGGCCTCTTAGAGCAGTGCACCTCCTGCAGACTAAGGCAGTTAACCATGTTTTCATCAAAGGAAATGCTCATTAGTAGAGCTTTCAGAAACTGATTTGATTATAGTTTCACTTGTTATAGTGAAATATTTTGAGCTCATTAGGATGATTATGATTCAAGGTCATCTTTTGAAGCTAGTCCTGTCAATATAAGATAAATGGGCCCTCATCTTTTTCCCTTCTTTACGTCTGTGCTTTTTAAACTCTTCTGTGTAAAAAGTTCCATAGCCATAATTAATTTTTAGTTCTTCTGTTACAAAGCTGCTTAAAAAAAAGAACAAAGATTTTGGCTACCAAAAAGGCATTGAAGAACTATTAAGAGGAGGAAGAGGCTATCTTGTTTTAGAAAAATCAGAGGAAATCCTTGAAAAGTTCAGCTTTTGAAATCCAGCTATTTTCTCCTTGACCTTTTCCAAAGTTTCTAAAAGGTACTTTGTACATATTTTTGCATTATCTTTTTATCTCAAAAGTATAAAACCAAACTTTAAAAAAAAAGCTCTCAAGAAGTACTAGTGGCTTATTAAATATCTTCTCTTTTATGCCTCATGATAAATTAACACCTTTTAAAGTTTTTTTTCCAATTCCCCCTTTCAAATCTCCACTTAATCTCTAAGTGGTTAAAGAGCCATTTAAGCATAAAGGGAAATGGCACCAACTTCTATCAAAAGATGAAGAAATAGTGTATTTGCATATGGCTTGCATCTCCAGCCTAATTGGTCAGATATCGCCTCATGCTTTGGCTTAAAAGGAGAGGTCAGGAGGAAGGTTTTTCTGCCGAATACAGCAGACTTGAAAGTTGCAGTTACAATGGAAAATCACAAAAGAAAATAGCAGAGTGGAGCTGTTCTCCACCAGGCATGGGATATAACGTGCTTTCCCACAGAAATAAGAACCGTTCCTGTGAAGCACAAAAATGGTACGTCCAGCCCAGGATCACCTCTACACCAGTGACTGCATCCAGATGCGACAAACTAACCCTTCTATTACTACCAGGGTTTGTTTATTTGTTTCACTTTTTTTTAGAGAAGCTGGGATTAGTTGGCCACACACATACAGGATCATTAAAATGGCCAGAAAAGATTAAAACTGTGCATATATATATCCCACTCCAGTATACCCGGTCACCAAGTTCTAGCTACAACAGAAATGTGTTATAAATCTTCTAGAACTGGCCCTGGCTTCAGTGAATCTGCAAGGGAAGAAAGGCCCAGGATTTTAGGGGAGCCAAGGAGAATGTCCCTGTAGCGTCAACAAGTGCTGTGCTTTCCACTAAGTCCTGGGCATGCAGGATGGAAACTGCTTAGCTGTGCCCGCACAAGTGGTGGCCATAGGCCGAAGCACTGGCATAGTCCACTCCTTCAAGCCACCACTCACATTACAAGGTAGGCCTCTCCGGATGTTCTGCACTGGCTAAAATAGCTCACCACAGTTGCAATGCAGTCTAGCAGGACATTGTGGGGCTGGCATGGTCAGCAGGATCGTGTTGGAAAGCTTGTGCCCCTGGAAAATGGCAGAGCAGAACTATTTTCCTCTTTCAGCCCCAAAGTTCCTGACGGCCTGATCCTATGCATGTTTCCTTGGGAATACCTTTCTGTTCAGTGCCGCTTGCTCCCAGATAACTGCCTTTCAGCCTTAGTCAACCGACCTGCAGGGCAGAGAACGGAACGCCTTGATGTTCTTTGGTTTTTGCCTGAGGGGGTGGCAACAGGGAATAGGTCTAGCAAATCCTAGGAGAGTCCATTTAAGGCTGACATGAGTCAGCATGTTTGTATTTTGTTTTTTTTAATTATGTAAATGTGTTCAGGGAGATGTTTGCTAGGTGCAACCTACCAAACCTTAAAATAGAAGAAAAAGAGAGACAGAAGACATGCAGGTAAAATGGAAATTGTACGGGAGACTCCAAAAGTGTAAGTGGCATGGAATGCTGCAGGCTTTTACAAAGCAGGCTGCAGGGGGGAGCGGGGGCAGATATTCTAGTGGGGATGACTGTCATATTCTTCTTTCCAAATGAGAGTACATGCCCAACAATGAGTTGAGGGTGCCCAGGAGTTAAAAAACAAGTCAAAGCATTACATTTTCTCCCTGCAAAATTGTAAGAGCAATTGGCTTAACCACACTAAGAATGCCTCTGTGACCCATCCCATAGAAGGCAAAATGCCCCTCAATTCCTTCCATATCTGTGCCTTGATGAACATCAGGGCAGCTACATTGACTTTTTCATTTGGTTTGTGTGTGTGCTCAGGTTCAGAAGGGGGGAACCTCCAGCCTGTGGGCTTCATAGGGATCATGGGCCTCCCCATCTAGCCCCCAGCACAGCCTTTTGGCAGGAAAGACTGCTTTCTGGCCTGTTTTCTCAACAAACTTCCTTTTGGGGTAAAGCCCATTAAACTCAGTGGGGCTTATTTCTAAGTCTGGGGTGTAAGCCTCAGAGCTGTGAACCAAATCCAGCCTATCTGGGCTCCAAATCCCTTCCTCTGGTTTCCCCAGGAAGCAATGCTCACTTCCCCTGGCCCAACCTTGACTAGGGATTTCCCAGCCTAAAAGGCTGAAATGCCTCTCTAGGACTTAGTTACCGGCAGTAAAAGCTTGTAAGTTACAATGTGCCACAGCACTGGCCCCTCCAACCCCCGGAATGCTGCCCCTTCCAGCTTCTCTAAAATTGCATGCAGCCCTTGAGCTGAATGGAGCTTGGCACCTCTTTCTAGGAAGACTGTGTGGTTTAAAGGTGCAATCCTACAAAATGGACCTACAGCTCTCATGCACTCCAACCAGATATGCATTGGATTGTGCCCTCTCTTTCTTCCTATTGATCATGCATTTGTATATTTTCACATTAGAACAAATGACAGACCTGTGCATGTTTGTGGGGGGGTGGGAGTGGAGAGTGATTTTTAATGGTGAAATAATGCAGGCAAAAAAGAAGAAGAGTAGTTCTATCCAATTAGACTTTTTTCTCCTGGCTGTCGATGGGGGAAAACATTGCAGAAGTAGCAATGCAGTCACATGTCTCCATCATCATGTCTAGCTTGGGTTCCAATCCAAGAAGAAGAAGATGAAGAAGAAGAGGCAGCGGCAGCTGCAACTATGTGCATTCTTAGAGAGTAATGACACAGATGCACAATCCATAGAGCAAAGAATATTTCTGTAAGCTAGATCAGAGTTTGAAGACTAGATTTCCAATGGATCCTGTAGCGCAGGCGGAATGTGAAGGAGTGGAGAACAGAAAAGGAGAAGGGTGACAACAGTGACAAATTCAGGTAAAGTCCAGTAGCATGGAGGAATGATAAACGCCAAGGAAAGGTTATCAGGGAAGTATCATGGATTCAAGGCAGAAAAGATTCATGGGGCAACCATGTATACAGAGATAGCTTCAGTGAACAGAGGCATAGGCCGTGTCAAGAGTGCATCTCCTAAATTTCAAGAGCACTGCTGGGTGTGCTTGCGGAGATCACACTTGGTGGCTGATTCCCAGCTCTGCCCTAGAACATGTTCACATTGTGGCAAGGACAGAAAGATGCAAAAGAGTGAAGAAAAGCAGAGAGAGCATCTAGTTATCACTCAGCCAGTGATCTGCAGCCTTGACCCTTAAGATTTCTTGCTTAGAGGTCATCTGTAGGTCACTTGCTGAGCAATAACTAGAACTTGCATCCCTTCTTTCCTAAGCTGGTGCCCTGCCCTCTGAACCACAATTTATTTCCAGTTCACTAATTGGCATTGACTCTGCTCAGAGAAAGTGGATAAGTGAGATAGAAAGAGATCTTTTTCTTAGTAGGAGTCAGCTCAGCTCAGCACTGTTTCTCTGCAAATAAAGGGAACACCAAGCAGAAAAGCTTGTTTCTTGATCATCTCTTCCCACAATGCCAAGAGAGAAAGAGGAGCAGTCTAAAGAAAGGAGGCTGTTGTGAAGTGGGGAGAGAAAAAATGCCGGGGAAACTGCGGAAACCTTGCTGTTCACTTCTTAGGCAGGAAAGAAAATGGTCAAACTGTTCAGCCATAGAAGGACAAAAAATCACCTCTCATTCACTTCAGTAATCCAGGTAGCACAGATGCCTGTAAGCAAACCACATGCATTTGCTTTCCTCATTTTGCTTTCCCTTTCAATTTTAGTATGTTTTAGGTCCATTTCGATCCTGTCCCATCATATCCCCCAAGGGGATGTTTAGGGTCCCCAACACCTTACAAAATGTCATCATTAAATAAGAGTTTGACCCAGTAAAGGGCTGTTGCAGCACTGCAAACAGAAGAATCCCAGCAGGCTCAACAGAACCTTGCTTCTCCCATCCACCATAGATTGCATAAAAGCTGCATTAATCTCCATCCTGCTTGCAACAGGATTCGAGCAAGAGAGGTCATCCTGCACTTCTAGACAGTAGCCATGTTGTGACAAACCACTGGCAAAAGGAAGTTCCCAACCTGGTTTAACAGCCATGGCGAAGTTCTGATCCAGTGGATCCACAGAGGAGACACCAAGCCCATTGTCCCACACAGACAATCCAAGGGTTGCTAGCCTTGCTCAGAGTTACAAAACTCTTGTGTTGCTTCTAACAAGCATGCAACCCAGATTCCTGCATACTATCCCCAAAGTTCTGTGGAACCTCCACAGTTCACCTGATACCATCACCCCATTCCCTCCACACCCTTCCCTGAGTAGAACTATTAAAAAATAATGGAAAATTATTGAGCCACCACTTGTGAGTGGATTGCTCCAGAATGATCCAGAGACCAACTTGCTAAGCAGCAGCAAATCCAACCCAGGTTAGCAGTGCATGCCGGGACAATGCATATTCAGATCTGCAGGCACTTGTTTCTTCCTGATTGAGGTTATATAAGCCAGATCAGATCAGATCAGATCAGGATGTACACAATTACCTCAAACTAGGAGAATGCATGGAATTGGTCCTCCCAAGTTATCTATCTGAGATTGTTTTTATTTGACTTGTCCCCTGCCTTTCCACCAAAACTGGCACCTTAGGTCACCATTGACGGTACGCTGTTGAAAGTTATTCTTCCCATTAAAATGTTTCCTAGCATTAAAAGAGCAGCTGTGAAAGAGAACATTATTTTTCTATTCTTTGTGAGATATTGGAAGTACAGAGAGGAAACAGAACAAATATATGATTTTGCAAACCTGACACACTTTGAGCCCAAGCAATAGAAGATTTGTAGATACTTAAGAAACATGATCCATGAGACTTTGGCATTATTGATGTATGATGTTGGCCCAACAAGCCTAGAAATCCAAGGTTTGTTTCCTTTTTTTATTTTTTTCAAGCAATAGCAACTTCAACATTAATCTCTTAAGTACCGTCTTCCTCATCATACATTCTAAGACACAATGTGGCTCTTTTTTAAATAACCACTTGAATCATAACACAAAGCTAACAGAATCAGAGACCAAAACTCTTTCCATTTTTCTTGCATGCAACTACCGCTGATATCTATCTTGAAAGTCTTGGATAATACAATACATCATGAAAATCAATGTGCTATGTTTTATTAAAGTAGTAACAATAAGGGTTTCTTTTTCTTTTTGGTGCAACTGATTCTAATGAAGATCTGAGACATATTACAAATTCAAGCAGTCCTACTAATCCTCAACTTCTGTTTGTCAGTAGCTTCAGAAATATTCCCTTGCTCCAATGGTTGATCCTCAGCAGGCACTGGATTAGTAACATCAGAGCCTGCGGATGTGTATTGTTCCCCATTAGTCTCGGCCTGAGCCTGGTGTTATGTCCCCTTCATCAGGAACCTCCAAGGCTAAGCCAGTGAACCAATACTAATGATCCCAGCCTTCCAGAGACACATCAGAGCCTGGACAAGTAATGGCCAAGGATTTTTGTTGGTTTGTTTGTTTCAGTTCGCTATTTAATGTTTGTCGTAAGCCTTAGAGCACTTGCTCCCCACGCTACATCAGTTTCTAGAATTCTTCACAACATTCCCAAGTATATCCTTCCCACCATTTCCCCTTTTCAATTCTTTACCAGGAATCACAAACAGAGCTCATTTTCTTTCAAGTAGTGTCAGGATCTGAGGTAGGAACACAGCTCCCCCTGGTGACTGGATTGTAAAGGGCAGCATGATTCACCTTGCAAGTGCCTGCAGGATCAGGATCAGACCTATAGGTACTTGCAAGGATCAATGCAGCTGGCAGCTCTAGAGGGCTGCATAAAAGTGTTTCTGCATTGTCTAGCTTGGCCACAGCAACATGGCTTTTCATAGTGGTTGCACCGTGGCCTGATCCTGCTTTCATATTTACCTTTGATTGTAACTTGCACCTGTCCACTCCTGACTCTGCCTCTGGTCTGACCCTTCCTTACCAGGTACCTGATCTTTGCTTCTCTGACCTTGCCTTGCTTGGACTGCTACTTTGCCCTGCTGGAATCTGATCTTGGCTTGCCTCTGGACCTTGCCTTATTGGGTACCTGACCTGCCCATGTTCCTGAGTCTGTCTTTGTTTCTGGCCCTTGTTGGTGTCTGATCTCTGCTTGTTCCTGACTTGACCTTTGCCTTCGTCCCTCCTGCATCACACCAAGATCTCCATCCACCTCCATGTCTCCTGCTGCTGCTGCTCCAGCCATGGACACTTGCTGCCCCGTGTCCCGAATCAGACATAAGGCTGCCACCACATGCAATATAAGGAATTACCAGATTTGACTAGAAAGCAATTAAATGAGTACTATTTGTCCTGATAGAACAAAGGATTCTTTTTGAAATACACAAAAGGGGAAATGTATTTAAAGTATTTGGTGAACTTTTAGACTTTCACTTACCTTCTTCTCAAATCCCTGGGAAAGAACGTGTACTCATCTTCACCTATGTATTCATCTAACTATCCCAATGACCCACTCTTCGGGAGAGGCCTTGCCTGCGTTCATCAGGTTCAGCTAGTCAGGACTCAGGGTAGGCACTTTCTGTGGTGACATCAACTTTTAAAGTAGAGGCATTCTAAAAATATACATCCAGAATGACATAGATTATTGTGGGGGGGGGGGAGGGTCATGTGGGCAGGCATGTATGGTAGAATTTGGGTTTATTATAAAACAGAGAGCTAAGAAAGATGCCTTAATCACTCCCTTTCTTCCTTCTCTTATAGAATGTTGGAATTAGAGTTGAAGTTAAACTTCAGTTTAGGTTCAGGGTTGGGAAAACCTGGGTCCCTGTGAATGTGGAGGTACCTGGAATATCCTACAGTTGTGCATAAGTAGACAGAGTACTCCTTTTGTATGTGCTGTCTGAATGTATAAGGATTATGCCTCGGTATTGGCATGAGGGTTGAGAACACCTGGGTCTCCGTAGGAGCTTGGAAATAGCCTAGATTGGACTGAAAGAGTGAGCTGACATGGATCAAATTGGACTGAAAGAGTGAGCTGACATGGATCAAATTCCATGATCAAGTATAATCCAACTAATTATTTTCCTCTTTTTGTCTCAATGTATAGGGAATATACATTCTTATCTGCGCTGAGATTTGGAGGAGTCAAGAAACCTAGATTTCTGTACATGTCTAGAAGCCTGGAAAACCCTAGATTAGGCAGAAAAAGTGAATAAGTAACAAGAACACCCTGAATGATTCCTTCCTGCATGTTTGTTGAACAATCTAGAGTTAAATATGAATTTTATGGTTAGGAAAACCTGGGTCCTTGGTCATTTAGCCTGGGCAGTAAAAACCAGACTAAATTTAGAAGAGCAATAATAAGAATACCCTGAGACTTTCCTTTCTACATGTTGTCTGAAAGTGCAGAAGCATAGCTGCATTTCAGCATTCAGTCAAGTTTCAGGTTAGGCTATGAATGGGACAATGGGACAATTCCTGTGCATATCCAAGGAACTGGGAATGGGCTTGATTGGGAAGAAAGGTCAGCAGTCAACAAAAACACCCTCATTGGTCTCAGTACACATATAAAGAAAATATACTTGGGGAAATGGGTTGGTTTTAACCATCAAGACAGGAAAATCCTGGATTAAGCAGAAAGAATGGGAGATCATCAAAAACACCAAGTGTTCTTTCTTTCTAAGCATTGTCTGAATTTACATATGTGTGTGGGGGGGGGTCAGGGTGAGATTAAGCTTTAGGTTAAAGTTAGAAAGCCCTGCATCCATGCACATGTTCAGGATCCAGGAAAAGCTTCCATGGGACAAACAAAGGACATGATCAACATGAAACCCACGTTTTCTTTCTCCCTGTTACCTGAATGCATGGGGTTTATATGGGCATTTTAGGGTTGGGGGTCAATATTCAGGTTAGGGTTAAGGAAACCTGGATTCTTGTGTATGACCAAGCACCAGAAAATAACTTAGGTTGGGCAGAAAGACTGAGTAGTCATCAAGAAAACCTGGAGTGCCTCCTTTGAGGACATTGCTTTCTGGGGTTCTGCCTGGATGTGAGGAATGGGATGAAGCTTAGGGTGGGAGATTAGGGTGGAAGAACTAAGCAAGAAGGGGAGAAGCCTTGCTAGTATAGAAATGACTTGATTTTCTGCCAGGTACATCCAGGCAAAACACCATGCACTGGGAAAGCCATGCATGGTTGCTTGTTGTGATGTGTGAACCCAGCAACACTGTCTCTAGGGTTGCTGTCACCACTGTGATATGTATGCATCTTGGTAAGCATATCAGCTGACTGCCTTGTAAAGATAGGCTACAGTATGATTGAACAAGATCTGTTTTTCTGTAATAAGGTTCTTGTGGTACTTCTTCTTCTCCCTGCCACCTCCTCTCCATTTTCTTCTTGCTGTCATAGGTCCAATGCTTTAGAAAGTGTTTTTTTCCTGCACATCATATTGCCATACATGTCTCAAAGGAGATAACCATTTTCAGTAGTTCAAAACTGAAAATTCCACATTGTAGAACTCCTAGGAATTCTTCTGGGTTTGCCAGTCTGTTTACATGGATTGTAACATGGTGTTTAAAGCAAGAGAATTTCAGTTTAATTGGCTTTGCTCCCAGCTATTTAAGCAATGTGCTGAACTGTCTATCATCTCCTTTGGACCACCACCACAGCTTCTGCACAACGTTTCATTTATCTATTACAGCAGTTTATCAAAACATTCTCCACTTCTAAACCTAGGGCAGTATCCAGTGCTGCCACAGAGCTTGTGTATTAGCAGCCACCAGCACAATACCAATAGTGTGTGCTGCAGCAGTAAGTTTCCCCAGAAAAGTGTTCCCCAGAACACTGCTGCTGTTGCAAAAGAGGTTGCCTAATACTAGTGTAGTGCTAGTTGTGTGAGGGGAGCCGGGGAACAGCAGCAACGGCCCTCTGGTTGTTAAACTTTGTCTTTAATGTTTTGTAAGCAGAAGAGACTGGCTGCAATCCAGAGAGCCAGTTCTAGGAATACCTAAGAATTTGATTGTATGCAGCCAAACGGCTGACATATTTCTTCTTGGAGTAGACCTCCATCGTATCTTTCCTGTATTTAAAAATCAGTTTGTTGCATGCTGTTTGGTTGGGAATTTTAAAAAAAGACAGTGGATGCTTCCCTCTGATGCAAGGCAAGGCTGTTTCTGAGATGATCCTTTCATCAGATGATGATGAGGAGGTAAGAGGAGGATGCAGGTCTTCCAGGCCTCGGTTCAGATATGTGTCCGCCGAAGCACACAGACTCTCCTGCTGATGGCCCTGTAGTCTTTGCAGCAGGGTCCACAACTTGTGGCACGCTTGGGTGTTTTGTCTGCAACACCCATCATCACTCACCATGGCATTACTGGCTAGGCCTGATGGACATGGTAGACTCAAATATCTGGAGGGCCACAAGTTGCCCATTATTTATATTTTACAATTTGAGGAATTAAGGCGCAGGGGAAGTGAACTGTCTTTGTTCTCAATGTAGGTCCCTGCAGGGAAAGGGCACCGCATGTCATCACGTATCATCATGCATGTTTGTTTTTCTGGGTCTTAATTCATTTCAGTTCTCTACTCACTGGGCAGCTGTAATTGGAAGGGAGGCCAGTGCACTGTGAACTACAGGCTAAGGTCAATTGCACAATGGCGGCCATGAAACAGGAAATCCCAAATCAGTGTCTCATTAGGGCTGCAAAGTGTTAATGCCTATCTGGTTAGGCTAATTGATTGCAAGCTGCTTTTAAAATACTTTGTGATAATAAATACATTTCAAAATGTCCTGAATTAATATGGCAGCCTTTCCAGAAGAGAAGGAGGAAGAAGAAGAGGAAGAGTGCTTAATTACTCACAAACATGCTGAGTGGCAGGTTAGCACTTCAAAAGATGCACTTCCCGTTTCTTTTACTCACAGGAGGAACTGTCTCTTGGGCTATGGCAGAAAAGAAGTCTGTTCACTGCTGCATCATTATGTCCAGTCTCCCACCCAGCTGAACTTTCCAAGACGTTTAACAGATTGTTACATCATAGTTCTACAACACTAGAAAACTTGAAATGTCTCTCAGCATTTTGTGATGCTTTTGCTAAGTTATCTGTAGATAAAATTCTTGTCATCTCTTCTGACTTTGACTCCACTGCATTATAGCAGGGCCCCCACTGCAACTGTCCATGTCTTCTGTCTAATCAGGTATTCCTGGATGGATTTCATTGATTGATCTCCATAAATATGTAAGATGTTTAGCTCAGTTTGTTGATCTAAGCTCAATCCGTCTTAGTTGGTCTTCACAAATTTGTAAAAATTAGCAACATAAATTCTGATACTAATGAACACTAGGGCACAATGCAGTGGTTTAAAGGGGCCACAGTTAAAGGAGCCTTGCCTGAATCCCCATGAATTTTTAGGGAGGGAGCCAAAATGGGGAAGAAAACAAGGGTTCAGGGAAGGATGTTTACTGATGGCGGCAGTGGCAGCAATTCTTATCAGTGGTTACCTACTGGCAGCCACAATTGCCCCACTCCCTTCTTGCATGATGTAGCTTGGGGCATCATTGTGCAGAGGAGACTTTGGGAGCTGTGGTGTGGGAAGGAACAGTGGCTGGAGATCCTCTCTAACACAGAGGATAAATTCTGTGCGTACGGTACAGCTTTTGCAGGAACACACCTGAGACATCAGGTTGTTTATTCCATGTTGTTATTCTCAGAAGGAATGCCATGTTTGCTTTACTGGGAAACAAGATTTGAAGGCTTTTTTGGCTTCCATCAAAGTGACCTATGCCAGACTCAACGATGGGAAATTATTTCTTTTCAGTAAAGACTTGTCTTAACTGTGAAAAGTGCTGGTTAGTCCCCACTCTCACAACAAACTCTGAGAGGCAGGAGAATGATGTGACCACCTGACAGATAAGGAAAAAGTTGATCCTGAGAGGGGAGGGCTTGCCCCAGGCCACCCAGTTAATGTCTCACTGAGCTGGGACTTGAGCAAGTCTAACCTCATCCTTGCCCTCCTGTCATCAGCTGACAAGCTTCTCTGAGGAGAGGAAAGAGGAAGGGACGTTGAATAAACACTGTGTAACCTACTGTCTGGTGCTAATTATATAGTAATCATCGGTAAAAACAAGGAACACAATGTTCATAAAGAAGACTCTGTTGTTTGGTCAATGGGAAGGCCTTGGGATATTCATCCTCAGTGATGCTGCTGATGGCAATAAACATCACAAAGTTCTGGCATTGCGAATTCGGAGGATGCAGTTCCTACTTGTAGGCCCTGGCATGCAGTTCTGATTGCTCTGCTGCGGGTGGTGGTGATGCATTGCCTTCCACATACCAAGAACTGGTGTTTTTCAGTCGTCTGCTTATTCCTTTCCCGTATCACCCACAGGCAAGGAGAAAGCTGTGCTTGGGATGTCCCTGGTTCAAGCCACCCCAGGAAGACAGGCAAAGTGTCATTCTCTCAGGCACCACCATGCAAGCCACTCCTTCTGTTGCTCATGTGTCCACCCAGCTGTCCCCCAAGGTGCTCGGAGCTGTGTATATTTCATCCCAGTCACAGGCTGAGAGGAGCCTGAGGTAGACCTGCATGAATGGAGAGAGGAGTAGGGCACAGGCATGTGTGTGCAAGCCATCCACTCCCTTCAGGAGGTCCCTGCTAAGGATGTCCCTGTGTTGAGCAGGGAGGCCTGCAAGGGGTGCCTGCTGCCCTCCAGCTGAATCAGCTGCAGACTGCCCATGCACCTGAGAACCCGCCCCCACTCTTCCAGTCATGTGGAGCATTCCCACTGCACGCAGGCATGCTGTGCATGCCCTCCTGCTCAACACAGGGACGTTTCTCAAGGAGCCGGCCTGCAGGGGGGCACCAGGAGCAGGGCTTGTGGGAGCACTCCTCCCCCTGCCTTGACTCACCGGAGTGCAGGGGAGAGAGAGGGCAAAAATCTGCTTTGGGTTAGTCTGCATCTGATAGTATCCTTCATGACTGAGCGGAGAGTTGACCGCACATTTCCTTGCTTCCAACCTGACCCTCAGTCCACTACACCATGCGTTCTGCCCACTCAGAAGGTGTGGCATAAACGTCCAGAATGATAGCATGTGCTGCCATCTTATTGTCAAGAAACTGCGCCACACCAGCACATACCCTGAAAGGGCTACAGCAGAGTCTCCAGCACACCTGTGGGTGTCCAGGGCTACCCCCACTCAAGCCTGTGCATCACTTTTTCGGCCTCTTGTGTTCTTATGTGAGAAATCCCAGCCTGTGACCTCACACAGCTGAGCATCAATAGACGTAACAGATTGGCAAGGCAGGGGCGAGGTGTGCTGAGACCCCAGAGGATGCAAATGCCTGGTTAGCCAATCAGAGAGCAGCCTGACATTCCTGGGACCATGGCCACTGCTTATGTTTCCTTAGCAGTGCTGCCACAGGGCTAACTGAAGCAGAAAGAGCTGCTATGATCTTCCTTTGGCAGCTTAGCACAGCCAAAGAGTGTGATTATTTCCACAATGTTTTCTCTTTCTTTCTTAGGACCTTTAGTAACATGAGCAAAAGAACCTAGTCCGAGCAAAAATCCTAGTCCAAGCTTTTTTTAACACTTAATCCTACTTGATTAGAAAAACCACCTTAAAGTAGAGATTTTGACAAAGATAAGGCCAATGACCCCCAGCAAGGCCAGTTTGGACATGCTGAGGATTTAGGGTTTTTCTCTGCTTCAACATGAGGAGGATTGCACCCTTAAGGATTTGCTGCTTCTCTAGAATAAGGAACTGAACTGAGACTGCCTCACCGTTGCATTATGTAGCAAAACATGAGTTATTTGTAAGACAATACTCAGAGAAGCCACAAGCATCAACCAGAAAAAGGACCCACTTTTTAAAGCACAGCAATAGTGCATAAGGAAATTTTAGAGTCAGAACATGGGGCAGTAGACTCCCCCTTCAGCCACCCCCATACTTAAAAATTATATGGAACCTGTCCCATCCCCAGTGAAAAAAATCTAAGAAATTCTCCCCTTCCTCAGCCTCTTCCACAGATCTTTTAATTTTACCCTCACCCCCAATTATGCAATGAAAACGTCAAAATATTTAGCACACGCCTTTATAGCCAGGCATTGAAGAGTCCTGCAGGCCTTGTGAGTGTGAGCTGAGAGAGAAAGTGACGCAGACGCCTGGCGTTTCCACATATAGATTTGGGTCCTACAAATCCTACCAGCACTCCTACCTTCCATTGTTTCTGGGATCCAGCATGGTTCTTTCTCTTTCCACCAGCAGTTGTTCCCTTGTGCCAAGGCGTAAGGAATCCTGGGACAGGTAGCTCATGATGCTCGCTTCGGAAAGGGCAAACCTGTCTGGCTTCCATAAGGTGCAGGGGTGCACATAAGAAGGATGGGCTGCCCATCCCAGCCCACCCTACAACATTCCTCACTTTGGGATAATTGGGATCCTGGATAAACCAGCAAACCTGAACAGAAGCCCCTGCGCTCAACTGAGGCCCGGAGGTCCGGGTTGGCATACACAAGAACATTGGACTGGGGCCAACACACACCTCATGCACATGTTATTGCATCCTATTAAAACACAGCGCTTGAACAAAGCTGCTCTTTTCCCAACGACGTGGCCCAGCTCAGCTACACAAACACGCTCCCATGTTCTTAGGAAAGGCCTGAGCTGCTAACCAAATTACATGCATTTTGCACTAGCACAGCTCCTGGCTGATTCCAGCAAATCAGTCTGATACAGCTGGTAGCGGGGCGAGGAGGTGAGGGGGCCCAACTGTCCCCTCCCATCTCTCTTCACCCACCATGCATACCAAACCCAGACAGGGTTTTGAGGGGGTGGCCCTCACTGGGTGGATCCAGGCAGCTTTCCACCATGCTCATGCCAGTGCTCAGGGCGATCCTGCTCCCCGCCTCTTACTACCATTGGCTAAAGCACAGGGCAGCTGGGGGCAACCACCTGGGCACCTTGCCAGCTGTCTCTCTTCTTTGCCACCCGTGCCAGAAGACTTTTATATTCTTTGGCTTGACCATGACTCAATGCATCCTATGGGTTCTGATGACACATGAAGCCATGGAGGGTTCTTTAAACCCTAGAAAAAGCCATGGGTGCCTGAGGAGGTTTATAACCCCCGTGCCAGTCGTGTGTCATGGCAGCACAGTCAATACTTAAAAAAAAAAATCTTTGAAAATCAGGGCAATGAATTGGAGGGGGGGATAAAGATGACAAATCAGAATCAAAAGTTTTATTCATTTCTTTATATTTGTCTACATTGTCCTGTGAACAATAGTCCAATGTCAGTCTCATTTCAACCTCATGAAAACCTTTCTGAACTCAAACCCATCCCAACCCTATGCATTTACCTTCAGGGGTTGTTTCTGTTATATAAACTTCAGGCTATTTCCCCATTTTCCATTTTCCTCCCCCACCCCCTTACAAAATGCTAAGTGGTTGGTAAAAGGCCAATTGTAATAACTGGTTAGGCCAGCCAACATATGCAAGTAATTCAGCAAGGCTTTCTGGGAAAACCAGAGACAAGCTTGGTTCTGTGAGCCAGCCCAGGGCAGTCGGCAGCGGCAGAATGCTTCACGCAGCCCCGTACATTCCATTTTGGAACTGACACGAAGCTTAATGGAAGTGAACCCTGACAATGGTGGCCGATCGAGTGGAAGTGACATCCTGCTTGGCATGGCAGCCCGCTTTCCCTCCCCTCCATCTTTTGAAGGTATAATGCCTCCTGTGGGAAGTCTTAATGTTCAAATGTCATGGTATTCTCTGTCAGGTGATTTGCTGTCTGTTCACTGCTGGGTAATCAGCGAATGATCCTGGAACTGGAAAACACGGCAAGTTTGTTTCCCCCTCCCTCAATTCACGCAGAGAAAGCAATGCACCATAAGCCTAAGTATGACTCAAACTTATTCTGCAAGAGCCGTCGTACCAAATGTCCTTTCACTTAGATTTTAATTCCAAAGTAGAGCTTGGAGGAAAAGGAGAGAAACACTTCCTGGAAAACCATATCTCATACTCTTGATGTGTATCAAGTTTGGATGAATCCCAAAGCAAAGCAAGTTACTACAGAGAGATTCTTTCAAAATGAGGTGACAGTTTTCTGAAGTATTTGGTGGTCCAAATTGACTATCCTTGGTTGGTGGCTTTTTGGTTCTTGCACAGCATTTGTATGATACCATTCTGAAGGGTTGAAATGATTCGCCTTGGGTTAGTAAGAGCTTTGCATTAACATCTGCTGGTCTTTGGGTGCCCCCCTTTTGTGTCAGGCCCCACGCCTCTGCCTTCAGCCATACACATCACTGGAATGCACCCCTTGAATGCTGTTCCAAAGTGGAACTCAGGTCTCAGACTGAAGGGGTTCAGTCATTTTTAGCTTCAGTCTGTAAGTCCAATATGATACATTTTTGGACCTTCGAAAAGCTAACCCTGCATAAAAAGAGAACGACAGACAGGCAAGAGAGAACGTATGGGGTGTGATTTCCAATTACAGAATGTCATTACCAGGTCTCTCTTTTTTGTTTCCAGTCACAGTGTTCTGGGGAGGGATGTGATAGAACTCAGCACAAGCCATTGCATCTTTTTTCTCTGGTTTTTGTGGATTTCTATCTGGAGCATCTTTCCAAGAATACTCAGAGAACCATCACTGAATGAGAAACACCTGGTGTCCCATTGCTACCTACTCATTAGGTGGCTGACACCAGTTTTTCACCAGTGAGTCCAAATGATCTTGGGAAGCTGCCTTGAATGAAGTCAGACGTTAGCACAATATTGCCTACACTGGTACTGGCTGCCCAAAATTTCAGAAAGGAACTTCCAGGGATTGTTTTCAATGTGTGAGTGCTTATATTGTTTGTGTGTAACCATTTTTACCCTGTATATATAAGGTTTTACTCTTTCCTTCTCTGGATCAGTGTATGCAACTACCGATGTCCCAATAGTGTCAGAGGCTGGTCTCATAATGCTGGCTTTTTGTTGTGAATAATTAGAATACTCACCATATTACTCCCTTAAATTACATTATAGGTAATGTATACTTCCCCATTGTTTCATCAATAGCCATTCATTCTATGGGAAGCTGAGAAAAATATGTATCCATAGTGTGTTGAGTGAAACACTGCAACATTAATGTTGACCTTTCCATAAATTTTGTGCATCCATGGCCATCCTATCAAAGTGGTAAGTGTCTGGACAACTCTACTGTGCTTCTGAAGCATGTTCCCATTGCAACTCTCTCTCTTCTTCCCTTCTGGTAAGTAGATCCCTGGAGCCAAGTCAGTCAAGATCAACAGTGAGTCAGCCATCCCACAGTTCACAGGACGACACCAGAACATAAGTAGGCCTCCAAATTTAGCTGTGTGCAAGTGTCAGTAAGGACAAATGAAGGCCATTCAGAGAGTGGGAAATGCTTTGTAAATTGGAGAGCCTTTCAAGTCCTTTTACAGCAACCCATGAAACACCATTGAAAGAATGTGGGAATTTTTAGATGCTGTTGAAGATAGTCTCAAAATGTCCTCGGTCCTTTTCAATTCATCCCTGCTGTAACAGCCAGCCATTCTGTCACCATATTCTCACCCTACTTTTGCCGTTAGGATTTACAGATTGGCTGGTTCTCATATTGTTTTACCAGAGGTGACATTGAGATGAAGGGAAATTTTTGTGTGCACTATGGAAAGTAAGGCCTTTAAAAAAAACCACTTTCAACTCTCCAAACTGCTTTGTGTCTCAAGCACAAATCACAGTTCAATATGTGCTTTGTCTCAGGAACTTAATCAGAAGAAATGTAAGAACTATGGAGTGAGCTACATGTAAAAGGGAGTCTTCATCCCTTCCCAATTGTGTTTGCTGGCTTCATTTCAGATATTCACTGAATATGCACAGGAAAGGAACAAGATCACACCCCCGTCCCCCTCCCAACCCTGGATGTTCATCTGGAGATCTTCATAGGGCTTGTATAACCATGCATTCTTCTTCTCCATGTCATTTGTAATCCAGTATTTGCAGGGTTCCAAAGCACAAGGAGTGAGGGTTTTTTTCATTATATTTGTCTGTTAGATTTTATCCTCCCAGAAACCCTGTGAGGTAGGTTAGGCCGAAAGTCCTTACTGACCCAGAGTCAGCCAGTGAGCTTCATGGCTGAGTGGGGACTAGGATCCAGGTCTTCTAGTTCCTGGTCCAACACTCTCACCACAACACTGGCTCATGCGCTCTCTCTGCAGAAATTAAAATGAATTTACATACGTCAAGGCAACGCCTTCTGCAGTGATATGGTTTCATACACACGCAAACATTTATCCTATGCAGACTGATCATCAGGAATTCCTTGCCCATTTATTGATGGTGATGTTCAGACAGAGCCTGATTATTGGGGTACTTTGCCACCAAGAATATTTTTGAATTCCATGGTGTGTAAGACGGTGCCGTAGCTCCTGCCCAGGTGTTGCCTAGCTCTTAGCTGTGCACTGGTAGGTTTAAAAGCAAACTTCAAAAGCGTCTCTTGTGCCTCCTCATTTCAAAGCTTCTGGTAATAGACCCAGTCACCATTAGTACCATTTAAGAGGGTATGTCAGTGCTCACTTAGGATCCTTCCAAGGTCACAACCAAGATGTGCAGTTTCATCTCTCAGGTATATTGTGAAAGTTTATTGTTTACAATAAATGAACTGCAGAATGAGTCTTGTTTTTTATTTTACTACACTTTTAGCTAAGATGTATAAGGTAAGAGCCAGTGACTCCAAAAAACCCTATTTTATGTTATTTTTTTTAAAGTCAAGGCAGACATATTAAATGAACCATTAAAAATTGAAATGAAGTGACCTGAACAACAAACTGAAACATGCCTCTGGCATCACAGAGGTTTCTATTATTATTTGTGATGTGACAAAAAAATCACTAAATTCTGAATTCTGAATAAATTAGTCATAACTCAGATGCCACTTCAATCACCTTCCAGAGAACAACCACCAACACATCTTTCTCTTTACTGATACCTCTTCTGTTTCCCGGAATCTGACAAGGCTCACAGAAGAAAATTATGGGGACAAATGGAATAGATTATGCCTCTATTTTCTACCCCAAATCTTTACCTCTAGGTCACTGTGTTGTCTTCTGTGGTGCTATAAGAATATGCATTGATCTAATGATTTGATTTTCGAGGGGAGAAATGCAGCTCAGAAAAGGGGCATTCCTGGGGACTGGGAGGGGAGGAGGCTGTGACCAAGGTCTACACCGATTCCCATTGGTGTCCCTCAGTCTCCTTCCCTCCCGCTGCCCAGCACTGGATCTAAAAAGCTAAATCAGTCATTGCCGGCACATATGCGGCCTTCAGGAAGACACCCAGTGAGGTTCTTTCCATAGCAGGGGTGAAGCAGGTATTTGGCCTTCAGAGCCCAGATTACAGGATCTGGGAGATGGGATGCCAGATAATCCTGTGACCTGCCAGACAACATCAGGCCACCTTAGAATTGTACTCTAAGTTTCCCAACATGATCGGTGCTTTCAAATATGATTTAGTTCTTCTCCCAACCCTCAATATACCAATCTTGTGCCATCTTCTTAGACGTACCCTGTTTTATGAGCTGGAAATTGGCTTGTGAGTCACACCATTGTGCTAAACGGTGGTCTAAAAGTATCTGAAATCCAATCTTCATTGTCATACTTTGTGCAGGCATAAGATGAGATCAGAGACTCATGGAAGATGCTCATCATGAGCGTTGCTCATATATCCTGATAAATTGGCAAAAGCCTGTTTTTTCAGATGCATGAATTGGTTAGTCCTTAAGTTGCTGCCAGGGCTCTGTTGTTTTCCCTGCAAGCAACAATCTAATAAAATTGGCTATTATTCTAGTATATCTCTGCTAAAATAACCAGCCTAGAATATGTTGTAGCTAGAAATGTCTGGGTGTGGGAATCCATCAGATTTCCCCAGCTTGCCTCTCCAGACTCCAGCCCGCTTTCTCTCTTCCCTGAGTCTGCCTCATGCTACGAGTGCGAGTGTTGTGCGGGTGTCCAACACGAAGTGTGTTCAAGCAGAGTTCTGCTTCCAGGCCTGTGATGTGCAAACTTTTTATACTTTGCACAAAGAATTGCATACTTTGAAAATGTTGCACAATAATCCACTAGTGTTCCTGATCATCCACAAACTTGACCTCAGTTCAGTTCGCTTCTAGGCCAGGACCAAGCCTGGGAAAGAAATCCAGTGAGCACAAGGGGTCATATTCTGACCTCAGCATCACATCCCTAGCCAAAGTCTCTCACTTTTTCCGAGCATCTATGTGTGGTTGTTTTCAAATACTTGCATATTATGAGTTACTAGAGTTTGGCCACATACTGATAGGCAAAGAAACTGATTGCTGAAAGTGGTCGCTTTCATAGACCTGGCTTAAAAAGAGAAGAAATTGGGTGCAATCAGATGCACAGAATTTTAGGTGTTCTCTCTTGCTTGTGTAACCCCTGTGAAATATTGATTCAATCCAACAGGGTAGGACTAAGCAAAAGTGGGACTGTGATTAAGAGATTTTGAACCAGAAAGAGCAGGAGAGCTGAAGAGGCCAGAGCTGCTGTTGCTGCTAAGACTGGTAAGACCCTTGCTGACTGGGTCTAGGTCTAGGGCAGTGATGGCGAACCTATGGCACGTGTGCCAGAGCGGGCATGCAGAGCCCTCTCTGTCGGCACGCGAGCCAAGTCAGCCCAGCATCACCCCAACAGCCATGCACGTATTCAGAAAGAGTAGCAGCACCAGGCAACGATGTCACGCATTAGCCGTGACTCGCTGCGAAAGCCGGTGTTGAACAGGTGGCCAGAGGCAGGAGCAACAGCCATGGCGGGTGCGCCAGAAGGGAGCAGATGAGCAGCCTCCTGCCTCCTCCTTTTCCCGGCCCACGGCATGTGAGCAGCTGCCCAAGCCATCCTCCTAGTGCTCGGTGGCTGCAGGCGCTACCAGGTAGCCGCACGCCCGCCTGCCCGTGCACCTGCTCCCGGGCCGGGCTCCTGCGCCAGTGGCCGCAGGGTGGGTGGGGGAGCTGGGCAGAGGAGCGAGCGAGCGATGGGGTTGAGATGACGGAGCAGCAGCGGGAGTGAGGAGGTTGAGAGAGGGTGCCTGGGACTGATATGGTTCTTCCTGGGGATGGAGGCCAAAATGAGGGAAAGTGGAGGCTGGAACTGTTGTGAAGTGAGAGGAATGGGTGCATGGCAGGGACCCCCCTCCCCACCCGACCCCACTTGCCAAGGCTTGGCAGCGCCATGAGGGCGCCTCAAGGAAGATCCTAACGGAAGTGTGGAAGGGATCAGTGATATTTTTATTTTATTTATTTAAAAATTTATATGCCGCCCCTTGCAATAGCCTCGGGGCGGCTTACAACATATTACATTATTAAAAACATATAACAAAATTAATAGCCTCTCCTCACCTTTAGTTTAGGTCTCTCTCCCCACCATTCCGCCCCTCTGGTAAATTTTCAAGCTCCACCGAAGCTCCTGCGGCATTCCCAGTGGCTGGTTTGGGGGCGAGGAGGGAGGGAGGGAGGGAGGGCGTGCACATGCCTGGGCACAAGCAAGCCCAGCATCCCCCAACTTGGGGGTGATGAACATGAACATGGGTCCTTCTCTCTGTCATTGTGTTTTTCTTTTAAGACAAAAGATATTAATGTATGAGTTGCTTTTTTCTAAACTAAAATCTTAGTATTCAGGTTTTATTGCAGTGTTGGCACTTTGTGATAAATAAGTGGGTTCTGGGTTGCAGTTTGGGCACTCAGTCTCTACAAGGTTTCCCATCACTGGTCTAGGGTTTTGAAGATTCTACATGTGGAGCTGATTCTTCTCTGTCTTGGATGCTCAGCCCAACTGAGGAAGACAACTTGGATTTTTGTTTGAATTTGAATTCAAAAGGAGACTTGAACACTGCAATTTTGCAAGCAGCTTCTGTATTAGTGCTGTTGCCAAGGGCTTGTAGCATTTTGTTGTTATAATTGCTTGTGTTGTCTGTTATAGAATTGTGAATAAGAAGAGATTTGTTTTGTGGAATTGTGTTTGCAGTGCTCATCAGTAGATCGCTAAGTCAACAAATCGCCCCAACGGAACCTGTAAGTGTTACCCTTGAATTACAGGTAGTACAACTTTTCGCACACGAGAGTTTTTCCTTTTCCTTTCCGCCATGTTCCTTTCCCAGCTTACAATGGGCTTGTTGGTGTCAGTGACACCACCCACACCACTCCATGTGAGGCACAGTGCGGGTATTTCTCGCTTCAAGTACATCAGGAAACTGGTACATACATCCCATCCAAGTTGATATTACTATTTTTAAACATTTTATTAAATTGTGGATTTCAAAACCAAAACCCAAGATCAAATGGGGGAATGAAACTAAAATACCACTGTTTTCTTACATGAAATGTAAGCAAATCTATTACATTGATAGGGGTACTATACTATGTACCTCTATATAAGTAGATCAATGGTGATGTTAATCAAGATCATTATGCATAGAGTTCATCAAAGGTTTTTATCATGTAAACTGTTCAGAGAGCCATGTGGCTATGAGATGGTATACAAAAGTGTTCAATTAATTAAATCAATCAATCAATCAATCAATCAAGGGAAGCCCAAATATCCATATATTTGTCCATTTGTAAATTGTTGCTGTTATTTGCCATTGTCTCTGAGTAATGGTGACCTAATGAATGAACACCCTCCAAAACGTCCTGTCGCTGAGAGCCCAGATCAGCAATTGCAAACTCGAGAGTGTGGTTCCTTTATGGGACTGAACCTTCTCAGAGCTGGTCTTCCTCCTCTTCTGCCTTCAACTTTCCCTCACATTTCTCTCTTCTCCAGTGAGTTTTGCCTTCTCCTGATGTCCCCAAAGTACAACAGCCTCACTTTGTCATTTTTGCTTTGAGGGGAAATGCTGTCACAATTTGATCTAGGATACACATGTTTGTCCCTCTGGCAGTCCAAGTTATTTGCAAAGCTCTCCAAATCAAATGTTTCATTATGTCGCCTACCCAGTGTGTCATTTCAAGTAGCTGTTTATCCTTCTGATGTTGCAATATTAATCTTTCAGCTTCAAAACAGCACAGAAAAATTATTTATATTGACCTCACAGTTAGTTCCAAGAGGTAGGCTGATAGTTAAGAAGAGCAGATGTATTACATATTACAGAACTTCCCATCAAAAAAAAAATCTAAATTATCACCTCCTCCCAAACGGAAGCAGCCATGGGTCATTCCCAAAACATATGGCTAAGAGAGATGTTAGGGTCTATTGCACCTCCAACATTTGGCCAATTCAATTAAGTCCACCTTGAAAAGATGTTGTAGCATCTGATGTATTGGAAATACCAATTTTTACTGAATTAAATATAACTGAAGTTCCAGAACCCCTAGTGAAGCACTCCATAGATTGGGCAAAACAAGGTATTCTTATTCATTGTTCTGTTCTTGCGTAAGATCCTGTGTATCATATTTGTGCAGTGAGACTAGATGAACTGTATAGCTATTCAGACTCCATCATTATTTCCAATAACAAAGGGGTCTCTGAAACAGTAAGAGCAGCAGGGTCACACCCAGACTCCAACAGATGTTTCGGATTGCATGGACTGCTATCCAGCCATAGCTGGCAAATCATAGCTAGCACACGACAGAAGAGTAGGAAATTATCATTAGTACCCACTAGCATCCCATTCAGTGGCGCATGAGTTAGTTGTACCCTTGTTAATTCCAAATATTCTTGTAATTCGGTGAAAACCTGATTTTTGAGCATCCCAATTGGTTTTCTGAGGCAGCTACACTTGTGCTGCTCGTACACAGATGCCAAGCTATGAGATAGCAAATGGTTCAACACACTGTTCCAGTACATCTTCATTTAGTGAATGGAAAACATATCATTCATAAAACTAATCACAGATTCTTCCATTTTCAGACCCTGTGAAAATGTCAACATGGAGTCTGCTGTTAAAGTAGACTGTTCAGTAGGAAAGGGCAAGCAAAAGAGGGCAAAAAATGTTTATTATACACTCACAACCTCCTCCCCAAGCTACAGATACACTGGGAGAATTGCTATAACCAGCAGGAAGTGTGGATAGTGCATTTGTCTACAAGACACTCACATTCTACCCTCACTACAAGAAAATCCACATTTCTTACCTTGACACAGGACCTGGGAAAGTAGGGGAAATGAGTTCAGCTTATGTTACAGTTTATAAATTACAGCAGTTTCCAACACTTTCTGGAAATTATGGGAAATGCTGCCCAACACTTCCGGAAGGCACCAAGTTGGAGAAGGTTGTTTTGTGATTTCCTGTCACTGACTTAGGTTCCATGTTGTCTGCTGGAGTGGGCACTTTCACATGCCCCAGAAAATGTGCACAGTCTAGAGCAAGTTGACCAAGAAGAGAAGAACGAAAGAAGAGCCCTGCTGGATCCGACCATCTAGTCCAGCATTCTGCTCACACGGTGGCCAGCCAGCTCCCCACAGTTTCCCACAAGCAGGATATGAGTGCAAGAGGATCTCCTGCTCAAGTTCTTCAGATACCCTGCATAGATACCCTGCCTCTGATCCTGGAGGCAGCGCATGTAGCCGTCAGGAGTAGCCATTGATAGCCTTCTGTTCCATGAATTTGCCCAATACCCTTTTACCCATGGACCATTTTAAAGCTGTCCAAATTGAGGAGCATTACTACAACTAATTTTTATACTGTATTTTTAATGTGCTGTTATTGATTTGTGAGCTGTCTTGGGACCTATTTTGGGTAAAGACAGGGTAAAAATGTTTTAAATTGATTAATAAATTAACTTTTGGAATTGGATTCCATAGCTTCCACAGCAGCTGCATGCTGGGTGAACATTTTCAGGGAGCTGTCAGCTCCCAAACCCCTTCCTTGGTCCATCACAGCTAGCTCAGATCCCATCAGTGTATACATGAAATCGGTGTGGAGGGGATTTGTTTGTTTGCTCCAATATGTATGACTTTACACTTGCTTACTCTGAATAACAGTTGCCATTTTTAATGCCCATTCTTCGAGTTGGAGAGATCCCTTTGGAGGTTCTCACATACATTAATCGGGTTTCCATCAGTTCTGGTTTGGCTTCCATTGTGAAGCACTACCACATTGGGAAAAAACCAGAACACTGCCTAAGGGGTGATGCACAGCCCCCATGACCTTGCTCCCACAGGTCAGCCATGACTGCCAGAGCTTCGATGGGACTGGATGTTGACTCAAACCCTACCCCTTTGGTGGAAGATCTCTGTTCAGCTGCAAGTCACCTGATCACTCAAACATGTCATGATACATATGCAGGTTACGGCCCCCCTTTGGACTTAGGAAACAAAAGATTCTAGGTGGAGGACTACTGTATAAGGTTACTGGCAAGCCACAGGTGGCAAAAGACAAATTCTTGCCCTGTAATAAAATATGTTAATATATTAATATGATGTAGCTTCTTTCACTGCCTACGCAAAATTCCACCATTCATGAACTTGAAAGGGGAATTTTGGCATAAATGTTAAAACAAATGCAAATAGTGTATTGCTGGGACGGACAAAATGAAAACAGCTTCAAAAAGGAACTTGACATCAACCTGAAAGAACATTTGAGCACTTTCAGTCATTTGTATAAACTCTGCTTTATGCACCCCCTCCACCCCCAGTATTAAAGTGTTTCACTTACCAGAGTGATACCATTTCAAGCAAGCAAAAACATGCTAGGCAGAGCTAGGCCCTCTACTTGTTTCTGGAAGTACCACCACCCAGTGTTGGTACACTGGTTTGGTTTCCCCAGTGGCTGATTTCTTAATGGAATCAAATCTGCAAAGGCAACTTCTCTTTATAGTTACCGTATTTTTTGCTCTATAAGACTCACTTTTTCCCCCCTCAAAAGTAAGGGGAAATGTCTGTGCGTCTTATAGAGCGAATATGTGTGTGTGCAGTAAGTCTGTCAGATGTGCAGCCCATGGGGAAGTGATGGGGAATGTGCCTGTGATTATGTGCCCATTTGATTCAGAATATTTTTTTTTCTTGTTTTCCTCCTCTAAAAACTAGGCGCGTCTTATGGTCAGGTGCGTCTTATAGAGCGAAAAATACGGTAATTAACAGAAGGTGTTATACAGACTGGGGCATGCGGGGAGTTTTGGCCTTTTAGCTGCCTAAGTTGCATGACAGGATTGTGCCTATATGCATTTCACTGATGCCTGGCAAAACAGCCAGCCTCCCTTTCATCAGATCTTTTGCTGTTTGCCGTTCATCAGGCTTGAAGAGCATGGCATTAATAGGAAATTGAGCCTGCACAGATAGTCAGACTTTTCCACCTCTGTGGACAACAAGCTAGCATTGCATTTGCCTAGAAGCCATCAACTCCCTGGGGCAAGAGCTGCAATGATTAAGAAAGTCCAAGAGAAGCAGTGTCTGGATTTTCCTCTGCTTAAAGCTGCTGAACAACCAGCTTACTGTACAATACCACATACACACAGGCATGGGTTCCACAGGCATGGGTTCCCCACCACTTTCCTTTCTAAATAACAAACTTACTCCACAACTACTATTTGTTTCCAGTACTTCTTGCACAAAGAGAAGTTCCTTGGCTGCCCAAGAAACTTCTGCTTGCTGTTGGCACAAGCATAAGGACACAATGCATTTTTAATAAAGCTGAACTTAAGGGGCCAAGTGTCCTCTTTTATAGAGGACCATCCCATACGTGAAGGACTGCCCAGTCCAGGTCCAGTATGTGGATAAGGGATCATTAGAAGGAAGAGCTGGGCCTTGAAGCTGCCCAACAAGAGTCTAAGTTCATGCATGAGTTTTGGGTTTTAGTGTACAGCCGTACATCTTCTAAAGCAACACACTTTCGCCAAACAGTTGCTGGATTTTACACTGCAATGATTTAGGATGCAGGGAGAGGAAGGACCATTGGTTGTCAAGCACCATGCAGGGAGTGAGGCTGGATTAACTCAAAGGAACCTTTTGACCTTGAAACTCCACGTGCTGCGTTGAATTTTTCCTACATCGGCCACTGTTCTGCTCTCTGCACTCTACAAAGGAAGAACGCCACAGCAGCTGCTGTTAGGAGGGTTTGGCGGGCTCTGTTTTTATGTGACAGCTTCCCCTTGCTCTAGTGAAAGGGAGGAAATGGCCTCAAAGAGAATAAGCAATATTTAAGTCCCCCACAAGGCACAGAAAGTTCAAGCTCACTCTAGCCACCACCCACTATGAAAGATTCATCTCTTGGTACTGAAATGTGATGTGTTGGCAACCTCAGGAGCAGAAAGAAAAAGTATGGAGTTTCAAACTGCCCTTGGGCAAATCTGCTTCTCACAAGCATAATAATATTAATTAATGAAAATTCCAGAGTTTGCAGGGGAAGAAAAAGCCACAGTAGTTTAAAAAAATCTCCAGACTGACACTTCTATTTATATGCTGTCACATCCAGAGACATCATCCAGATTACAGTGTTGAACCGGCAAGCTATTCATCAGAATGTCATATAATAATAAGCCACATTCCAGCTACGCATTAAACCCAGAGCATCATTCATTAGCCTTGAGACAGAAGTCGCAGCCTTTCACCCACAAGACCAGAGGCTGCTAGACTTTCAGATATGTCACTTGACTTTGCTATCAGCTACCTGAGGAAGACAGCCAGAACCAGGATTCAAGCATCCCAGTCAAACTGACATCAGATTTGATTAATTATCTGAGGAGTGTGTTAAAATGCACTAAAACAATTGTGTTTTTCTAACTGTTTTCCTTGTTCTTCACCTGCTACAAGACTTTGTCATGTTTCTACCAAATCCTCAAAGTTGGTTTTTGTGGGGAAGGGTGTCTTTTTTTGTGCCTCAAATGCAAAGGCATAAAAGCAAATGTTTCCTGTTTTGGTGACACTGTTCACTCACAATTCTTGACTTCAGCAGTTCATTCAAATAGCAAGACACACCATAGAAAGGGCTGTGGTGTTACATAGGAGCCAGTCAGCCTGGGCACGGGGGGTTCTTAATTTTGTCAACCCTGACAGCTCATCAATATTCAATTCCTTAGCAAAAAGACAGGTCACTACAGGCTTCCCATGTTGCTCTTCCACAGGAGCCACCTCACCTGTCCACCAAGATCAGGCTCCCCTTGACTCTTCATTTGGAGTTTAAATGGGTAACCATGTGAGCAGCTCTTGCCCTGTCCACCCCTGTGCACTGCTTTGATGGCAGGCCCTGTCTGAAGGAGCCTCCCAGTCTCCGGGGCTATGAATTTTGGGGGCCCTGGTGAGCTCCTTGGAACATGCTTGTTCTATCTGGCTGCTTGCTGTCTGGTATAGTCATCAATGGGAGCTGATGACAGGAAGTCCAGCAGCTGAGTTGGAACATGCATCTGGTTTGGAAACAAGGTACCTAGCAGAGCTTTAAGAGAGTGTTGCCCTTTGATATGGCGTGGGGAGTGGGGAAGTGAGGAAGAGGAGCAGCTTGATGGGCCCAGAATAGTCAGGAAAGGGTCTGACATCTTGTAGCTGGAGTTAGCTGAAGTTCTGGGTTTAGCCCAACACTATATTAGTTACTTTTCAGGATCTGCTGTAGGAAGGCTTGTTTTCTTCCATTATATACTGCTAGAACATTTGCAAATAAAGTAACTATTGCCAAGTTTCCTACATCTTCTCATTCAAAGAATAAGTACCAGAGTACTGCTCCTAGCACTTCTCACTCCACACTGGGAAGCACACTGCAACGTTGTGTTTTTACAAGCTCCCTCAGTTGTGTCCCTGAGCTGTATATAGTGGGACAGGACATAAGAAAAAATATCCCCAGCATGGTGGGCCACTGCTCCCAAATTTAAGGTGGGTCTCCATGAGAATCCTCACAGAGAAAGTTGGGGAGGTACCATGCAGATGCTGTGCTGAGGGCCTTTGGTTCTCTGACATGGCATCTGAAAGAAGCCCAGAGGGACCCCTCCCAGCAAACCCTACGAAGCAGCAATCTGCTCCCCTCGAGTCATTTTGGACTCCCAGCATGACTAATGCAGGGACTTGCAGCAAATGGTCCCAGGCAGCTGGTTGACCACGGCAAAAAAAAAAAATTTAAAAAAATCCATTACTGGAATTCCTATTCAACCAAACGTGTTTTTGAACGGTCGTATTCCTTCCATATCTCCCAAAACAGTTGGGAAATAAAGCTACTCCAAACTCCCAGAAGGAGCTGCTGTTTTTGTGCAAGATCATATCACATTGGGTGATGAGCAGCTCTTGTGGCCCCCTTTTTAACTGTTCGCTGCATTCACATACTAAGTATAAAGCTTTTGTTTCTCAAGGCCAAGTTGCAAATCCTTGTTTCAAATGTAGATGCTCACTGTCAGCACTTGTAGGATGTGAATGTACAGCCCAAGGGCATCACCATTTCATCCTCAGCCCTTTGCCCAACTGGACTTGTCCTTGGACCTATCAGCTGAGGCAAGAGAAACTGCACCAGGCATGTGTGGGATGAGGACAGGGGAAAGCAAAGCCACCTCTTCTGGGCACACTTTCACAGAGGCAAGGTGTGGTATTCTAGCGAGGATCTGATTCCTGGTATCCTGCCTGCTGTTGAAGTTACCTCGTTCTCCCTGTCTGCCATGTCAGCTTCTGAAGGTGGAAAAAAGAATGGCCACTGGCAACATGAACCATTCACACAATCTCTACCCAAAGTGCCTGGAGTCACATGTGGTGCAATTCGTGGTCCATGCTTGGGCCCTCAAGGCCATTCCAGTGGCCTCGCACTGTGTAAAAGAGAGGAAAGCCTAGCCCATTCCTCTTCGCTAAGAAGCCAGATGTGGCCCTCCACTGGATTTTGACCTATCTTCATCAGTGCATGGTTAGAACTGCCTGTGGGTGGATGTAAGTCCAGAATGCTGAAGCCCAGCAGAGGATGAGTGCCTGAATGGCCATGAGAGATTGGCTTCCTTCTTCCTCAGTTATTGCAGGGCAACCCTGAAGGAGTGTATTCCAGTGTGGGATAGGCTGAAAGCAGAAATGGTGGCCTGCAATAGGGCCCTCTAGTGACATCACAACATTGCGGAGCCTTCTGATGTGTGACGAAGGTGCTTGGTTGGCTGGAATGGAGACTTGGGCAGCTGTCCAATCTGTACAGGAATTTCCATCTGTCCCAATAGTCCAATCTGGACCATCAACCGAGAATGCAAAGCTCCTTGTGAGTTAGGCATGTGTACTTCCCACTAAGGACAGACAGTGCTTCATACCCCAAGGCTGGAACCATTTACCAAGCCTGAGGGCCCCAGAGTAGACTTTTGGGAATGTTGTTTCAAGCCTGGAATAGCACATTGCCTCCAGATTAACCAACAAGCTGTGCAGAGGTTCTCTTCCTTGGTCATGATTTGCCTTGCTTTGGAAGGCTGGCACAAAGCCAGTCCTCCAATGTTCAAAAGGCGCAACAACAGCCCTAGACTCTAAAGACTTCTCAGGAAAAGGGAAGGCCATGTGTCAAGGTACACCCCTAAAGGAGGCGGTAGTCCGGCCAGCCCTAAAGAAGGCATCCCTGGATCCAGAGGTGGCCGCCAATTATAGACCGGTGGCCAACATCCCGTTTTTGGGCAAGGTACTAGAGCGGGTGGTGGTGGGACAACTCCAAGCACTCTTGGAGGAAACAGATTATCTGGACCCATTTCAGTCCGGCTTCAGACCCGGGTACGGCACTGAATCTGCCTTGATCGCCCTGTACGATGACCTGTGCAGGGAGAGAGACAGGGGGAGTGCGTCCCTGTTGGCTCTCCTGGACCTCTCAGCGGCTTTCGATACCATCAACCATGGTATCCTTCTGGTTAGGCTGGCTGGGTTGGGGGTCGGAGGCACCGCTTGACGGTGGTTCCGCTCCTACCTTGATAGCCAATTCCAAAGGGTGGTGCTGGGGTACTATGCCTCTGCGCCATGCCAGTTATGCCATGGGGTACCGCAGGGGTCCATTCTGTCCCCCTTGCTATTTAACATCTACATGAAACCACTGGGAGAGGTCATCAGGAGGTCTGGGCTGCGGAGTCATCAGTACACTGATGATACCCAGCTCTACCTCTCATTTTCTACCAATCCAGGTGAGGCAGTGGCTGTGCTGAACCGGTGCCTGGCCGAGGTAATGGGCTGGATGAGGGCCAATAAACTGAAGCTCAATCCAGACAAGACGGAGGTCCTGTTGTTTGGCGGTTCGAACCTAGGGATGGGGGACTTGGGCCTTGTCCTGGATGGGGTTGCACTCCCTCTAAAGGATAAGGTCCGCAGCTTGGGGGTGCTCCTCGACCCAGAGCTGTCATTACAGGCCCAGGTGACGGCAGCGGCGAGGAGTGCCTTCCTGCAATTACGACTGGTACATCAGCTGCGTCCCTTCCTGGATCAGGACTGCCTGGCGACAGTGACACACGCGTTGGTAACTTCTCGGCTAGATTTCTGTAATGCCCTCTACGTGGGGCTGCCCTTGAAGACAGTCCGGATACTTCAGTTGGTACAAAATAGAGCTGCCAGGCTGCTGACGGGGGCTGGGAGTTATTCTCATATAACCCCAGTCCTCCGTCAGCTCCACTGGCTCCCAGTTGAAGTCCGGGCCAAATTCAAGGTTTTAGTGTTAACTTATAAAGCCCTAAATGGTTTGGGACCCGGATAGACTAATGGACCACTTACACCCTTATGTGCCCTCCCGCCCCCTAAGATCTACAACAGCGGGCCTCCTCCAGGAACCTCCTGTGAGGGAGGTTAAGTGGGTGAGTACCCGGAGGAGGGCTTTCTCTGTGGTGGCGCCCCAACTATGGAATGTGCTCCCTGGAGAGGTTTGCCTGGCACCGTCATTATATGCTTTTCGGCGCCAGGCGAAGACCTTTTTATTTCAGTCTTATTTTAATTGTTAATGTTGAGTTTATTTGTGTTTATGTGGTTTACTATTGATTTATGTATGTTTATTATTTGTAGTTATTGGGGTGTCTGTTGGTGGTTTATTTATTTATTTGGTAAGGGGTATTTAATTTTTGTTGCCGAGATGCACCGCGGGGCGGGGGGTGGGATAAATTATTTTAAATGTTGTACTGTTTATATATTGTTTTAATTATGTTGTAAGCCGCCTCGAGGCTTTGTTGCGATGGGGCGGCCTATAAATTTTTAAATAAATCAAATCAAATAAATAAGGTAAGGCCAGAAGTACAGTGGTGTCCCCATACTCCCTAAGGAAAATCAAATAGCATTAATTGCTGTTACGCTGTGGATAAATGGTGGCTACTTAAGATGTCTTGTGTGGGGTTGTGAAAAACCAAAATGGGGGTTCCAAATATGAAGACAAGTAGATTTTGATATGACTGTAGCACTTCCTACATCTGGATCTGTTCCTAGAACCCACAAACCTCTAGAAATGTGTCTTGACAGAAACTTGCATGAGAGGCAGTCTGGAATGATTCCACCTAAAAACTGAGATCATACACTTCTAGTTATTATTGCAGGGGTTGGCAGAGAGATATTGACATGCAAGCACACTGAGGCAATACACCTGCCCAGTCTCATGACCCTTTCAGGGCAGGTGGTCTGCCAGCCAGTTAACATTACCATAGCCACGTTGTCGCACCAAAAGCAGTTCCCAAATTCCTTTGGCCAGGTGTATTCCCCCACCCCGCCCTGCAAGGATTAAAAAAACCTTTAGAAAGGCTGTGAACTGAAATGGCTAACAGGGAAAGAGTTAAGCAGGAAAAGTATCTCTGCTCACCCATATTCTGCTCTTAATTGAAGCTTGCAGTGGCTGCTTGCTGACACAAAGAGAAAAAGAAAAAGACAAACTAAGGGTGCATTCCTACGCACATGTAGACAAAAAGGGCCTATAATTTCTAGCCAGGGCATGTTGGGAGTTCTAGGCCCTTTTTTACCTAAATGTGCACAGGATAGCACCTCAAAACACAGGAAAGTTAAATGGAATTCAGTGTAATGTGCAGTTTAGCCCATGATGTATTGTCAGCCAAGTTCTGCTCTCCATAGAGAGTTTATATTAATTGTAATACAAAAGTTAGGACTGTCCTTTTGTCCTGAGGTTAAAATATATCACCCTTGGTCTTGTAGACATTTGCCTGTAGAGGGCTGGTTTATAAATCATTCAGTAACAGATGATGTTATAACTAAAGCAGTGGGAGTTTTGAAATACCTACATCAGATTAGGCTTGTGCTCATTTCAAAAAAAGCTCTGATCTAGCTTGGATTTTTGGCAGGCTCAACATGAGCCCAACATGAACTACTGTAAATCAAAGCTTATTTTGAAAGTCAAACTTGGAATGCTTCCAATTCCAATTAAAAAACATTTGATGTCTTTTGGGCTTCTATTTTTCCCCCATTTTAAAAATGGTGTGTGAAACCTTTCTGCTTGTGAACTCTTGTTTCAACCTGTCCATACCAAACAAAACCTACTAGGAGTATATGAAAGTGGTAGTGCTCCTGGCTTTCTTTTCTTTGTTAACATTGAAATGCATCCTTACTGTCACTTACCCCCTTACCATTCCTTACCCCTTTGCCACCACATCAGAAAAAAAGTGTACATAATGTAGGTACCATATTGGGTAATTCTGAAATAATCGATAGTGCAAATGGGTCAAACACAGAATGAAAGAGAAGAAAAAAGAACTCAGTGTTGATGTGAAAGACAGTAGTTGGAGAAATCTCAGAGATGGTTGTTTTCAAGAAATATTTACTAACAAAATTATCTATTATTAACACCTGCTATGTGAAAAGAAACAACATGCATACAAGAGTTACATGTACATTTTGGCAATAATTGATTATTGACATTTTCATTATACAGTTCACTGAGAATAATGTAAGTAAATGATTGAATATGCACCATACATTGAAATCTAATACCAGCTTTTTAAAAAGCTCACATCTCCCCATCACCACTTCCTTATCTGTACATAGTTTAATATGTATTGATTATTTGACATATTATACTGATCTCTACAGCACATCTTCCAAGTTTATATATTTAATTCACCATAGCTCTAGATCTACAAAAGGCAGAGTAGGATAATCTGCTTAGGGTGCAGTCCTATGCAAGTTTAGCTGGCTGGGGCATGCTAACAATTGTAGACCCTTTTCTGCCTAAATTTGCACAGGATTGTGCCATTGTGTTTGTTGTTGCTGCTGTTCCATCATCCTCAAGTCATCCTAATTAACAAGTCCCCAAAACATTTCGGCAGACTATTGAGATGTGTTAGTAGAGTAACTTCAGTTGTGCTCAAATGTGCAATCGTGTGCATATTTAGACAAAAACTTGTCCTTCAGCTCCCTGCATTCCTTAGCCAGCATGGCTGAGTGGGACAGGCTGAGAGCTGTAGGACTGTTTGCTACATAGGATTTTGCTCGAAGTCCTGTCTGTGACCCATGGGACTTGTGGACTCGATATTCTCTGGATTAACCTCTTGACTTTCATGTTTTTCTGCTTGCCCCCAAAACTGGAAAAAACTGCGATGCAGCACTTGGGCACTTTCACCAAGCAGAATAGTGCTAGTCAAGCCTTTTGCCAAGCTTGCCACAAATGCAGTCCAGAGAAGGAGACTGTATCAATCAATCAAGTGCATCCTAGGCAAACCCCTAGTCTCTCAGTGCCTCTTGAGCCCAAGCAGAGTCCTCCCAAATAAGGCAGACAGCAGGAGACATTGTAACTAGATCCTTTTGGTTCACTTACAGTGCAACTCCAGGCTTGTCTACTCAGAAATAAATCCAGTTCAGTTCATTCCCAGTTTACTGGCCTGATCACTCTACTCTTAGGCTGCAATCCTATACACATTTAGCTGAAAGTAATTCAGTAGCACTGACATGCATAGGCTGTGCTATTAACAAAGTTCTTGCGGCCTGTAGTTTAATCCATATTATGCATCTTGTGTCTTCATTCTCGGCTGCAGAGACAAGACTACTTCTGCTATCTGATGTGAAATACCTTTTATGAATATTTCTGATAGTGATACTGCTTTACTGCCTATCTAGCATTTTAGAAATAAATTTACTTCACAGGAAGGTGGATGAAGGAGAATGCTTCTCTGCAGTTTCCTTAGTAACAGTAAAACACAGTGAATTGATAAAAAAAAAAAAATCTGGTGTAAGAGAAAGTGCTTGAAGATAAGATTGAAATTCTAAAGATCTGTGATGTTCTGGTTCTAAGTGATAGCCATGGTTGTGACACCATAACAGCAGGCCTTTTGAATAAAACAAATAATCCGTTCAGAAGAGTAAGTATTCTGTCTCCAATAAACATTTGATCAAACACTTGAACAGGTACATATCAAGAGATCTTTCTGAAAGGGTGTGAAATTCTGGAATGAGAGAGAAATACAGGGCATAGAGCAATAACAAACTAGTGGGCCCTGTAAGAATTATATTTCAGGGGAACACTGAGTGATTCTAGGCACCCTCAGAAGTATCCCTTTTTAACTGCCCAGAGCTGAAGCAATTAGCAGAAGACCAAGTAACACAATCCTGCAGGCAAGCAACTTGGCTGGGCTGACTAGCTTTGTGCCTGGTCCATTTATGGCCGAAGCGAGCCAGCCCTCTCGTTAGGCATCTGTGGTGAGTGCCTCAGACAGCAGGCAGTGCTGGACAATGGGACGATGTATGCTCTCATGTGCCATGTGAATCACAGTGCCAGTGTTGATTAAGAGTCAAATGCCTGTCCACTTGGTCTCTGTATGTGGCAATGAAGAAATGCTATCTTCTCCTTGAGTCTCAGTCCTCAGATGCCATTTCCCCCCAACAGATCAAATTTGGGCTGAAAGCTGGACAAGAAACTGAGACTGACACTCTAACTTGCTATTGCAGGTTGTTGACTCTGTTTCTAGAACTGGTTTGATAGGAGTTATGTAGGAATCTCGCCTGTTGGATTTCTAAAGATAATCGATAGGGTTGCAAGCCAGCTAAAGAATTTTAAATCATTAATCAGTTGCCTGAAAATGAATTCAATTATGAATTAGTTGATTACATTTAAGCCTTAACATTAACAAAATTTTAACATAGGCACCTTGGGGGGGAAAAATCAAAGAAAGTATATGACAGCTTAAACTATTTTTAAAGAAATACTATCACAACTTGCTAAAGAAAAGGTTTCCTTTACTGTTCACTTTCTTCATTCTCTATTCTAGCTACAATTAGAAATGAAACTGGAGGGAAAAAGCCTCAAAAATGAGCAAGTTCAGTTCAAGAATTAATACTTGTGCCCATCAATTATTCTAAATGCTTGCTGAGCAATCAAACCAAGCCTGAGTTCATGGGTGCAAAACCTCAGGTTCAACCCTCCAGGGGTTCCCACAAAACCATAACCCCTTTGCCTGGCCTGACCCCCTTTCTCGAACAACTGATTCTTCAGTGGTTTCCTGGCTTCTGTGCAAAGTTTTTGTTTCTGTTTTTCATTCTAAAAGGCTGAAATGCCTCTCCTAAAGCTCAGTTACTGGCAGTTAGAGCTTGAAATTAAAATACATTACTTTTATGTATTTTATAGAGTGGTTTTATGTTGGAGGACCCTATCCCCTTTATGCTTGTCCTTACCTGCTATGCAAATGCTGCCCCCAAGGGCTTTTCAGCAATGAAATCCAGGCTGAGAGAGGTTCTACATCCTTGCTTTGGTTAATTACTCTGTCAATTGCACTGGTGGATGGGATCTTGCTAGGTATGGCCCTGCAATGATAGCAAAAGGCTCTATGAGCTCCATGCTGGACAACGGCCGAGGTGAACATTCCTGGGCTGAAAGGTTCTGACAGCTCAGGGACCAACACAGGTGAGCACAACCAAATATTGCTTTCACAAATCATTGCTGGATTTGTTTGTTTGTTTGTTATGTTTTTATGCCACCCAATAGCCAAAGCTCATTTAAGCCTTTGGCGATACATTTCTCCAATGCCCTTTATAACATCCCCTTGCTGGCAAGCCAGACATGAACAAATGCTATAGATTAAGAGTTAGACCAAGGGACAGCAATGTTTGAAGACACAACTCCTATTTCCCGTTTAGGGTCGTTATATATTTTGATGATTTTATAGCCCATGGGTGGTATCGCAATCATTTACTGTGTGTAAGTTTTAATAAGTCAATTATAAATGTGGCATATGTTTCAAATCTCACTGCAGTAACAGCTTAATAAACAGAGTGTTTAGAAATCTTTTCCGCAAAACAAAATTAATGTACCATTTCCCTATTTTATAATCAAAATGCTAAACAAAACTCAGTGCAACTGTTACAACATACGTAAGGTGTTTCATCTCATTAATTTTAGACACCTAAAGGCAAATCTTTCCTTTTCAACTAAAAAGAAGATAACACATTCATAATATGCACGTGAACACGAACACAGAGCTCTATATACAAAGTGCATGCAGTGGGCACTTGAGAATGCTGGAGTGCTCAGAAGGAGACTAGGCATGATTGGGCTGTGGCGGTTGACCCTTGCCTGAGCAACAAGGGCATGGCAATGCTTTGTAAGACCCCAGCCGAGAATTTGGGAGGCCAGCCTCAAATCTAGGTCTGCCCAGGCATGGGACGCTGCAGGAAAGCTGCCTCGGCTCTGTTGAGCAGTCTGGGGCAGAACTACTACTGTACTCCCAGGATTCGCATTGGGTTTGGCCAGAGGCTCTGTAGCATGCAGCCTGCCAATTACCGGGGCCACGTTGCATATGCCTTTCCCCTTCCGAGCCTAAGGAGAGCTCAGGGGCTGGAGCGCACTGGGCCCCAGGTCTCTCACCAGATTCAGCTGCAGCCTCGGATTCCTCAGTCAAGCACCAGGGTTCCTGACATGCTTATCAGAACTGTAAATAATTTGTAACTGAATATATTAAACAGCCGAGAACAACAAAACTACCAAGTTGAAAGGAGAGGTACATGCATAATGTATAGAAACACACACACACACACACACTTATGCATACATACTCAGATGCACAGACATGTAAATTCAAACTGCATGTATAAAATTAGGAATGACGATGACACAATGCAACCTGCAGCATTTTGCAATCCTGTTCAGCTAATGACCAGACCTAACGACTCCATGAAGTTAACATGGAAGTTTAAAACTAAGAGCAGTGGAACCTTCCTTTTTTGTTTTTTTATCCAGTTTGCATTTTGTCAGTCAAAAGTTTGTTTCAAGTCACTTCTTCACCAGTTTGCCAATGCTTGTTAAAAATCTCCAAGAAAAGGTTGGTACATATCCATATGCACTGAAATTCATTTGCACTTTTGGACACATTTTCCCATCATAAACTAGTTTTTGCAAGCAACTTTGCGTAATATATGCCCGGTTCTACATTGTTTCCCTAGTGTATGCATTTTGTTACCAGGTTTCACTAATGTATGCATTTCGATACACATTTTCATGGGACAACTGAATCACAAAATTTTAAATAGTGCACAAGCCAAGGGAGAATTGTGTTCATGTCAGCATATTACTTAAGGAGCTGCATAATAGATAGGCTGGTATTAAAATATGATCCAAACATGTCTCCCCCATCCCTGCTTAAAACAAGAAAACATCACAGTGTATATTTTAAATGAGCAATCCTTTGACAGTGTAAGTATATACAGCTAATGTCACCCCATTGAAAGCAGTGAAACAAATTAATTGCAAGTGACTTAAACTCTATGGCTTTCATGGATGTAGTCACTGCCAACATGATCTGGATGTGCTCCAGTAATACACAAACTTGCCTCCCCTCACCCCACAAAACTGAAAGCATTCATGGAAAGCAAGGCCTTATTTACACTTGAAATATCCCTTATTCCTTAAATCGAATCACATCACAATGTTAGAAAGAAAGCACTTAGCACTGTGAACTAATGCTATTCATGGAGTTTTGGGTAACATCTAAATCAGCCCATATTAAACTGCTTTTGGTGTCAGATATGAACCCCCAATATTTGAGCATTTTGATGCACTAAAGAATTGGGACAACCTTTCCCAATCCAGTGCCTTCTAGATAAGTTGGACTACAGCTGCCATCATGCCTGACCAGCATGACCATTGGGCCTCAACACAACTGCAAACTCCAGCTACTGGAAAACATTCTGGAGCATTCAGGAATCTGTCAGATTTCATGAGTCCCCAGGGCAGACCATCCTAAGGGTCCCCCGACCTCTGAAGTGAGGGACTGGCCTCATGAGACCAGACAAAGAATTGTTCTAGCCATGAAAAGGGGGTGATTTCCTCCACTCCCCCAATATCAAAACTACCCCTGCAAGCACTGAGGCAAAGACTAAGTCAAGGGTGTGCCCTGCCCCGCGAGTTGGCGCAACGAGGCAGCCATGAAGTCATGAGCTCAAGGTGAGTCAAACATGACTCCTTGCCTCTCTCCAAATTGTTCCAGCCTCCACCCAAAATCTGTTTTAACAGTGCTGGCCTTTGACTCCTGAACAAGCAGGGGAGCTGATGGGCTGGTCAGAACCAAATTCTTCAGGAAGCACAGATGGCCATGTCCAACGCATGCTCTATGATTTGCTACTCAGAATGTATTTTGGGCAACCAGATGGAGCCATTTCAGGACTTTATGTAGATTCTGAGAGTTACAGAGGCTGAATGTTCATCTGAGGTCCTCCTTATTTCTCTCCTCAGTTAGAATGGCCCATGTGAATCCTTCCATTTATGAGGCTCCAGGGAAGTGACTCCATTGCTTCCCCTGAAACTGGGCCTGACCCAGATGTTCTCCTGACTGTACCAAAGAGAAAGCATGCACATAATTCCCCTCTCACTACCTAAAATGGAAAACACACTGAGACTCAGCAAGCTGACAACTTCTGGCCAATATCTCTTGTGTTCCCAACACATCTTACAGCAGCCTTTGGCTACTTTCCTTCATTCTCAAGGCCTGCATCCCATTTTACTGGGCACCCTCTTCTCTCTTGTAATGCGAGCAAGAATAAGTTCATTTTCTCCCGACCCGCTGCCACATACAGCCCGTGGGCTTCTAAACAGTTTCACCACCGCTGTCTTCTTTCAGCGTTCTTCTACCCACAGCCTCACAAGTCTCTCTTTATATGGATGCAATTCTATATTCCCATCTTTGGCACCATTAAAGGGGGTGGGTAGTATGGAAAAATATGAAAAGCTAGATCTGAAAGCTGTTGCACGCTCCTCTCATCCATTATTTTCTTGATCTCGGATTGCCTTGAGCTTGAGGGGGAGGCGGGTCTGAAGAACTTACAAGGGAAATCACAAGTAATTTTTTCCAGCACTTGTGAAGTGCCCTGCCAGACAAGATTCCCTATATGCCTGCATTGCTCCAGCTATAAAGGAGCCCCTTTCTCTGCCAGCACTATCGTGCACTACAAGAAAGAAAGAGGCATCACACGGACCAGCATCCATTGCTGTGCCATCTCTCATTTTACTCTTGCCATCGAAACACAAGGCATCTAATTATCTCATCCCTCACTCCTTCTGCAGGGATGGATGGAGGCACTTTATTACCAGCTAACAGTCATTAAAACTTGTAACTGGTTTGTTTATTTAATCCAGAAACAGCTTCCACCTCCCTACTAACCTGTCACCGAGTTACGCAGACAGAGACAGCGCGGCGATGGATAATTTGCAAAGGAGCTTTGAAAGCCTAGATGCAAATCAGGGATGGAAATGCGCCTTCCAAATTGGCTGTATTCATGCAAAGCATGATCCTTTCTAACAGAGTGGAAGTAAACCCCAGCGGTATTGCTCTTCCTCTTTCTTCCCTTGCACCCGTGTCCTCCCACCGCCGCCAGGGCTGCCTCGCTCCGCAGCCAAGCCAAGCCGCACCGCCGCTCGCCACCTCCCCTCCTCGAGACTCATCTGGTCAAGTGGAGCGCTTTCCTCTTATTTGCCTGTGCAAAGCCATGAGCACTAAATGAAGCGAGTAATTTGGTGCATTGTTGGGAGAGGAGGGGGCAGCTGACAGTGAATGGTGTCAGCTGCAGAGGCAGCAGAAAAAGCCGACATCTTAATAAAACAGCCTCGGGCAAAATCCCATTAAAGCCTTCAGAAGCTTGTTTCCCTGCAGTTGAGCAGGTAGGCGTCGTGCGCTGCGTGGCAGCCCTGAGTGCTCTCTGGGAGCCCAGTTCAAAAAACATTGAGTGCTTTTTCTCTCCCCACCCCCCAATCAGCTACCAGCCCAGCTCCTCAGAGTCATTTGCAAGGCAGAGGGCTGGGGGTGGGGGAGAGCCTTGATGTGCAGGGACTAAGTGCCTGCGCAGTGGCAGGAGCCGATCGCGAGCCGTGGTTGTCCATTACGGCAACGTAGCCCAGACCTCGGGCTGACCTTTGGAGAGGAGAGGGAACATACAGGGACACCAGCAGAATGATAATGAGTCGCCGAGCACCATCAAAACTCGGCGTTCCGCCGCTGTGGCACCAGCCCAGCTTTCCAAAATATTAGCACCTTCCGGAAACGTGGCACTCGGCTCCCACAGGCCAGCTGGGAGGCAACTGCGGCGAAGGCGAAGGGAAAGTGGCCAGTCCAGATTGCAGATTTTTTTCTGTAAACAAACACGCAGAAAGTGAGATGTGTCAGTCAAGATGCATGATGAAAGGACCTACAAACAGAGGTGTTTAGAGAAGGAAAACTAGTAGGTGGAGGCATAGACGCTACGGCACAGCGCAGGGTCTGGAGGGAATCAATATGTTCCTTTCTCACTACTAATGTATACTGACCTTCTGGTTTGGCCATCAAAACCTCGAGAGCAGTGGGGCCCAGAGCAGGATTTTGGATTCATTTCTCCTCTGGAACCCTCAGAACAGCTAGCAGAGGCTTCCCACACCAGGTGTTCTTCCTTAGCTGGGCAGCTCAGCTTTTCCGAGTCCACACCTCAAAATATGGACATGCCAACTATGTTTGAAAAGGTGCATCTGAGGGCTGGTGTTGGCTGCAGCTACCCAATGAACCCAGGCCTGTTGATGGCTACTGTGCAAAAGGGCCACTCCCCATCATGGCCCATCCAGCAAAATGTAGTTTTCGCAATTCTGCAAGGGGAGAACTTTTGTGGGAAGAACAGGGCTTTCCTACCCACGTGGTATCCAATACTCAGGGTAGTTCCATCACAACCAGATCTCACGACAACCGGCCATAGAGGAAGCTCTGCATGGCAGCCTTTATACAGATGCCTATGCTTTAGTAGTGTGACTGCTGCAGACAGGTAGGCAGGCAGGCACTATCTGTGACTACATGCGTTTTTAAAAGTGTCTGTGCATTTTTTACAATACCACCAGCAGCTTGAAAGTTCAGGCAACAGTGGCTGCTACTGCCACGAAGGCGGCAAGAAGACCCTGGGTTCGTGCACCAGCAGCCCTCTCCAGCTGTGCACCTGTGGGGCAGCTGCTGCCCCTCCTGGGGGCCATGTACTCCACTCCACCCTCATGCCACCCACGGCCCGTGCGTGGCTGGACTTCTGCTGTGATGGGCACCTCCGCCATGGAAGCCCCTTCTGTGAGCCAGTCTTTGGAAGACAGGCGGGGTATGGATACAACAAATGAGGCAGAACAACAAGGATTGTTAGAGCCACAGCAGCACGTGGCACTGAATGGTGGCTTGGTGGTAACCAGAAGGAGTTCTCCGCGCTCTCGGGAGCTTGTGGGCAGACAAGTGGGGGTCCCTGGGCAGAGTGAATGTCAGCAGTGGGGTGCTGATTTGCTGGCAGTGCACATGCCATAATGTGCCGTACAGACCAGTCAGCACAGGTCTGAATGATGAATAGCACAATTACTCTAGGCAGGCTTGCTCCACCATCACACAGGCACTCTGCTGGACCTAGGCAGGGCCTCAGTTCTGGGACAGCACGAGCCTTTTCTTGAGCTTGCATTTGGCTTTTGGTCCATTTCCTGGTGAAAGAAGGACAAATATGCAGGTAGTCTTTCCACCAAGACAAAACCCCTTTCCTCCCTCCTTCGTCCCTTTCAGGGTTCTGGCTGCTAAGCAGAAAGATAGACACTTACTTGGAAAGTGTGAAAGAACTTGATTTGTATGTATCTTGAATGCAGTTTAATAACTTTAAGAATCTCATTAGATTCGACCTGAATTGTACTTCTCCCTTGACCACTTCTGGTAGTCTGACCATAGGTTTGGCCATGAGCTTGGGCCAACTTTCTCCCACTCCAGAACTGCATCCAGTGATTTGGTGATCGCCTTTGCTAGCCTGAGCCACCAAAATGAGCACCCTTTCCTCCTCTTGCAGAAAGGGTAGAGAATTGATTGGGGATCCCAGTGGGGAAGGGGGCACCCATTATTGTCAATTTTCCTTTCCCTCCGCTCCATTCCCCACACTGTTTAAGAGGACCTCCACTGCTCCACTGCCTTTCGAAGCAGCTTGGCAGGAGAACAGAGGAATCGACGAAAAGCCTTCATCCTCCCTGCAGCTCACCCAGTGGGAGCTTTCTGTCAGAGAAGCCTCACTCGTGGGCACTGTGGGTTCAAGCTGCCTATGCTAGGGTCTGGCCCGGCACGTCCCTGGTTAGACAAGTGCCACTGATGAGTTGCCATGGGAACTAAATTCCCAGCCAGTTGCTTCTCCATCCAGGACCATTCTGGGAGCTGCCCTTAATCAGAAAAGCCATCAGAATCTGAGGAAACACCCCACCCACCCTTAGCTAAGGAATAGGTAATCCAGGTGTCTCTGTGAAGTTCAGTGCAGTCTGAAGTAGACTGTGAAGGACATGGCAAGCTTATTGAGCCATTGGCTGTCACTTCCTAACCTGGTACCCGAGTCAGGGTGATGGGACCTCTAATGCTAAACATCTGGAGGCACTCTTCCCTAGACAATCTCATGTGGGAGCACTGGATTTCCCACCCTCTTATTTGACTACCTTATTTGAGCATTCAACCTGCATGTACATTTGTAAATAAACCGAAGGCTCAGAAAAGCAAGGCATGCACTCAATCGAATCTAGTGTGTACCACCCATCTCATGTTGCTCTTTAGCATCCTTCCTCTAGACCTTTTTCAAGCTTCCAGCTTTTTCTTGCTTCCAGTAACATTCCCATCCCCAAAACATTCCGACACAGGCTGAGCCTCTTGCACGGGTTTTACTACAGCTTCAGAGAGAGGCCCACCTGCTCGGTGTCCACTCTGGAGAGAGTTCCCACATCGGCAACTCACCCTTCACAAGTCTCCAACATCAGGGGTACAGGTTCCCCCTTCATGAGAGTTTTATTTTAAACAAGTCTAAGAATTTCTCAAGGGTTAAGCCTTCAGTATGCAGTGAACTCATGCTGTATGCTCAAAATTACACCAATTCTTTATACTTCACCTTCTAAACTAGTTGTCTTCCTGTACTGATGGGTCACTTTGACCAATTTAAGGACTGAAAGGGGAAAGCTCAGCTTCTCCCAGCTCTTCCCTGCTTTATTTCCACTGAACAGTCTCTTTCAGTTCAGGATTTCATTTATGCTTTGCAGATGTAGCTTAATTAGCCAAATTATGAGGTACTGTACAAGTAAATTGATTCATGAATGCTAATTAATATTATTAAAGAAACCTAGAATGTCCCATTAACTTCATAAATGGTTTTGCATTAACTTCTTTTTCAGTCCCACTTATCACATTACTGGTGAATATAATCATTTAACTTCATTTTTGCCCCTCTCAAGACTCCTGTGCATTGGGGTAAGTGTGAGTTTTATGCAGTGGCTCCTATTCTTACTTTTGCAATTTATAAAATATTGTTAAAAATCAAAGGTAGAATTTACCTTGACAGTGTTCCTGTAGAGAACTGTAGTAAGGAACGGTTGCTAAGCCTTTGACCAGAAATTTATTTACTAATTACATTTTTGTATCACCCAATAGCCAATGCTGTCTGAATGGTTCCCAACAATTTAGAACAATCTAAAACCAAGAGGCAGACTAAAATACAGTATAAAATTTAAATGGTTAAAGCTACAATATAAGATAAAACTAAAAGCTAGAGGAAGAGTCAGCAGCAGTACAAAGACCATGGCCTAGCATGGCATATCTCTTGGTCAAAAAGAAATGTCACATAATGAGTATCTTCAAAACATTTTGCTCCCCAAAGCCTCTGGCTTTCTAGATCTTCCCTCTCCCCCTGCCCCCCAAGCCAGTTCACATTCTAGCTGTATCTCCCTTTGTTATTATTATTGATAGCGATTTTCTTTCTCTCCCCTAGTACATGCGTGTGCACTCTCTCTCACACACACACTCACATTCATACACCAGCTGTTGTTGAGAACCTTCTCTTTAACCAGCAGATTCAGGTTTAATTCACTTAACAAGTAATCTATTAAGATGTAATCATAAAGTTGCAGATCGCTAGATAAGCAGCAATCCCTCATTCTAAGTGCCTTGGGCAACTACATTTCCATATATAGTGTCAACAGAGGAGAACATGGTCTCCAGTTGCTACACAGTTTAAGCACCCAAGCAAAAATGAAGCATATGTTACACCTTGTAATATATTTCCCATTTTGTACATTTACACTATTCTCACTGTCAAAATGATCCACTATATCCTCTTATCAACAGAGACTTTCTATATAAGTTCTCTTCTCTCCAAGGCCTGGCTTTTAATAATTTAGGCACCAGTCTTGTACCATATATTTTTCTTCCACCTCCTTCCTTTGGTGCACATCATGAGGCTCCTTTAGCTACACATCCTTGCTGGCCTACATATGACAGCCAACACTTGCTCTTACTCCACAGCATATTTAATGTGCAGTGCATTAGGAAGTCATGAGTTAATATACACCAAACTGCACATGAACTTTCATATATGTGCTTTTTGCTGCTTTGTCTCACACTTGCTTATAACACCATGTGACATTAGAAAATAATGATTTAGTGTGCGTAGGAATCCCAATGACAAAAGTCTGGATTCGGAGTTCAGAAACACAGGAAACTTCGGATGAGTAAAGTTGTGAGCCACAACATACAGTCGCTGCATGCACAGGCACCCGGATCCTTCTGAAAGATCCCCCATTGAGAGCTACTCTCAGCAGGGCCAGGTACCAGCAAGGCATAGCAGAACCAGAGGCAACTGTAGGGATCAGGGGCAGGCAAGGCAGGGGCAAGGGCAAGGGCAAGGGCAGAGCCAGGAACAGGTGGAAATCAAGGCACAGCTGAAGGCAAGCATGGCAGTAGGATCAGGAACGCACTCCAAGACCCATGTTGCTGCAGCTAAGCTGAGCAGGGCACAGCCACCTATGGGCCTGCTTTTGGGGCTTCCAGCCATGCTGTGTGGTTACGCAGGCTCCAATGCCTGCAAGTACCTCCCGATTTGCTCAAGGTCCTGCAGGCACTTGCAGGATGAACTGTGCTGCCTGCTTGCCACCTGGGGGAAATGTCCAAGGCTTCAGATCCTGTCAGTATCAGAGAAGGAAGCTGGGCAAGAGCAGCTTGTCATGCAAGGGGTGAGAAAAGCTGCACCTGCCCAAATTCCCTCTTTGAAAGCACTGTGCAAAGTAAAGGAATCTTGCACATCGTGGCATTGGATCACCAGTTTAAAGGCTGCAAGAGCAGCAGTGCCACCCTGTACTCAGCTTACGTCAGCTTCCCACCTAAGATCCCTGACCCACAGGATTCCAGTGAATGCTGGTGTCACAGATCCACATCACTGTGTGAACACGGTGATGCAAGCCTAATGATGGCAATGATGTGACATTGCCAGCGCAGGTGCCAGGAATCAGAAGGGTTGAGGACATGTTGTGGCAGGACTGGAACATGGTCAGTGAGCTTGGCTTCCTCAGAACTTCATCCCACACCTCAGAATGTTGGCCAGCAAAAGGATCAGTGTAAACCCATGCTAAAACCACTGGAGACTCCAACATGGCCTCCTTCCCATCTTCTAACTCCATAGCCCATCACGTGGCATACCAGCACCAAAATATAACCTCCTCTCCTGCCAGAAAAGGGATTTAGCTCAGATAATGGAGTGCACAATTTGGACTGATGTCCCTCTCATTTTGTGTCTGGAAGGCACAATTTTGGTGAATGAGCACTTAGCAGACAAGATTGCTCTTTGCTGAAACAGCCATGATGATTGAGGGAAGAGCCTGTTGCAAATCCTAGTCTTTTCAGAACCCCTCAGGGTAGCCCATCAGGGCTCCAGAAATGCTAAGAGCCAGTGGCCCCTCAACGCCACTCCCACAGGGATAGAAATATCCCACTGGACAAGCAAAGGGGCGTCCATACCTTCAAGCATGACTGTTGACAATGTCCCCCACATGTTCATCTGCTCAATTATGTGGAAACTGTTCTTTAGCTAAACTTTTCCTCTCAAAGGTAGGAGAATGCCCTTTGAAGGGAGCCTGGGACACATTTGTTGTATGCAGGCAGAGGGCTGTTATCCATGGAGCTCCACATACAGTTGAGTTTCCACCATGCACAGATTACTTTTCTGGGTGAGCATTCCTGTCGTTGCTGCCATGTTGTTCCACAGGGCTGTAAATCATATATCTATTACGTTTAATTCACAAGCTCCTGGTGTGTAAGATTTGATCAGTGTCTGGTGTCCATAGGATGGCAAATGCTCCATGAAGTCTCTTTTTGCTGTCTGGTCTGTGACTGTAGCCTGTACACCATACCTTGATTCCGTGAGACACCCTACCCCATCACTATCTCCAATCTGAGAGCTATTCCTCATGGTCAGGGAGGTTGTGGTCTTCCGTTATTGCTTGTCCTGTTGTGTCCCCTCCCTTCCAAAGAGCCCCTTCCTCACACAGAGCCATCGCTTCTCCCCCTAGCATGATTTGTGTTCTTGTCCAGAGGAGGCCAGGATTCCTCTTCCATATATTAGGAATGGCTCTCCTTCTATCTGTTTGAGTCTCTGCATGTATTTCCCTGTCTCAGAAGGGTAGTCACTGCAGCTATAATGGAATTTAAACACCCACACCTGAGGATCCCTGGAGTGTGTCAGTTCCAGAGCTTGTGTTGGATGCACTAGGATGTTTAAAGTCATGGGCTTGTTCCTTGTCTGTGTGAAGAAAGAGCAGGACACCACTGTTACCATGCATGAATTAGCTCCTTCCATTCATGAGTACTGTGAGGGTGTCACTGGTGTGCCATACTGTAATTGGCAGGTGCTGATGATGTTGCTATGGAAGCTGGGGATGGGACTGATGGGGCCATGATCATCTCATTGTTGTTACATGCTGTCAAACAGTCTAACTGAGTGAGGTGGTGTAACTTGGTGTTCTGCAACAGCCGGACTTTGGAGCCCATGACCTTCATGGTCCCTTCCATCTCTACTATTCTATGGTTCTATGGCAACCCTATGTATGAACACCCTTCAAAAATTTCCTGTCCTTGGCAGCCCTGCTCAGCTTTCAAGGCTGTGGCTTTATTTATGGAATTAGACCATCTCCTATTCAGTCTTTCTTTCTGTCTTCTGCCTTCAATTCTTCCTAGCATGATTGTCATCTCTAGTGCATCTTGCCTTCTAATGATGATTCCAAAGTACAAGAGCTCCAGTTTTCTCATTTGTTCTTCCAGGGAATTCTCTGGTTTGTTTTGAACTTGGATCTATTTTTTCACCTTTCTATCAGTCCAGGGTAATCACAAAATTCTCCTCCAGCACTGTTGTTTGAACCCTAAGAAAAGGTAGTGACTGAAAATTACCAAAGCACTCTCTCTCCCTGTGTCACCTATATTCCAGTTCTTGAAGCTTCTGGATGTTCTGGCTTGGTCCTGTCCTTTGAAGGTGGTGTGACTTCCATTGCAGGACTTCTGTGGCCCACAATTCCACTAACTTTTGAAATGTGAACCCACCAAGCAGTGATTCAGTGACAGCCGCCTCTCTGCAGCAAGGTGACTGACTGCCCCCTGTGCCTCCCATTGACCTCCATGGCAGCAACCACCAGATTCATGTTAATAGAAGCTTCTCTGATTCTCTAGAGTTTGCTTTTTTGGTTAGAGGAGGTATCTGCTTTCTGCAAAGGCCATCAAGTGAAAATGCTGCATGTACATCGTGCAAAGCCAGTGGTACTCTTAGGGGTCTTGGTGTGGGTGATTGTGGCAGAGGGGATATCCAGGGAGACTGTGTGCACGGCATTCACATGCCCTTCTGTCTTGCAATTCCATCAGAACTAGTTTGCTACATGGGAATGTTATTGGCTTTCAAAAACAAAGACATGGTGAACATTTTAGAACTAGAGTGATTAACTGGGGAATACCTAAACATTACCAATGACTACAGTAAGAACAGTGTTCAGCTTTTATGATAATTTTGCTAGCACAGTCCTAAAAATGGAATGGCACAAATAGCATAAACAAACACTATGTTACCTTGGCGTTGTCTCACAGGCAGCTTTCCCAAGACAAAAACCTTGTTTCCATCAGATTTTTTTTAAAGGGAGGCAAAATCCCATGTAGCAGATGTATAATGAAAAAAGTTATTATCGATCTGCAAGTTTGAGCATCTCAAATGTTTTAACAGATCATGGAGAAATCCAGTGGATCTACTTACACACTCTGATTCCACTGAAAGAGGAAAATGAAAAGCAAAATGATTGGTGTAAACCATGGGTCCTCAAACTACGGCCTGCAGGATGGATCCGGCCCGTCATGTCCTTTCATCCAGCCTACGCCACTGTCCGCCGCTCCCACGCACATAGCTGCGTGCAGGAGGAGGTGACTTGTTCATTTGGAGATGGTTTTGAACTTGCTGGGAGATCTCCAAGTGAGCAAGTCGGCACAGCGTGTGGCCAGTGCCACCTCACACGCACCCGACAACACCTCACCGGCCTGCAGCCCAGGCACCTCCCCCACACCAGCCCGCATGTGCATCCGCTGCCTTTCAACTGGCCCCTATTGAAAAAGTTTGAGGACCCCTGGTGTAAACCCATGCTAAAACCAATGGAGAGTCCAAAATGGCCTCCCTCCCATCCATAGCCCATCACGTGGCATACTAGCACCAAAATATAACCTCCTCCCCTGCAGAGATGGGCAAGGCAGCACCCCATCTAAGTCTTTGAAACCTTCTCCTGACTTGAGGCTAATGGAAGCATTGCAATCTGCAACGCGTAGGGAGTGATCCAAGCATCAGAAGCATACTTGTAATGTGGACCCAATTAAATCTTGGATAAAGCAGTACGTGAGAATGACCTTCCATGAGTACAAGAGCCATTTTCCACTCCATGTCCTGCTCCCTAGCCCTTCTTCTCTGCTACAAAGCCTTCATTTTTCACAGTGGATTAACTAGTCTAGACATCCTATAAAATGTCAATGAAAGTATGGATCTTCGGTGCATATTTCTCTGGAGAGCAATGCTTGTTTGTAATGCTGTTCTCTCAGCCCAATCAATACAGCCACAACGGCCTTCTGCATCCTTCGTCAGAAAACACAACTCCCCCATAGCATGAAAAAAGAGAAAGAAACAAGGCACTATGGAGAGAGTTGGCGAGGCAGTAAATAAAAGTATATTTAATTCAAATTGCTAACTGCTAAGTCACCATAAACATTGTTATCATGGAAAAGATCACACCTCTGAGGTGGAAAAAGGAGTAGAGGGAGCCCCAGCTGAGTGTTAAAACGCCCATGGGATGTGATTATCTCCTGATAAAAACCATGCCTGGTCTTGCTGCTATTATGAATCCTCCCTCCCTCCCTCCCATCATTCTCTCTCTCTCTCTCTCTCTCTCTCTCTCTCACACACACACACACACACACACACATCTTCTGCAATATATACGCACGCATGTACACAGAGAGCTGTATATAAATTATTTAGGTGAACCATTTCAATTCCCTGCAAAAATGGCAACTTTGCATTAAAATGCTTCAAGTGTGAGATTTGCAGATATATTAATAGCCAGACTTTTAGGGTGTTGAGCAGTCTATCAGAATAAGCTCTTCATCCTCAGCTGTTTTATGATGGTATTACAGATGTATTGCAGAGAAGAATGGCAAGGAAAGCAAGTTTTCAGAGAAATGGGCTTGTTTGGGTTCCATATGGTTGCTGGAGGGGAAAATTCTTCATAAAATGACTCTGGCTGCTCGGTAAGGCATCCTGATTTCTCATTATTATTCTGCTTTCCTCCCCCAACCCCATTCTTCCCGACAGCTCTATCTCTTCTCTTCCAAGTCCCTGCCTAACTAGTTTAATAAACAGTAAAAAGACGACATGGAGAAAGATTGAGCAGAAAGCTGTTTTCAGGATCACACTGATTCCTTGGCAGCACTGTTGTGTAGCTGAGTACAACTGATGGGAAAAACAGCTGTTATTCCAGAAGATTGGGCCTAGGCATACTTAGGGTACACGCAGCCACCTTTCCTCAATTCCCAGTTAATTCAGCAGGATTCAGCAGAATTTATCCAGTCTGAGTGTGTGCTGAACTGCAGCCTTTATGACATTGTATGAATATATAAACATTGTATACATATATATGCAATATATATATGGAGAGAAAGGGAGCAGGGGGAGGGAAACATTTGTTTGAGGATATATCAACTTTAGGTAATACCAGGGTGACTTTCACTCTTAAGTTGATCTGTGCCCTCAAATCATCTCCAATTCGTGGTGATCCCATAAATTAAAGCCCACCACAACATCCTATCCTTGTCAGCTGCATTCAGCTCTTCCAGATTCAGTCCATCTCATGGTTGGTCTTCCTTTTCCTCTTCTGCCTTTGAGTTTTTCTAGCATCATTACCTTCTCCCGCAAGTCTTGACTTCCTGTGATGTACCTGCAGTATGAAAGCTTCAGTTCTGCCATTTTTGCTTCTAGGGAAAGCACTGGCTTGATTTGATCCGGACCCCTTTTTGCTTTCTGTCAGTCCAGGGTATTTGCAAAATTCTCCTCCAGCTTTCTCCACTGTCCAGCTTTCCCACCCATATATTCTGACTGGGAATACAATAGTTTGGATGATCCTGAACTTGCTCAGAAGTGGTAGCTGAAGGTGACACTGGTGGAGAATCTTTCTCATTGACAGTGATGGTCAAGCTAACTTGGGCTAGTACTGCACAGAAGAAGGCAATGGTAAGCCACCTCTGAATCTTTTTACCTTGAAAACCCTGGCATAAACAAGCCAAAATAAGTGGGACGAGTTGCAGCTTCAAGGAGCATCCTGCTGGCTACAGAAGGTGGTGGCAATGGGCCAGCAGCAGTGAGCACCTCCTCATGCAGTCCTGTCTCACAAGGCAGTCTCAGTGCTGCCAGAAGATGCTGACGCCTCCTGCTGCCCTCAGCCACAGCACCTCCTGACTCAAGGACATGGCCGTGAGGAGCCTATGTCCCCCGGAGGAGAAGGCAGTGGCAACAACACAGCAGCCAGCCAAGTGGCTGAAGCACAGCAGCTTTCCACATCCATCAAGTGATCCAAATACATTTCAGGTACTTCCAGGATCACTTTGATTGATCTTGTTTCTGCTCTTAGGCCTCACAAACAATGATTTCGGCACAAAAATGGGGATAACTCACAGCCTTCCTGGAGCCATATCCGCGCATCAGCCGCAATCCAGCTGGGGTAATTTAAGCAGGGCAGGAAAATAAGAGGAAAGAGGGGAATCTTTGCTGCATAGGAAAATTGTGTGAATCCATGTCCTAACTCAGTAGTGTTGGCAACTTTTTATGTCCCAAGAGAACAAACAGCATGAGATAATTGACTGGATTGCAAGGAAAGTCCAGTTTCTTCCAGTTTATCCAGGAAGAAAAATATCTAAAAGTATCTTGTATATGAGGACACTGTTGAGAGAGGGCATATGATAATAACTGTTTACCTCTTCACCCTAGAAACACTTCACTTAATTCAAATTCACACCAACATCAATTTGTACTTTTAAAAGCCAGCAATAAAGTTGTATGAATGGGCAAAGCTTTTTTGGAGGGTTTTTTTTTTTTACTTTTTAGAAAGAAAGTAACTTTATCACCAGAGAATATCCAAGTACTTTGATATATTTACCCTAGAGCTGAAATGCAAGCTCCTTTACATATTTGCAAATCAAACACAATTATTTGTTTCCTTTGACAAATATTCAAACTGTAATTAACTGTATCCTTTGAGAACTTACACTTGGGTTGACTCATTCCTGCATCCTCCCCTAAAATGAACGGGGCTGCCACATTTAGACAGTCTGGAGAGAGAGGCTACCAGTAGGTCAACTCATATACTCTAAACAAGCAACAGCTGTGCTTATATCAGATATGGAATTGAAAGTCTGTGAATGAAACTGTCCCCTATTTGTTCATACTAAACGGAAAGCAGCAATGACCCCTAAAACCCTTCTAAATAGAAATTGGCCTGTGGCCAAATACAAGTGCATGGGGAAAAACACCCATGTAATATGCCAAAACATAAAATAAGAGCAACAAGCAACTACAGGCATCCATCCGTTGCTTGAATATATCCTATAGAGCTACCCCTGGATGACCCCATGTCAGTCACAGCTCAGCACAGTTCAACGTTGGCCCATTGCTGTTAAAAACAGCAAAGCAACACATCCAGGAGATCAGAGCCTCCCTCTCTCCCCAAAATGCTTTTCTTTTTGTGGGAGAGCACTCAGATAGACATGCCTCCCAGGACACCACTGCACCCTTGTCAGAAGCCATGTGAGTCCAGAATCCTTCAGAGAAATCATGAGCTGCTTGCACAGCTCTGGCTGCTCTTCCATTGTCTTTGGGCTTAAATCCATTGGACTGGAGCCCCATGGATGCGCTTTCCTTTCCACATGGATCTGGAGGCTGAGGAACAGTGGAGGAATCCCAGCAGGACAGGCCATGCCTGCTCAGCCGGCCGGAGCGTCCACGCAGCGGCGCCCCTCGTACCTGCTGCTCAGTCGCACAGCCACGTTTGGCTCAGGCGATGGCAAGCAAAGCAAAGGAGGAGTGAAATATGAAAGCCTGCAGGCTTCCACCTATTAGGAATCATTCCTCTTTTAGGGAGTGGAGACCCTTCTTGACATTCAACCTTTCCAAGTTAATGGGCTATGTAAGAGCATACTATTCCATGCCTAGGAATCACCTACAGCAAATCCGAAGTTGCAACGTGAAATGATTTTTCTGCTCCTCTGAGTACAATGTGCTTTTACAGTAACCTCTTGAGCAAGGCAGAACGACTCTGTTGCCGTTGCACAAGTCCGCCAGATGGAATAACTATTTGCTATCTGGTCCCTCTTAAAGGTAAAGTGACATTTGGGTTATACTCTTTCCCTTCTGGGGAAATAGTTCACTTTTTGAAGAGTTACAGAATGATTTAAAGTTTCTCAGAGAAAACAGCTACCAGCCGCTGAGAAAGGGGCCACGTAGTCATCAACATGCTCAGTACCCCTGGCATGTCATTCACACCTGTCCTTGGTGGAATTTGAAAAAGGCCAAAATAACCCGAAGTACAATCAGGTACATAACAAGTCATGGTCTGTTGTGGGGACATTTTATTTCATATCATTTGTAAAGAAATGTACCCTAAAAAGCATTAATGAGAGCCAATGTGGTATGGTGGTTAAAGTGTTGGAGTGGGGACCTGGGAGCTCCAGGTCCTTGTCTCCACTTAGTCCTGAAGCTCACTAGGTAACTTCGGGACAGGCACTCACACTTGTCCTGACCTACTTCACAAGGTTGTTGTTGTGAGGATAAAATGGAACTATGTAAGCTGCTTTGGTTTCCTCACAAGAGAGAACAAACAGGATCTAAATTCAGTTTAATAGTAGTAGTAATATTTGTTCATCCTCAACCATCTGAAGTTACTATTATGCCCGTTTTAGAAATAGGAAAGAATTTGAAACTCTCTGTGTGTGCAACTCAACATTAACAAAACTAAGATCATGGCATCTGGTCCTCTCACTTCCTGGCAAATAGATGGAGAAGAAATGGAGGTAGTGACAGATTTTATTTTCCTGGGCTCCAAGATCACCGCAGATGGGGACTGCAGCCAAGAAATTAAAAGATGCTTGCTCCTGGGGAGGAAAGCTATGGCAAATCTAGACAGCATACTAAAAAGCAGAGACATCACCCTGCCAACAAAAGTGCGTATAGTCAAGGCTATGGTTTTCCCAGTTGCAGTGTATGGCTGTGAAAGCTGGACCATAAGAAAGGCTGAGCACCAAAGAATTGATGCCTTTGAATTGTGGTGCTGGAGAAGACTCCTGCAAGTCTCTTGGACTGCTAGATCAACCCTGACTGCTCTTTAGAAGGCCAGATACTGAAGATGAAACTCCAATACTTTGGCCACCTAATGAGAAGGAAGGACTCCCTGGAGAAGAGTCCAATGCTGGGAACGATTGATGGCAAAAGGAGAAGGGAACGGCAGAGAATGAGGTGGTTGGATGGAGTCACTGAAGCAGTCGGCGTGAGCTTAGGTGGACGCCAGGGGATGGTGGAGGACAGGAAGGCCTGGAGGAATGTTGTCCATGGGGTTGTGATGGGTCGGGCACAACTTTGCAACTAATAACAACAACTGTGTGTAACTGTAGACAAAACTAAAAGAAATCCAAAACTGAAATCTTACTTACTCGTATATTAGCTAAGCGTAAGCTCCAGTGTATGAAGTGAGGTTTATCTCTAAGTAAACGTGCACAGGACTGCTTTGTAACTTTCTGTTTCTACATTAGCCACATAAAAACCCTATTCCTTAAGTAATATAGCTACATAAATATAAGCACTGTTTCATCTAAAGGTGCAACTCTTCTATATGTCACTCTGGATTTGTGAAAAAGGATTGATGTTTCGCTTCACACATCATGTTAGAAATGCAGCCTCATCCCTCTAGAACTTCCTGCCCAGAGCTCTTTGGGAGTCTTGCAAAGGTTAGTGAATACTTTTGTTCTGGAAGACCTACAGCCAGTAAGGTGATAAGTTCTGTTGCTGTGATCTCTGGTTCTCCTTAACTGAATCTGATGCTCCCTTATTTGGGGTTATACTTTCTAAAGATGTTTTAGAGGCTTTAGGCGGGGGAATGTTGACTAGGGAATGATGGGCATAGTAGGATTTTGTGCTGTCTAAACATATATAGAATGGCACCCTTGTTCTTTCATGTTATGGTTCTAGCCAGCTGCAAGGCCCAATGGGTAGCTATCTGGGCAGGTATGCATTTTAAAATCACTGAATGAATGAAATGAATGAATGAATGAATGAATGAATGAATGAACATCTTGCTATTCCAAATTTCTTCCAACTCAGAAATTGTAAGCTGTGAACTAGCACCAGCTCTGCTCAAGCTATGGACCCATAGAATTCCCCACCTTCCCTGCCTCATGGACACTGAAGTTGCATGCATGCATATTATCTGTTGTGGATTTCCAAAAGGCTAATGTAGCTTTTCCTAACCCAGGGCCCTCCAGAGGGTTCATCCTCCTATGCTCATAAGACCTACCCAGTAACTGAATAGTCAAGCATGCTGGGAGTTGTAAGATGACCAAATCCTGAGGATGTAACCATTCTTGGGACCTTCAGCACATTCGTTGCAAGAGCCTCAGCCCTTCCTGCTCTCCTCCTGTCCATGTGATGATCAGCCAAGATCACCCTCCTGTTTTGCAGGTGTGGAAGCTCTATGTGCCTGCCGGCTGCTGTTACTGTTTGTTGCCCATGCTCCTGGGATATCAGTTCTCATTCTGAGGGAGGACTTCCCAGACATCTAGAGACTACAGTTAGTGCAGAGGCCATTAGCAACATCGCTGCATAAGAGTCTCAATTGCTCTGCGTTGATTTATGTTATCTGAGTAGCCACCACTTATGTAAATAACATGAAGCTTGTGCCCTTGCATCTAAGATTATCCAGGCTGCTACCCCAAGGAATTGCTTACTCAGTGGCGTTTGCTCCCCAGTGTGTGTGCCACGCTGATGCTCAGTCACACACACAGCACAACACAGCCCTGCTCACATGTACTCAGAAGAAAGCCTCCCTCTGTCCCTAGGGCTGACCCCGCTGGACGTGTGGCCAGTACGGTCACCTGAACCGGCCTCTGCGCCAGATGCTTTGGCTTATGTCCCCGACATCCCTGCCCATTGGCTATGGCTTCTGGGAGCTGTAAGCTGAAAGGCCACAGCTGCTCTGAGCCATATTTACCTAGATGTATGCCCCATTGAAATAAGACTAGCGTCACTGAGGAGGATATTGCACTGACTTCCAGCTTTGGAACACATTGTTGTTGTTGTTGTTGCATTGCATCTGCATCCCACCCCCTTTCCTCTTTTGAGGAGTCCAGGGCAGCTCACATGGCTTTATTTTGCTCTCACAGCAACAGTTCTGTGAGGTGAATTGGGCTGGCAGTGAGTGACTGGCCCATAGTCACCCAGTGAGTGTCAGGGTCAAGTGGGGACTGGAACCCAGATCTCCCAGTTCCCTAGTCCAGCACACTAACCACCACACCACACCTGCTCAGAAGCACTGCTATTAATTTTACACTGGGCATTTATAATCGTGCGTTTGCACTTTTAAAAGACAGAAAGAAAGCGTGGGGGGGAGAGAGAGAGCTTTTTCATTTGCCTCAGATGCAGCTGAATCATTCCCTTGGTGAGGAGTCCAGGTCTTTGTTCCTGAAGGACTCCCCTCTTGTACACCTGCTGTTGACAGGCTGAGCCCCAAACTGTATGGCTTAGTCACATACTAACCAGCAGGAAGGCAGTCTCGACTTTTTAATGTGCTTTTATTAAGGCCTTCCTACTACCTCAGTGTTTGGAATTCAGTCCTACCTATAAATCAACATCAGAGACTACAACCCAGTGTGTTCAAGAGCTTTGTTTAAACATCAAAAGAAGAACACAGGCAAGCACAACGATAGAAATATAACTAATCACTTGCAAATACATCTTTCCTGTCAGTGGGAGCTTAACCTTTTTGTTTAATGTTGCACAGGGAAAATACACTTATTTCCATGCTATCTAACTTCTTTTACAGATATTGCTGAATTTACTATGAAAGAGGATCGTGTTTATTCTTCTTGCTGCATGGGTCTGGACAAATGCTGCAGAGAAGCGCTGCTATTAAAGTAGACATGAGCTCAGGTCCTATTATTTTAGAAAAATTCAAGGAGTTGTCAGTGATTAATGAAAGCTGCAAAGCTGTGCTTTGGATGGAGATGCTGAATGTCTCATGTAGCTTTAACTAGCAAGCGTATTAAGGAGGGGGAAAGATACCTGGGCTTTGGCTTATTTGTTGACCAGCAATGAATACAACTTGATTGCATGTGGCAACATTGATTGGATCAATTTAGCTTCACTCTCTGCTCCCGGATTTACTCATTCATAAGGGACCCTGGTAGGATTTAGCCAGGGTGTGCAGAAAATCCTACAATCTATAGCCCATTCCTTTTAATTTGAATGCTACAGATTATGGATGAAAGTTTGGTCACCTGCAGGATTTGCTACTTCAAAGCAGATGAAAACAGAAAGACATGCAGAGGAGGCAGGCAAGGAAAAAAACAAACAAAGAACTCCTCTGAACAAGGGATAACTGGAGGAGGAGGCAAGCTAAGGTTGCACAAGATAATTGATGAAAGAGTTTTCTGAATCATGGAGCTTCTGCTGGTAGATCCCACTGAATTTGAGGCATGATGACTGGTTCACACTATAGTAAAGGGACCTCTAGGTATTATCTGATTGTATCCTGATGCTAGTGCTCATGCCATAGTGGTAGCATGAGCCAACACTTGTGAAACATAACCGGCACTTGCTAGGACAATGGGGGAGCGGGGAGCATTTTGCACCGAAACTGCTTTCCCCATCACCCTTGAAGGGACTGGTTACATTGTGCAAAATTTGCTTTTGCTCACACAATGTCATGAGTGCTGGCGGTAGGAGCAATTGGGTGCAACAAGGCCAAGTTCCACCAGGAAGTTTCCTGTGCACGCGCCATTGGAATCCTGTGGATCTGCCCAGGAATGGGTGGGCGATGGCGATGGCATTGCCTTCACTAGTTCGTCAATGTCTGGCAACCCTTGGATACAGACTCAGTCTAGAACACTGATCTGAGATTCTAGGTATAAATAGGTTAAATTCTAGGTTTTTAATATTGTATATGTTTTTTAGTGGTTGTGAGCCGCCCCGAGGCTGCTGCAAGGGGCGGCATACAAATATTTAAATAAAATAAATAAATAAATAAATGTATCCATGCAAAATCTGAGGCAGAAGGGAAAGCCCAAACGCAAAGAAATCTGATATGTAAGAATGAGTGTTGACTAGGTTTACTGAACACATTTAAATGTGTATTTAAAAACAAAAACAGGATATGTTCTGAAGAGATAGAAATGGAGGAGGAGTTGTAAAGATGATGTTGCCAAATGCATTCTTTAAAAAAATAGACTGAACCCTGGTTTTATTCCACAAATAAACATCTCAAGCACATACAATCTGTATTCATCCACTTTGTATGAATTTATATAGGCTACAGTCTTATACCCACTTACTAAGAAGTAAGCTCCTTTGTACTCAATGGGAGTTTGGCCTAGGTATGCTTAAGATCACACAGGTAATCAGTATTTAGATTTATAAGCGTCCCAGAGGGAAAGGCAAAGTGAGACAGCAAAATACTGCTTGGAGTATTGCATTCCCTAATGTTATAAAGTATAACTATTCACTAGAAGCATAATTTGGCTACAAAATTTAAATTGTGGCAAATTGCAAATTAATAAATTTGGTAGAGTAATAATAAGAGGATGGGATAACTCACTTCAGTTTTATCTTTATTAGAATCAAAAGATGATGTAAAATTTCAAGCTGCATGACAGAGTTACTTTGATAGATAGTTATTTTTTTCTTGTTTAGTGAGTCAAGATAGAATTGTGGCCTTTAATGAACAGAGGTAAACATTTCCTGCTCAGATAGCTTGCTTAATGCTGGTACAACAGAACCATAATAGTATTTACACCATTAACAACATTAGAAAAAACTATGTATGTCTTCTAAAAGTCTGAAAACATTTTGTCTAAAATATGTAAATGTACAAAACTTTGATGGATGTGGTAGAAACTCAGGCAAGATATACACATTGGAATCTCAATGGAGTAAGATTTATCATCATCATCATCAACAACAACAACAGTATGATATTACCTGTATGTCCTACCGTTTTTCCTTTTGTGAGGAATCCAAAGCCTCTTCGATGGCTCTCCTCTCCTGCACTTTATTTTCATGACAACAGGCCTGTGAGATAGGTTTGCCTGAGGGCAAGGGATAGGCCCTAAATCACCCAGAGAGTTCCATGGCCAAGTGGGGGCAGGGGCTGGAGTACCTGGGCCCTCAGTCCAGGACTCCATGCCACATTGGCTCTCCAAGACCAGAAAGAGATATTTCCCCATCCTGACTTGGTAAGAAGAGGATCAAGGGATGGGGGGCAGAGCTGGACACAGCCATAGGGATCTGGAATGGTGGCAGCTGTAAATCAGCTGGCCATTCAGGAAAGCTGGTGGGGCAGCCTCCCCCAATCCAGTGCACACCAGATGCTTTGAACCAGCTCCCATCTTCTCCAGCCCACATGGATAATGGGTGCAAATGTTGGGAGTTGTCATCCAAAATGTGTGGTGAGCATCCAGTTGGAGAAGGCTGTGGCCGAGTGAGGCTGGAACAGCAACACCTTGGACAGCTCAGAGCTGATGACTCACTCTAACTTGCTGAAGAGTCCTGTCAGACTGGTTCTTTTTAAGATTGAAGGTGCCCCTCTCCCTGCCTCACAATCTGAGCCCATAGCTCCGATGGGTCAAGGCCCCATCTAGAGGACAAAGATGTTGAAAGGTGCCACAACCTTTGTGCCTGGGCCCAGGATCTCCATTGTGTCCTAGCTGTGTCTAGTTTGGGGCCTCGTCATCTTTGCCAGTTTGGAATGAGGCTGGCCAGCCTTGAGGCAGAGGGCTGCAGCTCCTGGGAGGGCGCAAGGGGCCGACAGGGTGACTCAGTCCTAGACTGGGATCAAGGTCTATGTCCGACACCTTTGCCACCTTTGGCTCACTCTCCTCCTGAATGTGAGCCTTACACTTTACTTGGAGCCAAATTCAGGACCCGCATTTTCTAGGTAAGAACTATCACAGGTACTCTGGTCCATTTAACATAAAATCAATACATGGGATAAGGAAATTAAATGAGTTTCACACCTCAGTTATATTCTTGAGTATATTCTCTTGCTGCCCCTGGTGCTGTGCCAGTAGCTGATTAGCAGTACTGTGCAAGAGAGAAGAAAGTTGTGTTGTTGCTGTTGCTGCTTTTCCTGAGCAGTGGGGAGGGGAGGGGAGGGAGCAGGCTGCTCAATGCCTTTCTTTAAAAGGAAAACTGATCTGAGCTATGGAGACTGGGAGAAATATATACATGGTTTTTAAAATAAAGCTGGAGCAGCTGAAGCATACATCATTGGCTATGCATTTGGATGCTGCTTGGATTAATAGTCTGCAACATAACAACTAGGGCTGCTCGGACGCATGACTGTTATATACCAGTGGAACAATATGTGCCTGTGCATAAAATGTGTTCTCCACAGATTTTTCCCCACGGGGCAACTGACTGTACGTTGTGAACAAGAAAGACTCTGACATTCTAATTCCAGTCCCCAAATAAAAAGGTTAAGGTTATGTTACAGAGTTATCCTTGTGCAATTATATTAACTCTTATTCCTCAGTCAAAGGGTAGGGTTTTCCTAGAAAATATCACTATGCCAATATTTGCTGGTAGGAAGGAGCCAGCCAGCAGGGATGCGTTGCTCACCAGCAGTCTAGAAGAGGTCAAATCCAACCCTTTCCATCAATTAAAGCAGGGCTGCAGAAGCAACTTTGCAAGCTCAATGCCATGCTAGGCTGTGAAGCCACCCAGCACCTCCGGGTTTCACTGTGCATAGACTTTCCTCTTGAGGAAAGTCACGCTCAGAGGAAAGGCAACACAGCCAAGGCTAATCTGCATTTTCAGAAATGCATGTGATACATGCATATTTGACTACGCCCCACTTCTAAAATACTGACATGCTCTTTTATTGCATGACCCTAGAAAATCAGGGTTCATGGAGTGAGCATGGTGGTGCTGTACAGCTATTCCAGGTTGGTTATATACTGATGTCACCAAGAACATATAAAGCTCATTGAGTGTGAGGAAAAAGCTTCCTGAATTGGGTATCATGAGCTCAGTAAATGCTTCCTAAGTATCCAGATCCTTTCACAGCAGTTCATGCTGGATTTTGGCTTCTGACTAGAGCTGACTTCTCACTGCCGGGGCCAACTTGGTTTGTATGAATTTACAGTGCAAGTGGCAGTAACAGGATGGAATGCTCCTTTGAGCAGAAGACTCCCTCCACACCGAAAGAAGAGTGATAGCCTGATCTTCCGCATGATATGCTCATTGTATGCGCTTTGTTTTTCCTGGAGTGTTACTCAGTCCTGCAGTTCCTCACCTGATATCCGAAGTGGTATAACCCAGGTTGCCCTCACATGTGAACTAGGCCTGGGTTAATTCCAGCTGAGACTGAACAATCAGCCAGGGAGGCCCAGTCGGATGAAGGGCATGACACTGGTGCAAGAATCGCGTTTGCATGCCGGGGTTCTGAGACCTGAGGTGGGGTCCCTGCTCCCTCTGCTGGCTGCCATCCTTTTGCCTGGTCCTTGAGAACGAATGTTCTGAAGAACGCTGTGGGCCTGAATTTAGTTTAGGATTCGAGCTTAGTTTACTGTCTGCCTGTTTTTCCTTCTTCCTTCCTTCCATCTTTTGTGACATTTATTGCCTCTTTCATGCATCACTTTAAGTATCTTGTTTGAAAAAGCAGAATATAAATTTTAACCTCCATGGCAACATTTATTTTGTTTGTGTTTTTTATCATGCCAGCATTCTGGCACAGATCCCTTAAGGGTGCCTGAAAACAAAACCAGCCATGATATCATTTAACATGCCTTTTTACCAACTCCAAAGCACTAACATCACAGTGCACATAACAATATAACAAGAGGAACTAAAAAGAGCAATGGTGATGGACATCTCAAAATGCAGTGCAGTCGCATCTTTTTAGTGACATCTTATTCATTCTGAACAGCTAAGCCAACTACTTCCAGAAGGCAATGGCCTTCAGAATTCTTCTCACTGAAGGACAAAACCACCACCACCCGACTTTCTGTTCTTGTGTTTGCAGCCAGAGACACAAAAGCTATACAATCAGGTGCCCTGATAACACTATGAGCGTTAAGTGTTCAAGTGAACACAAGCAGAGCTCCCTGTCTGGGTCCCGTCACTGAATGCATGTGTTTATTTTTAACCTTCAGTCCTTATGTCAGGGGCTCTGGCATCCCCCAACTCACATTCTGCTACGCATTTACAAAGGAAGCGTCCTATGGCCTAAGACGCTGGCTGGATTCATGTGTCATGGCAAACAAGCCTGCTTTTTGCCTGAACTTACTGGCCAGAGACTTGTGTGGTTCCCTGAGCAATGCAGCTTCTGTGCTCCCACTCTGTCCGCCCATGCTCCCCATGCCTCCCAGCAGCATCCCCCATGAGTGAAACCTCCCTCCTTGCTCTGTGGCACCCCATGGCCCTAGCAGCAGCCCTGTTCTCATTGCTCCACTGAAGTTGCGAGGCAGGCGCTCCTTCTTCCCCCTGCCAAGTGCACCTGCACCTCCACCGTGCTTCTAGCCACTCCAGCCTCACAGAATGCTTTTAATTACATCGTAAGGAATGCTGTTGCTGTGATTCGCCTCCTCCCTCCATGCATGTCCCTGCTTCCTCCATTTCCATGGGTAAACAGAGAGACACGCACAGTGAATAGGAATAAGGCAGGTGATGACACACACGTTGCTAGCGAGTGGAGGGTAGTAGTGAACCAATGGATGAATGGCCACTTCTGCAGCCACGCTTGCCATGAGACTCTATGGCGTGTCCATAATGACAATGGTCAAATGAAGATGCTGGGTGCGAACGTCCAGAGAAGCCATGGTGAAGTGTGGGGACCTTCAAACAGAGCAGATGCTCCAAGCCTACCCATTCACATTAGTAACGTCAGAGAAAGGAACATAAGAAGGTTAAGTACAAAACATTCTTATTTCTATGGAAAACTAAGGAAGGGTCCGAGCCAAAACCTCCAGGAAACAGTATTAAAATTCATTGAGGGAAGACTGTTATGGTAGTTTAAAGTTTATGGGCCAAACTACTGATGCAGGCTCAAGGTCAATAACCCAAGCACTGTTCTTTTTCTGCAGATTTATTGTTTTGCAGAGCCTCATAAAAGCATAAGTCTTAATTACTTGTACTGATGGAAGGCTGGAAGCCATTCTTCTGTTAATTCAAACCTCCTGGAGGCAGGGGCTGATGCAGCCAGAACAAAAACACTTCCCGTGCAGCATTTTCTTTGCCTGAGGCACTTTTGTCTGGGGTAAGAAAATGATCCCAAATGTGACTAATGCTAGGTTTATTATTGATGTTGAATTGCTACACTTTTCCTTGAATGCGCCATGGTCTCTACAAAAATCAGTTAAATAGAATACCATGAAAGCTACAAAAATGTAACAGCAACATTGATTAAATCAATAATCAAATTCTTGCTTTGCCCTTTCCAGGAAACATAGTAGCAAGACTGGTTCTAAATTATTTTTTCACAGCTAATTTTTTCAAAACTGCATCTGAAGTTGGTTTCTGGCAGGAGAAGAGACGTTCAGAGCATTTGGGTGATGCGACTCTACTATGGAAAGCGGGAGAAACTCCCTGCTTCCATGTGTGTTCATTCCATCAAGTATGCAAAAGGAACAGTGGAAGTATAAACATAAGCTTTGTTCGGACAAACAGTGGAAGTATAGACATAAGCTTTGTTCGGACAAACAGTGGAAGTATAGACATAAGCTTTGTTCGGACAAACAGTGGAAGTATAGACATAAGCTTTGTTACTGTGGAGAATCAATGCATGAGAAGCAGGAGCATCCCGGTCCTCTCCATATCCTCATGGTGCAACTGTCTGGGGAGAAAGGCTTTCTGTATCCATGGAAGCTCTGCATATGAGGCAGGAACCTGTGTCCCCAGGTTTCTCCATTGCCTGGGGAGCCTGGGTGGAATGGCACCACTTGGAGGACCCTAAGGAAGGGAGCAGTCCTCTGGAGATGAGCAAAGCCCCAGACTTCAGGGCTCACACTCTTCCAGTGCAGAACAGGAGGAGTAATGGAGGCAGCTTCCATCTCCTTGTCCTCCAGCTCTGCATTTTCACTGGGTGGTAGATTTCTGCTATCTCTGCCTTGTATTCTGTACTCTGTGCTCTCCTCCCCAGTCTGCTCTCCTCTGCCTGAAACGGCCTCCCTACCCCTCTCCAAGGGCACTTTCCCAGCCTCAAAAAGTACCCAGTGCCATTCTTTCCATGCCAGAAGCAGGGTGATGGTGAGGAGTTAGAGCTCCAATCCTCAAGTCCAGGCCTGAAGTGCAGGCGCAACCCCAAAATCCCTCCAAAACACTCCAGACAATAACTAGGGATCATAGAATCACTCCCTCCATCTGTTCATCTTGAAAAGAACAATTTTATACTGCTGAACACAGACAGTATTTTAAATCAATAACTGCTCTATGTTGTTTTTAGATGTCCCAGAAGAAGGACCTGCATGTGGCCTGAAAGACATTAAAAAAGAAAGGCAGGCGCTGTTTTTCTTTCACTGAATAAAACATCCGTTTCCCCTAGTCCTCCTTCTCCCCTCCCCTTTTTGGCATTCCTTGCATAGTTCCCCAATTTTTTGGTCACCCAATAAAAGGCAGGGCACTCCTGCAGGGTCCACAGCTACCTCACAAGTGAGCAAAGAAAGAGAAAGAGGCTCACGAGATGCCCCTGCTTCTCCCACTGCCCCACCACATCCCCCATTCCCATGGTCCTCTATGCACCGGGGCAGCTGCCTGGAGCAGAAAGATTCTTCTGTTCAGGGAAGCTGCTTATATTTAGCCTGGCCAAAGCATGGCTGGCTGGGAATGATGGGGGATGTAGGGTTTCGCTCTGCCTGGACATGCATAAGATTCCAACCCGAGAACCCGATTTTCCAGGGTCCCTGGGCTCTTGAAAGGCCTCCACAGACAGAAAAGATTTCTCTATGCAGAAAGTGGCCTTCAACACCTGGAGAACAATTTGGACTAGAGGGAGGAATCAGGGCACCCGTCCTTGGTTTCCCTGCCTACACACTGCCTCTCCATTACAATTGTTCTTACTAAGATCGGGTTAGTTCTTCAAACCATTTTAAATTGTGTATCTTGGAATCTTACGCTCTATTGCGCTGTATTTGTATCACTATCTATTTTAGTACTGTAGTTGTGCTTATAAACTGTTGTGAACCTTTCAGGGAGCTTCAGTGATTGGGTGGAATAGAAATTAAATTAATGTCAATAATAATTAAAGCCATTTACAAATTAAAAGTGAAAAACCTGGTGCCCTCCAAATGGGACCAAACCAGATCTTGTCCTCAAAGCACACCCGGTTTTCACTATATTCTTTTAAACTGCAAGACAATTGGCTTAACATACTCCATTGTGAAGGGAATGATTTGTGATCATACCTCAGTTAAAACGCTCATGTCTGCTTTTCATTTTGCATCGTAGTTGTGCATCTTTTGCATTGTGGGGGGTATTACTTCATGAAGAAGTATAAAGCTAAGTCTGCTAGGCTGACCTCTTAATTCTTGCATCTGTTTATTTGTAGCCCAAATATCAGGCTTCATCCCTGTTTTAACAGCAAAAATCAATGGCAAAATCCCTTTTTTGACATTGTAAATATGCTAACAACTCCGGGTGAAATCTACAAGCAACCGTTACCTCATAATGCATGCTTCTGTCTTAGTGTACTAGATTCTACGTATAATCCTATAGTTTCACTCTGGGCCATCCTTGACTTTCTTACCAGTTCCCACTTCTTTCCCTTTTTCTCTTCTTTCAAAAATGAACACTCTCATCTTCTCAGATGAAAATAATTCTAGGCCTACACTAGCCTACACTACTCTTTTCTGGTCATCACTGGAGGTTTAGGCCCCTCACTGTCCCATAGGATCAAATGAAATTCACTAGAAGTCAAAACTCTACCCCTTACTTCCCACTTGCAACAGTATGGATATCTATTCTACTGGGTTTTTTTAATCACCATTTTTTCATTATAAAATAATCATGAAGTGGGTACAAAGCCAATCAAACATAGTAAAGCCATCCAAACATAGACAGATAAAACAGGAATAAAAAACAGGAAAACAGGAAAGCCAGTGTGGTGCAGTAGTTAAGAGCATGGAACTGGAACTCAGACAATCTGGGTTCGAGTCCCCACTCAGCCATGGAGCCAACTGGGTGACTTTGGGCCAGTCACAGACCCTCAGCCTAACCTACCTCACAGGGTTGTTGTTATGGGGATGAGATGGAGGAGGAGAATGATGCAAGCTGCCTTGAGCCTTTTTCCTTTGTAGGAAAAAGGCAGGATATAAATTGATAAATAAATAAATAAATAAAAACAGACAGATGAAAATGGTTGGTGGGGTTGGGGAGAGCCACAAAGACAAGTAACAGTTTAAAAATGTGGCAACACACATTAAATCAAAATTTGGGGGAACAAACAGCTCCTTGATACCAAAAGACCAGATCTGACTATATGAGAATGGGAAGAATTCCATTCTCAAGGTACTTACCTGTATCAAGAAGAGGGGGAATATTTTTTCCCCTCTGCAGTTCACCTATCATAGCTTCTTGCAAAGAGTATTGTACATTCAAAGCAGATGAGAGTATCAGAGTGTGATGGGTGCAGATCACACCAATAAATCAAGTCCTTCAAAAATCCTATTAAAATGCTCAAACTCTTAAGAGGAACCCTGAAGATTTGGAATGAATGTTCAGCCTGCTCAGTTCCCTCTGCCTTCTACCACTCTGCCCCACTTCCTAAGGAAAAAAAAAACCCCTCCAGGACAGAAGGGTAGATATAACAGTGGAGAGCTCCCTTGGAATACAGAGTTGCCCATGGGATGGCTCCTTCCCAACCAGAAGGAAGTTAGGAATCTTTTCTGCCAACTGGGAATCATGAGACTTGAACAAATGGAATTCCTCTTTCTGGCCAGAAGACATGGTTTTACCATGCAAAGACTATTGCTTTGAGGTAGTTCTCACCACTCCTATGCCATCTGAGCCAGTGGCTACATAATAGCCTTTAGGAAGGCTGCTTCTCAGAGGGAAGGGTGTTAAGAGCAGCTCCAGACCAGTTACTCTTCAAAAGGCCTCTGCACGCTGCTGAGACAACTGCTCCACTTAAGTGAATTCCACCCAATACTGGCCAGAGGAATCTGCCTCGAGTCCTGAAAGGCTCTCTCCTTTCTTGCCTGTCAGATGGAACCTTGACACACTGGATGCTATTTTACCCAAAGCAATCCAACCCTGCCAGTACCGCTCCTGTCACCCTAAACTAGGGAAGGACAAGACATCTGCTCCTTCAGAGAGATGGAACCCACAGGTCACATTTGTGTGGGGAACAGGAAACTAATAACAAAGTGGCTTGCATTGCATGTACTGCAGGAAAACCCCTTCTCCTTCCTGCCTCAGCTCTCTACTGCACTGTCACTCATGCTCACATAGCTCCTTTCTCCTACTAAGTCACATACTTAGCCTCAGGCAGGAAGAAGAAGGGATGCCCCTGCATCAGCTAATCACTTCCTTTGCAGTCTTCTTCTTTCCATGCTTCTGCACAGGGTTTAGCATGTGGATGATACCACAGTCACATTTAAGGAGAACCTGAGCCAAAAGGTGGCAACCTTTAATTAAGGCAGGAAATGTGGGTTCCACAAGCAGACGGTCAGCAACAGGAAAGTAGTCATAGACATTGGTTTTACTTCAAGTATCTTAAATTTGAACTACAGGGTGAGGTAATTTTGCTCTGGGAACACCCCTCCTCCCCCATAGAAGAGGTTTCCTTAACAAAACACTGGGCTTCTTCTATGAATATTGTTGTTACTGTCTGAAAACTAGGAATATTGCCAAATCAAAAGTGGATCAGCCAGAAGCCTTTCCCATTAGCAATAATAAGCAGGAGTTAATCTGTAGCAACACCAAAGGACATATCTTGTTTGCAGGTTGTCACATGAATTAAAAAAAATCTGTTTCTGGAAATAAGGAAGGAAACAGGCTAAGAAACTGTGCATCTCCTCCTAGCGGCTGGCAGCAGCACAAGGGAAAATGCAAGCTCACTGAATAGTATCGCTGTGACAGAATGTCATTTCAATTGGCTTATTAGCCATATGAAAAAATATATCACAACAGTGAGAAAACCTCTCAGTTATCTATATCTTATCCCTTAGGCTATTGTCATGAGCCAGTGGCATACTAAGAAAAGAGTGCTAATTCAGTTGTCAGCTGCCTTGCCTATTAAACAGACGGCATAAAAACACCAGCAACAAAACTGAAACAAGTAATAAGGGGAAAGGAAAGGTCTAGCTATCCTTGTCCACTTGTGTTTTTGATTTCAACAAATACACCAGTTTTTTCTTGTCATGTAAAATTGCCACCATACCAGCAGGTTGCTGTATAATGAAACACTTAATGTAGCTCAGAAGACATTTTTTCTAGTGGTGCAATATTACATGTAGAGTTCATGACCTACAATGTAACATGAAGCGGGAAGAAGAATAAAACAAAATCCTGTAAATGAAAACATACCGTGGATCTGAACAGAGCAGGCTAGCACCCAGAAAGATCTAGGCCGTTTCCACTGAGAATTATGCTGGATTATCGGGCGCACACAGCATGTGGTTTGCACAAAGGGCCACATTCATGGTCCTCTAGCCAAGTGACAGTGGCAGCTCAGCCATTTTAGCTGCTTTCTTTGCCCAGTGTCAGATAATGTGGGTGGACAGGGAGGTCAATGTCCCCGGTCCACTTTGCTCTCTGCATGTTCATTATCAAATGAATGAGCTCATGGAGATTGGCACTAGAAACCCACTGGCTTTTGGTCCTGGAAGTTTCCAGCATCGATACCAAAGCTGTCTTGTCTGCTGTGACACAGAATTTCAGGAAATCAAGCAGATAATTTGCTTGGCTTAGTTTCTTCTACTGCACAGGAAGACAGTGATCTGAAAACTGGGATCCCACTACTAAGACTCCTCATCACAGGTAGATCATTATTTGGAGAGCATGAAGTTAGCAGCTACTCAGAATTTCTGCAGGAGGGGGAAACCTGTCAGGGTTCTCTGCCCTCCTCCATCTAGATTTTCACCGTGCCCTTGGGGCATTCTGACTGACTTGGCAGGCTCTTGGTAGTCAGGACTGACCTGAGGCTTTGACACTCTAATGAGGCCTGGTGCTCCCTGGCAGCCCTGCTGAATCCAGTGTGCTTCCTGGATTTCCAAGAGGGCTCTGCATCCCAGGAGGGAGCCTTTTTCATCTTTAGCTGGCATGCTTGGTACCTCCACAACTGATCAATAAAGATGTCGCTATGGCTATTCATGCTTTGGTAACCTTCAGATTAGGCCAGGTTTTTTACTTTTATAGATAAGATTAATTTTAAAAAATATGCAATACACTTAAAGGAAAAGCATACAATAAAATGAAACATGCAACATTAGACATACAATTAAAATAGAATATTAAAAAAACTGTGAATCCCACCACCAGGATCATTGGATGCATGTTAGAGCATTGGTTCATCAAGAAGCTCTGTCTTCCTTCCAGAATTACAATGAATCTTGTGAAGGTTCAAATCCTTTCACTTTTATTAAACACATAGTCAATACATGGACCCCAAATATCAAAATTATTCCTTTTTATATACCCTTTCTCACTTTAATTTTACAAGTTAATTAGCCATTAATAACTACATTCCAAACTTCTCTATACCAATCATTCAGTTGATTATCATATTTTACCTTCTAATTCTTTGTTGTTATTAAGTTTCTTATTAATTCTTTAATATTCCAACTCCATTGTTTTCTATCAATTATTGATAACAATGCAATCTTAGGACATACTGCAATATATAGACTTAATATTTTACTACTTTCTCAAAAAAAACCCCATCTTTCCAAAACTTCATTATATATTCACATTTCCACCACATATGGGATATGTAACCACTCCTTGACCACATCTCCAACATTATGGAAATATTTACTATCCATATGATTCAATTTTACCAGGGTTACACACAATATCCATATTAGTTTATTTTTTTTCCTTTATTCTTGCTGAGATACATTTTAATATTCTCTTATTCCACATATTTTCCCAGCCTTTATTACTGATGTTCTTTCTCAAATCTGTTTCTTATGTTGCTTTAAGTAGGTCATATCAATCCTTGTCTTCTAATAGTATCTTATAAATTTTCCTTACTCTCCCTTTTCTCTGCATATTGTCTTGCGCTTCCTTTTTCCACCATTGTATCTTCAAATTTAGTATAGCCTCTTCATACATCTTATTTCTTAACCAATCTTTAGCCAGCTTTCTAGTTGGCAGGTTAGATTCTTGCAAGGTGTTCTACCTGGAATTGCTGTCCAGTGTTCAGGAAGCAGAGGCATTTGTTATTTCGGAGAAGGGAGGGAGGGAAAGGATAGCAAGCGCTATCTTGTAAGAGGCAGGGCTTGTAAAAAGACAAGTGGAGCTGGGCAAGGCAAGCTTCGTGGCACACTCATGCCCTGCTGCACTTCATCCACCTTTGAATCAGAACTCCAAGGGGAGGAAATTTCTGACAACCGCCTGCCTGATTTTGGACGAAGTCAAGAGCTTTCAATAACAGGGTCACATTTTTGGAGGGTGGAACTGCTCATCTCTTGCTCAACACCGGTTTTAGTATTCAATCAGTTCCTCCTCAGGCATCAGAGGCTAGCATAGTCGGGCACCTGCCAAGGGCCCATGACCCAGCAGGGGGCCCACTGGCAAAAGTCCCTGCCTCTCACTCTGGCATGTAGCCTCATAGTCTTATTTGCCTCCTTGCCTGGCAAACAGGCAAGGGCTAGCAATGATGCAGAAGAGAAAGGACCAAATAGACTCAGGGAAACTATCTCACCTGAGGGCCTGCCAAAACCTGGAACCGGCCCTGTTCTCTGGGGAAACTTCCAAAGATTTTCAAGGGAAGGTAATAAAGGGAATTTGATAGGACTAATATCCAAAGGGGTCAAGTGCGGTTGCATGCTCCTCTCTAGCTTCTCCCCTCAAAGTGCCCCAGTACCCACCTACCCAAAGAGAAATAGGCCAGTTATGGCTCTGTGGTGGCTTTGAAGGCAACAATCCTTTCAAAAGAGAATGCATGAGACGATCAGACTGGCAAAGTTAATAAACGAGCTCGTTCCTCTTACCCCCTTATGGATCTTCAGGGTTTAAAAGTGCAGTAAGCCTCTCCTCCATTCTCCCAGGGTTTGCTCTTTTATTTAAGTGTGGGGCGGGGGAGCTGCCGTGGTGTGCTGAGGTGTGTTTTGTCAGGCTTCATCAGTTCCATTGCGCTTTGTCAGCACCAGGTATGTTCTGTCAATGTGATGAATCCCGACTCAGCTTGTCAATTGCGCCGCTGTCTCATCTTTTTTCCCTCTGTTTAAAATAAAAATGGTACATGGGAGATATTTTGAAAAGGCACATTGCTCGCAGTTGGAGGAGCAATTTGAAGGGAGATGAAATCAGGAAGTGCAACAATCCCTACAGGCACCTGTCTAACCTGAGCGTTGACTGGAAACACTGGATGAAACAAAACAGAATCACAGAAGAAGAAAATAAATCCATGGAAAACACAGGTTAAACATTAGGCAACATATAATTATAGTCAGACAACACCAAAAGCCCAATTAATAGTCTGAACAAAGTGCCATTCTTCTCAGTTTCCATATGGGTTGGCATGACTTAAGGATGAAACAGTGCCAAATGACACAAACGGGTTTGTTCATCAGTGCTTCAATGCTGTGTCCATCAAAATACAGTTAGGGTACTATCCTGTGGCCTCCCAAGTCTCAACCTCATTGGGGGGATGGCAAAGGATTTCCCAAAGTTCCCATTCTGAAGTTCTGAGATTTGCATGCTGGGATTCTGAAGTTCAAGATACCCTGCACAAGGCCAGAGCAGGAAGAACTGTGGTCAGCCACTTCTCAGAGGTTGCATATTGGCCTCAGAGAGGAGAAAAAAGGGCAGCCAGTGGGGCTGATGGGTTACACCATTCCTGGAGAGTGCCCCAGCTTCTTTTCCTCCCCCTCTGTCTAGATAATGCCACAACTTGCTCCATGAATTGGATGCACATGAAGCTCAAGCTCCAGAGGGTAGGGGATTTCAGTCACACCCTCACAGTCCAATTGGATATTTGTCCATGCAGAAGTTAACTCCTTTAGGTTTAATGGGACCTACTCCCAGGTAGGATTTGCAGACAAGTGCAGCCTCTGTTGACCCTTTCCAATCTACCTAAAGCTTAATCTACCCAGAAATATTTCTGGGCAAAGCTACTTAGTCCTCCTATTGAAAAAGACAAAAGGCAAAATAAGTAAGCATTATTTATAGTTCGTCCTTGCTTATCATCTGATTTTTCCACCTTGGCTGTGCACACATGGAACTTGTTAGATCTGCAGGTATTTCTATCAAAGGGAAGGAGCTTCCCCTGTGTGCTTTTATTCTTTGGATGCTAAGAAATATTTCTGAATCTGTAACATGCCTCTCTTTCACCTACTGCTTCATAGACTTCTTGTTTAAGATAGTGGTCAGCAAGCAGGAATCCTGCATTCTTAGGGATGGATGAAAAGTTAGCTATACTTAGAGTAAAACCATTGAAATAAATAGGACTTGTGAGTCGTTTCCTAATTTAACTTCCATTAAATTTAATACAGTATTTTTAAAATATAACTTGGTCTAGATCTATCCCACTGTTTCCCTTGTAGGTAGAAAATCAGAGAAAACGACCTGTTAATTCAAAAGCAATCACCAAAAATAGCCACGCCAAGGGATGTTGGAGAAATCCGAAACGTAGACAAATGACTTCAGATTTTTATGAATCTGCCCTCTGGATTCCACAGTGCACCTGCAATTCCTGAGTTGTGCAGATCTCACAGACTGCAGAACATTTTTAACTGTATGAAATTATACAAAAATGCAGTCATAACATAAGTACAAATACTACTCAAAAATATGCTAATATACAGTGCCTTGCAGAAGTATTCGTTCCTTTTTGACTTTTCCACATTTTGCTGTGTTACGACCTGTCACTGAAAATGATTTAATTGGCATTATTAGCACTTGATATACACAAGTTATTCCATACTGTGAAGGTGCAAAATATTTTTATTGTGGCACAAAAGTTAACTAAACAAAAACAAAATGGCAGTTGCTGGTTGCAGCAGTATTCACTGCCCTTGAGTCAATACTAGGAAAATGTTACATGCCAGGGAAAGGTATATAAACTGGGACTGATTTTTTTGGGAAGGAGACAGACTTTTCCAAAGTGGATGATGGAAATCTGATTCTGTCAATGAGTAGACAACAGAACAAGACACTTGATCATTCACACAACACAGGTGGAATGGGTTAAACACAATCCATACATCAGTATTCTTGCTGTGCCCGATGTTCTACATTTTAATGGATACTTTTAAAAAGAAGGACAGTAGATCTATAAAATAAAATAAAATAAAATATTAAAATGTACCCACCCCAAAATTAAAATGCCCATTCTATTTCTACAGGAAGTGCTATTGTCTTTAGTAGAGTCTTTTTCATGTTCCAAGAGAAAAACCTGAGAATGATTTTTATCACCTGGACTTTTAAGCATAGAAGTGGGACCTATACATGTCTTTTCACATATTCCAAAGATGCATATCTACTGAATTATGCATAGCCACCCAGAATGCAGTTCCAAATGTGTCTGTGAAGTAGCAGAAGCTCCATTGACTTGAATGGGTAGCTTAGGCATTGTTAGTGCACTTAGGGTGGCACCCCCAGCCTAATGCACAAATGGGAAAGTAATTCTGGAGATTTCAAATAAATTATGCTTGGACCCGTCAATGAGCACATTTTTAAAAAGCTGTTGATGATGTTCTCCATAATAGAAGAAAAACCTGATGATCCAAATCCAAAGGGGGGTGGGAAGTCAGAGTTTGTCCATCAAAGAAGATTATGGCTTGTTTCAGAACATTACAGAGCACTAAAATCTAAAGTCATTGCTTTCTTTTGATTGAGCAACTGCTTTAAATCAGTTCGGCGTGTAATGCTGGCAGAATTTATGATTCTGAAAGGGACAGGCATGCTAAATGTTTTAATGAAAACTGGGGGAACCATGGGCTATGGAGTTGCCTGTTTGAAATAATGTGCTTCACTTTTTGAAAAAGAATTTTTAAGTTACTTTGCTTTCTTCATTTAAATGTCTTGGCTGTGTCGAACTGGTTCTATCAAACCTGTGACCCACTAATCCAAACACAACTCCAGTGGCCATGTGCTTAACAACCCTAGTCAGAAACAGGAAGTGGACCAAGTCTCTGGGGTGTGACCCTACCCGAAATGTCTTCCCATCCTGTGACCTTTTCTCAAAATGTTCTCAGAAGGCTTGGCAAGGAACCTGGAATATTCAATATGTGGTGGAGTTCAGTTTGGAGGTGGAAATACCATCTTGCCGTACACTGTGCTTGTAGTGTAAAATCTCACTATAGCCTAAATTAAATGTCTCTCATGCCAAAGACTGCAACAGTGTATGCATATTCTCATCAAATTTATATCCAGAGACTCCTACAAGATAGAAGAAGCTCCTGCAAGATAGTTAGAACCACCTCATTAGCCAACATCTGAGCCATAACTATGTCTTGGAGACCAGGCACTGGTGGTTCTTCCAAGCCAGTCTTCAACGGATTTCTGAGTGCCACTTAGAGGATTCTATATTGGTGCAAAAGTTCATGAAACTGGTATACTCCTGAGTACTAAATAATGTAGAAAACATTTTACATTTTACTTCATTTGACATCCCCTGCTCCTGCTGGAATTGTGCGTGATTTCATTCATTTGATTTCATTTTGTCCCTTCACCACAACCTGCTTTCCACTTCCTCTTTCCGCATTTTTCCTGCCAAACTTTTCACTTTTTATTCCCAGGTGTTCCTTTTGCTGTGCCACACTGTTTTGCCAGCTTGCCCTGAGCCTCAGGGCTCAGAAAGCCATGAGATAACTGTAAGGAGTGTGCCTGAGAATTCCAAAATTCAGCACTCTAGAGTGGATATTTCAGACTCTGAATCTGAGCTGGAAGAAAAGGTGGGGTCAGAATGCTTCTCTGACATGCAAAAGCCAGCAAGCTGCAAGTTAAGCCAAGTGGCTGGTGAGAACAGGACTTTGACTCTGGCTAGGGAAGAGACACGGTAGAGCAGGGAGGGCCAACGGAGGAGGGCCGTGGCTTTCCCAAGTCAAACAAGTGGACCCACTAAATAACATCTGGCATTCCCACTGTTTGGTCCACAAGCAGCACAGACATTCCAGAGGGCAGAGCCAACTCCATTTAGTGGGGAAGGGAAGAGGGAAATTCAGTTTGGAATCAGCTCCTGGTATGGGCAAGAACTAGCTCCACAACTACAGGGATCGTGAATTTGAGGGATGTTTTTTGTTAAAAACTTTTATATTCCTCACTCTGCACTTCAGAGCTAGCCTGAGTGGTCAGTCCAGCTCCATAACAGGTTGTAGTTAGAAGCCTTTCTCCTTGAGCTGCTCAGAAGGGAAGAGGGAAGAAGTGAGCCCATGACAATCACTTCTTGAGTGAATCCTCCAGCTCCTTAAGAAAAGTGATGTCATGTTGGTCTCACTGGCTATTAGCTTATTGCAGTAATACAGGTAACCAAAAAAAAGCAGGACCAGCAGGAAACGTTGGCTAATGAACAACTTGGCTAATGAGCCATCTTTTAAGAAATTGTAGAATGGTAGAGTTGGAAGGGGCCAGAAGGCCATCAGGTCCAACCCCCTGCTCAGTGCTGGACACTAAATTACACCATCCCATCTAAATTACACTATCCCATCCAAGTGCTTTTTGAATGTCTCCAGTGAGGGAGAGCGCACAACCTCCCCAGGCAATGGGTCCCATTGTCATACTCCTCTGATGGTGAGAAAATACTTCCTGGCGTCTAGTCTCAATCTGGTTTCTTTTAAGTTAAATTCTGTTATTCTGTGTCCTGCACTCTAGAATGAATGAGAAGAAATCTTGCCCTTCCTCTTTGCAGCAGCTTCTCAGGTCCTTGTATAATACTCTTGTAACTGAGACTCTACAGGTTGTCCAGTTTACATAAAGGTGTGCTGGAAACTCCAAAGACAGAAGGTGGTTCATGACTGAAGAAAGCTTGATGACCCTCTTGTGAGCAGAGGTTGGGGCTTCCTCCAGCTGCAGCAAAGCTTTAGGGCAAGGGCTGTGATGCTGTTCAACATATCACTTTTCAGATTTTGAGTGGGAAAGTAATCTATAAATATAAATGCATTCTTCATTCTGCAAGGACCTGTAGATGACTTTCATCCTCCTCCTCCTCCTCTCCATTTTTTCTTGTGAGGTGGGTTAAGCTAAGAATCAGTGGCTGACCCAAAGTCCCCTACTGAGTTTCATGGCCAAATAGCCCCAGAACCTGGAGCTCCTGAGTCCCCATCCACCCTGAACACTGCACCACAGTGGTTTTAAATATATATATAATCAAGGTGTAGGGCACAGGTATTCCTAATCCTTTTATTCAAGGAAATCTCTTTCCTGACAGGATTCTGGTAGGTTCCACACCCTCCTGAGCATATGCCAAGAGGCCCACCTGTTTATCTAAGAATAAAATAATGCCCACTGGCAAAGAGACAGCCTCCCAAACAGCAGGATTCCACAGGTGCTCCCTCTGTTGCCATGGGTCTGTGGTATGGCCATGGCAGCACATTTAAGCTGCCGAGTCAGGGCATGCTGAGTACATTTTGCTCCCTTAGACAAAACAAAGTAGTGTTCTGTGCTCCCATCCTGCCCTTGCAAAAGTCAAGATGTTTCATGCTCAAGGCTGGCCTCCTTGGCTTCTGAGGCAGAAAATCTCAGAAGCTGATCAGCAGGGAGTAAACATGCAGTGATGACGACAACAATGATGATGTGCAGTGCAATAGCAATAATACAAAATAATAGACCGCAATGATACCCAAAATCAAGGCAGATAGGAGATCTGTCCAAACAGCCACCTAGCGCCATGTCAGCGGACAAGTCAAAGTCCTTATTTGCCTGTTGGTAGACGGTCAATAGAGACCGGGCTGGTCAGGCTTCCCTTGGCAAGGAAAGGAGCTGCCCTCCCATGGAGAGGCTACTTGTGCTGATCTCCATGCTGTTAATAACAGGACTGGCCCCAGAGCAATAGTGCCAGGCTAGGGGAGAGGCACTGATACTTCAGACCTCTGCATGGAAATCAGACAGGGAAGCACTTGCTTATGCATGCCTCAGTCCTGACCCCAAATACCAGAGGAATTTGCAGTTCTGGTATCACCTTCTTCGGAAATCCCTGTCCTTATTCAGGTTACTTGCCACTCTGCCAAATGATAGCTACACAGACCATATTGTCGTAATGAAATTTGCAGAGATCGCATTCTTTTCGGTTTCTGAGAAGCTGTCAGAACATTGATTTTGATGGTGATTTTATCATGCATTACTTTCAGACATTTGAGAAGTAGTTTAAAATTACAATAAACCAATTTACTTTAATGCAGCATCCGTCAGATCTATGGCAAGCCCCTATCTGGAATCTTACAGCCGTCCGTTTGTGGGGAGGCATCACAGATCAGCGGCTGGCACTTGCTTTGCACCCAGACACTCCAGGCTCAGTACCAGCTTCTCCCGACGGGGCTAGGAAGAAATCTCGCCTGATTCCCTGGGGACCCACTGCCAGGCACGGGCAACCCTCCTGGAAGACACAGACCACTGGGCTGACTGAGGACAGGGCAGCCTCCTCTGTTCCTGTTCCTTTACAAAGTGACCATCTGCGTTTATGACCTGGAGCAAGAAAGCTGAGTAAGCATAACTCTTGAATAGTAGTGGGAGCACTATTCATTTATAGACGTTTGTCTCTCACCTTTCCACTGAATAGTGATCCAGGTGGCTAACGACAATGATACAAATGTGAATAAATATAATAAAAGAGAGTAAATAGCAACTGAAGAATTCAGGCCTTTGAATTGTGGTGCTGGAGAAGACTCCTGCAAGTTCCTTGGATTGCAAGGCGATCAAACCGGTCAGTCCTAGAGGAGATCAACCCTGACTGCTCTTTAGAAGGCCAGATCCTGAAGATGAAACTCAAATACTTTGGCCACCTAATGAGAAGGAAGGACTCACTGGAGAAGAGCCTAATGCTGGGAACAATAGATGGCAAAGGAAGAAGGGGACGGCAGAGAATGAGGTGGCTGGATGGAGTCACAGAGGCAGTTGGTGTGAGCTTGGGTGGACTCCGGGGGATGGTGGAGGACAGAAAGACCTGGAGGAATGTTGCCCATGGGGTCGCGATGGGTCGGACACAACTTCGCAACTAACAACAACAACATACAGTAATAACACAGACAAGTGGGGCAGGTATGACCTGAATAAAACAGCCACTTAGTGCCGTGTCAGCTAATGAGCCAAAGGCCTTATTTGAACATGTCTTTGCCCACTGGTAGATGACCAGGAGAGACCCAGCTGGCCAGGCTTCCCGTGGCAAAGCAAGAGCACCGCCACAACTGTGATTTCCACAACTGGAAGCCACGTACTTTGGAGCCAGCACCATTGCAGAACTCATGATGGCCCCAGGAATGGCTCTTCCATGAAGGGCCCCTGCAGGTCCAAGCACAGCCTCACATGCTGTGTGTGTTAACAAGGACAAGGTTCCTGTCATGAGAAAACTGTAGCTACCCCTTCAAATTGGATGTAACTTTTTTTAAGGTCTTTACTTCAGATTGGATCCAGATTTAGGTGTGTGCAACTGGGCTAGTGAAAGTGGACTTCCCTGCTCACTTTTCTCTACAGCGGTGCGCCCCCCCCTACTGAAAATGCCACACAGAAGCATTAGTGCATGGGGTGGGGTGGGTTGTAGGGAGTAGGGGTCACCCAAAATTGAGCCAAAGAACCTTCTATGAGCATGCCCTTCCTTCAGGAGAAGGCAGATCCTGAATCCAGCGGCAATTGTTTAAGTGGTTGTATCGCAGCTCTCCTGTTAATTACAAGTTTGAATGAAATGAAACAAATTCCCTGTGTCTGATGTTCTGCATAACTCAACTCTGCCAGGTTGATATATGCTTTTAGACAACTTTGGCTGCATCACTTCCAAGACTCTTAAAATCCTCCTCTTCGAAGTACTCCCTATTCTACTTGCCACATTATTCATCTTGGCTTTGCTTTGCTGTCAAAATCTCTCAGAGTCTGCACTAGTCATCACATGGTTAAAAATCAGATCAAGACCAGATGATTCAGTGATCTATATTTCATCCTGTGCTTTAGAATAGGAACGTTATGGGTTGAGGAAACAGAAGCAACTAGGGGTTTTCTACATATATTCCTGTATGAAACTTGACTTTTCTGAAGAAGAAGCAGCTGGTTCTTCGAACTGTGTATTTATCACCTGTCAGTCATAACGTGTTAAATGCATGTGTTTAAAGGAACCAGATGAGAAGACAAGTTTATTTGAAAGGAAGTTCTTCAGAAAAAAATGAGCACTTCATAAAAGCAAATCACTCACCAGCCAACTGATTTTTTGACAAGATGCCTGCATCAGAATATCAAGCACAAGTCAGAGTTTAATCTGAGTTGTATGTATACCTAATTCACCCATCTTTTTCCTAATGCATATTAAAATAGACACAAATATAGTTACTCAGTGGATTTGGGGCATTCTAAACTGGTTTTGTGAATGGAATGTTGGAAGCTGCAATATACCAAGCCAAGTCTATCAAACTTGGTATTATCTATACTGATGGGGCATGTTTTCTTCAGTATTTCAGACAGGAGCCTTTCCCAGACCTATCTCATAATTCATTAATTCATTACACTTCTGTCCCACCCAATATCCAAAGCTCTCTGGATTGTTTACAAAGAACAAAGCCTTAAAAGTAGGTTACAAAACCATATAGCTACAAACATATGAACATGCAACACAAAGACACAAACTCATGTAACTAAGGACAATTTTAATCCACAATAATAATCCAATACCTTGTTCAAACTTCATCTTATGCTTCCAAATCCCTGAAAGAAGCAGAAGCTCTTAAGCTGTCACTGAAAAATAAGTGTTGGCACCAAGCAGCTCTTACTGCGGAGATCATTCCATAACCACTGAGAAGGCCCTTTCCTTCTGAAGCCTCCTTGGAGAAGGCACTGGGGGGACCGCCTTAGATGATGACTGTAATATACTGGTAGGTTCAGACCAGGTGAAGTGCACCCAGCAATTAAACCTGAAACCTTCAGCATGGAAAGCAAGTGTGCTGATACTGAAGTGTGGCCCTCGCCTTGAATGTTTTAACAGAGGTGCAAGTCGCAATTCCTCATTACTATGTTCATTTCATTTTTCAAAGGCTTCTTTTCAAGATTAGGAAGTAGGAATCTGGACGAATGATGAAGCAAACATTTACAAGACCAATTTGATGTACAAACATACCAGAAAATCAATGGGGCATTCTGTGAACTGCCTTGGATTTACAGATCTGGAGTTAAAGTGGATTGTACAAACATAACTGTATAATCATTTGATCCAGAGATTAGAACCACTTCATACTGAAGCTGTAGAATTGCTAGTATATCAAGGAGCTTCTTTAACCTTCTGAAGTGCTTTCTGAAGCTGTTTGATCCCAGGAAGACAATGCCATGCGGTTCTTAACAATGGGTATTTTGGATTTTGAGAGTATCTCTTGAACAACCTGCCTCATATTGACAAACCACATTCACATGCTAGGAAGATTTATCTGTGAAATGCATTTATCAGTGCATTTGCATGCAACATGGAGTAGCTACATTCATCCCATGAGGTTACATGATCATGTGAATGATCACTGAGGCCGTGGGACACAGAGGCAAACCAAGAAAGACTGACAAGAAGTAACACTATTGTGCATATGAGAGAGTGGCAAAAGAAGAACAAAAGTCACAGTTTATGCCAGAAGTGCTCAGATCACTGAGATTGAATGGGAGGATTAGACTATGGAGATATAAGAGCAGGCTTAGAAAAAGCCTACCTAGGTATCTCATGAAATTGAAATGTCATACAACTGAAAAATGAGATGTCGTTTCCCCCCAAAAGTTATGTCTGGAAGGATGGTGTATTTGAGCAGGAACATGAGAGGCTCCCAGTTCTTGATGTTCAGTGAAAGAACATCCAAAAAGAAGTTTGGCAAAATAGAGATGCTCATATCAAGCGTTAATTCATCACCAGCCAACTGCTACAAAACACATGGATTGTAACTCCCGCCTCTCCTCACTATTGGCTATGCTGGCTAAGGCTGGCATAGCCAGTGGACTGGCAGCTGGAGGGCCCATATGTTCCCAGCCAGCTTAGTTGCTCTCTGTGAGATGCAGTCAAAAGTTTAAAAAGTAGGTGAAAGCAAACACCCAGCGCTGATGGCTGGGATGTTGGTCATGGTGAAGCGATGGTTGCAATGCAGATAGCATACAGTTAGTCTGGTTCATGAAAAGTTCAGCAAGACAGGAGAAGAGGGTTTTTAAAAATTTGGATGAATGGTGGGAAAAGAGAGTTTTGTGCTTTTCTACATCAGACATTTATGGTGCACTCATCATTCCCCACTCACAGTTGTTTATTTTAAGAGCAGAGACAATAGGATATTGTTCTTGAATTTGAAAGAATACAAGGTTTCTACTTGTGCACTTGCAGTATTCTGCTCTACCATAGTGGCACCTAAAGGTTATATCGTGGACAAGAAGGAAAGGTAATCTCAGGCAGATCTCATGAAGATCTGAATTATTTGCCAAACTCAAAAGCAAATGCAATGGATTAACAGCCTTCAATAGGAAAGCCCTTTGAGACATAGGGAGCAGAAAGGAAAAGACCATGGAGATGAGAACTGGTGAAGTTAATGGAAGAATGAGAGCAAATAAATTCCTGTGAATCAAAGAAACTAAAGTAGGGAGTAAATGAAGAAAGGGATGTGGAACCATTCTCTAGGAAAATCTAAAAGTGAAGACTAGACATGTGAAGAAGTGTAACAGGAAGTTCATGAAAAATGGGTCAGAAGACACTCTGGATTTAGTTGGAAAGAAAAGAGAGCAGGCTCCCACACCAAAATCCATGGCTGTCTAGATAGAAAGCCAAAGTGTATGCATACAAAACCATTTGGATATAAAGTAATAGTAACAACAGAATACAGGGAAATGGACTCCTTTGGACGGTCATTTGGAAGGCAACAGAGGCTAGTGGGAAGCATGCAGGCCCCAAATCTAGTGGACTTGCTGTGCAACTTCTGTCTTTCTTTTGATAGCCACTTCTTTGTTTTTATTTTCCTTCTGAGAGTCAGATAATTTAAATTCACTTTGATGTTTCTTTAACATTTCCATGTTGGTGTATAAAACAGCAGGAGGACTATAAGGAGCGACCTATCACTCGGAAAAGAAAGAAAAACCTGTGGGTTATTTCTTTTTGGAATGCAAGAACCCAAGCTCGCTTCCTTTGTTCATATAATGCACCAAGTAAACCCACCAAATACAGCTCGTCTCAAAGGACATTTCAAGGGAGGAAAGGTAATGCAATGAGAATAGCAGGTATGTTCTCAGAAATGAGTGAACAACAGTTCGGCTAGTGGCTGCATATGCGGTCGCTCTCTTCGCTCTTGCATTTAGAAATTATGATTATATTGATTGAAGGGCCCTTTGACTATTTACAGTTAATTTTAATCATTTTAATCATTTAGTTCATTTCCAGAATTTATTCTTATCTGAAGTGTTACCGGTTCAACAAAATCTATAAAGGTCCTGTGCATCAATACCACAATGCATTTTTATTGTCGGCAGTGGTAACAGTGGTATTATCAGTTCCGGCACCTGCCTCTTTGCTTGATTTTGCTTTATGCAGTGCAGCTTTTTTCTTAAGAGTGATAAATACATTAGCATCCATGCAGATGTGTGTAACACTAGATCAAAAAGCATCCTGTAATTGTAGGTTTGCAGCTAGTCATGTCCACTCAGAAGTAGTCTTGTGGTGTGTAATGGGACCTACCCTTAGGGCACTGTAAAAACTGCCCATCTCAAGCATGTATTACAAAATGTACTGTGGGATATTCTGAGATTTCAGATATTGTAATACTATATATTCTGCAATATATATTTAAAGAAATGTGTCAAAAATGAAAGCTACCTAGCCTAGAATGTAAGTGCAATGTATTTCGTAAAATCATTGCAAGCAGACTTCTATTTACTTGCATGTGTTAGTAATACAATACATAATTATACCATAACAGCAAAACTCTAACTCAAAAAGGCACAATTAAAAAACAACAAAGAAAAGCAAAAGCAGGTCAAAACAGCAAACCCAATTAAAAATCGTAATCAACAAGAAAAGGACAGCAACAAGGAAACAAAATGCTTCAGCAGCCCAAGTGAAAGTTCTGCCTCTGCCCTTATTGGTGGAAGATCAAAGAACGGGAGGTGAACGAGTCTCTCTGGGAAGTCAGAGCCGCAATCCAGGCGCAGCCACAGAGAACAACCTTGCCATGGCTTCATCAAACAGACTTGTGTTTCTGGCTGAGCATAGAAACCATTGTCTCCTACAGATCTTAGAACCCAGGCCCACAGGGAAAGGCAAGGTGGGTTATGAAATAACTGCCCCCCTGCCATTTTCAAAATACATTTTGGAATCCCTAAATTACCAGGGATTTTTAAACCTTAAATTCAGTAAAACAAACAAACAAACAAACAAACAAACCTAGCTGCAAACTGTCACCCGAGCAACTCTTTGACATGTTACCCAAGACCTTGAGCCAGATAAATCACAGATACCTGCAGAGATGTAGCTGTGGGAAGGGAGGCAAATAGGAATATAAATGTGGGAAAGAAGAATGCTTCAAATATTGGGCAGAAGATGTACATCTGCCACCCTACTGACTGCTTGCTTTTTCTACTTTCTAGGCATAGCATGTGAACAGAGCTTAGAATCAAAGAATCATGGCGTTGGTAGATAACTTGGAAGTCATGCCATCCATACCCCTGCTCAACACAGAATCTGCAGTGCAAAATGAACCTACAGCATCCCTGACAGTGACTATCCAACTTCTGCTTAAAAACCTCCAGGGACAAAAAGCACAGTCTGTTCCACCCTCCAACAACTCTTACCTTTAGGAAATTTCCCTTCATAGTTAGCAAAAATCTCTTTTCTGCACTTTTTACACAGTGGATCTAGTCCTGTCCTCAGCTGCAAGAGAGAAAAGCCTGTTCCATGTCTCCTTTTAATCTTCTCTAGGCTAAAGAGATCCAACTCCTTCAACTATTCCTGATAGGACTTGCTTCAGACTGCTCAACCTCCGGATTGTCCTCATCTGCCCATGTTCCACTTTGCCAATGTCCTTCTTAAAATGTGGAGCCCAGAACTGGGGACAGCTGGGCCAGTAACCTCAGGGGAGCAGAAGGCAGCAACATGGGCTCTGTGTGCTCGCAGGCACAGTACAGCAGAGCAAGATTAAACTGCCAACCTAGTCAGTCCCTCTATGTGGCAATGGAAGGGGTGCCACCTCGACCTTTGCCTTGGTCAGCCAGATGTCTGGGCCCTCCCCGACCTGACCAGCTCCAACTAAAGTGCAGCTACTTCCCCTGCACGACCTGCTGCCAGTGGTCCCTGAGAATGCATTTGCCTTTTTGCCAGCTGCTTTGCCCTGCTGGCTCCTAGTCAACCTGTGGCCACCTAGGTACACCTGGCAAACCAGCTTTCCCTCATCCTGCGCATCCTTTGCTTTGTTGTCGTCCTTGTTATCTTTCTGGAACCCCATGTAGTTGGTTTTGCCCTGTGTTCCAGCCTGTCAAGACTATATTTGATCATAATCTTGCCATAACCTGCATGGTGTTAGCTATCCCACTGGTTACTCATCCCTTAGACGTTCTGATTGCTTGTGCTAACCGATAAGAGATCAGATTTTGGCTGCTGCTAAAATAATAGCAAAGATGCATACCTCTTAAAAAAGAAATGTGCCTCTTAATTCGGTTTGGCTTAACCATGAATACATGGACATGGAGGTTTCTAATCTACCTGCAGCCTAAAAGCTCTTATTCCAGGTTAAAATAGTACACAGCATTCGAAAACAATGCAGAGATGCAGACGAGTTCCTTTTTATTGTAACAACACTGCCACCTAGTGTTTATGCATTATGTCAAACTGCGTGTACTACGTAGAGCGTGTTCTACTATTAAAGTTGATAAGTATATCATATAAAACACAAATTAACTTGGAGGAAAGGGGACAACAGTGAAGGCGGCAGTTGCACCTGAAATCATACTGCCAGAATGTTGGTCACGTACTAGGAGCACGGAAGAAGGTCATACTAAATGTTCCATAAAATCCTGCAATCGCAACATAGCACTTTTATTCATAAGCCTCGTTCTAATCAAGAGACCTTCACCAATGCAAGTGGCAAATAATTTGTTTCTACCTTCCTTCCAGTTATATATCTTCCCAAGAAACAAATATATCTTTAATAAATGTATTCGCCCAAGTAGACCACATTGTGAATTAGGCAGATTATGGTTAGTGATAGGGAAAACAGTTGTTCTAATTTACTTAATTTTGCAGAGTTTTGAACTGATACTTGAACTGAGACACAATTATCTTTCAATAGGGGCATTACTTCAAGTTATGAAATAATTCTTCAGTCAAACAGTGTATATAAAAAGCTTATTTTCAAGAATGCACACAGAAATGGGTATATTAGTGAAAACAGAATTAAAATGTATTAAATCAATTGCAAATTAGTAATGTATTAGGCAGTTGTATACAAAAATGCACATATTGGGAGAAATACACATAAAATGCTTACAAACATTCCTGTGAACTTAAAAAAACCTTAGAGCTAGGATGAACCCAATGAAAGAATGGAAAACACTACAGGACCATGTGGCATTAACAAAACTGGAAAACGAGAAACCAAGAAAAAAAAACCCCTAAAATTGACAGATCCATTTCTCTTTAATTAGGACAAGATGGAAGTGTTCATTACCTCTACCATATCAATATCAGATAATCTGATTATTCTGGTTTATTCATTTCAGACCTAGTGAGGGTAGTGAGGGTAAACTATGGGTAGAATCCAATGCCTGGCTAGACAAGAAAGAAAAGTCTCAACAGCCCCTAGCATGCCCCAGCCAACCATGTAGGGAGTGGTCAGCCTTTACTTTGTCTAAACAGGCATAGGATTGTGCCCAGATTGGTTTATATTTTAAAGACAATTGCTAATGTAACTTTACTGAGCTACCCCATGAGGCTGCCTATTACTCTCAGAACCAGGAAGATTGGAGGCATCCTGCAGAGGGCAGAAGGAGGGCAGAAATGAAGGCTGTCTTGGCACTCCTCATGCCTGGCAAAAGCCTTAGAAGGCCAAGGTACCACCGGGTGCTGATGGTGTCCACCTCCTCCCCTCCCTGCCCCCCAAGTGCCCATCACTGTGGTTTCTCTGGTGGCCCAGAAGTAGTGGTCAATGTGGTTCTTTTCACACCAACTGTGAGGGCAGGGGAAGGCCCTTCAAGTTTGGAATCCCACCTTCAACAGCAGAGTGGCTTTCCAGGGTTGGAACTGGGACTCTGGCAGCTGCAGGACTGCACCCAAAGGTTAATTTTAGCTTTTCTATCTGTTTTTAAGGTGTTTAAAAAAAAAAAGCAGCTAGCAAATACCCAAGGAACCAGAAATGCATATATAAACAAACACAGAGGTGGGCAGAAGATTGATCAGGATCTAGTGGAAGAGCCCTAGATACTTGGCAATAGGCCAATGAGGCTTTTAATTAACAAGAGCAAGAACAAAAAGCTTCCCCCAATAGCCAACCCACCCCCGGCACTCATGCAAGTAAACATGGACAGCTAGAACCTCTGATCTGCAGTGAATGAGGGGTAGATCTGTCCTTTTCTATGTAGGTTATCCCAGGATAAGGCTTACCAGGTATGCTATGCAAGGTTACCCATCCTGATCCACCAGTTAGCATTTGGTTTCTTCTTCCTCTGTCCCCACTTTACACCTGGCTCTAGAGGGTGGGCACTTGGGTTCTAGCCACTGCCTTCAAGACTGCCTGAGACTTAACATATGCCAGTAAGAAATGACAGTTTTGGAGGAGGGGCTTTCTTCAAGAGGCTCAACAGTGCTTAATTGCTTCATGTTTTTAGAACACTGCTATTCAAATGAATAAATGGTTTTTCATTTCTGTTTGAGATCATTCTACAGTTATAGCTATTGACTGTTCTGGGTACAAATACTGTCCCTAACACAGTTTTGAGTAACAAGACAAGATTATCGAATGTAAGGATGCTTCACCAGAGACGAAGGCCAAGAGCATCTGTGCTATTATATTCCTGATCGCTGTATATGGGTGTGAAAGCTGGACAGTGGAGAAAGCTGCCAGGAAGAAAATGGATGCACTCAGAACATGGTGCTGGAGGAGAGATTTGCAAATATGCTGGACTGGCAGAAAGGCAAACAAGTGAGTCCTAGATCAAATCAATCCAGAGCTTTCCCCTAGAAGCAAAAATGGCAAAAGTGAGACCATCATACTTTGGACACATCACGAGAAGGAAACACTCCCCAGAGTAGACAGTCGTGTTAGGGAAAGTTGAATGCTGAAGAAGAAAAGGAAGACCAAATGTAAGATGGATTGACTCAAGGAAGCTGCAGCCTTGCTTTTACAAGAGCTGGACAAGACTGTCAGGAATCGGATATTTTGGAATGCTTTCCTAAGTAGGGTCACCGTAAGTTGGAGAAGACCAACTCATAGCTCATGACAACAACAAAACATGGCTCATTTATTCGGCCATGTGAAAATACATTGAAGCAAAACCGTTATGATGAAAAACACCCAGCTATAGAAAACTACCACATCAAGGTGATGCTAAGCAGAAACTCTTCTCTCACAGATAATCACGTTTTCTATGCAGGGTGATGGAGCATTATTTCAAAAAACACACAAGGGAGGATTCACTTTCACCAGTAACATGAAGTGCCATGGTCCCAGAATGGCATCCTGGCTGTAAGACAGGTTACCCCTTTTCACTAGAAAATACACATATCATCCCTCTTCCAAAACAAAACAGAACAAACAAAACCCAGATGCTGAGGCCTAGTCAAAACCCAACCTTCCCACATACTTACTACCTTAAACAGGTGCTTGGAGTATCTGGGGAGAAAGCACTTCTCACAGGTATGTGGCTGGCCATTGTCCTAACAGAGTGCTGATCCAGCATTGGTCTTTTGGTGTTCATAGGTACTTCAGATTGCAGGTGGGAGATGAAGCACTTCCCTGCACATACAAAAGCAGCATGTAAGACCACCCTGAGTTATTCAGGGGATTTATGCTATGCTGACTCACTGCCATACGGTGCCCAAGGCCACCTGCCAGAGCTGTGCTCCTCCATACCAACTTGTGTCACCAGCACATAGAGCGCCAATATCAGAAATGCTAGCCAAGTATTAAATTGCTTCTGTGTGTTGCCTTGGGCATTGTATGGCCACTTGCATTATCCATTGTCATCAAGTCTTACATTAGAATGTTAAATGATGTATGCACTGTATGTTTATATAGCTTTTTGTGTGTGATAACCAAGCTTTCATGTCAAGGAACGGAGGGAGTTTGTTCCTGCCAGGAGTCAGGCCTTCTGGCTTTGGAGAAAGTAGGTTTATTTCTTCCAGGATGGGCCTACAATGCTCTGTGCAAACTACTGGTACTCTGGTTTTTAAGCTGCTAGAGTAACTACTGTAATTAAAAAGACCCAGAGTGCCTTGCTGAATATCTGGTGAATATCTCATTAAGGACATTCCCATCCCCACCCCCCCATCCCCAGTCTTGCCTCACAATGGCGTCTCTTCTGTCCCTGGCATCTCCCTGTAGAGTGGCTGAAAGATTCCTGCCTGGGATTCTTGGGAATGCTGCCTGTCAGTGTAGGCAATATTGAGCTAGTCTCAGTGTGAAGTATTTCTGTGCATTCAAGCCAGGCTTAGTCATACTCAGGCTCAGAGTAGACTCACTGGTTTCACTGAGTTAGTCCCATTTCTGTGGGTCCTTGACAAACTGCAGCCCCACCCATATGTTCCTAATTTCTTTTAAAAGACAGATCACCAAATGCAAATTAGAGCAGTTATTTTCATAACAGCTTCACCAAGAATGCTCAAATGGCATTGAAAGGACTTCCTTACATAGCATATGAATGAACAATGGAATGTCCTGCCCTAAGATGCGCACCAGTCTGGATGGCTTGAAAAAGGGATTGGGCAAATTTATGCATAATAAGACCACTACTAACAACTCCTTGTTACTGGTCTTGATGGCTGTTACCACCAGGACAGGAGACAGTGTGCCTTGGTGTCCCAACTGGAGGAAAGGGCAACTGCATTCACATTTTACTTCCATGTTCTCCACATGTAGCAGATTGGCCAGTTTGTGAATACTGTGGTTGGCCAGCTAGCTGTTAGGTCTTGCCCAGCATAGCAATTCTCATGTTCTTAGGATTTAGCAGTTGAATGAATGAAATCAGGGTGATTCGTGTGCACTCAGAGTTTATGTGGTATCTACAGAAAGCCAAATGGTTTATACTCCATCTCTTAGACTTGTTCATTGGCACCAAACCATGGTAAGGCCAAGAAAGCAGCCAATAAATAATCTGAGTTGTCAAGGGACAGCAGTTATCATGTATCAGTGCAAAAGCCTTGCCAAGCAAGAAGGCTTCCATTCATTCCCGGAAAGTTCTCCCCGAGCTGGCAAGCAGGGGTCTCTCGAAAGGAGATCCTACCATGAGTGGCTTAAAACAAAAGAGTCGTGTTGTGTACCATTACCCACCTTGCCTCAGAGGGCATATGCACCAGATCAAATATCTTGAAAGTGTCGTGAATGGGCAGTGATAAAATCATAAAGTAACTGCATGTAGCCAAAGAGGCCATTGGAACAGTATGATGAACCAAGCTATGCAGGTGTATTTTTATTACTTTCTGAAAGGTGGGACTGTCCTCAAAACCCTTCAGGGTATTGAATGATGAAACCCATTTTTGGTCAACTCCAGCATAAAGAAATCACAGTGTCAAATTCAGATTGAAAAGTGTCTTTGTTCTAAAGAGTCCTCTTTTGAAATTTAATGGTGTGACTGCCCAAGGCTAGGAAGACATTTCAGGCCACTACGTATCATGAAATTCATTTTATAAACCTCTCATCTTCCTTTAGTTATGAGATTGGACCACTCACATGACAGACAAACCAGGGCTAAGGCAAGGCTTGCACGATGCAAGAATTCACTTTAGGCTACCAGCCAGGTGGATTGTCATGCCAGCTAAACCCAGTGGAGTTTCGGCACAGTGGCTTATTTGTCATGGACAAGTCACCTCAAGAACCCACAGCTTGTTTCACAATTGTTCTTGCCCACAATGGGCAAGTTTGCACGTCAAGCAAGCCCACCATGGCAGTAAGCCATGCCGGGTTGGTTGTTTCCCAAGTAAAATATGTCTGGCCAAGCATTGAGCTCACTGTGGGTTATCTCCCCATTTCCCCCTCATCTTCCCATGAGCATCCCAGGGGACTTGGTGCCAGGACTGCCTTGCCTCTTTTACCTACACTATGAGCCTTTTTTCCTTGCTATGGGCTTTTCCCTCTTTCCCCTTTCTTTTCTGGAGACCACACGTAGCAGTTTCCAAACTGGCAGCCAGTGATCGCCCCCATAAAGTGCCCAAACCTGCACATTGTTTATTGTTAATTTCTAGTCAGACTTGGCAAGTGCACACCTGCACACTCCTGCGGGTCCCGTGTGAGCCGTCTCACCTGAGCAATGTCCTGGAAGAAACCTACTGTCAAAGCATAGCAGGTGCTCTCTATGTGCAGTGACCCACATAGACTATCAAGAGGTTTATTTTGACTTTGCTATCTTCTGTCAGCTGTTAAAAGGTGAGGTGTCCAAGGAAAGGAAAGTTGCACATGATCATTGCTCACAAAAACACTGGCCAGAGATCATCCTCTACTTTTTTCTTGGCTGGACTTGACCCTTCTCAGGGTCCTCAGACTCTAGTTGCTCAGGAAGGCAGAAAAATGCACCACCTCCTTTTCCAGCAGCACAGTTTTCATAGTTACCCGTCAAAACTCAGGCTTCCTTTTAAAGCAGGTTTTTTTGACAAGGCTAATCCATTTCCCCACCCCACCTCACAGGACAGAGACAGAAGCATAGTCTAGCAGCCCTGTCAAAAAGCATCCAGGCAAAATGAAAAATAAAGTAGATCTCACCACCATTGTGAACTGATAGCTCCCCCTTTTCACAAGCAAAGCTCTCCTGCAGCTTTGCTTTAACAGCTGGAAAGTGTTCTGGTCCTGCAAGGGTACAAAATTTCCCTCCATTGGCTTCCCAGCCATTAAATCTGTGTAGAACGGTGTGCTTTTTAGAACTGTCAGGGAACCACCACAATAACTGCTGCAAAAGAGAGCTACAAAAATGGAAGGGTTGAAAGTGTGGAGGGTGTTGAGAACTGTCAGTTCAACCCTTGGGAAGATTATGTGGTTAAAAGGAAGATACGCTTCCTCACTTCCTGGTACAGTTTGTTTGCTGCTCCCCACTCCCCGCTTTACCAACACTTTTCAATGGCACCATTGGACTGGTTTGTGGCACCTGTGCATTAATTACAAGTAGTCCTGGATTATTGACGACTTCCATTCCTAAGAACATTCTTAAGTTGAACTTGCATGTAAGTCAGATCACATGAGTAAGCCAAATGTTTGTCTTAGTGTATGTATATATCTTTTCTTTCTTTGTATATAAGAAACTTAAGAAACACTTCCACAATCACTATATATTATATTCACTAAAACATCTAAAATACTATACAGCATTGTAATGATAATGGTGGTTGCACTTTTATTGTTGTTTTATTGTCATTTTAATGTCTGAGCTGTTTTTATTGTATTGTTCCATACCATTTGGTATGGTTTTACTGTTATAACCTGCCCAGGGAGCCATGTGGCTAGTGGGGCAGGTTAGACATTTAACTAACAAACAAATAATACAGTAATAATAAAGTAATTACAGGAACTGAAGAGAGAGAGAATCTGTATGTATTTGTGCATGTGTGCAGGTATACAGTATTGTAAAAAAAACAAATCAAAGAAATAGTTCTTAAGACTGTTTAGAATGTTCTCGAGGTAACATTCAGTGTAACATTAACTGATAATGATGGAGATGGACCTGGTGCTGGAGAGTCCGGGTTTGATTGTGCTGCTGGAGAGGCGGGTGGGGGTTACCACTGGAGTCACTTCCTTGAAGTAGGCTCAAGGGTTGTCTGTGCAGCCATTTTCATTTTCTCATCATAAATGCCCTTGTAGCAGCTGAGGGCCTGGTTACAAGGACAAATGCTAAAGAAAACCAAAGGGGAACTATGCACCTTACATGTGCCCTGAAACACAATGACTTGGATACACTTGAGCAGCCAGAACAAAACACACAACAAAACCTGTTATCTCTAGGGAAATAGGCTGATGATGTGGCACTAAATGCATTGCGTAGTTCCCTACAGATACCTCACGTAGTTCTTCAGAGATAGCCATGACAATCTCTAGTGAATCTCTATCCTTGGGAAAAGCTTTGAATATCTCTAATGAAATGCTTTGACTATGTCTAGGGAATTACTCACCCACTGATGATGCACAAAAGTGTTGCATAGTTCGCTAGAGATAATAATGGCTTTCGTTAGATATATTCTTACAGGGGTAATGGTTGTCCATGTGTTCTTAAGTAGAGGTTGCTTGTAACCCAGTTGTTCGTCACCTGGGGCTACCTGTAGCATCTATGAAGACTTACCTTGTTCTCCTTTTGACAGCTGAAACTAACAAGGAAATCGATCAGATACATATTCAACAGCCATAAAGGTGCACTTGCCAAAGACTGTAAAAATAAATATTAGGAAAAGAATTATGAACATAGTTGAACAAATCATCTGTCAGGCATAGTATAGGTTGTCCCACAAACAAACAATTATGGCTTAATATCTGGGTGGGTCATCATAATGTAAAATGAGTCCAAATTCTGCTTTTTTGTAAGACCATCTCAAGACCTTGGTAGTGGACAGGGTATAAAAGTTTTAAATAAACAAATAAGTAAATAAGTAAGGACCATGGTGTGTCCAAGGTTCCACATTCTGTTATGGTAGCAACTTGACTTAGAAATACAGAAGTGCCGTGGATCAGGTTTGCTATGCAAGGATTTCAAATTGCCCTGCTTAATATTAAAGGTCAGTTAAACTTCAAAATGCCCGCTTAAAAACAGACAAGTATCAGCCCTTCTATCTGTTTCTTCCCTCAGACTATTTGCCATAGAATATGTAGTGTCCAAGTTCGATAGAATATTGGCTTCTTATCTCCTGTGAAATGCATTCTGGGGAAGAATGCCTAGACAAATCAGGGAGCCGCTCTGTCAGTAAAATGCCTCAGTGTTACCAGAAATGTCCAAGTTTCAAGAGAACACTTACATACCAACTGATAGGTTGAATAACACAGTGATGTTGCAGAAATATCTTCTGTACCCCACAGCTGTATCTGAAAATGTAAAATGCTTAGTAAATCAGCAAATCTTCCATGTGGGCGTTGTTGATCTTGAACTGAAGAATTCTGCACCATCCCAGTTGTCATCCCATGTTTGACAGATTTTGCAATAGGATATAACAAGTTGTGTAAAACCTTCCAAGACAGAACCTCCTCCTATAGTAGAAACAAGCAACAAAGGATTGGCAGCTTTAACAAGCAACATGTATGGCTATTTATAAATGTGACTAGCTGCTTGTAGTTATAAGGGGAATGAGGAAACAGAGGATCCCATCACTGTATTTATTTAATTTCCCAGTGCATGAAAGCATAGTAAATAGATCCGAATACAGGAAAAAAGAGTGCTTTCAATTTAAGATGTAGCAATGAACACAAAAACCTGATTTTGAAATTAATTCCCAGATAATTTGATCCAGATATTACTCAACACTTCTCATCTACTCCTACATCTATTTTACATTGCAAATCCTTTCCCACTAGCTTTAGTAATTCATTTATTTTATTTTAAATATTTTATCATGTTTGAAAGCTGAATAAAGCATACAGCTGAATTTTAAAAACCTGCTAAATGAAGATAATTTAGGGTTATCGTTGTCCTTCCAACTGTGGACTGGAAACACACCAGTAATCAAAATAGAAAGAAAAGCAGTGATTCAGTAGGACCTGTACATGAGCGCTCCAATGCAGAAAAACTTTACACATTAACCTTTTTGAAATATTCAGTCAGTTATTTGCTGAAGCACAAGCATGAGACCTACAAGATGTTGAAACACTCTGTTGAGATAGTTACTAGCTAGTCTGGTAGAAGACCTCAGGCACTACAGACAGGCATGGGTGGTGAAGACATGCTGTACCACACACAGGACCTCCTAGGTGAGATGGGAACAGAGCTCAGACCTGCTCTGGCTGTCTCACAGAGCACAATGGAAGTGCTGAGAGAAAGAACAGCTCCCTTCTTGAAGCAACGAGGGATCTGCTCATGGGCACCTCCTTATGTAAGGAGCAGTGGGGGAAGCCATTGTGACAGCTAATTATCTCCAGCACAGATTGCCTGGGGAAAGCTCCACACAAACACCACATGGACTTTGTCATGAGGAAACACTAAACATGGACCATATAATAGTCTTTGACTGTACAGCGCATGGTTTTGTGCCTGAGGATGGGAGAGAAGAACTAAACATCAAGGCAGAAAAGACTATGTCTGCTGGCTGTACACCTGAAAACGATGGTGACAAAGCGCCATACCAAAGACAGGTGCTGTCTGCACCAGAAATTTCATCTACTTCAATGAAAGCCCAAGCTTCAGAAGAGGTACCAGATGATGGTGAACATTTGCACCAGACGCGCAACGCTAGATAGGCAAAAGAAAAGACTGCGCAGATGCCATGGTGTTGGCTTCAGGCTCTGAGAGCTCCAGAAGAAGAAAGAGGGAGTGGAGATTAGCATGCTGTCATCCAGAACAAGACCTCAGGCAACCATCGCAACCCATCAAAGGCATACCGGCCACAAGCTTGTCCCTCTTTGCAAGAATAATGCAACCAGGTGACCCATCAACCCAGAATGAGGTGGAGAAGTTGCCAGCAGCTCAGACCAGCAAGGGGAAGAAAGCAGCACCAAAGAAAGTTGCGACCTGAAATTGAAGCCAGACTGGGACTTTGAAAAAACTGCCACTGGCAAGGAAGTAGTAAGAAATCAATGGCGTTCAAAGTAAAAACAGAACATGGTTTCATCCAAGAAAGCGCTGATTAAGGTGAAGCATTGCCTAACAACAGAAGATCTTGCTGAACTCTCGGCCAGGTTACCACCATGCAATTGTTTTTGAAAAACCACAGAAAAGGTTAAACCTCACGTTAAGTCTCATGCACACAAAGTACGGGAGCAGTCATAGATCAGTAACTTGTCATGCCTAGGATTGCTCCAGGAAGAATGGGTTTATGGGAACTAACCTGCCTGGCCACACCCACTTCCTTGCACATCTGAGCATCCCCTTGGAGGAAGCTTCCCTCTCTGATCTTTGATCTTCCACAAGGTAACAGGATCCTGGCTGGCTCTCCTCCAGCCCTGCTGCTTCCAGCAGAGCCCATATTGTACCTGCACAAGCTGAACTGAATCCAAGATTAGCAGATGTTTAGGTAGTACAGTCCAACCTTTTTCCTTGTAACTAGTCTTGATTGCTTTTGATCCTTTTTGGGTCCTAACAGGCCAGCAGTTGAGCAGGTTAGTGATGAACTTCCACACTTCCACTGCCCCGATGTACCAAGCACTTTCCCAGCCTTGTATTGATTCAGTTATGGCAAGCATGCTATGTTACATGTATCGATATTATTCATTTGGACTGCCGTAACATTATTATGAAATTCTGAATGAAGAAGGGGCATGGAATGGAGAGAGAGAGATGGGACCAGGGGGCTGAGAGAGAGAGAATAAATCATTTGACTATAGTAAGGCTGTGGAATTTTTCTCTTAATGAGACATTTTCCTCTGTTGGGTCTCCTAGACTTGATTATTCTATTTTCCATTCTGCAGATCTCCCCTGAGCTTTAATTATGGAATTTAAACCTATTCAAAATGCCAACTTTAACAGTCCTATAGACAGCAATCACATTGCTACCTTCCTGAATGTCCTTCCCTAACTTAGTTTCTCAAACAATACAGCATCAGTTTTATCTTGAATTTTCTGTTTCTGCATCTGCCCCTTTAAGGCCTGGAATGTTGGGTTTTGCTGTTTAAATCCAGTGGCTTCGTTCCTGGGCTCTTTAGTATAGAAGAAAATACTTTTTATTCAGTTTCATTTCCTAGAGTCTGAATCTACCAGGGAATAAAGTATATCCACACCATAAATGTACATGAGTTTTATAGCAGCATACAAATCATGGCTTCCCCCAAAGCATCCAGGAAAGTGCAGTGTGATGTGGGTCCTGCTAAGTCTCTGTTGGACATCCCTAATCCCCACTCACAAAAATACAGTTACTAGGAGAGAGGCAATTAATATTATACATGTATAGATCTGGAGCAGATGAAGCAAAAATGGATGGGAGCATATGAGGGAAGCAGAAAGTGCATTTTCCTCATAACTGGAACAATATTCCAGTCAGCAGTTGAGATTTCCCTATCAAAATGTCTTTCCAGATAACCTTGATTTCTGGTGCCTCTTTTCTACACATTTAGAGCTGGAATGTATTCTCTTCCCTAGACCATTTTTTGAAAGGGCACTATCAAACTCGCAGGCTACATTCAAAGAAGCATAACGGTGCAGCATTACAAACTAATCTAGGAGGGGTGTTTTAAATCAGGTGTGGGAATAGCTGCATTCATGGCTTGTGCACTACGGAGTTGTTCGCTCTGCTTCTGGCAGTAAAAGGAGCCATATGCCTTGTGACAGAAGGCCAACCCTGAGAAGGAGAAAAGTGAACCCTGCCCATTTGACATCAGTAGTGCAACAACAGGACATCGCATGCCTTTTTATAATTAAAAGGGAAAATAAAAGCCATATTCTCAAAGGTTTGTAATCCTTCCCCAGAACCAGTTCGTGCAAAGGAAGATCACGTAGTTACGCAGTTGTGCCCATGGGTGCACCGATGCAAGTCTGATCCTCCATGTGGGAGCCACTTGAGCCCATTTTGGCTATTGCTGTCACTGTATCAAGATGCCATAAGCACAGAAATATGAACAATTGACCTCTGACAGCAAAAGGCCAGTTTACCCAGGAGAGAGTGGCTATCCCAGGTATTGTGACTGCCTAGCTTATAAGAACGCTGGGAGAGAGCTCTCTGTTATCCTTCAAACATTGGGTGGGAGCTCACAATAGGGCCTTTCCAGAGGCAACTCCCAGCAGCAGAACCTTTGCCAAGGTAGGTCCTTCTGGCCAACCCCAGCTCTCCCATGAGCCACAACAAGTAACAAGCCGCAGATCGGGGTGGGTGGCATGTTGCACACTCCCTCCACCAGCCAGGAGGCCAGGCATCACAGACGCTGACGCCACACCATGGGCACCACATCTGCACCGCCATTGCTGCTGTCATCCCCACCATCCATGGAGCAACTGGACCACTTCTGCTGTTGCACAAACACTTTAAACGCTATTTCCTGCTGTTCCAAGACTGCCGTGGGCACTCCTATGGGAGGGGTGGGAAAGGAAGACTTGAGATTCCACATCTGGGCTGAGAACAGGTGGAAGAGCAACGGCCCTAAGCTATGCATGTTGACTTGAAATGAAGCCCCACTGTGTCCAGTGCAGTTTACTCCCAAGTAAGTGGTCATGTCATTGAGGCCTGAGCTGGAATGCCCTGTGCAACGCCACAGTCCTTTGAACACTTGCTTGTGAATAAGTTGGCCTTAGATCAGGTAACCTTACATAGGATCTGGCTGTTTATAAGGTGTGCTAGACAAATGCACTCACATCTTGGAAGTATATGCAGACCAAGTCATTTTATGCCATATCTTTTCATTTCTAGCAAGACCATCACTGGAATAATATGGCAGATACGCGCTACCTGTTTTCACTTTACTCTGGCTCCTTTGACACTGGTGTTCTGGACGGTGAATTTCCACAGAAAATATTCATGTATTGCGGGTGGGGGGGGGAGATTCCTACAAGTCCTATACTAGGAGGTGGAGGACTATTGTCTGTCCAAGTGTGCATAGGATTGCCCCTTAGATGCTGCAAATACTCTGCATGGGCTGCTTATTGGACAACAAGGGTGTCCCATCTACCTTTGGAGAGCTTAGCTTGACTAAATATGAAAAAGGGAGCTCAAATGAACTTTGGCAACAATGAAATGAATAGTATCTGCTGCAGTACTGATTAGTAAAGAGAAATCAAGCTTGTTACTTTGTAAGAATTTGGGGGACTCTAGGTTTTTAAAACTGGAAATAGTTCCTGATTCTTTGAGCCTTATCAAAGGCTTTATTTACTCTTGAAGGAAGCATCTGGAAAGTGCACAGTGCAAAATAATTAATTGTTTATTGTTGATCACCTTAGAAAGCACCCAAGGAGATATGCAATTAACTGTATCAGTAAACACAAAATTATTAGAGTAAATGTGGACTCAAAGCATTTAATACTGTAAAGTCAGAGAGCAGCACTGAAATCAGTGAAAAGCAGTGAAAAGCTTGACAGAAGGCAACAGTCCTCCCCAGCCACCAAACTCACAGTGAAGATGGGGCCAGCAGACCTCCCATAAGAGGGTGCCCCTTCCTCCAGTAGCCTCTGCAGGTGGTGGGGTCTAGGTGTAACATGGGAAGGGTCTACTCTAGGGCCCCTTATCAGGGAGTGCTGTGCAAGTATTTCTGCAAGGTGCATTGACCACGACGGGGGCACATGCTAGGGAATCCCGTGCAGCCTCCACTGTGTTGGAAATTATCTTGTGTCAAACGGAAATGCAGTCACAGGAGAGGAGGAGCTGAAAGAGGATATGTGAAGGGAAAGAGCCTTTTAAAAAAGAGTTCCCTCCCCATGCCCTATGCACAAGTGCAAAGGGTAGATTCTTTTTAAAAAGGGGAAATGACACCTCCTCCTGCCCCCACAGAACACCATGGAGAAGGGGGCAGGGGGAGAAGAGGCAGAGGCTGCAGTGCCAGCTGCTGCTGCTGCTTTCCCACGTCTCCAGAGGTGGAGCCAGCGGGATCTGGACGCAGTCCCCTCTACCGCAATGCAGTTCCTGGAAACAAGAGCCTCTCCTGTCCTGTGCTGTCCGCCCCAGAAGGAAGGGCCATTGGAGACAATGTGAATTACTGCTCAGTAGACATGTCTTCAGCTAGTAGTTTCTTGCAGGGCAGGGCAGGGCAGGGCAGGGCAGGGCAGGGGAACATGCACCGTTTCTAGTACCAAATCAGACCTGAACCCAGGCTGAAAAAGATCCAAATAACAGGTTTCATTCAAGAAATCCTGAATTTGGCCTGCGGGGGGGGGGGGGGGGGTCTGCTATTATTCCAGATATCAGCCTAGGCACTGCATTACTCTAAGCTCTTTGAAAAAGCAGGAAGCCTCTGCCGTTTGTGCACAAAAGGATGTTTAGGAGAGATCACTCAACATGGCCTTCAGCAAGATCACTCTGGCTGGAAAGTCCCTTTAGTGGCTGGAAAGTCCCTCACAGGACAGGGCGCCCCAGCCATTCAGGAGTCGAGAGTCAGAATGAATCTAAACCCTATGGAGGAGTGACCTGTCCACAGCAACCCCCCTGCCCTTGAGGAGAGAGGAGTAAGCATCAGATCAAGTGTGTGTCCTTCCACATGTGTACAGTCAAGCATCAATTGAGAGAGGCCCACTGTTGCCATGGAAGCCAGGAAAACTTGAGCCTCTCCAGATCAGGGTGCATTGGCACACATGTTTCATCTCCCAAGTCAATTACTGTATTTTTTGCTCTGTAAGACTCACTTTTTCCCCCCTCAAAAGTAAGGGGAAATGTCTGTGTGTCTTATAGAGCGAATATGTGTGTGCAGTAAGTCTGTCAGATGTGCAGCCCCTGGGGAAGTGATGGGGAATGTGCCTGTGATTATTCAGATTCAGATTTGATTCAGAATATTTTTTTTTCTTGTTTTCCTCCTCTAAAAACTAGGTGTGTCTTATGGTCAGGCGTGTCTTATAGAGCGAAAAATACAGTAATTTGGGGAAAGTCAATTTGCCTCTAAAGCCACCTTTGCCAAGAGAATTCCTGTCCTGAGCAGATGACATAACCAAGCCTTCATCTCTGAGCAATTACGGTAACTTAGCATGGGTTGTTTTTCCATTTAGACCCATGATCCAATAAGCACAACTTGAGGATGCTGGCAAGGTGCTCAGCCAACTTCATGCGACCACCTTCATACTGGATCCTTGCCTTTTTTGGCTTATATGAACTAGCAAGAAGAGAACAGCTGGTTGGGCCAGGGAGGTGATTAAAGTCTCCTTGTAAGGAGTGGTCCCCTGCCATCTGGAACAGAAAGTGTCTCTTTCCTGGGCAAGGTCTCTGAGCAGGTAGTAGCCAAACAACGTCAGGGAATCTTGGATGGAACTGATGATCTGGATCCAATTCAGCAAAGGTTAAGGCCAAGTTTTAGCATGGAAACAGCTTTGGTCACCTTGTATGATGACCTACACAGGGGTGGGTAGAGTGCGACTCCACTGCTGGATCACTTGGCGGTTGTTGACACCATCATCCATGGTATCCTTCTGGCATGACTGTCTGAGCTGGGACTGAGGGATACGGCACTGCGATGGTTCCTCTCCTGTTTGGGTGGCCAGCTCCAGAGGGTGGTACTGGGACATTTATTCATTCATTTATTTATTTAAAGTTTTTGTATGCCGTCCCCTTGCTATATAGCCTCGGGACGGCTCACACAAATAAATTAATATTATACTAATACAGATAAAACCCAGAAACACCCTGGCTGCACAATTAAAACCTATAAATATTATACGTTGTTAAAATATTGTTTGAATAAAAAGGTCTTAGTCTGGCGCTGAAAAACAAATAACGATGGCGCCAGGCGGACCTCTCTGGGGAGTGCATTCCACAGAAATGCCAATGTTCACCCATGGATTCGCCAGCACCAAGTGGTTTTTAACCTGTTCTGGCTGGGGCTGCATTCCCCCGAAGGAGCAGGTTCATGGGTAGGGAGTCCCTCTGGAGGGCTTTGTCACTTAAACTCAGGATCTCAGTGGCCAGCTGCATCCCCAGCTTCAGTAAGCTTCCCTGAATGGCTTGTGACCACGAAGGAAGCCCTCTCCTGATGTGCATCTTCCTGGATATAACGGCCCAAATCTGGGCTCTCCCTCAGAGTGTCACCACCAAGGGACACTGAATTGAGGCAACAAAAGAAGGGGCCTTCTCAGTGGTAGCTCCCCAGTTTTGGAACAATCTCCCACTGAAGCCCACCTAGCACCAACTTCTTATCTCTTCAGCACCAGATTAGGACTGTCCTCTACTCCCAGCCATTTAATGACACAGGATGGGAAATGTTAGCTGTTTCAGCAGGTCCAGCTTTTTCTGAAATTGTTTTAGCTGTTTATACTGGTTATAATTTTGTATATGGAAAATATTATGCTGAGACTTGTGGTATGTTTTTATGATACATTTTTATGATGCTGCATTATACTATATTTTACTGTATTTGTGCTTTGTGTGTCGCTGTGAAGCACCCAGAGATTTTCCTCTATTGGGCAGGACAGAAGAATAAAATGATAATCTAAATAATAAAGGCTGCTTATCCTATTCTCACCCCGGAATATATCTCTGTGTATATGCTTGGCCACCTTTGCTTTGGGGTAAAAGGAGGCACATGCTGTAAAGTTTACAGCATGAACCTTCCAAATGTGCCTGTGCAACTCCAGCAATGTTCATTTTCAAGAATTTCCTTTTGATCAGAACTTGCCCTCTCCACAGTCTAAGAACAAAGCTCCCAGATTCCCAAGCTTGCAATCGCATTCCCAAAAGGTGTTTAAAAGAAAAATGTCTCCCTTAAAAAGTGTGCCTTTTGTGGGAAAAAATGCACATTTTCATGATTCAGTCAATGGGGGAAGTTGACATCTGATTGTGAGCTTCGAAAAAGATTACACCCAAATGAACAACAACAAAAGCTGTCATTTGGGAACAAAGCAGTCTGAGCTTTGAGGTGGAACTCAGAGAATCTTGAGAAGCTTGAGCTTTGCTGATTCTCCCATCTTGATGTTCCAGTTCAGCTTAGATGTGAGGTACTTCTAACATTTGATACCTATTAAAGAGTGTTAGCTATTGTTTGTGTACATGCCCCATGGACAATATACTCATGTGTTTGTAACTCTCAGAATCAGTTTTTGCATGGGAAGTTGCAAAATTAAATAATAGCATAATTGTAAAATAATGAAGTGCATTGTTATTACTGGATTTCTGGAAAACAATATTCCATTCCATTAATTCCATGCTGGTAATTATTGTAAAGCCATCACAGAAGAAGCAGATTCAGTGAAAAGAATGACAATAATATAGAAGGAGGGGCTGCGAACTTTCTTAAAAAGTCTGTCTTAAGACAGTCAGCAGGCAAGTGTGCACACCAATTCAGGGCAGAAACTTTTGGCATCCTTCCAGAAAAAGATCTGGCATTACAGATTAGGCAAACAGCTGAACTGAGCAGTCTACGGTGAAATGGTTTGCGAAATAAGCTCACAGCCATCATATGACAAAATATGTTGGTTCTGCTCTGGGGGTAAGCCCCATGGAACTCAGTTGGGAATGGCTTCTGAGCAGATGCATAGGATTTTGGTGTTCATTCACAGAACCCAGAACATTTGACAGAATTCCATCATTCACTTCAATGCACATGTATGGCCAGACTCTCCATCTTGTTACCAAAAATAGCATTTACCTTCTTTTGGATTAATCATAAATGGATTGGTTGTGGGTCCTAATCAAAGAATTATATTATCTTCCCAGAAAGACCTGTGTATGAACCAAAATTCCAAAGGGCCCCCCATAAAGTATGACTACGGTTATTCTTCTTTGTCAGCACTCCAAAATGGACATGACAAATCATTGCACAGTAGCAAATTTCCACATTTCCACCAGCATAGGCATTAGTATGGTCCTACTTCACAGGAATGTGGTAAGGTGCCATAGTCCTGAGACCATATGGCAAGTCACTTAAAAATTAAGGGGATTCCATTCTTTTTTTTTAAAAAAAAAAAAACTTCTTCCAAGCATTTAAGAAAAAACTCTACCACTGCATCCTCATTTGCAGCTAAAGTCTTATAAGACTTCCTAATTCCCACAAAACCTTTGTGTAATGTACATGACCATTTCACTGATTGGATCTCAGGCATTATCTTCAGCATATTTCTAGCTTTTGTAGCTTTTCTGTGCCAGATGAAATCTGTCCCATCTGCTTGATCTTTTAGTAGATTATATGGGCTGCAATCCTTCTACCTACTTATCTGAGAGTAAGTTCCATTGCACTCATTGGAAATTATTTCTGAGTAAACAGATTGCACTATTAATATATAGTATCTCATTTTGTCTTTACTTCACCTGTCTGCTTTCTTCATTTTATGACTTTGGCTTTCCAGTGCTGGAATTATTTAACTGATGTTTTATTTGTCTGCAATAATGTGCTATTTTATTTTATATGCCGGTTTATGTTTGTCATTAGTGTTTTGTTGTTTCGTGAAATGTTGGGAAACTGCCTTTTTTGGTAGATCTAATGGAATGCTATTTGTGGCAGAAAAGTGGAAATCATTCAGCGAGATAAAATACTTAAGGGAATGAGATGACACTTTCTCAAAGTCCTTCCAACAGATGCATGTACTAGGACATAGTTTCTTGAATTGGACACCCTAAGAAAAGCAAACATTTCAAAAGCTGCACTTTTCATGATGGAAGAGGAGGAGGGGGAACAGTATTTTCTGGAACTGTCAGGTGATCACTTAATACAAATACGTAGAATCACTTAATGTTAGTTAAACACAGATATCTGTGCATAGTCTGACACAAGTTTAGCAGTGCCATACTGAAATGGCAGCTCCGTGCTGACATAGGACCTGGGGAAAATACCATTTACAAAATACTCAAAACAATAAGATCTACCAAAAACAGACAGACTATCTTTTGGCAATAAAGTTGTTTCTTGACTAATAAATAAGCTGATATGAAGTAGGTCTGCAGAGGAGGAAATCCAGAATGCAGTTTCTTTCCTTAAAGAAGATCACTGTTTCATCTAGACTTGCAGAAACGGAAATGAAGTGCTGAAAACACCAGCAGCAATTATTAGTAACTTACCCTCAGCTACACTTACTGCCTTGGTTTAGTCAATTCTTACAGTTTTTGAAAAATCATTTCTGCAAGATTGCAATTGCATTACCTACGAAGAGCAGAAAGAGCTAAATATCATTACTTTTAAGATATGATTAAATCATGAAAACCATATCGAATGCAGCCTTTGATGGAAATGATTTATGTTTATTTCGGGAAATGTAAAAAGAAAACCATCCATGTGACAATAGCCTTCTATATATAGACCTGCATTTATCAGATTTAAAAAGTGCAAAAGTTAGTTCCTGCAGAAAGCTGCCAGGCTGTGTATGATGGAATCTGGAATAGCAATACCAGAGAGCTGTCAGTCAGCCATCCATCCATCTAATTGCCTTCTTACCATCTTTCCATCATGTTTTTTTTATAACTGGTCGCCTCTGGCTAAAATGCAAATCATGAAGAAGAGCCGTCTAGAAAAGCTGCTGCTTTCTTAATTATCTGTCAGCGTATGGACCAGTGGACCCTGGGCCACAGAGTACAGTTATGCTAAGCAGAGGAGCATCATGGGAATTGGAGTGACAGCTCATTTTCCTCCTGTGTTTTTTTCCCACATTCGAATGACAATGCAGAAATGTGGTTTTTCCCACACTTTCTCTGAACACCTGGGCCAATGCTCAGGGGAATGCAAAGCCAAAACTGTCACATTTCCAGACATGGTCTTATTGCTGTCACTGTGACAGGATTGTTGACAAATGCCAGCAGTCATCTCAGCATCTTGGGAAATGTCTGCCGTGGTTGTGTCAACAGCCTGACAGAAATTGTTAATGTTTAAACTTCTTCCACTGACAGAACGCTGTCTTGCTGACAGTATTTGTCATATGAAACTCAATCTTTGTCAAACTTGCTTAAAAATTAACACTTCCTCTATTTCTTTTACAGCAAACTGCATAGCAATACTCCTCCACCTCCACCCCATATTTGAAATATTTTAGAAGAGTAATATTCTCCAGTAAGCAAGGTCTGCAAGGAATGCAGCTGCCCTCCACATGATGAACCTAGGCCAGTGTGTCCTTTTGACCTCTGCCGCAGTGATAATTTCGCGCTTATTTCTTGCCCCCTCTTTTTTATTTTTTCTGGCCTTAGGAATCAGTGCTCTGAATTATTCATGAGCTATAAAAATCTTATTTCTCAGGGTACAGCATAGAAAAAAATCAATTAAACAGCGTTAGCTCCGTACTTATATAAAAATCATATCGTAAGTTTATAGGCACCCATCCACTAAGTTCTTCCCAAACTTTGGGTTTTGAAGGTCAGGCTAGCCAGGCAGCAGCAAAACAACAAAGCATGCACACACACACACACCCTGCTATGGGTAAAGGTGAAGAATGCTCGCTTGCAATTATTTTAAGAGTTAACAGAAGCAGAGTTAAAATGGTTTTTTTTTTAATGTATCCATTCCTTTTCACTGGTATTGTGTCTATAATTCTTTGTAGAATAGTAGAGTTGGAAGGGGCCATGAAGGCCATCAAGTCCAACCCCCTGCTGTTGCAGGACGCCACATTACGCCATCCTACTCAGATGGCTGTCCATCTATTTTTACTGGAAAAGGATGCACTTAAATATCTTTGCATCTATACCAACACAAAGGACAACTCACTTCAGCCCATAAAGTAAATATACCAACTGTACACAGGTCAAATCTGGGTTGTTTCATAACCTTATTCAACTCATCCATGTATATGTCCCTCCCCCGCCCCCCTCAAAAAAAAAAGCAGTCCCCTTATGCTTTTCTCCCTACTCCATCCCAGGCAATGTGTGAGCATTGCATTTAGTTGTCATCTAGTCTTTTCCAATGTCAAATCATCTCCAAGTTTTAATTGCTACCATTTTGAAGCAAACAGCCCTGTGCAATCGCACAGGGAACAAAAGCACCTGCTGTTCCTGCAGACCAAGATGGTCTATGGTGTCATGCACAGTAGATGGGAAAAGCAAGAGTGGATGCTGATCTCTACACAATGAACTTACAGCCCCTTTACTGTGGCACATCTTGCTTACTGTTTCAGTTCTTAGAAAAAAGAAGCAACAAGACACCATGTACATTTCAGGAAAGGGTGTCATTCCATGAACAAATTCCTGCCCTCACCAGACTCCAGTCACTGAAGAACCTGCCTTTTTTACTAGGTAATGCCAATGTGATCCAGTTTTTCATTTCTTTTAAATATCTCTTAGCCTCTTTTCTACTAAACAATAGAGAAACAATACAATTGGTTTGCTGAAATGGTAGTTTTCTGAGTGAAGTTTGATAAAGAACTTCTTAGGCAAAGACCAAATGTTTCAAATGAAGAACCAGCTATTTCTTAAATCATGTGCCTCTTTGGGAAAGCCTGGAAAAACACTAGAACATTTGCCTCACTTTCTCTTTACTCACTTGACTTTATTCCAGTATGCCTCACTTGGCTTTGCTTGTGACCAAGCACCTGCCTGTGACCAAGCACCTGCCTTCCTTACCAGTTCTTCAAAGGCAGCAGAGAAACTGTCTTCTGCTGGAAAGAAAAACACTTGTTACCTTCAACCCTGCCAGAGCTTGCAGCCAGACACAAATATGAAGCTCTCCCTCCTCTTTATAAAGCTTGATCTTACATAAGATGGCTGCACTGTTTTGATTAAGTATTGTTGGACCCTGGAGACACAGAACAGTTAGCCATCTGAGCTGCCTAGAGAGGTGGTGGGCTCTCCCACACTAGAGACATTCAAAAGGAAATTGGACAGCCATCTGAGTGGGATGGTGTAACTTGGTGTCCTGCAACAGCAGGGGGTTGGACCCCATGGCCTTCATGGCCCCTTCCAATGCTACTCTTCTAGGATTCCATGATCCCAGCGCTATCTGGGTTTTGGTTTATTTTTAATTTGAAGCAGAACAAGTAACCCATGGTGGATTTTGGAGACTTACACACAGCAGGACAAGGAGGAAAAAGTATATGGATGATTTTCACTGATGACCTTAAATCTATGGATTAGATCTGAACTTAATATAGACCACTTGAAATCAATGGGACAAGTGAGAATTAACTTAAGTCTCTGTGGTTCATATTTAGGAGTGTCATTGTATGAGTTCAACATGCCTACCAATTGCAAAAATCCCATTTCTGTGTACTTGTGTCAAATCTGCACTTTGATTCTTCATGTGCAAGCCATTATACAAGCCATTCCACAAACTGTTGTACAAGCCATTGCACCAAATAATACACGAATTGTTCTGTGAAAAGTTTGCAGAATGCCTTGTGCAGTTACTTGTAGAATAACTTGCAGAATGGTGGCAACTCTTCCGATTTTTCCATGAGGGGGAGATTGGATATAATGCCATGATTTCAGTGGATCTGGAGTGGATCGTAGTTTCTAAGGATGATTAAGTCTGGCTTCAACCAAATATCTGCCTGAAGATCATATTCTACAGGCACACTGATTAAAATGTAGAGTCAACTTTTGAAAAATTATTCTCTTCTACTTTGCCTCACTCATAACATAGAACAAGTGATGAATTCTGGATTAAACAACATACTTAAATCACTAGTGAAAAACAAACTATGCACATGCAATTATTCCCTTACATAAGGACAGATAAACAAAAGTAAGCTGATAGTGATAGAAAGATTCCTTAATAGATAATGACTAAGTGCATAGAAGTTCAGCACTCAAAGTATCTTAAAGTGGGAAGAGCCCATTGCTAAATAATATTATCTAGATAATATATTTCCTCTCCCTAACTGTTTAGGACAAAATAGTCTGTCTAGTACACAAAAGTCTCTCCAGCAGTAAGCCTGGAAGTTTTTTTTTAAATGTTGGGCATCCATGTACATTTTTCTGGTTATTTCAGTCATAGGCAGAATTTTAACACCAGATCCAGGGGCTTCTTATCTATCTTTTAAAAACCCGATAAACATTCTCAAACCAGCAGCCCATCTATATACTTGGCCTCCTTGGGGATCACCTACCTGAAACTAAGTGGAAAATCCTTCATTCTCCTTGACAGTGCTCAGATAATACAAAGGGGGGAAAAGAACTGGATATAAAAACCTATGAGAGCAGGAAGTGTGCAGCCGTAGGTCTCCAGAAAAATAATTATCTCCGGGTATTGTATTATTTGCATAATTAAAAAGTTTGGTTGAGTTTCTGACATGCTGTCTCTCGCATTAGGGATGTAATGGGGGTGCACTAATCAGCAGAGGAAGTGAAGGTTAATGAATTGTTATTCAGATGGTACAGGTCCTGTGAGATTTGTGGATAATTGACACCATTTGGGAGTTAAAGCAGAGTGGAAGTGGAGAAAGATGAGCTGCTGCAGTAGCTGAATGAGGAGAGGAGGGGAGGGGAGGGTGAACAAATGATAGGTTAGCACCAATTATAATTTTGATGGACTTCTCGTTCTCCCCAAAAATTAGCTGGAAGAAACTTACAGGGAAGCCACTGAAAATCCAAACAGCTCATGAAATTCAGTCTATGTGGCCAGCTACAGACAAAGACACGCGATGAAGTTTTGGCCGGCGCACATGTATGCTGCACCTCCCAGTCGCCAGAGTTCTGCGCCAGGGCAGGCCCAGGATGCTTTGCTGCCAAAGGAGGAGCAGCGCACTGCACACCACCTCTCCATTCAGGGACTTGGCACTTGAGGCAGGCCAGGTTATTTTGGCCCAGGAGGGGAAACTCCCGCCTCTCCCTGAGGCCATTGAGTGGAGGCAGAACCCAGGCACGTCAAAGGAAGTATTCCTTCACACAATCCCCCTTCATTTAGGGAGTGCGTTATTACACAGGGCCATTCAGTATTGACTCCTTCAGAAAGGGAAGACCTGTGTGTTAATGGATTTGGGCCATGCTATATCAGTGAAGCCTCCATGACTAAGGGTAGGGTACCTCTGATTGCTGGCTGCAGGAGGCAAATGATGGACTAAGGCCCGGGCATCCTAAACCTCCTGGAAATGCTCTCTGTCATGTGACTGGAGGCAGAATGCTGTACTAGATGGGCTGTAGGCCTGATCTTTTGTTATGCACATGGCCACTTCTCTCCTTATTTTTCTGAAGTGGTGGGTTTCAGAAGCAGTCCCCATGGCCACTAGTAAAGGATCCAATCCTACCTGGAGGTATTTTCCATTCTGCTTTCCATTCTTAGTTATCTTGCTATTGCTGTATTAATTACTCCATCACCCGACTGGAGAGTTTAAAAAGAGAGAGAGAAAGAAGGATCTTTTGATGCCCATCAAAGACTTCCTTTTTCTTAGGATGGGTTATCTCCTCATCTTAGTTTCCTGCTTATGTTGACACATGGTGCCCCCCAAAAATCCCAGAATTTGCCTGAATAAAAAAGCACTTGTTTGTTTTAAGTGTGGAGCAGTGCCCTTCCCACTTCACTGAAATAGAACTGTTTCTCCATTTTTTGCTGGCTACATGATAGCCAGCACAAGTGTGTTGCCTTGGCTGGCACGGCAAAGCAGAAGCATGCTAGTTCTTGGCTCACAGGGTCTGGCTCGCTGTGAGGATGGTCTCTGACAGGCCTGCTTAGTCAAAAGAAGAATGAGAGCTTGGGGAAGCAGCAATTATTTAGAGCCCAAACAAGAAAGCAGGGGGAGGAGATAACATATTGCCTGCGAATGATCCATGGCTCCAGGCAGGGTGAGAAATGGCAGCGTTCACAGCTGTGTTCAGACCTGGTCCCTAGAACAAAACAGCTCCCTACTTCATTCACAAAACCGGCAACTTAGCATAGAATGGTCTTCAAGGAGAATTTGGCAGAAAATACCTCTTCAAATACTGCTATTATAAAACAAAATAAAGCTATGTCATCTCATCTTCCACTGTGGATGTCACTTATATTAACGAATTATTTAGACTGTGTTGTGCTTTCTATATTTAAAATGTGTATTTTCCACATTGCTTCAAGCATTTTTGAGTGAGAGGCAATTCAAAATTGACCTGCATAAATATAATTTCCACAGATACATGCAAGCTCTAGCGTTCAGCTTGCATCTTTTCACAATCCTGTCCACATGCCCCAAGGCTGACTCAGGTGTCCGAAGGGACAAGAGTAACCCAGGGCCCTGCATGGTATCTCATGCATGGTTTGATTTGCTTCATGCCAGAGTGCTTTCCTCTGTTATGAGATAACCCTCATGCTCTGGCTTTTGACCGTTGGATATTAAAATGCCCCCAACTCAGACCTTGCAAATCATCACAGCTCAAACTATACATTATGCCTTCCAAGGCAGCTACCTGGGTACATAGCATCTCAGTAGAAGATAAGAGAGAAGCTGCCACACTATTTCCTGCCAGAGTCTTTCCCTTTTCAAATCATGCGAGTGTTTTTTGTCCATGGGGAAAGAAACAGTGTTTTCATTGTTTTTTTAATGTATTAGTTTGTGGTATATTTTAATAAGGTGTTTTTAATCTGTGTTGTTATTGTTGGCTGCCTTAAGTGCCATTTCTGGGAGAAAGAAGGAAAGTGGGGGAGGGGACAAATACGATATTCCCGCATGTTTCTTCTGTAACTATGAAAAAGTCTCTGGCTTTGGGGAGGGTGATTTTGAGCTGCAAAAAGACTGGGGAAGAAGCACTGTACAGCTTCTTACTGAGCGTTTCTACTCATTTGTTCTGCTTTTAACATTTATTACGTAGGCTGCTTCACGAGGGGCTTAGACCTAGAAAGTTGGGTGGACAATGATGACATTGCAAACAGATCCCTCACCTGGAAGTCATGGGACTTTTCACATGAATGTTTTTGTCTCGTCATGCATAGGATAGTTACCAAAATATCATAAATATCATTTACAAAGAGCTGTGGAATTTAAACAGTGGCTGAACTGATGAAAATTTTGCACACACAGAGACCTGCACAGAGGCACCCAAAATGTACTTCTCAGGCTCAGAACAATATGCTAAGTTTCAGCAAGGAGTGAATTTTTATAGCCAAATTGTCAGGCCTGGAAAGTAAACATTTATAATGGAAAAGACTAACAAACCCGTAACTACGGCATTGCAATTGCATCACTGTGAGAAAATTAGTTTGGGTAATATCTCCTCCTGGAATGACTGCCATTCTAAATGATTCGGCATCTCCATAAATCTAAGCTAACTCAGTAATTCAGAATTACTAAGATTTAAGCTTAGTACCAATAAACAGTAAACTTATGGCTATTGCTATAATAACCGCTGGTCTGTACTGCTCTATTTCACAGCAGGTGGTCTTTCGGTTCTGTTCTCACTGGAATGAAAATACTTCAAACCATTTCAAAACTAATTCCATAAAGTTGCAAAAAGACAAGCTGCTAAACTTCCTCACAATCATTTCTGCTAGCAATAGGATTATAAAAAAAGCACAAGACTACCATTCCTTTTTACAATGTTTTATTCTAATACCACTACACTGTGACAGCTGTCTCAACATATTACCGCAATATGTCAGGAGCAAGGCACAGAGGGACATGTAATGTAACTCTAAACATACTGTACTTCTTTGTACCTACTTAAAACTTCTTGCAGATTATCCAGTTTTTGGGGAAAAAAAATCTTCTTAACTATCTCTTTCTTACAGCAGGCAATGCCACCTCTGTTACTTCATACTTGGGCTTTATGTGACTACCCACAATGCAGAATTTAGTTTTTTCATGCTTAAAAATGAGTAAATCTCCATCTTTTCTTATCCGTCATTACCCATGTTTGTCATCCACACTTACGCAGCTGTGAAATAGACTGTTATCTTCTATTAGTAGGATACAAACAGAAGTTTGAGGCAGTTTAAGAAGTTTCATCAAAATTCTTCAAGGCTTGAGGGAGGGTTTGCTTCCCATGAAGAAAGAGCCCTACCTGTAGAAAGCGCCCCCCTCCCCACATGTGGGATCCCCCCTCCCCACACACAGACCAACATGCACCGCATTCAGTGCGATCTTGTGGCTCTGTGGAGCCTCTTCAGAAGGCAGGAGGGGCTGCGATGGCAAAGAAGAGGCAGGGATGTCCACTGCCACCACGCCAGTTGAGCCAGCACAAATCTGGACCTAGCCCATAATATGAACAATTCTTTTGACTTCCTCTTAAAGAAACGCAGGTGTTTAAACTACACTAACAGCACGAGCACCATTTCAGGTTCCTCTGGGGTAAGATGATATAGAAGAAACCCAGTTCAGGTACATTTCTGATTCATCAGCTATCCATAAACTAAAATTAGCACTTGAAGTTTCATGAGAGAGTACCAAAACACCATTTTTCAGGAATAAGAGATGTGCCTAGGAGACGTATACTCATGTCTTCAAATCTAGTATCCTTGCATTCTGGTAAGTGTTCAGGTAAACTGATGTCATTAAGAAAGTTGTCTTAACGAGACAGCAGCTATATCTGCCTTCCCACCCATTGCCTCCCTGTGACGCTAATGCAGACTTCAGGAAAGCTGTAATTTAAATCTGGGAAAGGCCAAATTAGTGCAGCCTTTGTTTGATTATTAAATATTATTCTTTAGTTCTAGTCCCCTTTTAAAGCCGTCTAGGTCGTTAGCCTTTACCATATTTTGTGATGCTCAAATCCAGAGTTTAATATGCACAGTGAGAAGGACTTCCTTTGGTCTGTCCTGAATTTCCCACCATTCGACTACAGTGGAAGACCTCCATGTCGAGAATCACGGGAGGGGGTTTGATCCTGTCCCCTGCCCCAAGGACTACTATATCTCTATGGTCTACACATTGATGCTATAAGCCTTTGCACTGATCTGTTACCTGTGACGAGTGCATGCCGAAATTCTTGCCTTTGCCAACACATTTTTGTATGTGACTAGTCACTATTGCTGGGTTCACACATAGCACTAAGCAATGCCACACAATAACCATGCAGCATGGTATCTCATCTTGCGTCCTGGGTTCACACAAGTGCCTGGCTTCTATGCCCACATGGTTTCCTTGCTTCTCCACCTTCCCCCCAAATGGTGGCACATGACCCATCAGCCTCCATGGCTGGAGATCAGTCCCAGGGAAAAGCACGTCTGCCTGCATCCCCTGCCTCTCCCTCACTGGCCCACATGTTGATCTTTGTGAATTCAACCAGTCAGAACCCCAATACTAAACCTTAGCTCTCCTCTGCAGAATGAGAATACACCAAACAGTTGACCAAAACAATCACAATACATCAAGGAAAAAGAAACCAAAGGCATCAATACAAGATGGGGAATACGTGGCTTAACAGAACAAGAAAAAGATCTTGGAGTAATTGTGGACAATAGGCTAAACATGAGCCAACAATGCAATGCTGCTGTCAAAAGGACAAATGCTATTTTGGGATGCATTAACAGAAGTATTGTTTCCAAATCACGAGAAGTAGTAGTTTCTCTATACTCCACACTAGTCAGACCTCACCTGGAATACTGTGTCCAGTTCTGGTCACCAAGATTTAAGAAAGATGCAGGTAAATTAGAAAGGGTCCAGTAGAGGGTGACAAAAATGATCCTGGGTTTGGAAACACTGCCTTATGAGTAGAGACTGAGGGAACTGGGCATGTTCAGCCTTGAGAAGAGAAGACTGAGAGGGACATGATATCCCTATATAAGTACCTCAAAGGCTGTCACAAAGAGGAACATCAAGATCTTTTCTTGCTAATGCCAGAATGTAGGACACGGAATAATCAATTCAAGTTGCAGCAACCCAGATTCAGGCTGGACATCAGGAAAAGCTTCCTTACTGCCACAGCAATATAACAGTGGAACCAGCTGCCTAGAAAGGTGGTGGGCTCTCCCACACTGGAGACATTCAAAAAGAAACTGGACAGCCTTCTGAGTGGGATGGTGTAACGTGGTGTCCTGCAACAGCAGGGGGTTGAACTTGATGGCCTTCATGGCCCCTTCCAACTCTTCTATTCTATGATTCTAATTCCCTGTCCATACATGTACATGAACCTCTCCAAAACACCGATGCTAGATGGGCAAAAGGGCTCAGGATGAAGGCAAGCTTCCGGTGATTCGGGCTGCAGTTCCTATAAGGCCTGGTCAGTATATCCAATGGGCAGAGATTATGGGAGTTGTAGTCTGAAACATCTGGAGGGCACCAGACCCTCTGCTGCTGCTCTAGGGAATTCAATTCGGTTCAGCATCAGTGCTCAGTAGAAAATGAGATGAAAGCTGGCCCGGCATGGCACAACACCTCACACTGGTTTCTAAACAACCTGGACAAGCTATGGCTCGCAGTGGAATTTGTTGGGCCCATGATGGGTTGGTGTGTCATCTGAATCATGGGTCAAGCCCTGTTGCAGGGATGCCAAGTACTTCTGCCAGCTGCTCCCAGAGTGCCCAAGTGGCACTTGGAGGTGGCTCTCAGAAGCTGCCCTTTGCTGCACCCGGCAGCCACAAACAATGCGCAATGGAAGGTCCTTCCAGCCGAACATGCAGCAGCCACCTAAGTTTGCTGCCAATGACTTGCAAGTTGGTGACACCGGTCACAGTGTCCCTTCTGCCCACTATGGCAGGGAGCTCCTTTGGACAGTGAGGATCATTGCTACCAGCGTGTAAATTGGCAGTGGCCACCCCTGCTCTTCTGCTGCCAAGGCCCTGGGGCGGGTGGCAGGGCGTGTAGAACCAGCGCTTGGGAGCTAATAATTTGCTTTACGGGATTCACAACTGACTTCCTTTCCAGGGAGCTTCTGCAGCCCTCAGCAATGCAGTCTCCCCTGTGCTTTCTGGAAGCAAATGCTGCAGCCCAGAGTCCTTTCCTTTCTGCAGCCACAGCGGCACCATTTTGGCAACAGCGCAGGGCACATGCACACCGAGAGACTAGCACACTGCGAAGTTCCAAAAGAGAAAGGGAGCACTGCCAGGGAGCCAGTCAAATGCAACCTTGTGCCTGCCAAACAGGGGAGGGGAGTCAGCAGAGCAATGTGGAAGGAGCACCTCTGCACAGTGAAAGAGTTTATGGGCTGGGTGAGCTCAGTTAACCCTTGCCTGCCCGCCTGGGACTGGGTCGGAGCAGGTGCTGTGTTGGTGTGACAGCAGCAAGTGCAAGCCCCACGTTGAGGATGGAGTGGCCGAACATGGAAGTGTGCAGACAATGGGAGCACATAGAGTTACTGCATGATCACCATTGTGTGGGTACAACTCTTACTGCTCTTTAATGGTTTCTTGCTGCTGCTGGCTCTGAACTGTTTTGTTTATTCTATGTGGGCAAAGGATTGATTTCCTGCAATGGTGGGTCATTTCTCCCGCAGAATTACTGAGAACCATGTTTGGAATCCATTTTGTTTTGCTTGTAATGCATATCAGTCATGTCGTGCATGTGCTGCTTTAAAAGCCCATGTGCTGGTGCAAATTAATGCACTATAATACGTCCTTCTGGCTAAATCTCTCCTGTTTAATGCTTGCTGGGCTGCAGTTATTAAAACCCCTGAAATTATTCATGTCAAACACATGCACACACATGCTCGACTTTTAATTGTCCACTGACTCAGATTGCATATGTGTGAAATGGGTTTCTTGCTTGCCCACTTCCTTTAATTTTATATCTTGAAGATGTTGGCTCTTCTACACTAATATTCTGGATAAACTGGGGGGGAGGGGTGCTTACGACACTTAAAAACAATACCAACAACAACAAGTTTTTGTTGGCTCTGTGAATTTAGCCTTCTGTGATTATGTAAGCCTCTCTCTCTCATAGTCATTGATTCTAATTTCCTGCCGCCTCAGTTTGCCTTTGGGTAAAATAGTTTTCGTCCTCCCTTTTCAATAAGTGAATACTGCTAAAAAATGAAATCCTTTTTCTGCCTTGTTACTTTCAAGAATTTTTTGGACAGTGGTTGTTGGGTTCAACAACTCAGTGGAGGCCTGTGCAGCCAAGCTTGTGGGGCAAAACAGGCACCCCTGGTCCTGCCTCCCCTTTCCATCCCTCCAGCTCGACAGGCCACCAGACTCCACTGCTTCTCTCCACCTCTGATGCAAGCCCTTTCAGGCTGCGTGGTGGCAGGAAGAGAGGGGAAGCTTGGTGCTCCCATGATTGCCCCCCCCCCGCCCAGTACCTGCAGAGAGGCCAAGGGGGAGGAAGAAGGCATGGAGCCCAGTATGCCCAGTATCGCCTGCCAGCACATCCTGGGCCCTTGGGCAGACAGCCCCCAAAACACGGCTTCTTTGTGTGTGTCTGTGTGTGTGTGTGGGGGGGGGGGGTTGTTATGCTGTGTGAACACACCCAGCAGCATTCTGCTCTCTTGTGATGAGCGATTTCCCAGCCACTAATTTTCCTCCCACTAAGAGAAGCCAGTTTTCAACTTTCTGTGCAACTTAACAAAAGAGCCCATTCTGCTTCTTCCCTGCCCAGTCCTCATTTCCCTCTGCCTAAGCAGTTTGACATTATTTAAGTGTTGCATTTCCAAGTATTCGCGACTCGCTCTGTACAAGACTTACCAGACATCACTCATGCCGTATTTTACAGGCAGAGCGGCGGGTAATTAGCATCTTCCACAATTCGATGACATTATTTGCCTTGCTAATTTAATTCCATCACGAAGGTGATAATCTGGCAAGAAGCTGTAATGTACAAGTTGATTTATTAGGCAACATCTCGTAGGATGGAAAACATGCATTCGCCTTTATAGGCTAGGAGAAAGAACAGGGGGCATCCGTGGACAAGAAAGGCCTTTTGAAAAGCATCGCTTCTGGGACTGAATGTGAGAGCATTCTGCACACTGAATGTGTGCAGCTGAGCACTGTCGTCTCAGCTGCACACGCATCCTGATACAGGGGGTTCTTAACGTGTATCTTGCCTGCACTGTCTGCCTAAGGCCTGGACACGGATTGAAGGGAGGTTAAATTTGCCTCCCCCTTAACAGTAATTCTGGTGTTCAAAGTGCTTTGTAGATTAGCTCACTGCCTGTTCTCCTCCTCAGCCAGCACTGCAGGTGGGGTTGTGAGGTCTTGAACCTGAGGGAGAAAGAGAGACTTGCCTAAGGACACCTAGTGGCAGAGGAGAAATGTGGATTGGCTCATGGTTGGCCTCTGCACCAAGCTGCCAAGCGACCCTACTATGCAGTGCCGTGGGTGTGTGCAGGTCCGACATTACCTGCAAGACTTCGACACTGCTTTACCTTAATAGAGCTAATACCAACCGCATGCTTTATCTCCACAACTCACTTTTTTAGGCTGAAAAAGTGAATACATATTTGGGAGAATCCATGCATGATTCTCCTCTTCCTCCTCCTCCAAATCACAGAAGCTGCTATTCTTTCTGTTACTCTTCTTTCCAGAAGTTGTTGGTCAGATATGGACCCTTGCACAACCTTTCCAGAAATGTCATCAGAAGATCACAAGAATGGAAAAAAAGATGATCAGATGAAATATAGGATTACCTGATAAAATAACTGTTAAGAAACTGGATCTGGATACTCTATACCTGAGCATTCTTAAAGAATTCAGACATGAAATTGCAGCATCAGTAAAAATAGCCTTCCCAGTAGAGGACTGGGAAGCAGTCAATGTATTGCCAAATTTTAAACAAGGAAAGCCAGGAAATTATGGGCCAGTTTGCAAAACCTTTGTACAGGCAAATTGATTGAAAGGGTTATTAAAATATGAATTATCAAGCATATACAAGAACAAGCCTTGTCGAGGAATCAGCATGGTTTTTGCAAAGGTTCACAAGTCTTTGGGTTCTCTGAGAGTATCAGTAAGCATGTAGACCATGGGTCCTCAATGGGTCCGGCCTGCCATGCCCATTTAACCGGCCCGCCCCAGAGGTTTTGCACTCACCACATGCAGCTTGCCCACACAGAGATCGGTTTGGATTTGCTCGGAGAAACGATCTCCTCGCGAGCAAGCTGGTGCCTCGCTGTGTGTGCGCCCGGCAGCAGCTTGCTTGCGAGGAGATTGTTTTGGACTTGATCGGAGAATAGGATCTCTGCTTGAGCAAGCGGCTGCCTCGCCCCCCGCCCCCACGCGCCCCTGCCTCGCCTCACATGCCACCTGCCCCCGCCTTGCCACACGCACGCGTGCCCCGGCCCGCACCACCCCCCGCCAGCACCGCCTTGGTGGCCCGTGCCCACCTTGGGCACCTTGCAACTGGCCCCTGGCGACAGAAGCAGGAACTACAAGAGTCTGAATGCCAAAATACATACTATGTGGATCACATAGCTCGTAATTGAGGTTTATCTTCCTTTTTGCTCTGGTACAACCATCCATGGCTCCAAATTGCTCTTGAAAAAGGAATTACACATCTCCCCACTGCCACTGCTTGCTTTCTGAAATTCCCCCTGTGCCAAGATTTAACAGATGAAAATGTTTGATGTCCTCTTCCAGAGCGGAGAGGTTCTGATCCAAGAAAGAGCCATGTGCACTGACAGTGGAATCAAAAATATAATCCTGAGTTTCATAATTAGGCTGGCTCAGCACAGGCTGGTTCTGAGCAAAATAGAGGTGGGTAATATGAGGAAACTGGCGCTCGTCAGAAGGCAATCACACTGCAAACCCCAATGCATGAGCAGAGCTATGGGTAGAACTTGCGAACACTGGTTCATTCACGGAAAGATAGGCTATTCTTTATATGTACTAACATATAGTATTGCACGTGTCCAGGGTAACCCCTGATCCTACCTCTGATCGAATGATTGCCTCTCATTTGTCTCAAGTCCTAATTTTAGGGGAGTGCCCCACGTAGCCTAGCAGAAGACAAGCCACGCTGAGTCAGACCAATGGCCCATCTGGCCCGTGCATGGTAAGGGGAGTGTGGCACTGACGGTGTCATTGTCAGTGCCTGCCAAGGAGTGTGCTTTGTTCACAGCAGTCCGGCACAGGGATGGCATTTTGATCAAGCTGTGTGCCACAGGGCGCGGTCCCAGCCCTGGTCAGTCACCGTTAGCTCAGTTTCCTTCAGCTTATACCTGAAGTTGGGATTTTTTTGTCCTAATGCTCAGCACATGCATGCATGGAACTGCATTTGCCATTTGCTGGCCATTCTCCCACCTTGGAGAGATCCCTTTGGAGCAACCATGCTAAATATGTGGGTGTTGTCACCAATCTTGGCTGCGCAATGCCCACCTCCAATTCCAGTTCATTTATGAATAGGTTAAAAAGCATTGCTCCTAACACAGAACCCTGTGAGACCCCACTGGTTGCCTCCCTTCTTTGGAAGAAATTACCATTTATTCCCACCCTCTTCTTCCTATATGTTACTAGTTATCGATCCATTAGAGAACTTCTCCTCTTACTGCATGACTGATAAGTTTATTTAGGAGTCTTCAGTGAGAGATTTTGCCAAAGCCTTTTCGGAAAGCCAAGCAAGCAATGTCGACCTGATCAGCCCTGTCCATATACTTCTTGACACTCTGACAGTACTCTAAAAGGTCATTGAAAGAGGACTTGCCTTTGCAGAAGCCATGCTGATTCTTTTTCAGCAGGACTGATCACTATCGGCTTACTGACATTTTCAACCAATCTACCTAGAAAAGATATTAAGCTAACTGAATAGTAACCCCTTGCAAGCATTGTACCTGGAACAATAACCCTCCTCCCCAATTGGGTGCCCTCCAGATGTGTGGACTGCAAGTCCCAGCATCCACAACCAACTGGAAGTTTAGTCCACTCTTCAGAGGACCCCAGGCTGAGGAAGACTGCACTTACCTACATTCTGCATATCATAAGTTAAGTAAGACGCATTGCATCTCTATGCTGGTCTGGGAGCATTCACAGCATTTCATGTGTGTTGCCCTGCTGCAGTCTTTACAGAACTGCCCTGTAAGCCAGGCTCTTATGTACAGACGTGGGAGGGGAGAAGCATGGCTGCCTGAGGCCCATCAACCAATTCCTCGATGTGGGACGATCCAGAGTGGGGACTGCCTGATGGTTCACAGGGCAACCCCACCTCTGTCCGCTGCGAGCCACTCTCCCCAAGTTCCGTGAGGCTTGCTAAGCACAGAAGACCTTAGCCACTACACTACACCACCTCTTAGGGCACCAGTAATTATTTTAATTGTTTTCCTGATTTTCCCACTTCCCTGTCACCTTTGCATGCATTTTCACTCCAAATATTCAGCCTAAAATCCTAAAAAGATGCAGCATGATGGCACTGCATCTTGTGTTTGAGTGGTCCTCCCATCAAGTGTATGAAGATTATTCTAAGGCCACGAGATGGCGCCTCATTGTTTTTTTCTGACAGTTCCCAGCCGAGGATAACTGCAGAAATGACACTTTGCATGGCCTGTGAACAAATAGCAAAACACCCTTCCAGTCAGCATTCCGGAAAACGGAATGCTTACTAGAAGTAAGCTTTGCTGTATTCCATGGGCTGGAAGTGTGCAGAGGACTGCAGCTTAAGGCTTCCCATGCTTACATGCATCACAAGCCTTTTGATAGTGCTGCTATTATTATTACTACTACTACTACTACTGCTGCTGCTGCTGCTATTCTGATGTATTGTGAACAATGTCCACATAATATTTTCAAAATCAGCTCCAAATTATCCCACTGTCTCTCACTTTCTCTTTCTCATCTTTTGAAAACTGCTTCTTTGTGAAAATTTCTTGCATGACCATCAGCCCTTTGCTGATGCTTCCCATTTCATAGTGCTCTAAATAGAAAACACGCTCCTGATCCTCTTCGGGTCATGCTAAAAATGATCCAACATTTCATTTCATGCTGAACATTCATTTCAACCAGGCGCATCACATATACACACATAATTTATGTTCAGTGAATAAAGAAAACTAAGGATAATATAGCACCCTATTGATTTAAAACCTGTTGCCAGTTACAAGATTAGGGCTGAGAAATTAGGGCTGCGCAAACCTGGGAAAAGGTCCCAGTGCATCAAGGGAAATCTATACACTTGCACGGAATCCCAGAATGCACATAAAAATAAGGCTTTGCTTAAACTATTTAAAGGTTCACAGCATCATTGCAACAATGAGTCTTTATTCCTCATGTTGTTTGCACACGTTCAGGTCTCCCTGTTTAGAGTTTCAGACTTTGATTACAGATTCCATGCAGGGATGAATTTTGCCAGTAGAGGGTGCATTTGTATTACTATGGAAAAAAATATTTTCTGGACCTTCCATTTGCTCATTTTAATATGAAAAAGAAATATCTAGCTTTTACATACTTATAGTATTGCACAGAATAGTCTTTTTTCAAGGTTATCGCCTTTCTGCTGAGCTTGAAGTCAGAATTTGGTCCCTGTTGTTGTAGTTGCAAAGTCGTGTCTGACCCACCGCGACCCCACGGACAACATTCCTCCAGGCCTTCCTGTCCTCCACCACCCCCTGGAGTCCACTGAAGCTCACACCAACTGCTTCAGTGACTCCATCCAGCCACCTCATCCTCTGCCGTCCCCTTCTTCTTTTGCCATCCATTGTTCCCAGCATTAGGCTCTTCTCCAGGGAGCCCTTCCTTCTCATTAGGTGGCCAAAGTATTTGAGTTTCATCTCCAGTATCTGGCCTTCTAAAGAGCAGTCCCTTTTGATTAGGTGGAGAGCAGCAGTAGAGAACCTGTGACCATCCAGGTGCATTTGTTGGCTTGAAGATCTTGCTCTGAACGGAGGGAGGCACCTACCCCCTTTTGCAAGCCACAGTCACATGTGGCTTGCCTTCATTAAGCAAAACAACCACAACCCTATTCGGAGCCTCTGGGCCAATGTTCAGAGCTTGTATCTGCTCCACTCTGATAGCAGGAGATTGTCCAGGTGAGGCTTCCCATTTTCAAACCTATAGAACTGGGCATCTCCACCCTTTCACATGTCTGGCTAGAAAAATATGTGCATATTTTGAAGTTCAGATTATAATTTTTTTAAGAGTAGCCAGCTGTGCACTGCAGACGGGCTGATGCTGGTGGTGCCATGGGCAAGATGGCCAAGTGCAGCAAGGGTCTGTTGCCACTCTTGCTATGCTAAGCACCTCACTCACAGCTCCCCTTTAGCCACGGGGGATCGGTCACTGGGGTTCTGATAGTAGGGAGACTTACCATAAGTAAAACAGCCCCTAGAATGACCCGCTCATTCTCACAGCAGCTTCTTGGGAGAAGAAAGCCATAATGTGGGGAAATGGCTGGGTTCAGATAACACAGTGAGCCAATTTGGCTAGTTGCCCACAAGGGATTGTCATGCCACACAAATCAGGAAATTAGAGGGTAGCTACTCAAAGAAGGGCCTGTTCAGCGCTGGCACCCCAACTGTGGAAAACGCCCCCCACAAGGTTTGCCCGGCACTGTCATTTTATTCTTTTCAGTGTCAGGCAAAGACCTTTTTATTTTCCCGATATTTTAGCAGTTAATTGGTTTTATCCTTGTTGTTATCATTATTTATCAGACGTAGTTTGCTATGTGTTGCTGTTGTTACAGTTTGTTTTGTTCTTTGGTTTTCGTTCTTTGTAAGCCGTCCAGAGACTTTTAGTAATGGGATGGCATATAAAAACTTTAAATAAATAACATACATATACATACATACATACGTACGTATGTACATACACCTCTGTAGTACTCTATGTGGGAAAATGCGCCTTGAATTTACTAAAATTAGTCAAAAGGATAACACATTTCTTAAAAACTAATTTAATGTATCCTGGCAATTGCTGGAAGACTGGCATGTTTTCTGTTCAGAGATTTTAATCCTGCATAAAACAACTTAAGCCACACCTTTAGGCAGAGGCTGATCTATTCCATGTACCAGATTTTTTTGGCTTTCAAGTTGGAAACTTTAAGGGGCCAGAAATTTAGCCAAGATGATTGAAGATTGCCTCAAACACTTGGCATTTTTTTTCTCATTGCAGTGAGAGCCTATGCAGAAGATTCAACCTATATGTATTCTGCTGTGGATCTTATTCCCACAGGATACTGAAGGATGGAATGGAAACGATCATAAAAGCAAAGCCAAACAGATAGAGCATGGAGTGCCATAATGAGAAGAGCGGTGAGAATTATCTTCTTTAGAACCATAACTGAATGCTTGGTTTTTGAAGCTTCTCTCTCGTTCAAGGATAGGAGCTCTCTACAGCCAGCACTGGTCATGTGCTTATGATTCCTCACTCGTAGCAGTCCGCGCGTGCTCTGCATGACTTGGCATCCTCCATGAGCTCTCCCTACATTGCTGCAGCTTTCTTTCAAGCAAGAAAAGTCTGGTATTATCTGTGCCGGCAGCATAAGACCCTCATGTGTTTGGACAATTCTGCTATACCACAGCACCACCTAGTGGCCATTTAATGGAACATATAGGAAGACAGAAAGAAAAATATGAAGGAACAGATCTTAATTCTGCAAAGAATTCAAATGCAAATGCCTCGGTAAAGGGACACATTGCAGTCTTCATATATGAATATTACTTTGTTTTATTGTAAAGCTGTCCTGAGACTATTGGTAAGAAGACGGTATAGAGAGGTTTTAAATAAATAAATAAAGCCCTCAATTTGCCAGTTGACCTGTACTGTAAAAACGCTAATGAGAATCTTGCAAGGTGCATCTTCTCTTGTGAGGCACACCAGAAAACAATCTGTCTTGCTGTGGAATAAAGCAACCTGATTCAGGCTGCGCTGTGAGGGGGAATTACAGGAAGGCAAGAACTGATTGTGGGTGGACTATTGCTTGGGGCAAGGAGGATGGGCTCTCCCCCAATCCCGTCTGCCTCCTGCGAGGTAAAGAGCCACCCCCTCTTTCCCCCAGTCTGTCCCTGACCCTAAAAAAAGTCTCTGTCTGCAGGGAGCTCCGGTTCTTCTCTGGCCTGAGTGTGCACAGCTCTCCTCCTCTTCCTCCCTCCGACTGGCATCCCTCAGTCCACATCGTCTCCTGTGCGCATGTGCTCGGGCTGGCTCCAGGCTCCATCCTCCAGCGGAGCAGGTCGGAGAAAAGGAAGCTGTTGTCCTTCTCAGGCCGACCCCCTGGAAGGAACGTGCTGCCCGGTTCCCCACACTCTCACTGCAAAGGGCTGGGCAGGAGTACTCGTGGTGCTGGTTCTGTCGTCAGTGGGGGCAGCGCCAAAGGATGCCCCCGGCCGATCACAGGCTTGCTTGAAAACAGCACCAAGAAGCCCCTTTGGCATCTGCTCGGCACAGCGGGGCAGCAGCACGTTGAGCAGGAAGGGATGGAGAGCAGCAGCAGCCACAAAGTGTGAGGGGCAGGGGAGGGAATGGAGAAGAAGGTGGGGTTCTCTGCTCCCTTTTGTCGCCTAGTATCCAGGTGTTTGGAGAAGGCAACATCTCCTGGCCCCTTGCTAACTTCTATTCTCTAGGGCAGGAGATTGGCAGGCCAGTCCCGGGAGGGAAGCAGCCCTGCTCAGAGGGTTCCTGCCACCAGCCCTGCCCAAGCCCGAGCAGGAGTAGCGAGACCCACTGGGGGGCACCTCCCCCATGCCACCCCCATGCCTCTGGGGGTGCTGTGGCACATGCCCCCCAGCCAGGCGCTGCCACCACCCAGCAACTTCACGCCTAGCTTCCCAGGCACAGGAGGGGTCTTCTCAGCTGCTCCTAGAGGGCAGTGCCGCTCCTCTCTGCAGCCTGCTCATCTGGTTCTCCCCCCACCCTCTGCCTAAGCATGGACCGCACACCCCGTTCCTGCTTGTGTGGCCCCCTCTGGAGCAGGAGGGGAGGGGGCCTGGCCAGCAACCTCGGCTTCTCTGCTGTGCTCCAGGCCAAGAGTCCCGCTAGTGCAAGCACTGACTGACAGCCACGGCAAGCTATCAACCACAGCTGTTGGAATGAGCAGCCTCATTGCTCCCTCTGGTGCCTCCTGGAATACCTCCTGGAGGATGGAGAGGTAAGAAAGTGGTGGACAGAAGTTGCCTTTCAGGTGCGCCCATGCACGGGTTTGCTTGCAACCTGGCCGTAGCATCAGGACAAGAGCTGGCCCGGTAGGGGAACATGGCCCAGACTGTGCCGTGTTCCAGCCCTCCTTGCGTCTGTCTGCTGTCAGTCCTCTCAGCTTGCCCTCGTGTCTCTAGGTGCTGCTTTCGAATGCCAGGTCAGTCTAGAACAACCCCCACCCCCCTCTGCTTCCATGACTTGATCTGGCATGCATCACGAAGACAGGGAAGAGTTAATCCCAACAGAAAGGGCTATACCTGCTAACAGGGCAGGCAGGAATTGAGGCCAAAGCATCAAGATGGCCAGAGGTTGCCCACCACTGACGCAGAGTCAGGTTTATTCACAGCCTGTGATGGATTGTGGACGTTGCTTAACAAAAGAGAAGCACCGTCTTCCTTATTTGCACAAGTCTTGAGTGGGCTCAGCCTCAAAAGAAGAGGATCAGCATATAGGCATGGCAGACTTTACCAAATTACCTCTATATGTAAGGAAATAAAATACTTGCTAAGTATATAATGTTCTTTGAAATTCACTCCATGCTATTTGCTCGGTTAAGCATGGGAAAGCAAACAAGTGGATTCCAGGAAATGCAAATGATGTTGGATATTCTTGCGTATTAAAAGCACTGTGATCTGATGAGATTATTGTGGGGGGGGGGGTCAATTAAATTTAAAAAGTGAAAGCTGATTCCTAAAAGGAGTTCCTCTGTGGGCTTGCTCCTAAGCATTTCTGAGGTCAGTCCGCTTGGCTGCAGGAGCGGCGGCAGTGGCCACAAGGTGGGAGTGCGGGAAGGGCTGGGGACGGCTTTTGCACACAGAGCTCTGCAGCCTCACAGATGCTTGGAAGGGCCTCTCTTCCCCCAGCAGCTCTTTGAGCCTCTCTGAAAGCTGCTCAGGAAAGGGCGGGGGGGGGGGAGGAATCACCACCTTTGCGTGAATTTCCAGCAAGTCCTCCCTATTTGCTTTATGGCACTGACTGGAGTCTGAGGAAAAACTCACTGGGAAGCTGGTTTCGGTTCATTTTTGCTAAGAATTTGCCGGCCCTCACAAATTGCTTCGTATTCAGGCTAAAGGGATTGCGTGATTTAAAATACCTGAATGCAGGAGAAACCAACCCTGTGACCGACATCCATCCCTGCCCATGGCCTTGGCTGCCTCGCCTTCCAAGGCTGACCTTGCAGCCCTGCCTGCTCAGCCATGCTGTGGGGCCAGATTCAGCTGGCCTCCTCTCCTTCTGGCAGGCTCCCGGTGTTCCAACGTGGTAGGCAAGTAGGGTCAGCCTGTTCTGCACACCAGGAATAGCTGCACCTCTTGAATTTGGCCCATGCCGTTGGGAGACCATTCTATTACGAACATTCATTTGTAGGCATTGAGCTGAATTTGCAAAGCTCTTCCAAGTCAGGAGTGAAAGAGATTGAGAGGCAAACAGTCAGCCATCTGAGGACCCAGGACAGGCAGCAACACGGAAGTGAAGCTGGGCAGAAATGATGGCACAGGATTCCTGGAGGGCAGGTCTACCAGAGGACTATCAGTGTTCATTGACCTAGAGCAAAATGGGGATGCTCCAGGTTCAGAAGGAGAGCCTACCCAGGACAAACTGTGGAGGTGCTGGCAGAAGACTGAACTGGATGGAAAAATGACCTGGTCCAGAAGGGCTCTTTTTCTTTTCCGGGGGCAGAAGAATTCTCCCCTTCCTGCTGCTTCTCAGCAGGAACTCCTAGCATGCCCCTTGCTAGCTGAGGATGGCTGAGGGAGGCCAGAATTACTTGGTCACTGGCGACCAAACTTGCAATTCTTTACATACATACTGACTTCAGGGAATCTTGCAGACAATTCCACCCAAAACTGAAGAGTCCTGGAGCCTCAGACTGCGAGATGGCGAGATAAGGTTGCTGATGGCCACAGCAGCTTCCAACAGCTGCACTGCGGGAGTGAACCAGCTGATACTTGGGTAGACCCAAAGCAGCATGTCTAGGGCTTCAGGAAGAAGTCTTCCAAAATATCCAGAACTCAGTCTTCTGAGAGCTTAAAAACCAAACCCTGCACTTTGACCTGTGCTTGGATAAGCAACTGGCAACCAGCCCAGATGTCTTGACACAGCTGCATGGTGACTTGCACCTGTTACCACTTCTGTGGCCTTCCTGCCACCCAGGGGGTTTCACACCATCATCCTAGCCAACCCTGTGCAGAGCGCTGTGCTGTAGCCTAACCTGGCGGCTGCCGAGGCACGAGCAGCAGCCAGCAGGTATCTGCGGCGTGGTCAACGTTCCAGCCAACATCCTGGGCCAGTGCTGCAAGCTGAGGACCCGGAAGCTAACGCTGGCTCAGAACTGTCCCCCGGCTGTGAAGCATATCATCTCATGCAGAAGAGGCTTTTCCCCCTCCATCATGTCCCTCATGATCATGCCTTCTGGCCTCTGATTCATGCGCTTCCAGCCAGTTGCTGCCCCCAGGCTTGTGCCTTCTGAGCCATGCTCCTGAGAGGCAATCGCCTGCATTCACCCCGAGTGGCAGCACAGCCATGGCCTTCCCTTGCCATACTCTGGGATCACAGGGCGACGCTACCTCATGTGCCTTATTACCCCTCTGCAGTTACAGCTGAGGGCCAAACTGCCACTGTAAGATCTCCCAGCCTTCTCTCATGCTGCAAATAGCCCTGGGACCCTCACGCTGATGCCAGAGCAAGCATCCCTTTCCTTCTAGGTCGAAAGGGCCGCCTAACGAACTCCATCTGGCATCCACGCTGGCATCCTGGCCATGCCAGGTGAAGACTCTGCTCTATGCCCTGGCACTCAACACCATAGGGAGGGATTTGCAGGTTTGGGTTTTGAGTTCCAAATGAGGTCATTTTATTGCAAATTGTTTTCAATTCATTTTCAAACCATTGCATATCCTTGAATGTTCAAGACTTTATCTCAGAGAGTTTTGGCTGTGGGGGGATGACACGACACCACACGACATCCACCTTCTGCTTTTGGCCTTGGAGACAGAAACACAGAGACACAGCAAGTCAGGGGCTTCCTGGGCCATCTAGTCTGAACGCCAGCACAAGCTGGCTCTGCTCGTATAATGTCCAAGATGTGGGTGTCCAATCTTTCCTTGAATGCCCTCACTGAGGGGGCCTCTGCCACCTCCCCTGGAGGCCCATTCCATAGCCTGCTGGGGACCATGCGAGCTCTACGTGTGCTTTAGCACCCCTCCCCTCTCAGCTTGACTAAGAGAGGCTCAAGGGGCAGGTAACAGTGGGCATGGCAGGAGGAGAGAGACTCCCTCCTCCACCGTGCTGGAACACTGATCAAATCGGGGGCCCTGCTTGGTGCCCAGTGACAGCCCCTCCACCCACTGCTTGCCCTGCATTGAACGTAAAATAAAGCTGCAGAAGAGAAGGAAGAATGAGGAACAGGATTCCCGGTGCAGACGAGCCAAGCTCCACCAGCACGCCTCCCCCACCCGCTTTGCCCCGACCCCTTTCCTTGCATCTGCAGTCTTTTTAGACTGAGGCTGAAGGAAGGGGCTGTCCAATCGGTGGGTGCTGCTCCGGGAGACTTTTGTCCAAAGGGAGGGCCATACCTGCTCAGGAGCGGGTGAAATGGCCACAGCCCAGGTCCTCAACCCCGCAGGGCAGCTCATCCTTCAGTCACATCCCTTGCCCCCCAGCTTCCTCTGGACTCCCAGTATGCAGCCGGGCCACCCTGTGCTGGGAGAGCGGCTCGCATGCCTGGGGAGAGGGGCTTTTAACCCTTTCTTCATGCACTAGCTTTCTACCAATGTTCTCCGGATGTCGTCTCCCCGCCCACCTGAGCAGAAAAGATTTTGGTATCTATAAATTTTGTCTAGAGGGTCAAAAAGCAGTTCTGGAGACTTATAGTGGGAGGTGGTGACATACAAGAAACCTCCTTTCTCTCGCTTTGGCCTGCAGTGCCATGGTTTCGTTTTATATAACAAAATGGGCCACACTAGTGGTGTGTCACATCTGCTGCCTGAGTAAGCCACTTTGAAAGCAGCTGTTTAAAGATGGGATATAAATGTACTAATAAAACAAGCAATCATACTCTGTTCATGAATTCATTGATAAGATCAGTTTTTATCCAAAATTTCAGATACAGGGTGGGAGTGTATTTTCCAAGTAAAAAGCATTTACTGATTTTTCCCCCATTGGTGTATTGCAAAGGTCTCTTAAGACAGTATACCTATGAACTGGCAATTAAGACAATATTTAGTGGAGACACTTGGCTAAGTATAGAAGCCATTTTTAATACTAGACTAAACATAATAAATGCTTGCTGTTCTCTTAAACAGTGGTGAGGGAATAGATTAAAAGATTACAGAATACACTGCAGAAGCCCTATTTCAATTTGCACCCATCATGAGATATTTATATATGTGTGGGTGTGCAAATATGAGATAAATATGCATTTTCATTGATTTTTATCTTCAAGTGATCATTTTCCTCTTTCATGGTATTCAAGGGTAATTGGAAAAAGTCAGATATTACTGTATTTCGGATGTGCACTGACAACACGCTGAGCAGTGTGTTTTCATTAGCGGATTATTACACGTATATCTCTTCTTTAAGTTGACACAATTGGAGTCGACGTCTTCATATAAGCAAGGATTGGCTGAAATACAAGACATGCAAATGCTGAGTGAAAACATTCCCAGACTGGCTGCTGGTGCATCCTGCCCATGTGTTTCCCAAAGGCACGATGCCCAGGAGCCACCCACAGCCTCCGCCTGCCGTTGCCAAGCAGAGCGTCCAGCGTGTTGGGCGAGATCAGGCGTCCCCAGTCCGGTGCGCTCTGGATGTGTTGAACTGCAGCCCTCACACTCCCCAGGCTGCATAACCAGTGGCCACCCGGACGCAAACTATGGGAGATGCAGTCCAACGCATCTGGAAGACCAGACCAGAGTGATGCAATTGGAGCCAGGAGCCTGCACTCATGGCAGCATCCCTGCGAAGGACCTTCCCTGGGTCTTTGGTCATTGTTGCAGCAGGGTGGAAGACATGCTGGCTCAGCTTCCTGCCGAAAGCAGGGAAACACTTTCAAATAAATGAGGTCACCGGTCTGCAATATTCACCCAGGCGAGTGTGACGAGCTGGCAAAGCCTACTCCAAGGCAGGCGGCCATATGCTTCAGTAGCATCAATATCAGGGCAAATGCAGAACACCAACCCTCATGCCCATCCTGGGGTAATATGGTCCCCTGCACACATCAAGCACTGGAGGACAGCGAAATGGGAACCTATAGCCACCACTCAGTGACTGGGCTCAGACAACACAACAAGTCACAACGGCTTTTTACCATTGTCGCTCTCTTGTATTGCCTGAACCTGCTTGTGGTATTGCACCAAGAGGAATGCTGTCCATGGGACTGTGAAGGGTCAGACATGCCTTATCGACTAAACGAACCAAGTTTAGTCTTTAGAAACCACAGTGAGTTGCTCTGTAGTTTCTCGGCAGCACCGTGGCTTGCTTTGTTGCCTGAGCCCATGACTATGCTTCCCATGGTCTTGGTGTGCAACTACCACAGAGCCCCCAGAAAGTGCAGCAACTGCAGGACCCACAGATCCAGCCGCTGTGTGCAGACCAGTGAGGAAGAGGCAGACAACATGGGCAGCACTCCTGGCCACTGGCATGCACACCATCAAACCGACAGTGGAAGATAATTTGCCAAGTCTCATTGCAGCAGCCATGGAAGCTTTCTGAAAGCCCGGCTAGGGCTGACAGGAGCTGTAGGCCAAAGAGATAGAGGACCACGAGTTTCCCTCTGCTGTTATAGACATTTAGCTAGAGATTGGGACCCGCCACGGACTCTCAGCCCAACCTGCCTCACAGAGTTGCTGTTGCTGTGAGGATAAGATTGAGGGCAGGGGGAGGGGGAGGAGAATGATGTGCACCTCCTTGAGTTCCTGGAAAGGAAATAAAGGTAAGATAGGAGTGTAAAAAGTAAATCAGTACTGAGTAGAGATGCCAGCAAATGCAGGAACAGAGGTGCTGAGCCCCTGTGCCAAATTCCCATTACCACCCACCTGGCAATTATTACCATAAAGTGAACCACTTAAGTATAACTTCCTGATTACTAACTGTGGACTGAATATTGACATTTGTGTCAAAAGTAAATTAAGTAAAAATGTCTGTGCTCACTGCATAGTCCATCATCACAATTCTGAGGACAATCGTGACCTGGTTGTCCTTGCTTGTAAGGTGTGTGGTAATTCATTCCAATAGCATTGCCCCTGAAAGTTAAAAAGGCACCAAATAGCCTTTTCAGTCTATTCTGCCAAAGCTGACCTGCAACGCACAAGGAGCAGTGCCTGCTCAAGTACTGATCCTACACCTCTAATGTCGTTCTGAATGGGCATTTGCATCCACATACAATTTGGGGGATGTGGAAATCCGTGCAACTCTGGCAAGGAATCAAACCAGACAGTCAGAACTGGGTGCAGCCCATCCAGTCCCTAAACATCCTTCCTGGCAGCTCAGAACCCGACCACGTGGAAGAGGAGCTGTCAGGCACCTGCCCATCCCAGATGCCAACCCTCCTTCCCCCTCCCTGCCTGCCTGCAGTGGTACACTAGCAGCCGCAGTGGTAGGCAAACAGGTGGCTTTAAACCTCCCTCTGCATTTCCATGTTTCATTGTTACCCAGCGACAAAGACCAGGGGGAAAATGGATCCTGAGGACAGTGTATGAAACAAACGATGACTCCCAGAACTTTCCACCCTGCGTCATCCATCAAGCTGAAGCCTGCTTGTGAAAACCTTTAGAAGGAGTGAGTGTTGGAGTGCCGGGTTAGCAAGGAGGAGTTGCCATGTCGCTCCCTCTCCCCACTCTTGCCATGCATTTTCAGTGAATAGCCATCAGAAACTGAAGTCTTGGGTCATCAGATAGAGAGATTTTAAGCAACAAGTCACGCATGTGTGAACAGTTGTTCCTGGTATGTGGAAGCTGCAGTTAGGCAGTGATTGCATGCGTGATATAACCTTAGAAGAGAACAAAAAATTAATCTTTAACTTTTCAGACTTCAAGGCTTGTTCCGGATACAGTTGGCTCTGTCTTTACAGTAACATGTGCCCCAGGCACTAAAGGACAGCAAATGTTCAGTGCTTCATTGGTTGTAGACCGATTCAGTCAAGCTCGGAGCAGATCCACTGCAATCCCTGGAACAAGCCAGTCATGCCTTAACCATGCTTAAAGTAAACGATTAATACTTTTGCCCCATTTCTTTCAGTGGACCTACTCTCAGCTCGATTAAATCTGACTCTAACCCAATGGAACCATATTTTTAATGGCCTCATTTGGATTTTCCACCTCCGGCACTGCAGCGGTCCATGGTATCCTTGCCCCCAGCATTCAGACTAGGGCCACACTCCCTTCCTTGGCCTGGTGAACACTGGTGCCAGGGACTAAGCAGCACAATTCCAGATATGATGGAGAAAGAAACATTCATGGAATGCATTTGAATGATTTTGCTGACTTGAATCAGGTCTTGTGTTTCAAGCACGTTCTCACAGAGGATTCAATTTCAAGCAATTGAAAAGATTCAGAACTGCCCGGTGCTGAACAAAACAACTCAGGGAGCAATCCTATGGCCTCTTGACAGAGTCAGAGAGGTCACAGGACACTCCGGATTTCCAGATCTGAGGCTGGGTCGTAGTCCCCTTGACCCCTTGGTGGGAAAGGCATTTCTGTAGGAAGGGAGGGAAGGAGTCTGGAAAGGCCAGGATATGAGCTCTCTGGGGCTCCCTCCAGCTTCCATCCTTCCCCTCTGAAATTCTTGCCTGAAACAAGCAAAAAAGCCCATCTTGCAAAAATGTAGGGTGGGTGGGCAGGGAGGCGAAGATCTTCACTGCAGCTGCTCCCATCCTGCATAGGAGGAACACAGACCTCTGCATTTGGGAGCTTGCAGCCATCACCCTAGGGCAGTGGTGGCAAACCTACGGCACGCGTGCTGCAGCGGGCACAGAGTCCTCTCTGTCGGCATGCGAACCAAGTTGCCCCAGCATCGCCCCAGCAGCCAACCATCAGATAACAGCTCACATAGGGGCCATGCACATGCTCGGAAAGGAGTAGTGGTGCCAGGCGATGACATCACAAGCCACGACACAGTAGCCGCGACTCATCCGAGCCTTGGCATGGCTGGTCAGTGCGCTGCCAAGGATATATATATATTTGCTTGGACTGGCTGTTTTCAGGTTTTATTGCAGTGTTGGCACTTTGCGATAAATAAGTGGGTTTTGGGTTGCAGTTTGGGCGCTCGGTCTCTAAAAGGTTCGCCATCGCTGCCCTAGAGATTGTGTCCTTGCTGCTTGTTCTGTGACGGCATCGCTCTGCTCCACCACCTCAGCCTCTTGCACTCCTGTCAGTAAAATGCTTCAAGAGGAAGTTTGTGCACCATGCAGAAATGTTATAATTCATGTTTGTCCATCTGATGCTGGTAGATAAAAAAGGAAAAACATTAGGCTGCCTTTCCTTATCAACCACTATAAAGCATCATTTGCATTCTAAATCATGACTTCTACAGGTTATTAAATAAAAGCACACTTTATATGACTAAGGAATTGGTTTGGCATCTTTTGCAAATACTGTATTTTTTGCTCTATAAGACTCACTTTTCCCCCCCTCAAAACTAAGGGGAAATGTCTGTGCGTCTTATAGAGCAAATATGTGTGTGCAGTAAGTCTGTCAGATGTGCAGCCCATGGGGAAGTGGTGGGGAATGTGCCTGTGATTATGTGCCCATTGGATTCAGAATATTTGTTTTCGTGTTTTCCTCCTCTAAAAACTAGGCGCGTCTTATGGTCAGGCGTGTCTTATAGAGTGAAAAATATGGTACATTCTTCAGGTTCCTGTCAAGTCTGAGAGGTTCAGCAATTTATTAACACCTACTCTGCAATCAATTCAGCTGATGATGATTTCGTTTCTTAAAATATGTTTTTGATAGACTAATTTTCTATGCTAATACAATTCCTTTTCTACTCTTTACTCCACCTGCCGGATTCCATCCCACTATAGGCAGGCAAGCAAGCAGCATCCCAAATTGGAATACTGATGCTTTTGCTGATGCTATTTTGAGGTTGTCTCCTGCTATTTTTATTATTGCTGTTTTATTATCTTCATTGCTTTGATTGTGGAGGTACTTCAAATATGCTGCTTATATTATCTCCCTGGGAGGCCTAATAGTTGAAAAGACACATTTTTAATAGACAAATCATCATTAATCATCCTGTATAAGTTGTTCAACAGTTTTCATTATACTAAATTTCACTAATCCACACAAATTTGACATGATCGTACATTAGAACAATGATGTTAGGATTTTAGAACTAGGACATTTATAAAATGAATTGTATCTGTTGGTGTACATACCCGGGACAGTAGTGGCAAACACAGAAATAGTTATATATCTTATGTTGACACTTAGAGACTGCACATGCAATCAGGTAGGATTTATACCAAACCAGCTGTAAATGAAAGAAGGAAATATATTATATTGAGATTCCACACACTTAAAAATCACCAGAAAAAGAAACCAAGTTCCAGGTTAGAAATAACCCATACTTATGAACACACAGACTGCCATAAACCCTACATGAATATCCATACATAATAGTCATTAGTATCACTAGGGAACTGTGGGGCGTTTTTGTACATCATCAGTGGGTGAGTAGTTCCCTAGAGATAGACACAGAATTTCATTAGAGATATTCATAGCTTTTCTCTTAAGATAGAGATTTGCTAGAGATAGTCATGGCTATTCTAAATAACTATGTGATGCATCTCTAGGGAACTACATGACACATTTGGCAATGCATCATCTGTGGCAAACCTAGTTCCCTAGAGATATAGTATGCACGGCTTTTTGTTCTAGGCGATATCTTGAATGCACCCAAGCCAGTGAGTTTTGGGGCACGTGTAGGTTGCATAGTTCCCCTTTGGTTGTTCTTTAGCATTTGCCCTTGTAAGCAGGCCCTCAGCTGCTACAAGGCCACTTATGGTGAGAAAAAAGAAATGGCTGCACAGACAACCCTTGAGGCCGATTTCAAGGAAGCGACTCCAGTGGCACTTGCCCCGCTCCAGCAGAACAATCAAAGCCTGATGCTCCGGGACCAGGTCTATCTCCATTATCTTCGGTTAATGTCAGGCTTAATGTTACCTCAAGAATGTTCTCATCTATTTCAAGAACTGTTTGTTTTATTTGTTTTTTACAATACTGTATACATACACACAAACATACAGATTCTCTCTCTCTCATTCTTCAGTACCTATAGTTAATTTATTATTACTGTGTTATCATCATTGTTGCAATGCTGCATCGTGTTTAAGATGTTTTAGTGAATATAGAAGTGTCTCTTCAGTGTTTTATAGGCACAGAAAGGTAAAATATATGCAATATTAAGACAAGCATTTGGTTCACTCATGTGACCCAACTTACATACAAATTCACCTCAAGGATGTTTTCAGGAACTGAACTTGTCTGTAGCCTGGGGACTACCTGTGCATTGTTTTTCTTACATGCTTTCTCAGCCTCAGTGCTACTATTTCCTTCTTTCTAACTAGCCTCTTTCTCACCTTCAACCTCTTAGCCTCCATTTTTTAAATCCACTGTCCATTTATCATTTCTTTTCCTGTACCTTATAGTAAACATTAGATCTAGCTTAAGTGCCTCCTTTTTACTTTCAAACCTCTTCAGTCTTTGGTTCCATCTGCACTTATTTACAGTCCTCCTCAGTTTCCAACCTGCAGATACTTCCTACTTGCATGAGCTTCCATCACGAGTTCTGTTTCATGACTCTTGCTCCTCCTTTCCCTGCTTTCTGACATTTACACCACTTCTTCCTTGCAATGTTTTTAAATTATGTGTGAAAATCTCTCTTTTCGCATGAGCCTTTGATCTCTAATCGCTGCCTCTCATTTCCTTTTTCTTGTTTCTTTTCCCTTTTTTATGGATTAGGCTTTCAAGTCTGTACACCCACAGGAAGGGCTTTGTCTTTTTAAAAACCCATCTCTACATTCATGAGGCACCATGTATATTTGCTTGGCTGATGCTGTTCCAAATGGTAGAGTGGGATTGTGCACATCCAGCCACAGCTGGCACCTGTCGCCTTCCACAGCTACATTTCTGCCTTTGCTTTTTGACATCACTATGGAAAATGCTGTGGTTCTGTGGGAAAGTCTAGCAACCTTACTTATTTAACTATTTATTTATTTGTTTATTTATTTATTTATTTTATTTCAGTACTGCCCCACAGCTAAATTCTTTGCGCTAAACACTAACTCTCTGGATAGTTCACAAGAGTCCATAAAACAGATAATAAAATGTAAGTATAATATAGAACATGAGAAACACATTAAAAGTTTAAAACAAGTAAAGAAAAACAATGAGAAAGAAAGACTCAGTCAAACACCCAAGATGACCAGTCACCCCCAAACAGGCCTTGGTTTGGCTCCCCAGACTCTGGCCCGCTTTCTCTCTGTCCCAGGGAGCGACTCCGTCAGGCCAGCTCAGGCACACACCACCTGCATGCCAGCTTCGCAAGTGGAGCTCCGCTTCTGCACACGTGACTCGTGAGCTGATGTAGTTTGTGCAAAGAATTACCCCGTTTCCATACTTTGTGCAAACGATTGCGTATTGTGTATACTTTGCTCGAAGAAGCTGCTCATGTTCCCGAGTGTCTGCAGGCTTGATCTTGACTCAGGTTGCTTCAAGGACAGGGATGAGTCTGGGAAAGGAGTCCAGTGAGCTCAGGGGAGCCAGATGGACCCTGTTCTGCCTACACAGACTGAAATAATTCCTTGTGGGTGCTCTTCCACCTGCTTAAAGCTGCCCTAATACCTTGTTCCTTGATAAGAGCGGATCACTAGAAGATAGAGCTCTGGGAACTGAGCCCTGTTATCACCTTTCATTCCCCCTAGCACTGATGCTCAAAATCCTACAAGCTAGGCTCCAGCAGTATGTGGACCGAGAACGACCAGAAGTACAGGCAGGATTTCGAAGAGGGAGAGGAACTAGAGATCAAATTGCCAACATACGCTGGATCATGGAGAAAGCCAGGGAGTTCCAGAAAAAGATCTACTTCTGCTTCATTGACTACGCTAAAGCCTTTGATTGTGTGGATCACAACAAATTGTGGCAAGTGCTTAAAGAGATGGGAGTACCAGACCATCTTATTTGTCTCTTGAGAAACCTATATGCAGGTCAAGAAGCAACAGTGAGAACCGGACACGGAACCACTGATTGGTTCAAAATTGAGAAAGGAGTTTGGCAAGGCTGTATACTGTCGCCCTGCCTATTTAACTTATATGCAGAGCACATCATGAGAAAGGCAGGGCTAGATGAACCACCAGTTGGAATCAAGATTGCTGGGAGAAATATCAACAGCCTCAGATATGCAGATGATACCACTCTCATGGCAGAAAGTGAAGAGGAACTAAAGAGCCTCTTGATGCGAGTGAAGGAGGAGAGCGCAAAAGTTGGCTTGAAACTCAACATTAAGAAAACTAAGATCATAGCATCCGGTCCTCTCACTTCCTGGCAAATAGATGGGGAAGAAATGGAGGTAGTGACAGATTTTATTTTCCTGGGCTCCAAGATCACCGCAGATGGGGACTGCAGGGCAAGAAATTAAAAGACGCTTGCTCCTGGGGAGGAAAGCTATGGCAAATCTAGATAGCATACTAAAAAGCAGAGACATCACCCTGCCAACAAAAGTGCGTATAGTCAAGGCTATGGTTTTCCCAGTTGCAATGTATGGCTGTGAAAGCTGGACCATAAGGAAGGCCGAGCGCAAAAGGATTGAGGCCTTTGAGTTGTGGTGCTGGAGAAGACTCCTGCGAGTCCCTTGGACCGCAAGGCGATCAAACCGGTCAGTCCTAGAGGAGATCAACCCTGACTGCTCCTTAGAAGGCCAGATCGTGAAGATGAAACTCAAATACTTTGGCCACCTAATGAGAAGGAAGGACTCCCTGGAGAAGAGCCTAATGCTGGGAACAATAGATGGCAAAAGAAGAAGGGGACGGCAGAGGATCAGGTGGCTGGATGGAGTCACAGAGGCGGTTGGTGTGGGCTTGAGTGGACTCCAGAGGATGGTGGAAGACAGGAGGGCCTGGAGGAATGTTGTCCATGGGGTCGCGATGGGTCGGACACGACTTCGCAACTAACAACAACAACAACAACAAAAGCACTGAAAGTGAGTGCTGGAGTACCTATCACTTTGGGAAGAAAGCAAGGCCTGCTGAAGCACATCTGTGCACAGCTTCAGGAGAAGAGGTGGAGCCAACAAGCCTCCCGCCTCCCAGGCACTTGCTGACTAGGGGCCCTGGCTTGGGGGTAAGAGCAGATTGGCGGCATGCAGAAGGTGCCTGGCTCCATCCCTGGTCTAACTATGAAAACTTCTGCCTGAACCCCTGGAGAGCCCCTGCAGCCCGTCAGTGTCAACAGAACTGGGCTAGAGGGGCCAAGGGTCTGGCTCAGGATGACGCAGCTCCCTGCATTCCTAACTTGGATGTGTCTTCTGGGGAGCCACAGGTAGAGATTGCTGAGAGAACCTTAGTTGCCCTGTTGCAGTTCTCCATACCTGAGTCTAATGTCCGACACCAAAGCACTGTCCAGTGGATTAGGGCATGGTTGACTGACTGAAAGCAGAGGGTAACCATTAGTGGGGAATCATCAGGATGGCGGCCAGTGACAAGGGGGATCCTCCAGGGCTCTGTCCTGGGGCCAATCCTGTTCAATCTTTTCATCAATGACATGGAAGAAGGGGTGAACAGTCTGCTGATCAAATTCGCAGACGACACTAAAACTGGGGCAGTGGCCACAACTGAGGAGCAGGTACTCCAGATGCAAAAGGATCTGGACAGACTATGGAAGTGGGCAGGAGACAACAGGATGGCATTCAATGTGGGTAAGTGCAAGGTCTTGCACTTGGGGAATAGGAATAGGTGTCAAAAGTACAGGTTGGGGGACAAGTGGCTGGAGAACAGCACTTGTGAAAGGGACCTCAGGGTGCTGGTTGACTGCAGGCTAAACATGAGTCAGCAGTGTGATGCGGTGGTCAAGAGGGCGAACCTTGGTTGCATAGCCAGAAGTGTGGCTTCTAGATCAAGAGAGGTATTACTACCACGCTATACGACTCTGGTGCGCCCACAACTGGAGTATTGTGCTCAGTTTTGGGCCCCTCATTACAGAAAGGATATAGCCAGGTTAGAGTCAGTGAGGCGTAGGACCACAAGGTTGGTGGCCGGTTTGCAGGGGATGCCATATGAGGCGAGACGGAGGGAACTGAGTCTCTTCAGCCTGGAGAAGAGGAGACTCAGAGGGGATATATTGGCGACATACAGGTATGTGAAGGGATGTCACATGGAGGTGGGTAGAGACCTGTTCTCCCCTGCAGAGGAGGGCAGGATGTGCTCCAATGGAGCAAAGCTCAGGGAGCCAAGGTTCAATTTGGATGCCAGGAAGCACTTCCTGACAGTTAGGACCCCGAGGGTGTGGAATGGGCTTCCACGAGAGGTCTTTGAGGCCCCATTGGTGAGGGTGTTCAAAGGTAGGCTGGTCATGCACATGGTGGGCATGTCGTGAGTGGAGCCGGCTGGTGCCGGAGGTCAGACTAGATGGCCCGGGAGGCCCCTTTTGATTCACTCTGTTTCTATGTTTCTATTAGAAGGTGGGACTCTCAAGTTAACAAACACATCCTGAAGCTCTCTCACTCTCTCTTGCTCTCTCTGTCTCTGCCCTTCCCTAAACCTGTACATGGACAAATTTGTTTTTTGGGTGGGATCTAAAGTCGGGAAACCTAATCCAGCATCAAGGCCAAACTGTGGTGCTCACTGTCATTACCACAGTAGTTCCATTCAAGAAGGCAGGAACAGGCTACTGTTGAGAGAGCACTGTAGCTACAGACAAATAATTTTTTGCATCTGGTATTCTTGTGCATTTTTGAAAGAAAGAAAAAAGAATGAGACATGAGGCACCCCAGAAGATCACAAGAACATACTCCATCAGTGTGTGGGAGGAGGCAGGTTTTGCTGTCACTATGCCCCTGCCCCCCCCCACCCCAAGTAATGTCCCTTTTCAAAATGTAGCTACTCCCACAAGGAAGGTTGCCATGGGGTTGAGGATGTGGTGGCTATGAACGTGAAGCGGTTTCATACTGTGCACATGAGATGAGGGTGATCTAAGAGCCTAGGAAAGCAACTTTAAGATTACAGCAACAGGTTTGCAATATTTTTTAAGAAAAGCAAATTGCTATGACAGACTTGAGAAGCTTCATTTGCAAATACAAAGAATAAAGCACAAGAGAGAATTGTTTTGAAGCATAAAAAGAAGCATTCAAGTTGTGTCCTTAATCACATAAATCATTAAACAATGGGATTTAAGTAATCTTAGGTATGGTAATAGTGCAAACTATCTGTCCAGTAGATTTGAATGCTTGCATCCACATACAGATTAGGATTAGGATCACAGATGTGGATTAGGATTGCTGCTTGAAATTTTTTGAGGAAAATTCCATAGACATAGCATTGTAAGTAACAGAAGTGTGGAAATCAAGGTTAAGTTATATTAGTACTTTCTATTCTCATAGAAAGTATTTTGTTTGTTTTTGAATTTGTATGCCACCCACTAAACCAGATGGATTTTCTGGGTGGTTTACAGTAAAATACTAAAAACAACAATAAAATCAATTAAAATTGCAATTAAAAATAAAAAATAAGTATCACAATTATGCCAAGAAAGCAGAACAACAACTATTAAAAATAAATACTAATTTAAGATTGTCTTTGAAAGCATTCAGAGAAAATAAACATCTTTGTCTGATGCCAAAATGAAAACAAAGTTGGCCCCAAGTGAATTTCTTTGGGAAGCCAGTTCTAGAGTTGAGGGGCAACCGCTGAGAAGGCCCTTCTTCTATTTACCATTCCTGTTATCTCCTTAAGGGATGGCTCTTTTAGAAGGACCTCCTGCCCAGATCTTAATGGGGAGGTGGATATATATGGGAGTAGATGGTCGTATATGTAGCCAGGTCCTAAGTCAATTGGGGCTGTATATGTCAAAACAAGCACTTTAAATTGGGCCCAGACTACAACTGGCTACCCGTAGAACTTATACAAAACCAGTGTTATACGGACCCACCTATTAATACCTGCCACAAACTGTATGGCCCAGTTGAATTTGCCAGACCATCTTCAAAGGTTGTCCCATGTAAAGCACATTACAGTAAAGGGGATTAGACGAAAGAGGATTAGGGGCTGGACATACACATGGTGGGCATGTCGTGAGCGGAGCCGGCTGGTGCCGGAGGTCAGACTAGATGGCCTGGGAGGCCCCTTCTGACTCGCTCTGTTTCTATGTTTCTATGTTTCTAAGTGTTTTACAATATTAAAAGTCAGATCTACAGAATTTTTTCCTCTTGTGGCTCTGGACCTATGTACATTTAATTATAACCAACAACATGAGACACACTGATTCTGTAACAGTTTATGCACATCTCTTGCCTTTCCAGTACTTTCTCTGCTCCCCTCCCCACCTTCCATCTTTTCCCTGCTCTTTCTTTTCTCCTATTTGTTCCACTACTGTTCTTCTCTTAAGAACATATAAATGACTATCGATAACAAAGAAAATGGTGGTGAGGCCAATTCTATGATCAACCTTAGATCAAGACATGGCCCACTTTTAAGTCCAAAACTACCTGTGGAAAGACGAGAAATGTTGAGCTTCCACTACGCGCATACCAGACTTTCCAGATCCAGATACTAGATCACGTTAACTGTTTGGCCTTGCCATTTCGGCTTGTATATCCCAGAGCTACAGCCATCCAAGGTATCCAGAGCAATACAAACAACATCTCTGTGTTGTTATGCACTCTTATAGCAGCTCCCATCACTGAACCACTACAATGGTTTCTTCATACCCAGAGGTAAGTTGCTTGTTAGTTCAAGCTGCTGACAGAAAATGAAAGGCTCAGGCAAAGGGTTTCTATCTTCTTGTAATTCAGAAGGCTGAGTAACTATACTTCTCTCATGCTCAGCTAGCACAGCCAGTGAGGGTGCTGGCTGGGAATGAAAGGTCTACTCCAACACAACACCGGGCTAGGGTAGGCTGACCTAAGCGCTCGTTAAAGCTGCAGTTCTGTTCACAGGTAGCTTGGAGTAAGTGCCAGTGAAATCACAGGGGCTTCCTTCTGAACAGAAACCATACAACTGTAATTTGAGGATGCAATCTTATGCGTGTTTAGGAAGAGAACAGTTCTGCAACTCCCGCATAGCTGACTGAGCATGCCTGGGGACTCAGAACTTTTTCTCTGTCTAACCTGGCATAGGGTTGTGCTCCAAGAGCTTGTCGAATCTAATTTCATTTATGAATTATTAGATGAGTTTCTAGGGCATGTAATTAAAGTGAGGCTATAATTCTAGCCTTCTTTCCCTCCACTGTGGAAGGAAAAGACTTATCCTGCCAGTAACAAACGTTCTCTAGCCAGGCAACTGTACCTTTCACGGGGGCAAGGTCTGTGTAGGGTATTGTAGTCACCAACAGGAGGCCAGCGGTCACAGCGAGAGACGGCAGAAGAAAGAAAGGTACAGGTGGGCACTGTGAGGGAGGAGGGTTAGGATGTGGGGGCTGGATCCAGTGACTTGTGCCAATTCCTATTTAGACAGCCATTTGCCATGCCTCACTCCACACACTGGATGCATAGAAGCCTCCAGGTTCAGAGGCTCATGTGCACCTGAAGTGGGGACATTGGATTGTACCCTAAGGCAAGCGAATAGGGAGGCCACAACTGCACCTTCACAGGAGCAGCTTCCTGGTCAACGTATATTAATTACAACATGATAGAATTTAGAAACACTGCAAAGTAGTAAAAAACAAGCAGTAAGAATCTTGACAAGTATGCACACACAACTGTAAGGAAAAAATAAATTCTGTTCTAGAGGCATATTATTCTTAGGAACCAGCTTTTATAGAAGGCAGATGACTCATTACTTCCCATATAAATTCTCTATATAATAAAATGGGATCCAGCCACCCAGCTGAAATCCACAAACTAATGTCTGTCTTTTAATAATTGCTAAATGCCCAAATACTTTTTTTCCTGTGATACAGAAAGCCATTTTCATGTCCCTCAGTTTAATGAAGGAATGGAAAGCCAATAAAAGATAAAAGGGAAAGAAGGCAAATGACTGGCTATATTAAATAATCAAAAGATGGGGGTTCAAGTCTACTTTGCTGTAACTGCATCCTAAGGCACAGATCATAGGAAGCTTCTTCCACCTCCTTGGAATTGCCAGGTGGATCTTGCTTTGTGTGAGCTTGTTCTGAGAAACTAGATCTGTTCTTACCAGAACAATGTCATCACTGTGGAGTGGTCTTTCGAGGAAAACCCCAGCCTACCTTGCTCTGAAAGAGGAAATAGCAAGCCAAATAGGCAGTAAACTGGAAAAAAGGCATGGACAGAGCTTGCATGCTGCAACAACCCTCCATGATCATGTCACCCAAACCCAGCATGTTCTTTGCACAATGATTTGATTTTTGTGAGCGAGACGCCCCAAGAACCCATGGCTTGAGGCAGGGGTTTTCATCCCCATGAGCCTGGGCCTGTGAAAGAAATTTATCTTGGGTTGTTGGAAAGCGCTACCCACATTCAAGATGAGCATTTCTCATGGAGGATCTTGCTTGCCATTCTCTGCCTAGCAATACCCTGCCCTGCAGCAGTTTGTGGCCTGCCTTCCACGTTTCCCGTCGCGGCTTCACATGTCAGCAGATTACTTATGTATTTTACCCCTGTGTGACCAAGCCAGGTGCATTTCACATCGAAGGAGGCTGCTGTCCTCCAGTGTCAGTGGCGTCTTCAATATGTCCTTCCTCCATCCCCATACAACAAGGTTTCTGAAATAATCTTCTGCTTTGTTAAATAAGATAACTCATGCTGCTATGTGAATCAGCCTTGAAGTAGCAGACAAGTGGGAAAGAGTTCAGATCATCCTGTGATGAAACCAGAGTAGGTACAGCAAGTAACAGCCTCACACAGAAAAGTCCTTTATTGGGCTTAATAGACACATCATCTGCTCTGGTGTCAAGAGCTTTCCTCAGTCCCTTTTGGACTTTATTCTGCATCAGTTTATGTCATGTTAGGCTGGAATTCCTGTTTGTGCAATATGCAGACAGAGGGGGCCCTGGCCACTAGCTGGGCTGCCCACTGTGGATTGGTGCCCTACGCGAGGGTCAGGATGAACCCCATTGGAACCCATCCTCCTTACCCTCAGCCCTGTATTCCAAAGCAAACCAAGAGGGAGTCTGCAAGTGCTGGTAGGCCTCCCGGCTGTGCAACCAGCAGTTTTCTTCCACATCAAGTGGTGACTGTAGGTGGAGCACAAGAAGGATGCTGTTTGCTCAGACCTCAGGCGGGGTTCCTTTCCTAGAGAGCTCCTCACAACCAGCCTTCTTCAGCTTCAGTTGGAGCTGCAAAAACAGTGACTGCACTTGTGTGTGGGTGGGACGCTCCTTACATTGCTCGTGGGGCTCAATTCCGGGCAAGTGCCCCACAAATGCCACCGGGTGTGTTCACCAGGAACCTGCACTCCGGACTGCTGCAAAATGGACCAGAGCCCGTGGAGCCAAGCCCAGGGAATCTGAGGGATTCCCACCCAGTGCACAGTCTCCTCACATGTCTACCTTATACTATACCAAATGCTTTGAGCCATTCATGATAAACATAGTGGCCATTTACTACACTCAAATCTATGCATAGCTCCTGCTTCCTCCTGCCCCATCCCCTCTGCACTGCAGCCACAGTGGCTGGATTCAGATAACACAACACACCATGGTGGTGCCGAAAAAACATAGAAACAACGGCCAGTTAGCTTCATGCATCAGAAAAAGCCACTGTGGTCTGTCATGTTGTTAGGACCCAGTCATAGCATCTCAGCACTGCATGTTTGGTTTCCCTAAACCATGCAGAGATTCAGGAGGTTGTTCTAAGGTTTTCCATACTTCACCGTCGCTTCTTGAGAGAACTGGACCTGAGATCTCCATTTCATCATTGATGGTGAGAACACCTTTGAAAAAGCAGCAAGGGAAGGGGTTACTCTAGGTGTCTGATCTCTACTACCCACAGCTCCCTAGCAAGATGCATCACTGAAACAGCAAGATATCAGGTGACTGCACCAAGGGAGAAGGGGGAGAATCAGAACACATTTTTATTTTCTTTTAGTGGACTGGAATAGCCAGGGAGCATTACAGAGATGCAAGTACACTCAGGAAAGGTAAGAAGGAGAACCCACCTCAAAACCTTGGCGCACCCATGAGGAGGAAGCAACAAAGGTCAACGGGGAACAATGCAGTAGAGAAGAATTTTGCTGTCTGTGGTGCATGGCAAGAGCAAGAGGATGGAGCATGGAAACCTCTTGCTGTGGGAACCGTGTAACTGTCTGCCTGGTAGGTAGAGGCAAAAATCCAGTTGCTACAGAAACAGCACAGCATTACTTGCTACGACATGTCAACCCTCCCTTTTTTCTTATCATTCTAAATGACAAACATATTGTGACATCTTTGGGTTCAGAACACATGATAGTAAAGACCACTATGATTTGTCATGTTGTCAGAACCCTCCGAGTTTGGGTTATAGTGGAATAGCACAAATACACAAGGAGAATCAGCACTTTCAGGAACCCTCTCCTATTTTCCCCATTCTTAAAAGGGCAGTGGGGGTGCTTGGACAAAACAGAAATAAAAGTTTCCAGTCACAAAAGAACCCATAAACAGCGATGAGTAAGGAAGTGCAGGGGCACAATAGAAGCCTTGTGTAACAAAGCTCAAAGTCTATTTTGATTGGTGGTGGCAGCAGCTCTTGAAATGTAGGCTGAAGCACTTCCAGTCATCTGTTCCTGCTCCTTTTAACTGGAGGTACTGGGGGTGGGGGTGGGGGGGTCCTCCTTGTATCCCTTCCCTTCCCTGGAAGGAGAAGCTTGCTATGTTGGAGGTGAACACAAATGGTACAAGTGCCACTGCTTCTAAAGTTGGCCTGGTGTTGGTAAGGAAAGGAGCTGCCTTGCTTAAAGACCAGAGCCACGGGGAGCAGAATCACATGCCTGGAAGCTTCCTGGCAGCCTGGGTTTGCTTCCAAACAGTCACCTTGCTTTCAGTCAGGGCTGTTTCCTTTTAGCTACCACTGTCCTGGTGTCATGGGTGAACATGATCGTGCTGCTTGAAAAGGCAGCTTGTCTGACCCCAGGAAGCTGTCCACCCGGCTTTAGATGAAAGAGCTCCTGTCTGGGGACAGTAGGATATACTGGGCGTTCTATTGAGCCTTCTCCAGCATTTGATGGTTCCCCTCTTGGTTTTACATCAACCCAAACAGTCCTTTCTCTCAGTTCACAAAAATAGGTTGCCATTGGCTGGACAGCAGCGAGACGGATGCTGCCACAATAGAATCCTGAAAGATGCTTGAACCAGGGTCCCTCCAGGCTGATCAGTAACCTGACCTTAGATCTGGAACTGAACCCAATTTTCTATTCCAATGACTGCATAAAATTAAACTGGCAAAGGTTCAGTGATGTTCACATTGCAAGGGGTTGGATTCCAGCACTTTTTATGACTGCACGATTCAGCTCATTCTGTCACTGAACCAGAGGGCGGGATTGACCTTTAATGGGATTGTTTGCTTTATTGTTATGTGACCAAAGGTTCCATCTAAACTTTCAGCTGGGTTTGTGGTCAGTGGCGGATTGCATAACAACAAAGGACCTTGGAGCATCTTAGGCACAAATGGATTTATTATGGAGTAAACTTTTGCAGCATAGATCCACTTTGTCAAAAACATGATATTGACAGAGGTACAGAGGAAAGGATTATAAAGAGTGGAGACAAAAGGGCATGAAACACCTCTGTCATTTTTATGCAAAGCTCAAGTGTACACAAGTTAGGCTCAGTGACCATATGCAACAGGAATAGCACGACCTTCCCAGCTTTGCTACATTAACAGTGAGAAATGCTTTTACATTGAAGGCCAGGGTATAAATTGATAACATCACATAGACAACCAAAGTATCATAGCAAAACTAGGAAGGTTGTTACTGCTACCATGAATTGTCACTGCACTTGCCTTGTATAAGTTGATCTTTGCAAAGAAATGTCAGAAACTGCACTTCTTGAATTGCATAGCCATCTGGACTCATAATAGTTTTTATTGTCACAAGACTTGTTTTTGCTGCAACAGCTTAAGGGCTGAATCTAATACTAGCATAAACAAATTGTGCTAGCAGAAGCGAACTTTTGTGCAACACCGGCACTGTTAGTTCAAACAATGGGTTTTCTGGGGTAACCTGTTGTGCAAGCTGGTGCCACTGGCATTGCACTAGAGGTCCCTTACACTAATGCAAATTACAGTAGTTTTCACATGTCATTAGATACTGTCCTATCACAGCTATCAGTCTAGTTTCCATAGAATCAACTGCTAAGATCACGGTATGAGATTCTGTTTCCTTTTCACAAAGCATGAATAAAGGATGGATGGATGAAATATAAATGGCTTTATTTGGGCTAGGTGTTAATGGAAGAGAAACCAAATTTATTCCACTAGACCAACCTACTTCCTTTCCAGGTAATTTAATGGAGAATCAGAACTAATTATCTACACTTCACTTTTGTTCCCTGAGGCAGGACAAACACACACGCTTGGCCACCCCAGCTGAAGCCCCATGGATCAATTTTGCTGTGCAAAGAGGAATTGAGTGCAACAGTTTTCCTTCATTAGGAATTGCCATGTATGCTTCCTTTTCCTATCCATTTGCCAAAATCAAGGCCTTGTTTTGCTTAGCTACAAGAGTGTATGTTGAGAATGCATATGCAAGTCCTCAAACAGCAGGTTGATTCATAGATATTTGCAGAAGACAGCAATGCTTACTTGCCATGAAAGGTGTCAACTTTCTGATTTCTGTAGAAAGCTTTTGTTACAGGAACAGGAGCAGGCAAGGCCAAGATTTTCCAGGCAGCCCCATTCCAGCCATACTGTCTGGACGAGACTTAGAACAAAGATGGACAGTTTGTGGGGTGTGCTTTATTTTGTAATAGCATCCCAAGGGCTATTAAATGGAGAACGGTCCCGAAAAGCAGCAGGGGGCATGCTAACCATGCTTGATGGTGTGCAATCGAGATCGTGAGTGTTAAGTAGCCTCTTGGCTATTTTTGCAGCCCTCACAATGTTTCACTACCACATAATTTCCCATAGCAACCAAAAAAAATCACAAACTTAGCAGGGAGAACACAGTCCACAATGATCATGAGCCTTGTTTCCAAGCAAAAGAGCCTTTCCAGACTCCTTCCAGAGATGCAATTCTGCCTGGAAACAGGCATGCAATGGGAATAGGAATGGAAGCCAGATGCAGCCTAGAAGCCCTTCACATCTCGCACCGGATTCTGCTTCCCATCCGCAAAGCAGGACCAAGGAGGGGATACAGCTTGGGAGAGAAGGAAAGAGAGTGAGAAAGATGAGCAAAGGAGAAAGCATGACAGTGGCATATACTCTCAGTGGGTTTCCTGTGTGGAGGTCATCCTCAGTGAGGTGAAAAATATCCAATGACTGCTTTAAAGGCCCCCATCCAACAAAATCCCCTTGGAATTTCAGTAGGCACAGTTCCCTTCTAATGGGCAATCAGCCCTTTAACTTCCACCCTATTCTCCCCCTCTCCATAAATTGATTTAATCAATGGGAAGCTAGCCAAAGTGTCAGAATATAAACCAAAGCAAGGCTCCACTTCTGCTCCAAACCAAAGCACACAGATTAAGTGGTTTGAAGCCAAGGTGCTCCTCTGTCTAAAGCCATCACAGCCACCACTAGCCCTGCTCAGGGCAGACACATCCCAAAACTGCAATTATGACTTTTAAAAGGGAATGTGTTCCCTTTTATAACAGATTAAACAGTTCAACTGATCTCCAACCAATATTACATGCACCTTATCTGGGCAATTTAAGGTTGTCTTCTTTGGCAAAACTTTTTACTTGGTGAATACTGGATGATGCAAGTCACTGTAATAAGGGTTTACTAAAAGGGGGGTTTTTGGGAAAAAAAACATGCTAGAGATAACCTGTGGATGCCAGCACTTGTTCCTTGTGGTTGATTATGATCCCATCTGTTTCCAGGTGCATTTGAATACTCAGTAGCCAGAATCTGGCCTACAATGGTTTGCTGAGTTGAATATGATGTGTGCTCATGTTTAGAACATATTTATTGTGTATTTTTTACATACCACAGTGAAAAAGCGGTGTAGGAAATTCTATACATCTCCTAATATATTTGTTTTTCGGCTCCAGGCGAAGACCTTTTTATTTAAATCGTATTTTAACTGCTAAATTGTCAATTGGTTTTTAGTTTACTGGTATGTATTTATTTATTGTTTGTTGTTTATAATTTGCTTATAGTTTAACTGTGTTTATTTAGTTAATCGTGTAGTTTATTGTTTATAATTTGTTTACATTTAATTTAGGACGGTATTTTATAGGGGTTGCCAAGATGCACTGGGGGGGGGAGCGGGTAGAAAGATTTTAAATAGATTGTTGCATTTCATATGTTGTGAGCCGCCCCGAGGCTTGGTTGCAATGGGGCAGCATAGAAATGTTTTAATAAATAAATAAATAAATAAAATATAGATTTCCAAGCATCATATCTGAAGCGTCTTCAGTTACTGGTGACATTTCAAACTTGAGATCCCCTGTTATACCTAAAGATCAGCTGTTTTAAAAGCTTCAGATTGCATCAGGTCTTAAGTTTTTTTTTTAATGAACTGGGACATTAGAAGTTTTAGCAACTACAATACATCACAGATCAAAACTAAACAAACTGGATGGGGTGTACATATATTTCAAGATGATCTTGTTATCCCTTTAAGCTCATGAAAAACAAATGGAAATTCCTTGATTATTTAAAAGAGGTTTGCAGAATTACCTCAAGATTTATTAGTCTTTTGTCCTGGTGAATGCCAAAAACCTCAAGTAAAGCCAACAGGATAGATTTAGGTAATGATGTAACTCAGGCTTTTGTATTTAATGATGCTGACATTTCAAAAGTGTCCTTTAATTGAACAATATATAATGTGGGGCAATACAGATTACCTGGATCAATTTCAATCAGTTTCTGGTACTGAACTTGAACCTGATGTCAGTGGCACAGCTAGGAAATTGTAGACTCTGGACTTAATCACCTTGCAATTGTATTGTCCAGGTTCTATTGGAAGGCAAGGAGGTCATTGAGGTTCAACAAGCAGTGAAATTAATTTTCCCGGCATCCAAAAGCCAGAAGAGTTTCTGGAAAGTGTGCCAAGGCCTCGTGGCCTTCAGCTTGATAAGAGCAGCACTGGAGACACTGTCCCAGTCCTTCTGCAGGCAAGGCCTGCCTTCCAGGTCATGATGAGGCTGCTTGTTATGCACTGTCAAGTCATCTTCAACTTGGCTGACTATTTTGAAAGCCCGCCAAAATATCTTATCCTTGACATGCTTACCTAACAAAAAGGAGCTTTGTTCCCAGGTGGACACATCCTAATAGACACTGCAATGGCAGGAGAGCAGAGTCATAAATCTTTTGTTTTGGGGGGACACGAACTGATGCATCACTTCGCCAGGCACCTTTGGAGCCCCACAGAGTGTCTCCTGGCTTCATCAGTGAACCAATAGGTCAAAGAGCTTCCTTTTGCTTGTTATTAATAATGAATAATCTCTGTTTCATCCTTATATCCAGTCCTCTTTCACACAGGTGGTTTTGTGTCCTCCTAGGTATCCTCTAGCTTGAAGTAAGGTGCCCCGCCTGGACCAGGTCCTCACAGTCGGAATAGCAGTGGATCCACCAGTGTGTGGAGTGGGAGTCGCGTTGGGCAGCCACGCGGGACCATTTTAGTTGTGAAGTCTGCGAGCAAGACTCCTCTGCCCTGCCACCTCCAGCTGTCCCGTGTGCATTCCTGGTACATTAAAGCAAAACAACAAGATCGATTCGCCTACCCTATTTTCAAAAAATTGTATTTATTCTGAGCATGCATAATTTTGCAGTTCATATTCACTTGGTGCTAAACATATTTACCTTGTTTATTTACAATATGTATATACTGGTCTACATCTGAAAGGTTCGCAAGCAGTGAACAAAAGAGGGAAGGGATCAGAAGACATTATTTAAATACTTCAAACCTGACTATGTCAATTCTTCCATGGCTGGCCAGTCGTTGCCTAATGCCAAAAGCAAAGCAGTAGCAGCGCCTGCCTGACATTCTGTGCCAACTGCAGCTTCAGGACCAATTTTAAGGGCAGCCCTGAAAAGAGCACTTTTCAGTAAGCAGACTGGGGGATAGTGGTGTCTGCGCCTCTGCCCAATCTAACCCTCTCCGGGAGGAGTCAAAGATGTTTGCAGCCGCTCCAAGCTGTCAAAGTCCCCTGGGCCTCCTGGGACAGATGCAGATCCAGGAGAATCCCTTGACTATGAACCAGCCTTTTCACATTGGCTAGTTTTGAACAACACACTTGCTGTTGTTGGCTTCAAAGTCATGGTGGCTTTGTGTGTTGTCCAGATTTGGTGAACACACACCACACACTCACGGTGTGAACACACACCACACACTCACTCACCAACCACGCCTGCTTGTCCCTCGTTATTGGATGAATTTCAGTTTTTGCGGCCCAATGATGTGGACAAGGTGCTTGGATTGGTACGCTCAACCACCTGTTTACTGGACCCTTGCCCATCTTGGCTATTAAAGAGCGCCAAGGACGGGATTGAGCCCTGGATCTTGGAGGTGGTCAACGCCTCTTTGAGAGACGGCCAGGTGCCGGCCCCCTTAAAGGAGGCGATAGTCCGGCCAGTCCTAAAGAAGGCTTCCCTGGATCCAGAGGTGGTCACCAACTATAGACCGGTGGCCAACATCCCGTTTTTGGGTAAGGTGCTGGAGTGGGTGGTGGCGGGACAACTCCAGGCACTCTTGAAGGAAACTGATTATCTGGACCCATTTCAGTCCGGCTTCAGACCCGGCTTTGGCACTGAATCCGCCTTGGTCGCCCTGTACGATGACCTATGCAGGGAAAGGGACAGGGGGAGTGCGTCCCTGTTAGTCCTCCTTGACATCTCAGCGGCTTTCGATACCATCGACCATGGGATCCTTCTGGAGAGGCTGGCAGGATTGGGGGTTGGAGGCACTGCTTTGCAGTGGTTCCACTCCTATCCCGATGGCCGATACCAGAAGGTGGTGCTGGGGGACTATGGCTCTGCGCCATGGCAGTTATGCCATGGAGTTCCGCAGGGTTCCATTTTGTCCCCCTTGCTTTTTAACATCTGAAACCGCTGGGGGAGGTCATCAGGAGGTGTGGGCTGCGGAATCATCAGTACGCGGATGATACCCAGCTCTACCTCTCGTTTTCCACCGATCCAGGTGAGGCGGTGGCTGTGCTGAAACGGTGCCTGGCTGAGGTAATGGGCTGGATGAGGGCCAATAAACTGAGGCTCAATCCAGACAAGACGGAGGTCCTGTTGGTAGGTGGGTCGGGCTACAGTGTAGGGGACCTGACCCTGGTCTTGAATGGGGTTGCACTCCCTCTGAAAGACAGGGTCCGCAGCTTGGGAGTGCTCCTCGACCCGGAGCTGACCTTGACTGCTCAAGTGTCAGCAGTGGCGAGGAGCACTTTCCAACAGCTTCGGCTGATACATCAGCTGCGTCTCTTCCTGGAGCTCGATTGCCTGGCGACAGTGACACATGCGTTGGTGACTTCCCGGTTGGATTATTGTAACGCGCTCTACGTGGGGCTTCCCTTGAAGACGGTCCGGACACTTCAATTGGTGCAAAATAGGCCTGCCAGGGTACTGACGGGGACTGGGCGTGGTTCTCACATCACCCCAGTTCTCCGTCAGCTCCACTGGCTCCCCATTGAAGTCCGGGCCCAATTCAAGGTGTTGGTTCTTACCTATAAGGCCCTAAACAGCTTGGGTCCTGGTTACCTAAAGGAGCGCCTGCGACCATATATGCCCTCCCGCCCCTTACGATCAGCGGCAGAGGCTCTCCTCCGGGAACCCTCCGTGCGAGATATTAGGAGGGTGAGTACCCGGAGGAGGGCTTTCTCGGCAGTGGCGCCCCATCTGTGGAATGCGCTCCCCAGAGAGGCTCGCCTGGCGCCGTCGTTATTTGCTTTTCAGCGCCAGGCGAAGACCTTTTTATTTAGACAGTATTTTAATTGTTAATTTATTTTTAATTTATGATTAATTTAATTGGTTTATTTATTCTTGTTGTAAGTTTTTATATTCAACCTGGAGATGGGCCAGTTTTTAATTATTGTATATGTTTTTATTATTGTATTTGTTTGGTATTGTGAGCTGCCCCGAGGCTGTTGCAAGGGGTGGCATATAAATATTTAAATAAATAAATAAAATAAAAATGTCTTTGTGCCTATAAAGTCATCCTTGAGTTTTCCATGTTGTCCAGATCAGGAGAATAGCCCAGGTGAAGCTCCAAAACCCACAGGGCTGCTTGGCACACGGGGCGGAACGCCTTCCCTTTCTGGCCAAATCGTTCTCATGACAGCAACACAAAGTGCCTTCACTTCACAAGGGCAGCCATCACTGGTTTTCCTGCTACTGCAGAGGGAAGGTCTGAGGAGGCCCAGCAGCTGGTTGTCTTGTTTGCTCACAGCAGTGGTGCTGATCGGCCACTTTGGTGACCAGTCTGTGGAGGGAAGGAACTGTTTGGTTTTACTTGGCTGGCCCAGAGGTGGTCCTGCAGAATGAATCTGGCTGTGAAGTACAAACTAGGAACTCTGGTTATTTTCTCCTCCAACAAGCCAGAGAAAGCACAATGACTCAGTTCGCACAACGTGTTTTAAAGTCCCAGTCCTCCATAGTGTGGCTTCCCCTTGGCTATGGGTTGTTGTGAGGTTTTGTAGTTATCCCCAGGCCTACCTTGACTATATCATACAACAAACCCAGGTGAAGCCCTGAAACCTGCAGAGCTGCTCAACAAGAGCAGTAGAAATTCTTGCCATCCTGGAGTCAGGCTTTGGAGTGTCAGCAGCAGGAGTCAAGGTAGAAGCACCAGAGCCCAAGGCATAGCTGCCTAAATGCTGTCCAACATCCAATAGTTCAGTCCAGGACAGAATCACAGCTGAGGAACAAGCTGAAGAACCAGGAGTGCACATCAGAACAAGTCAGGACATGGCCATAAACAAAGCAAAAACCAGGAGGACGAACAGTGCAGGGAGCAAGTACCTGAGGAAGGGTAAACAGGATTGGATCCAGGAGCAGGCAAGGGTCATGTAAGAAGTAGCAGCTGGGCCACCTAACAGGAGAGCCTGTGCTCTTCAGGATGCTTCTGGAGGGAAGAGTTTGCTCTTATATAGCTCTTCCCGAGGCTCCCAGCTGGTGCTTATCAGGAGAGCACTTCAGTAGGCTCCGGGATTAATCCTGTAAATATTGTGGTTACTCTTCTGGCCACCAGAGGGAGCCCTGGAGCTGCCCAGATCCTGAAAACTGACGGAGACGCTCCAACAATAACCACCTGAAGTGGCCAAGCAACACTTTGGGCAGCCGTCATTGGCTTCCCTGGCCCCCGACACCACCTCCCTCAAATCTGACTCAGATCTTCAAGAGGCGACATGTGGTGGCACTGCAGGTGTTGCCCATGCATCACCTCCTCAAGCCCCATGCAGGCTTTGATGAGGTGGCCTGCCCTCCCCCAGTGGCGGCCCTGCAGAACATGACACTGCCGTGGTGAGCACCTGGGGTGACAAGCCATGTCCTCCCGGGTCTCTGCAGGAGGAGCTCAGCAGAATACGCTGCTCTCACATGGTGCAGCACCTACCAAGTGAGACTGGAAGGTGGGGCTTTTTGTTCTGGGAGGAAGCCCTGGGGAATGCAGCTTCCCCGCTCCTTGCTTGGGGTGGCAGATATTCAGGGGCTGGTGCACCAAGCAGAGGGAGCAAGGTATGCTTGGCACAGAAGACTCCAGAAGATGCACCCCACGCAGTGCTCGCCACTATGGGACGGCCAAGCCACACTGTTCCCTGCTTGGGCCAGGCACACTGCAGCTCACCTCTCCCTCCCCAGAATGGCAGCTGTTGCCTGGCAGAGCTCCCACTATGGGACTTGAGGGGCCAGCGTGTGGCAGGCTGCGTGCCCCAGCCCCGACCACTGATGCTGAGCAGCCGTGATGGAGTGAGGCGGTTGCAGTTCGGCCCCTCCATGGCTGGTCCAGGCAGCGAGGGGGCTGCCCAGCCAGGATCAGCAGCAGGGCCCCCCGGACCATGCCCTCATGTGCCACTGGAAGGATGGGGGAGGGAGGAGGGAGGGGATGCACCTCAGGGACCCCACCATGCCCAGTGATTGCCAGGCACAGTGGGAGCACCAGGCTAACTTTACGCCCTTTAAGCTCATAGGCCACCCGCAGGGTCAGAGTTTCATGTGGAGCCCTGCTGGGCTATCTCTCCCGCTCTGGGAGCAAGAGGCAAGCCGGGGTTCCTTGTTTACTGGTGATGCTAAGGAAGCCCAAGACGGACTGTTCATGGTTGTTAAGCTGTTCTTGCTCACCACACAAGCGATGACACTCTGTGCATCAGCACACTGGCCTATTCCGGAATATCCACAAGTTTTCCAAAATGTGGCTTACCATCATGTGCAGACCATGCCACAGTGATTAACAGGAGGCTTCATGGTTGTATTGGGATATGAGCCTGGGTCTGAATGCTCCCAGATCAACACTGTACTATACCACATTGGCTCTAGAAATCTAAAAGGAAAGAAACCAGCATTGCTGAAAGTAATCTTACACTATAGTTCCCAACTCTTGTTGTTGGTGATGAATTAGTTATAGTACTCACATGATATAAGCATGGGGAACAGGGAATCGTAATGATCTCATCTTTTTATTTGCAAAAAAGAATTGTTTTAATTCCAAAGTGCATGATGTGAAAGCAATCGGGAGCTAATCAATAATATCTATTTAAATATGCATGTTCTGCATACATTAATCATTTGTTATTTTATTTATTTAAAGCATTGATATCCTGGTATTCAGAAAGATTCCCAGAGCAGTTTACAATTCAATAACAACAGTATTATTATATCACTATAATGTATTATAGTGCTGGAAACTAGTAATGCAATGCAATATACATGATGCCAGCAAGTAGTTTGGAGTAGTCCTTGAAAAATGATTCAGAAGTTTTAATTAGTGCAAAATTCAGCTGTCAGAATTTTGAAGGGTTCGTCTCAATGGAACTATTTTGCCTAAATACTTAATGAATTATATTGGCTCCCTGCCAAGTCCAATCCAAGATGCTGGTTTTCACTTTTAAAACTCTAAATAGCTTCAAGTTCAAATATCCTAAAGTATTTCTACAGGACATGTATGTTTCTTGTAATATTCTATATACTGTCCTGGGGTCCCTTGTGGATGGGGCCTTGTTTATATTGCATTTATATATTATATTATATATATTGCAACAAAAATTGCATTTTTGTTATATTATTGTTGTTGTTGAAAGATTTTTTTTTTAAAGTCTGTCCTCACATTAACAGTCTAAAAAGACATTTAAAAGGAAAAGGAAGGGCAAGAAGAGAAAAGATAAACAAGCAGACTCAGGTAGCAATGCTTACAATTAAAACGTTCTAAATATGGCAAACTAGAATACACCTGGAAGAACTGTGATACAGCCAAATAGTGCCGTCTTCTTATCATGAACAGCTGGAATGGCAAATAGGTCACATCAAAGGGGAGCCAAAAATTGCTGGCCAGTCAGCTGAACCAATCCATCCCCCTCTTCTTCCTCAGATGCAATGTCGCTGCGAATAAAATGGCCCAAATGCATTGACTCAAAAAATAATTTCTTCCTGTCCTCACTTTATATTTTTTTACTTGTTCAATTTGATTGCCTCCCTCTTCTGCAGCCTGAATATTGCTGGATATATTGATAGCATTCAAATTACAATAAGCTGGATATTGATAGCATTCAAATTACAATAAACTGGATTGATAGCATTCAAATTACAATAAGCAGCACTGAAGTCAACATGGAAAGCTGGGCTCAAACTGACGAGGGCTTTCGCAAAAGCCACCATGCACCTGCAGCACAACTAATTCAACCAAAAGTTGTTTGGAACATCAGTCCTTTGGCCCATTGAGAATTTCTAGGCCCAAATCGGTCCCTTGACACATGGCAGCTGCATTACTCTAACAGCAGTACTCTTGCCCCACTGCCACTGGTTCTATTGCACTCATGGTATCCTCTGTTTGTTCAACCGGGAGATGGCCATTCTAAAAGTAACCAAAGAAATAAATGGAAATATTTGTTTCTGAGATGGTCCCTTTCGAGACCTCTGCTGACCTGCACCCTCAAGTGAGTGCTGAATGTTTTCACCCTTTTCAAATTGCCTAATGAACCACTAATATGCAGAATATTACCCAAAAAGGATAAGTCATAACTTGTACTGTTATTCATATATCAATAAAGCCAAGTGAAACTCCAGGGATGAGAAACTACAGTGACTAGCCTTGGCCAATTAAATCATCTCTGTGAAAACCTAAAAATCAGACTTGAAGGAAGGACAAAAGGGGGGCATTTAAAATAAAGAACTACCGTATTTTTTGCTCTATAAGACTCACTTTTCCCCCCTCAAAAGTAAGGGGAAGTGTCTGTGCGTCTTATAGAGCAAATATGTGTGTGCAGTAAGTCTGTCAGATGTGCAGCCCATGGGGAAGTGATGGGGAATGTGCCTGTGATTATGTGCCCATTGGATTCAGAATATTTTTTTTCTTGTTTTCCTCCTCTAAAAACTAGGTGCGTCTTACGGTCAGGCGCGTCTTATAGAGCGAAAAATGCGGTAATAGATATTCAAGTTAAGAATCCAAATACAGTTTTCTCTCTAGGAATGGGAGTATGCTAGGGGCCCTGCTCTTTGGAGTTAGAATTAATCAAACTCTGATCCACCCAAACTTAGTGAATTCTTTGGTAAGGGTACATCTAACTCACATTATGCACATATATAGAGAAGCACGCACCAAATGTCAAAGAATGAAATTATGTACTTTATAGTAGACCATGGGTGATTGATAAGAGTCTTCTTCTCTTTTAGGACAGATCAGGCTCAGTTTGTGTGTGCCAGGCAGCAGAGTTGCTCCAATCTGCAAGTAAGGTAAAAAATCTGGATAAAAGTGGATATTTATAGAAGTCTAGAGCTGGGCTTCCCCATGACTTTGCTAAGCATTCCTATAAGAATCAAACCCAGGGACATGCTATCTAGGAATTTAAACCTCCCTTTACACACACCTGCAGTGTTTCTTGGAACTGTGCTGTCCCAGCCTGGAATCACAGGGAGGGCTGCCTCCAAAAACAGGCCTGTGCAGAGCTCCTTCCTAGAAGACAGTTCATGGCTGGCAAGAGTTTCCTCCAGAAAGTGAAAGTTGAAGTCATGCATATATTTTTCAACTGAACGTCTAGAGAAACATATCTGCAATCTTAAAATCATACAATGAAAATGTTAACAGTACCATAATTTGTTTGAAGACTTCTCCTAATGTTCCTGGTTGAATGACTACCAATATTCAGCAACAAAGGGAGATTGTGAACAAGCGCAGTGACCTGTGGAAAAAAGTTCAACCCACTAGAAGCAACAGGCTGAAGATAAGTTCTACTCGAAACAGAGAAATAAAATGAGTTTGCTCTATTAGCAGTGTCATCCTTTTGAAAGTCTATTGCATTAATTCATTAGGAGCAAACACACACCTTTCTGACTCATATAATCAACTCATAATTAAACATGTCTGCTGCTTTTCCTATAGAGAGACATATTTATCCTTGTTGTTTATATCATTTCTAAATGATTTGTCTCACCATAAATTAAATTAGTTGCCTTTTGGGTTTTAATCAAAAATTCAATTTAATCCAATTCTGCTTGGATGTACTTGATTATAAAAGGAACAACAGAAGTACTGGTAAATAACATTTCCTAAAAGCATTAGACAACCAAAAAAGATATGTAGTCAAGTACAGAAAGTACATCTGATTCTATGACATTAGCAAGATGATCCCTAGAAATACATTATGGGAACAAAATGGCTTCTGAGCATGGAATGAGTCCATTTGCTTAGAAGAAGCTCAGACCCTGTGGGACTCCAAATGCCAGAGAGGCCTTCCCTTGCAAGTCTCCCAAAGCAGACTTTTAGGGTGGCACAGAGGCCCAGAGGGGAAATGGGATCTGAGACACCCTATTACTTGAGCAGAGGTCTGTTCACAAGACGCTGGGGGAAACCAATGCCTTTTTAAAAGACATGCTAAAAATGGCTCAGTTCATCAATGATGTATTCAACCAAACATTTTCTTACACTGTTCAGCAATAGCAATCACAGTCACCGCCATAAAATCTATTATCAATGTATGGACAGCATCCTATTTGGAATTATCACTAATTTCTAACAAGATACTCGCTCCTCAACTGAGGTCTTGACACAGTACAGTTGTGTATACATCAAGCCTGGTACAATGGAGTACAGTTCTCTGGATTTGGTTATGAAGCAACAGGACAAGGAAAAGAATCAGCCATTACACTCAAGTACAATGGCACAGACCACACTTGTTCAAAACTGTACTGTTTTATTGACAGTGTCTGCCTTGTGGCCTTCAAAATGTTTGCCACCTGCCCTTGCTGGAAGGACAAATTATCCAAAACATTACAGTGCAAGCTGCTTGAGTCATTATAGTTCTCTTGCTCATCTATCTGTGTAGTTCTGCCCACCTCTTTTCTCAAGGACAGCCTTCAATGGTTAGCCAAAAAATTGCCTTTTCCAATAAAAATGCCCTTTCTAGAGAAGTTTTGACCTCTCCTAAGAACCATTCAAGAGCACCCCACTATTTAGATGAAGACTTGACATCACATGTACCATTTTCTCTGTTTTGGTACAAATATGGGCCAGCTGTACAGTTCCCTGGAGGAAAAGAGTCAGGGCTGCAGTAGGAAAAGGTTCCCATAATATCACTGAGCTTAATTCCATGTAGAAACTCTTGTTGTGCAAAAGCCAATTCTGTGAATACAGAGAACGAGAATTCGTTTGCAGACACACCGGGCATTGTGGAGGATTCCTCTTCAGAACATGCTCAGTTCATGTTGAGCACATCCAAGGCCTCTTGGAATTCACTGTGCTGCAAATATTTAGGTTCAAACTCTCAGTTTCTTATATACATTTCAGTAGGACCACCAGAGGCAAGGAAAAAGACCATGCCCTACTAAATTCAAGGAATGTTATGATCAAACAGAAAAATACTGATTTTTAAAGCTAGCATAATTAAAACCTTCTCTGTCTGTCTGTCTCTCCACTCCACACCTCTTTTTCCCCATTTTTAGCTAAACCCTACAGGCATATTGGATAATTACACCAACTGTACAAATGTAAAGAAACAATTGGAACGCAAACATCCTACAAAAAAGGGCTGCTGGGCTTCTTGTAAATGTTCGACAGAAATAAAATAAGACTCAAAAAAAGCCCCATTGTTCATGCAAGCCATCTGTTTGCATCAAAAATGACAGTGATCATTCACTAAATTAGACTGCCATTTAGATTATACTATTCTTGCTGGACAAAGGTTGCAGACTACTATATGGACAAAACAGTTTCATTAGCAAATTGTTCATATTATGGACTTTTTAATTTTTGTCTTGCTTTCCCGTTATTAAAACCAAATAAGTGTCATCCTCAACACTTCCCTTTTTTTGTGATCTGTAGTCAAATTTACTACTCGTATCTTTTTTTCTGAGCGAACAGACTATGAAATGTGGGAGATTGCAACCTGATCCTGTATTGGAAGTCTACGTTTACACTATTAATGGCGAGTAACCTTTAGGGACTATTAATGAGCAGTACATTTCCCAGTCCATTTCAGACTGAGGTCAATAATGCTGAAAGGCATGGAAAAGCTCTCGCCAGATGTTCCAGATGTGAGCACTGTGGTGGCAGTCATAGGACTGGATCCTGGGGCCAAAGTTCGGTGAACACCATACATGTGTTGCCAATTGCAGCACCCCAAAAACACCCCAAAAGTAATTGGCCAGAGGAAGGCCCCAACAGTAGTTGGCCAGAGGAAGGTCACACAGTAAAAACACCACAGTTATACTGTCCCAGAAGGGAGGGGGAATAAGAACAAAATGAACTTTGTGTAACCCACAGCTAACACGCTAGCCTGACCTCGAATACAGTAATCAAAGGGACAGTGGAAACTGGTTCTAGCCGCCATGAAAGTTGCAAATGTGCAGGGAGTAAGAACATGGCAAGGCTTGTGAATCTCGAGCAGATAAGAAATAGACATGGGAAATGTCTGGTCCTGACAGAAGAAAAGACTCTTTGAAGCTAACAGCAGTGGGGGTGTGGCTACATGGATGCATTGATGCATTAGAAGTGTATTAGGTGACCTAATTGGTTACCTAGGGTATAAAATGCATGTACTGGGGTGCAAGTTTTGAGACACTGCTTTGGGCTGAATGTCTCCTTTTGTCTTCCTTTATTCTATAGTGCACTAGAATAAAGCTGGTTTTGGCTCTAAGTCTCGTCTCAGGGTCCTTTTGGCTCGGGTCTGGGGCCCACCCGGGTTTGCCCCAGCTGTTGACTGGCTGAGTTCGGTAACACATGAGATTATAGTTTTGTGCTTCAGAACAAGCAATACAAAGACCATTTAGTCTGGGATCTAAATCAAGGATAGGCAAACTGTGGTCCTCCAGATGGCTTGGCCTAAAGCCCTCCTTCTGGCTTCACTCCATGGGAGGTGGGAGGTTGGCCACAGCTCCACCACTGCCCCCTCATCTCTCCTTCTCATGATCTTTTGTGAGGGGGTAGGAGGAGCTGCCAGTTTTATGTAATGGTCTCTGCTTGCTTGTTCCTTCACGCCTCCACACAGAAGAGAAATGAAACCAAACCACCCCTTTGGCTTTTGAAGGGGCACTTCCTCTACACACCTTCGGAATGCCTCCTATTTCTCCCACAATTGCATTTGTGACACAAGAGCACTCTTTCAACACAGTGGGAACTGCACTCTAGTCCTTAACGTGGTCCCAACAGTCCATGCACTGTGCACAAACCCTAATGGATGAAAGGAGCTTTAGTGTAGATCCGCCCCAAGTCCCTAGAAATACTTCCCTGTAACAAGGCTCCATGTAGGCAGAATGGAGGCAACAGCTGTTCTAGAATGCTGCTTTAAACACAAAAATTCCTGAATAGAACAGTCAGGAGTTGCTTTGCTTCACACTGCAGTTCACAGAACACAGCTTGTCCAACATGACTGGCAAAACCTCAACTGAGTCCACTTCTTCCACTATTACTTTCAAGTTTTCCTTTGAATCCTCCAATTTATCAACTTGAATCAACACTGAGATATAAGGAAGCCATTCCTCCAGGTAAATAACAGCAGCTCTTCACACCATTGACAGAGTCTCCTGCTGGTTTTCGTTGTATGTTCAATGAAATCCTTTTTGCCTATTACTGTGCCAGAAAGCAGCTGTTTGTGAGAAGCTGTTTGTGGCCACCATTATATCCTGATGTGGCCAACAGCTGTTCACCCACAGACTGTTAGGGGCAGTGCCTGGAGCTCTGGATGAGCCTGAGGACATGAAGACACAACGGCAGGCTTCAGCGTATCCATGTCCAGGTGAATGGGAAGCATCATGAGTCCGGCTTCATGGTTCTCCTCCTATCCCATCCAGCAGTAGGAGCTGCACATACAGAAAGCTTTCAGGGGGGATAAAATTTGGCCAAGGAGATTGTATGGGAAGGTAAGTGGGAGACTGACTTTAGTCTTCTCCCCCATTCATGTCCTCCACATAACAACTGCTTGATGCTTTTAAGCGTGCATTCCTATGGGTCTTGCCCTCACTGCTTTGAAGCCCCAATCTCAAGAGCTTCTGAAAAGCCAGTCTCCTGTACGTTCACTCCTGTCTAGCAATGGTGCTTCTGAGGGGAAGAGATGGAGGCTGGTGGGGGGGGGAGGGGGGTCCGAATAACTCACACCCTGGTCTTTAGGGTCTCCTTCCCTGGTGATGATGCCAACCACTTTGTACTATTTAAGGGGAAAGAGGTGGGCTTAAAGGGCAGTGGGGAAGGGTCCTTGACCTGCAGAAATGCTGACTCTGCTGACAGTGTGGCAGCTGAAACTCTGACATGTGACAGCTCACTTCTCAGGCTGCACTGTATTGGATGGGCTCTGTGGGAAGAATGGGGAAAAGGTTATTAAGGCTCCCCGGTTAGTGTTGTGAACTTACCCAGAATCCAAAACCCAAAAGGGTTTCTTGAAGGCATGCCAAGGCCTCATGGCCTTCAGCTGGTTGATAATGGCCCTGAGCCTGGCTTTCCGACCCTCTTGTAGATAAGGGCCACCTTGGTTTTGCAAAAGCATGAATTAGCCAACCCTCAGAGATGTTCAGGTATATTGCCACACTCAACAAAATGCACACAAGAGATTTGCAAGACCACGTAATGTAGTGACGGCACCATTTATGTGTGGAATGTCTCTGCAAAATCCCTGGGAATCCTTGCATGGGACCTTCTGGGAAGAGCCGTGTCGTATGCTAGCTGATTGTATAATGAGTAATGATACAACCCCCTCACATACGTACATGAGGGTGATGCGTGGAATCTTGAGAACTGTTTATTGTGTAATGAGATAGGCTGTTAAAACATTACGGCGCACCAAATAGTGTTGCACACGTTTCTTTGGATATTGTGTTTCAAAGATGAAATCAAAGAGTGCTTTGATACATAATAAAACTGTGATATATGACAGTAGTAGAGTTTTGAGCTTTGCCATTGCCATGTGTGGGGGCAGGAGTCAGCGCTACAAATTTGTGCATGATCATGTTCAGTGTCAAATCCACCTTTTAAAATTTATTTTCATTATAGCTCTAAATGCTGATTTATTTATTCTATTATTTATTTATTTAGAACTTTTCTAGATCGTCCCGTTACTGAAGGCTCAGGGCAGTTTAACAATACAAAATGTAATGAATCCATAAATCCATAACACACAGCGATTTAAAGCATATAACAGGACATGCAACCATTACTAAAAATAATTGTGCATAGACATCAACAAAGACACCCCAAATATCCATATATTTATCTATTTGTAGACCTGTTCAAAAATAGGAAGTTTCATTCAATCCTTCACTCATTCTGTTATTACAGGTAGCCAATTATCTTTCTGAAGTTATAATATTAGTCCTTTATCTGTCAGAAAGACTTGGGAAATCTATTTACACTGAGTTTGCATTAAATTCCAAGAAATGGGTAGGTGCTTCAAAAGAACAGGCGTATCCTTGAATATTAAGGAACATTCCATTGCAAGACTTATCTGCATTCTGAGCTCCTTCCAAAAGGAAGCTGCCATTGGGTATTGCCAAGACACACAGGGAAGAGAAGCCACAACAGAAACAACTCCCTTTGCAGCTCTCCCTCCCACAAGCAAACACTGTGGAGCAGGAGGGCTTGCCACACAGCCACACAAATCATGGCGCTGTCACTGATCATGGTGACATCCTCAGAGCCACACAGCCAGGGCCAGGTCAAGGCTGGGATGGGCCCCAGAATAACTTTCTGTGCTGAGTGCCCTCCTGTGTCCCCAGCACTGAACTCACACTGACCAAACACACAGTGAGATTCAATTATGTACAATTATATACAGTAATAATCAATTTGTGTAATATGTACAATAAAAAACATTTGCCACTGCACAGTCTAGTGGAAAGCATCCTCCCCTCCATGCTTTTCTGGCCAGAACAGTCCAATATCTTTTCAATGGCAGAAAAGTCAAATGCAAGCACAAGCTTCCCCTCATGCAGCATATCCCACGGGAAAACGGTGCACTGAATCTGCTCTTTGTCATGCTTCCTTCCTGCAGCTCCATTCTGGGGTGCTGTTCCTTCTCTGGCACAGATCTTTGAGGGGGGAGTCTTTCATCCATTGGTCCCCAGCAGCATCACCAGCCTCATCATGCCTGATGTCCTGGATCTCCCGCCCTCCTTTGGTCCAACTGCTCCTTTTCCACGTTTCCTTTTGTGACTTTCCTCCTCATTTGGGTGTGGGGCCTTTTCAGATCGTCCACCCTCAGATGCTAATAGATCCGGATGGTTCCCAGGGGGCTTTGGGGACGTTCCCAACTAAAAAGGCTGGCTCTCCTCTCAAAACAGCAGAATGCAGAAATGATTGGGCTGCTGACCATTTGTGCCAGAGCACCATCTCCAGAGAGGAGCTCCTACTGCTCAGTGGTATATTCCAGAGCTGATGATTTAAACATGCATTTAATCACTAAAATGTTGTTGATATACATAACTACATACGTATATAAATAACACTGTGAATATTCTAAATTAAAGAATATTTAATCAATCTATTCCAAGAGACTGTACTATATCTATAACAGCTATTATTTGTGCAATCAATAAAGATGAACTCATGGCCTCTTTGATTCATAAATCATTATCTGATTTAGTCATCTCCATGAATTAAAATTATAGTATCCTTCATTTAAGTCACACCATCATTTATATCTGTTTGCAAACATTTGATTTCAACCTTCCAAGTGTTGCAACTCAAAACCTTTTGGTAGGGCCATCAGGCATCCAGCACATGACTTGCTAAATGTGAGGTAGTGCTCATACAAGTAAGTAAGACCCCTACCCCAAATGGACCCAGCAGCCCATCAGGGGCCTCAGGGCCAGGGTCCCTGCTCAGGACATCCACAGGTATCCCACCATGGGAACACCGAGATCAGCTCACCCCCACCTGAAAGTGGGTAGGGACAGGATCGGCAGGGATCGGGGCTGCTGACTCACCAGTCAGGAGCACCCATCTTGGCTGTCGGCCGCAGCAGCAGGCCAAAAGGGCAGCAGGAGAAAGGAGGTGACTTCAGTTGGCTGTCAGTCAGCTGGAGTAGTTCCTGACTGTGCTGACCCGGAGCCAGAAAGGGCTTGTGGCAATGACTCTCCCAGGTGGGAGAGGCGCCATCCGTGCCACATGAGCCAGCAGCACCATTCTCCACCCCATCACAAGGAGGCCTCGCATTACTACACTACATGATGGCTTCGTTATCAGTGGCCACCGACTGCAGACTTTTAAGTCAAGGCTCGAAAATTACCATTCTCATGAAGACATGTCTTCACCCATGTCTGCATTATTTAGAGGGACAGAGAGGAGGGGAGCGGGAAGGGGACAGACTTCGTTCGCGCTTCCTTAGGGGCATGTATTCCCTGCTCAGCTTTCTGCCAGGCAAACCTGCAGAAGGGGACAAAGAAATCAGCTTTGGAGCATCACTTGGGCCTTCACAAGAATAGACACAGGGATAAAGAACAGTCTGCTGTGGATTTTTTCCATGGTGGATCTTTACAGAGTGCAACCTGCAGGTTTTGGCTGGCGAACACTCTGCTACTGCTTTAAAGTGTGTCTTTAAATCATCAGACATATCAATATTGTTACATAATGAAGACTTTCTAGTGTGGGAGTGCTCACTCTTCCCAGAAAATAATAGGAATTCATCTCATTATTGGCAGAGGCTGCTGGCATTTCCCCTTTTCTGCTTGCTGAGGTCTTCTTGCCCTAGTGTTAAACTTAAAGAAAAGCTGTTTGTGACACATGATCTCCTATTGTGGTCAACTGTCAACTGTCAGTTTCCAGTCATTAATTGGATATTGGCTGGAAAAACAAAACTCAGATCCTTCAGTGCTTGTCTTAGGGCTGTGCACAAAAAGATAATCTGCCTCAGAAACCATGTCGTCTGCTGGGATTAGAAGCAGAGCTGCCCTGAGCCTGCATCACTCTGGCTTTCCTCACCTCACCTTGCATAACTCCTGCCCTTGTCTGGCAGCTCCCTTTTGCGAAGAGCTGGTGGGGAATTCTCTCTCTCTCTCTCTCTCTCTCTCTCTCTCTCTCTCTCTCTCTATCTATCTATCTATCTCTCTCAAACTGGGACAACACAAGTAAAAAGCAAGGAGGGAAAAAAAAGATACTCTGAAGCACGTCCAATAGCTTGGGACCAGCTTGCTTGGCTTAGACCACTTCAGATTCCTCTGATGTGGAGGTAGTCCAAACATCTGCGAAGCAAAGATTTGCCTCAGAGTTGCACCTTGCTGGAGGCATGTGCTCAGCCCTCTAGCGTGTGTCTGCTCAGCTCGATGGGCAGCTGGGCTGAAGCAGGATGGCAGGCCTGCCTACACAGTCCTGCTCTGTCATCTGGCAGCAAGAGCCGCTCACACTGAAACCCTTTTGAGAAAGGCCAAGCAGCTTGCTCAGCACAGAAAACTGGTTTTAGCCTTTCTCCCATTTACTGCCCCCCAAAACAGGTGCCAGGTGGGAGTTTAACCTTTTGAAAAGTGTTCCAGGCATGCAGTTTCTATTGCTCCATGTGTGAGCTTTGATTGGAGTCTGAATTAGAAAAAGCACCAGACAGTACAGATTTTGACACTAATCTGAGAAGACCACACCTAGCTGTGCACAAAAACAGGTGATCAGTCAATGGTGGACCTTGCCTGGTTGGTGTCCATGCAACTCCATTGGTGCCTTTGCACATGGCTGTTGAGTTGCAGGCTGTACGTAAGGAGAGCCCTCTGGACCAAGCCAAACTCCGTGGCCAACCTGCTGCGTCCAGGAAGCCCACAGGCAATAGCACAAGCTGCTGCCACCTCTGACCATGGAGTCTCCATTGAGTTCCCACCCCTCCTTGCATCTGATAGCACCGTCCTCCATGGACTCGTGTGGTCTTCTTTTAAAGCTTCCACACCTTGGGCCAGCAACCCCCCTTAAATCTATCTTGCATCGCTGATGAAGTATTTTATCTTTCATTTCCTGAACTGATTTATAATTTGATGTGACTTCATATTAGAAACATCGAAACTGAGTGAGTCAGAAGGGGTCTCCTGGGCCATCTAGTCTGACCCCCAGCTCCAGCCGGCTCCGCTCATGACATGCTAATGGTTCTAATATTATGTTCTATTTCTATCCACTTTCTGCACATTATGCATAACCTTATAAAGCTCTGCCAAGGGCCTCCATTCACCATCCAGTCTAAAAAGCTACAAATGCATTTCTCTCTTCCTCATGCAGGAGGGGCTTCAGTGCAACTCCCTTTCCTCCACCTCTCCCATTCACCAATAACTTTTGAGCAATGGGCTGATCCAAGTGGCGTTCAGCATTACGAGTTGCACAATGGTTGATACAAAGGCATTACTGTACTCACCATTTATAACTAATCCCTGCCCTAATCCTCTCCACTATAATATGTACTTTCTTCTCTGCCAATGCACACTGGGCTGACATTTCCTTGGAGCTATCCAGAACACACAATCTCTTTCCTGGTTAGTTACTGCCAGTTCAAATCTCTGTTTAAATGTACAGCTAGTGTATCAAATTGTTACTTTTGTTCCATTGCACATCACTTTACATAATTAAATTCATTTTCTAGTTTGCTTCCTATCCATTCACCCAGTTTGGAGAGTTACAAACTGTAAGTCATGCATGTTTCGTTGCAGACACCATGGTGAATGAAGTGATGAGACACAACCTTTGGGATAATAAGAATGTCATTAATAGTGTAACTGGATCTGCTTCAAGACATAATTTGTATCGCTACTAGCTTTGCAGTAGAACACAACTTGTGCTGAGCTTTATTGGAACAAAGGCAATAAAGCCACTGCTTCCAGCTCATAATCGCCTCACAGAAGTATGCTGAGGGTCAACACGACTGGATCATATTTTTAATCTTTTATTTCATAGATTGTCAGGTTCCTTTTGTTCCATCATCCATTCACTGACAGAATTGGATGTTGATACAAATGTGCATTTCCCAAATCTGCCCCAAATGCAGTTTTTCATGCATTAGTCTATCAAGGATAATTGTTATTGTTTATATTTTTCTATGACTAAATTTGAATAAAATTATGGAAAGTTTTAAACATTCTGCAAGCCTGCAGAATTGATCAGCTCAGGAAAAGCTGGTCTACTGAAGAATTTGCACAGAAATTCACACTCATTTGAAACTGCTGTGCTTATTCTGAAGCCTTGTTGTCGTATCAGAGCATAATGTTGAGAGAGAAGTTCTCAATGGGACTGGGAAACATGGAGCTTCTGAAGGTTAAAGCCCTTGGCAAGGGACTGTCTTGTGTTTTATTGTTGCTATTTTATTGTTGCAAACATCTATGTCACATTTAATTATTGTGCATGTTGTTTTATATTTCTGTAAGCTGCCCAGAGAGTCATTCTGCCTAATGGCTGGGGAATAAATTTAATAAATAAATAAAATAATAAATAGAGCTAGAGTGATGAGCATGGAATAACATGATGTTAACCAATACTGAACGACCATTTCAGATACAACATCTGAGGAAAAGAGCACCAAAGAGGGAGCTCCAGATAAGTGTTGCCTAAACACAGAAATACGCTAGCAGCCTTCAGTGTAAAGGAGTTTTACATGGAGGGATGGGAAAAGGTCCCCATCATTCCAGTCTCCCAGATTTTGAGAATTTTTCCAATTTTAATTCCCATTTGTTCTGAACAGAGCTTGTCCCACACAAATGATCTGTGAAGGAGTGATTGCAACAGCCATTTCGTGAATCACCCTTATTTGCATTAAAAACAGGCTCCAACTGCACACCTCAGCATACAGGAAAGAAAAGGTGAGGTGCCTAACTGAAGAGTTGTTTGGGAAAATCCTATTCCATTGCTGGGGTAACCACTTATGGCTTCCCAGAAAGAAGAAATGCCCTGCTTTAAAAAAAAAAAAAGAACGGGAAAGGACCAAATGCAAGGCAATATCTGTGCTGATGTATCTGCGCAAACATACATTTAGAAATAATTATTGTAATTTAAATAGAAACATATGCTGCCATACCATCAGGGCTTGTGACCACTGCCTCCCTATTCAACCTGCTGCCTGTGGCTGGAGAGCAGTGGACGGAACCTCCCTCTAAGCGGAGACCATTCTCTGGAAGCCTTTCCAGTAAAGGACTGCTCTCTAGAGGAGAGAACACAATGGCCACCCTAATGCCACAACCCTAGCCATGGGAGTGAGCAAGGATTCCAAAACCAATTCCATCCCTGAAGAAAGCATAGAGCAAGGCAGGAAGCTCTTGCTGTTCTGTCCCATACAAGGACATTCCCAGGGAGGTCGCTTCTAGGATGAATATTATATTTATCACATTTATTTATATTCCAGCTAACACTGAGACTCAAGACAGCTTACAACATGGAAAACATATACACCCAAGACATAAATTACAATATATGAAAGTTAGAAATACTATTAAATAAGTAGAATATTTAAATTATGTAAAATACCAAATTAGAAAGAGAGATTGAGAGAGAGATGAATGGACAAACTAGTCCAATGCAGTTCTACAAGTCCATACTATTCCCAAAGTCTTGCCAGAGCAGAAAGGTTTTGCCTACCTCCAAAAACAGAACAGGAAGAGCACCAGTCTAGCCTCCCTGGGGAGGGAGTTCCAGCACTTTGCGGCAGCCACCAAGAAGACCCTCTCCTGTTTTTCCACCAAGCATGCCTGTGTAGGTGGTGGGCTTGAAGGAGGGAGAATACAGCCTTTCAGATACCCTGGTCCCAAGTCATATGGGGCTTTCTAGATCACCACCAATACTCTGGATTGTCCCCAGAAACAGACTGGGACCCAGTGAAGCTCTTTCAGCAAACAAGTTCTGTTCTTCCTGCAGACAGCTCTGGCATCAACCCTCTCTGAACCAGCCAGTCACCTCCAGGATTAGGCACAGCTGAGGCCCAGTTTTAAATGGCCTCTGCTAAGATCTGGGCATCCAGGCACAGGGTTGAATCCAGCAGTACTCTGAAGACAGTATACTTGTGTCTTCAGCGGAGTACAACTCCATCCAGCACAGGCTGTGTGCCTCTTCCTGACCTGTCTTCCAGCTGACCGGGAGCACTTTCTTGTCTGGATTAAGCTGCAATTTGTTTGTCCTCATCAGGTCTATTCTTGCCAACAGCCACTGATTTAGCACCAAAACAGTAGCGGATTTGGGTGCCATTGGCATACTGGTGATGCCGAGCCCCAAAACCGCAGGAAACCTCTCCCAAAGGCTCTATGAGGAACAAAATAGAACCCCAAGGAATGCCACAGGATGGCCAGTACACCAAGAGAATCGCTGTTCAGCCTGAATACTATGGGATGGTTCTATAGCCTCTTTGTAGCTCCATGGCTTGGCATGCCTTCTGAAGTCAGGATCATCGTTTCCACAGTTATGGATGCAACTACCAGAGACCTCTGGAAGAGTGGCAACAGCCGAAGCTGCTCCCGCCATCTAGCCTCTATATATGGCCCTGTGAGGAAGAGGCAGGTAAGATAGGCAGGGACCAATGCATCCTGGGATTGAACTTCAGGTACTGATGGGATACGTGCCAACAGTGGAAGGACTGAGCAGGGAGGGTGGAAACTGTGATAGAGTAGAAACCATTTGGTCATCTGCCTGGTAGATCTTGGTTTAAAAAAGCATGATCCACGGAAGCCACACAGAATTGTTTATCATGTTCTGTGAACTCAGCCATTGTGTGTACATTGCTAATAAACCAACATGTATGCTGGCAGATCAAGATGAGGCAGGGGGTGAAAGAGAAATAACCCTCTGGACCACTTTTGTGAAATTCTACCTTACTCATATTTTTTCCAAATTACCTCTCTACAGAAGCAGAACAAGTTGGTTCTGATCCAGTACACCTTAGGATCATAACACCTGTAAATCAAGAAACAGAAATAATTGTGTGTATAGACGCACCCAGGATGGCATGCAGGCCAGGAATAGAGCAGGAAATAAAATCTGATAAAAAATACATATTTGGGAAGAACTGTCACATATTTTCACATCCTATTTCACATCGTCCTTGTGTGACTCACCTTGTGAAGCAGGAAGCACCTGAGCTAAGCTGAGTGCATATATATACAGGTATAAAATCCTTCACTGGAGCAAGGAAATCCACTCAGTTTTAAAGGGAAGAACTGCTTAAAGGTATAGAGAATTGTTTTGAACTGCCCAGAAAAAATAAGGGTAAGTAAGATTTACACTTCTTTTTAAAAAATAATTTAAGATACTCCCTTCCTTAAACAGGTGTCTTAGTTGTGTTTTGTTTTTGTCTAAAATCTTATAGGTAAATGTGTTAAAACTGAATGATAGAAAATGAAGAAAGGGATTATATCTCTGAAACAATGAAGCTTTAAACAAGTGAAATTGTAGGGTACGGTTCAAATCAAAAGACAGGCCAAATGCAATATTAATCTCAGAGGACAAGTTCGCATGTCATGGTAACCCATCCTGGTGGTGAGCCATGGTGGGCTGGCTGCTGCCCAAATAACCCAGGTTTGTCCAACATATAATTGGCCTTGCAGTAGATTGTCAGCCCCTGCCTTTCCTCCTACCCCCTTGGTCCTCCTGCAGGGAACCCAGGGGTTCCCATGGAAGAACCGACTTGTCCATTTCCCCCACACCTACGGAGACTGTGAGCCCTTTCTCACACGGCACAACTTTTTTGCTTGGGAAGGTGCAAAAGGGCATGCCACCCTATTTTCAGGCCAGAGGCATTTCCAGAGCTTGCTATCAAAATTCAGACTCCTTGTAAATAAGGTTTTGATGAGGCGATAGAACAGGACTGTACAGCCAGCTGTCAAGACTTCTTTCCCTGCAAAATGCAGTGTGAGGCACTTTTACAATTTTCTGAGCTTAGAGGAAAAGTGCAAAATTTACTGGACCCTGAGGACAATCTGGGCAAATAAGAATTTATTGATTATTTATTTTTATTTTGTTTCTCCATTGCGCAACACCCAAAGTTCTCTTGTCAGTTCACAACTATTTCTCAAAACTACAAAAAGAAATACAGTAAAATACTGACACGGTTACAATAGAATGCACGATAGAAAATTTCAGCAAACATTTAAAACAGAATTATGTGTGTGTGTGTGTGTGTGTGTGTGCTATTTTATAAAACCAGTTTAAACATTTAAGACAATCACAATAAAGCTAGACTTAATCACAGCCAGCATAACCTGACATATGCCCTCCAACACCATGAAATGTCTGGGAAAAGAGGGCAGTTTTAACCTAATCCAAAAAGAGGACAATGTCAGTGCCAGGCAGGCCACCAGGAGAGATTGTTCTACAATTGGGGACCCACCACTGAGAAGGCCCTTCTTATTATTGCCTTTTGTCTGTCTCTCTTGGAGTTGCCAGCAGGAGAAAGGCCTCAGATGCAGATTGTAGGGTCCAGGTAGAGTGAGGTGGAGAGAGGCGTTCCATCTTGTAGGGTTTCATAGGTTAAAACCAGCACCTTGAATTGTGCTTCCAAGGCATACAGGCAGCCAATGCAAATGGACCAGAATTTGTAGTCAGACCTCTAAGGGAAAATGCTAAAGGAGGTGGGGGGGAGGGAGCCGTGCCAAACAAAAGTTGCTCCAAAGTAACAGTTACTCCAAAGTGCCTGCTGCGTCAAAGTCTTGCTTAGCACTGCTTGGATATCAGTGGTAGCCAAAATGCTGGGCACGAGAGGCAAGGGGAGCTGCCCCTCTCACCCAGAGGCTCATTCACCACTTCCCTGCAGTCAAGTTGGGGCATTTAACTGCATTCGGATGACATACCAACCCACTGTGGGTGAAACAACCTCCAGAACAAGTCAAGAGTTTTCAAGCGACCCAATGGGGAATTGTTCAAGTTTGTGAGATATGACATCTCAGCGCAGTTTGCCACCCCCAGTGGCTTGGTGTGTCATGCAACCCATCAATGATTCTTACTAGCTTGAAAGTGGAGTGAAGGAGCTATAAGGCAGCAATTATATTCTTATTATTGCTCCAAAATGCTGGAATCATAGCACCACCATGTAGGTGAGAAAGATGACTTTGTCATGAGCTGGTGTCTTCCCTCTTTTCTTCTGTTTATCAAACTCAAGACCATCCTTTGAGGAGCAGTTGTGTTACTGAAACGAAAGAGATTACAGAAGGTATGAACTCTAGATAGCCTTCTACAAGAGTTCTGGGAGAAGCATCTGCCCATGTAAAGAGTGAAATCCAAGCTGGAAGCTTCCCCTCCTTCCCTCCTTTTCAGTAAAGCTTCTGACTCCACCCTCAGGGTAGCTCTTGCTGCATGAGGACAAGCCAGTGAGAATACCAGAGACGCTCTATAACTGGGCAGTTCGTGTCTCCCATCACCTCCTTACTAGGTCAAGGACTGGGTCTTGCATCTGCTCCCTCTCCTGTTCCCAAAATCCTTCCACCCGCCAATTCTCACACTCTGCCTGAGAAAATTCACTAAGCAACCTTGAAATTCCAGTGCCCTCTCCCACACTTGCTGCCCCACCTCCTCCTCAGAATCAGACGAAACTGTCTGAACAGTATGTAATGACCAAGCGATGGGTCTCCCCTGATAGACAGATGGATGGATGCATGCATGGATACATTATCTAAAATCTGAGCTATCCTGGTTTTGTAGTGCATATTACTTAGTTCTGTGGTTAGACAGCCTTCACAACTGCCCTGTGAGGGAAGACAGAATGAGACATTATGACCGGCCAAAGAACACCAAACAAGATTTGCTTGTTTGGTGATTTGAGGCTGGCATCTCATGGTGCTTATCCAGTACTCTATAAATCTAGATGCTCTATAAATAGTGCTGTATGAATCTAAAGGAAAACAAGCCAGCATTTCTGAAAGCAATTTTAACTCACTGAGTTGCCAGCGCTGATTGTTGATGATCAATCCTACCCCATACTAACAAATAATGAACACATAAACTCATGAAATGAGAGTTTTCCATGAGTCTGGAAATGGTTCAGAATTTGCATTGTAGAGATTTAATTACAAATTTGATCAGGTGGGTATCTGTGTGACTTGTATCCAGAAATGTCTTACAATGAGCAGAAAAGCATTTCCATGAGGAACCTTTGATGAATTCTCCCCCTTTCCCTATCCTGCTGCAGCAGCTCTGCCCCATTGCATGCCATTTCTGCATTACAAGTTCTTCAGAAAATGGCGAACCAGCCACATTATACATGCACATGCATTCAGTATGGAAGCAACCATTGCCAAATCAGTCATCCATTTCAAAAGTGCAGATCAATTATGCTTCCAGATGGATGACTTCCAGTGCTACCAATCAAAAAGCATTGTGCCACTTTTTATTCTTTTCAGATTCTGCAAATATTGAAAGAAGCAGTAGGTAAATACAATGAAAATATTGAAAGAAGTCATGGGTTAGTACAGAAAGGTTTCCAAGTCACCGGTTGTTCCCACATAAGATTTCGTGAATGAAACAGGGAATGATTGTAAAATAAAAGCCTAATCTGGAAACTCCCCAATAATCACAGGTGATAAATAAGAGCATTTTTTCCTTTGCCTTTCAGCAATGATCCTGCTCAAACTGTATTTGATCCTAGCTGCAATCTTATGTCAATCACGTGGCACGGTAAGATACTTATGAGTTTGCATAAAATGGAATATTCCTAGAAGACTGATTCTAACTTTGGGCATAAAAGTGAGTTTATGCTGGATACAGATGTACTCCAGAAAGTGAATTTTGGCAAGAGATGTGTATTATTTCATGAATTATGTATCTCCTTGAATATCTATACAAATTTGCCAGCATGATCTTATAATCTTACAATGAAATCTAAGTGTAGGATAATGTTTATTTTGAAGACTTCTCTTGATCTTGATGATTTGTTGACTACCAACCCTGACATACAAAATGAGATCATCGACAAGCACAATGCCCTACGGAGAATAGTGGATCCCCCAGCTAAAAATATGGTGAAGATGGTAAGTTATATTCTGAAACTATAAATGGAATAGATGAAGACCTATATGCTACACCAGCTTTTTTGAAGGTGTCTCACACTGACTGGTTGGGATTGGTACAAACACACATGGTAACTCCTTTCATGGGCTTTTGCTGACAAACACAGTAGGCAGGTTCATGCAATGTGAAAAGTCACTGTGGTTTCTTATGCAGGTGGTTGGTCGGGCTGTCTGGACCCTGTGGTGGTATTTCGGCACCGTAGTTTTAGCTTTTAGAACCCACGATGAGAAACAATGGTGTATTTCATTGTTTCTGAGTTTCACCATGGTTTTCTGGTCATCGGAACCCATCATTGTGGTTTCCATGGGTCCAGGGTGCAACTAACAGAGAGCCCCCTAGAAAGAACAGCAGCTGCAGGAGCTGCCCAGTCATCTAGAGTGGGATTAAATTTCAGGCACAGTGGCTAATGGGACACATGTCAACAGCAGGAGAAGTTTGCAAGGAGTGTGGAAACCATGCTAGTTTAAAAACCCTAACCCCACCCCCACCACTACCCATATATCTTAGTGTATTTTTAAAAAAATCCACTACCAGCCAGGATTAATCCATACCAAACAATCTACTTAAAATGTAATTCAGCAGCCATTGATCTGCCCACAACTCCCCCATCTCACAACTTATTAATTTTTTCTTCTATGATATTCAGTCATGGCACAACGTCATTGCAGAGAGTGCTAAACATGCAGCACTGAGATGTAATTACAAGATGCACACACCTGCCTCAGAAAGAATAATAGGTAAGTAAAGGACTAGTTTTCAACAAACAAACAAAAATTCAAATACATTATAACTAGAGCTTTGAAATCCATTTATAAATGGAAAGTAATTAGATTATAAGCTGAAAGAAACAAAATTCCGTGTCAATGGAAGTAATGGTAAACATTTAATAAAAGCCTTGTCTATATGTTACTGGTTTTGTGCACAGACAATCCTGTTATTCCCCTCTTCCTTTTCATCTTCTCTTCTTCTTCAAAATTGCATGAATCTGTCCATAATTTCTGGAAGCCAGCACATCAGTAGTATTGTTAAGCTTGGGCCCTCAGGCTCCAGTCAGCTTCCCAGAACCCCAGATCTAAGCCCCAGAGCCCTGCATGTCCATTGTACACCAAGGAAAATTTAAATTTGGGGGAGAAAGTTCTATTTACTAAGTTTCCTGCCCTTGCTGTTGGCCTGTAGCACCAGAAAATAACGGAATGCCAAACATTTATCTGTAGTGAAACAACTCAACAGCGGAGGTTCTTCCCTCAAATATCTACTTTAATTTATTCTTATATTTATATCCCACTTCTTTTCTCTTACAAGGAGCTCACGGTAACTTACATTGTTCTCCTTCTCCTCTCCATTTTCTCCTCACAACAACAACCTTGTGAGGTAGGCTAGGCTGTGAGTCAGTGAATCTTAGAATTAACCATGTCACAGAGCAGTTGTGGAAAAACTTGTCTATTTCTCACCAAAGAGTAAATTGTTTATTGTAAATTGTGTGAAATTGTGTGAAAAGAGTAAATTGTGTGAAAGACATAATCCCATGGATGTTAAGACAGAAAAATTCCTACAACCCCTAGCTATGCAGGCTGGAGAATGCTGAGAGTTGTACAATTTTTTTCTGCTTACACATGCATAGAATTGTACCCTATGAAGCCTGTTTGCACAACCATTATTGGCACAGAAAGCAAAGAAAACCAACCACAAAAATGCTGTTTTTACCGTGGCTTCAACTATATGGATAAATTTATATTACTTCATATTAATACATTTAAAACAAAAAACAAAATAACCCTGAGGACCCCACCTCTAGGTCCCCTTAGTATGTGTGCCAGACTTCAAGTGTGTAAGTTGTATGTTCTTGGCACTACAGCATGGACAAACACACATCCTCTTTGATTATTATAAATATAAATAAGAAGGGACAAGTATGACTTTGTTAAATATAGTAATTGAATGAAGGTGAATTGATTACATTTTGGAGCAGGATGCAGGAGAGAGAAATCTGAGGAATAATTGGTGGCGATTCCCACCCACCCCCATTTGCACTTGGCTTGCTTTTGGATTAGTACTCTTGTCAAATACTTCAGACTGTGATTTTGCATAAAACCTGTCATTGTTTTGTGCATAAATGTGTGCGCACACGCATGTGCACATGCAAGAGAGAGAGAGAGAGTGGTGGTCATGGAAAAAACCCTACCTGCTCATCACTTCTTTGCATTTTTCACACTGTTGCAAATCAATACTAATTGCAGGGAAACAAGTGATTCTGATGGCTGAAGCAGGAGGTGCATTAATGGAAGACTATGTGCTGTTTGAAATGACACAGATGAGAGCCCCACGGGGTGTTGCGCAAGGCCAGGATTGCAGCAGTGCCAGGTCCCTTCCGCCCTGTATGGAAGCACAGGGATTCTCACTACTGGGGGAACTGGGTTGGGGGTGCATCCCAGTCCTGTCAGCTCATGAAATATCCTGCCCAATGTTCCCCTCTTTCATGTCCAAAGATGTCATCAGGGGAACATTCTGCCTTATCTTATTACAAAATTCATTTCTGCAACACATGAAGTCCAAGAGCAATTAGTGCCCAAAGGCCAACATTTAAATACAATAGTAGCATTTTCATTTCTGGATGAGTTCTTAAAATTAGGGGTAAGAGATAATGGACCATGCAAAGACAAGGCCCTCACAGGGATGAATGTTCCTGAAGCAGTTTGGGGCATTGCAGAAGCAGTAGCGCGTTCACGTTTTGTAAATCATCCCATCTCTATGTCTAGATGGTGTGCTGTGTGGAGAAAATTACTTCATGTCAAGTAACCCTCACACATGGTCTTTCTGCATTCAGAGTTGGTTTGATGAAAGAAACAACTTTAAGTTTGGTTTTGGACCAACAACACCAGGCGCCATGGTTGGCCATTATACCCAGGTAGAATAACATTCACCACAGTTTGTTAAAATTGCAAATGTTAATGGTGCTTCGTCCTGCTGTTTAGAATATGTTTGGAACCTAGAGAGAGAATCTGTCCAGAAATAGGCTTAGGAAGGTCTGTGCTGCCCACCAGTGAACTCACCATAATGACTTGGACATGCTCTCAATGAGATGATGCCCAGTTGCCCCAGCTCCACTCCATCAGCCCCCGTGGCCCAGCCACCAATGACCCTCCTACTGCCCATTCCTGGGAATCTCTGCAAATAGCTGCTGAAATCCACAGCTAGGGAACACAACACGCACAAGAGAAGGAAATACCCAAGTACGAACAATATGACCCCTTTGTAGCTCATTCGGCACTGGGCCGGCAAAGAGTACCCATGATCAGCCTGGAACAAGGGTTCAAGCCCTGCCCCGAGACACAGCCAGGCGGGGGACGGTCTCAGGGAAAAAGAGAAAGCATTCTCAGGACTCAGGCACACATCCAGCAGCTCCTGCGCAATAGGAGCCCTGGAGATCATGCAGTGCTTGGCTTTCTCCAGCAACCTGCCCCAAAGTCCAGCCATAGACTGAAGGAGCTCAGGCCCTCCAGGATTATAGGACAAGCCTGGCTGCATCCGGCCAAGGTTCCAGCTAATGTTTTTATTTTTATTTAGCACTTTTATATACCATCTTGTAGCCACACAGCTCTCTAGATGGTTCACATAAAAGAAAAACCTGTGGGGAACCTGCAAAAGGACATGAGGGTAACCCCAGAATGGTAGAGAAGGGTATATTTTCCTTTGTGAGAGATCCCTGAAGCAAAGCCCATGTGAGGGGCCACACTAGGAAAGGAGGCGGGTCACCCACACTCAAACATACCTGTGCAGCCAGGAACCGGGGAGGGGGGAGGGCAAAATCCTTACTCCTACATGGTCCAATCAGCTCTCTTGGACCACCCCCTCTCCTGGCAGCTGCATGACAAATCTATTCCATGGACATAGTGCCTGAAAGGGCAGCCCTATAGGCGCCATGGTGCCAGGTCTATGCCCTCCGATCTCCCTTCCTCCCTCTTCTCACATCACCCCCAAGCGACTGCCTCGGGCAATCGGACGGCAGCAGGACCCACCCCTTGCTGCACCAGGGCAGGCGGCCCCCTTACAGGCCAGGGAGGGGTGCTGAGTGAACAAAGGGGAGGGAAGTCAGTGCTGCTGAGCCCCCCAAGGCGCCTGCCCTGCCTCAGGGCCACATCCGAATGTCAGCTGAAGGCCAGTCTCTATCTTCCACTCCCTAGGAACAATGCAACAACTTGTAGTGCAAGGTCAATGGCTTTCTTATCAGAGCCCATCATGGGGGACTTCCTGAAAGGAAACTCTGTTTTGTTTGTTCTCCAAAATACTTGCTTGAAAGCACAAGAGGTGGAACCCACAGCCTGAGCCCTCCTTGAGGCACGTTCCCTATGCAGAAATGTGAAGCATAACAGAAGGAGATTAAAAGAGAAAGGAAGGGAGGGGAAGCTTTGGCACAAAATGAAAAAGAATTGTGCATGGATCCATAAGAATGCAACTTGTGGAGATAGGGTGGTCATGTGTCCTCTTTTACAGAGGTCAGTCCTCTATCTTAAGGCTTACCAAAGAACAGTCCTCCATCTGAAGGGTTACTCTGTCCAATTTTGGTTTAAAGGTAAAGAACCCTGAGAAGAACAAGTACCTCCAGTTAGCATCCGAGCCGGAGACTGACTGGAACAGGAAGGCATGCAAGTCCCCGGCCACAGTCTTGCACACTGTGGCAAAATGAGTTGAATTTTATTTAAAGCAGAATAACTAATTCTAAATGTACATTTTACCTACAAATTAGCCTCTGCACATTTTGTGCAAATCAAAATGGTCTTTTTCAGTGATACGTTTTATCTGTTTCAGTCATTCATAAATGGTTATGCTATGTAGAAATGCCCTGCTTAATTTCCCTTAATGTTGTTTTTGGCCTGCATGCTAATTCGCAATGTGTTCACATCACATTCTGCAGGTGGTCTGGTATAAGTCTTACAAAGTGGGATGTGCTATCAACTTGTGCCCTGCCCAGAGCCTGAAGTACTTCCATGTTTGCCAGTACTGCCCAGGGTATGTATGAACCCAGGAATATGGCACTTCTTGGCAGTCTCCTGTTTTCACTCCTGAGACACCAGCGTTGAGGGATGCTGGTCACTGGGATTTTCTAGGGTTGGCAAGTAACATCATTTTTTGTATTACAGTCACTGGGAAGCAGCCCAGAAAGATGGTTTTATAAAACTGAAACACTCTTATAAAATTGCTTGAGGAAACAACATTTTCTATTTCCTCATGAGCAGCACATAAATGGCCAATAATTTACTTTACTCATTCAGATTGGCATCCCGTACACTCATACACATTGCATGAATCACCAAAAAAACAAATAAATAAAATTGCCCTCCAACGGGAAAGTAGCACTGGATGAGCAAATTACTTGCAGGCTATTCCTGAGCAGAAGGTGTTTACATAAATGCAGGCAATTCATCCATCTACACTCATTCAGGGTGAACTCCTAATTCAGATTCTCTATTTCAGCAGCAGAATGTTGGAATTATGGCACAACATCACACACTTTTTAACATGACAGTTTCAAGGAGAGGAGATGTGAGAAAGCAGCAAGTTCTTTTGCTTGAGGCAGACACAACTATGTTGGCATATATGGTTCCTTGCATTGTGAAAGAAATCCGAGCCCCTTAGACACTGTTTGGATAAAGTAGGCACTAACTTCAACTGAATGAAGCTGTGGCTTGTTGGCGCCAGACGACGAACTGGGCTATGAATGCTAGTGAAGGTTGATCCTGCCGCCTTCACTCTATTCATCCAGGTACACAGCTCAGCACATTCCCCAACTGCTCAGCTGCCTGGGTTACTCCAAGGCCTCCTCAGGAGGCTCTCCAAGATGATTTTGATGGATGCTCCATCAGTCATTCAACCCGTGTGCTTCGATCCCTGCTCAAAACAGGGATTTTGAGACACAAAGAAGCGAAGCAGAACCACCATTGGAGGGGTGGCTGGTATGCACCCACAGAAGACTTGGAAACATGGCCAATGGCCAGCCCACCTTTTGGTGCAACCAGCACTGGGCACTCGTCTGGTCATCCTTCTCGCCCCAGTCTGGACACAGAAGGGCCCCTATCTTCTTAGACCGGTGTGCTGCAGTGATTCAGAGCACAGGACTGGGCCTCTGGAGATCTGGCTTCTAGTCCCCACTCAGCCACGGAGCTCACTGAGCTCACTGAGTGACTCAGACTCTCAGCCCAACCCACCTCACAGGGTTGCTGTTGCTGTGAGGATGAGATTGACAGCAGGAGGAGGACAATGATGTAAGTTGCCTTGAGTTCCTTGGAAGGAAAACAGTGAGGGTTGTTGTTGTTGTTGTTGGCTACTCTATTATTATTGGCTAATAATGGCTACTCTTCATCTCACAGTATTTTCCAAGTGTGAAAGAGCAGACGGCAATTTAATAGGGCTGTCTCTTAACAGATGATCCTCACCTTTTCACATATAGCACATACTGTATATCCCCTGCTTTTTGGATCTTACATAGTTTTATTTCACATTCCAGAGGGAACGTTGCAGGCCGGAAATATGAACCCTACGCAATAGGAGAACCATGTGCAGCTTGCCCCAGTGATTGTGACAATGGACTGTGCAGTGAGTTTAAAAATGATAGACTGTTTGTAGTAAAAGATAATGGCATAGGAGTAAATATTTAGTGTCCCTTAAGAGTTGTGTGTACTTTCCAATTAATTCAAACGAAGAAGCCATCATGCTGTCCTTCTAAGAGCAATTCTTGTGCCATCTAACAAGAGGCGATCTGAACACCCCCAAGAATGAACTGATAGCCTTGTCCGGCCATGGCCTCTCTGAATCATTGTGGGCCGCATTTGATGCCTCCTGGAGGCTCAAGGTCATCTGGGAGATGCTGGGCACTGGCTAGATGGACCAGCCTCCACAAGGCACAGTCTAGATGATCAGGGCCACAGGAAAGGCAGGTCACACAAGGAATGCTCCCTTTTGACCCTGCCCAAAGTTTTGCTCATCACGTCCCTATGCATTCCTTAGACGCCTCAGTATGAGAGCCAACAGGTTATTGCCCATCTGGCCTTTGAGAACAAGACACAAAAAGCAACTTGAATCTCAGGATTTGGGGCATATTCAATGCAGTACATGCTCCACTCATGCCACCAAAAATTAAATAAGACTGTGTGTGTGTGTGTGTGTGTGTGTTTTAAAAACCATTCAAAAGCATAATGGCAAAGCTATAATAGACCAGTGAGAGATAGAACAATCAGCCAAATAAATTCATAGATGGAGGAGATTCTCATCACAGTTCTGAGGTAGAAATTTAATTTAATTTAAAAGCTAGCATAACTATGCCTCAAGGTTAACATGTAGAGGCATGGTAACATTTCTAAACAGTCAGGAAAAGAGTTCATCTGACTCGGAAACTGGAGGGCTTGATTCTGGGCACCTGGGTGGAGCTTTCTTCTTTTGGCTGATGCAGCAGCAGGGCATTTACCGGGGGTCCGGGGATACTGTCATTTGAAAAATAAGTAATGTTGCCATCTTGTTTAATTTCATCCTTAGCTAACCCCTGTGAGCACAATGATGAATACAGCAACTGTCCAGATTTAACAAAACAGGTGGGATGCAGCCATCCTGTAACGGTAAACTGCACGGCTTCTTGTCAGTGTACCACAGAAATACAATAAGACTCCAGAATCCATTGCTCGCACCAGTCATCTCTCTATTAAAATAATGGTATGAATCCTCAATAAATTGGACCATCATTTGCACTTGAGTACATCTGGATGAAAATCGAAGACTGCCTGCATACAGCTGCATAACTGAATTATTTCTAATAGATACACTTTTTCCAAATATCTGTTTCCATGTTATTTAAAAGCCTCTTTCCAGGTATTAAAAAAATAAGATTCTGCCTTCTTGTGATTTGTAGCCACATTTACTAGACCTATGAAGTTTTATTTCTGATCAAAAATAAAATGTTTTCTAGTTATTATGAACTGTAGCAAATTGCAGTTTGACTCCCTCCGAAAATTAGTAATCCTCAGTGAGAGACAATCGGCTGAGCTCAATCTGCACTGGAGCCCCCCCTTGAGAACCCCCCCTCCCCGCACAAGCCTTCTTGCAGCTCCAGCTGCACCATCTCCAGAGGCTGTGGCAAATGGAGAGAAGCTTATTACCTCCCCCCGCCCATCCCATTCTCCTCATTCTCCATTTTCCTCCTACCCCTCATACTTTTTCTCTCCCTTCCTTTTCCCTTCCCTCCCCCTCTCTCATTTCCTGTTTGTGCAGCTCCCCCTCTGCTGGATTCCTTTCTCCTCAAATCCTGTTACCACACCCCAAGTACCCACCCTGGGAAGTGGGATTCCGCCAGGCTGGGAGCTGCCACCCTGATGTCCCTGTGGCACAGCAGGACCCTGACAGGCTCTATACTGAGCATGCTGAAGAAGGCGGCAAACCTGCCCCACTGCTCCTCATCCCCTGCCGTCCAAGGACAACGTTCTCAGCAGCAGAGAGGTGCGCACTGCCTGAAACAGCAGCCTTGGAGCCAGATGGGCTGCGCTCCCTGATGCTTCCCTTCACTCTGCTTCCCTTACTCTCGTCCACTCGTATGTAGCCTACAACGCACCTCAGGACTGCCAACAAGCCCATCATCACCCCCTTGCCCTACACACATCCATGGCACACACAGAAACAGAAACATAGAAACAGAGCGAGTCAGAAGGGGCCTCCTGGGCCATCTAGTCTGACCCCCCAGCTCCAGGGGGATGCATGTCCAGCCTGTCTTTGAACACCCTCACCGATGGGGCCTCAACGACATCCCGTTGAAGCCCATTCCACACCCTCGGGGTCCTAACTCTCAGGAAGTGCTTCCTGGCATCTAAACGGAACTTGGGATGAACTGAACACATTCCCTTACCTCCACTCCCACGATTCCCAGCTGGCCACACTCTGCTTCATCCCGGACATGAATCCCTGCACCACTCGACTGAAGGATGGACACTGCAGATGATGCTGACTTGCCTCCCTTCTCCTCTCAAAGCATGGCAGCCTCCAAACTCCTTCTCAGCAGTCCTCCCTGACTGGAGGAAAGCCCATCAGCCACAGAGGGGCAGGCAGCACAGTCCCACGAGAGAATGTACTCCTGCTTTCAGAGAAACATAGAAACAGAGCGAGTCAGAAGGGGCCTCCTGGGCCATCTAGTGTGACCCCCCAGCTCCAGGGGGATGCATGTCCAGCCTATTTTTGAACACCATTGAGGCTTCAACCACCTCCTGTGGAAGCCCATTCCATCCCCTCGGGGTCCTAACTGTCAGGAAGTACTTCCTGGCATCCACCCTAAATCTTGGGTGCCTGAGCTTTGCTCCATTGGAGCGCAACCTGTCCTCCACTCCTCTCAAGGCTGAAAAGACCCAGCTCCCTCAGTCTCTCCTCATATGGCTTCCCCTGCACACCAGCCACCATCCTAGTGGCCCTTTGCTGCACTGATTCCAACCTTGCTACATCCCTCTTGTAATGAGGGGCCCAGAACTGAACACAATACTCCAGTTGCGGGCACAGCAGAGTCGTATAGAGTGGCAGTAATACCTCTCTTGATCTAGCCACCACGCTTCTGGCTATCCAACCAAGGGTGGCATTCGCCCTCTTGACCACCGCATCACACTGCTGACTCATGTTTAGCCTGCACTTGACCAGCACCCCAAGATCCTTTTCACAAGTGCTCCTCTCCAGCCACCTGTCCACTAACCAGTACATATGACACCCATTCCTATGCCCCAAGTGCATTTATCTGCATTGAAAGCCATCCTGTTGTCTGCTGCCCACTTCCATAGTCTGTCCAGATCCTTTTGGATCCAGAGTGCATGGTCCTCAGTTGTAGCCATTTTAGTATCATCTGCGAATCTGACCAGCAGACTTCTCACCCCCTCCTCCAGGTCCTTGATGAAACGATTGAACAGGTCCCAGGACTGAGCCCTGGGGACCACGCTCATCACTGGCTGCCATCCTGGTGATTCCCCACTATTAGTAACCCTCTGCTTTCAGTCCATCAATCATGTCTTAAGCCATCATACAGTGCATCAATCTATCCCAAAACTCCTCAATTTCTCAACCACGATAACATGTGGCACTTTGTCAAAGAAAAGCAGGGCACATTCATTGGCCTATGGGCCAGCCCAGAAGCATGGGACTACTTGGGGTCCACACACCACCACAACAAGCCCTCCTTCATACCCATCCTTCGCTTTTTGATAACTATGCCATCTACTTCACACCCACTTCCCCATGGGGGTCCTCAATGAAATGCCTTTACACTTGTTGATCTTCTAGATCCTTTGCTGCTACCCTTCCAAGTCTGCCTTTTTCCGATTTCCTAGCTGCAGTCTCTCTTTGAAATTAGGACTGAGCCCAGGTATGCCAATTCTTTCACAATTTCAATTTCTTCATTGTTAACAGTATAAGTTCTGTAATCGTCCTGTAGCCATGATTTTTGTTTTCTTAATATTCAGCTGCGATTCTGCTTTTTCACTTTCCTGATGAGAGACGAAATGTCATTGCTACTTTCTGCCAGAAACATAATATCATGTGCATACCTTAAATGACTGATGGATCTTCCACCAATTTCACTCCTTCTTGCATTGAAGTTTTCCTTAGCAGATGATTGAACAGATAGAACATATAGGCAGATAAAATACAGCTTGTAATACACTCTGCCTGCAGGAAACAATTCTGTTTCTGTTCTAACAATAACCTCTTGCTACAACACAGTTGATGATCAGATGCTGAGGCAAGCCCATTCTTTCAGAAGTCCCCATGGCTTCTCATGATCAAAGACTTTGCTGTAGTCTGATCTTCTGAATTTCTTTGGTGTGCTCTAGTAGCCAACCTGTTTTTGCAATATTATCTCAAGGGCTTCTTCTTTTGGGAATCCATCTTAAAAGATCACACGCCATACAGGGTGAAACTGTTTCTTGCAAAACAAGGAACATCACTTTGCTTCCATAGCAAATTAGTGCAATGGTCCTGCAGATGCTGCACTCCTTAGCATCTCCTTTCCTGGGGACTGGGATGGATGTTGTAGGACCTCGGGGGAAGAGAGGCAAAGCTGGCCATCACGAGATCATTGGTGCCCAGTACACAGTCCAGTCTTCTTAAAGGAAGCAGGGAGCTCTGCGGATCACCTGAGTGGTAAAGGGCCTATTCCAATACCTCATTTGATTCAGTTTTGTGTTGAGCTTCATAAGCAGGACATCCCCCGTTGTACCTTGAAAAGTATTTGTACTGTCTGTTAAGGTCAGGATTTACATGACAATACACCAGTTTGTAAGGTCCCAGATGCCAGGAGAATGGACCAGAGACCACTCCTCAGTTGCATACACACATTTCCCCTGAGGTTTGTTGGGTCTCACAAGACAATGGAACTTCTTATACTTTTCTGAATATAAATCACTGCTTTTTTGAGCAGAAATATAAACTGCTTTTGTGGGCCAGTGGGGGTGGGGGGACACCTGTCATACTGGGGCACGTTTAGCAAGCTAAAGGGAAAGATATTGGGAGCTCTTCAGTATTTATTTATTTATTTAGAAGACTTCTATGCCGCCCCATTCGCCAAAGCCTCGGGGCAGCTCACAATAATTAATAAATAAATAAATAAATAAATAAGAACAGTATAAAACAACATAATATGAGTCGACCTGGCCCGAAAAATAAAATAAATAATATTAACAATTAAAATAGCATTTGAATAAAAAGGTCTTTGCCTGACACCGAAAAACAAATAACGACGGCGCCAGGCAGACCTATCTGGGGAGCGCATTCCATAGATTGGGCGCCACTGCAGAGAAAGCCCTCCTCCGAGTATTTACCCTCCTAATTTCCTTCACGGAGGGTTCCTGGAGAAGGGCCTCTCCCGCTGAACTCAAGGGGCGGGCGGGCATGTATGGACGTAAGCGCTCCTTCAGGTAACCAGGATCCAAGGCATTAAGGGCTTTACAGGTCATAACCAACTCCTTGAATTGGGCCCGGACTTCAATGGGGAGCCAATGAAGCTGACGGAGGACTGGAGTCATGTGAACATAACGCCCAGTCCCCGTCAGCGGCCTGGCAGCTCTATTTTGAACCAATTGAAGTATCCGGACTGTCTTCAAGGGTAGCCCCACATAAAGCACGTTACAGAAGTCAAGTCGGGAAGTCACTAACACGTGTGTCACCATCGCCAGGCAGTCGTCCTCCAGGTAGGGACGCAGCTGATGGATCAGCCGAAGCTGAAAGAAAGCGCTCCTCGCCACTGCTGTCACCTGAGCTTCCAGTGAAAGCTCTGGGTCGAGGAGCAATCCCAAGCTGCAGACCTTGTCCCTAAGAGGGAATGCAACCCCATTCAGGACTAGGTCCAGGTCCCCTTCCCTGAAGCCCAATCCGCCAACCAACAGGACCTCCGTCTTGTCTGGATTGAGCTTCAGTTTATTGGCCCTCATCCAGCCCATTACCTCGGCCAGACACCGGTTCAGCACAGCCACTGCCTCACCTAGATTGGTAGAGAACGAGAGGTAGAGCTGGGTATCATCAGCATACGGATGATTCTGCAGCCCACACCTCCTGATGACCTCTCCCAGCGGTTTCATGTAGATGTTAAAGAGCAGAGGGGACAAAATGGATCCCTGCGGAACTCCATGGCATAGCTGCCATGGCGCAGAGCCAAAGTCCTCCAGCACCACCTTCTGGAATCGGCCATTGAGGTAGGAGTGGCACCACTGCAAAGCAGTGCCTCCAACCCCCAATCCCGCGAGCCTATCCAGAAGGATACCATGGTCGATGAGAGTAGAGCCTACATTGGTCAATGAAAAATTTGGAAGAGGGAGCTGGTATTTCTACAGTAACCCCCTCAGCAAATTCCAGCAACTCACACTGCTTTGTGGAGTCACTTGCTGCAGAAGACTGTTAGATACTCTACTAAATATTAAAATAATTAAAATACTGTATGCACTTGTGGTGTGTTTCTCTGAGATGTAACTGGGAGATTCTCCAGCCTGCATGTCTTGTTTGCTTGCACTGAATGCACTGCACCTGGTTAACCAGACAACATATTAGTTTAATCATATTTGCCCAGGCTCACTTATTTCTGCAGGCCAATGCTCATTAACATTGTAGAACAGGTACAGAGATGTGACAAACCGTTCCCAGGCTGGTGACTTACATGGCTAATTACTCTATCTCTCTTACAAGTTATATACTACATGAGTGCTTATGAGGAAGTATTAGTGGATAAATTAATGTCAAGACATTTCCACTTTTAGAGCAGAATCACTACTAGAGACAAAGCATTGGGAGATTTATTCATGGCATTGCATTACCATTTATATTGCACTGTGGATAATAGAGCTGAAGAAGTTCCAGGCCAGAGAGGAACAGATTATTTTTCCCAGCAAAAAAGATTCACATCAAAGAAAGACATCCTGAGAGGTGCGTGTAGGCAGCAGATGAACTTTAGAGGATGTTGAATCACCAGATAATAGAAAATGTGCTGATGACTATCCCTGTGGGTACATGCGCTTCTGTTATCGCATTCCATGTACAAGCACAATGAAGTCCAGTCTTGGACCCCAAAGCTCTGAGGTGTCATCAAAACAGCCACATGCTGCCGCCTCCGCCTCCTCCCCCTCAATTATGCAAAACTTTTGGTGCCCTGTGTGGTGTGAAGCTGCTGTCACTCTGGGCATTTGTTCCCTTGTAGGGCCTCCAGCTCTGGTCCAAGTGCAGCTGTGGCTCCACTCTGCAGCACACCAAGGAATAAACCAAAGGCAATGCTGCCTCTGCTGTGGACTGCTAGCCGCGAAGGAGGAGAGAAGAGCCACTTGCTGGGGCAGCGGCAATGAGCAAAGGAAGAGAATAAGCAGGCGTGTGAGTTCAGACACAGCAAGGAGGAAGGAGGGTACTGGGGGAAGTCGGAGGGAATGTACACTGGGGAGCTGGGAAATGGGGAGGCAGTGCTGGGGAGGCAGAGGTAGAGCGAGCGAGGAAAGCAAGTGAGTGTTGTGACTGGAAAGAACAAGAGAGGGCATGCCAAGTAAATAAAGGCTGCAAAGAACGGGGTCGGGGCAGAGAGAAGCCGTGGGGATGCACACTGAAGGGCTGCGAAAGAAAGAGAGGAGGGCATGGGATCATGCCCTGCACAGTGGCGGCTGTCCAGGGTGCGAGACGAAAGCTGAACTAGGGAGCCCTTTGGCTAGAACAAGGATGCTCCTTACGTTCTTCAGTGCACAAGGGTGGGGTAGAGGCTTCGAGGCAACTGGCTCCGGGGCCCTGAGCCCTGCGAGAGATAATAGGCATATTTTTAAAGGGCAAATCTCACTGTTAGCACAAATTAAAAGATTGACAAGATGGAAGGTTAAAGCCCAGGTATGATGGGGTGGATATGCCAAGGCATTGCTGTGCAGGCAAACACCATCCCTCTCCAACAGAGATGGAAAAGTAGCCCTCGGGCAAGCTGCACCTGGCCACAGTGCCTTGCTGCTCCCTTACTCCTTCGCAAAGGTAGCTTTTCTGTGGTGTAGGACACAGGGGCACTCGCAAACAGCTGGGGACCACATCCAAGAAGGGGGCTTTCCTGAACGCTCTGCCTTCCAGGCTGTGGAATTCTGCTGCCTTCAGCCAGCATGGCCAGCAGCTGGGGCCCAAGCAGCCTGAAGCATCGGGAGCACACCAGGCTGGGCAAGGCCAACGCACAGCTATCCCTGTGCAAACATTCGGTGTTGGGGCACCCAGATCTTCGTAACTTTAAAAAACAGATTCCTGATTATCCAGGCACTCTTGATTTATAATTTTAACATCTTGTTTTATACCCCTGAGAAGGAACCATCATCACTGTACCTACTTTGAAATGAACAGTCAGTGAATGCTACAGCCCTTCTCCAGTTCTCCTCATTTCTGAATTAACGGTATTCAGGTCAGGTATATGCATAATACAACATTCCTTTGGTTTCTGTAGGTACAGAAGCTGTCAATTTCCACCAAATTGCAAGGCTTCTTATTACTGCATAGCAGTTAAGGAGATGAAGTGAGATAAGCTACTATTACAGGAAAATTTTATTGCTATTGAAATTCAAATATAAGCAAAGAATAATAGGAAGTCCAGCATTTTACGTTCAAGCCACAGGTCAGTTCAAAGATAAAAAGTCAGAGTCACATATATCTGGAAAATTAAATGCGTCCAATTGTCCTTGTCACATACCTCAAATGTGCAATTTTTCACTGTTATCTGTGGTTCCATAACTGTCCTCATTGTAAAAATGAACTATAAGTCAACTTGCTCCTACCACCTGTAGACTTCAGTGCGCAACAAATACTTCAAACAACAATGACTCTTCCATTATGACTTCAGCAGAATGAAAAACCGAAGAAAACTGGTAAAGGGTAGAACAGAATGGTGGATTTTGTAAAATACAATTTTGAAATAGCCCAAGTTTGTATTTTGACCTAAAAACTGCAATACAAAGCAACTGCAGTGCTAGGTAGCACTGTTTGAAAACTCAGCACACTTGATGAGCAATGGACTTTACACGAAGAAAGGAGTCTGTAATCAGTGAAGGACACAGATGGCATGGCATGACTTAGCTATAACAATCAAGGGCATCAGTTTCAAATCTTTGTTGTTGTTCAGTCAGAAAGTCATAACCTCATGGACAAGATTCCTCCAGGTTCTCTTCTTCTCGGAGTCCACCCAAGCCCATACCCACCTCCCCAGTGACCCTCTCCAGCCACCTCAGCCTCTGCTGTCCCTTTCTCCTTTTGCCTTCAATCATTCCCAGCATCAGGATCTTCTCCAGTGAGTCCTTCCTTCTCATTAGGTGGCCAAAGTATTTGAGCTTCAGCTTTAGTATCTGTCCTTCTAAAGAATAGTCAGGGTCGATTTCCTTTAGGATTGACTGAATTGATTTCTTTGCAGTCCAAGGGACTCTCAGGAGTCTTGTCCAATGCCACAACTCGAAAGCATCAATTCTTCAGTTCACAGCCTTCTTTATGGTCAAAGCTAAATGGACATAAATCATGATTCATCCTCCAAACATCTCAGGTGTTCTGGGTCAGCAGTGAAGCAGATCAAGAAAGAATCCAGAGATCCATGCACTTCCTCCACCACCACGCACAAGATCATGCTTCTATCAGGGATTGAATCGACTTGGGGCCAGGATATCTGAGGGAATACCTTTTTCCATATATCCCTTTCGGATCACTTAGGTCTTCAACAGAGGTCCTTCTCAGGGAACCATCCCCCAGTGAGGTGAGGGGGAAATTGCTAAGAGAAGAGCCTTCTCTGTGATTGCACCCTGTTTATCAAAACACCCTCATCAAGGAAGTACACCTGGCGCCATCCCTGCTAGTTTTTCCCATACCAAGTAAAGACACTTTTATTTAATCAGGTATTTTAATTGGTATTGGCTTTAACATTGTTTTAATTTCTATTATTGTAGTTGTAATTGCTGGGGAATCACCAGGATGGCAGCCAGTGACAAGCAGGGTCCCCTACAGCTCTGTCCTGGGACTGATCCTGTTCAATCTTTTCATGGATGACATGGAAGAAGGGGTGAACAGTCTGCTGATCAAATTCGCAGACAATACTAAAAATGGAGCAGTGGCCACCACTGAGGAGCAGCTACTCTAGATCCAAAAGGATCTGGACAGACTATGGAAGTGGACAGGATGATGTTCAATGTGGATTTAGTGCAAGGTCTTGCACTTGGGGCATAGGAATGAGTGTCGTAAGTACAGGTTAGGGGACAAGTGGCTGGAGAGCAGCACTTGTGAAAGGGACCTTGGGGTGCTGGTTGACCGCAGGCTAAACATGAGTCAGCAGTGTGATGCGGTGGACAAGAGGGCGAACGCCACCCTTGGCTGCATAGCCAGAAGTGTGACTTCTAGATCAAGAGAGGTATTACTACCACTCTATACGACTCTGGTGTGCCTGCAGCTGGAGTATTGTGTTCCATTCTGGGCCCCTCGTTACAGGAAGGCTATAGCCAGGTCAGAGTCAGTGCAGCGTAGGACTATAAGGATGGTGGCCAAATTGCAGGGAAAGCCATATGAGGCGAGACTGAGGGAACCGGGTCTCTTCAGCCTGGAGAAGAGGAGACTCAGAGGGGATCTGTTGGCGACACACAGGTATGTGAGGGGATGTCACACGGAGATGGGTAGAGACTTGTTCTCCCCTGCAGAGGAGGGCAGGACACGCTCCAACAGAGCCAAGCTCAGGGAACCAAGGTTCAATTTGGATGCCAGGAAGCACTTCCTGACAGTTAGGACCCCGAGGGCATGGAATGGGATTCCACGGGATATGGTTGAGGCCCCATCAGTGAGGGGTTCAAAGATAGGCTGGACATGCACATGGTGGGCATGTTGTGAGCAGAGCCGGCTGGTGCCGGGGGTCAGACTAGATGGCCCAGGAGACCCCTTCTGACTCGCTCTGTTTCTATGTTTCTAATTTTTGTTGCTTGCTAGTTTTTGTATTGTTATAATTGGATTTTATGCTTTGAAATATTCAATTAAATAAATTAAATAATTTATTTATGTAATCGGTTTTTTAATTTTTATTATATATGTATATGCATGTATGTATTAAAATAAAATATTATTTATTTAATTCTTATTGAATAATAAAATTAAATAAATGTTATGCTTTCCAATTCAGAAAATGTCATACTGCCCAAAAATCTTCCAAAGGTTAGTGCTATTTGTAAAGCATGTATTTAGAAGTCAGACTGCAATGAATGTGATTGTCCACAAAGAAACCTGTGCATGGGGGAAAACCGTACATGTGAACAGCAAAGAATATAAAGAATGAAAATACAGGCAAAATCTACCAATGGCAGCCACAACTGTTGGCTATACATAGCCTGTGGGTTTCAGAGTTTCCATGCTTCTCAGTGCTGCATTCTGGGACGCAACTGCGAGAGGCATATGGTAAGCATATCATATGTATTGACTTTTACACACACAAAGACAGAAAACACGCACACAGTATCTTAATGTTCACAATGTACAATTTTGATTACAAGAGTAGACCTTGAGAAATAGAAATTTAATACATTGGTCTCTATGAACAGCATTTGATGTTATACATCAATCTGCTTGCACACATTGGTCAGTCTGTGCAATTAGTCAAATACCTCTAACATAGTGAAAAATTAATAATATTCGAATAGTATATACCAGGCTCTGAAGACAACCAACCATGATAGCAGAATCTTAGTTTGAAGTTGTAAATAAATTCAGAATTAGGATTCCTTGAAAGAGTTAGGACGTGCTTCCAGGTATATGTGTTCAGATATATGGGTGATAAAATTATATTTGGGGGTAAAGGACAGGCACAAATACCAATTTATCACTTCTTTATAAGATGTTGTCTGGCACTAATGGATGCCTTAATAAACAAAGGTTTTCTGTTGCATGAGAAATCACTGGCAAATTCCAGCGATTAAAGCTGTCTTTGAAGAACCTATGACAAATCCAAATTTCTGTCTGGTCAAAATTGCTGCTATGTAATTTACTGCTGGTCATTGAGTCACTGAGTAATGCAGGAAACAAGGGAGGTATATAAGCATACTAACATCATTCACCGACTTCTATAACCTCCTTAAAGCTACGAAGAAGGTACTTCCAGTCTTGCTCAGAATAATAAGGTAAGATTTTAAAAACAGCATTACCCTCCATATTCTTGGAATGAATCTGCATGGCCAATTATAGATTGTCAGTTTTGTTCTCATAATTTTCCCCTAACAATCCTGGGAATTGAAGTTTTGTGAGGAAGGTCACCATTCTGCAAGAGGTCCTGCCACAAGCAGAAGAGTCGCCAGGTGTCCCTGGAGAGGGAAGCTGCGAAGCACACTTACTTGGACGTGATCCCGAAAGAGCTTAGTGGAATGGCTTCCAAGCCAACCTTCCCTGGCGTGGGCTGCAAATAGTTAGCACAGATATCCCTTAGGCTTTAGACCTTAACAGCTCTTTCCCTTTTGCTTCAGAACAGCTTCATTCTAACGCCGCCATACTTTCCCCTAAGAGAAGCTGCTTTAGCAAAATGCGCTGCATTTCCTATTGCATCTGCTGTTTGTGCGTGGGCAAGCTGATCCAAAACCCTCTGCTCCACACAGGGCGTTTTTTGTCATAGAACGCACCGGAAAGGGGTTCCGGCACCTTTTTTTGACGGATTTTTCCAACTGACTGTGAATTGCCCCATTGGATGTAGCAGGTCGGCTGCAAAAATCATTAACACAGTGCCTGCAGGCTGCTTGTGTGTTGGCGCTGATTGTCGGCGCTGATTGTGAGGGCGCTGCTTGGCTTGGGATCGGTCGTGTGGTCGCGCACTGAGTACTTACTGCCAGCGGCGACCATTGTGTAAAAGTGTGACCCCAAGACGTGAGTTCCAGCCCCTTTATTTTTACAAAAAAAACCACTGGCTCCACATACTAATTCAGGAGACATTTGCAGTCTCACCATTTTGGCGTGAAGTCTTGTCTTTCAGGAGTCATCCCAATAGTTGTTTCCCGTGTTCCCTGGCTGGGCACTATTGCACAAGAAATATCCCAAAGGAAAGCTTGCCTTCCCCATTCATGCAGTGGTTCCACACCTCTTCCCACTGAATATTTGAAGCCAGGAGAGCAACTAGGTGCCATATTGTCCAAATTTGCGTTCTGGGGAGTTAGAGGTGCAAAGGCAGAGCTTCTGCAATCTCAAAGCGAGGGCTGTCTAAAGAAACCCTTTACATCGCTGGTTGCCATAACACTCCTTGAGCCACGCTGGCATTGCTCCAGGGTGGTTCACTGTCCTCATCCTGGAAACAGCCACCATGGCCAACAGCGTCACTGGGCAGAAACACAGAGCCAGATGTGGGAGGAGACGTGCGGGCTGGGGCACCACCCCTAGGAAGTTCATCATCAACTGCATCCATGCTGCTGGCTGAATACCCGGCAGGTCATTAATTTCCAACCAGAGCAATATGCTTGCAGATGGAAAATAGGACCTGGCAGACCTGCCTCATATGGAATCCTGCGATTCCTGTTGTTGTTTCCTGTTGCTGAACTGCTCTAGAAGGTACATTTTAATGCAGTGAGTTCAAAAGAAAGGAAGACATGAGGAGCCGTAGAGTTTAGACTGATCATGAAGAACTCAGCATGGCTCTTGGTGTTACAAGGAGCTAAGGAAGGGGAAGGGCCAGGACTAGGACCTCTAGAATGGGAGGTGGGGAATTATGGCCCTCCTTTTGGGGTTGGACTGCAACTCCTATCGGTCCTAGCCAACTTGGCCATTGGTGACAGGTGGCTGAAATGGTAGTCCAACAACATCTAGAGGGCCACAAGTTGACCACTGCTTAATGTAGGAGTTACACACTTATTGAGAGTATGATCTTCAATGCATGTAAACCTCCCAACCTGGAGCACTGTGAAGGGCGAGGGAGGAAAGCAGGGGTGCCATATGAACCTGACACAAGCCTTCTCCTCTCTGGGGCTGATTTCCAACCACAGGGCAGCAGCCAGCCCTTTTCTGCAGGCCAACTGTGAGGGGCAAGGCCTAGATGTTCTGCATTCAGAATACCAGCTCTGTAGTTAGAGGACCTTGGAGCTGTGTCTGCCCTGACCATGATGGGAAGCCGTGGGATCGCACTCCCAATGGCTACGGCTAGATGTGAGCATTCCAAATTCTAAACCAGTTCATATAAAGGTGGCAGCAAATTGCAGGAAATAAATGTAATAACATGCATAAACACTGTGGTTGCTCCCAGATTTTGGAACTCTCTGCTGAGCAGGCTAGCTTGCTGCTTCCACTGGTAGGCAAACACACTCGACATATAAGCTGATCTTCTGTGAAGGCAGTGTTAAATGAGGCGATCTATTTCTTATATTGCATGTTTTTACTTACTGTATTTTTCACTCTATAAGACGCACTTTTTCCCCTCAAAAGTAAGGGGAAATATCTGTGCGTCTTATAGAGCGAATGTGTCTGTGCCCGACGCCTGGGACGCTGCCGGCCCGCCTGCACCACGTGGCACCACCTGGCCGGCATGCGCTTGGAGCGTTCTGCTCCGCCTCCCCACCTCCAGTGCAGGTAAGAGCTGTGCCACTCAGGGGGAGCAGTGCGGAGGAGGAGCCGCGGGCTTCAACTCTCCGGCCGCACGGAGAGACGGACTGCTCACCCCCACCGCCCGGGAAGACCTGCTGCGGAGGAGGAGGAGCTGCGGGCTTTAACCCACCAGCCGCAAGGAGAGACGGACTGCTCACCCCCACCTCCCGGGAAGACCTGCTGCGGAGGAGGAGGAGCTGCGGGCTTTAACCCGCCAGCAGCAAGGAGAGACGGACTGCTCACCCCCACCGCCCGGGAAGACCTGCCACCGCTGCGCCACCCGGAAGACCACCGCCGGCACTCTGCCGGCCCGGCTGCACCACGTGGCACCACCTGGCCGGCACGCACTCGGCATGCCCTGCTCCGCCCCTCTCCTCCGGCGCAGGTGAGAGCTGTTAATCACAGGTCGGTGTGTGTTTTCAAATGGCAACCCGTCTTTCAATGAAGCCCATGAAGAAGTGATGGGGAATGTGCTTGTGATTATCAGGAAGCTTTCCATGGATCGCTCCTCTAAAAACTAGGTGTGTCTTATGGTCAGGTGCGTCTTATAGAGCGAAAAATACAGTATATGTTATATTTTAATTAATATTTTTATTCTTGGTTAGCTTGGTTGAGCACCGTTTTGGCCAAAAACTGAGATATAAATCAAATAATACAAATAAAATAATACATTTTGTAAACAGCTACTAAAGAGAAAGGGCCTGGTGTTCTTTGTTCTCAGGGATGAACGCGCTCTCGGCCTTGCTAAGCCTTACTGCTCTGCTGCAACCATCTCCTAGAAGGGTATGTTTTTAAGTTTTTACATGGTGGTAGCAGTATTAGCTTACATTTAATTATCTCCCACTGACATCAACAAAACTATGAAAAGTCAGTCCTTCACTGGGGCACCCTTCTGCTACTACTATCAATATATGAAAGATGTCCCACACAGTTTAAATCCCACCGTTCACTTTTGCTTGCATCATAAAGCTACATCTTTCATTATACACTGAAGAACTGAGCATTAGGTGTGAGACAACAGAGCAGAAAAAACCCCCAAAATATAGAGCATGCTAAAGCTATCACCAGTCAAGCGATAATTCCTGACCTAATCAAGCCAAAGCCAATTCCCCATCAATGTTCACCCCAGTTAAACTGCTGGCATAGTACTGGGGACTTTGCAGCTAGACCCAGTTTGCATGAGCAAAGGGATTCCTTTTCTCCAAGTGATGTTTTCCTGACAACCCCAGGCAGAGTGCCCACAACATGCCAGTCAGCAGCTCCAAATATCTGCTGCAAGCAGAACCCTCCAGCCTTGGTGTGGTCCACGTTCCATCACAGCACCTCTGTCCAGATGCAGAACCCTGAAGCATCCCTAAAATGTTACTCTTTAGTCAAGTAGCACCCATCAAACTATGACCAGTCTCATAGTTGCGCCAATGGTAGCTACTAGCAAGCGACCGGCAGCTGCACGCACACTCAGTTTGCACTGTATCTTTCTTCTGGCTCAAGTTTAAAGTAAAAAAGCCTTTTACCCAACACATTTGTGCTGCATTTGCAAAACCCTTTGAGGAGAAAGCTGCCCTTGTTCATGTCAACCCAAACACCATGACTGGGTGCATTCGTACTTCAAGCCGACTCAGCCCAGTAATAAGCCACACTGAGTTGGTTGCTGGCAGACTATTGAGCTCACCCGGAGGTGTGTCCTGCTCTTTCCCCCTCCACAGATGCTCTCTGAGTATCCCAGGAAACATTACAGGAAGACTGAGTTGCCTGCCCACCCTCTCACACAATCATGAACTTTTTCAGGCTTGCCTTTTCCCAGTTTAAACTTCTTCTTTTTTTCCTGGAGATCCTCATTTTGATAGCTACAGACACTCCTTTCAAACCACCCAGCAGCAACTTTAGAGGGGTTGCCCATGGTCACCAATTATTTTTTGTTATTGTTGTCCCTCTTAATTCTTGCAAATATTTCTGAAAACGCTTTAATGTTAGCCTGAATCCACACAACTGCAGACATTTGTGGTTGTGAGGATACAAAAATAGAAAATGGGAATAGTAGGCAAGGTCAACAGGGTGTCTGCTAGCAAGGTCCAGCAGGTACCCAGTGTGGGCACTGCCCAGTGGAGGCTGCAGGTAAATGTAATTTCCCCCCACATCCAACAATTATTAAAAGGGGGCTGTCTGGTTATCCAAAGGCAACTGGATCTTAGCTTGTAGAAAGGGGGCAGCCGCTCATTCACCCCCTCGATGGATTGCTCCCTCTCTCTCTAGATCCATACAGCACAACTTGCGGATGGCTCAGCTAGCAGTGCAGAGCACCAGCAGATTGTTGACAAGCACAATGACCTGCGGAGAGGCGTGACCCCACCTGCTAGCAACATGCTGAAGATGGTAAGACCGAGAAGCTAGAAGTAGCATGTGGCAGGACTGCCAGTGCTCTGCACCACCAGCTTTCCCCAGCTGGGTGTCCTGCACTTGTGGAGGCTGGGAGAGGCCACTTTACATGTCCAGCTCTGCTTCTGTGCTGCATGGCAGCCATCAGTGTTGAGACTAGACTTGCAAAACTGGCCGTGTCATGTTCAGTGCAATGTTGTTCACTCCAAAATAAGCTCCACTGATTTGAATGCCACTAAGCCTACCAAGATGCTTAGGATGGCAGCCAGCCACGTGCCACTATGTAAACACCAGAGAGACCCCTGAAAAGGAATCTAGACTCAGATTCAGGAGTTGTGCATTTAAACTGTGTCCATGCCATCCATTCCCTGAGCAGCCTTGAGAAATCTGCCTTTTCATTTACGAAACAACCTCACAAGCGTCTTATGATGAGCAATGAGATAAGGACTGGAAAATATTTTGTTCATTAAAATAGTCATGTATATTAATGAAGCAACTGGCACAGAGAAATCATGAGCAAGTATTGCCCACTCATGGGGAAGGAAGCTGTACATCATCAGCTTGTAATCTCAGTCAGAATAAGCATCGGCCATTCAAATGGCAAGCCAGGTTGATCTTGATGAGAGGCAGCCAGAATTATGGGGCAGAGGAGTCTCAAAGCTTCACCATGCACCCCCTTGCTTCTTGATATGATATTATCTTGGCCAGGTAAAATTCACCACTAGCCATAGGTAGCCTTATCAATCAATCCCCTTTTAAGCCATCCAAATGTGTCGCCTTCATGACTTGTGTGGCTAAACTATGGACTTCATTTCCACACTGCATGGAGTTCTTTTTACCTGTCCTGAATCTTCCATCAATCCACTTCATAGGATAAGCCAGGTTCTAGTATGATGAGAGGAGAAAAATTTTTCCCTTCCCCTTCCTCCACACTGTGCATAATCACTTCCTGTTCTACATTCATCTTTTTTCCAGTCTCTTGAACATTTTTTTTTCCTTTTTCGGCACTTTTTGCAAGTCAACACAGTATTCCAAGTGTGCTCATGTTTGTGTAGGGGAAATTGGATACTGGCAGTATTATTTTCAACTCCTTTCCTAATTGTACCTATTGTACCTAGCATAGAATTTGCCTTTTTCACAGCAGCTGCACAAGGGGCTGACACTTTCATCCAACTGTCCACCACAACCCCAGAATCTCTTTCCTGTTCAGTCACCACTAGTTCTTGCAGAGGGCAGTGAACACACCTGTATTGGAGCAGCACTTAAACAGTAGTGTAGGCATCAGCTATTTCTCCAGACACTCTCATCTTACCAGGGTTAAGTGATTTTAGAAACCCTGGTTAGCTTGACATCCAGTTAGTGCCATACACCAGACTGACATGGGTTCAGATGTGATGCTAAATTGTGGTTAGGACCATCAAGGAATGGGGGGAAGGATTCATACTGGAGAGTGAAGGAATGGAGGGGAAGGAGTACCCATTCCTGATCTTGAGTACAACATTCAGAATGCACTTCTGAAATCAGTGTAACTTCTGCATGCTGAAGAATGCTGAAAAACCAATGCTGGAAGGAAGTTGTTGGAATAAGGAATTCTGGAAACTGACTTCCTTCTAGATGAAGCATGTATTGTGCAATCACATCACCTCAGTCACAGAATTTTATGGGGAGTCTAGGTTATGGTGTCTTCTGCTTGTGACCTGCCTGTGTTTTCCCACCATTTCTTCCATCCTTATTTCTTATGCTCAGCAAAAATCTGTTAAGGAAGAAAAGTTGGAATAGCTGCACAATGCAGTTTGGAACCTTCTGTTGTGAGAAGCAGCCAGATAGTCAGAAAAAAAAATTAATTCTGCACTTTTACATCATATGCTTTCTAATTCATCGATTCTTCTTTTTGTTTAGGAATGGAATACTATAGCTGCTGAGAACGCCAAAAACTGGGCCAGACAATGTACTTTATCTCACAGTCCACGAATGAAAAGAGTTGTCAGTAAGTAGAGCCCTCAGCACAAGCACCTATTGCAGCTGCATAATATAATACGTGTTTAAATGGTATCCAGTGATTCTTACACTCAACCTCATTGATACGACAAGAGCAAAGCTGATAGGCTAGTATTATGACCCCACAACAGCCGATGGGGGTGGGGTGCTGGGACTATGGAAATGGCTTGCCTTAGGGCACCTAATGAGGTTACGGCAGCAGGTTTCAGATCGCAAAAACAAAAACCTGCGTGGACCCATAGCATTTCAAACAAGGAGCATTTTAAAAGGAACGCCACATGATGCATGTCCTGCCCACCTACAAGTTTTGCTTTTCTTTCTATTACATATTCCTAACTTATCCTTCCCTATACAATCTCATTCAAATCTATGCACATTGATGCATAATAACTCCCCACCAGATTTCCAAACACCATGATGAACACTACAACTCTTGTATTATCATATCCAGAGGGATCAAAATTACAACAGGTTTAACTGGCAAAAGCAATTTCTTTGCTATTTCATCTTTAAAATAATTGATTCATTTCATCTATCTTTAAAGACTGAGTCCCAGACAGAAGAAATTGGAGTAGCAAACATTTTGTTTTTCTAAAAACCTGTTTTGAGGAGTTAGGTGAATTCAAAATGGCTCCTTCCTTAGGCACTCACTGGAGATTGTCATTATAATTAACAGCAATTGAAGTAGAAAAACACCCACTTTTTAGTGCTGTATTAAATGCCCCTCCAATGAAGAAAGGCAGTGTTTGAAGCAGTCTTGATAAATGTGTAACATCATAGTGTGCTATTCCACTGAACAGTGTTTTTAAATCTGAACTATTAGTAAAAATGGTTTTCATATTTGGACTTTTCCTTATATGACAACATCTTGCAACACTCCCCACCCCCTAAGATGCTTCCTTCAAATAGACCCTGGGAGGCAGTGAATTGGAGATTATTTATGTATTAGAAAAATTTCTATGCCGCCCCTTGCCAACTAGCCTGTAATGCTACACATGACTAATAAGAAGTAAGGCCCAACACATTCCGTTGGGCTCACTCCCAAGTTCTTATAACATCAGCAAAATGATTTTGAGAAATAGTCACAAAACTGCTTCTCCTCAACTTTACCGGACCACTTCTATGATATTTTGGGAGAACACCAGCTTCTCCCAGGGCCTAGTAGAAAGATCCACCTCCTTTCTGACCTGCTTTTTATGTAAGGAATGAGGAGAGGTAAAGTCATTCTGGGAATAGTGTGTTCTCTCTGTTGACCATTAACTTCTTCCTTCATGTGAAGGACTTCTTGTACCACTAATCTCGCTTTTTGTTAATGTTTATCTTCCCCACTTCTAGAAGGAATAGTGTGTGGTGAAAACCTATTCATGTCAACTGTTGCTACCCCTTGGCCTACAGTAATTCAGAGCTGGTACAACGAGGAGAAGTATTTCAAGCATGGCATTGGACCAGTACCTCAAGATGCTGTAACCGGCCATTACACTCAAGTACTGCAAGCCATTTTGTAACTTTTGTTACCTGCATGCTCACCTAGAAATCCATAAAGCTCCCCAGAACAACTAGTAGAAAATGTATTTGGGAAATGTTTTTTAACTGGAGATTAAGTCTAGAATTTTTTCTGGTAGTAGGTAGCAGTCCCTGAATGCTCTCTAGGAGGTCTATGAACCTTCAGACTGACTGCCAAGCACTATTTCACCCCACTACCTAGCACAGATCGGGGCCCACTCACACCTCAGCTTTGGTGCTGCTGCTGCTGCTGAGAACCAGAAAAAGAAAGGAACTGAGAATGAAAGCATCACTGGCCGGTCATGATACATGACAGGTGGACTGCTTGGCCTTGGAGAAACGTTTTTGTCTGGCACAAACCACACAGCTGATGGTATATTCAGAATGTTTACATGTAAACATGTGATTTTATTTTAACGTTAAGCGAGGGAGTATCAATATCTCCAGTGTTTCTTTACTTTCTTAAGGGACTCATATATCATTCACATTCAAATCTGTGTATAAATTGTGGTGCTTCTTATCCTAATGAAAGAATACAGGGTGTCCAAAAAGTTTGACATTATTTGAAATGTGAATGTCTGAGCAATTACATGTCCTAGGCAAATGAAATTAAATAGGCTTCATGCTGAACAATAAAAGATTTATTTATCAAAATTCGAACAAGAGATTCAAAGGGATGTAGATTTTATAACCGATTTCACAAAGCTTCACAAACGTTCAATATGTGCACTGCCCGTCAAGTCGGTAGTCCACCTCCTGCCAAACACGCTGTAGCAAGTCTTGCATAACATTCTCTAGTGCCTCAGTGATTCTCTGCTTGAGTTCCTCTAGGCTTGTAGGAAGAGGGGGAATATAGATCAGCCCTTTCACATAGCCCCATAGAAAAAAAATCACAAGGTGTCAAGTCAGGAGAACATGGTGGCCATTTCAACAGCACATTGTCATTATCATTGGCACGTCCAATCCATCTCCCTGGTAGATTCTCATTGAGATAAGAGAAAAATTAAACTTGGTTAGTTTTTACACATTTTGTTAGAATTTGAGATCATTTGAGCGAGAATTGGCTACGTTATTAGACTCCAATATGATGCCAATTTTTTTGGGACACCCTGTATTATTAGAATTTGTAAATAATTTATTATTTCGTTTCCAGACAGCAAAAATCATATGCAATGCAATGTGATTTATTAAATGTACGTTTTTATAGTTCAGCTGTAGAAAACTTAGAGCACAACATATTTTCTCATATGGATGCTTGTATATCTACAGATTGTTTGGTACAAGTCTTACCAAATCGGTTGTTACGGCGCCTTCTGTCCCTCAGCCAGCTTCAGCTACTACTATGTTTGTCACTACTGCCCTGCGTAGGTATTTATTTATTTAAAACATTTGTATGCCACCCAATTGTGCCTCAGCACCCTTGGGCAGCTCACAATAAAAACTAATTACAACACATTAAAAATACAATATTAATAAAACACAGATAAATACAAAGCAGAAGGTTGAGTGACATTGACTATTAAAATAATTTTTTAAAGGAAGGTCTTCGCCTGGCACCAGTATTAATCTTCACCTGATAATAACTCAGGATTTCAATATTTGTAATATTTAATATGTCAACTAGTTAAAATCTGACTGATAGTAATGGAAATCAGTGGGGCCTAAATGTGCAAAATGTTGGTTAGTTCATGTAATTTTTGGTTGATCACTACATATGCCATTAGTCTTTCTGCACAGGTTTAGGACTAAATGATAAATGGGACATGTGGCGATTATTTTTCAACAGTTGGGGCTACAGTCCTATGCAAATTTACCAGTTTTTATACTAGGCCTGGGAACAGGCAGCCCTCATCCAACAGCACAAGATTGTGCAACGCGATCCAAATGCTTAGACCATGTTCTCTACCCTCTGATGCCTCCAAACTGCCTTCTTTGTGGCAGCCCCATGCAGAGCACATTACAGCAAGTGAACCTGGATTACTGCATAGACCCATCAGGTGCAGACTGACACACGTTCAGTAGACGTCAGGACCTTATTGATGCCAACAAGCCAGAAAACAAACCCAGCCCGAGCGTTCTTTTTGTTTCTGGGTAATTTGTCAGAAAGCCGAGGGGCAATGCAAAGGTGTTGCTTTTCCTCCTATGGCTGAAGGGTTATAGTTGTACTCCAGGGCTGAATGGGCAGCCATGCCTAAGTGCCGTCCCTTGGTTTCACTGTTCCGGATCCTGCCTCTCCAGGCCCCAGCCAGACAACAGAACATTCAAATGAAGAGCTGGCAAGCCGGGCTGTCACTGCAAGAGGAGACATATACATAATGCAAAATGGGGATACCCAACTGCCTCCTCGCTGGCCAAATGCTAATTTATATATCTAGGTGCTCAATCGGGGGTTTTTTATTCTTGATAGCGCATGCAGCGCATGTCTCTGCAGTGTGGGAGACTGTGCCAGGTGGCCCACGTGCCTGACTCAGCCTGCCGGCAACATCAAGGTTCCCTCTGCCTTCTAACTTATCCTGGGCACCCCTTCAAAGTTCTGTGGAGAGGGGCCAGAGCTCAGAGGGAGGCACATGTGAGGTCCCATGTTCAATCTCTGGCTCCTCTGGGGAAGGGATTGGAGAAAGCAGGGCAGAAAGCACCTCTGCCAAAGAGCCTGGAAGGAGCTGATGCCGATCAGCTTAAGCGATAGCTAGCTAGATGGATTAGCAGGCTTTATCCAGTGTGAGGCAGCTTTAGGTACTAAATATGCCCTGTTTTTATCTGTGATTCAAGGGCAATTGGGAAATTGCTTCTGCCCAATCCTATACAAATGTGGATAATAAAGCAGTTTGCCGTTTGCATGCACTGGCCAGGGCTAAAAGTGCTGCACTGGATGCTATGCTGAGAAGACAGGGAAGAAGGCCAGGGAAGGCATGAACGGTGCACAGCCCTCATTTCCCAATCTCTTTTGAAAGATGTCCTTGGGCAGCAGGGCCGTGCCATCAATTGAGGAGTCGTGTGACCACATTTCTGTAGGACAAGTCCCTCCTTGCCAGACATTAGTCATCTGCATGGTTATAAACAGGAAGTCCCAATCCCCGCAATCAGCTCCTAGATGATGGGGATACTCCTTTATTCAGCATGTCACTGAAGGCTCAAAGGTGGCTCCTTGGCCTGGAGTTCCTTTGGCCAGCTTCAGCTAGATTACCAGCCTGATGTGGCTGGGTTGGGGCAAATCAAGGGAGAAACCCAATAGCAAGCCAGTAAGATGTGCAGATAATCAAGCATGGGAGTCCCAGTCCAGTGTGGAAGCAGAACAGGACTTGACTAGACCAGATACAGGCCGTGGATAAAGCATGTACTACCGGGCGAGCAGACGGTTCCCAGGGGAGAGGTCAGAGGTGCAGCCAAGGTCCAGGCAAGAGAGAGAGGAGCTAGGCAGGAATGTGGCCTGGCAGCACCACCCAGCTGGAGTCCAGAGCTGATAGCGCCGAGGCTCGGTCACAAGGCAAGGCCAAGGAACAGGACTACAGGGAGTAGAGCAGCAAGGTGTTGCTCCAGGTGTTGGTAGGGATCCACTGAAAGCTTGTAAATTGCAGCTTCCAGAGTCCCACCGAGGACTCAGCTGCATCATGTAAGAGGCTCTCATAAAGAGTCTTTCTCATGAGGAGCACCTTGTTCGGGAGCTTCTGGTCCATCTTATTGCCTTTGCCTGCAATTTTACCTTCCTTTGCTTTGGCTCTAGCTTTTAACAGTATAGAAAGGGTGATGCCTTGCTTTATGATATTGTCCTTTGGTACACTGCAGTACCCTTGGATCTGTCAGGATGACAGGCGCTTTAAAATAAACAAATAAATAAACAACTGTCATAAGTAAATTAAGCCCACAGAATGCAAACAGCAAATGCAGAGTACTAGGAGTGCTATGAAGCTCCTCTTTGCGCATGCTTTCCCCCATCTCATAGGTACAGAACCTAGTTTCAAGGAGAGTGAAAACAGCAATCATGCATTAACTGGGGAGTGTGCCTACAATTAGTTCATTTATTAAAGAAATCAAGAAGTAATTTCTAATTCACCATCTGTGTGATGTGGGTGTTATAAGCACAAATACCGTATTTTTCTGTCTATAAGACACCCCCATGTATAGGACGCCCCCCCTTTTCTTACCGATCTACGAGCGAGCGAGCTGCTGCCGTGCCCATGTGCCTGCCGCCCCCCCCCCCGCGCGCACACGCCCACCGCCTCATCCCCTCCCCACATGCGTGCCCGCAATCATGGCAGTCTGGCCCCCAGCACACCCACGATCGCACCAGTCTTCCCCCCCAGCACGCCCGCAATCACGCCAGTCCCCCGCCCCCCAGCATGCCTGCAGTTCTCCTCTTGGCCTGCCGTGTATAAGACACCCCTCCATTTTGAAGTAAATATTTTTAAGAAAAATTATTGTCTTATACACGGAAAAATACAGTATATCCTGCTCATGCATAATCCTTGCTTCTTCACATTTTTCATTTTAGGGGAAACATACAAGGCTCGCTTAAAACGCCATACAAGGCAGGATCCTCCTGTGGCAGCTGCCCTTCAGCTTGTGACAGTGGACTGTGCAGTAAGTGCAGACAAAAGTCTAAATGGCTTCCCCCAACTGGTTGCCCTCCCGATGCTTTGGACTACACGTCCATAGTCCCCAAACATGCCTGCCCCCACCTTGCCTCCCCTTACCACATGCCCCACCCCCACACAGGCCCACAGCACCGCCGGCCCCACCTTTCCAGCCCTTGCCCAGCCCTGGCACGTTCCAACTGGCCCCCTGGTGGGAAAGCTTGAGGACCCCCGGCTTAGAGCCTAAACATCAAGCACTTAAAAGGGTGCCTAACTTTATCCGTATTTTGCCCAGGACTGCTAAAGGAATTACTTATTCTGTTATTCTAGCCATTGAAGCTACTAATAAAACAAACAAATACAACTTTCAGTTTTCTTTAAAGAATCTTGAGAGTGGAGTTTTAGGCAGAAGAACATTAAACTAAACAGTCACAGTACCTCAGCAAAATAACTGGAGGTTCAATTTTTCACAGCTGTTTTTAAATTGATGGCTAGTGTGCTGTTCTTTCATTTTTAGCCAATCCTTGCAGATATGAAGATAAGGACCCTGACTGCATTCACTTAGCAACAGAGTCTGAGTGTGCGAGCTTACAAGTAAAGCAAGCCTGCCCTGCTTCTTGCCTGTGTACCACTGAAATAAAATAGCAGGTCTTCACTGCAGCGTGCCTCTTTTGCTGGAGCATTTTACATTCTTGCTAAAAGCATGCCGTCCTGTGCATCTGCTAGATGATCAGTTCCAATGGAAATGTGTAAGTAGGATGCCCAAAATGAAAACTTGCACATTACTTTGTATTAGTGGATTTTGCTTAATGTGGGGGAAAGTGAAATTGGGTGCAAGAAACCAATCTACATACCTGACGTCAATATCATACACACACACAGAGACAATATATGTATGATGCAAGGCAATTAGAATGTTAGACTCATACTGGCGAGACCTGGGTTCAAGTCCTCCCTTGACCATGAAGTTCATGAGGTGTCTTTAGGCCAGTCACTGGTTCCCAGCCTAATCTACCTCACAGGGTTGTTGTGAGGATGAAAGGAAGAGGAGGATAATCATGTTCATCACCTTGGGCTCCATGGAATAAGCAATGACATGAATGAAACAAATAAATCAATATGTGCAAATACCAAATGCCTGAAATACAAGGGGTGAACTGGAATGCCATCTGAGGCCCCCACAACTTCAGCAGCTGGGCTAATACTGGTGTAACCTGGGCAGGATGCTCTGCTCATGCAGCAACTGAAGCCCTTCCACAAGGGAGGAACACGAGATGCAGCACTAAGGAGCGTGTGCGCAATAGCCGGGAGGGTTACACTTCAATCCAATTGCCCAGCATTGAGTAAAAAGGGCACACTGACGCAGAAGGGTCTGATGTGCTCAGTCATTCGCCCACAGGCAGCAAGAGACACCTTGATGGTGGAGGTCGGTCCTTTGGCTGGGAAGGGAAGAACGTTGAATCAATAATGCTGCGTCATTCAGTCACATTTCCCTAATAGCCAGTAGTCTAACTTCACTTGTGTCTAGAGTAATGACTTCTGTGATTCTCTCGTTTCAATAAGCCAGCCTAGCTGGTCAGTTTTAACATAATTCTCCATTGTATTACATGCTTTTTGTTTGCAGCATTTCTAAGCTGCCTAGAGAATCTTTGGGTTATGGGGCAGCATAGAATTGGAATGAAAGAAATAAAAAATGATAATTAAGGCTTTGGTTAGAAAGCCTTCTGTCCTGATCTGCTTGGAAGGCAGGCAGGGGCAGGGTGGGGATGACAGGACAGCACTAATTAGTCCTGTGAGGGATTTTGTTTCATGCCTCCTATCTACTGAATCATCCCTACATATAGAAACAAGCTGAGGCTACTGTGCTTGAACTGAAGCCTGGCTGTTAATGCCATCTTTATTTCCAAGAAAGCCTGTGAACTTCAGACAAATTCTTAGGCAATAGAAAGACACATGACTGGAGTCCAGAACAATTTTGAAGCATGCCTAGCCCCCTACTTCAAAGAGAGAGAGAGAGAAAGTAAGTAAGTAACCTGGGCATAACAGGTGGTGTCCATGTGTGCACAGATGTGCAATACTCTAAGCATCACCAGTTTGTTTTCTGTGAAATTGGCATTTCGTTATGCTTTGTGAGGACAAATATGTAAATTAGCATTTGGGAATCAGAGCTTGTCCATGGTTCCTCTGCCAGTTGCCTTCTGGAAAATAGGGGTGCTACACCTGGCCACATCCACTATGGCACCCATTTTGTGAACTGCCCTAAAACAAGTGGACAGAAGAAGTGAGCCACGCTCATCTTGACTTCTTAGAGAAAACAGCCCAGGTCAAGAGGCTGACCCAGTGCACTCTAAGCCTACACAGAAGTCTCAAGCCATCTATGCAGGAAATTCTGTCAGGATAATAGAGCTGGTTTTCAACAACTTGCCAGCTGCTTATCAGGATTACAACTTGGCAAGCTCCATTTTCTGAATTCCAGCCAGCCATTCAAGTATTAGAAGTTTAGGACGCTATTGGGAAAAGAGGCGGAAAAGAGGAGAAGAAGACACAAATGATATTAGCCATGTCTTTCTTGCTATTGCCACCCAAGTGGTGATAACAAACAGAAGCACCCCCCGCCAGCTCCCCCCTCACCCTGCAGCAGGGGGCACTGCACCAAGCAAGGTACATTCAGCAGGGAGCTCTTGCAACTGCAGCCCATCCAGCACTTCTAGCCAGAATCACAGTACAGCAGAATGAAAAATAGAAGGAAATCGGTGAAATGTTCAATTGGCTGTACAATCTCTCTTATGTATTCGTTTTAATTTTCTTTTCAAAGTTATCTGGGCTGTTTATTTTAATCCATTGATCTTTAATGAAATTAGGATTCAGATGAATATCTGAATAGAGTTGGAAGGCTCTAGGAGCATAAAATTTTCTCTTTTAAACTACAGGGTGGGCAGAGTTCAGGTTTGCTGCCTTGATCTTGAGGAGGGTCTGTTCTGCCCACCCCAGAAACAAGGTTTTAGTATCACGTCTGCCTAGAGGAGAACAGGGTTATTGTGAGCAAATTATCAACTCAATCTTTTCACATACATAATCTGCTCCTGGCTTCCTCCCAAACTTTCTTCATAAAATAATGAGATAGAAAAGCCCAATTTGATGGAGGATGTGTGTCTCTGTTAAATAATCAAAAGTCAGAAACCGTAGTCTGAATAACTTGCTGTAACTATATCAAGGAAGAGGAAGAGGAAGAGTAATTCCATCTCAATACTGCCCTGCAGCTGAAGCTGTCTGGGCAGTTTACAGCAATGTATAAAACAAAACAATAAAATACAGTACAAAAAGCATAAAACAACTTTGTTAAAAGAAATTAAAATTAAATTAATATAGAATAAAAATACAATAAAAAGACCTGGCAAGAAGAAGCACCATAATACCCTCAGGCCCCTAAATAACCAAGGAGTACTTTAAAGGTCCCTGCACAGAGGGCTGGCTTGACCCAACACCAGAAAGATGGCAAGCCACAGCAGGGAGATCTTTCCAAAGATGGGGGGCAACCATAGATCTCAATCTGCCTTCTGCCCACTCATTTTAAACCCCTCCTGGCAGATTGGTTTGTTTGTGCAGAAGGCTCTGTTACAGGTGTCATTTCTGCTCTTGGGCTTTTAGTTTTCTCATAAAGTACCCAGTCAGATAGCCTCTCTTCAGTTCCACATTCACCATCCAATGTAGCTCTATTATTATCGCCACTCAAATATGTTTTATCTATTAGAGTTATATCCCACTTTTTTTCTTTTTTGAAGAACTCAAGGCAGCCCAGCTCATTGTCCTCCTGCTGCTCTCCATCTTATTCACACAACAGTAAGCGCTGTATGTTGACCTGAGAGTAGGTGACTGGTCCAAAGTCCCCCAGCTGGTTCCAGGGCTGAGTGGGGATTAGAACCCCGATCACCTGAGTCTCAGGCCCACGGTCTTAACCACTGCACCACACTGGATCCCTTCTTATCTGTAAGAGCGCTGATCTCTGTGATGAGGCTGCCTAACCCTAACACATTTCTGATGATTTCTCTTAGAAACATAGAAACAGAGAGTCAGAAGGGGTCTCCTGGGCCATCTAGTCTGACCCCTGGCACCAGCCGGCTCCGCTCACAACATGCCCACCATGTGCATGTCCAGCCTATCTTTGAACACCCTCACCGATGTGGCCTCAACCATATCCCGTGGAAGCCCATTCCATACCCTCGGGGTCCTAACAGTCAAGAAGTGCTTCTTGGCATCTAAATGGAACCTTGGCTCCCTGAGCTTTGCTCCATTGGAGCACGTCCTGCCTTCCTCTGCAGGGGAGAACAGGTCTCTACCCACCTCCATGTGACATCCCCTCACATACCTGTACGTCGCAAACATATTCCCTCTGAGTCTCCTCCAGGCTGAAGAGACCCAGTTCCCTCAGTCTCGCCTCATCCGGCATCCCCTGCAAACCGGCCACCAACCTTGTGGTCCTACACCTCACTGACTCTAACCTGGCTATATCCTTCCTGTAATGAGGGGCCCAAAACTGAGCGCAATACTCCAGCTGCAGGCGCACCAGAGTCATATAGAGTGGTAGTAATACCTCTCTTGATTAGAAGCCACACTTTTGGCTATGCAACCAAGGGTGGCATTTGCCCTCTTGACCACCGCATCACCCTGCTGACTCATGTTTAGCCTGCAGTCAACCAGCATCCCAAGGTCCCTTTCACAAGTGCTGCTCTCCAGTCACTTGTCACCTAACCTGTATTTATGACACCGATTCCTCTGCCCCAAGTGCAAGACCTTGCACTAATCCCTATTGAACACCATCATGTTGTCTCCTGCCCACTTCCATAGTCTGTCCAGATCCTTTTGGATCTGGAGTACCTGCTCCTCAGTGGTGGCCACTGCTCCATTTTTAGTATTGTCTGCGAATTTGATCAGCAGACTGTTCACCCCTTCTTCCATGTCATTTATGAAAAGATTAAACAGGATTGGCCCCAGGACAGCGCTGGGGGACCCCGCTTGTCACTGGCCGCCATCCTGATGATTCCCCGCTAATGGTTACCTTCTGCTTTCGGTCAGTCAACCATGCCCTAATCCACCAGACAGTGCTTTGGTGTATCCCAAAACTCCTTAGTTTCTCCACCAGGATATCATGGGGCACTTTGTCAAAGGCCTTGCTGAAATCCAGGTAAACCACATCCACTGCATCCCCTCCATCCAGCCATCTCGAAACATTGTCATAGAATTCCACATGGTTTGTCTGGCAGGACCTGTTATTGTGGAAGCTGGGTTGTGTGGCTGCCAGCCTCCCTTCCCTATCTAGCATCACTAGATCTCTCTCTATTATGAGCCTTTCCATTGTTTTCCCTACAATGGACCTAAGGCTAACAGGTCTGTAATTCCCTATGTCCCTTCTACTACCCTTTTTGAAAATTGGGACCACAGATGCCACCCTCCAGTCCTCTGGAACTTCCCCCGTTCTCCATGAGGCCTCAAAAATGGAGGCCAGCGGGCGCAAAAGAACCCCTGCCAACTCTCTTGTCCCTCATGATCACTTTTCAAGATCGTTACAGGTTTTAGAAGCATTTTTACAGCTGCATTATTTTTTATGTTATGCCAGTAAATCCTAGAATTATAGTTTGCTTTTTAATGATAGCAGCACGCCTAGCTGATGTTTTCAATGAGTCAATAATAATTACTAGTGAAAATCTTTGTAACTCCATTAGAAAACTGGGGACAGTTTAACAGCATTCTCATTTCATTCAGAAGAAATTTAAGCCTTTTCTGTTCTGGGGCAATTTGTGAAAAATAGTTTTCACAAATTTTCAGCATGATCACTTGAACCCAGAAAAAAAGCTGGCTGTGGAGACCAGGAAGGGCTTGCGACATTCCTATTCCATCCATTTGCATCACTAGGCATGGGGGTTCTGCAACTGTGTATTTTCCAAATGCCTGTGGGATTTTCTGTGTTGTGGGAGGAAGATAAAACACTTTTGTGTCACTTTTAAGAAAGTTGATAACCTACCTGAAACACAAGGACAAAACCTGCAATGTGGGTGAAGTGACTGTGTGACTTGCTCTTAAGCCTTACAATGGTTCACACTGGCTGTGTGAGAAGTGTCACAAATTCATTCCTGCCTCACTTGCCAGGGAGCAGATATGAAGGGTTCCTTCACTCCTGTTTCTAGCTGTTCCCTAAAAGCTTTAAAACATTGCAATTTGTTTCTTTCCCTTTAAAGGTTCCAACCATACCCAACGCACTCTGCCCTTTCATCCCCAGAAATATCTGACTGTCACAAAAGACTTTCCTCTGAAGATTGTCCTGATTGTCAGGGCAATACAAAAGCTTCCATCACAGTAGGATACCTGTTGGCTGGAGGTGGACTGCTGGAGATGGCAAATGTCATGCGTGTGTAAAGAATAGTTTTCTCTCACGTGTCAAAAATCTGGTCCCATGCTTTCAAATGTGCTTTTGGGAACAGTAAAAATTCTTCACAAAATGCCAATTGACCAGTCTCCTCTTGGCAACTGAGTTGAATAACTTAAAATACTAAAGTGTTAAGTCCCCACAATGACACAGTTGATGCAGGTATTGCAGCCTTGGGAATACTTAATGGTTGCACTCAACCTAAAAGCAATCTTCAATTAAATTATCATCAAAGAACGCTGCTTACTCAATCTTCCAGTAAGAACATCTTGTTTGTAGAGGACATAGGAATCTGTCAGTGATTGCACTAAGCATGGGATAATTTAAAGCAATTAAAGGCTTTAAAATGTCATGCTGTCATTCATGTATGGAAGAAAATGTGAATGTGTCAGTGAGAACAAAGGTAGCTTGTCCTCTGCACACTTAGGAATCCTATTCGATATGATTGTTGTTCTGGCTTTAATTTGAGCTGGCTTTAATATTCACTGGTATACACACAACACTAGCCTGACCCTCCAGTGAACTGAACCTCCTTTCTAATGGATTGAGGAACAGAGCTGCAACTTTACATAATCCTCTTCTTAGTCAGACTGACTGATTGTAAAGGTTTGCCCAGACTGACATGTGGCTGGAGTAGCAACTGCTGCCACCAGTATGGAGTCATGTAAATAAAACTTAAATCAGGCCATGCACCAGCCAAAGAAATTATGAGACTCTCAAATCCCCACTACTGGTAAAGAGATGGCAGCATATTTTCACTGAATACGTAGGCCAAGTGCTTAATTACATCAGTTTATGTTGATACAATACTTACTGCATTAGAATAGAAGTCATACAGAAATATCTTGATGGTGGTTTTCTTTTGATCTTTCAGAGATAATTCCTGCATTCAGTAGCTGGGCGATGCTACACAAGATTGTAATAAAGGAAATGGAAAACGGTGTGACTGGAACAATCGTAATATGATGTTACCAGAAATAAAGTTATCTATGAACTGCTGTGAAAACACACTGCTCATGACAAGAGAAATGAGAAGAGATGCAAAGCTATTTTTGGTTGAGGTTTTTTTTGTTTTTGGGGAGGTGTTGGGGGTTTCTTGGTAATATACACTGCAGCATGCAGAAAAAGACACACAATGTACATGGGAAAAACAAGACAAGACAAGACAAAGTGTCCAATGGCACAAAAATGACTTTTATAACAGGCTGAATTTCCTGTTCTATTTTGCTTTTATTTATTTATTTATTTATTTATTTAATTTGGAGCATTTTTATCCCATATTATACAAAAAACTTTTACAAGCCTGGGGGATTTTAAAAGGGTACTGACAGTAACTTCACAACCCATGGAATTACCAGCACGTAGTAAACATTTTTATATTTAGTCAGTACGTATTTGCAGGATGAAAGTCTGAAATTGAAAAACATTTTTAGTAAGTGAAAATAGCACCTAATAGGGATGGAGAAAAAGGGATCCACTGTCAATGTATTCTCAAAAGACAACAGCTTAGATCCCAAGAAGTTAAGAAAATTCACAGGAGTTTCCACTCCTATCCTCCTCCCAGCAGCTACCTGTGGCCCTGAAAAGCCTCTCAAAATGCACCCCAGAAAATTGGGGATCACCCAAATTGGAGGAATTCCTCCCCTTTCCAAGAAGTCCCCTTCAACATTTTTCAAGATGGTTTTCATGAAGGCATGAATGACAAGGGAAAGATTCCTTGTGTACCTCCCTTAAGGTGAGTTACCTTTGGATCCAAGGCAGTATTTATTTGCATTGAGAAGGAAGATCATAAGTGGATGTTGCTTACATCTGTTCTGAGTTTTACTGTACATTGTGCTTATTATGTTATTGTGAAAGTATGATTCAGTTCTACATTCTGGTGTGTTAATCTGGTATGTTATTTGTGCAATGATAATTTACTGAATTGACAGAATAACAGCAAGTAAACAGTAAAGCCAATAGCACATGTATACATTTACAGTTAAAAAGACCACCAAATAAATTTCTATTAACATGACCTTGAAGAGAGAGAGAGTGTGTATGTGAGAGAGAGAGCTGTATCATAGAATCTACCACATGGAGCCCCTACTAGGTACTAAAATGACTAAAATCACTATTTAGGACAAATCCAATGTATGTGATTTCATTTGCAAGCTAGTAACAGTGTGACTAATTGTTTTAAAAGTAAGGTATGGGAAACTCTTCATTCAGATGATTGGGGGGGAGTGCTTTTACCCTCTACCCTCTAGTCCCTAATCTGAGTCCCAATGCAGATCAGACTCTCCCCACCCTCCCCCAAGGCTATTTAACTTGAAGATGCAGCTCCCACTGATGACAATGGGAGCTTTCCTCCTACTGCAAACATCAACTGCAGAGGGATGCGTTCTGGATGGCAACTGCAACAGGCAAAGAGTTAGAGACCACCTCCCCCATATCAAGGCAATAATCAAGAGTGGGGTGCCTGGCTCCCGCTGTTTGTTTCAAAAAACATCATGTGCCAATTACTAAACACATGAATGATGTTACATTTAGTTTGTCCCAAGCAAGCCCAGCATGCAACCAGGAATTCCTAAGACTTTGGGTATGCCTTATGAAATTCTTAATGTTCCCTACCCCAGAATGGGCAGTAAACCCCCAAGCCATCCCCTCCACCCAAAAGCCATATAACTTTTTCTAATTTCCCAGGTTTCAGAATATTTTCCTGAGCAACTCAGTATGATGCTGTTCAAGAAACATGAACATTGTTGTTGTTGTTCTTTACAGGCCCTCCAAAATGTTCTGTCCTTGACATCCCTGCTTGGCTCTTGTACACTCAAGGCTGTGGCTTCCCTCATGGAGTCAATCCTCTTCTGCTTTCGACTTTCCCTAACATTATTCTGTCATGACAGAATGTCAAGAACTGATTATTTATACACTAAACACTATAAATAGTATAGGACTTGATACTATTAGACAATCTAACTTTGAGCACCATAATGAAAAAGATAGGCACCACATAGTCTACTAGAACTTAACTCTTTAGGAACAAAATACTTCCTAAAAATATTACTTCAGCATAGGTAAGTCACAAAAAACCTATTCCTTGGCAGTCCCTATCCTAGATGATCTTCTGTAGCACATAAATGTATACAAAAGTAACACACCTCATAACTTCTTTATTGTTCAATCATATATGCTTTTGAAAGTCCAGCTGAGTTCAAAGGAATTTTGACTGCAAGCTTAGTAAAGCTTTGTCAATGTTGCAGGCTTAGGCAATGATGACAATGCCCAAGCACTGGCTATTTCAGAAATTAGTTTTAGTAAAACAAACAGCACAATAGGGATTAGCAAGAAAAAGTTGCAATGCATGTACTCCTGCCAAGGATTCCAGTCACTGCCCTTCCCTGCTCCAATTTTCTGCATTTCTCCCCCAACAGTCAGCATCCTGTGTACCAAGTATACTCTGTCTTCATGGGGGTGGCTGGAATGGGGATCCCACCCCCACAAGAGTTTTTTCCTTAATGTTCTGTACTACTGAAAACCTTATGATACATGGAAGTCTACTTCCCCTATTGTATTTAGGTGTTTTTTGGCTAAAATGATTGGCACTCAGGGAACTGATGACTAAGAACTGTTAATGGGCACATACCATATTTTTCCAACTATAAGACACCCCCATGTATAGGATGCCCCCCACTTTTCGTACTGATCTCCTCTTGGCCCCCCTGTGTACAAGACGCCCCTGCATTTTTAGGTAAATATTTTTAAGAAAAAATAATGTCTTATACACGGAAAAATACTGTATGTACAATTGAAGGAGATTATACCACATAACTGCCAAGATCAGTATTTCAATTTATCAAATAGCTTAGTAGGAGATTATTTTGAATTCAAAATATTTAGGTATTTTGTAGGTTTCCAACAATAAGTATACAGCAAAAGACTTTTGCAAATACTGTATCAAGTGTGAATAATAATCCAGTTAATACAATTGATGTGCATCACACAATGTTGAAATCAATGGCAAAACTTTCATGGATTTTAGAGGTACTTTATAAATAGTCTGTTTTTTTTTTTTTTTTTTATTTATTTATTTATTTATTTATTTTTGGATTTATATCCTGCCTTTTTGCTACAAAGGGCTCAAGGCAGCTTACATCATTCTCCTCCTCCATCTTATCCCCACAACAACAACCCTGTGAGGTAGGTTGGGTTGAGAGTCTGTGACTGGCCCAAAGTCACCCAGTTGGCTCCATGGCTGAGTGGGGACTAGAACCCAGGTCGCCTGAGTCCCAGTCCCATGCTCTTAACCACTACACCACACTGGCTCTCAATTTACTTTTGATTCTCATCTTATAGCTTTAAAATGGTAAATCAGAGACCCAACATCCTCAGGAAAGACTTGCACAGAAACTTGGAATGGTTTCAAAACAATTACTTAAACTTTCAGTAAATAACCCTGGATTTTCTGCTGTCACATATTTTAGTCCTGTGATTTCAATCTAAAATTTAGTTACAGTCAATAAGCATACTTACAAACAAAACATGTAGAACAGGAGTGTCACCTAGCCATCTAACAATCAGATCCACAGTAATACATCTTGAACCTTGAGGCAGAAGTAGAATAAAGATATATAAATGAAGGGCACATTCTAGCCAAAGTGCGCCTAAGTCACCCAACCTTGATTTCAGTGGGAAAACAAAGTGCATGCCTCTCCCCAGCTCTCACATAGACTGAAAGCGATAGGAGTGCCCAACTTTGACTGGATGGTGCCCAAAGATACTTTAAACAGCATAATCTGACACATTTACTCAGAGGAACACCACTGAGTTTAATTGTGCTTACTTCCAAGTAAACACATGAAGGACTGCAGCCAAACTGTTCACATTATACAGAGCATATCAACTTAATCTCTTCATTGTCTTTTACCCAACTTTCCAGCAGCTACTGATTACTGCTTAGCAACCTATTTAGCTGGCATAGTATCAGAATACAGCATCCATCTCTTGTTCCAAAGCATCTTTAGCCTAAAGGTTTAATGACTGTAGTTACCAGCCCCTCAAGCTTAGACATATGTACAGCAGACAAACTGAAATCAATGGAACGTAAGTCTCCAAATTCAGTCCCATTAAGAGTACTGGTAAAGAAGTATGACTAAGTCTGAATCCAACCCATACTTTGTAAGGAAGACACTATTTTCACAATTCTTTTCAGAATAGTAGACTCATTTTTGTAAAATAAAAGAATGAGATGATATTAAGAATCTAGCATGGGAATCTAAAGTAACAGATTTTAAACAATCTAATCCATAGGCAGTCAGTTTAACAATCAATTCCCAATCAGTCCATCAAAAGCCTTTCATGTGGAGTTGGCTATCTGCAGCATTTCTCAAGATGGAGGGATCAAGATAAAATGGTCAAGATACAAGATAAAATAAAATGCAACAGTAAGTACTATCACCTTGTCATCACTGAGACCCAGTGAAATATGGTGGCTCAAGTGCTGGACTGGGGACCTGAGAGATCTGGGTCTAATTTCTAGCTGGTCATAAGCTCACTGGCTGACTTTAGGCCAGTCACTCACTCTAAGCCTAACCTACCTCACATGGTTGCCGCTGGGAAGATAAAATAGAACTATATAAGCTGCCTTGGGTTCTTCACAAGAGGAAAAAAGAAGATATAAATGCAATGTAATAATAATAATAATGATATTTGGGAATGGAATGTGTGTGTAGCTGCTGCAAAGATACTATTTTTTTTTCTTTGAGATTAATCTGATACTTCGAACTAACTGTATTGCAAGTTTCATCCTCTCCAGGGAAATAAGGTTACACCTAGAAATGCATATAATTGATTTGCATCAGATGATCAATATTTAAACCATATCCAGTTTCTCTGCACAAGACCTAGTAAAATCCTACTATTAAGCCTTTCCCTTCTTCTTTTAGCATTAATATCAGAATGTTTCCTGATTTAAAGTTACTTTGCAGTCAACTGCAACAAAGTTAAATGCAGGCAGAATGTTCTTGACTCACTCCAGCTCTAACTTTCATAGTGCTATCAGTCAATTATAGGCTAAAACTGGTAGCTCTAGAAAAGGATACTCATCTCCACTAAAAAGCACCTTAAGCCAGTTCACTGAGGAGTATGATATAGGTGGTAACTGCTTACAGACATGCGCCTGAGCTGCTTTTGCACATGGATAAGCCTTGCTTGGTTTCATGCTAAAAAAAAATGCTCCAATGTGGCAATGTTATTGAGGAATAGAATGAAAGTAACCATGTAGATCTTTTTCTAAAGTCTCATAAGCATGTAACACACCATTATCTCAGTAATTCTCTCCTTTGGCAATCCTCACAACAACCTCTATCATTGTACATGTGGAGCAGCAAAGCAGCATGCCTCTGCACACTAGCTGGTGCCAAACACGAGCCGGATAGTTCCATGGCCTTCACTTCCCACTTGTGGTCTTTGCAGAGGCAGTTGCTTGACTACTGTGAGAACAAAGGCCTTTGGTCTGATTCAGCAAGGATCAAAAGTTACTAGGTTGTGAAATAACAACCTGCCCAGTGTACTGAAATAATGTGTATAAAGTAAATTGACCAAAATTTGAGGCCTTCCTAAAGCTCAAGATTTTTTTTAAAAAAAGGAAGACGCAACTCTGAAGGCAGGAAATATTGAAAGGAACTAAGGGGAGCTATTAATTTAGTTTCTCTTCTAGGACCACCCTGTTAGTATGTGACACTAATAAATGCCAAGGGATTGGGAAAGATGGAGCCTGTGGCCAGGCTACGCCAAATGCTGCAAAGATGGGTCATGTTACAGTTAACAGGGTACATGAACATGGTAAGAGTGCAATCATCTTGTTTTTGTTTAAAAAATGAAGGATATTTAAAGGACAAAAGTCACTTTGAGAAAGGGCCAATAACAAGCGACATGACATGAAGTGGAAGTAGTATAGATAGCTATGAAGGAGTAGGAATAAATGACTACAGTAGCCAATTGCATATCGTGTTCAACTATAAAGGACTATAAAGGTCAGTTCCAACAGGGAATCATCTGTCCATGCAGACAGCTGTAACAAGTTTGTAAGTTGTGTCCTCATCACATATTCTAAACTCTGTAAATGAAACACTATGGTACAACCTCCTTTTATTACTGTCTTGATTTGAATTACTTTTTCTCAGTAAAAACTGTAAAATGTAGCCAAGTTGGGAATGAGTTAGTTTGAACAACTATGCTGCTTAAAGTCAGTAGGAGCTCTTAATTAAGTACATTGTTCTTTTCCTGTTGGGTAAGGTTGTAGGACCCACCTAAGAAAGAGCTTGGGTATATTTAGGTGGCCACAGCTGCATACAATTAATGTAGCTATTCATTTAGTTTCTCTTCTAGGACCACCCTACAAGTTCAAGGTTAACCTGAAATTCAAGCTGGAGAGTGCAAGCCCATGCTCTTAATCATGGTACAACAGAGAATTCACAGTTGGTCAATACAATTGATACAAACATATTATATCCAGGAATTTCCATTGTATTCAATTCATGGTCATTGTATTCAATTGTATTCAATTCATGGTTTTTCAGGTCAACTGAAAAACCAGGAATTTCCAAAGTTTTAAAGATTTTGCAAAGAAATACTGGTTTTGATATGACTATATAATAAGGGAAGTGAGTTAGCATACACACCAGTTAGGAAGGGAAGCAAGTATACAGAAAGGTGGAAAACTGGAAGAGACCAGCTACTATGCATGATGTCATAATGACATGAGTGTGTTAAGCCAAGTATGAAAATTGAAAGTTCAGAGCACACTTACACATTAAAAGCACTATAGAACACCATTGGTTCCAGAAATCAGATTTTCTCCATCTCATATCTCGTTTAATCAAGCAATTATTTCAATTAGCCATCATCATCACTGGATTTTTCTACTGAACCATCTTCATGGTTTTCACTTTCATACTCAGGAGTAGCTTGGTCATCACAAACTGATCCAGCCTCTTCATTTTGCTCTTGCAGCTCTTCTTCCTCAAATGACTTGGCTGATTGAAGTTTCAACTTCTCCTCCTCTCTCTGAGATTCACTAATTTCAACTTTACTTTCACTGTCACTATAAAAAATGAGAAAGTCTTCATATTACATTTCGATGAGCAGTCTATTTCTTTAAAAAACTACTCAGATGCAAGTTCTTAAACATCAACCAGATTACAACCATAAGGAGTAATTTTCAAACTCCATACTTACAATAATTGTGTTATTGCACTTTGGCTATTGAGTGGCATTGAAATGAAACAAAAATTCATTTAAATAATTTTAATTAAGGAATCTTTAGGGAGACAGAATCTAATTAATGAAGTGAACTCTCATCTGACCTGGGAAAAATGCTTATTATATTTTATTCTGCTTTTCGAAAGAAAAAATGCTGCAAAAGCACCATACTTAAATAAAAACAAAACAGATCCTTCTGTCAGGCTTACAAACCTAGATATTTATATAGGTTAAAAAAAGGGAAAGTGGACTCTCCTCAACCAAGTATGTGTTGCAGTAGGCCTGCTTGCTCCCTCAACAACCAAACAGGAGGGAACCTCACACTATGCCCAACTTCTTTTCCTATTCATAGGTGAACAGCAGCAAAGAGATATTCCAAAGCCATTTCATATCCTAAGACTGTCCCAGAGCAATCAGGCAGGCCTCCATATAGTGAGTGCTTATAAGACTTGTTACATTACTACATGTTACATTGTCCAAAGGGAAGATGTTTCTGCCAAGGCAAAATCACCCATTTCTAGAATGAATTAAAGTGAATGGGGAATGTAGTTCCTGCAAGTATCTTCAAGGGATGCAATCAAGGGAAATAGGCCATAAGATCCACGAAAGCAAGATCCCTGAAGCAGTGTGCACACCCCAAATGCTTGTCAGTCTCGACAGTAAAGGACACAGACATCCCTGGAGACAGGAAACAATCAGATTCTCATTTTGTCCTTAAAGAAAAACATCATAAAGCAAGCATCCAAGCAGCATACTTCCTAGGTAAGTATCCACATCATTTTTGGCTTTAAGATGAACAGACCAAAGTGGAGGCACAGATAAATCTGGCTGCTATGCTCAAGGGCCTAGGTCTGCCTGAAAGAGTCATATGAGCTGCCCACAGAGCTATCCAGTCAGATGACCAATCCTGAGTCCAAAGGATCAAAGTCCTAGCATTGGGGTGCTCAACCTTTAGCCCATTGGTTAAATCTCACCTACCTACAGTTCCCCAGATGGCCAGGTCCCTACCCTCATCTCCTTTACCCTAACTGCCAATTTTATGGTGGTTTCCCAATATTGGTGCCATTTCCATTCCATTCTAAAATACTGACTCTCCTAAAGATTAGTTACAAGCAGTAAAAGCTTTAATTGCCCCACATTGCCAACTTCACAATACCACACTAAGACCTTTCTTTTCTCTCATAAATTTTCAAGACCTAGATTTTTATGTTTGTTTTATCAATTCCTGGCTGCTATTTTGTACTGTACTGTATTTATTCTTTCAAATATCCATATTGTATTGTACATACAACTGTTTGTGTATTATTTTAGTATTTTAGCTGTTTGTAATCCAGCCAAACAATACTTATCATTAGCTATATTAAAATACAGCAAACAAACAAACAAACAAAAGAATTAAGGTAAAATACGATGGCATTTTGGTTCCACCCCTTTGCATTTTGCCCAACCCACCACTAAAATGCAACTTCTTGCAACCAAAACCTTCTCTGAAACTGAATGTGGCCCCTGGGATGAAAGAGGTTCAACACCTGTGCCCTAGCACAATCAACATACAGGTGATGCTTCAAATGGAGGCTATGTCACTTCTCTTACGTAGGAACAGCTGCAGAGAAATCAGGGTAACTACAACTCTATCTGCTGGAGGGTACCAAGGCTGTTTATTCTATTCCTGGGCTGGGAATAAAACCTCTTGACTAGTTCATCTATTCCAAATCTTGTTACTCTGGTTTAATTTATTATAAAAGAACTGAGGAAAGGGGAAATGTGAGCACAACTTAATCTAAGAAGCACTGCATTAAGCCATCCAAAAGTACTAGACAAATCTCTAGAATCTTCTTCAGAAGTTACATATTCCATTTGAAAGTACTAAGCACAAAGCTGTCAGCAAACACCATTTGTAATATCTACCTTCCTCCATCTGATGCCCAGCTTTCAGAGCCAACACTAGAAAGGTCTGGCAAAAGCTCTTTTGTGGCAGCTTGCCCTTTCTGTGACACAAACTCTTCACACAGTCCCAGTTCTCGAAGGGTATCAGAGTAATGCTTTTCTGCCGCTATCCGTGCATTTTTCTGTTTTTAAGTGGAGGCAAACCAACCAAATTAATCCATAATTAAGATATACCACAGTTTAAAGAAATCACAACATACATATTTGTGGGTGTGCACATGTGAGTGCAGGTTGCCAGATATCACTTATCCGAGAACATAAAACATTCAGCATTCATATGCCTTATTCAAAAGATACAGTATATCACAGAAGTGAGTACACCCCTCACATTTGTAAATATTTTATTATATCTTTTCATGTAACAACCCTGAAGAAATGACACTTTGCTACAATGTAAAGTAGTGAGTATACAGCTTGTATAACAGTGTAAATTTGCTGTCCCCTCAAAATACCTCAACACACAGCCATTAATATCTAAACCACTGGCAACAAAAGTGAGTATACCCCTAAGTGAAACTGTCCAAATTGGGCATTATTAGTCATTTTCCCTCCCTGGTGTCATGTGACTCATTAGTGTTACAAGGTCTCGGGTGTGAATGGGGAGCAGGTGTGTTAAATTTGGTGTTATCATTCTCACTCTCTCATACTGGTCACTGGAAGTTCAACATGGCACCTCATGGCAAAGAACTCTCTGAGGATCTGAAAAAAAGAATTGTTGCTCTACATAAAGATGGCCTAGGCTATAAGAAGATTGCCAAGACCCTGAAATTGAGCTGCAGCACGGTGGCCACAGCGGTTTAACAGGACAGGTTCCACTCAGAACAGGCCTCGCCATGGTTGACCAAAGATGTTGAGTGCACGTGCTCAGTGTCATATCCAGAGGCTGGCTTTGGGAAATAGACGTATGGGTGCTGCCAGCATTGCTGCAGAGGTTGAAGGGGTGGTGGGTCAGCCTGTCAGTGCTCAGACCATACGCCACACACTGCATCAAATTGGTCTGCAGGGCTGTCGTCCCAAAAGGAAGCCTCTTCTAAAGATGACGCACAAGAAAGCTTGCAAACAGTTTGCTGAAGACAAGCAGACTAAGGACATGGATTAGTGCAACCATGTCCTGTGGTCTGATGAGACCAAGATAAACTTATTTGGTTCAGATGGTGTCAAGTGTGTGTGGCATCAACCAGGTGAGGAGTACAAAGACAAGTGTGTCTTGCCTACAGTCAAGCATGGTGGTGGGAGTGTCATGGTCTGGGGCTGCATGAGTGCTGCTGGGACTGGGGAGCTACAGTTCATTGAGGGAACCATAAATGCCAACATGTACTGTGACATACTGAAGCAGAGCATGATCCCCTCCCTTCGGAGACTGGGCCGCAGGGCAGTATTCCAACATGATAATGACCCCAAACACACCTCCAAGACGACCACTGCCTTGCTAAAGGAGCTGAGGGTAAAGGTGATGGACTGGCCAAGTATGTCTCCAGACCTAAACCCTATCGAGCATCTGTGGAGCATCCTGAAACAGAAGGTGGAGAAGTGCAAGGTCTCTAACATCGACCAGCTCCGTGATGTTGTCATGGAGGAGTGGAACAGGACTCCAGTGGCAACCTGTGAAGCTCTGGTGAACTCCATGCCCAAGAGGGTTAAGGCAGTGCTGGAAAATAATGGTGGCCACACAAAATATTGACACTTTGGGCCCAATTGGGACAGTTTCATATAGGGGTGTACTCATTTTGTTGCCAGCAGTTTAGACATTGATGGCTGTGTGTTATTTTTGAGGGGACAGCAAATTTACACTGTTATACAAGCTGTATACTCACTACTTTACATTGTAGCAAAGTGTCATTTCTTCAGGGTTGTCACATGAAAAGATATAATAAAATATTTACAAAACGTGAGGGGTATACTCACTTCTGTGATATACTATAAGAAAATATTCAAACACCGTGCCACTTCAGATTGGGCTATTTTTAATTTGGCACCACAGCCTGAGCTGATAAACATACCATATTTTTCCGTGTATAAGACGTTACTTTTTCTTAAAAACATTAACCTAAAAATGGAGGTGCGTCTTATACAAGGGGGGCCAAGAGGAGAACCACGGGCATGCTCAGAGTGGCGCGGGGTGGGGAGACTGGCACAATCACATGGGTGGGGGGGCAGCGAGGTGGTGTGCGGCAACAGCTTGCTCACTCGGAGATTGGTAGGAAAAGTGGGGGGCATCCTATACATGGGGGCATCTTATAGACAGAAAAATATGGTATGACAAACTGAAGTGACATGTCAACTGCTTCACCTTTCTTCCTCTCTGCATACAAATAGCAAAAAGGCATGCAGACTGAGGGGGAAGGAAGGACATGCTACCCAAAGCAATGCCATGTACCAGAAGTGTAGAAACAGTCCCACTTATTTGATATAAGCTACCTTGAGGTCCTTCTGGCTCAAAAAGCAGGATAGAAATCAAATACATTTGTGCAAAAAAATCAGCATTGATTAAGTAGTATCTCCTTTGCTTTTTACACTATCTTAAGTGGGTCAGATACAGGAGTAAAGGACAAGAGAGCTTTCTTGGCATATTAAGGTACACAATTATGAGCAAACAGGCAGCAAACACTGCTAGTGGAAGTAACACTGATAAACAAAACAAAGCTTATAGGAGGGATGCAGCTGGAGTCTGATGACTGAGAAAGTGACATAAATTATACCACTTCAATTATCATTTTTGAAAATCAGATATGAAGTAAAGCTTGCACCGTAACATAGACACACTTAGTGAAAAGATTAGAGAGGTCAAGTAACCTGTGTAACTTGTTCCAACAACAGTGGTCTCTTTTCCACCCTTTCTTCAATTTCTTCCAGCTCCTGCAGATAGTCTTTCATTCTCTGTTTTTCATGTTTCCTATTGTTTAATATATCATGAGATGGAAATGGCATGGAATATAATTGTAAGCTTTTTAGCAAAGTAAAAATGGAAGGCGCAAATCTAGTCTATGTTAAAAGCTACAGCTGCCTTCTAGTTCACTAATGCTCTTGCTAGGGCAGGGATGTCTGGATTTGGAGGATACATTGCAAAATACCTGAATATTTTCAACTTTGATTTATACATCTCAGCTAGGCTCTGATGTGGGTCATTTGCCTCAGCTCGAGTGGTTATAAGTCTCTGCAGTTCTCTTGCTCTTTGTTTCTGTTTTGCTCTTCTCCTTTTCTGCTCTTCTTCTACCTTGCGTTTTTCCTCGGTTGACTCCCTGAATGTGAAAATGAACTAAAGCTAAATAAATATAGATCCAGAAAAGTTTGTGCAATGATTTCTCAAGAAGATATATATATCTTTATATTAAAATAAAATTAAAATTATATTAAAATATACCCTATTAAAAAGCACAACCATCCATGCATGGAATTCCCAGAAGCACAGTTGCTGCCACCACCTTTGCAGCCAAGACCATCAGACTCAGGAAACTGCTAGTCCTATCTATCATGTTATAAGACTCTTATGCATGGACCTGCACCCATTCTGAATTAAACCTGCTGTAACTGGAAAAACCTTCAGTTCCATTAGGTTTGATTCAGCAATAGTGGCATTTGCAAGGTCTTTCATTTTGCTATGGAAGCATCTCACCAAGGATTTATGGGTGGGCACACAGCGAGGGGGCAGCTTGTTTGCACAGAGATCGTTTTGGACTCACTGAGAAAATGTTCTCCATGCAAGCAAGCCAGCGCCTCGCCATGCACGCGCCCCCACCTCGTCACGCGCACCCACCCTCCCACATATTAATCTAACAATAATTTGGTGTAACACTAACATGCTTTTGCTTTCCACAAGCAACATGGGATCGATTTATATATACACCAATCGCCAATGAATGGCTCACCTGATGGCTTGTAATCGTCTCCTTGTAGATTCTGTAATTCTTGGAGGTGTAGATTCTTCACATCTCGAAGATGAATTTGTATTCAAAGACCGCATTTGGGGGTGACATCTTGAAGACACAAAGGGCCAACGGGTTTCCTTTAAATTTTCTTCATCCGTTTGGATGTCCTCAAGAATTTTTTCTTTATTTGATGGAATGTTTGCTGTACACAGTTTGAAAGGTTCACACACAGTGATATGTTTTACATTTTTTTGTCTCTGAAGCTGCTTCTGGAATTTTTTATGCAATGTTTCAAAATCTGGGACCTTAGATTTGGTCTTTAGTTTACATTCCAGTTTGTCACAGTGTTCAAGGTGGTTTTGCTGCCTATGCTTATAGGCTCCCCTGCTGCCTAACCTCCTGCTGGGAAAAGATGAATTGTGTAGAAGCTCTTCTGATCTGATTTGCATTCTAATTTCTCTATAGAGTTCTTCTTCCTTAAGTTTTTCACTGATTTCTGAACTGTAAACAAATTTAGGAACTGGCTTTGCTTTAAATACTTTTGCTTTCTTTTCAGGTAAGGAAAGGTCCTTTAATTGCATTCTCCTCATTTCTTTCTTTTGCGCTTCTCTTTCAATAAACTGAAATGGCTTTTGCATAGCTAGAAGGTTCTCTCTCCTTCTTTCTCTAAATGATTCCCTACGTTCTTCATTTTGCTGCATTATTTCATGATAGAGAGGGACAAAAACATAAGCAGGCACTGGATTGGCTCGGAACTTCCTTTGACATTCTGCTTCCTCCTCCAATTGTTTCTTCAGCAAGTTATTTTCCAGTTCAATTAGTGACTTTGATTTGATGTTCTGTTGTTTTATCTTAGCTTCTCGAATTGTCATCTGGAAAGGCTCAGGTATTGTTATCCTTGGGGACCATTTTTTCTTCTTCTTGCTCTTTTTCAAAGGCTGTGATTTGGATGAGATACTTGTGGTGTGCTGAGAACACTCCTGAGAACACTCATCCCATGCATTTTCAATTTGCTTCTGGCCAAATGTAACTAATCCACCTTCACTGCCTTCTTCTTCTAACCCTGGTTCTTTATCAGATATATCAGAAGAATTTGAACAGAAAGAATTATTTAAATCAGGCTCAGAAAATGATTTACACAAATTCTGAAGTTGAAAAGAGCTTGTCTTCCATGTTGATCTAAAGGCAAAAAAGTGTGAAGATTAATGTTATGGAAGCAACAAAATATAATCACAGTGAATAAAAGAAGATGTAGAACTTCTGTCTTGATGAATAAAAGAATGGGTTCAAGTGAATACCAAAAGCCTGAAAAGAAGAGATGAACAGATAGATTACATTTGTCTTTCCCATTAAGAAGTCCTATGAAATGCACTGGGACTCTTGGATTGAACACACTGGTATAAACCCCAGATTTTTTCAATCTTTTTATACAACAGGGTCTTGCACTATTATTGTTAGGTAAATTTCAGCAGAAACAAGGGGAAATTGTGCTAATTTCATATAGAGTAATAGCAATATGTTAGTTCCTTGTAATAAAATCCACATATTAGTAAAACATTATTTATATTAAGACTTAGCAATGCTTATCATGTAGAATGTGATACAGAATTTATTCAGTCTGGATATTCTAAGAATAAGTTTTTAACTTCCTGATAGGAGACTGTAATGCATTGGATGTTTGAAGATGGTTTGGAAACTCTCATTAATTCGACTGTGCTCACAGATAACGAATTGGGATTGGATTATATAATCATGAGACACCAGGGTTTCATCAATGCTTCCAGTCTGTTTCCAAGCACAATTCAAAGTGTTGGTGACAGCCTTTGAAACAATGGTTTGGTATTACATCCTCTAAAGAAACATCTCCAGTATGCAGCTGCTCAGACCACTGGGTCAGTGGATGCCCTCTTCCTGATGCCTCACTGAAGAAAGCTAGAAGAGGCCTTCTCAGTCATGACACCACACTTATGGAATACCCTCCCAAAGAATTTTGGCTGGCACCAACATTGTATCTATTCAATGACAGCCCTTTCTTTCCTCCCAAGCATTTTAAAGAATGAGTTTACAAATATTATGTTCATATCTATTCTTGTGTTCGTGTTGTTTTGTTTTGTATTCTATTTGTTTAAGTAATTGCTTTGTATATTATATTTTTAGGTATTTGCATTGCAATTTATTTTTAATATCCACTTGGACAATGTTTTTATTGGAAAGATAAAAATATAATTATATCTCTCATACAATATATAAAGTACATACAGGCTTGATCCAGACTACCAGTAAGCAGGGAGGGGTGAAGAAGCAAGTCTGCACTAATTCCCTAGTCCCTCTAAAAAAAACTACAAGACTGGATAGGAGCTGCTGCAGGGAGAGGGAATCATTACTTAGCGCTGCTCTTTCACTCTTCCAACAGGAGCCTCTGCTGAGTCTAGATTCCTGCCACAAATGGAAACCCATTTTTTACCCATTACAAACCACTGGAGTTGAACTAACTGTGGTGTCATCCACAGGATTAAACATTTCTGCAGTCAAGAACATTGCAGATTAAATCAATGCCAGGTATATATATATTTTAAGCCCATAGTACTGTACCTAAGCTTAGAAAAATAAGGATTTCATTGTACAGAAAGTGAAACATACAAGAAACAAACCTTTTCAGTAATTTCTGAGCTACCTACAAGTAGCCTCTGGCATCCAGTATGTTAAACGGAACAACATTTAGTGAGATTAGCAGCATGTAGTTTTTATCTGCAATAGGTAACATCTTCAGATAAACAACATTGAAGTACAGATAGCAGATGCAACCCATACCTATAACTCATACTATGGGTCACATCCATGTTGGTTAAAGGTTGAACTCCTTTTAAGTATAGTTTATTCTGATACATGTTTTCCAACTTTGCCATAGTCTCCAGGTGAGCATGTTTAAGCTCTTCTAGCTTTAAGTAATATTCTTCATTGGAAAGGCACATTTTGGAAAGATCCATCCAACCCTCACAGTCAGCATGCACAGTGCAATTCTGTTGACTCTCAGGACTCAAACAATCCTAAAAAAAAGGAAAGGAAAGGCTCATATTGTTTATTTTCATATGATAAAATTATCTTTATTGCAATGTTAATAATTTAGGAAACAGAAATTATGCTCCATGTATGAAACTACTTAAATGTGCAGAAAGTAGGGTCCAAGCTGTATGCCATTGCATTTATGTACAAAGTTCCTACATAAACAACCTATGAGACATGAATAAATCAGTTTTGGACAACAGACTTTATAGGAGCTCTTTCAAGTCTGAACAGTTAAAACAGTACATCTCCTACCTTGGGACTGGAGAGCAGAGGAGAAGCACACACTGGCCTCTGCCATCAGCTCTGGCCTCATCCGTTGACAACAGGGAAGAACATCAACAAAGGAAGATCAGTCTGGTTCAAAGTGCATTTATGTTTTGGCACTGAAAACTAATCTCTCACCCCTTTCTTTTCCCTCCATTCCCCTTGTTTCCCTCCCCTTATTTGTAAAGACCTGCCTGTCCTTTTCATTGCTGTGAGCACCTTTGGAAGAGGGACACTGGGCAGTATCCACTGGGCACTTTGCTTATGCACTGGCACAGTGCTAAACACAAGAAGCCTCTGGCACAAGGGCAACAATATAAACTGAGGAGGCAGACTTTCTGGGAAAACCAGAAAACCCATCATGCCAATATACATGATTGCCATTATACTAGAGACACAGGACTGGATGTTGCTCAAGAAATGTCTGACAAGTGGGATAAAAATGCAATAAAGATAGATGCCTGGCTTAAAATTATGCTGTCAACTGTCCATATTGAGAGAGCATATTTAACATATTTCTGAGCTAGCAATGCTAAATATAAATAATTTTAAATAGATACTACTACTGTAACAATAACAACAATATACTCACCATACCAAGGGCTTACTCCCTGAAGGGTAAAGCATGAGATGGTGCAATTGAATCATACAGGACACCTTTAGTAATGCATTAAATTGCTAGCAAACTCTAAGGGCAGAAATCATTTCTAGTGGTATGTCCAGTAGGCTGCAAACCAGCAGCAATTGTGAAACAAGAGAGCTTTTGTACCAAACATCGAGCACTCAGAAAAGAGACTATCTATAGGACTGTACTATAAAACTGCAAAGCCTCTGAAAGAGCTTAGTACTGACAGGCAAAAATCACATGTTCTTTCTAACATTACAAAAATAATTGAATTTTAAAATTATATGTATTGAAACACTGTGCCATTTTTGTTTAGCTGTGCATAAACTCATTTCAGTTTTCATGTAAAGCTGATTAAGAGATTTAGGAAGAGTTGGGTGTATGAAAACCATATGACATATATTTATCTATCTGACACCATTGTCTAAACTACACTACTTGTGATATACAAATTCTCTGAAACATTTCCTGTGGAAATGTCTGCATATAAAGCACAATCAAAAATATCTCTTTTAAAGAACTCTTTTAAAAAGAGTAAGAACTACTTCTGTATGCTTTCCTTAAGATTAAAAAAGGAACGCTTCAGAACTTGCAGGATTTCAGCTCCTAACAGTAAACTAATTTTTTATTCTTATACTGATAGGATAGAATACAATGAACTAAACTATAAGATCTTTTTCTTCCTACTCAGTTTTCACATCTAAGCTGATGTCACCTTCCAACTCCTCTCCTTTCCTCTAGGGGGATGGGGGCACTGTGAGAAGGCAGTAAGAGAAAGGCACATGGACCACAGAACTTAACTTTCAAAAAGTAAAGCGCATTTTACAATCTCCATCCTCCTCCATGTGGGTCAATCACAGTTGGAGGCCTACATCAAGCCAGGTCATGACACAGTCTAGCCAGCTAGCAAACTAAAGTGGACTTACAGTACTGCCAAATTGTCAACTCTGAGAATGATTTAAAAGGTTATCACATATCAGAGAAGATATCACTGATCATCACTATATCTTCCCCACACAGAAAGAGTTGCCACCCTGGTTACAAGCAAAACCATACAAGATGCACAAATCTAACCTGATCCAGCATTCATCAAGAATCACCAGTTGAGTACCACTCTCAGCTGTACAAGGTACATTGGCTCACAAATGCCTTGGTTCACGACGAAATTGGGTCGTAAACAAAAATTACATGAAAATTTTGCCTTGGGTCGCGAACTCTGCATTGGGTGGTGACCAAGATCCCAGCCATCTCCCCCCTGCCCCCGAGTGGGGAGATGGCCACAATCACAGTTGTGTCCATGCAGCGCAGACGTGCGTGATCACGGGCACACTCCTGCAGGAAAGACGGGCACAATCTCGGCCATCTCCCCGCCACAACCAGCACAATCACAGTCATCTCCCCATCCCACCCCTGAGTGGGGAGATGGCCACGATCATGCTGGGGGTGGGGGGGAGATGGTCGAGATTGTGCCCATCTCTCCCTCCCCCAGTGCACCCTGTTCGTGCCCGTCTCTCCCTTCCCCAGCATGCTGGGATGATGGGCAAGTGCAGGGATGATGGGCGTGATCTTGGTCATGCTGGGAGGGGCAGGGAGATGGCTGCACTCATGCTCGGGGTGTGGGGGTGGGGGGGAGATGGCCGTGATCTTTGTTGTTCTTTGTCACTTAGCTTCACATTTTTCTGATTAAAAAAAAAATGGTTACAGAACGGATTAACCTTATTTACATTGAACCTTATGCGGAAATTTAACTTGGCCCACAACCAATTTCGGTCATGACCAGAGTCCTGGAATGAGGTACCACTGTACTCAGAGGAAGGCAGAGAAACAAGCCTAAATTGTATGTTTATTCAGGACACAGTTCTATAACCCCGCATTCCCCAGTCAGCATGGCTGTCTAAGCATGTATAAGATACATAAGATTATACCTTAACAACAAATTAAAAACTACATAACAAGGAGGTGGCAGTTGAGCTAGAATGCAGAAATTCATAACTTCCACCCCAGAAGCAGTGACTAGAAGAGCATTAGATGTTGAATTTCTCCATCTTTTCATAAAAGACACAAGAATTGGATTTGTGAGAGTAGAGTTCACTATGATATAAAATTTGATTTCCTGCACTTGAACTTTTTGTAACCTTGCTGAGGCTTCAACCTGAAGAGTGCCCCTCAAAGTTGTATGAAAATTCAAAATGGTTGTGTGCATGAATATAACACTAGCGCGAAAGAAATTGTTCAGCTGAAACAGCGTCCTGAGCTATAACACTGAGAAGAAAATGGTTGGCATCTTTCTGCTTAACTGTCAACTATTAAGATAAGTGAGCAGTGTGACCTACTTTCTCTAGCTAACAATGCACAGAAGGCGGGATCAGCATATGGATGGAGAAAGGCTGAAATGACCAATGACTGAGTTTGCTCATAAAGGTATAAAAACATTTGGATTGTTAATGGCTGATGCTGGTCCCTTATGAAAGAGGAATAGGCTGCTCTGTATTGCTGGGGGGAACACTTCAATAAAGAGCGCTCTCTCTCTCTCTCTCTCTCTCTCTCTCTCTCTCTCTCTCTCTCTCTTTTCATTCTTGCTGGTCGTTTGTTATCTGTCACAGTTAGAGGAACAAACCTTTAGGCCAGTTGGGGTTAGAGGCCCTGACAAGTATAAGCTACTTTAAGGAGTTGCTAAACATTTTCTGGATATTTAATTGCAAAGCCACTTCAAATTCTAAACAAAACAAAACATCTGCTCTCAGAACATCCTTATAGGATGAAGCATGGAGGAAGAGGAAGCTTCACCAGGTGTAATCTGCTGCTTAGAAAATCTCCTACCAAAATAAGGCTGAAATTGTATACATACTTACCTAGGAGTAGACCCCCTGAACCCAACAGGAAAAACTTTTGCGCAAACATCTAAGAGCTTGCACTTTAACCCGCGCTTTTCTTGTCCCTGCCCTCATGCATTAGCAGATGTGGAGGCGCTCGACATTCACTTTTCCCGCCACAAGGCCCGCTGGACCGTTGCCCGCCATGCCACGGCTCCCCGCATATGGCCCTGAGAGAAAGGCTTCCCTGACGCAACGCCAGCATTTAAAGAAGCGCCTCTTTTCGATTCATCCCCTCTCGCAGCCACGAGGGGGCAGGCAACCACCGACCGGAGGCAACGCCAACGGTGGCCACAGCCCTACCTGCCGGTCGCCAGCCCCCGCCCTGGGCTTCTCTGGCTCCCGCTCGTACAGGGCGATCGGCACTTTGGTGCGCGGGTTGACCGGGGTGTGAATGCAGGAAACGGCGAGCAAAGCAGCTCGGTGGGCCTCGTCCATGATGATCCTCCTCCAAACTAAACCGCTTGCCGGCCTTGGTTACCAAAGCTTCTCACTGCCGGCCTTGGTTACCGACTCTCCTCGCTTAAGACGCTACGGTGTCTCTACGAGGTCATTACACTTCCTCTGTAAAGCCAGATACACAAACGCCTTTCTAGAGGCGGAACTTCCTGGCTCCTTCGATCGGCCGGCATCTCTCCAACATCAGAGGAGTTCGAGGAACTGCAGTTTTCTGAGGACTGTGGTGACTCTGGGCTGTGATTTGGCGGCCAAAGGACGTTATTTCCATCACGTTAGACCGCGATCAAAACTGGGTCTTACTGTGTGGAATGCGAAGGAAGAGAAAAGCAATAAGTCGCATGGTCAACATTAAAAAATTGCCCAGCATTATTTTCCCCATGCTGTGGATGAGGGAGAGAAGACGACGCACTTTTTATTTTGGGGATAGCAGAGTTGTTGATAGACCTTAGTGAATTGTTGTGAAATGTTGGTGTCCTCTGCTGTTGATATCCCCGCTTGCTAGATTGGGATGAGCGTTAGCCTTGCTTTGTATTAAATTTTCTAACAGATCATACCATAGGACATTCAGTGACACAGCCTTGAAACGCTCATTTTTAAAAGTTACGTTTGGCATGACTTACTTGCCAATGAAAGTTTCCAGGAATACCAGTTTGCCACAGATTGTAGTCTGATCAATCCCTTCCACAACTGCCTGAGCTGGGGCATTATTCAAGTTACTGTCAAATGTAGATCTCACCTTGTCAACCTTGCCTGCGTCTTTAAGCCTGAAGGTCAGCTAGCTTTTCCTGGAACCATTCTGTGTTACCAATTTCCAAGACCTATTTCTGCTTAATCTATTGAGCATCAGAGATGGGTCCTCACTACAGCATACACTGCATGTTTTCTAGCTCAGACAAAATATAGTTACCACCAGTAATTCATTTTGCTAAAGGTATTCATGTATCAAAACCATACTGAAAATAGGCAGGAGACTTTACAGAAAGAGCTGTCCCAGTAAAAGGTCAACTTTATCACTTAGCTCACCAAACCCATTGTTGGCATTGAAATAAGCAGCAGTGTGTGTCATTCCCTTATATGTAAACATATTGTAAATGTTCCTTTATAAATCTTCAGTCACTGGAGACTGAAGATTTATAAAGCATTTAAGATTTATTGGAGAGAATATAGTAATAATATAGTCTGTTTTAGGTGTTTAAAACTTTTGTTTTTCCAATTTAATATTTATTTCATTTTTATTGTCCATTGTAAATCACCCAAAGCACTTTTGCTTTGTATAGAAGTGCAGTAATATTTGAGATGTCTGAAGACCTTGACTTTTCAGCTGCTGAGGATGTATTTAGAAAAAAAGCTGGAAAAAATGGCATCTATGAAGGCAGAACAGCAGGTGCTGCTAATAAATGACTGAATTAGTCCACCAAAATGGCCTATTACCAGATTCCCATAGAATTCAACCCCTTATTCCAACACTGTGTGTAGTTTAATTTTGTATCTCTTGTTTGGTATATTTTCTAAGCTTAAAGGCTACTTGCATTCCATGCAAGACATACACTTTGGGCAATATCCTCACATCTGCCAGACCTACCATGCAGGCAGCAGGAACTATGCCAATTTTAAAGCCATGTACTCTGATGCAACCTTGTTTAGCATATCAATGTCAGCAATGACTCCTTGAACATAGCAAGGGCTTATGGGGCATGTCATACCCAATGTTCTCTTTTGAGCAGCTTGTTTACCATTACTGGTCTTATCCTAGAATCCATAAACCTGTGGAATCCTATCATACCTAACAGTATTCAAAAAGAATTGTGTAGTATTCCAAAATTTGAAGAACTTCACCAGCTGTTAAGACCTTTTTCTCCATAGGCTTCTATACGGTCAACATTGACAATAGGAGGATATAAATATTATATATACTGTTTTACATTTGCCTGCTTGGATTTCTGTTTGAGCTTTTGCACTTGAATTTCAAAAATCACTGAAAGCTTTATAATCATTCCAAGTCTCTTTCGAAGTTCTTTAATATACAAGTTCCCTATATAATTTTTCATGTGTAAGTATATGTGAGAACATTAAGATCAGTCTATAAAACAGTGGTCAGGTACCTTTTGCAGAATTCAACTTCAGAGCTCATATACAGTGCACCTTGTAGCCAAAGGCATATGGAATTCAACCAAAAATCCAGAATACTAGCATACTACAGGTTAAGTGCTAAGCCTTAGGAATGTCTCATCTTTTAGCATGGGTGGCAGAAAAGCCAGTAAAGCACCCATCAGTTGTTAGGATAAAACCACGAACCTAAGGCTATCCCTACTGTAAATAGTAGGCTATGTTGTAAGTCAGTGTTTTTAACTAAAATCAGATGATGATGAAAGTTTGTCAACTCAGGTGGTATAAAGGAGAGGCAGCACTACAAGGATCAATTAATATACACATTTTACAAAAGGGATGCAGAGCCTCAGAGTTGGGATGCAAATTTGGCACACCTAGGGATCCCCAGATGGCCGTGTTCTTCTGCCACCACCTCTCGTCACACAACCATTGTTTTCCAGTTTTTGTGCAGGTTTTCCCCTGTGCTGGAATGCCAGTGTTTAAAGCTTAAAAAGCTCCTCAGGCTGCTTTGGCATTTTTAGTCCCATGCCTTTTGCCTTTACCCCAAAACTGAAAGAGGTTCTGTATTTTACTGTTTTGCTTCCTCAATCCCTTATCTGCCACTATGCAAAGCTTAAGCAAATTTAAATTTGACTGTATTCATCCCCACTCTCAAGAATTCAGACCCTACCCTTCAGCAACCAACAACATGGGACACAAACTCCTGGACAGTCATGTCCTGAGAAATGAGAGAACTGTGCTGTAATGGTCCTATGATCATGTGGCAATCATATCACTTAGAAACAAATGCTAAAATTTTACTGACACACAATGTCATTTTCATCAAGGTACGTATTAGGTTAAGTAGATCCAGATGCCAATAGCAAGACAAGACCTAGTTTGCACTTTGTAAATAATCCAGAGTTAACTAGGAGTTATTAATAATGAAATAGAAGTGAACATGCTACCTCCCAACCTTACTTCCTCTCACTTAAGTAACCCAGAAAAACTCTGGATTGTTAATGCCATCCAAATCCAAAATTGGAGGAAGTTGAGAGAGGTCAATCTATACTTGTAATTCAAGAACTCATGGGGTACAAGTGTAGGTTGTTCCTCCCAGAAAAATCACCAATTCTAGGTGCTGCTGCCAATGCAAAACCTTCAGGGCACCCTAGCAGGAAGCCAACACTTGCTTCCCACTCATTCACAGCATCCCAGGAGCTGACTGATTAGCCATCATAAAGGACCTTAAAGTGCCACTGATCCCAAAAGGAAAGTATGTGCTTAAGCCTCTTTTATTTAAAAAGGAGGGATCTTTAGGGGGTTTTAGCAACAGATTGACTGTTTCTTCAGATGGCAGAAGAAGAATGTAAATGATGTGCCATTAGGATTTGAGGATTTATTAATTTAAATTGACAGAAGTACATGGATGAAACTGGGATCTAAGAAGCTGCCCAACACTGAGCTTCTATGAGGGAGCCATATTCCAACTTTATAACAAGAAGCTGAGTGGCACTGTCTTTTGCTTTAGTCACCTCACCGCGTGTTTACCTGAAAATAAGAGAAACAGATCATTGTAGAAATGATACATATAACTACTGTATTACCTCTCAAAGTGTACAACATTTTGTATTCTAGCATTTCCACTAAGAAGTCAACTAATAGCTCTTTAATGGAACAATTCCATGGCCCCTAGACAGTAGTACCCAAAGGCAATGAGAATTTCAGATTCTCAGATCCAAGGTCATTGAGAATCTGAACTGCAACTCCACTCCCAGCTTGCACATAACGAACCACACTGGCTGTCTCTCCACAGTCTGAAACATGAGGCAGGCTAAAAGGGGGCATCTTCCTGGGGGATGACTGGGAGAAAGAAACTGGAAAGATCAGGATATGAGGTATACTGAGGCTTCTCCAGCCTCCTTCCTTCCTCAGTCACTAGACAGGCAAAAATGGTAACAAACATGGGGGAGGGGGCAGAAGGAAAGGAAGGTGAGTATTACTTTTGCTTGCTCCTCCTGCTCTGCATAGAATAAACGCTTAATACTCAGTCTGGAGGCTTATAGCCATTCTAATAGGATTGTGCCTTAAATCTCCTCATCTGCCATGCCTAAAAAGCTGCCCCGAGGCTTATGCGAATGGGGCGGCATATACATTCTCCAAATAGATAGATAGATAGATAGATAGATAGATAGATAGATAGATAGATAGATAGAATTTCAACTTTAGGATGATGGCATAAGACAGCAAGATAAATTTGTTGACAATAATGGGACAAAGATTTGAGAGAATCTCAACTCAGCTTACCACATCGTCAATCTTAAGAATACTGCGGACAGTTTCTGTAGCTAGAGTAAGAGCACTGATGGATACCAGTAACGGCTGGACCACCAACTCTTCCAAGATATTGGAAATTCCACCCTACAATTTAAGAATTAAAATCACATTTTATAAGCCATTACTAAAATTTTCAGTATGAAATTATTTCTTAGCATTGTCTTTATGGAAAGTCAATTTATTATTCATCAAATGGCTAAAGAATTCACTGAATCGTATTTGTCCAGTTTGGGAAGCATTTTTAGCATTCATTGCTTCTCAGCTATAAGGGAAAACTAACCATAATGTTCCTTTTTGGTAAGTATACCAACCACAGCTGACATTGACAAATGTTTAATGAATATCTATTTAATATAACCTTCGTTAAATCAAGTGTGTTATTTTGGCCAGATGTCTTAACAGAAATTAAAAAATAAAGCAAACCATGCAAACAAGGTACATATAAAAACCTTTCGAACATCAATACAATGCAAATAAAAAAGCAAAAAACCCAAACTGAACTAAATTCTCATTATCAATCTATTAACTAATCTAATATAGTAATATATTAGCATGGCTTTCCATAAAAGTACGATGGACTTTCATTCATGAAAACAAAGAAACCCACATTTTCTTTTATTAACTTTTGGCAATCAGAAACTCACTTTTTTTTTTTATTTGGACTTACAAACTGAACAAAATATTTAACCTGCAGGATGTAATTTCATGCATGTTTTGCTAAAAAAAAAAATAGTCCTACAATCCCCAGGATTCCACAGATAGCATGGCTGAGGAATCCTAGGAGTTGTAGCTTTTCCCCCCTGAACATACATAGGATTCTCCTTGGTTGCTTATAAATATATTGGCTTACTTTAGCTATGCCCTTCCTGACAAGACTCCAGAGCAGCAAACAGACCAAGAAGAGTCATAAATACAGAATCCATGACCAGATAGAACATTCCTGTATTAGCACTCTAAAAGAGTAGATTACATTTTTCAATTTAAGTAATGGAAGTTCTGACAAATACTTCTCACATATAAGTGAAAATTAGGGAATCAAGTCAATTTGGATTCTGGGAAGTATTTCCTGGCAGTTAGGACTCCGAGGCTTGGAAAGGGCTTCCACGGGAGGTGGTTGAGGCTCCATCAGTGAGGGTGTTCAAGGACAGGGTAGACATGCACATGGTAGGTATGTCATGAACAGAGCCGGCTAGAGCCAGGGGTCAGACTAGATGACCCAGAGACCCCTTATGACAAGCTCTGTTTCTATGTTGACTGAATTAATTTCAGTATTTGTTCCAATACAGAAGCTGTCACATTTGTCCTAGAGAACAGGTTTGAAAACACTCATCTATCTGAAGCAAGTAACCTTTATGATAACACTGTTTTCCCATTCAAGGTGAACAGGATTGGTTTTTTTTAAATTTAACAAATGACAGCAATTAGCTTTATACTAACAAGTTTGGGGCTTTTATTTGACAAAAGCTAGGATGAAGGAAGAGCTATGCCCCTGCACCCATAAATCACTCAACCCCATTTTTTTAGACAAGCAACAGTTCCGTACTTTGCGTCAATGTTTTTCAAAGTTTACCTTCAGAGAACCCATTATGCATTGAGTTGTAAAGCAAAGAATTTCTCCCTTCACAACTGCCATGGAAATCTGTTTTTTGTGCAGCTGTGCAACTGAGTCTGTGTAGATATTCCTCTGTGTAATCTTTTTCTCACAGAGGGTCCAAGAGGCAACAAGGGTGGGGGAACATCCTTGACTTGGTCTTGACCAATAGAGAGGAGCTGATAGATGAAGTACAGATTAGGGGAGCTCTGGATGTGAGTGATCACTCCATCCTTTGAGATCAGGGCCAACTTTGGCCAACTGAAGGCCAGACTGGGGAAAGTCTCCTGGGATAGGCTACTGGAAGGTAAGCGAGTTGAAGAGGGGTGGATGGCACTCAAAAGGGAGGTTTTGGAGGTGCAAGCCTTGATGAAAGCTCTAGTTAGTAAGGTAGGGAGGCAGAGGAGAGCGCCGCCATGGATGCGAAAGGAGGTGGTTAGAGGGATTAGACAAAAGAGGAACCTCCGTAGGAAATGGGTAGTGGGGCAAATAGACAGACGAGTATACTGGGAGGAGGAGGCCCGTCGCAGGAGGATTCTTCGCAAGGCTAAGGCTGATTATGAGCTGAGACTTGCCAAGAATACCAAGAGCAACAAAAAGGGCTTCTTTCAGCATGTAAATAGGAAGAGGAAGGGGAGTCAAGTAGTGGGACCACTAAATAAGGAGAAAAGAGATCCAGTGACTGATATGAAGGAACAGGCACAGATGCTAAATGACTATTTTGCCTCTGTGTTCTCCCCAAAGCAGGACAGGGGATATCCACATAGGAGATTAGATGAGGCCGGGAACTTACGGGCACAGATTAGACTCATTCCCCAAGAAGTCGAGGGGCTCCTCAGGGCATTGGACATTACAAAGGTGCCAGGCCTTGACGGGTTACACCCGAGAATACTTTGAGAGTTGGCAGGGGTTCTCTCACGCCCGCTGGCCTCCATTTTTGAGGCCTCGTTCCAGAGGGACTGGAGGGTGGCATCAGTGGTCCCAATTTTCAAAGAGTAGTAGAAGGGACATGGGGAATTATAGACTGGTTAGCCTTACATCCACTGTAGGCAAAACAATGGAAAGGCTCATAATAGAGAGAGATCTAGTGATGCTAGATAGGGAAGGGAGGCTGGCAGCCACACAACACGGCTTCCATAAAAACAGGTCCTGCCAGACAAACTGTGTGGAATTCTATGACAAGGTTTCGAGATGGCTAGATGGAGGAGATGCAGTGGATGTGGTTTACCTGGATTTCAGCAAGGCCTTTGACAAAGTGCCCCATGATATCCTGGTGGAGAAACTGAGGAGTTTTGAGATACACCAAAGCACTGTCCGGTGGATTAGGGCATGGTTGACTGACCAAAAGCAGAAGGTAACCATTAGTGGGGAATCATCAGGATGGTGGCCAGTGACAAGCGGGGTTCCCCAGCGCTCTGTCCTGGGGCCAATCCTGTTTAATCTTTTCATCAATGACATGGAAGAAGGGGTGAACAGTCGGCTGATCAAATTCGCAGACAACACTAAAACTGGAGCAGTGGCCACAACAGAGAAGCAGGTACTCCAGATCCAAAAGGATCTGGACAGACTATGGAAGCGGGCAGGAGACAACAGGATGGCATTCAATGTGGATAAGTGCAAGATCTTGCACTTGGGGCAGAGGAATAGGTATCATAAGTACAGGTTAGGTGACAAGTGGATGGAGACCAGCACTTGTGAAAGAGACCTCGGGGTACTGGTTGATTGCAGGCTGAACATGAGTCAGCAGTGTGATGCGGTGGTCAAGAAGGCGAACGCCACCTTTGGTTGCATAGCCAGAAGTGTAGCTTCTAGATCAAGAGGTATTACTACCACTCTGTATGACTCTGGTGCGCCCACAACTGGAGTATTGTGCTCACTTTTGGGCCCCTCATTACAGAAAGAATATAGCCAGGTTAGAGTCAGTGCAGTGTAGGGCCACAAGGTTGGTGGCCAGTTTGCAGGGGATGCCATATGAAGTGACACCGAGGGAACTGGGTCTCTTCAGCCTGGAGGAGACTCTGAAGGGATATGTTGGCGACATACAGGTATGTGAGGGGATGTCACATGGAGATGGGTAGAGACCTATTCTTCCCTGCAGAGGAAGGCAGGACACACTCCGACGGAGCCAAGCTCAGGGAACCAAGGCTCAATTTGGATGCTAGGAAGTGCTTCCTGACAGTTAGGAACCCAAGAGTGTGGAATGGGCTTCCATGGGAGGTCGTTGAGGCCCCATCAGTGAGGGTGTTCAAAGATAGGCTCGACATGCGCATGGTGGGCATGTTGTGAGCAGAGCCGGCTGGAGCTGGGGGTCAGACTAGATGGCCCAGGAGACCCCTTCAGACTAGTTCTGTTTCTATGTTATAAACATGCCCTAGATGGCCAGTATTCCCTTGTAGCCACACATTAGTGGCTCAGAAGTGTTGATCTTGCTTTTAGAGGTAATTGTCATTACTGATCTTTTCATTAAACCGCTGTTGGCTATGCTTTCTCAACACAGGATTCTATTTTAACTCTGATAAATTAATAATTCCCTCCTCCCTTGTTTGCATCAGTTCAGCTATTTGTAACTCATTGCAAGCAACTTCTGGAGTCATAGTCTATGAAGCCTAAAACGTGCTAATCTAATATCAGACTTCTCTGTTGGGTAAAATTTAAGAGTGATTATCATATGAACATGGATATTATTAACTAGATCAGTATCTTCTTTCTGACTAAGAAGTAAAGAATATATAGCCTGATCACAAGAAACCAGATTAAGTTAATCTGTTCCTTTGTACTTGCTGCCAACTAATACTTGAATTGTGGCCACATGTTGCCTACTACTGAACTAAACCCACAACATAGTCAATTCCTACATTAAAAGGCAACATTTGACAAGCAATCGGGTGATAAAGGGTAGTATTTGTTTTGTTTTGCCACTATACCTTTCTGACATTAATGCCAGCAGTTTTCTCTCCTTGTGCATGTCTGTTTCTCAGCTCTGTAACAGTAGAAATAGGATTCAGGCCTGCATTTTCAGCCAGAGTAGATGGAATGATTTCCATAGCCTCTCCATAAGCGCGCACACAGTAAGACTCCATGCCACTTAAGGTACGAGAAAACTCATTCAAGCGTAATGCCAACTCTATTTCTGGTGCTCCACCACCTGCAATCAGGGCTCTGAAATTAAAATTTTGCAGTTTGAAATGTTAAGAAGTACTTGTGAAATGGAATTATGATTCTACTGATCCATGATGGTGTTACAATACCTTTTCTTAACCAAACAGCGGATGACACACAAAGCATCATGAATTGAACGCTCAGCCTCTTCAATCACTAGTTTGTTGGAGCCACGTACCACAATTGTTACTGTTTTGCCAGGGCTAGCACACCCTGTAATCTGAAGTGCAAACATAGAATTATTAGAATACCATTTTTGGCAGTATTTTTACTATTACAAGGTTACTTCTATAATAGCCAAACTATGCAACAAGGGAAGTAACAATGGTAATTCAAACTTAAATACAGAGATATTTTGTCAATTTCTAGTAAGAAGTGTAGTTTCAAAGACAACCTTATATTACAGTACACAAGGAATTAGTACTGGAAGTGTCATGCGGTATTATCTTCCTAAAATTTAAATAGCAATAGCAGTTATGGCAAGTACCAAGATATCCTCAAATCCATTAATGAACAATTATGAAATAGATGGCATGGCCTAAAAATCAACTAGGGTAACTGCACACCTCTGATCATCTTATAGGCATGCAGATGTTATTGTTGCTCAAGAGAAGATGGTGTTGCAATTGAAGTCAGTGGGCTTCTCTTTGATATTTGTCAGAGAGGCTCTTTAATATTTGACTACTGAAGGAGTTGTTTGCCCATCACTCTTCTGTACAGCCAAGAGATTCCCTAGGCATATTTCCTAGGCATACATTAACCTGCCAAATTGATTCAGTGTGGAGATGCCAAGATTCTATACCTGGTCTGATAGGAGATTGTTGTCTAGGTTACTGGTGATATTATGAGTGATAATGACTGTCAGAATCCTTGCCAGTGTAACGCAGTAAATCCACAATGTCCCCATGTACATGTGTAAGGACCAATACACCCAAGGATGGCCTCATGGTTTCCATGAACTCTTCAGTCATGCCAGACAAGTTTGGCTCAACATGTACATCCGAATCCCCCAGAACATTCAGCATCAACAACTTTAACAAAATGCCCCAAACCACCTCCATCATGTTATCTACTGAGCAACCAAGTGGGTGGTACAAAAGTAGGATGAGGAAGAAGTGGCTGCCACATTTCCCAAGCTGGCAGGAAATGAGATGCGAATGGAGTCTATTAGTATGGGCATCCACTTCTCCACTTACTATCCACAAAGTCTTTTCCCACAGAGCAGAAGATGCCCAATGGTAATTTCCTCTTTTACAAAAAAAATTATCAGCTGCCAGCCTCCCCTATTGCAAAACAAAGCAGTTATGGCAGAAACCACACCAGAATCTGTTTGTGTGGTGACTGTTTGGCAACCGTGACAGACCAGATGAAAAGGAGATGTCAGGAAAGATAGAATACTGCCCTGTAGGTACCCACAGTCTGTGGGAGATTAGACTCATCATATATGGCACACCCGCCAACCATTCTGTATTAAGGAATGCTTATTTCACACTTGTGTCTAAAGATCTAGCTTACAGGCATAATCAATACTTTCTAGCCACAACTATTGAAAAGACCATAGTCCTTGACCAGATGGAAACCTGGTAACCATCATTTGCCCATGCAGCTGAAGAAGATCACTGTCTATTAGGGTCTACCCTTCAAGTGTGTTTAAAGCTTTAGGTGGTAAGAACAGCAGCAACCTTCCCACTTAAATGGTTGGGTCAACAGAAGCTTGTTACTCCAATGCTACAACATGGATGTTTTCCACGTGCAAATTAAGACACTAACTTTGAATTCTAAGTTCCTCGATGGCTTGCCCCATCTTAAGTTAGAGCCTAGTGCAGGGGTCCTCAAACTTTTCCACCAGGGGGCCGGCTGAAAGCTGCTGGTGCTGGGCGCGGGCCGTCAAGGTGGTGCTGGCGGTGCGTATGGACCAGCATGGAGGTGGCGCGTGCAGGTGCGCACACTGGGGGGGGCACACTGCGAGGCAAAGTGAGGCGAGGTGCAGGTGGGGCAAGGTGGGCGGCACTGGGCACCCATGTGTCAGGCCCAAATGGGCATGGCGGGCCACATCTGGCCCCTGGGCCATAGTTTGAGGACCCATGGCCTAGTGCCTTCCTTGTTCCCTCATACAATCTCCTGATATCAGTGAAGGATGACCTAAAAAGACACTGTCTTTTTGTCAGCAAGAAGCCAGAGTGTTCTCTCAGTAGTTCCCCCCACCCCCAGAAATGCCACACTTTGACAACAAGTCACAGTGTAAACATCAACATAATTTGGCAACAATGAAAACTGTTTTTGGGGTCAGTGCTACAAAATGGTGGAAGGAATGGGGATTTTAATGTGATGTAATTCTACTCTATGTGATATTGTTTTTAATCATTATTACGTTCAAGTTTCATAAATAATGGACTACATGGTTAAACAAGAGTTCTGCTTACCTTTACTAGCTTTCCAGATCCATTTAAACTGACCTCTTCTGCCAGTTCAGCAGATCCCAGCATATCACCAGTGAACTGATCAATATGAGCAACTGGCTTTGTTCCAATGGTCTTTTAAAAAATAAATACACAAAGAGAACACAAATCAGGGAAGGCAGACTATGATTCAGTAGGCTCTGTTTTAAATACATTAAGCTGCTATTCACTTAACTAGGAAGTTAAGTCCAAATGGACTCTCTTTCTAAGCAGACATGCAAAGGACTGCACTGTAGGAGAGTTCACAAGCCTCTTTCAGAGACACCTTGTTAATCTGTTATTCCATGTTACTATTTGCTTGGGGGGAAATGAGACTAGTAGCAACAGTTAGGTATTTTACATATTGTTCCCTGCTATAGCCTATGTGCAACTACAGTATAAATCTCAACATAGTGTAATTCAGTATTATTAATAGGTTCAGTGGCAGATTAGCAGGACTACTATCTTCATGAATCAAGTATTCACTTGAAATGGAACCACCTAACATCACCTCATCTTACCTTACATATAAATTCAATGTCTTCTCTTTCAATATCTTTAATCACCATGATCTTCATCTTGTTCAAGAAATGTAAGGCTAGATCACTTAAAGCATCCCTGAAACAGAACAGAACAGTAAATGAGCTACAAAATCAACTACAATCTCAGCATAGTTATTAATGATAGGAAATTACTCTGAAAAGGCTGAGGATTTCACTAAATTCAAGACACACGTGTTTATTCTGAGGTCAATTGGGGGTCCAGGGTACATTATGGGTTTTGAGCTCTCCCCAGTATTCCCTGATGAACCTCCTATGCCTCCCTCTGATTTACCTGGCTTGTTTCTCTAACAGGAAAATAGAGAGAAATCTCTCTGTACACCCAGTTTCTAACAAACTGCTCTGGTTTTGGGATATGTAGATCTTGCTAGTGCCATTGTAGCACTAAAAAAATCACGTTTCCCATATTATCTGAATTAGGGGTCTCCAACACAGTGCTCCTATGCACCTGCCAATGATGCCTGAAAAGGAATCCCCAATATGGTACCCATGAGCATCTGACAAACAAAACTGTTTTCTTTATACATCCACAAATTTGTATGAAGTGCATACAACTTTCTACAATTACACATAGGCATCAACAAAAGTGAACTAAATATCCAAGTTAGTATCCATCCGGAAGTGGCATATAAATGTCAACTATTCAAACATCAAATGTAAGAACCTCAAAATATTCCACTATAGGAATTGTTAATCTTTCCAAGGTTGTAGTATCAGTCTTTTTGCTATCAAAAGGGCACAGAAATCCATTTACACTGACCATTTGTTAAATTTCCATGAAGCAGGCAGGTAATCTAAGAGAGCATGTGCATCAGTGAATATTAAAAATTATTTCGTTAGAAAACTGGGGTGCAATAATCACCCCACAAAAGAAGCAACTACTCAATATTGCCAAGACATACTAGTCTGAAAGAAGCACTGGCTGAATTGCACTGCCAGCAATTAGCTGAATTAAACCATCACTTGTTAAAGAGATACTGCAGTATCCAACAGCCATCCTACAAAGGTTTTTAACGAATAACGCAGAGTCTAAGATCCATGAATGCAACAGACAGGCACCAAATCAGGGACCCACTGCTTATGTATTTTGTAGTAATGCCTACAGCAGTTTCTAAAATCCTCATATGGTACTATGGAATAAAAAAAAGTTGGGGACCCTGGTCTAACTTAGAACTATAGTAGTGTATCAAAAGTCAGCAATGGGAGAGTAAGGCTGTCACCATTCGTTACAAATACAAAACCCTACATCATTTATGATTATCTTTTCTAAAGATTTAGATTCAAATCAGGTGAAAAGTACCACACAGAATGATGTTTGGTGTTTCTTAGTTAGCATTCTTAGAATTAATTTCCAAATACGGTACACATTTTTACAGAACAGTTTAAGGAAACAAGTTTCAGAGAAACTCTTAAGTCTTGCTGTTCAACTGAGAGCCAGTGTGTTGTAATGGTTAAGAATGTGGGACTGGGAATCAGGCAAAGTGGGTCCTAGTACCCACACAGCAACAGAGCTAGCTGGGTGACCAGCCCAATCTCTGCTACATGGTTGTTTGTTGTGGAGATAAGACTGAGAGCAGGAGGAGAAAAATTATGTAAGCCATCTTGAATTCTTTGAAAGAAAAAAGGCAGGCTATGAATCTAATTAATTAATTAAGCAAGCCAAGAAGCATTTTAATCCTTACACAATGGTAGGCCTAATACAAGCTATTGGGATAAGCATACCGTAGAATAGATTTCTGTATGAGCAACACATTACATCCAGTCTTCTTAATTTGTTTAATTAAGTTCAGAATATAGGCTCTCTCTTCACGCAAGACTCTGTCCATTTGAGTGTAATCGGAAACAACAATCTGGTTATCCATCTAGTGAAAGAATAAAGAGACAGTGTAAATATCGGAGTTTATTTGCAAAATAATGTAATTCAGTGTCTTCAGTAAAGTAATCAACAGCAATCTAAGCAATAAAATTTCCCTTTAAGTACTGGTTTGCTGCAATCAATGGCAGATTTTTTTTTCCTGTGCCAAGACCTCTTTTCTCATGCAACCTTAATATGCATGGAGATTCACTGTAACCCACTAGTCTCCACTGGTTCTTAAGATTCTTGCAAAGAATGCTAAACTAGGCTGCCTTGTCCTGCACAATAATTCTATTTTCTTAACAAGGTTTCTTAACACAGTTTAAGCACACTTTAAGACAGAGTTTAGCAGCATAATGCTGGCAAACTCACTGACACCTGCAGAGACTCAAGTCTGCTACCAGACTGCTTGAGTTCTCCTCCAATTACTATGTTAACCCTAATTCTTCCATCCTCCAAAGAGAAGCAACAGAAAGGGGGTGCAGGAGGTGAGGATCCTGAGCAGAGATGGTGAAAAATTTTGTGGGCTAGGGGAGCTAAGGAAAGGTAAGCAAAGGTGAAAGATACATAGGAGTTGCAGAATCTTGAGTCATGGCTGGGAAAGGTGCATGATTAGCGGTGGTAGTGAGGAAGGTACCAGAACACTGCCTTGAACAGAAATTAGGACAAGTTTCTTACCAAAGTTCCACTTTGAGGAAAACCCTTCCCCACTAAGGACCACTGAAGCAACTCTTTGAGGGACTGCTCCCCCAACCCCTATTGCTCAATTGACATGAATAGGTGAGGGAAGTCTGCTGCCAAGAAACAGCTTCATGAATGGAGGAAGACCATTCCTCTTTCAAGTCAGAATCTATAGTGCAGAACTCCCAGCATTTTGTGGTAGATGTACCACACCACAGCACATGCACACCACAGCAATTTTTCAAAATGCCAGATGTGCCCACAGACCCAAAAACTTTGCCTCTCTCTGCTTTAAGCACTCTTATGTTGTAGATTTAACATAATACTGATGGGCTACAGAAAGTTTACTTAGAGCACAATCTACTGCATACCAGCTCAAAAGCAAGTTCCACTGACATCAAGTTCCAGGTAAGCATGCACAGGATTGTAGCCATAAACAGTAACAAAGCAACACGTCACACAAGAGTGAAATCAGGTCATTCCTATGTTAAGCTTTTAAAAACTGTAAGGAAAGTAAAAGTATCAAATCTATCTTAATCTGTCAAGATGAACATTTACTGAATAAATTAATAAGCCAACTTACATCTGTTTTTGGAGCCGACAAGCAAAACTGAATGAGACCTATCTTAGCTTTTTCCACTCTTGTTACACCTGTGTTGGCCACCTTCTGTGTGAGGACCAGCCCCTCAACCAATTCACAGTCATCGATTGTTCCCCTAAAAATAAATATTCAGTAAGCAAATAAATCAACTGAAGCTACAATAGCAACAACATTCAAAATGGATACTTTCGGAAGATTCCTACTATTATTAACAATAATACAACAGGATCCCCATATCCACTGACTCAGTTACCACATTTGCAGTTAACCACAGTTGACCAAAAGAGAAGACATAAAGTGCTTCCTGTAAGCAAAAATTCTTGTTTTCAAAGAGAAATGAAAGAATCATGTGCTGAGGTAAGAATGAAATTATGAAAAATGAAATTTACTGTATATAGTATAGTATATATAATACAGAGTTTGCTATTATCTATTATCTGCTGCTTCGGCCAACCCTTGAGAAGCTTGGAACTGATCTCTGCTGATGCAGAGGTACTGCTGTAATTTTATTTCTATATTGTCCAAAAGCTTAAGTACTAAATTACTACTTACCCAAGCTTTTTAACAATTTTGATATCTCTAAGATCCACACTGGTAGCTGTAGTTGGATCGATTACCTTCATCACAGCTTCCACACTCATTGGAGAAAGCAGACTAGAATACTGTGATACAACCTGCAGAAATTGATAAATAAATCATATTTAACTCAACATGTTCTTTTAAGTTTACCATGATTCCACAAGAACTCAACTAATACATTTCAACTTATTCATGTTTTGGCTTTTATAATCCTAGGTATTTGGCATTTTCTGTTATCTCAGTTTGCCCACTCCAGTTTAAATGATTGAGTTTATCCTGTGAAAATGAAACCTGGCATTATTCCTATTTGGGGGGGGGGGATTTTGTCACCTCAGACAAACCTGCAGCTATGTGTAACAATATGATCAAGCAAAAGAAAATGTTTGTCATATTAATCTTTGATTAATATTACAATAGCTTAGCTGATAAACTACATCAGCATTAAAAAGCTTTCCCTCAGTGAATTTTAATTCTGCTTGCTGAATTGAGTTCAGACTCTGGGCTCTCCAAAGAGATAGAGATGGCCTATAGTTAAACCTTCTTTTGTGCCTCAAAATGTGTCATTTGTTTGAGGTCACAAAAGTATCCCCAAACAATTCTTGTGCAAGTTTAGGGACATTTTCTCCTCCCAGGCATGTTTTTGTTTATAGAAAGAAAACAGCGTAAGTCAGTAGGCTGAAATTTGGGGACATTTTTGTCTAGACAGATTTTGACAATGTCCTAGAAGGACTAGTATAGATTTAGTTATATGAGAAGTAGACAATGTAAACCAGGGACACCCCAAAAGGCAGCATCAAATACTCTTACCTATTTTCCTCCAAACAAGATATCCAAAATGTTATGGTAGAACAATATTTAAATAGTTTAGCTCAAATCTGAAACAGTTCCTGCTGTTGATGTGACACTGATAAGCTACCTTGGATTCCTCACAAGAGGAAAAAAGTTAATACTCTTATTTAAAACACACTGGCTGTGCCACAGCCACATGCTTCAGAGTGTTCTCATTTCTATGCCCACCTTTGAATTCAGTGCAGTAGTTGCACTGTTAAGGAGGGTTTCTCTGTCACTCAGCTCAACAGGTTGCCCCATGCTGGTCAAGACTTCAACACCTTTATCCAATGCCTTCTGGAATGACTCAGAAATTATGGTAGGGTGAATTCCTAGTTAAAAAAAAAAATACAAGTTATTATACATTAGTTTACAAAAAAACCCTAGCAACATCTCAAAAATAAAAACCAAGTTTTATGAAACTTTTTAAAGCGGGAAAGCCTATTCATTTGTTTTGCCTTGACTAACAAAAGCAAAAAGAAAAGCAATCCATGTTTAACTTGGTCACATATGCACACACAAAATTATGTTGGAGCATACACAGAGCTTGAAGCCACCCCCTCATGGAACAATACAACAGGGAAAACTAGTTGTGAGAGCAGGAATGGAGAATGTTTAGCCCTCCACAAATTCACCATCAACTCCCATCATCCTTCACAATTAGCTGTGCTAGCTAGTTGGGGCTGATGGAGGTTGTTGCAGTCTAGCCACATCTGGAGGGCCTCATGATCTCCACCCCAATGTTAGTAAATTTTACAAGTATATACAGATAACAATCAGTAGCACTGACAAAATATAACTAACGGCTAATGGTGAATATAACAGAAGCAGAAAGACTAAGGAGGCCACCAACTGAGCACACAAGGTTAGCTTACATTACAACTGACAACAGAAATTAGGCCACAGTAAAATCTATTAGGGCACAATCCAAAACCTTCCACCATAGATGCACCTGAGCCTCTATCTCTAAGGCTTACATGCACTGAATAAATGAGATACAAGAGGAGCAATCCTCATTGCTGCTCCATCTTGTCCCATGCATTTTATCTAGACAGCCATTTCCCACCATCTAAATAAAGCAGCATACCAGTAAGAACCAGCATAGGCCACACACCCTGGCCTCTTCTCCTTTTGGAGGCCCAGCTGCTCCTTGAGAAAGCAGCTGGCATTGTTCTTTTCCCACTGAATATGAAGGGGGTGGAACAGGAATCAGCCTTTGAAATAAGAGGGTCTCAGAGCTAGGGTTCCAAATAATCCAATGGCCCCTCAGTCATGTCAGGCAGCTGTAAGATTGGAGCTTTAGCAAGCCAACTTTTGTTATTTGGGTACAAAGGATAGTAACAAAATCTGTCTGGTTTGGTTGTTCTGGAAGGGATAGTTGATGTGTATAAAACAGCTAACCATGTAGTAGTAGCTGTTAGGTGACAAGAATGCTTTTCATCTTCTCATATCTGAGCATGCTATGGGGAATCACTATGAACAAGTTTAGTTTTCCACATATAACATAAATGCCAAAAATTTATATAGCTATTTTAGCAAGATTAAACATACCTTTCTGAAGAAGTCTAGAACAGGCATCCAAGAGGGAACCTGCAATGACCACAACAGATGTAGTCCCATCTCCAGCTTCTATATCTTGCGCTTTGGATAACTCCACCAGCTGTGTGTTTTCAAAGGTTAAAAAAATTTATCTGCACTATACTGCAAATAACCCTAAAATACCATACACAAATATTTTCCTAAGCATTCCCTGCAACAGCACAAACTCTGGTTCTACTTCAACATACATCCTATTATTTTCTACAGGGAATGGCTGCCAAACTGGAAAGGCATAAACATTTGCCTAGTTTGACATCATTTTGAAACCAGTATGATAGCTTTACTTACCATCTTGGCTGCAGGATGAAGAACCTGCATCTGCTTCAGAATTGTTGCCCCATCATTTGTGATTGTTACATCTCCTTTGCCATCTTGGATCTGGGAAAGCACAACCAACCATTTTTGTAAACCAAATCAAAATAGAGAAATCTTACAAATAAATACAACTTGTTTAAGTGTTTCTTTATAGTACATAATAGAAACTTTTTCACAAAAGACTGCACTTAATTTATTAAGCTAACATTCAGTCTTTGCCCCTTTCCAACTGTCCCTGTACTTTAATAGGCTCCTTCTCATTCTTAATACAGTGGTGCCTCATACTTCAAACTTAATTCATTTCAAGAGACCATTTGAACTCTGAACTGAAGTCCAAAGCAATGTTCCCCATTTGAAATAATGGAAAGTGACTTAATCTGTTCCCAAACCCTGAACAATACCCATCTTTATAACCTTAAACAGCAAATACACATAATTTATGGTAAAAGTAACACAATTAAATGCCAAATTTATTAATTAAAGTTTGGAAAGGCACACACTGAAAAACCCCACCCAATCATCCCCTAATCTGATGCCAGGGCTTTGGAGTTCCCATTGCTGGAAGAAAACAGATGCCACCTATTCAGCAGGCTGGTATAGAGCACATCAATGGCCCAGCACACAGCCTGTGCCAATGGAGGGGGGCACTGAAAAGGACTGAAAAGACATGCAGTTAAAAGGCACTGAGAACGATCCAAAGCCAAGTGAATGGATGAACTGAATGATGGCTGAAGTAGAATTCCATAGCTGAACTATGCACTGCGAGTAAAAGTCCTTCCTTTTTAATCTGTCCTGAATCTCCCTCCATTCAGTTTAATGGAATGACTGTACTGCAAGCCATTGTACACCAGGACATGGAACACAGTAATGACATGGGGGTGGTGGGGGCAGGTAACTCAACAGAAGGCCCCGAGTTCAGTTCGTACTGTGTATACAAAAAAGAATCTGAGGTTGCGGGGCAGAGGAAAATCCTGTGCTTGAGACCTTAGAACAGGACTTAGGCAGTTAAAAGGCACTGAGAACAATCGAGGGGGCAGTGAGAACAATCAAGAAGGCAGGCAGTTAAAAGGCACTGAAGAGACTGAGAAGGCAGCAAGGATTGGGCGAGCAGTTAAAAGACACTGAGAATTATCAAGGAAGCAGCGAGAAGGATTGGAAAGGCAGATAGTTAAAAGGCACTGAAGAGATGGAGAAGGCAGTGAGAAGGATCAGGAAGGCAGGCACTGAAAAGGCACAGACGTAAGACATGAATTGGTCACACAACTGATGTTTATGCAGCAACCACATTTTTTTCACAGTGCCTGCAGGTCAAACTTAGAAGCATTGTCCAAACTTCAAAGAGATTTTATCTCAACTCTAACATTTGAACCCTGAATCGTTCAAAATTAGAGCTGTTTGAACTGCAAGACACCACTGTATCACAAAGGGCTACTTCACACTTTAGCTAATAATTTGACTTGCCAGGACTACACTAATGTTTTCCACGGTACAAAAGGGCAGCGTGTTAGATGTACACCTCTCAACACCTAGCTATACCTATCACAGAGCCTCAATTAGGTCACTGCCACTCACCCATGCTTTAAGGTACCAGTCTGTAATTCACATTTTGTGTTTGCTATGGGAAAAAATTGATATAGTCGTGGTAAACAATTGCTGTATGAAGGAGCCCTTTTTGCATATATGTCAAAAGTTATATTTATTCCACTGTTTTCACTCTCTCTTCTTGAAAAGAAAGAGTATGTCCTTCAAATACTCTGCATCCTAAATCCTTTTACCACAAGTCTTGTTGGCATACATGATCCTTCTATATGTGTGGCAGGATGAGTTGACTTAAAACAAGGCAATTTAAATCAGTGATTTAAATTGGGACTCCAACCAACAAGGAAAAAAGTTTCCCAATGAAATTATTCTATATACTTTCTCAACCACTAAGCCATGCTAATTTACAACTAAATAAAAGTACATGTACATCATTTCATTAATACAAACAGACTTGGCATCTTTTTATCTCACTTTATTTTTCATGCTATCACTTTCACTCAGGGTGAGAATTTTTAAAATAGTCTCATAAGCCTTTTTCAGAGCCTACATCCATGACAGTTTGAAGAGAATACATGTCTCCTCATAAATAATTTCCATTCAGCTTGATGGAACATCCTCCCAAGTTAATATAGAATTGCAGTATTAGCATGAGAACACAAAAGGATTTTTAATGGACAGATCTGTGGGTGTTTGTTTTGTGCTTTCCAGCTTTACTCCTTTCTGCTTCACTCTCTGTTGCCCCCCAAAAGTAGCAACAAAAATAAAATATCCATGATGGATGCATCAAAGTAAAGTTTGATAGCTACTAGGCTAAAAAAAGAAGAAGAAACAGTTTTACATTTTTTGAAATCCAAATTTTGGGGACTTTAAATAATCAGTTTTATCCACCTTGTATCATTACTACTATCATTACTAATTGTTTACCTCAACACCACTAACCATGCAAGCAAAGAACAATAATCCTAACTAGTCTATGATACTTTAGTCAAAGAAACTAAAAGCTTGTAACTTTCAAGAAGCAAAAGCCATTAGGCTGGACAAAGTAATTCTCATTTAATGAAAAAAGTGAAATTAATGCTTAGATTTCATTCATAGGAAACTTCAGTGTTACAGAATTGTAAATGTTATATGTTTATATGTTTTTGAAGATATTTAATTGTAACTATGTTATGTTCTAAGTTATGAAAAAATAGTATTTCAGTTATTTTGAAAAATTAAACATTTAATAAAAAATCAAATTTCAGAATTCAAAAATCCATTTTAAAGCTTTTAAAACCCCATTTTTGCACAATATGATAGCTGGCTTACATGTAGTTATTGCTAACTAAAATTAGAAATTCCCTAACATGAAATCTGCTTCAGGAAAATTTTCTTTCAACTCAATCTTTCCTCTCTGCAATGAGAACATGTAAAAAAGATACAGTAACTTCACAGCAGTGATGGCTGACACCATGGGAAATCATAAACACTGTTAAAAAACACCTAGTATACACCTCAAGACATACCATTTTATCCATTCCCTTTGGTCCAAGGCTTGTCCTAACAGCATCTGCAACCGCTAAAATGGAAATGAAAATATAATTATGTTATACCAAATTATTATCAGCCTTGTAGATTTCCTTAGCATTGTTACAACATGGTTTGCGTTTTCAAAATAACCCTTCAATCCTAGGCATGTCTACTCAGAAGTAACTTCTGCAAAATTCAAAGGGGATATAGAATTGCTCTGTTAGACATTATTTATTCTGTTTTGCATCTACAAGTTTGAAACTTTATTTTGTTTACTAAGAAACAAACTTATTAAATGCTTAAAAGGAAAATGTATACAACTACTATCACCCATACTATGCTACTGCCAACCCCCCAGCTCTGTGCCAACATTATCTGAATTTTTAAAACACCAGCCTATGCATTAATAGAGACAACTTTGCACAACAATCCACCCTATTCCTGGGGCTTTCACAACTGAACCTGTTTTGTCTCCCCTTCCCATTGAACTCATGACCCCCTTTTAGTAGCTTCCACCACTCCCTTCTTCCTATTTTGGAACCTGTCCTGCAGTGCCAGTGAATGACACCCCCTCCATAGGGCCTAAGCAACACACTGGAGCAGCCAGTGCTGGTTCTTCACCTAAGTTTTCTCAATTATTTTTTAGATGGCAGAAACATGTACAGCTATTTTTCCTTTTTATTTTGGAGGGGGATTATCAGTCTTTCAGATGTAAACACACACACGAATCCAATTATCTATTTTAACCTACCATCCCATCACCAATATGTACGGCACATTACAAAGATTCACAAACAAAAATACACTATCCTGTCAGACTACAATACTATACAGACCAGCTGGGGAGGAAAGTCCCAAGTAAAATCAGTGGGATCTACTTTCGACTAAACATTTCTGGACATCTTGCGACTGTAAACGAAGAGAAACACCTTCCTCCTTTTCCCTTTCTGTTCTGTCACAAAACCGTCCCCAGAAAAATACGACTTGACAACCATCAGCCCTTTGCGCTACACCATCTTAGGGACGGCCAATGGAGCTTATGAGAGTCGAGGGCGCTCCAAAGCAAGACTTAGCAGGAGTGGAACCGCCGGGGCCCGGAAAGACACTGGCGTTTCACGCCCCCCCCCCGTCTCCCCTCCCGAACCGGCGACAATAGGAGAGTCCCCATCCTAGCTTGGCGCCGTTACCTTTGCCCGCAGAAATGTTGCTGAAGCGAATCTGGGCGGGCTTATCCCTGTCCTGGTAGGAGCCACGGTGGTTCCCGCCGGAGCTGCGGTTCCCCGGGGCCGCACTCATAAGGGCCCCCTTTGTGCTCGCGTTCTCCGGCATAACTGCGACCAAGTGCCGCTCCGATGTCCCCGATGGAGACGGATTGCTCTCCGCTCTGGTGGCAGCCCACACGAAGCCCACACGAAGGTTCCAGAAGGCGCGAAGACGAGCCGGGAAAGAGAAGGACCCTTCGACAGTCGCTAACGGTGGCGCCGGACATGACGGCCTTCAAAGGGCTGTTTATCGCAGGTGCCTGCCCTTCGTTTGTTTTTTGTTTTTTTACTCTGGTTAAACTCTGAGAAAGGGAAATATAAATTAGGGTCTATTGGAAAGGTACTTCACAGAGGATGAAATTCCTGAGGCTTCAGACAACACGGAACATAAAGGCGGCCTCGCCGAAAAATTCGAACCGGCGAATGAGTTAGCCATCTAAAGCCGTACCTTCCAGTTTAACCATTTCCTGTTCTTTGTTTTTTTCAAAACTATGCCGGGAGATATTCCTCTTTCAGAAGCCTTTTTAATTGTCTCATTGCATTGTTCTTAATGAGGCTATCTCCACGACTGATCTGATACAGTATTGTTTGATTTTTGGGGGTAATTTTATATCGGATGTTTTAATGCATTGTGTTTCTTTGTAGTATGTTTTCATCTGCAAGTCGCTTTGATTTCACTCTGTGGGGAGAAAGGCTGGATTGCCTTCGCTAGACTAACGTCTACATAGTGCTCCACATCCTTCAAGAAGCGAGGGGCTTGAAGGCTATGATTCATTATAAAAAGAGATTACTACAGTCTAACTTTTGAAACAGTATTAAGAATACATGAAGTCGTTGAGCGTCAATGTGCTCAAATAAGATTAGGTTGCAAGATACAATTGTGAAATATTTCAGGCTATTTATTTTTATCTATTTAATTTCTTTACCGCCCAATTGCCAAAAGGCGCTCTGGGCAGTTCGCAAGGTTTGAAAGAACATATAACAAAATCAATATATAATAAATAAAATCCCAAATAAAATGATGAGCATAAGTCCAAAACAACCATTTATTTATTTATTTATTTATTTTTCTATTTATATCCTGCCTTTTTCCTACAAAGGGCTCAAGGCAGCTTACATCATTCTCCTCCTCCATCTTATCCCCACAACAACAACCCTGTGAGGTAGGTTGGGCTGAGAGACTGACTGGCCCAAAGTCACCCAGTGGGCTCCATGGCTGAGCGGGGACTAACCCAGATCGCCTGAGTCCAGTCCCATCCTCTTAACCACTACACCACACTGGCTCTCTGGCTACACCACACCACACCACACCATAATCAAATTGGTCCAAAGGGACAGCAGCAATGTAAGATAAAATACAATGGATTCCTCCCAGACTACTGTAGCTGCCAGGGACTTCGTGAGCACCACCAGGAAACCTGGGGGAAGAGCTATTTAAGAACTGACTCTTCCCTTCTGAAGCTGTCTCAGAAACACTTGTCTCTAGCATGCTGAAGTTCTTTGCTGTGTGTGAATCTTGCCTGCTAGGGTGCAATTCTGTGTTGCACTTGAGTAAGCCTGATTGACATAAGTGGGATTTCAAATAAATTCATGATACATATTGGGCTGGTAAAACTCAGAGGTGGATTAAGACCAAAATGTAAGAAAACAAATTAATCTTTTGAGTACATGAAGAACCTTTGAAAACAGTTCTTCAGTACACAGCAAACAACACATCTCTGTTGTTTTTAGGGTGCTTTTATACAGCTTTGTTGACTAATAAGGGGCCTAATAGTATTTACCCTGAGTGCTTCTTAACTAATTGGCATAATCAGCTAGAGCAACAGTGATTATTCTACTAGAACAGGATTACTGTACTAGACATAAATTTCCTCTAAAGTTTCTAGAGCTCCAGGCATTTTCATGGGAGGTCAGTCAACACATTCATGGGAAGAAAAGGAAAGAACTCTGCTATTAAATATGGATCTACACAGAATTCTTAGCAACTATAGAACAACTTATGGCTCAAATAAACCAACTTTCCCCTACAAATATTTGAATAGGGCTGGAACACCTCTTTTCAAATTCAATTCACCTAAGTTTCATCCGTTAATTCAATAGGAGCGACTAAAAAAAGGGTGCATTGTATATTATAATTACGGAGAAGGGGAAAGGCAGGTTGCTCACCTGTAACTGATGTTCTTCAAGTGGCCATCTGTGCAGTCACACATGTGGGTACTGCGCCTGCGCAGTGCCTGTGGCCGGAAAAGATTGACAGCTAACGTCTTTTGGCGGGACGCGCTCCGCTCCCCCCTCCCCCCTGTAGCCTATATAGAGCGGAGCGCCCGCCATTTTGTTCAGTCTAGAAGACCAAACGTTCGTCCCTACTGAAAGCATGAAAGTAGAAGCGACAGGGTACCGAGGTGGCACGGTACCGAGCAAATTTGGAAACTCAGAATTGAGAAGCAATCCCTTGGAAACGCTCGGTACCGTATGGACTGAGAATAGTAGACGGTACCGAGAAACCAGCCACTCACCGACACCGAGCGGGGCCGGTGGGTGGGTTGTGTGACTGCACAATGGCCACTTGAAGAACATCAGTTACAGGTGAGCAACCTGCCTTTCTTCTTCGTGGCCTCTGTGCATCACACATGTGGGTAGAGTAACAAGCTTACCCAAAAGGATGGTTGGGACGGTGTCGTTATTGAAGCACAGAGGAGAGCACTGCTCTGCCGAAAGAAGCGTCCTGTCGCCGCACGAACATCCAATCGATAGTGTTTGGCGAACGTGCCCGGAGTCGACCAAATTGCAGCCTTACAGATATCCTCTAAGGAGATTCCAGATGCAAACGCAGACGAAGTCGCGACTGCCCTTGTAGAATGCGCTGTGGGTATTACTGGCAAGTCGATGCATGAAAGCTGGTACGCCAACATGATGGTCTGCACAATCCACTTAGAAAGTCTCTGAGGTGTAATAGGGGAGCCTTGGTCGAGTTCAGAGTATTTGATGAACAAACGCTGAGATCGACGAATGGATTCAGTGCGAGACCTGTAGAAAGCAAGACATCTACGCACGTCCAAAGCATGAAGAGAGCGCTCCAGCGGATTCGACGGAGACGGGAAAAAAGCCGGCAACGTGATATCTTGGTAAAGATGGAACGGTGTGGATACCTTCGGGAGAAATGAGGGATCCATTCGCAGAACGACCTTATCTCTATGAAAGTTCAAATACGGAACATCGATCCGCAGAGCACAAAGTTCACTCGCTCTACGAGCTGAAGTTATGGCCACAAGAAAAGCAGTTTTCCAAGATACCAGACGTAGATCCGAAGTGGCCATGGGTTCGAATGGTGACTTCATAAGAGCCTGCAGAACGACGGACAAGCTCCATGTCGGAACCAGAGGTTTGATGACTGGGTTAATGTTAATAAGTCCCTTGAGAAACCTCTTTATAAGGGGTTGGGAAAAGAGCGACAGTCCTTGAAGGGCTCCACGAAAGTGTGCAATGGCCGCCATGTAGACCTTAATCGATGATGGTTTTAGTCCAGAGTGGTGCAAGGACATCAAAAATTGCAGGATCTGCGGGATCGAAGCTGAAAGCGGTTGAAAGTTGTTGGTTCGAGCGAAAGATGAAAAGCGCTGCCATTTAGCCAAATACGACTTGTGTGTAGAAGGCTTCAGTGCCGAGGCAATAATATGCTGAATGTCTTGAGGAAGCGACATGAAGTCCTTGGATCTGAGAGACGTGGGCTCATTTAGCAAGGGAGTCGATGAGCGGGTCAGATTCGAAGCGAACGGAACCGATGTGGTCAGGACCGACGTAGACGGGACCGATCTCGTAGGATCTGAGGGTGTAGAGGGGGTCGTCACGGCAGAAGCCACGCTGTGAGCTTGAGGACGTCCAGGTCCAGATGGCGAAAAGTGCCCTGCCGTTGCGTTATGAGGTCCGGCACATTTGGAAGACGAAGAAACTGTCCTTGAGAAAGTTGTAGCAAGGTCGGAAACCACGGTTGCCGGGGCCACCATGGAGCTATGAGTATCCCCGTTGGTTTCTCGTACAGAACCTTGGACACTACCCACATCAGCAATGGAGTGGGAGGATATGCGTAGATCCGCAAAGCAGTCCAATTCAACATCATGGCATCCCTGAGGGAGCCGTGTCCGATGCCTGCCCTCGAGCAATAGTCCCTGCACACCGCGTTGTTGCGTGTTGCGAAGAGGTCGACAAGAGGGAAGCCCCAGAGGCGAAAGATTTCCTCTCGAATCCGAGGCTTGAGTTCCCACTCGTGATGAGGTGTGAGAGATCTGCTCAGGACGTCCGCCTCCACGTTGTCGGTACCCGCCAAGTGTACCGCTGTGAGGTGTATTTGCCTGGGAATGCACCAATTCCAAATCTGGATGGATAATCTGGCTAGAGTCCGGGATTTCGTGCCACCCTGTTTGTTTAAATAGAACACCATGGCGGTATTGTCCGAGGTGATCTGTATCATGTGTCCACTCACGACGTCCTCGAATGCTCTGAGCGCCTTGAAGGCTGCTAGAAGCTCCAGGAAATTGATGTGACTGTTCGATTCCTGTGAGCTCCACCTGCCTTGTGTAGTCAGTTCTCCGCAGGTAGCACCCCAGCCTTGGAGGGAGGCGTCAGTACCGACCAAGATCGTCGGACGCTGAGGCTTGAATGCGATCCCGACCGTGAGATTGGCCGGATTCGTCCACCATTGGAGTGAGTGAAGGATCGAAGACGGGATTCGAAGCAACGTCGACGGATTGTCTCGGTGCGGACGAAAGTGGCGCAGGAAGAAGAGCTGCAGGGGTCTGAGACGTAGTTTTGCGTATGGCACAACCGAAACAGCGGCAGCCATATGGCCCAGAAGTCTTTGGATGGCCTTGGCAGAAGAAATCTTGGTGTGTAGCATCACTTGAACATGACGAATCAGAGTGTGCATGCGATCCGACGGCAGAAATGCTCTGGATTGTATCAAGTCCAACTGCGCTCCAATGAAGTTGATGACCTGCACGGGAGCAAGAGTAGATTTTTTGGTATTAACACAGAGGCCGAGGTTGTGAAGCAGAGAACGAGTAGTCCGTAAAGAGTGGAGAAGCTGTTCGTGTGATTGGGCAACCAAGAGCCAGTCATCCAGGTAGGGATATACTTGTATACCCTGGAGTCTAAGGAAGGCACAAACTGGTGCCATGCACTTGGTAAACACCCGGGGCGCGGTGGCCAATCCAAAGGGGAGTGCCAAGAATTCGTAAATGTCAGATCCGACGGCAAAGCGGAGAAAACGCCTGTGTGATGGAAAGATGGAGACATGAAAATAAGCGTCTCTCAAGTCCAGTGCGGCGAACCAGTCCCCTCTCCTCAGGAGCGGAAGGATGTTTTGAAGGGTGGTCATCCAAAACTTACATGGAGTAATAAACTTATTTAAACCTCGCAAGTCCAGAATAGGTCGGAGTCCACCGTCCCGCTTCGGAACCGTAAAATAACTGGAATAGAAGCCATGCATCCCTTCATTCCGAGAAACTTGTCGAATCGCACCCTTCACCAACAATTGATGAACTTCATCCCGAAGTGTCTGGGAGGATGGGGTAGTACGAATCGGAGTCGGAGGAGGGATGGCATCGAACTCGATACGGTATCCGTGTTGAATAATGGATAACACCCACCGGTCAGATGTAATGGACTCCCAAATGGGGAGCCAGCCCTGGAGCTGACCCCCAGATGAGAGAAGGGTGGGTGTAGAGGAAGAGAGAGAACGGGTTCGCCCGCCCCATCAACGGCGTCGTCGCTCGGGATCGAAACGGCGGCGGGCCTGCTGGTACCGTTGCTGTTGTTGTCGACGCCGTGGTTGTTGCGGCAGATGGAACGGAGGCTGTCGCTGACCCTGGTAGCCCGGACGAAACTGTTGCCGAGGCCAAGACCACTTACGTCGGTTGGGCGGCTGGAGTTCCATACGACGAGCAGCCATCCTGGATTTGTGGAGGCGCTTGAGTCGACGATCCGTGGCCGCGTTGAACAAGCCGGACCCGTCGAAAGGCATGTCCTCTATTCTCCTCTTGGTCTCGTCCGGGAAATTAGAGTTGCGAAGCCAGGCATGACAACGGAGGGACACCGCTCCCATAAGGGACCTGGAGTCGGTGTCCACGTGGTGGCGTGCGGTGGACAGCTGCTGAACTGCCACATTCTTGGCCTCCTTGAGTAGCAGCTGTGCCACCTCTGCCTGGTCCGATGGCAAGGCAACAAGCACAGTCTTCAGGCGGTCCATAAGAAAGTACTGATAGTGGGCCAGGGTAGCTTCGTAATTGGATATACGTATACCCAGGCCCGCCGCAGCATAAACCTTCCGTGCAGCCACATTGATTTTACACCCCTCCTTGTCCCTAGGCGCAGTGTGGCCACGGGCTTCCCTGCCCTGGGACGACTCGACCATAACAGAATTAGGCCGAGGATGACGAAGGAGGAAGGGAATGTCTTCGTCACGGACCCGGTACGTTCCCTCAAAGCGACGCACCGTTGCCTGGGGCTGATTGGGAAGGTCCCAAGGCTGGGTCATGGACTGTTTTAAAGTTGTGATGAGAGGGAGCACCACATTGGTTGACTGTTCACCCCAGACAACGTCGTAGATGCGATCCGTACTGGGCCCCGGCCGCTGGAGAGCATCGATGTCAAGAGCATGCACCAGACGGGACATGAGCTCTCCAAAAGACGAGTAAGACTCGTCAGGCGACGCAGGGCCCTGCGCCGTCACCGCCGCATACGGGGAGGTGGAGTCCATATCCGAGGCCTCGGATTCGAGGGCATATCTCGTCGGGTCGGACAAAGAGGAGGCCATAGGAGACCGAGATACGGTACTCTCCCGCGATGAATCCCGCAGTGGACGGCGCAAACCCGAAGGCAGTACAGACCGCTCTCGAACCCGATGCGGGGGTTGAGATGGGTAACGAGTCTCGGCGTGATACTCGTACCAAGCTGGTTGAGAAGGCCAGTCGGGAGAGACTCTGTCAGAGGACGCACTCCTACGTCCGCGAGGGGAGATCTGTGTCTCCACATCACGACCCGGTGGCATGGGGGTCGGAGATCTCGGTCTCGGAGGAGAGTCCAGGATTTCTCCGTCCGAACTGGGCTCCCTCCTCGGTACCGTGGACGGATCCGAAGGTTGAATCCGACGTGGCGATCCCGGTTGAATTCGACGTGGCGATCCCAGAGGGGTGACACGCATTGCCTCTTGTAAGGCTGGACCGGGAGGCGTCGGTACCGCCAGGGCCGAAGGTACCGAAGGTACTGACGAGCCCGAGTCTCTATGACTAGGTTTATCCTGGGCTTTCAGTTTCTTAGGCTTCTCGGCCTTATCGCGCTTGGACCTCTTATGCCCTTTATCAGATTCTGCGTGCTTACGCTTTTCAGCCTTTTTAGCAGGAGGCGGTGAAGGCAGAGGAGCAGCTGCCTCGACGGAAGCACGCGGTGGCGCGAGTTGCATCGATGGGGCCGCTGATGCCGAAGCAGAGGCGGCTGGCCATTGAGGCGCAGTTGAAGCCACGACTGTGCGGGAAGCCACAGGGTCGGTCTGGAGGAGTGCTTGGTCCCAGAGCAACCTCTGTAACTGTTTCTCCCGATTTTTCCTCGCCTGCTTTGAAAAGGCGAGGCAATGGGAGCATTTGTCGACCCTATGCCCCTCACCCAGGCAGAGGAGGCATAGGTCATGCGGATCCGTTGGAGACATTTTGGATCCGCATTCAGAACATTTTCTGAATGCCGCCGCTCGTTGAGCCATCGTATCAGAAAAGAAAGAGAAGAAAGAAGATAGAAAGAGGATAAGTATATATTTTTGGTTTTTTTTGTTTTTTTTTTGTAGGGAGGGAGTGATAAGTGAAGGGAATAACGTGAAAAAAAGATTAAACGAGTGCAGAAACGAGTGAACTATACAACTGTGAACAAGATAAGTGAAGAGGGAACAAACTTGGAGAAGAACGCTGGAAAAAATAGTCAAAGCGATAGCGAAGACGGCACAAAGGCACGACGAACGGCGGTCGCAGAGACTGAACAAAATGGCGGGCGCTCCGCTCTATATAGGCTACAGGGGGGAGGGGGGAGCGGAGCGCGTCCCGCCAAAAGACGTTAGCTGTCAATCTTTTCCGGCCACAGGCACTGCGCAGGCGCAGTACCCACATGTGTGATGCACAGAGGCCACGAAGAAGAAATTAATTTGCAAGATACTTGTTGGTTGTGGTTGTTGTTAGTCGCGAAGTCGCGTCCGACCCATCGCAACCCCATGGACAACACTCCTCCAGGCCCTCCTGTCCTCCACCATCCCCTGGAGTCCACTCAAGCTCACATCAACCACCTCTGTGACTTCATCCAGCCACCTCATCCTCTGCCGTCCCCTTCTTCTTTTGCCATCTATTGTTCCCAGCATTAGACTCTTCTCCAGGGAGTCCTTCCTTCTCATTAGGTGGCCAAAGTATTTGAGTTTCAGGGTTGATCTCCTCTAGGACTGACCGGTTTGATCACCTTGCGGTCCAAGGGACTCGCAGGAGTCTTCTCCAGCAGCACAACTCAAAGGCCTCAATCCTTTTGCGCTCGGCCTTCCTTATGGTCCAGCTTTCACAGCCATACATTGCAACTGGGAAAACCATAGCCTTGACTATACGCACTTTTGTTGGCAGGGTGATGTCTCTGCTTTTTACTATGCTGTCTAGATTTGCCATAGCTTTCCTCCCAAGGAGCAAGCGTGTTTTAATTTCTTGGCTGCAGTCCCCGTCTGCGGTGATCTTGGAGCCCAAAAAAATAAAATCTGTCACTACCTCCATTTCTTCCCCATCTATTTGCCAGGAAGTGAGAGGACCAGATGCCATGATCTTAGTTTTCTTAATGCTGAATTTCAAGCCAACTTTTGCGCTTTCCTCCTTCACCCGCATCAAGAGGCTCTTTAGTTCCTCTTCACTTTCTGCCATGAGAGTGGTATCATCTGCATATCTGAGGTTGTTGATATTTCTCCCAGCAATCTTGATTCCAACTGGTGATTCATCTAGCCCTGCCTTTCTCATGATGTGCTCTGCATATAAGTTGAATAGGCAGGGCGACAGTATACAGCCTTGCCGAACTCCTTTCTCAATTTTGAACCAATCAGTGGTTCCGTGTCCAGTTCTCACTGTTGCTTCTTGACCCACATATAGGTTTCTCAAGAGACAAATAAGATGGTCTGGTACTCCCATCTCTTTAAGAACTTGCCACAATTTGTTGTGATCCACACAATCAAAGGTTTTAGCATAGTCAATGAAGCAGAAGTAGATGTTTTTCTGGAACTCCCTAGCTTTCTCCATAATTCAGCGTATGTTGGCAATTTGATCTCTAGTTCCTCTCCCTCTTTGAAATCCTGCCTGTACTTCTGGTAGTTCTCGGTCCACATAGTGTTGGAGCCTAGCTTGTAGGATTTTGAGCATCACTTTGCTAGCATGTGAAATGAGTGCAATGGTGTGTAGTTTGAACATTCTTTGGCATTGCCCTTCTTTGGGATCAGAATGTAAACTGACCCTTTCCAATCCTGCGGCCACTGTTGAGTTTTCCGAATTTGCTGGCATATTGAGTGTAGCACTTTAACTGCATCGTCTTTTAAGATTTTGAATAGCTCAGCTGGAATAATCTCACTTCCACTAGCTTTGTTGTTGCTCAGACTTCCTAAGGCCCATTTGACTTCACATTTCAGGATGTCTGGCTCGAGGTCAGTGACCACCCCATCGTGCTTATCAGGGACATTAAGCTCTTTCTTGTATAGGTCCTCTGTGTAATCTTGCCACCTCTTCTTAATCTCTTCTGCCTCTGTTAGGTCCCTGCCATTTTGGTCCTTTGTTATGCCCATCTTTGCATGAAATGTTCCCTTCATATCTCTAATTTTCTTGAAGAGATCTCTGGTCCTCCCTATTCTATTGTTTTCTTCTATTTCTTTGCACTGTTCATTTAGGAAGGCATTCTTATCTCTTCTAGCTGTTTTCTGGAATTCTGCATTCAGTTTGTTGTATCTTTCCCTTTCTCCCTTGCCTTTCACATCCCTTCTTTCCTCAGCTATTTGTAAACCTTCATCAGACAGCCATTTTGCTTCCTTGCTTTTCTTTTTCTTTGGGATGGTTTAATTTGGTTGCAGCTACTGTGGTCCTATTGCTTTGGTTTTATAGTTTTATGTCCTTTTTGTTGTGTGGTTTTAACTTTGTTAACTATCCAGAGAGCTTTGGCTATTGGGTGGTATAAAAATGAAATAAATACATACATACACGCATACATAAATAAAATGCAAGTCTGTGAAAGGAAATCATGCTATTTTCCTCTAACAACCCTTAACTTTTTCAGAAGCTGAAGATGAGTCACTGGTCTGACATGTCTATAAGAACAGATTCATGTGATTCTAAACTGCATTAAAGGATTTATCATTTTGAAGCTACAAGAAATAATAGTTCTACTGTATCCTGACCTAGTCAAATCATAACAACACCATGTCCAGTTATGGATGCCACACTTTGAGACAGGTGAAACTAATTAGAACAGGTTCAGAAGCGGGCAGTGAAGATACAGTGATAAGAGAAGCACATTGTATGTGAAAGGTTGAAGAAACTGGATACGTTTAGCATAGAGAAGAGACTGGGGCCATGATACACTCTGTAAAAACCTGTCACATAGAAGAGAAACAATATTGGTTTGTTGGGGGGGGGGGTTTACTCCAGAGTAGTGGATCCAATGGTCTTAATTTGCAACATGGTATATTCTGGTTGAACAATGGAACCAAAAACATCCCAGGTGAGGTCCCTCGCTGACTGGAAGCTAGGCAGCAAGGGCAGCCCAGCTGCTTACTGGGAATGCCCTACCTCTGGATTTCCTGCACTGAGCGCAAGTGGCACTAGATGGCGAACAAGACCTTATTTTAACTATATTCTTAACTATGATTCTGAAGTTAAGGTAGTGCTCTGTAGTGCCCTGATGGTTTACTGGTAAACTACTTTTAAGAGTTGTTGCATAGGCTACAAGATGCACCAGACAGTTGTGAGAATTCTATTCATACCTGGCAGGAAAATATAAAGAATGTTTATATCATGCAGCTACTTTTCAGTGTGGGTATTGCTTGGACTTGGCTAAGGACTAAATGTAGGTAAATTATTTAAAACTGCTATAGAAAAGTCCAAAGTAATGGGTAGGGCTGCTGCCAGGAACATCTTACAGATCTAAGTTCATGGACTCAGACTTGGCTAGGTTTGCAATGGTGGCTCTATTGCTGCACTTCACTCTTCAGATAGTTATAATTAGCAAATGTGTTTGACTGATCAGCTGTATTTTCACCTGATATGATGGTTGCCCCCTTAAGCCTATCAAACATGGGATATAGTCATGAAACTGTTTTGGAGACTTCAGCTGGTACCCAATAAGGCTGTCTATCACCTGATAAAATTAGGTCCCCAGAAACAATCTAGGTGTCCTGTAGCCTGCCAAGCAAAATTCAGAGTGTTCATTTGTTATGAATGATTATGCAGAGTGTTCATTTTACATGTAGCTCAGTTCCTACATACTTCCAGGGCCACCTCATTCTCTGCTGCAAGTTGTACTCATCATAGTCTGCCTTTCATCAGTCCCTCGAACAGCAGACTCAGATACAGAATTATTACTGTGTGCAGAATCATGGTGATTACTTCTGTACTAAGTATTGAAGAGGAACATGAGGCCTTCCTGGAAAAAAGGAAAATATCTTTGGGAACTTAAGAATGTTCCTTTTGTGTATCTACTAGCAAACAAGAACAGTAGTGCCTTGTACGTACTTCAAATGACTTGAACTTTGAATGATCTGGAGTTTGCATGTCAAATTTGAGATAAAATTGCTCCAAAGTTCAAATGATGCTTCTGCATTCAAAGTGCATGCAAAGTGAAAAAAAAATTGGTTGCAGCATAAACATCATATGTTGTACACTCAAGTTGTCTCTCACTGTGAAACATCTCTTGCATAACACTTGTGCATTTTCAGTGTGTGCATTTTTGTGTGTTTTCAGTGCTCTTTTCATTTTATTATTTATTTATTTATTTATTTAACATATTTGTATGCCACCCCCTTGCAAACAAGCCTCGGGGCGGCTAACAGCATAGAAATACAATTTAAAAAACGATACACAATTTAAAACTGGCCCATCTCAAAGTCTAAAAATTAAAATATATAAATATAATAATAAATAACCATATAAAATTAACAATTTAACAATTAAAATATTTCTTAAATAAAAATGTCTTCGCCTGGCACCAAAAAGCAAATAATGACGGCACCAGGCGAGCCTCTCTGGGGAGCGCATTCCATAGGTGGGGCGCCACCGCAGAGAAAGCCCTCCTCCGGGTACTCACCCTCCTTATTTCTCTCACAGAGGGTTCCCGGAGGAGGGCATCAGCTGCTGATCGTAGGGGCGGGAGGACATATATGGTCGCAGGCGCTTCTTTAGGTAACCAGGACCCAAGCCGTTAAGGGCTTTATAGGTAAGAACCAACACCTTGAATTGGGCCTGGACTTCAATGGGAAGCCAGTGTAGCTGATGGAGAACTAGGGTGATATGAGAACCACGCCCAGTCCCCGTCAGCACCCTGGCAGCTCTATTTTGCACCAATTGAAGTATCCGGACCGTCTTCAAGGGTAGCCCCACATAGAGCACGTTACAGATGTCTAACCAGGAAGTCACCAACGCATGTGTCACTGTTGCCAGGCAGTCGAACTCCAGGAAGGGACGCAGCTGATGGATCAGCCTAAGCTGATGAAAAGCGCTCCTCGCCACCGCTGACACTTGGGCTACCAAGGTCAGCTCCAGGTCAAGGAGCACTCCCAGGCTGCGGACTCTGTCTTTCAGAGGAAGTGCAACCTCATTTAAGACTAGGGTCAGGTCCCCCATTCCGAAGCCCGATTCACCCACCAACAGGACCTCCATCTTGTCAGAATTGAGCCTCAGTTTATTGGCCCTCATCCAGCCCATTACCTCGGCCAGGCACCGGTTCAGCACAGCCACCGCCTCACCTGGATCGGTGGAGAACGAGAGGTGGAGCCCTGGGTATCATCAGCGTACTGATGATTCCGCAGCCCACACCTCCTGATCTCTCCCAGCGGTTTCATGTAGATGTTAAAGAGCAAAGGGGACAGAATGGAACCCTGCGGAACTCTATGGCATAGCTGCCATGGCGCAGAGCCATAGTCCCCCAACACCACCATCTGGAATCGGCCATTGAGGTAGGAGTGGAACCACCGCAGAGCAGTGCCTCCAACACCCAATCCCGCCAGCCTATCCAGAAGGATACCATGGTCAATGGTATCGAAAGCCGCCGAGAGGTCCAGGAGAACCAACAGGGACACACTCCCCCTGTCCCTCTCCCTGCACAGGTCATCGTACAGGGCGACCAAGGCAGATTCAGTGCCAAATCCAGGTCTGAAACCAGACTGAAATGGGTCTAGATAATCAGTTTCATCCAAGAGTGCCTGGAGTTGTCCCACCACCACCTGCTCTAGCACCTTGCCCAGAAATGGGATGTTGGCCACCAGTCTATAATTGGCGACCACCTCTGGATCCAGGGAAGCCTTCTTTAGGACTGGCCGGACTACCACCTCCTTTAAAGGGCCAGGCACCCGGCCATCTCTTAAAGAGGCGTTGACCACCTCCAAGATCCAGGGCACAATCCCGTCCTTGGCGCTCTTTAATAGCCAAGATGGGCAAGGGTCCAGTAAACAGGTGGTTGAGCGTACCAATCCAAGCACCTTGTCCACATCATTTTTTGGTTATATGTATAACCACTCCTCGCAAAGGTACAGTAATGCACTAACATAACATTACTACTTCTAACTTAATTCATTTCAGGAGGCCATATTTGCTGTTTAATGGGTATTGTTTAAAGTCTGGGAATGCATTAAGTCACTTTCCTTTCTTTCTAATGGGGAAAATTGTTTCAGACTTCGAACGATTAAGAGTTTGAACAGCCTCCTGAAATGAATTAAGTTCAGGCACCACTGTATTACACTTGGTTTTGTTTTGTTTTGCTTTTTGAGTGCACATAATATTTAAAAGCAGCTGAGAAAGAGAGTTTTAATAGCAAGCAAATATAGGGGGATCAGGAAATGGCCTCATGAATCCCATAGAATGGCAATCAAGTAAGATTCTGTCCCCCCCCTCCTTCTGTTTCCCTCCCTCATGCCCCTCCAGATCACTGAACCTATTCTCTGATGAATCGCTCATGCTAGCTAGCCACTACAAGGCAGTGCAATTCCATCACAGATAGCAGAGGGTCAATGATACTAGCAAAACCAAAAGAATAGCATTCTTAAAGTAAATGCTTATGAAGTGCTTTCTGTTATTTCAAGTCGTGTAACACTGAGAATGTCTATTATTAGTTAGAAATAGTTCTGCATGAGCCCTTTATTTTGTTTAACTAAGACTGTTTCACATTCAGAATATTAAATTTTTGAAATAGCTTTCTATCACTTATAAAATACTTAAGTATTCTTAAACATACTGATTTCTGTAAAGGCTTTAAATCTTAGTAGGAGACAGAAAGCATATTTTAAAAATTAAAGTTTTTTAGCTATCTAAATAAGCATGCAATAGAGCTGTCAGGAACTAGAATTCTCTATTTGTCAGGCAGGCAATTATTAAATATTACAGAAGCACATTTAAATATTGCTAATGCATGCATATATAGTAACTGATAAAATCTTGATATCTTCATTATTAGAGACTGGATTCCTGCCAGGCATATAATGAATTAATGACCTAAAAACTAAGGTAGAAAAATCCACCCCTTGAAGTGTTGTACCATTGCAAACTTCAAAGAAAATAAGGGTTCACACATTACCAGAACAGCATGAGAACCAAGGTCTGAATATCTCAATCATTAACATTTAAATTGCGAAGCAATAGGCATTAAGATGAAAATGCTGAAACATGCCCCAGGACTGCTAGGTGCTGGGATTCAGCCCTTAATTATATAATTAAAGTAATTCAAATGTCATTTTCATATGTATGGCAGACAGCCAAGCTTCACTCACCTTGGGATTGCCACCCACCTACTCAGTGTCTCAGTTAACACAACCAAAAGATAGTTAATACACTACTGTGGCTGGTTAGTCACCCTGTGCACACCAGCAGGATATTAATATAATAACCCTTGGCACAGAGCTTTCCATGTGTGAACCCAGTCAGGGTGGCTTGTTGTGATGTTAACAAGAAGACATCCAGGAACCACTGGCTGTTGTCAACCCCAGAAACAAGCCACCCTAGCCAGGTTCTCACAACACAGGAAATTGCATTGTCCAGGATAATTCTGTGAATTTCCCCCAGCATGTCCACAGGACCAAAACAGGCCTGGAAATGTACAAGGTCAGCAAGAGTATTAACCTCTTGGTCACTTCTCAGAACCTGATGGAAAGCCAGACCAAAAAAAGGCCAGGTATTTTATGCTATTGTTACCAATGGGTGGATCATGGCATGTGTGCATACATTACAGCATTATGTGGGGGTGTTTTCATTATAAACAATATGCTTTGTGGGTATTATTCCTCTGGTGCCATATGGAGTCTGTGACCTTCTCATACGAGGAGCTAGCCCGAAGCAGCATCCACATGAATTATTTTATTAAGGGACTATAAACAAGAGGCCATCTACCCTTGAGACAGTTTTTCGTTGTAAAGCCTTTCCCCTGGGCCTAACTACCTTCTCCTTCTTCTCCTTTCAAAGAATCACCACCACCACATTACATCACATTTATACCCCACCATTCTTCCACGGGCAAAGAACCCAAGGTGACTTGCAAGGTTCTCCTCCTTTCCCTGTTATCTCCACAACAACAACCCTGTTAGGCAAGTTAGGCTGATAGTCCATAAGTGGCTCAAAGACACCCAGTGAGCTCCACAGCCAAGTGGGGGCAAGAATGCAGCTCCCTGGAACCCAAGCCCAATACTACACTCACTGGCTTCACCAGGGCAGGACCTCCAAATAGGCCAGAAGAAGTGGTTGCCTCAGCCACTGGAAGGCAGCAGCAAGGTGTTGGCAGTGAGAGACCAGGGGTCCCTTAAGATGGCCTGCTGTCTTCAGGTGCAGCGGAAGATGCTCTCCCTTTGCCAGTTTTGAAGAAAGAATCAGCTGACAGTCCCGTCAGATAGTATAGACAAAGTGACAGCAGGCTGCTCATTGCCTCAGGCTGTAAAATGTCTTGGGCAAAAAATTCAAAGCAGAGCTGATGTTTCCCACCCAGCAATCCACATCTTATAACCGCCTATGTGCCACCTGTACGGCTTTTGCTAATAACAACTTCAGGCCAACATACACTGGATCATGGAGAAAGCTAGGGAGTTCCAGAAAAACATCTACTTCTGCTTCATTGACTATGCTAAAGCCTTTGATTGCGTGGATCACAACAAATTGTGCCAAGTTCTTAGAGATGGGAGTACCAGACCATCTTATTCGCCTCTTAAGAAACCTATATGCGGGTCAAGAAGCAACAGTGAGAACTGGACACGGAACCACTGATTGGTTCAAAATTGAGAAAGGAGTTCGGCAAGGCTGTATACTGTCACCCTGCCTATTTAACTTATATGCAGAGCACATCATGAGAAAGGCAGGGCTAGATGAATCACCAGTTGGAATCAAGATTGCTGGGAGAAATATCAACAACCTCAGATATGCAGATGATACCACTCTCATGGCAGAAAGTGAAGAGGAACTAAAGAGCCTCTTGATGCGGGTGTAGGAGGAGAGTGCAAAAGTTGGCTTGAAACTCAGCATTAAGAAAACTAAGATCATGGCATCTGGTCCTCTCACTTCCTGGCAAACAGATGGGGAAGAAATGGAGGTAGTGACAGATTTTATTTTCCTGGGCTCCAAGATCACTGTAGACGATGACTTCAGCCAAGAAATTAAAACACGCTTGCTCCTTGGGAGGAAAGCTATGGCAAATCTAGACAGCATACTAAAAAGCAGAGACATCACTCTGCTGACAAAAGTGCGTATAGTCAAGGCTATGGTTTTCCCAGTTGCAATGTATGGCTGTGAAAGCTGGACCATAAGGAAGACTGAGTGCTGAAGAATTGAGGCCTTTGAATTGTGGTGCTGGAGAAGACTCCTGCGAGTCCCTTGGACTGCAAGGCGATCAAACTGGTTAGTCCTAGAGGAGATCAACCCTGACTGCTCTTTAGAAGGCCAGATACTGAAGATGAAACGCAAATACTTTGGCCACCTAATGAGAAGGAAGGACTCTCTGGAGAAGAGCCTAATGCTGGGAACAATAGAAGGCAAAAGAAGAAGGGGATGGCAGAGAATGAGGTGGCTAGATGGAGTCAGTGAAGCAGTTGGTGTGAGCTTGAGTGGACTTTGGGGGATGGTGGAGGACAGGGAGGCCTGGAGGAATGTTGTCCATGGGGCCGCGATGGGTTGGACACGACTTCGCAACTAACAACATCATTTCAGGCAAGCAGGGTGAAACCCTGGCACACAATGTAAGGTCTTTGGGCATGCACAGACAGCATCAACAGTATCTGGGCCAACAAAGGAGTATTCCTTCACAAAATGATATTTTTCTGGCTATGTCAAGGCACTTTGCCTTTATGCCTTCTTTTTCAATTCTCAGTTAAGAATTCCATAAAGACTCTGGTATTTTACCTAATGAGCCAGAATTTTTGACAAACAACTCTATTTCATATATATTTCATTTTATGTAGCCTTCTTATTCCTAAAAGACTGCTCTCAAAAGAAAATCTTGGTATACTGATTCACAGTTGTTTATTACACACAGGAATAGATGCTTCTTTCAACAACAGATGTTGATCTGCAAAACATTTTATGTATATCTCTGCAGCTTAAGAGAAAGGCATCTCCACTGTTCTTAAGTGACTTTGCATCAGTTTAAAGTAAAAAAAAAATCTGCTTGTAAAAATTAACCATTGTTTTTAACAGTGAAAGGATTGGATAAAACAATTCTGAACAAAGTAATACTGAAATCAAGCCCTGGAAATCCTACCAGTTGAATAACCTGAATGTTATGCTTGCTTTGAATTGCTTCCTTATTTCCCGTGCTATTCTGTTTTCTGACGTTGAAATGAATCTCAGATATATTTACACATAAATAAGTCCCAGGGAAATCAGTGGGGCTTACTTCCGAAGAAGTGTGCTTAAGAGCAGGCTGTCCTGACTTCACAGCTGGCTTCTCTTAGTGTCCAGATAATAAGCCAAGAAGACAGCCAGCTCCTTCATATTCAAAATAAGTCACTAGCAAATAATCCATCAATCAAAACAGTTGCAAATAACAGAGACTTTCCAGGGCACAGGCAGAAAGGGTTTTGTGTCCAGTCTGAAGCCCCATTAAGGCAGTCAGCAGTCCAAGAAAGCCAAAGAGATCCACAGTTGTTAATGAAAGCCCCATCAAAGCAAAAAAGGTGAGGCGTCCAGAAGAAAGTTTAGGGCAGGGGTCGGCAAGGTGCAGCTCCGGAGCTGCACGTGGCTCTTGAATCACTCTGCTTCAGCTCCGTTGCTCATAATACGCATCACAGCCCCCGATCTGTGACCCATGCCGGCACAGCACAGCCCCCAATCTGTTTCATAAATGCAACACACTATACTTTTTTTATACATAGCATAAAGGTACAAAACGATATATGCAGTGTTATTTTCATTTTAGAGGTCAAAAGGGTTTTGCGGCTCCCGGTGTTTTCTTGTGTGTGGGAAACGGGTCCAAATGGCTGTTTGAGTGTTAAAGGTTGCCAACCCCTGGTCTAGGGTATAGTAGCAGGGTTAAAGGTTGCTTCCACAGAAGTACCTGATGTACTAGCCAGCGTAGGAAGCGAGTGCCCCACAGTTGCAGCTATTTGCATGGGCCTGGTGTACAAAGAGGAAGGACCTAGGCATTTCTCTTCAGGGTGAGCTTCCTTTCCCTGGCTCAGATTCTGAGTCTACCTGGGAGGAGGAAGATTACCTGAGGGTCCTGCCTCCTCATCCACGGCCTGCCTCCTTGTGCCAGCCTGTTCTGTACTTCACTGAGATGTGCCAGGACATTTCTGTAGCCAAGGCAAGTCAAGATCCTCGTAGGTGGACTCTTCAAGCAGAAATGATCAGACATAGCTGATAGACAACATTTGAAGTAACGCCTATCTTAGCTCTCCCTGCAGCAACCAAAGGATATTTCAGCAAGATTTTCCAGATCCCTCCAAGAAAAAGCCTCCAAGAAGTACCTCAAGGAGGAGAGGAAAACATGTATTCTAGGATATTTGTTCAGATTTTATTAACATTAACTTTGGGGTAATTCCCACTGAGTTCAGTGGAACTTACATCTGAATAAAACTAAACAAGTTTGGAAATATTGTTGCGCTCTTGCCTTACAACTGGGAGAATTGTATCACCTTAAGTGTTTGCATTTTATTAGTGTCTAACTAATCCTTGCGCCTTTCTTGGACCAAAACTGGCCCCAAAAAGGATGTGTCCTGATCTTACAGTTGATCATTTAACTATGAAGGAAGGGTGTGAAGGGACTTGCCTACAGACCATTTTGGGGATGGAATTTAGAGGGTGGTCTTTTGGCAAAATTAGTTGCTGTCCAACAATTGCCCCCCAAACACACACTAGAAATATAGTTGCTTTTAAGAAGTTCAAGCACAGCTGCTTGCATTACAGGACATTTTCAAGGGGAACACTGCTTCTTTGAAAGTTATTTTACATTGTTACAAGGTCCTGTGACCTTTGGATCTGAATCCGTGTCCATCTTATCTCAAACAGACTAAACTAGAGAACATGATACCTGGGAAAGTATTCAGATATATAACCTATGACGATAAGACTCATTTGTGCTGCTTCTGACAAAGAAGAAAAGCAAGAAAAGAAAATAGTTTAATAACAATTTTGTGGAATTATAAAACAACATTTGCAGGCAAAGATCCCAATTCAGCTGAAATTGGTTGTGACTTAAGGGCCAACAAAAGCAACAATGTATAATTTATGACTTACTGAAGATGCAACACTACTGGCATGCATTAGGGAATAACAATGCTGTGGTGATTATCATGTAAATGATTCTGAAGTGCTATTATCAGGAAGATTTACACAACTAACCAATAATAGTAAGAATAATAGTGACAATTAGAAATTTACATATAGAACTAAATATGTGCGCATTAATGCAGAAAAACTCATCTAATTCCTACAATTGAAACTTTACTGAAAGAGCTCACTCTGTGCTGTGTGGATCACAAGCCATGGAGGGTTCTGAAAGAAACGGGGATGCTTCAGCACTCAATTACCTTGACGCATAACCTGAGTTGCAAACAAGAAGCTACCATTAGGCCAGAATATGGAGAAACAGATTGGATTCCTATAGGCAAAGGTGTCAGATGAGTGTATTTTATCTCTGTATGTGTTCAATCTGTACAGAGAACATATAAAGAAACCAGGATTAGGATCAGAGGAAGGAGTAAAAATGGATGGAACACATATCAATACTTCAGGATACGCAGACAATACCGTGTTTCCAGCAGAAAGCAGCAATGGACTGAAACAACTCCCAATAACAGTGAAAGAAGAAAGTACAAAAGCAGGACTGCAACTGAATATTAAGAAAGCAACAATTATGACTACAAAACAATTACACAACGTTCAGGTCAACAATAATTAAGATTGTGCATCTCTTGGCTAAGTAGTCTATTCAAAGGGAAACTTGCCAGAACATAACAATGTTTTAAATCTGAGAGTTGTTTTCATAATCGGTGGCCAGAAATACCTTTACAACAGAGTTCAATGGAATATATTTCCACATAATGCATTTAGGATTGGAGTCTAAACCATCCAGCCACTGCCATTTCTTCAGCACGAATGACTTGTGTTTTAATGTTTATTTCATTCTGGTTCTAACTTTTCTTTTTTCAAATGTTCTAGCTGAGAAAAGAACATTTAATCTTTTTGGAATAACTCCACTTGATCTGATTTTCTCACCCCCCAAAAACATATATTGCATTTAACTGTTTTAATGTTCTTAATTTTTAACTTTTGTTAGTTGTTTTGTTCTATTGTATTTTATTGTTTTTATACCATTTGTAAACTACGCAGAGAGCTTCGGCTATTCATGGTGTAGAAATGTAATAAACAAACAACAATAACAAAGATGTTGGATTTGGGTCAATAACTGCACTGGACACTTTCAAGTTCAAAATCAAATGACCCAAGCTGGGGTCCTGACTGTGGTTCCATTGGCAGCAATGTTCCACAAGTTGTCACAAATGTTAATAACTGTGTTTCAGAATTTCTCATTTTAGATGTACTTTATTATAATGCTTTAAGTAACATTTTTACTGATTTATTGTAGTCCATTCGAGCTATTTGAAAAGAAACCTACCAATACTTAAAATATAATTATGGAGATTTACTGTGTTGTGTTAATTTACAGCAGCAAAACAGAGTTACCAGCCTTTAAAATGGTTTCTGCCTTTAATAGAAAGTAGTAACAATTATCTGCATGGGGGCGGGGGGGGGGGATAGCTTCAACTACTGGTTTCTACACAGCAAGCTGATATTGTACTTGCAAAAGTAGATCAGACCAATTTTTCCTGGTCAGTTCCCAATGCTGTCCAAGAGCCTCTCAAAACACATGTACAACCTTGTGAATGCACCAGCAGCTGCTTGCTCTGTGCAGGCCAGAATCTGCTTCTGGAGTTTCCTTGAGTTTCAGGGACAACACATTTATAAATTCATTGCAAGGGTCATTGAAATAGGACTACTGGCTTTTCAGCCAGATCATTTGTCACAAAAGTCAGCACATTCATGTAAGGTACGCATACATTTGTACATTTTTTTCTTTCATTAATTTAAATAATTACTGTAAGTATGCATAGGTTACCATGCATACATAGGTCACCTAACTCAATTTTATGCATGTTTTCTTACAAGTCCCACTATGCCAACAAGGCAACAAGCCTCTAGTAAATGGGTTTCTGACAGCAGTTCCCATCCTCTTCCAGTAGGCGAGGACAGGGACACTGCAAATGGCAAGGCCAGCATTAAAGGAAGCCAAGCAAAATCTTCTGGAATAGCTTCCAAAGGGAAGCACCCATGGAGAAATGGTAACCCTGTCTACCCTGTCTAAATGCAAGGTAAATAAAGAGTAAATAAAGAGAATTGCTACTATAAAACTCTGGCTAGGGACCTGGGAGCAAACAGGCTACCTTCCTTGAAACTGAGGCATTTCCATGTGACACTGAAAGCACTGTAGAGCAGTGTAGGAGACTCTTGTCAAGTGATTCGCTCCCAGGTCCAACCCAAGTCATGTCAGCAACTTGACTCCACTCAAGATTTCTACTGTTTTTATGACAGAGTCACTTCTTGGCATGAGGGAGGGAGTGGGAGGGAGGGGCAAGGGGGCAGGGGCAGAGGGAGAGGGTTGCAATACAAGTAGTCTCTGAGTTATGCACTGATGAATGCAGACTTCCATAAACCCTATAGTGTGTTTAAGTGTTCTATAAGCATAGAAAGGTAAAATAGGTAAATACTAAGAAAAACGTGATCCGACTTACGTAGAAATTCAACTTAAGGATGTTCTTTTTGGAGCCAGGTCAATACCTTTTTATTTAATCATTTTTTTAAAAAAATAGTATTTTAATGGTTTTAACAGTCGCTTTTAATTTATTTTTATTGGCTATATATATATTTATATTGGTATTGTTTTACTATATTCTGATTTTAATGTTGTAAGCCATCCTGAGATGTCATACATAAAGGACGGCATATAAAAGTTTGAAATAAAAGTTTTAAATAAATAAAGTTCTCAGGGATGGAACTCGTCCATAACCGGGGGACTGCCCTTACAGGGGGAAGGCTTAGCCTCTTTTTTTGGCACACACTGCTCTCCTTGCTCATTTTGGCACATTTGCTCTGTTCCGGCACGTTTCCAGGGAGAATCACAGGACCAGGCTGGGGGCCAATCATGTCAAGAAAATCGTTTTTCTAAACTGCAGTCTTGATAAATTAGAATGACAATACAGTTTTCTTTAAATAAATTGCGGTTGAAGTAAAGGACTTCAATGTCCTTTACTGAGGACAAGTGAGACAAGTGCATATGGGAATATTGGTTTATTTGGTTTTTTTAATTGTAAACTGTCCTGAGGGCATTTGCCAATTAGGCTATATGTAAATTAAATGAATCCTTTGCTTTTTGTCCTGTTCAAATATGCATACAAAAATGGGAGAGAGTGCAGCTAACAGCATTTATATGAAAATGCACAGAATACTGCTAATTTGGAATAAAAAGAAAACAATAATTGTTATTTAAAACAACAAACCAAACACCACCACACATTCTGGTTGATATACATTTCGTCTTCATATTGCAGAATGTCCATTAGGAAACGGTACTTTAAGCTGTAAGCTTTAAATCCATTCTTTTTCTTAAATCGGACTGCAATGTAAATGAAACCTTGTTTGAAAGAGACTGCATTTCAGATGTTCGCCTTCTTTTCCGTGTTTGGGCCCGTATTCACAAATGTGTGAAAACGCCCTATCGTTACCCAAAGGCTGACGCCCAGGGTGCTAAAAGCGAAGTCCTTTTCTTGCTATAAAAATCGTCAGCAGGGGTCACTACCGAACTTAGAGAGGTGGCGAGCGCCGTTACGACGACTTATTTTGTCCGTGCCCAGTTCCCATCCTAGCCTCTTCCCAGGCTGCGGCCTAGCATTCCTACCTAAGATGGCGGCTATCGCGGAACATCCCCCACCCGAGGCCTCCAAGCCCTTGCTTGGGCTGCTCAATGGCATCGCCCAGGCAACCTACTACGGCAACGCCGAGATCACAGAGAAGCTCTTGCGGGACCAGCTCTACCCAGAGACGGCGTCGCAGGAGTTCGGAGCTTTGCTGGCCAAGATGACGGGAATCGTCAAGGTAACGGGGGCGGGGCTGGCAGGTTGGTCGGAGGGGAGGGGAACAGCGGCAGCGCCGCAAGATTAGCTGTGCCTGTTCTTTCCAGAGCGCCACGTACGTAGATGGCGCTGTAGAAACACGCTCGCCGTCAGAACAGGCAGGCGGTCTTGCTTTGTTAAGGAGAAACTTCTTTCCCGTTTGCTACCTTGTTCGTAAGCACTGAACTCGACGGCCCTCCTCCGAGCCAGTGGGGAGGGGGCCATCTGCCTCTGCAACGGGGGGCTTCCCGATCCGATCTCCTCTTACATGCACCTCCAGCCTTCCCCTCCCGCGGGAGTGCAGACGAGGAAGGCGGCGAAGGGGCTCTGCGCGAACGCTGCCGCGTCCCCTGGGCGGCGTGGGGGCCGGGCCGGGCCGGGCCGGGCCACCTCACGCCGCCGAGAGTGCGCGAGCGATGGAGCGGTGTGGGCGCTGCGCACTCGCCCTCCTCCCGGGCGCGGCAGCAACGAGCTTCCTGCCCCCTCTTTCTTTGATCCTCTTTCTCGTTGGGCTGCACTCTCACGTTTGCGGCAGGAGCGGCGTGGGTCGGGGGCATCAAGCCCAGCCGTTCTCCCTGCGTTGCCCTGAGAGAGGCGAAGGACAACTGAGCAGAAGTGGCGGCGGCCCGTGCTTGCTTCGGCCGGCCGAGCCCTGTTCTCCTCGTTCTGCTGGCCAGAGAAGATGGGACTGGCTGCAGCTTGTCCTTTCCCCGCTGCCCGGAGGGGACTGAGACCAGACCTCCCTGCCACTTATTTTTTTAAAACATACTTTTACAGAATATTTTGCTTTTTGCGACCTTGGAGACTTTCCGCGCTGGCTGCGGGATCCCAGCTCCGAGGTCTTCTGACTTTGGAGCTGCAACTCCGAAAAATCCTATGGCTCTGACTGTTTCTCGCCTGAGAAAAAAATACTCATTTGGACAAAGAGGCACAATCGTCTCCCTGGCCTTTTTTCCTATAAAGTTTACATATCTCATTCTCTGTCATTGCTTTAGAAGTGTCCTGTCGCAGGCTTGGGAAAGGACAGGCGCAATTTTAGTGCGAGAGAGAGATTGGCTTGCAGCCCCTCCTCCAAAAGAATCTTAAGTATTTACTACCTTTCTTGTAAAACCTAACCGAAACCCAGTCAGTGAACTGTTTTCAATAAAGTCAGGTAGTTGGTCTGGCTGCAATGATGTTTGTCTAATACTACTTTTAAGACTTAAGCATGTAACAAACACAATGGTCCTCCCTCTGACTATGAATTTAAAGCCTAAATAGGACATTTGAACTTAAATTTTCTAAGCCTATGTAAGGTACTTTTTCCTGTCTTGGAATTCTTTCTGTTTTACCCTGGATATTACCTGTTTTTTCGTTAACTTTCTAGATTAATTGCCTAATGTTTGAGATACTTTCTTTCATATTACTGATTTTATGATGAACACAATTTTGCAGCATCTGAATTGTTTTTGTTTATCAGAACCAATTCATCATATCCTTGGTTGGCATATACCATATTTTTCGCTCTATAAGACACGCCTGACCATAAGATGCACCTAGTTTTTAGAGGAGGAAAACAAGAAAAAAATATTCTGAATCAAATGGGCACATAATCACAGGCACATTCCCCATCACTTCCCCATGGGCTGCACATCTGACAGACTTACTGCACACACATATTCTCTCTATAAGACGCACAGATATTTCCCCTTCCTTTTGAAGGGGAAAAAAGTGAGTCTTATAGAGCAAAAAATACAGTACATGTATGCATCAGTAAAGTCTAGGAAAGACTTGCAAAGGCCATAAAATGTATTAGTGCTGCAGTATAAGCAGTATTCATAACAGAAATAATGGGGAATAACAGTTTGCAATGCTGCTTTAACACCTGTTGTTGGAGATAATGCTCTGATTTTGCTTAAGTCCTAAACAGAATAAAATTTGCTGATTAATTCGACTTGAGCAATTTCATTCTAGTCAGCAGCAGAATGGTATGAGATTGTGCTTCCCGATTGTCATTGTAGATTTGTGTACCATTTATTCTTTACAAATAGACTGAGTCACATAAGTGACATTGTTATGTGTGTCATTTTCAGCTTAAAGAGAAGCAGTCACTACCTCCTCTGACTTAATCATAGCAAGTAGGAATAGCCAACAACATCTTTTTTCTGTCATCTTCTGTTGCTCCTTGAGCACTGCAGCATTTTCTTTCCACTTACTGACCATAACACAAATAGCTGACTAGTCCATTTAATGAAGAACTCCAATTTGGTTGCAAAGGAATTACATCTCTTGAATTTTAGAAAGAAACTGCATTTAGACAAAAACAATATAAATGTCCTGCCTGTTTTTTGAAATCTAAAACTAACTATGGACAAATTTTCCAATGCTGAGCTTACTATGTTTCTTATGGAAATAATCATTAGCCAGGACTAGTTAATTTGCTGCCTCTTGGTGGCAGTACAGCATCAGCTTTGGTGCAAATGTTGGCAGGTGTCAAATAAGATAGTCATATTTTAAAAACTATTTGAAATATGATAAAAATATGTGTTGTGAGGCAAAATAGACTCTTCTGCTGGTACAATGTGAGTTCTGTAGTGTTTTGTTACTTCTTTGGTAAATTTTTTAACTGCATAAGTACTATGGCAGTGTTATTTCAGGTGCAAGAAATATGTGATGTTGTTAAATATGTATTAAAAGCATTCTGAAACCATTATTTGATCCTAAGATTCAAAAGGTAGTAAAAGAAAAAATGTAAAGTAACAATGCAAGGATTAAACTATTGGCAGCTCAGGTAACACCCAAAGCCTGCACAAATAAGAAGGAATTTTCCAGTATCTTTAAGGGAGCATTCCTACAGGCCCTCAACAGCTTCTGAGAAGATTTAATATACAATGAATTCCCAAATCTGAGGTTGGAGACTGCCTTTGAACCTCTGAGTCAAATTGGAATTCAGACTCTCCTACCTCACAACTAATACAAAAAGAATTATTCCAGTTGTTTTACAGGGTTGGGAAAGTGACTTCAGAGAGAGGAGGAGCAGGGACATTTTGGGGGCAGGGATGAGAAATATCCTCAAGCTACTCCAGCCTCCTTCCTCACCCTTTCAAGGCACACCAGCTAGGTAGGTGAAAATGCATAGTGGCAGAGGTTTTTATTTTGGGGGGTTTTGTTTTTTGTTTTTTTGCTATTCATCCCACCCTGCATTGGATGAGCATGAGTATAAGCCTGCAAATGCAGAGGCTGATCTCCATAGGATCGCACCCTTAGCCATTGGAGAGGCGTTTCGACCAAGGGGAAGGGTGGTAACCCTGGAGGTCTGGATTGAGATCCCAAAGCAGTCTGACTTTGGCCCGACTATGACTGCCTAGAGAAAGGTGTCCACCAAAACCCAGTGACTGAGGCAGGAAGACATTTGTAAGGGAAGCAACACAAAGAGCCCAGTAATAACTCTGAGAAAACTGGAGAGAACCAGAGCTGAGATGGGAAAAACAATCTAGAACAGCTATCACTCAGTTGCTCCACAAAGCAAGGCTTTATGGAAAACTAGAGAGTAGAAAGCCCTAGCCTAAAGATACCTAAAGCAAAACTTGTTTGGTTTCCAAAAAGGCATGTGGGAGTTACGGCAAACATGGAGGAAGTTTCTCTGGGAGGCATTTCAGCCGTGTTGCAAAACACTGTCAGGCCCAATGCCAACAGTACTAATTGCCATAAGAACATTTGGTAGCAGCACCATGGTTTCTTTGGCAAGGACTGGGAAAATGGTCAGGACTGAGGGCAAGATGGATGGAGCCAAGCGCAGGACATTGTAGAGGAAAGCCTGGTTCAGTCTGCAAGAGACTTGGGGCTAGCGCAGAGGTTCACCCTGCAGCAGGACAATGATGCTGAACACACAGCAAAGTAACAGTGGTTTGAAACAAGTCCCTGAATGTGTTGGAATTACCAAGACAAAGCCCAGACCTCAGTCTGATTGAGAAGCTTGTGCAAGAACTGACTGTTGCTATTCAACAAAAACCCTTGTCCAGCTTCCTCTTTTGCGAGGAAGAATAAGCAAACATTGCAGAATTCAGAAATGAAAAGACTTTCTCAAGAAGACCAAATACATGTAATTGCTGCTAAAGTTGTTTCTACCGAGTATTGACTGAGGGGAGGAGAATACATCTACAACCAACAGGTTTATTTTTGTTTACATGACTTTTCTTCTACAATAAAAATATTTTGCATTTCCAAGTATTGGTTATCTTGTATACATCAAGTAGTAACAATGCCAAGTCAAAGTGTAAATGTTTCAGCAAGGCACTGTAAGTGTATGGAGCCATTTCTTCATTTGTTTAGGACAAGTAGAAGTTGTTCTGTTGAGAACTGCATGGAGTTAGAAGTGTTTCATCAAGGATAATTTGCCCTGAGTGTAGGGTTTGGGTTTGCCCTTCTTCCTGCCCTTTTCAGGAAGTAGACCCCCCCCCCCCCGGTTCCAGTGAATTGAAGTATGACTTCATTCTCTTGAATAGGGAGGGGAAATTACTTGCTACTGAAAAATGACTGGAGGAGGGTGCCCCCCTCCATAAGCCAGCCCCCCTCCATAACCTTTGGGGGGCAATAGGGTACTTGGTGGGAGGTCAAGGAGACCACCTGATACAAGTGAATACAGAAATTGCTACATTCATTTTCAGAGATGGAAAATAGTTTAACAGCAGTGATGATTGCTAATCTGTACCTATTCATTGTGGATGCAATTATCACTGCAAAAAGAAACCAGTGTGGGCATTAAAAAAAAGAAATTATTGCAGAAGGCAAGCCAATGGGTCAGTTCACACATCACAGTAAAGTACCCTGAAATAAGTACAAGTGGGTTGCCTGCTTTCTTGCCAACCCACATTATTCCTGACATACAATTTGGTGCTCTACAGCTTGCCACCCACGCATTTCACCCACTCCCAGAACAAATCCTATAGGTCTTTATAGCATAATCTCAGAAGCCTCTGCTGTAAAGGAATTTTGTAGATTTTTTTAAACCACTGGGGAGATTTCTACAAATTTAATATTTTTTCCACCTCCAAGGAGATTTGCATATATTCAGGGTTTTGTTTTTCCCCACACTGTTAGGGAAGTTAGGTTTTTAGCTTTTTAAACTTTTGAGGAATTTTGCAGAAATCTTCTAAAGCACAGAAGTGGAGATAAAGTGGAGAAGTAAATTGATTAGTGTTATGCCAAGATGTAATAGAGAGAATATACCAAGATCCCAAGGAGTGGCTGGCACGGCTTTTCACTGGTCTTACAAGACAGCTTTCTTACTGTTTTATGCAACCCATGCTGAAACAACTCTGTCAGTTTCATACATTTGGAACTAACCACCTTGAGAATAAGTTTGCCTAAATAATCCTACTATAAGCTGTGGACTTGCAAGGTAGCTTTTTTGCAAAAATACAAAAGCAAACAAAAATGACAGAAAAGCTGTGCTAAGTTTGGACGTCATGCTTTTAAACCATTCTGCAACTACCCTGGTGACAATCCACTGTAGTTTAGTGTAAAGTAAAAACCAGGTCATGGTTTGCTTGCTAGAAGTGGGACAAAAGAACAAATGAAAATTTTGGGGATAACCAACACTGTCGTTCTCTAGCCAAAGATATAATTATTGAGTATTGCAAACTATTCTGTCTTTCAGTGCATAGTCTTACCTTCCACATACATTGGTTATATTACATTAGATACTAATTAATGAGCAAACAAAGCAGATCAGTATAGCTCTTGGGTAGGCAACACATATATATAAAGAAGAGATTTGGGCAGCTTTGCATGATCATGGTGGGAAAGGAAGCCATAGTGGTTTATTTTGTCTCCCAGCCCATGCCAGTCATAGGATTTAAGGTTTCTACCCTTGCTGGTCTTAGATGTCATAACAAGCCATGTCAGGTGATGGTAACTATGCTAAACCACTGGCAACAACACATGTAGGGAGATAAGACAAGCTACTTCTCTTCATGATCATGCCAGCAAGGAACAGTTTCACAGAACAGGGTTGGAGACTTATGGCTCAGGAGCAGTGATTTGGAACTGAGAAATACTGCCATCATTTTGAGACTTTTCACCAAATTATTTGTCCTTGAGCAATGTGGTATTTGAAAATGTTTTGTATGTTCTGCATTCACTTGTTATTAATTAAGTCTACACAGAAGAGATTTACATTTTCAGCACTCTCCCAGTGAAGACAGTATTCTCAATATAGGTTCTGCCAAGTTACTGCTTGGCAGAAATTGCTCTATTACTGTTGATGTGGTTGCCCAGTTTGCAGTGGCTTGTTGTGTGGGGCAATGGGGGCTAAGCTAACCCTCAAGCAGCCCCTGGCTCCTAGGATCACACATCATAGCAAACTGGCTACCTGTGGGCTTTATGCAAAAACAGGACCTGTGGGTAAATTAGCTGTGTGACTCTGCCACTGAGTTACAGTTTTTCCCTGAAGATAAGAATTTATGATTGCCTCTGTTCTGGAATATGTCATAGATGTGGGAAGCTGTTTGAGTGGAAAGGGCTGAAAAATCTCTAAGAGAAATAAAGATTGCAGAATCAGTTTAGTCTGATCATACTCGAGACACACAAGAACTGCAAACTTTAAAGAGAACTTTTTCCTTAATAGTAATAGGCATCTTCTTTTTATAACTAAGGCAGGCAAAGTAAAGTAGGCAAAAGTTAGACCAAACCCAGCACCCCAATAACCTACAATGAGTTCAAACTCATGGTTGTTGCTTATCTCAACATAAAAAATTGGTCTCATACATGTAGTCCTCTCTTGGCAATTTATTTGCATTAAAGTGTCTTCAACCTTTTTCTCTAATATTCTTGGTCCCAACCCTTCTCCTTGATCATCTGTCATTGACTGGTTTCCTGGCTTTTGGGCAGTTTTTCTCCTGTCTCTCCCCTAAAGCTTAGTGTGTACTCTTATGGAGGCAGGGGTAAGCCTCTGAATCTGGAGGCCCATGCTCATCCAAATTAGAGCAGGAGGAGCAGTGGAGGGAGATCTTAACCTCTGCCCCTCCTACTCTCCATGGTGTCCCCTTTTGACAGTCTAGTGATGCATTTTGGAGAGGAGAGAGGGGATGCTGGAGCAGCTTCAGGATATCTCATATACTGGTTGCTGAGTCTCCTCCCTTCTCATAAAAATGTCCCCCTTTATCCCCCTCTGAGGTCACTTTCCTGACTTTGGAAAGCAGCCGGTGTTATTCTGTCAGCTGTGAGAGGGCAGAGAAGGATTCTTGGATTGTCGATTCATAGAGCTGAAATCACCGTCTCTCACTTCACTTCTACAAATCCAAAACATTGTACGGCCCTTCAGAAGCTATCTAGGAACCATAACATTGTTCCCTCAGTTACTGATTGTAAAAACTTAATATGTGCTGGTATTTTTGGCTGATTATACTTGGTAGGCAGTATAATGCTGTCTACCAAGAGTTGCTCTGAAATTGGATGCAGCTGTTGGGATGAAATACACTCCTGGAAGGAAATTACTCATCATTGGAAGTTTAAAGAGTAGCATGTGCAAATACCTAAAGTGCATATTTTGAAAAGTTAACCATAATTATCTGTGCAAAGAAATAGTATTCAGAAGAGACACACAGATATGGATAGAAAGTGGCTCGTAAACCTACAATGGAATCCTGATGTATTGCCTTTTCCCGATCTGTTGGAAAATTCCAGAATCTAGATACCCAATACCATTAAGCAAATGTATAATAATAAGTTGGCCTGCACTGTTCAGTAGAAGGAGTAGATGACATCTTAAATTCAAACAATTCTTTAAAGCCTCACTCGCTCACATGCTTTCTCTTAGTAGTATTTTAGTTTCTTTCATTGTTACAATTTATCTCCTAGAACATTAATATCTCATTCAGTGGCTTTGAAAAAATAAGCATTGGAAAATACTCAGAGGAGTTGATTTGCAAGATTTTTCAACAATTTATATTAAATGATATCGATTTGGGTGTGGTAAAATACTTTTTGTGCCTATTGCCAGATTGAGTGTACCATCAAGTGCTTTATGATGGTAACTTGGACAGGTGGCATCACTGAGCTTTACAGTTAAACAAGATTCTGGAGCTGAATCTTCATCTAGATCCAGTCATCAGTTCTGCTCATCATGCTGGCTGCCATGGTGATAGAAAGTCAAGATTTTTTCTCTTGAATTCTTGAGATAACTTTGATGAGCTGCACATGTAAGATTTCTTGGTAAGTCAGTTTGATGGAAAAGGCTTTGAACTTCTTTGAACTTTAGTAAGGATGCTTTGGAAAAATTCAATTTGCAAGTTGCATTGAAGCCTTTTTGGAAGATTTGTAAAGGATAGAGCCAGATGAAATTAGTGACCTCCCCGCCCCGCCACATTGTTCAAAAACATTTCACTAGCTGCAGAGACAAGATTTCTCAGGAAGTCAATTCATTGGCATGATAACTGTCTTGAACATTTCCAAATTATTTTTATTTATTTTAAACAAACTTCAGTGTAGATACTTTAGAAAAAAAAAAACAATTTGAAAGAAGTGTGACACCATAATAAAGTACTCTAAACAAACAGGCAAACGACCAGCAATAGAGCATTCAGTTTATGTTCAAGGATAGGCTGGACACTCACATGGTGGGCATGTCGTGAGCAGAGCCAGCTGGTGCTGGAGGTCAGATTAGATGGCCCGGGAGGTCCCTTCTGACTTGCTCTGTTTCTATGTTTCTATGTTTTATGAATTTTTAAATAGATTTAAACACTGAAATGTTTTTAAAAGTCATAGATCAAAATTAAACTGCTTCAAAATATTATATGTTTTCTGTGTTACAGATTTAAAACTGAAACATTTGACATAAAACAGTAGCTTCAGTCACAAATCAGAGTACGTTACACTCACACTTAAAAACTTAACCAGGTTTAATCAGTAATATAGGCTAATAATCAGCATCTATATTCCACAGCTGATCAGACTGCATTAATAAACATAGCTTGTTGCATCTCATATTTTATACCAGTATTGGGTTGCAGCTGAATAATAGACATTGGCCTCCTTGATCTTCCTCCTTTGGGGGTCTAACTGAGATCTTCACTGCAGCCATTCTTCTGGGATGTTTCTCCCTCATATAAAAGGACCAACATCTGGCATGTGTTGCATTATGTTGCATATCAGTCAAATACCCTTTAGATCTTTTTAGGAGAGGTCTTTCACCACTGTACATAATTCCAGGATTAAAAGATACTACATTCTAAATGCTCAGTTTTATAAAGAGCACCTTTAACTGTACATTCTCTCTTACCTTCCACACATATTTAATTTCATTTGCTTTAGGAAAATTCAGCATTCTCCACATCTTGCATAATTTTGCATAGTTCTGTCATGATTCCTCTTACTCAATTTTTCTCTAAACAAAATAATTTGAACTATTGTAATCTCCAATTGTTACAGCTACTTAAGAGTATCAGTTGTTCCCAAATGATGGATTGTCATTGCAAATTTAGTCATAGCATTGAATGGCCTGTCCAGCAGGGCTGCTCTTAGGTTTTTATGGCTGGGTAGACAGAATGCTCTACGGGGTATATTTGATCAATTTGATGCATCAGGTAAGAAAACAGGAAAGGCAGTCAATCATTAAATAGGGGTTTGGATCAGATTCAACTGTAACTGAATTCATTCCACTTTATTTCTGAGTAGAGTAAAACTTAACTTGTGTTGCAGTTCACCAGGCCTTTGCTTTGTTCCAGACATTTTGAAACTTACGAAATAAGACTCGATGAGCAAGCATAAAGTGCATTTATACAGAATAACTGCAAGATCTTGGAATTAATGGGAGTGCTTCCAAAACAGTCTGTTTCTAGGGACTTGATCATTTCCTTTTCTATCAAATAAGTGCTGGACTCAAGCTAATAAAAATTTGTTAATTGATTTTGCACACTATCCTGAACCAATTGAATTCTGAGTCTAGATGAAGAAATGAATATTCCCATTAGATGCAGACTGGCAAAGTGAGCTTGAAACAGATATATATTTAATGTTTCATTTATTGAAAATTAAAGAAACAAAAGCAAAGATTTGGAAACATACATTTAATATTATCTATATTCCTTTCCCTTCCCACCCCTAGAATAGTCTGTGGTATCTTGGAGTTACCTACCTCTGTGCCTGATTTCACAGGCCAAACCATCAGAAGAGACACTCTCTGTAGAGGAAGCTTGCTGGTCAAGTAATGACTGTAAGTTAGAAGTGAATGAGAATGCAGACACTGGGTGAGCACAGTAACACTGAGTAGGGCTGGATAACCTGGTGTTTTCCAGTTATTTTGAATAACAACTCCCACGGCCACTTATCATTTGGCCATACTTCCTGGGGCTCATGGGACTTGCCCCTATTTGAAACAGAAGACATAATCTGTACTGCACAGGCATACTGCTATCTACTGTTGTCATTGTTGTTGTGTTGTTGGTTGCGAAGTCACATCCGACCCATCGCGAACCCATGGACAAAATTCCTCCAGGGTCTCCTGTCCTATACCATCCCCCGGAGTCTACCTAAGCTCACACCAATTGCTTCAGTGACTCCATCTGTGCACCTCATTCTCTGCCCTCCCCTTCTTCTATTGCTGTCAATTGTTTGCAGCATTAGGGTCTTCTCCAGTGAGTCCTTCCTTCTCATTAGGTGGCCAAAGAATTTGAGTTTCATCTTCAGGATCTGGCCTTCTAAAGAGCAGTCAGAGTTGATCTCCTCTAGGACTGACTGGTTCGATCTCCTTGCAGTCCAAGGGATTTGCAGGAGTCTCCGCCAGCACCACAATTCAAAGGCCTCAATTCTTTGGTGCTCAGCCTTCCTTATGGTCCAGCTTTCACAGCCATACTTCCTGCTTACGACTTGGATTGGATCCAGGTGTTGAGCTCAATCCTGTGGTCCTTGGACAGCATCCCAGGGATTTATTTATTTATTTAAAACATTTTTACGCCTCCCCATCTCAACAAAGCCTCGGGCTGGCTTACAACATACTAAATAATACAAAAATTTCAATTAAAACCCGCCCCCCCCCCCAGTGCATCTCTGCTAAAAACTTTAAAATTCAATAAATAATTTAACAATTAAAATAAGTTTTAAATAAAAAGGTCTTAGCCTGGCGCCGAAAAGCAAATAACGACTGCACCAGGTGGATCTCTCTGGGGAGCGCATTCCATAGATGGGGCGCCACCTCAGAGAAAGTCCTCCTCCGGGTACTTACCCTCCTAATCTCATTCACAGAGGGTTCCCGGAGAAGGGCCTCTGTTGCTGATCTCAAGGGGCGGGAGGGCATATATGGATGTAAATGTTCCGTCAGGTATCCTGGTCCCAAGCCATTTAGGGCTTTATAGGTCATCACCAACACCTTGAATTGGGCCCGAACTTCAATCGGGAGCCAGTGGAGCTGACGGAGAACTGGGGTTATATGTGAATAACGCCCAGTCCCCATCAGCAGCCTGGCAGCTCTATTATAGGATTGTTAATAGGGACATGTTTATAGGGATTGTTTATAGGGATCACAGGATTGTTCAGTATTGCCCCCACACAAGGTCTTGGAACTCTGACTTTGGAACACTTTCCCCTCAGAATCCTCCATTGCATTCTCCTTGAGCCACTATGGAGGTTTCCATGGTGATTCCTTCTATAAGGTCCAAACTCCTAACTCATGTGGGGGAGGTGGATGTGCTAGGATCATGCTGGAGTGTACACAAGAGGTGGATTCAAGGAAATCTAAGCCCTCCTACTCCCCAGTCATGCCCTCAGCATAGAGTGGAAGTCAAATAATTCAGAAGTTTGTCTAACTGATTTTCTTTTTTCTTCTCCCCCCCCCTTTTTTTTTTTTTTTTTTTGGAAAATAGGAAAGAAAAAAAGAACATTGCAGGGCTTTGGGAAGGACAGAATGTCCAAGATCAGAGTACCCTATCCCTAGCTTCCCTTATCCTAAGAAATTTACTCTTATGCATACTTAGAGAAGACTTACTGAAATCAATGAGTTTTCCTGCAATAGTACTAAGTCTGGATTCAACCCTTTGGTATTTTGATGAAGTAGCACAATTTTAAATACAATAACCAGGACCCATAGGATCATGAAATTAATTCCTTTTGCTCCATGAGGGATTTAAACCTTGTGTTTTCTGAGTCTATGCTTTTATTGCTGTTAATAAACTCAGCATGTCACCTCTAAACTGTCTAAATCATACTGATGACTTTGTTTTTCCCCCCACTGCCTTTGCCCCCATTGCATGCATGTGAATAGGCCTGTTGAATCAAAACCCAAATTTCCAGTCCACAATCCCCATTGCAATGTAAGTGGATGAAGAGTCTACCAGTCAGAATTATCTCTAATTCCTTTGGGCAAAATGGGTCATAGATACCAGGATTATGACTTCTTTCTGTGTGGCCTGCTGGCCTTCCAAGTGTGTCTGTGGCTTGAATGTAATGATACACTATGGGTTCAATCCAACATTGCATGGACGAGTTTGCTTGCATAGTGAGATTTCCTTTTCTCAGCTCTCCCAGAGCTCCTCATGTGCTCCCAGATCAGCACTGGAGGGTCCCCCTTCCAGCAGATTTGAAGGATTGCACACTGGACTACAGTGATGAGAATTGAACTCAATTTCAACAGTGATTTCTGTTTCTGTCAGTATTCAGCCACCATTGGATTCAAACCCAGTCTCATGTTATAACCACCCTTTTCTCATTTAGAATATTATTTGCATAATTCTGAGATTAATTCAAATTTCAGATAGCATAAAATCTTTGGAAGTCAATTAAGTGGAAGTTACAAAGAACAAGTATAAATTCCTCTCTTACCTTTCTCTGGAGCAGTACAATATTTTTCCCATCCCATGGAGCAAAGCACATATTTGTTGTTCATTACTATGCAGTAAAAGGTACTTGTAAAATATGCAGTAATTGCCTATAGTATGCTCGGGTGATCAGTGCTAGACTAAATTTAGCCAAACAGAACTGCAACTTTCTGTCCCTTGTGTTTTCCAAACATGAGCTGACCCGTCCTCTATTTTTAGCTTTCTAAGTGAAATAAGATGAGACATTGATGAGTAGTCCAAAGCAGCAAGCAGTCTTCCCAGAGTGCTTGCTGAAATGTAATAAATACATACTCATGTTTTTTTGTGCAAAGGTGAAAGAAGGAGAATAATTCACATGACCTGTCTAGGTCATTGAAAATATTCATCCACATTTTCTTTGCTCATTTCCCATAGTTGTTTTTCTTTTCCTTTTGACTCCCTGAGGATGCCTTTTAGATGAAATAGAATTCATGGAAATTTTATGATCCTTGATGAGGAATGTGGACCCACCCTATCTCATGCTGTTGATCTTTTCTATCTATAGAAAGACCCAAACATAGCTGTCTGAACTGAAATTGGGATTTGGATCTTTTAGTCTGCTGAGCAGGTTATTTTATTTTTCTCTGCTACTACTGTTATTTTTCTTTTACAGTGGTGGTATTTCACTTTTAAAAAGTTCCCGTAAAACATAAGGTGGTATAACCAAGAAGTCCCTGCCCCTATTTGCCATCCACCTCATATCAGAAGTCTTGGGAATCTTATGAAATGCTTTGATGGACAGTCTTAACAGTGAGGCATGATATGTATGGGAACAGGCAATCTTTTGAGTTTGGGATGAGAAGTTAGTTTGGTCTCAATTTTTAAGCTAAGCACATTTCCCAGTCTAATACACAGATTGTAAGACATTTATCCTTTAAATTCTGCACTTCTCCAACTTCTGTGATAAAGTTTTCTCTCAAACAGCATATAAAATGCATATATAAAGTGGAGGCTTCTGTCTTTGGAGCCAGGAAAATTATTCTTCAACTGCTTCTCAGACCTAAGAAGGCATATTGGTTCTGGGGAAAAGGAACAGGAACATACTGGGAAGAGGAAGCCTTGTTCTTCCTGTGGCAACAGTCTTGGTTGTGAAGAGAAGGACTGGAGGTGACTGAAAGAAAGATAATGATCTTGTATCACCACTACTTTGCTTCTGTTCTTTGTGATGACCATTTCAAAAGATGGTAAAGCCACTCTTGGTTCTTTATCCCAAGCACAGTTTGTGAGTAGAGCAAGGGTAAGCATTTGGGAAAGGACTGGAGTTTTCAATCTCTTGTCTCCCTTGTACCATTTGGTAATCAAACTAAATGGGCTGTTTCCTACTACTGGGGACACCCCAGTATTTTTTCTAAAGATGTTAACCTGGTTTGCACAAAACTCATGGCTTATTTAACCTATAGTTAATCCATGCCTTGTCTGGCAGACAATCAAATGATGGTTTGTTCTCAATCTCTAGGTAATTTGTTTCCTCCTTTGCATGCACCTTCTCTGTATCCCACATGCTTTTGCGTGCTGTGTTTCTGGCATGTAAAGTGATTAGAGGGTTTTTTCCCTTCCTTAACCACTGTTGCCTGCTTCTTCTGTAGTTTGGCAAAAGAGCCCATGAATAGTTCTGGGTTCATGTGTAACAGTGGTCTCTGGTTTATGCAACCCATAGTTCTCAACCCAACAACAAACTTGGATTCTCTTTTTGGGTTCATGTTCAACCACGGTTTTTAGTGCAACTGGGTTCACGCTTCATGGTAATCCAGAATTCAGCAATTTATGAGTTAGCAGATTAGTGTTATGTGTGAACCAGATCTGTGCTTGCATTTCTTTCTGTTGTAATAAATAATGTTGGGACACCATGAGTAGTTTCAGAATTTGGTTTGCAGTAGATTATTTTACTGCACTGAGGTGAGTGCTTTATTCTGAAAGTTGGTATAATTAGAATCCTTTCTCAAATACAACTTTTGTTTCTGTTCTTTCTCTCATTGCATCTCTGTCCCATGGCATGTAAAGATTCCAGTAAAAGGTATCAACAATTACTATGCTACAAGAATCTTAATTAAACCTATTTTTATAAATAGGCGGCTTCCTCTTTTCCCTTGAAAAGAGAACTGTCCTCTTCCCGGAACTGAGGATCTGTCTGGATTTTGGCAGTTATCCTTTTTCACTTTTCTTACTTGCTTGTCTTACTCTATTTCTCAGAACTTAATGCGTTTATATCAGTATTTCTTCCTGTGTATGTGCTAGGTACTTTCCTTTTCAACCTAATAAAGCAATTAGGTTATACAAAATCATTTTGTTTATCAATTATTCTTCCATTATGGAAGTGGCCTTTGAAATTATAATTACTTTGTTAGCTGATTTATGAGTTGACATTTGTTTTAAAGAAACAAAGGCATAATACGAGGGGCATTCAATGTATTCTTGGTACCAGCATGAAGAAAGGAATAATAAATTGAAATGTTTATTTTTCAATGTAATCCCCCATAACTTCAATACACTTATTACATCTAGAAATTAACTTTTCAATTCCCTGTAAAAAATACCCTTCCTCCTTGTCTAAAAAATGTGCGTTAATTGCCGCCTTGAGCTCTTCATTGTCGGAAAATTGCTTTCCACAAAGATCTTTTTTTAAATTCGGGAATAGGTAGTAGTCACTGGGGGCCAGGTCCGGGCTAGAGGGTGGGTGGTTTATTTCTTCAAAACCACAGTCTCGCACAGCAGCCTTCGAAACACGCGCCTTGTGAACGGGCGTGTTGTCGTGAAGAAGCAACACTCCTGCGGTCAGTTTTCTCTGCCTTTTTTCTTTAATTGCTTCTCTTAAATTACGCAGAGTGGTTGTGTAAGATGCTGTGTTTATGGTTTCACCTTTTTTCATGTACTCGATCAATAAAATTCCCTTTGAGTCCCAAAACACTGTGGCCATGATTTTTCCGGCCGATGGAGTGACTTTGAATTTCGTATAATGAAACTGTCCTTGGCAGAGTATTAAGCATGCCTTTTCTGTCTTTCAAGAGCTTTTAATAATTCTTCCATTCTTCTGTTTCAGCATAAAATACCCATAATACTATCAATCCGCTTTCCAACTTGCTAGCAAGAACAACCCCCTTTCTCTCCTTTTGGCATGTTCCCCAACACATCTAGCAAGGAAACCCTTCACACAGAAGGAAAGCCACCTTCCTCCTCCTCCGTGCCAAAATTGAGATGAAAACAAAGGCATGTTTTTTCTTCTTTTTCTATGTTTCTATCATGCACATGGTACGTACGTCGTGAGCAGAGCCAGCTGGAGCTGGGGGTCAGACTAGATGGCCTGGGATGCCCCTTCTGATTTGCTCTGTTGCTGTGTTTCTACATTTCTTTTGATTGTGAGTTTGCAAAAGACAGGAGCATTGAGGCACTTCTTGTATATTATACAAAATTTGTTACCAAGTGTAGATACTTGCCCCTTGCATCCCCTCCCCTTAAGGAATGAGTCAGTGGATAGGACAGATTAAAGTCAACATTTTGCAGAACTATGGAATATGTAGATGCTTTCATCAGAAAGGCCCATATTTCTGAGATGGTATCTCCAGTGTAGGTCCACCTTAGGAACATGTAGCGGGCTTGTGATTATGAACATTTTTGTGCAGGAGGATTTTCAGCATGCATTTAGACAAGAGGTTAACTTGTTTGTGTTTTACCTCTTGTTCAAGAAATTAAAAAAAGTAACTTCTCTCAAGACTAGATAGATGGAATGTGTGTGACATACCGAAAGCTACCCAGGTAGGTTGGTGGCTGGGCAGAGTTCTGAACCTTAGTTTCCTACACTGAAGTTAAATAATACTTGGCCTTCCACATGTTTGGATGTTTTGCTACACAGAGAAATGCACTAGAGCAGTCATCTCCAACTTTTTCATATTTTGGACCTATCTTTCACCCCAATACGCAACACAGGATCCACTGATAAGGTAAAAAAAATTATGTTCTCTTCTGTCCCTTGAAAGAATACAAGCACAGGAGGAAAAGGGTTCCTTTTAATGATTGTATATGAGTGAGAATTCAGACATGCAGCTAGCTGTACAAAAAGTAGAAAAGATGTTGCTGCAGAAATTCCTATTTTCATACTAGTTGCAGACTAGAAATTTTGACCTTCTTTGCAGCTTCTAACAATTTTTTTTCTTTCTGTCTCTCTGTACAATAAAATGACTGACACTATATTTTCAGTGTACCATTAATTTGGGGCATAATCACCAAACTGATACTTGTAATATGAGCATGTACATAAGAATAGGCTAATTCCATCTTAGATGTTCAACTGGTTGACCTGTAATTTCTGGATCCTTTTTTGAAACTTAGTGTTAGGTCTACTTCACAATTCTCTGATACGGAGTCTGATTTTAGGGAAAGCTACATATTTCTATTGGAACAACAATATTTTTGCATTGAATTCTTTAAGAACTCTTGAGTGAATACATTTTAGACCCAGGATGCTTCCAGGTGAGGCTTTCTATGTGCTTCCTTCATAGAACTTCAGAGAAGGTCCAGATGTCATCGTCTTCAAGAGGTAGTCCTCCTATACATGCCACCACCCTCCTGCTTTTTTCTTACCTGAGGGAAAAACCCATTAAGGAAGGGAAGACAAAAGACATATGGCCTTTTGATGGTTAGGACTGGGAGCTCTCCTCTGGTGGCAATGCCAGTGATTTGTTAATTGGTTGATCATCTTTTGCACTTCAGTTTCTTTTCCCATTACAAGATTGCCCTCAGTATTTTGCTGTGTCAGGATAAGGATGTTCCAGCTACTAAGTTGTTGTTCTGCTTTATTATAACTGCCCTCAATACTTCTACTCCTCTTACGTTTCTTACCTTATTTTCCAATAAGCCCTCTTTGGAATACAGACCTACCCCACCTCCAGTAAAGTCCCCCTCCCATTTCTGTGCAAAGTATATCTAGAGATAACCATGTTCCACTGGTTTTCTCCATTCAGCAAAGATTCTACTGTTGTTATACTACATTTATACTGTGCCCTCCTCCTTTTTTCAAGGAACCCAAGGGAGCTTACAAGGTTATCCTCCCCATTTTATCCTAACAACAACAACCCTGTGAGGTAGCTAAGAATCCTTGACTTTCTCAAGGGCACCCAGTGACTTTCATGGCCGAGTAGGGACTAGAACTAATAAATCCCTCTCCAACCCTCTAACCCTTATGCCATCCTGGCTCAGCTATATTTATGTTATTCTTTACAACTCCTCTAAACACTTTGTCTTGGCTCAGAGGCTTCTAGCATTACAAATACCTATACATTCTGTATTCTTGGTGTATACATTTTCCTCTACAGTCCTTTGGCTTCTTTCACTACTTGTCATGTCCTACTGGAAACAAACATATTGCTATCCCTACACTAGCCCCATTGAATTACCTGATCCATTTGGGGATCCTTTGCTCCCAAACCAGGTGCTTTCCAACTTCCAGCTTCTGGAGTTTGGGTTAAAAGCTACTTTGGATCTTTTCAGGGAAACAATTAATTGAAACCATATGTGTCCAATAGTGTAAGTCTAGTTTAAGCCCAGGTTACAGTATTCATTATCGACTTTGGTATAAAGCAGTTAAATCAAAGGTAAGAGAAGGTGAGGTTGTAATTTAGTTGTGAGGAGGAAGGAAGATAAATTCTGTGAACTCAAAACATTCAAGAATATTGTTCTATTGGCCCCAGCTAATCAGAGTAAGTGTGATCCTGTGTAGTTCACAGGGCTGTTTATCTTGTGTTAAATACTGAGTGACCTGCTTTGCATGGCATAAGAACCCATTGTATACAGATAGCCATGATGGGTGGTTGTTATGTGGACCAGGACTTATTGATGGGCTGGATGAGGGTCAATAAACTGAAGCCAGACCCTGACAAGATGGAAACCCTATGCTTGAATAGACCCAAGTCCGGAAAATAGGATTGTTGCCTCTTCTGGATGCAGTCCCAGTCTTTCTGAAAGGTCAGGTTTGTAGTCTTGGGATACTCCAAGATCCATCACTATCACTGGAATGACTCTGAGTGCCTTTTACTGGTTCACCAGCTATGGCCTCTCCTGGACAAGGATAGCTTGGCCAAAGTGACGTAGAAGCTCACAACTGAGTAACAGCTAGATTGCGGCAGTGTGCTTTATGCTGCAGTGGGCTGCCCTTAATTCTGCTCCAGACATTGCTTCATTCAGCATGCAAATCCCTTGCCGAAGGAATTGCATGTTTCAGAGGGAGTTCTGAAATAGAGCTGGAAACAAAGAAACTGACAAGGTGAGACTCCATAAAGACTAATTTGCATACAGTGGAAAGGAGTTGGAGGGAAGGGAAAATAGGAACACATTTCTGTCATTAAAAAGCACCAAAAATGGAATGAAAACAGTACGAGAAGCAGATGTACCAAAAAGGGAGGTTGTCAGCAGCTCTCATTTAACAATACAGTAGTACCTTAGGGGCTCACAAACTTAATCCGTTCCACAACTCTGGTTGTGATCCAAATTGGTTGTGACCCAAGTCAAATTTCCCCATAAGATTCAATGTAAATAAGGTCAATCCGTTCTGGCCCCTCTGAATGTGGGTTGTGAGCCAATTTTTGGTCACGAACCCAGTCAAATTTTTCCATAAGTTTCAATGTAAATAAAGTTAATCCGCTCTGTAACTATTTTTTTTTAATCAGAAAAATTTGAAACAAAGTGAAAAAGAACAACAAAGTAACAAAGAACAACAAAGTAACAAAGTACTGTACAGTACAGTGGAGAACACTAACCTGGGTCGGGGGGAGGTTATTGTTTTGAGGGAGAGTCCCCCTCCATAAGGACATTGGGGAGATCTCTTTCAGGGGTTTCCTCTCTTCTTTGTTTCTTAGCTGCAGGGTCAATTTTGGTGAAAAAAATCTGTCTATAGTCGCTTGTTTTTTCATGCACTGCATAACCCTCTGGAAATGAGAGACCACGTTATTGTTCATCAGTTTCAACACTCTGTTTGTTACAGTTATGTTGGGGTGGTGCTTCTCAAATCCTGGCACTCATTCCATTTTTTCATAATGCATATTATCACATCACTGCTAACCTCCTCCCTGTCTTCCTCTTCCTCAGTGGAATCCTCCTCAGCAAGTGCCTTCTGCTGCTCACTCTGGAGTTCAGCAAGTTCTTCCATTGTCAGCTCCTCTATGTCTTCCCTGCATGAATGCAGCTGCGATCGTGGCCATCGCTCCACTTGGGGTGAGGGGAGGAGATGGCTGTGATTTTGGTTGCCACCCAATGCAGAGTTCATGACCCAAGTCAATATTTTCATGAAATTTTTGTTTGTGACCCAATTTGTGAACCAAGGTGTTCGTGAGCTGAGGCACCACGGTATAGTTCTCTCAATGTTAAGTGTTGAACTGGCAGTTCTTTTCAACATTTCTCTAGTCCTAAAAGGGGAGTTGCCTTCATTCTGCATGTTAGGGTAACGAGCATACCCCAGTGTCACATTATGTTCTGTAATTTACATAGAAGTAAGCCAACAATCTACTCCTTCCAAGGACATTATCAAAGAGTGGTAAAGCATCTTCCCAAATTGCAGCCTCCTACCTTTTACACTTTTCTTTGTATAAACCAAAACATGCTTGGGAGAGGAGGGATGCCACAGTAGTTCATGAGTCCACGGGCCAGATCCAGTCCGCCATGCTCATTTATCCGGCCTGCCTCAGAGGTTTTGGACTTCTGGCACCCACTGCCGCTCGCCTCGCCACACACGGGCGCTCACTCGGAGATGGTTTTGGACTCGCTTGGACCTCTCTGAGTGAGCAAGCCGCCACCTCCCCACACACCCACCGCTGCCTCACGTGCGCCTGCCGCCGCCTCATCGGCCTGCGCCCTCCACTACCGCCTTTCAACTGCTTCCCTGTTGAAAAAGTTTGAGGACCCCTGCAGTAGTTGCATAAGAATAGTTCTGTGAGGTACTTTATATCACAAATAAAGGGTTCAAAATAAAGGCAGAAGAGGAGGTTAACTGCAGGTCATCCCAGTCTCTTGACAGCCAGAAGTTAGAGCAAAAAATCTCCAGCAAAAAATACTAAAAACCATTGAAAGAAAGCTTTTTATACAGATTTGAAGTCTATAGGATTAACTGTTGTTATGCAGATTGATGGTCAGTAGGTCAAGCACTGTTATGCAGACTTTGTTATGTATTACTGCAATAAGCATTTAAGTCTCAAATTATTTGTACTGGCCAAAACATGAAATCTATTCTTATACTGATTCAAACACTCTAAGGGAACTATTTAGTCAAATAAAGAAAGGCCTTGCATATGCATTATTTCCCTTGCCTGGTGCAATTGTGACTGGGGTGACAAAATGACTCCGGATGCAGACAGTGTTAGGGTTTTGTTCTGTTGTTTGGCAGAATGAAGATTCACTCCTCCACTTTTATGCAGCTCTTTTTTGCACTTACTTTCACTGTTGCTAATTATTCTACACGTGTGTGCGAACACATGCACACATAGCAGCTGAATGAGCCTGAATGAATGTTGACCCCTTGGGGGAGGCAAGTATAAGTACTGCTGGTGTTAGTTCCCCATTTGCTCTGTCCTGTTTAATATCTCCCTTCACAGAAGTATCAGGGAAGTGTTGGAAAGGTAAAGGGAACTATGAACTGTGAGTTCCACACACAACAGCTAAAGTAGCACATTGTCGAGGAGAAGATATTATTCTTCCCCTTCTGGGTTTGGAACACTTACTCCTTTGGCTCCCCACCCCACACACGCCCATCTTCAGTGCTTCTGACTTGTACCAAGTCTATCCTTTCTTTTACTATTTTTCCCTGGTCGTTTGCAACTGTGCACAAATTAGTCTACACAGCTTCTCAGCTCCCTTTGAAAACTGAAGCATTCAAGGAAATGTATAAGCAAGGTTATACATAGGGAATAGCCATAAGTGCATCTACAAAGGGCCTTCAGAAATAATAAAATAAAAATTAGGATGCCCATCATGCATTTATGAAGCTCTGAAAAACACATGTTCAAAAGCTGAGGAATGAAAGCGGCTATTGATCAGAGTAGGGAAGGCATTAAGGCAATGAGACAAGTTGGAGTTTGCCATGGAGTGCTGTGAAGTATGTGCTGAAGCAAGCCACAGGACTGAGGGGGGCACAACTCATAGCAATTCCAATTGTCTGCCATCAGGCTTGCTTTGGATCACCGGTGATTTAGGGTGTCATGTGAGCCAACCTAATACATGTGAAGAAGGGTTTATGCCTTCTCATTGTTTCTACATTCTTGACTGTATAGCTCTGTGCTGCACATTGACAATACACTCCAGGCTTCCATCTGGTGCAAGAATAAGGAATAGTGGAGGCTAATATTTTATGTGGTATTAGAAAGTTGTACTCCATAGTTTAATTATCACTGTATTTTGATGCAGTTTATACAATTTTCCTTTTGTTTCAGTCAATAGCCTCAGCTGACATGGATTCAAATCAACTGGAGACCTTTTTAACTGCACAGACAAAGAAACCAGGAGGCATTACATCTGATCAAGCTGCAGTTATTGCAAAATTTTGGAAGAATCACAGAATGAAAATTCGAGAGAGCCTAATAAATCAAAGCACGTGGGAAAATAGTTTGAAGAACATAAGTTGGAGAGTGGATTTAAAGTCACAGTCAAGACACATTAACCAGTTAAATAGCCCTGTGGCAATAGTTGAAATGGAACTTGAGAAAAATGGACAGGTGAGCAATTTTTATTGTTTTATCTGTGTTACCATCTTAAAGATTATTCTGTCAAGCAGTGGGGGTCAATTTACTGACACAAATTTACAGAAAATGCCATGTGTCAGGGTCTTCCCCAACCATCACTGTCCTGTTGTTGGACTGCAACTCCTATCACCCAACCACTAGCCATGCTGTCTGGGGATGACAGGAGTTGTAATTCAACTTAATCTAGGGACTGAAGGTGGGGAGACCTGGTTTAGTGCAAGCAGATTATATTGGTCCCTAAGATCACAATCATATTGAATCAGAGATTGTTCAAGAAGAAAATCATTGCGTGATTCATCCAGTCTTATAGCACCATGCTAATATGAAGAGCTAAGCTGCAAATCATCCACTATTTGTTCCCCTTGGTTACATAATGTGAATAATCGTCATTAACTACTCTGTGCATACGTTAAGCAACTTGCAAAATCTCACCATAGCACCAGGAAAAACCTGCCAAGTGCCATAACCCTCTGGAAACAACCACCCAGGTAGTAGCATTCCAAATAACTTCTATCCTCAAGTGGCAAACTGTTGTTTTTTCCATTTGACTGAACACATTACAGTGTCTTGACTTCTTTGCCTTGGGTTGCATTCAGGCACAGGGATAGAAGCATTTCTTGCTCATAGTCAACATTTGTTTTGAGCTTCATTACCCTTTTCCCAAAAAGAGCATTCTGAAAACATTGGAGCTGATCCCCAATTTGAAGATGTCAGTGGTGTCATATGCTTAAATTGAGGAATGACTGTGTTTAATTTGCTTGCCAAAAGCATAACTCTTAAATAATTCAGTATATCCTCAACAAGGCCCACTCTTTCCAACAAATTTACCAAGATAATCTGTGTTTTCATTTTTGCATTTAGAGGCATTTACTAATAACTTACATTGCTATTCCACCTTTCCACAAAGAATGGCATGCAAGGCCAACATAAGGACCAATCTCTATGTGTAATCTTCATACATTCCATATTAATGGAACAAAGTGTGTGGAATAGATACAGAAAATGCTCATATTTTTATATTTTTTATTTTTACAGCACAGCCCTGACTGATAGTTCAGCACAACATTATGCCAGAGTTGTTTTGGTATCTTCTTAGTCTTTATAATGTTGTTTGTTTAGGTATGCTCTCCAAAAAAAAACTCTGAGGATTTCCCGAAACAGGACATTTAATCAGAGACCATGTAGCATTAGCACTGCACATAGGTGGACACAATTCTATTACTTATCCTGCCTTGGGAAGAAAGAAGGTTATACCTGAGTTTTCGTATTCAAGCATATATTTCTGTATTGTATGCATAGGCTTCTTCTAGATATTTGCTTGCTCCACTATCCTGAATTGTGTTGACTGTGCTAGTTACTTGAACTATCTGAACTACTTTGCAAGGCACATCTGATATTATTTGGTGTTCACATAACAGCTGAACAACAGGCAGAAATTCAACAGGTGAAACCTTCTATTTTTACACATCTCCACTAGGAAAAGCTCTCCTCAAGCTTAGAATTTATCTTTCAAAGTAGTCTCCCCGTAGAAGAGGTATTTCTACAAGAAAGAGCATGGTTATAGATTAACATTCTTCACTGTTTAAGTAAAATTTATTAAATGGTTAGATGGAGGAGATACAAAAACCCCATTTTCATGCACTAAAATAATCAACTACAAACAAAAATAGATAGAAACAGAAATTCATTCATTTCAGATAAGAAAAACGCCCAAATGTATCTCTCTAGGAAGGGAGTTCTGTAAATAGGGAGAGTCACTACTGTCTTGCATCCTCTATAGCCTGATTATACCCACTGGCAGCTCTGCAAGCAAGCCTCCATAGCTGAGCTCAAGACTCATATGGGTAGTCCACTTTGTCTCAAATAATTTTAGATTTTTAAGATCAAAAACAGCACTTGCATGGGGTTTGGATGTAGTAGCTAATACTACTGATATGAAATTGAAGTGACATGTTCTAACACCTAGTCTTCATAAGCATCCAAACAACTCTCGTGTGCCCACAGCTGGAGTATTGTGTTCAGTTCTGGGCTCCACATTACAGGAAGGATATAGCCAGGTTGGAATCAGTGAAGCGTAGGACCACAATGATGGTGGCTGGATTGCAGGGAAAGCCATATGGGGAAACTAGTTCTTTTCAGCCTGGAGAAGAGGAGACTTCGAGGGGATCTATTGGTGACATATACGTACGCAACGGGGTGTCACATGGAGGTGGTTAGAGACCTGTTCTCCCCTGAAGCGGCAGGTAGGACATGCTCCAACAGAGCCAAGCTCAAGGAACCAAGGTTCAATTTGGATGCCAGGAAGTACCGTACTTTGCTCTATCAGACACACTTTTTTCCCCCTCAAAAGTAAGGGGAAATGTCTATGTGTCTTATAGCAAATATGTGTGTGCAGTAAGTCTGTCAGATGTGCAGCCCATGGGGAAGTCATGGGGAATGTGCCTGTGATTCTGTGCCCATTTGCTTCAGAATATTTTTTTTCTTGTTTTCCTCCTCTAAAAACTAGGTGCATCTTATGGTCAGGCGCGTCTTATAGAGCGAAAAATACGGTACTTCCTGACAGTTAGGACCCTAGGGTATAGAATGGGCTTCCACTGGAGGTGGTTGAAGCCCCATTGGTGAGGGTGTTCAAAGATAGGCTAGACATGCACATGGTAGGCATGTCATGAGCAGAGCCAACTGGAGCCGGGAGTCAGACTAGATGGCCCAGGAGGTCCCTTCTGACTCGCTCAGTTTCCATGTTTCTATCAACACAGTCCCAGTCTTCTCTTGAATACTTAGTGCCAGATACAGACACTCAAAACTGCTCAACCACTGATTAGAACACCTCGTCAGGATCGTGGAGCCCTTATAGATTATGGCTACTCTACTTTTCTATATGTCCCACTTTGTCCAGTCAGCTGTCAGTTATGCAAACCAGCTTGGCATATTGTTTTTGGATAAGAACAGAACTAATCAACACCTTTCCTTTAAGCAACCTGACATTTTTAGTACCACCTTCAAACAGAAGGGACTGCACATAAGGTGTGTCAAAAGGGAAGAGGGCACCTAGAAGCCTAACATGCATTCTTCTCTTTTGACATCTCCCTGTTTTCATTTTCACTTTTCATATTAAGGATTCCCTAATAAACAACTCAAGAATATCAAAGTTTCTAGGAACACAGTGTGAAAACTATTAGTACATAGTAACCACAAGCACTGCCAGCACATTCTGAAAGGGAGGGGAAGAAATATTTATACCATGTAAACTGTTATGCAATAAACCGTTTTCAGTAAAGGTCTTGAGAATAATTCATATGACAAAAAGTTTTGACAAGATTAGGGATTATAAGAAGAAAATGTATTTTAGTTACCTTGGATTAATGTAAAAGAAGGTAGTGGGTTTAAGAGACTTAACACTTTCGGAAGCATAGATAAAATAGGAAATGGTTTAACTAAAATAGAGAGCACTGGATACTTTCTGTTCCATGCTAAGCATACTGTTTAATGTTTACGTGACTTCAATAATATAATAGGTACTTTTAAAAAACCTTAAAGCTCTAAAAAGAACACAAAGAAGACTGGCTGAATGCTTATTTCTATCCAAATTTTCCTTCAAGGAACTGAGAAGGTATATAAGCTACCCACATGAGTTTCAGAATCAAGTGAGGGTCTGAAATTCAGTTATAGCGAAAGTCACTACTAGTAACAAAAATTGTTTAAGGTGTAATTCTCACAGGACATTTTTCTGATTCTAAAGATAATACTTATGTCAGAAGGTGATGCACTGTGAGTCAAATGCCTATTCTGCAGCAGTGAGGGGGTTGCACATTTAGAAACCAGAGGATATAATACAATGTACATGCAGTTTTTACACATGATGGGGTACATGGGAATACACATTTCTTTTTGTGTACTTAGGTGGGAAGAATGTCATGTGAAATTGTCTTAAACACAAGGGGCAGGAGAGGAGAGAAGATGGCAAAACAAGCAAAGGCTGGGATACAATCAGGTTAAATGGTAGACAACAGAAAGTACACAGAAATATAGGAGTATTTTATATAATTAATGCCTTATAAAACAAATTATCTGGATGTTGTACAATAAAAAATACAATACAACAATAACATCAAAAACAGCATTAAAAAAGAAAGAATACTAGTTCTTCCCATGTTAATCCAATCTGATCCATATCTCCCTTACTTTAGAAGGATCCCACTTCTGTTTAAAAAAGAGAGAAAAATAGATTCCTTTATAGCCTTGTCAAATGACAGGCTTAACAGCAGCAATTTATTAAAAGTATAAAATCTCTCAAGTAATTTTTTATAGAAACTACTCACCCTAGTGACCAGGATAAATGTAATCTCTTGAGCTTTGTTCACCTTGGAAATAATATGTTAAAGGGAACAGTTACATAACTGGATAAAGTAAACTTAACAACAAAAACAAAATAATAAATAATCAAAGTACAAGGCTCACGTAGGTCAAGCAGAAGTGGAATAAAACCGATCTAGTATAATGAACATGGTTTAAACACAGTGTAATGTATCAGTAAAACTCAAATTCTTTGGGCACCTAATGAGAAGGAAGGACTCACTGGAGAAGACCCTGATGCTGGGAACGATTACTGGTAATAGGAGAAGGGGATGGCAGAGGATGAGGTGGCTAGATGGAGTCACTGAAGCAGAGTGAGCTTAGGTGGACTCCAGGGGATGGTGGAGGACAGGAGAGCCTGGAGAAATGTTGTCCATGGGGTCGTGATGGGTCGGACATGACTTCACGACTAACATAACATAACTGCATCAGTTGTTACTTTTTCCCCTGTGTTCTTTCTGTACTTTGAAAAAGAAAATTTGTGTTAATAGTATACAGTTTTAAGCAAGACAATGGTTAATATTTTTGTTGCTGCTTTCCTCCCAGCAGCCCTTTTACTCCCCAAATGGGAGTTGAAGTATCTGAACCTAGCTGAGAGGTAATGAGTGTGGAAATAGATATAGCAACTTCATAGATTAGTTGTTGCTGAGAGAATCTACAATTTCTTTCACTCCTATGTCCCTGTTTTTTGCTCTTAAAAATGGGTCTTGATCCCCTGCTTTGAGAAATTCAATTAGGTCTTTAATTGAGGGATTCAAGTGGGTCTGAGCTAGACATGTTACCATGTCTAGTTCAGACCCAGCTTTGGTTCTTATGCTGGCCAACCTTGTGATGCCATGTGGTATTCCAAAATGTTTTAGGAGTCTCAGATTGTAACTGTTTGCTTTTACTTGGACATTAGTCCTATTCTGTATGATGAGGGTTACTTTCAGGTAAGTGCATATGGGAATGCTTCCTGAAATCTATTGGAAGTTGTGAAATATTATGGCCATCTTTTCTGCTTCCATGTATTACTTTTGTGTTGCTTATTTCTTCAACCAGGCATCTTATTCTCTTCATCCAGCCGCTCATTTCTTTTCCTCTTTGCTGTGCCTTCCCTGCTACTTTTCTTTCCAAGATCTTAGTAGGCTTCAGAAATACGAAAGGGCTCCATGCACCATTCTGTGTGCTTTCTCCAAAGCTTGTTGAAGGAATATAAGGTCAACATGTCCTGGACTGGCAGCCCATTTTTTTCCTTCACCATTGGAAAGATCCAGAGATTTTGTTGTGTGTGTGAAAATTTTCTGTGACAGAGCTGTAAGATACAGGAAAATATATCCAATAGAATCCAAGCAATGACGATACGGGAGGCAAAGTACCAAGCAGAAAAGTTTAATTCGTTCTTGCAAGAGCGGGCGCCCACCACACAGGTAGTGCACCGTTCACACACACAACATTCACTTTTATCCCTTTCCCCGGCTCGCAGGCCCTACCTCTTTTCCCCCATTGGCTGGGCTACTCGGCACAGTCTTCTCCATCCACCTACTACATACTACCCCTTGATATGATCCCCCCGTTATGTTTATGCTAATGAGCCTATTACCTATGAGAGGTGTGTCATGTACTATTTATGAACCTATTACACGTGCGCAGTAGGCCTAAGGGTTCAAACAGTCAAAATGGCCTTGAGAATTCTTCTTGGATGCCAATTTGCTCCTTAAATCAAAATGGGGAGGATGAGATAATGAGAACAGGCCTTTTTCCAGGCTCGTTATCACCAGTTGTAAAGTAATCCATTGTCTGCTTTCCTCTACTGAAGGTGACCGTTTTACCACTGTCCCCCAATTTTACCCCTCCTGGCATTTCTCAGGACTCTGAAGTAAAACGCCCTGCTTCTCTTAAAAACAACCATTTACATGTTTTGATTCTCAGGCTTTTTGGCCTTAAGATGCTTCAATGATCTTGTCCTATTCCTGTTTTTCATCCTTAATACTTAGTAACATTTCATTTCTCACAGAGCCAATGTACTTTAAAACTTATTTGTGAGCTAACACAGTATAAAGCAATCACAGCAATAGGGGGAAAGCTGGGAACTTTGTGGTCATTTTTAGGGATTCAGTTTTGCTGTTGAAATCACACAGTTAGAATCAGACAGCTGGGCCACACATTTCCCACCACTGTGCAGCATAAACAATACCAAATACATCATGGATGGGACTTAATGATCATGTGTGTATGATCACAGAGGAAAATAAGCCATGATGGCTTACTTTTCCCTCATATGCTGGCCACAGGCTATCTATTACCCTTGATGAATGCAGGTTGCCATGATGTCCAAAGTCAGATCTGGCTTGTGTTTGGGTTTCAAGGTTGTTTGTAAACTACCTGAGCCACTTACCTTCCCTGGGTTCAGACATCACAACAACCAGCATAATTACCAGTGATGGAAAGCTTGTACTTGCACATGTAGGAGGTGTGGCTTATTTTCTCTCTCTGATGGCGTAAACCATCCATTATATAGTCTGTCACTTGGTTGACGGTCTTTCATGTATTTGCTCTTCATGTTTGTTTGTTTATTTGTTTGTTTAGCAAGCTTCTATGCCGCCCCATTCGCCAAAGCCTCACAACAATAAATAAATACATAACCATATAAAACAATATAATTGGAGATGTCGTGGCCAAAGATATAAAATGAATAAATAATATTAACAATTAAAATGACGTTTAAATAAAAAGGTCTTATGTTGTGTATTCTCTGGCATGGATTTGTTGATTGGTCTTTAGCCCTAGCATTGGTGTTTCTCATCTGTTAAATAGGTATAAGATATGTTTTAAATGCTTACATCCTCATTATTATGCACTATATATGTGTTTATTTATGATGATATGTATGTCTACAGCTGTTTGAGTTATCTGCTCTGATTGCACTTTCAGTTCATTCTTAGTGTTTGTGTAACCATTGAATTCTGAATTACGTCAGTGTGATTTGTAGTAGCCTGCTAACTGTAGTATTGCTTGGAGGTAGATAGTTGGAAGAGAGAGTTTAGTGAGCTCTTTTTCCTTAGCTGTCATTTTGTACTGGTCTCATCCAGTAGATTTTAGGGCTCTGGCTTTGTTTTCTTTTCTTCTCTCTGTGTGTAGGTTTCACAGACTCAGCCTGCCCACACCCCTGACGTGGAATTTAAAAGTGGGATAGCAAAACAGCTCTTGTGTTTAGGATTATGAAAAGCTGTGTACTTCAGGCCTTTACTTGGGCTTTACTCATGGGCTGCTAAATTTACTTTACCATCTGAGGCAAATAAACAGGGAACACTCCATATATTCTTTAGCAGTTGGGTAAAAAGTAATAGATCCAAAGAAAATTCAAAGTAGTGGTTATGAGGGAAAGCAAGAAGAGAATGTAACCACTTCCTGTCCACAGCTAGAAGACTTTTTCATTCCAATTTCTGCTTTATGCTCAAATTGCAGTCCTGTATTAGGTCAATCATTAGGTCTAATCAGTTTTCCTGTTTTTTCCTGAAAAATTCCCACATTTTTCAATTCTCTGTCATCACTTTTAACTCTTACCCAGCTCATTCTTCAACTAAATGACATTTGTTAAAGAAGTGTTGAAGTATGTCTCATTATATATACACTGTAGCTGAAACATCTCTTGTTTGCCTGCTTTTTGCTCCTCTGACTAGAGTGAAAGCATTTTGAGGCCCAAAACAAACATTCTGCTTCCATATTTTCATGCAGTCTCCCAAATGGCAACAAACTTGCCAGTCACTTCATCTATTCACCCACTCTGTGTTCTTGAATTTCCTGTGCAGCACCATGCAAAGACTTTTAAGCACCAAGCATAAATATGTCTTCTTTCCTTATTTTTACCTCAGAAAGTAACCAAGTGACATCACTGAGACTCCTACACATATGGTCTACCTTAGGCATATGCCTTTTTCTCATTCTCAAAGAACTTTTCCCATGTAGTACAAGACCACAGTGTTTGATGTTCTGTGTTTTCATTTTGATTTCATACATTTCTCAAGAAGAATCTGAGTTTTCTGTGGAGGTGCTAAGTCTTGGGAAGCTGAGATACTCAGCCTATAATTGAAGTATCCTCATTTTTATTTTTTAAGTATTTGTAAAATCATTGATATAATAAAATTGGAATTACAGATATAAATGCATCTGCAGGCTGGTATGTCCATAATGCAGTAATTTACAGACAAGTTCCATTTATCAGCTAAGTCTGTAACACTTACCAAACGTCTCATCCCCCTGCCCCATTCTGGGACATCTAACACTTTTATTTGTTATTCAGGAGTAGTTGACACTATTAGACTTCTCCAGAAACGTTTGCAAACATATGTAGGTGCTATTAATTACATAATCACAAAAACTTTTAAATTTCCAAGTAGGCAATGTATGAGAATATTGCTCAACCTGGTACCATCCAGATGATTTGTTCTGCAATTCCAAGTGTTCCTGACTATTGAACATGCTGGCTCTAAGGAAATCCAAAGCCCAAAACATCTTGAGGGCACAAGTTCGTGGAAGACTGCTCTATGAAACTAATTAATATTAGCTGGGTGTTAAATCAGCATTAGCCATACTTAAGAATTCTGATACAAACTTACCAGAACTTCATCTTTTGGACCAATGTGTAGATCAGAGGTTCATTATCCACTAAATATTTTATTTAAATCACAGTGTATATTATGAGGGAACACGTATGTATGTACACTGTTTATGATTTATAGGACAGCATACCTGCTATGTTTTTGAAAATGTACAATTTCTGTTTTGAATTCTGTGTACAGATATATGTTCAACTGTTTTTGTATATTAAATAGGCTATCACTTAGCAATCTCTTCTTAAGATGAAATAAGGTTTAGAAAGATGGATCTGTTTTCCAAGGGAACAAGCATGTATGGACTTGATAGAGCTGTGAAATATTTCCTTAAATTTGCATTGAATGACACATACTTTCCTTTGGTGCTCCTACAGTCAGCCTTTTACACATTTTCCACCCATGCGGTAGTTTTTGTTGGATTTTTCTTCAAACTAGATCTTTGAAGAAGTAGATTTATCAACATCTTAACAAATACATGTATTCACTGAGAGGGAAAAACAATTGCCCTTTAATTGAATATATAAATATATGTAGTATTTCATTCAGGAATAAGTTAATAAAAAATCTGCAGAATTTAACAATTTAAATATTGTAAATTTTGTGGAGAACTTTGGAGAGATGTGCCACTATTCAGTGGAAGGATTTCTAAGAATTCAGCTGATATTCTTGAGTGACGTTATCAGGAAAAAAGGAAAAACTATTATTGTCTTTAGAGAACAAAGAATGAGTAAATAAAATTGGGCTACAGATTTGACATAACCTGATACTAAGTGCAGCTAAATTGGAGGTTCACATAGATTCAGATATATGACACCAGGATATTCAGGAGAAAAGTTCTAGCTAGTCCTATATTGAGATATTTATTTTCTATGTGGAGGGATTTTTTTTTTTTTTTTTTTTTGAGATGGAAGAACATTCTGTTATCTGAGTCCAGAAAAGTGTGAACAGAAAAAACACACCATTAAGAAATCTTTCCCACATACAGGTTTGAATTCATCAGTTGTACATTTCTAATTTGAAAGCATACATAAGCCTTCTGATGTAGTTCTGAAATGGCATTTTCAGGGAAAGGAAGGGTGATTGTTTCACATAATGCATTTTAATTAATGGAAATACTTAGTTCAGATCCCATCCATGTATATGTATATATAAGCCCATGTCTTCCTAAAGCCGTTTGTGTGAACATTGGCAACTATCTTAAAGTGGGAAACTCAGGTGAGATAGATCTTACAGCTAGTTTTCCGGGTGTAGAGAATCTGTTTCACTTAATGTTTCTCAGTATGTGCGAGCCTTTACCTGCATGCTGGATTGGCATGATACAGGCTGCCCCTTCTGCATGAATTGTCTTGTCTCTCTTTTCATTTTGCCTAAAACACATCAGAAATCCTTCTCTTTATGAAGATAAGCCTTTGAGTGCCATATTACATTAACTATGTCTAGAATCTGAGGGGTTGTTTTAATTTTGCTCCATTTTCTACTTTTTACCCAACCCCTAGTATATTTGGATTTGGCAAGACATCCAGCATGGCACAAACCGACTTCAGTTTGTGCAGTGGGAATTCCCCTCCCCTTCCTACCCCTGCATCTCCCACAAATCTGCTTTGAAGGATTGCCCAAACCTCCATAGCAGATTCCAGCTGTGTGCAGAAGGTTGCAGTGTAGTAGGGATATCTATTCCTCCAGCAGTCTGCTGATATATGAACATACTTTACCTGGCTTCCTCTTCATTTTAAGACTTTACAAAGTAAATATTTATTTATATTTTTGTTCGTTTGTTTATATACATTTTTATTTAAATATTTTATTATAAGACTTTAAATTTTCAAAACTTGTGAATTTGTGAATCGTATGTACATATACTACATGTGAGAAATTATAAATTGCTATTTTAAAAGTTTAATTCAGAGAAAGAGAGAGAGGAGGTAGCATTGAGAGAAATCTACACACTGTTGATGACACTTATCCCATGAACAGCTAGCAGACTCTTCAGACCAGTGTAATGAGCATGTACAGGATGGAAGACACACGCATACAGTGTTCTTATTATTTGTATATGAGCTGGCAACATGTAGGTAGTTCAGATCCATCTAGCTTATGTGACTTTATTTATTTATTTATATTTCCATTTCTATGCCACCAATTACTTTAAAAAGTCCCTAGGTGGCTTACAAAATCATAAAATACATTTTAAAATATAAAACAATTCAAAATTTCAAAACCCTTTAAAATGGGATGGAAGTCAGGATCAATTAAATTAGATATTAAAAATATTGAAATAGATATTTTGGTTTTTGCCTGGCACCGAAATGAAAATAGTGATGGCACCTGGAGGATTTCCCTTGGGAGTTTATTCCAGAGGTTGAGAGGAGCTACTGAGAAGGTCCTTTTTCTATTCACCATGCCCCTTAGCTTTTTGAGGGGTGCTCCTGTGGAAGGGCCTCCTGTTCTGATCTAAGGGTCAGACAGGCTCATATGGGTGAAAGTGGTCCCTTAGGTAACCAGGTCCTAAGCCATTTAGAACTTAATGAACAAAGAAAACAGAAAGTACAAATACTTCTAATGGGAACACATCATCTGTTAAGGAGTATAGTAGTTGGAATGGGGACCCAGGAGATCCAGGTTCTGTTGGTCATAAAGCTCACTGGGTGACTTTGGTACAGTCACTCACACTCAGCCTAACTTACCTCATAGGGTTCTTGTTCTGAGAATAAAATGGAGTGAAGGAGGAGGATGTAACATGCTTTGATTTCCTTGCAAGAGGAAGAAAGGTGAGATATAAATGCAATGCAGTAATAACACTGTATTTGGTCTGCTCAACTCATGTGGAAGTTGCCTAAAAAATCATTTACTGTGGGAAGTCCAGTATAAAGCAACAGATGGTGAGGTCCCAGGTGAAGACAAGCACTAGTACTTTCCACAGATCCCAGAGCTCTTTCTCATTTCTCGCCTTTTTCATTTGTTGCCTGTTTTTGACAACTTCTGTTATCAGTTCCTTCTATTTACCTAACCTCCTGATTGGGTTTCACTTGTTTTAGGTGAACTGGTTGAGACTGTAACCCCACAAAGCTGGACCAACTGCTTTACCCACAGATCTTTATGCAAAATACCAAACAGTAAACAAAAACCTTTTCAGTGCCTTTGTTTTTAGTAATAGATAATCTTCTTATCACAGCAACAGAACACAGGTAATGGGACCCCTTCCATAATGGACATGCAAGTATTCTTACATCAATAAGGCAAATATAAGTTCTCAGTGTGAGAGCATAACCCAAACAGAGTTGGCTATTGGACATTACATACTGTATTTTTTGCTCTATAAGACTCACTTTTTCCCCCCTCAAAAGTAAGGGGAAATGTCTGTGCGTCTTATAGATCAAATATGTGTGTGCAGTAAGTCTGTCAGATGTGCAGCCCATGGGGAAGTGGTGGGGAATGTGCCTGTGATTATGTGCCCATTTGATTCAGAATACTTTTTTTCTTGTTTTCCTCCTCTAAAAACTAGGTGCGTCTTATGGTCAGGCGTGTCTTATAGAGTGAAAAATATGGTAATTCTCTTCCATGCTCTAGTTCAGTTATTCTAGTAGGCTTGTCAGCTGCCAGAGTATAGCTCCCCAACTGTGGGATTAGTCATACATTGCAAAATTGCTTAAAGGACAAAATCTAAAAATGATTCACTGCTAATAGCATAGAGCAGGGGAATCCCTGCCCACTGGACCTCAGTTTTCCAAGGTTTTTCAGTTTTTAAAGCCCCAAATGACCTAGAAACTTGGTGTCTAAGGGCCTGCCTGTTTCATTGTGATGCTGCCTAGATATTGAGATCTGTGGGAGAGGCCCTTTTGAGGGCACCATTGCCCATAGAGGCTAGTTTGTCAGGTATGTGTGAAAGGGCTTTGGACCCACAGTAGGGAAAATGATCATCGAAGAACTACAGTTGACCCCAACTCTCTTTACCTTTAGAATGGGTGTGAAGGTGCATCTTTCCAATATAGACTTTAAAAAATGTTGTTTAAATGTTTTTAATGTAATAGTGCTTGTTCCCCTCTTGGATGCACAACTTAAGGAGATGAGGGGATTTGAGAGTATCAGAGAAGCCAAGAGCAATGCTGTCAGGAGGTCAGAACATCTCACTGGGCTGGTCACCTAGCAGGCTCACAAAAGGCAGAATGGTCAAAGCAGAGACTTCAAACTAATATGCATCCAACCTTTTCAGGAGAAATGATTGCATGAGCAGGAGAGAATGGATATCTGTAGTTGTGATGGGGGCAAAGAAACTTCTGAAGGGGAGCAACTGGACAACAGCAGGAGCTGAAAAGACTGACTAACTGAGAGAGAATCTTTCACAGACAACAGCAATGATGTTCAAACTAACTCTGGTTAGTAAGCAAAAAGCAAATCAAAAGATGACAGAAACAAGAGGAGGAAGTAATAGACAAAAGAACTTGATAAAAGAGTGAAAGGATAACAGACTCCCTGAGAGAAGAATGCTATTAGGAAAAGTGTGCAGTATTAGAAAGCAAAGTGAAAACTGCTCTGAACGCACTTGGAAGGAACAAACCACCCACAGTAGACAGGATACTAATGGAACTATTCCAACCTGCAGAGACTGAGTTGGTCCAAATCCTTATAAGAATATGCCTGAAATTATGGAAAACAAGCCAATGGCCCTCAGACTAGAAGTGTTCAGTATGCACTCTAATCTCCAAGAAAGGAGATACAAAACAGTGCAGCAGCCATAGGACCATTGCATGCATCCCCCACATAAGCAAAGTGATACTCAAGGTATTGCAACAAAGAATATTACCATATATGGATTTGACCTGGACTCCAAAATGGAAGGGACACTTGAGATCATACCGCAAATTTATGGCTATTGAAGTGCACCAAAGAATTTCAAAAGAGGAACACTCTGTGCTTTATAGACTACAGCAAAGTTTTTGAGGATCACAGAAACTGGATGGTTCTGAAAAAAATGGTTGTATCTCAGCACTTGATTATCCTGATGGATAAGCTGTACTGTGAACAAGATTCTTCCATTAGGACAGAAAATGGAGAAACAGAATGGTTTCCTGTAGGGAAAGGCATCAGAAGGGAGTTTATTTTATATCCCTAGGTCAGGGGTCAGCAACCCATGGCTTCGGAGCCACATATGACTCTTTCATCCCTCTGCTGCGGCTCCCTGTCACTCAAAATATGTGTCACAACCGCCAATGTGTGACACCCGCCGGCACGCGATTTATTGAGCTTTTTGACCCCTGCTAGGCCAACCATGGATAAATCCAAGAAAAGAAAAGTTTCAGAAGAAAACATAACGTTTAATGGTACATGGGCAGATTCATTTGCTTTCACTGCTGATGAGATTGGTTTACCAGTATGCTTAATACGTGGTGAGAAATTGGCAAAAAAACAAAAAGTCGAATGTTGCAAGACATTTCCAGAATAACACACAGCCTTTGCTGAAAAATATCCGGATGGAGATGGGAGAAAAAAAGCCATTTTGGAACTGATATGGAAGGTTGATCTGAGCAAAAATCATTTCAAGAAGTGAATTAAGTCTGTAAATTCAACTACATATGCTAGTTTTGTGGCCACTCAGGAAATAGTCAGGCACAGGAAGCCGTTCACAGATGGAGATTATATAAAAGAATCTTTCCTTGACTTCATAAATACAACACACTATAGTTTTTTTATACATAGCATAAAGGTAAAAAACGATATCTGCAGTGTTATCTTCATTTGAGATGTCAAAAGGGTTTTGTGGCTCCCAGTGTTTTCTTTTCTGTGGGAAACAGGTCCAAATGGCTCTTTGAGTGTTTAAGGTTGCTGACCCCTGCCCTAGGATTCAATCCGTTTTTACAATGTATCTTAAGGAAACCAGGACTAGGATCAGAGGAAGGAGTGAAAATTGGTGGAAGACCCATAAAAAATTTAGGAAATGCAGATGATGCCATATTAACTGGCAGAAAGAGTATTGAATTGAAACAATTCCTGAGGAAATTGACTGAAAAAAGTGCAAAAGTATAACTGCAACTGAATATTAAGAAAACAAAAATAACAACTACAAACTTTATAGTTTAGAACAAAGAAATTGACACTGTGAAAGAATGTACATACTTTGGCTTAGTCATCGATTCAAAGGGAAATGGCAACCAAGAAATTGGAAGAAGACTGCGAGCAGCAATGAAAGGTGAACAATGAAAGAACTAGAAAAGATAATCAGGTGTAAGGATGTCTCACTGGAGACCAAGGCCTAAATCGTCCTTGCTGTTTTATTCCCAATCACTATGTTTGGATGAGAAAGCTAGACAGTGAAGAAAGTTGACAGGAAGAAAATTGATGCATTCAGAACCTGGTGCTGGAGGAGAGATTTGCACATATGCTGGACTGGCAGAAAGACAACAAGTGAGTTCTAGATAAAATCAAGCCAAAACTTTCCCTAGAAGCAAAAATGACAAAACTGTCATATTTTGGGCACATCATGAGAAGTCAAGACTCCCTGAAGAAGACAATCATGCTACGGAAAGTTGAAGGCAGAAGAAGAAAAGGAAGAACAAATACGAAATAGATTGACACCATAAAGGAATTCACAGCCTTGAACTTAGAAGAGCTGAACAAGGCTGTTCTGAATAGGATATTTTGGAGTTCATAGGGTGGCTATAAGTCAGAGATGACTTGATGGCACGTAAGAACCTCCCCTACCACAAGTTTTTGCTCTTTTAGGGTTTTATGGTAAATTTTACAGCACCAAGATAGTGTTTTTGGCAGATAAGACAGTTAATAATGAAGTGCATGCTTAACAGTAGCATTGCAAAATGTCTTGAATGAAAATTGGTATGCAGAAGCTAACAGAAACAGGCACAGCTGCTCTGTATGTGTGCCATTTTACTGTCTTACTGTACAGTTTAATGTGGTGCTTGGCTCTTTTATGCATGTTAGTGGATTAATAGTGTTTCCTGGACATACGGAAGCCCATGTCTTGTCCATGATTGTTTTCTGATTATTACACGATTGTTCTGTGATTATTACACAGCATTGTGCATGTTTCTCTGATGAGCTGAATTGCCTATTGCATTATGCATGTGGCAAATAGCTTGGCTCAGATCACTGCCTTGTCGTGGCAAAGGGGCTTGTGTAGCTCAATGAAGCGATGAGCTATGCCATGCAGGGCCACCCAAGACGGACAGGTCATAGCAGAGAGCTCTGACAAAACGTGATCCACTGGAGAAGGAAATGGCAACCCACTCCAGTATCTTTGCCATGAAAACCCCATGGACAGTACCAAAAGGCAAAAAGATATGATGCCGGAAGATGAGCCCCTCAGGTTGGAAGGTGTCTAATATGCTACTGGGAAAGAGCAGAGGGCTAGTTCTAGTAGCACCAGAAAGAATGAAGTGACTGGGTCAAAGCCAAAAGGACACTCAGTTGCAGATGTATCTGGTGGTGAAAGGAAATTCAATGCTGCAAAGATCTATACTCCATAGGAACCTGGAATGTAAGATCCATGAATCAAGGCAAGCTGGATGTGGTCAAAGAAGAGATGACAAGACTGAATGTCGACATCTTAGGAATCAGTGAACTAAAATGGACAGGAATGGGTGAATTTAATTCAGATGACCATCAGGTATACTATTGTGGGCAAGAATCCCTCAGAAGAAATGGAGTAGCCTTCATAGTCAATAAAAGAGCAGAAAAAGCAGTACTGGGATACAATCTCCAAAATGACAGAATGATCTCAGTTTGAATCCAAGGCGAACCATTCAACATCAAATAGTCCAAATCTATGCCCCCAACCACTGGTCCTGAAGAGGCTGAAGTTGACCAGTTCTAGGAAGCCCTACAAGACCTTCTAGAATTAACACCAAAAAATGATGTCCTTATCATCATGGGGGATTGGAATGCCGAAGTAGGAAGCCAAAAGATAACTGGAATAAGAGTCAAGTTTGGCCTTGGAGTACAAAATGAAGCAGGGCACAGGCTGACAGAATTTTGTCAAGAGAATACGATGGTCATAGCAAACACTCTTTTCCAGCGACCCAAGAGACGACTCTACACATGGACATCACCAGATGGTCAACACAGAAATCAGATTGACTATGTGCTCTGCAGCCAAAGATGGAGAAGCTCTATACAGTCAGTAAAAACTAGACCAGGAGCCAACTGTGGCTCAGAACATGAGCTTCTCATTGCAAAATTTAGGCTTAAATTGAAGAAAGTAGGGAAAAGCACTAGGCCACTCAGGTATGACCTAAATCATATCCCTGATGAATATACAGTAGAGGTTACAATAGATTTGAGGAATTAGATCTGATAGACAGAGTGCCTGAAGAACTTTGGACGGAGGTTCACAACATTGTACAAGAGGTAGCAACTAAAACCATCCCAAAGAAAAAGAAATGCAAGAAAGCAAAATGGCTGTCTGAGGAAGCTTTACAAATAGCTGAGGAAAGAAGGGAAGCGAAAGGCAAGGGAGAAAGAGAAAGATACACCCAATTGAATGCAGAATTCCAGAGAATAGCTAGAAGAGATAAGTTCTTAAATGAACAGTGCAAAGAAATAGAAGAAAACAATAGAATAGGGAGGACCAGAGATCTCTTCAAGAAAATTGGAGATATGAAGGGAACATTTCATGCAAAGATGGGCATGATAAAGGACCAGAATGGCAGGGACCTAACAGAGACAGAAGAGATTAAGAAGAGGTGTCAAGATTACACAGAGGAACTATACAAGAAAGAGCTTAATGTCCCTGATAACCATGATGGGGTGGTCACTGACCTCGAGCCAGACATCCTGGAATGTGAAGTCAAATGGGCCTTAGGAAGTCTTAGCAACAACAATGCTAGTGGAGGTGATAGTATTCCAGCTGAGCTATTCAAAATCTTAAAAGACGATTCAGTAAAAGTGCTACACTCAATATGCCAGCAAATTTGGAAAACTCAACAGTGGCCTCAGGATTGGAAAAGGTCAGTTTACATTCTGATCCCAAAGAAGGGCAATGCCAAAGGATGTTCAAACTACCGCACCATTGCACTCATTTCACATGCTAGCAAAGTGATGCTCAAAATCCTACAAGCTAGGCTCCAGCAGTATGTGGACCGAGAACTACCAGAAGTACAGGCAGGATTTCAAAGAGGGAGAGGAACTAGAGATCAAATTGCCAACATACGCTGGATCATGGAGAAAGCTAGGGAGTTCCAGAAAAACATCTACTTCTGCTTCATTGACTATGCTAAAGCCTTTGATTGTGTGGATCACAACAAATTGTGGCAAGTTCTTAAAGAGATGGGAGTACCAGACCATCTTATTTGTCTCTTGAGAAACCTATATGTGGGTCAAGAAGCAACAGTGAGAACTGGACATGGAACGACTGATTGGTTCAAAATTGAGAAAGGAGTTCGGTAAGGTTGTATACTGTTGTCCTGCCTATTTAACTTATATGCAGAGCACATCATGAGAAAGGCGGGGCTGGATGAATCACCAGTTGGAATTGAGATTGCTGGGAGAAATATCAACAACCTCAAATATGCAGATGATACCACTCTCATGGCAGAAAGTGAAGAGGAACTAAATGCGGGTGAAGGAAGAGAGTGCAAAAGTTGGCTTGAAACTCAACATTAAGAAAACTAAAATCATGGCATCCGGTCCTCTCACTTCATGGCAAGTAGATGGGGATGAAATGGAGGTGATGACAGAGTTTATTTTCCTGGGCTCCAAAATTACTGCAGATGCGGACTGCAGCCAAGAAATTAAAAGATGCTTGCTCCTGGGGAGGAAAGCTATGGCAAATCTAGACAGCATACTAAAAAGCAGAGACATCACCCTGCCAACAAAAGTGTGTATAGTCAAGGCTATGGTTTTCCCAGTTGCAATGCATGGCTGTGAAAGCTGGACCATAAGGAAGGCTGAGCGCCAAAGATTTGAGGCCTTTGAATTGTGGTGCTGGAGGAGACTCCTGCGAGTCCCTTGGACCGCAAGGCGATCAAACCGGTCAGTCCTAGAGGAGATCAACCTTGACTGCTCTTTAGAAGGCCAGATACTGAAGATGAAAGTCAAATACTTTGGCCACCTAATGAGAAGGAAGAACTCACTGAAGAAGACTGTAAAGCTGGGAACAATTGACAGCAAAAGAAGAAGGGGACGGCAGAGGATGAGGTGGCTGGATGGAGTCACTGAAGCAGTTGGTGTGAGCTTAAGTGGACTCCGGGGGATGGTGGAGTACAGGAAGGCCTGGAGGAATGTTGTCCATGGGTTCGCAATGGGTCGGACACAACTTTGGGGCTAACAACAACAACTTGTATATAATACCAGAGTTTCTTTTACAAGCTTAACTAGAAGCTGCAGGCAGACATGACTAGAAACACTTGAGATGCCACCTTCCTTCTTCCCATTCCTCTGATCCTTGCAATTTCTGACACAGCTTTCTCATCAGAAGCACAGAGGTAGGGAGGGTGAAATAGCACTAAAGTATTTCACATCATACAAACTGTTGTATATTCAGAGGAAAGCTCATGTTATCCATGATCCTAATGAAAAGATGGTTTCAGGGGTGGATTTTTGTTTGGACCATGGAAAACAGGAAAATAATTCTACTTGCTTGCCAGCTAGAGGCCTGATTCCCCTCCCACCCTCAAGTGTTGGCTGTTTTGGTTTTTAAAAACAGTTGAGTTAAATGCAGATATTCATCTAATGTAATATGCAGGTTGGCCCTAAAGGAAGCCTGTTGTACAAATAATGTAATATATAGCTTGGCTCTCCAGAAAAGTCGATATGACCCATTTTTTCTTGCTTCGAGGCTCCCGGAATAGTGCATGTAGTACTTAAAATTCCTGCATGTTGCTAGTGTTTCCCATTAACCAGCTGCATTCCAGTGAAATACCACTGTGATGAAGCTAGTGGGTACTTGTCAAATATTTTCAGTAAAGTTAATTGCCAAGATTCTAATAAGATTAGGTGAAATATTTTGTCCTAGTTATGAACTTCATGTATTGTTGTTGCTTTAAATTTAGAAGAGTGTCATTGTTTACTTCATTTCAATGCAAAAGCATTTTTTTAAAAATTAGAGGGGAGATTGTGGATGTTAGGATTTCTAATTCTGATTTTCAGTATTTTTCTTCACATCTGTTATCCTTACAGTTTGACTGTGCAGCCACAATTCCTTGAAGCTCTGTGAAATCTTTTGAGATACTCCCCATAAAGAAAAAGCAACCTATCTTTTGTCCAATAGCAAGGAAATAGAAAAAGCCCTCTAACTAATAAAATGATTTAACAATAAATGTGAAATTCTGTAACATGTCTGAGATTCACATCATCAGGCTTTTGCTGAGGGTCTTTGGTCCCTGTGCTACCAAGTCATGCAAGTGTTCGTAGCAGCAAACAGCTGGTCTTGTACTAGCAGCTCCAACTGCTGTGCCTACCTTTTAAATTTCCCCACAGTATCAAATAGAGTGTTGTTTTCTATGTTGGGATTTTAAATGTGCTTGTGGGAAAATTAAAATGTGGATAATGATTGATTGATTGATTGATACATTGATTTCATTTCTATGCTGCTTGTAGTCAAAGGTCTCTGGGTAATTTGCAACAAAGTATAAAAACAATAGAATACAATAGATAGAAACACTAAGAATTAAACATTAATTTAAAATGAAACAAAAGAACACTAAAAGAAAAAAATAAAAGATCCAACCAGAAGTAAAAGAAAGGCACCTGGATCATCATATCATGCCCCTGAATGACCAGGGAGGTCTTTAAATGCCTCTGCAAAGGGGCCATTTTTAACTGGTGTCAAATGAATGGCAAATTTGGCACCAGGTGGACTACAGCAGGGAGGTTGTTCCAAAGCTGGCGGGCCGCCACCAAAAAGGTCCTCCCCTAGTTGCCACTCTCTGAGCCTTTTGAGGAGTTGGTACCAGGAGGGGAAGCCCCAGAGGCTGAGTGTAGTGTCCAGGTAGATTAGGGTTAGGAGCAGTGCATTGACAGGGATTGTGGTCTCAAGCCATGTAGAGCTAGGCTTTAAGACCAGCATCTTGAATTGGGACCAGAAGCATACAGGCAGCCAATGCAACTGGGCCAGAACTGGTCCTATATGGTTGGACCACTGTGTCACAGTTATTAATGTGGCTGCCGCATTCTGCACCAGCTGCAGCTTCTGAACCATCTTCAAGGGAAGCCCCACATAGATCTGATCTAGAGATTACCATACTGACCTACTCCAAAACACTGAGTAACCCCCACTTGGCAGTTTCATGTAGGTGTTAAATAGCATGGGGGACAGAACAGACCCTTGAAGAACTCCCTGCTGGAGAATTCACAGGGCAGAACAATATTCCTCAAGCACCACCTTCTGGAGATGGCTCTCCAAGTAGGAACTGGAACCACTGCAACAGTGTCCCCCACTCCGTCTCACCCAACTGCTCTTGAAGGATACCATGCTCAATGATACTGAAAGCCACCAATAGGGTTGCACTTCCCCGTCTCACTCCTGGCATAGGGTTAGGGGGACCAAGGCTGTTCCGATGTCAAAACCAGACCTGAACCCCACCTGAAATGGATAATCAGCTTCATTCAAGTGCCTGGAGTGGATTGGTAACTACCCTCTCTAGAACCTTGCCCAAGAAAAGAATATTTGATACCGGCCTGTAGTTCATATTTCCTGGGTCAAGGGAAGGTTTCTTAAATGGTCCCACTACCACCTCTTTAAGGCAGCATGGAATGACTCCCTCTTGCAAAGAGGCTTTGATGACCTCCTTGGCCCAGCTGGTTATCCCTTCCTTGCTGACTTTTATAAGCCAGGAGGGACAATGTGTTAAAATTAAAGCTATGATAAAACTCAAGCATCACAAAATACATACTACCTTTAAAGAAAAATGGTGCTTCAGATTGACACTGCACTTTAGCTCAGAAGTGGAGCATCTCTTTGTTTCATTTTTTGAAGTGTCACACTACTATGGATTCTCCGTGGGCAATTACTGGGGCAAGTCTAAGTAGTTTAACTCCTAAGCAACCTGAGTTATTGAAAATGGAGGTGGCAAGTAGCATGCTTACTTGCTCTTACAAGTCCCTGCCAACCTTCTTTTATGCTTGTGTATGAATAAGGTTCCAACTCACTCCTTCTCCAGCCGTCTTAGCACTTAGCAAATCAGCAATGCTAGTATAGTTCAGAGGTTGCTATAGGAGTGGTGGTAGAAGCTCCAAAAGATCATATTTACAGTAAGTTCTGTGTGTAATTACTTAATTGTGCTGTTCAATGCAGTGTAAGCACTGATACCTTCTTGAATTCCCTTGCTTGAGTTAGATACAACAGTTTTACTGTTTATAATTGTTTATATTTTTCACTCACTTCACTAATGTATTCAAATGACTGGTTGTTTCATACATACTTACATAATGATTATGTGAGCACATGTAAAATTTTACAGGTGATGAGACTTTCACTAAGGAATTCTAATAAAACAATATGCTTGTAATTTTGTTCCCTTTAGAGAACCTTTTGGATGTAGCACAAGTAAAAAGACAGATTTTAAAATATGGAAATAGCTTTGTAAAATATATAGTGGCAGTTATATCATTAGTTCCTAGTTATGGGCAACTCTGTACTTGAGACAACAGAACAAGCAGCTACAGATGAGCTGTATGACTAAGGGAACAGTGGATGATGTGGCTGGAATTTTTAATGCAGCTTGAGCAAATTAGATGTCCAATTCCACAGAAATTAGTGGTGATGCTGAAAATCCCATTTTGTCATGATAAAACTCTCTCCATGATCTAACTTTCATAGTATTGGTTGCTCCTGTGGAAATTTTAAAAAAGGATGAGTAGAAATGTGATTGTGAATAAAATTCTTAGTACTGAGTGAAAAACAGTTATTGCAATGTGTAGCAGTTCTGTGAATTACAGAACTCTAGGCTTATACCTGGCGGTGGACGACCTACACAGATTGGGGATTTGCTGGTGTACTGTGCACCCTTCTACCCATCAGACTCCCTGCCTGAGCTGTTGGTCCTGGGGGACTTCAATCTCCATGCTGAGACTGTTTTGACTGGAGCGGCTCAGGACTTCATGGCTTCCATGATGATCGTGGGGCTGTCTCAATATGTCATGGGCCCAACCCATAAACGAGGTCACACACTGGACCTGGTTTTCTCGATGGGGCAGGAAGAGGGTGATTTGAGTGTGAGGAATTTGCATCTTGACTCCCTTGTCATGGTCAGATCACTTCCTCATGAGGTTTGAGCTCAGAGCTGGCCTTTCCCTCTGTAAGGGTGCGGACCCTATTAAGATGCTCTGCCCTCGGAGCCGGATGGATCCGGATGGATTCCTGAGGGCTCTGGTGGATTTTCCGGTTGATAAGCTGGTGCTCCTGTTGATGCTCTGGTTGAGCTGTGGAATGGAGAAATGGCCAGAGCTATTGACATGATCACCCCTAAGCATCCTCTTCTGCCAGGCAGAGCTCGTTCATCTTCTCCACTTCCATTGCCACCTCACAGTGCTGTCCAGCAGAGCTTTTTCTAGTGGTACATCCTGTGCCACCATTGACTGCCCAGTGTGACGACTTTGCCCAGCACTTCAAGGAGAAAATCGCTCAGATTTGTCATGAGCTGGACTCCACAGTTGATATGGTTCCTTTAGGGGAGACGCCAATGACCCCATCTGGTCAAGCATTATTGGATGAATTTCAGTTAATGAGGCCCGATGATGTGGACAAGATACTTGGACAAGTATGCCCTACCACCTGCTTACTTGACCCTTGCCCTTCATGGCTACTGACCAAAGCCAAACACGTGATTGGTCCTTGGATCCTAGAGGTTATTAACACCTCATTGAGGGAGAGCCGGGTGCCCGCTCCTTTAAAGGAGGTGGTAATCAGGCCTGTCCTAAAGAAGGCATCTCTGGACCCAGAGATGGCCACCAATTATAGACCGGTGGCCAACATCCCGTTTCTGGGCAAGGTGTTGGAACGGGTGGTGGCAGGACAACTCCAAGTACTCTTGGATGAAACTGATTATCTGGACCCATTTCAGTCAGGCTTCAGACCCAGTTACAGTACTGAATCTGCCCGGTATGATGACCTGTGCAGGGAGACAGACAGGGGGAGTGCATCCCTGTTGGTTCCCCTGGACCTCTCAACGGCATTCGATACCATTTACCATGGTATCCTTCTGGATAGGCTGGCGGGAGTGGAAGTAGGAGGCACTGCTTTGCAGTGGTTCAACTCCTATCTCAATGGCTGATACCAGAAGGTGGTGCGGGGGGACTTTGGCTCTGTGCCATGACAACTCCGCCATGGAGTACTGCAGGGTTCCATTTTGTCCCCCTTGCTATTCAACATCTACATGAAACCGCTGGGAGAGGTCATCAGGAGGTTTGGGCTGCGGAATCATCAGTGTGCTGATGACACCCAGCTCTACCTCTCTTTTTCAACTAATCCAGGTGAGGCAGTAGCTGTCCTGAACCGGTGCCTGGCCAAGGTAATGGGCTGGATGAGGGCCAATAAAGTGAAGCTCAATCCAGATAAGAAGGAGGTCCTGTTGGTGGGTGAATCGAGCTCCCGGGTAGGTGACTTGGGCCCTTCCCTGGACAGGGTTGCACTCTCTCTAAAGGACAGGGTCCACAGCTTGGGAGTGCTCCTCAACCTGGAGCTGTCCTTGGAAGCCCAAGTGATGGCAGTGGCGAGGAGCACTTTCTTTCAACTTCAGCTAATCTATCAGCTGTGTCCCTACTGCCTAGCAACAGTGACACACACATTGATTACTTCCCGGTTGGATTACTGTAACGCGCTGTACGTGGGGCTGCCCTTGAAGACAATCCGGATACTTCACATGGTGCAGAATAGATCTGCGAGGATGCTGTTGGGGACTGGGCATTATTCTCATATAATCCCAGTCCTCTATCAGCTCCTTTGGCTTCCCATCAAAGTCCGGGCTCAAGTCAAGGTGCTGGTTATTACCTATAAAGCCCTAAATGGCTTGGGAGCAGGATACCTAAAGGAATGCCTTTTTCCCTATATGCTCTCCCGCCCCCTGAGATCAGCAGCAGAAACCCTCATCCAGGAACCTTCTTTAAAAGAGGTTAGGAGACAGAGTACCCAGAGGAGGGCCTTCTCTGCGGTAGTGCCCCAACTATGGAATGCGCTCCCTAGAGAGGTCCGCCTAGCGCCATCATTATATGTTTTTTGGCACCAGGTCAAGACCTTTTTATTCGATCAATATTTTAATATATTTTAACTGTGAGAGGATTTATTTATATTTTATGATGTTCAGCCAGCGTGGAATAGTTAACTTGTTTTATTCTGAAATAATGTTGTAAGCCGTCCAGAGATGGAAGTAATGGATGGCATACAAATTTGATAGATAGATAGATAGATAGATAGATAGAATCTTGCTGAGACTTACACATTTTATTATGACGTATATTTTTAGGAAAAAGTCTTCATTCCATCAAATGCACATTGTTCTCAGTTGGTAGTTACAGTGGTACCTCGGCTCACGAACACCTCAGTTCACGACCAAATTGGGTCGCAAAAAAAATTTCATAAAAATTTTGACTCAGGTTGTGAACTCTGCATTGGGTGGCGACCGCGATCATGGCCATCTCCCCACCCCCAAGTGAGGAGATGGCCACAATCGTGCTGGGGACTGGAGGGGCGATGGCTGAGATCTCATCTGTCTTTCATTCATGAGTGTGCCCATCTTTCCTGCAGGAGTCTAATCACGATCTCAGCTATCTCCCCCCTCCCAGCATGATTGCGCCATCTCCCCCCTGAGTGTGCCCGCATTCACGCCTGTCTCTCCCCCCTTCAGTGCACCAGGATGACAGGTCCATGCAGGGATGAGTTGTGGTCAGGGTGTGGGGGAAGATGGCCACAGTCTTTGCTGTTCTTTGTCACTTTGCTTTACATTTTTCTGATTAAAAAAATAGTTACAGAACAGATTGACCTTATTTACATTGAACCTTATGGGGAAATTTAACTTGGCTCACGACCAATTTGGCTCACGAGCAGAGTCCTGGAATGGATTAAGTTCGTGAGCCAAGGTACCACTGTATTTGTATTTGTCTGTTTATAGATATAGAGGAAAAATGTAAACAGTAAAGAGAAATGGCATTATACTGAGGAAAGTTGCATTCAGAAATAAATACCACTTATTCCTCCACAGTAGGTAGTATGTATCATATTAAATGAGGAGCAGGTGAATAAACCCTACTGTTCTGGTAATAATGTTACTCCCTGTAATGGTATTAGCAGTAAAGGGAACAAGGGAAGAGTTTCTATCTTCCCGTTCAGTTCCAAGTTGAAGTCTAGGTAAATGATGGAGCGAGTTCCTACTCAGGTGTTCCAGCCATAGAAATCTCATTCCCATTTCAATCTGAATTGTTGGGAGAATGTAGTCCAAAGTAGGCAAGGTACTTTATTATGGAACATAGTAGTGATGGAGAGATTCCTGCTGAAGCCCAGCTTGGCGAAAATTGGATCCAGGGAATAGTCAGATTTGTCATTTTCACTTTCTCCTACATTCAGTTTGTTTAAATCTTATTGCATTCTCAGATATGAAGAAATATGCACATTTTAGTGAATTCTTATTAAAATTATCAAAACAAAAATGTTAACCCATTCTTCTTGGGTCAGCCCATAAAGGAAGAGAGTAGCAGCCTCTTTATGACATTACTTCTAATGTTTGAGTGGTTGTATCACAAGCAGCAGGAAAACTGAGCCAACAGGATCCAATTCATTATAAAATCTTTTACAGGAATGTTTTTGTTTTGAAGCTTTTAGCTGTTCTGCTCTTTTATTAGAAAAAAAAGCCAAATATAAATGGAACAATATAGATTTTACCATTGTTATAGTCTCTTGACCTCAGTAGTAGGGTACCTACTTCACATGCAAAAGGTTTCAGATGTAACATCTGGCATCTTCAAGCAGGACTAGATAGGCCCTGTCTAAATCCCTGCAGGGACATTGCCACTTAGTGTAGATAAAACTAGTCTAGATGGCCAATGTCTGACTTGAGATGAAGTAGCTTCCTATGTTTCTGTGTATTCCTGGAACTGGTTCTCAATGCATATTGTTAAGGACAAATACTTGAAATATTCCTAATGGAGACCAATTAATCTCATTTCCCCAGGTAGAATTCTAGTTATTTGGCTTCTGGTTCTGACTTCTGCCTCTACAAATTTTGTTTTGAGGATATGATGAACAAACCTCAAAAGGCTCATTTAGATGTTCAGTGTATCTGCACAGAAAAAGTGTGATTCTGAAGCTCTCACACATAAGATCTTCAACATGATTGTCATCCAAATTCTATGGCTATGTATTTGCAGAACTTAGCATCATGAGCTTCAGAGCTGAGGGTTTTTTTTCTTGATGAAGAACAGTGACGAACCTAGAGAGAGGTACATATGCACATAACAGAACCCAACCATGTGTGCCAGGGAGTGGTGGTCAATATTTTCCCCTGGTAGGTGCCCCTTATATGTCATGTGTTTTTCTTCTTGAGGGCTGTTGCTATAATTGGGATGCTGAAAATGCCCTGAACAGACATGACAGATTATGAACACTGCTTTGGATCCTGGGTGGTATTTATATCCATCACTCTTTTTAATAGTATCAGTAATAGCAGTCAAGCTTTCCAGGCAGTGATTAGCTTCTGTCCTACAGCACTGCTGGTGCATGTTCTTCAATTTTCTCTTTATGCCTGCCCCTCCCCAAACAGTCATGTATCTGGATCTGGTAGTTCATTTACCAAGCCTTCTTGCTTTGTGGTACTGCTGTTTAATTTTAGATTGGTCCACAGTAAGATTGGTTCTTCTTCATGGGCTCTCTGTATCATACATATGAGAACTGCACCTGCTTGGAGCCTTGATTCAGGAAATGTCCGTAGCTGAGAAACTTTTGGTTAGAATCTCCCATCTACTGATAGCAGGTTCCCATCTATTCCTTCAGTTTCTCTTTGACTACCATTATGTTCTTGAGACTGAGAGAAAGGATTGGAACTGATGTTGGTACCAATCCTATCCATGCCTGTCCGTAATAATCCTGACGCTGATGGTGGGTGGTTTTTGTGAATGCACAGGTGACCACTTGAAGCCCCACAGTTACAGGTAAGCAGCCTGCCTTTCTTCTTTGCAATCTCTGTACATCACTCATATAGGTGATGATCAAGCTGACTTGCCAGAGGTGAACTGGTGTCCTTATTGTAAGATAGAGGAGAAAACTGTTCAACTGAAAGAGCAATCAGCCCTGGCTTTTTTATAAAGGTGCATGGCTTGAACAAGGTGGCCACTCAGTATACATCTGTAAGCAAAACTCCTTGAACAGAAGCAGTCAGTGTGGCTACTGTGCATGTGGGGTGCACTTGAATCAGTGTATCTAGTTGAATTCCCACAATCTAATAAGATATCCCTACAGTCTGTATCACCCAGGACAACAGTGACTGTGGAAACACTGGGAGTGCTTTGTTTTTACCTCGTAGCTGAGGAAAAGTCTCCTTTCTGAAGGATTGTGATCTTGCCTTATAAAAGGCAAGCACCCTTCTTAAGACAAAGGTATTCATAGTCGCTTCAAGTGATGTGGTGGGTGAAGGGAAGAAGGAAGGAAGGTAACACTGATTGATATGGAATTCAGGTGCTACTTTAGGTTTAAGGGAAGTGTCTGGCCTGAGTACAACTCTGTCCTTATGGAAGATGAAGTATGGGGAGCCAATGCAAAGTGCTGCATAGCAACCAAGAAGGCTACTTTCCAAAATAGCAAGCAAAGGTCCGTCATAGCCATGGGCTCCAAGGGTTTTAAAATGACAGAGAGGCTCCAGTGCTGTATGAGTAGTTTCACTAGAGGGGCAACACTGCATACCCCTCATAAAAATTGCCTACCCATCAGTGTGAGAAAACAGTAATGTTCAGCTACAGTATGAAAAGCTGAAATGGCAACCAAATAGACTTTTAGAGAAGAGACTTTTAACCTCTTTTGAAATGATAATAAACAGAAACATAGAACACAACAAAAGGTACAAGCATAAGGGTTGTATCCCTTTGATTATGCAAAGGAAGGATGAGACTTGCATAAGAGGCCCTCATAGTAAGTTTTCTGGCTGCATCCTGGATTGCCTGAACTGCAGTGAGGGCCATGGTTGGGTTAATGCAGGCTCCAAGCCATTATCCTGAGCATCCATAGGTTTGGGTGTCAGATCCAACCTTGATCCTGAGTAAGGTGGTCTTGGGTTTAGAGCTGGGAGAACACAGGATGGTGGTCCTGGGTGACTATAATTTCCATGTTGAGGCTGCCATGAACTTTTATGATATCAATGGAGCTGTTTTGGTTTGTCATCATTTCACTCTTGCAGGGGTGGGGGGTCCATTTGGATGATCCAGCCCAAGAGACTGATAGGATCTGATGGATTTCTTGGGAAGTTTCCAGCCAATGAGACAAAGAGGGCACAGACTTAGTCATACCCAGTGCTATAGGACATGCTCTGCACACTGGAGAAGTGTGGTTGATGAAACAGACTCTATGTCAGCTACAGCACAAATGCCTAAGACTTCAAAGACTCCGAAGTTCCTCCAGCTGAGTTGTCTGATATTGCCATCGATCTATTTTTGTGCGAACAGTTTCAGTTACTGCAGTCTGATCTCATGAGCAAGGTGCTTGCAACAGTATGACCAATGGTTTGTTCTTTCAGTGACTGAAAGTGTGCCTTTCCTGATAAATAAAGCTTGCTGAGGGGGGGTTTGCTGAATGAATCCGGGGAGTAGTAAGCACATCTCTATATGCATGGGTAGTTCCTGTTATCCTTAAGGAGGCAGTATTGGGACCATTTCCAAACAAACAAACTTCAACAATGATGCTAGTTGTAAATATCACCTGTTTGGGTAAGGTGCTTGAGAGGGTTGTGACAGAGCAACTGTAAGCACTCTTAAAGAATGCTGATTATTTAGACCCATTTCAGTCTGAGTTTGAACCTGGTTTTGTGACTCAGTCAGCTTTGGTTACTGATGGATTATCTTTACTGGGAGAGGTACAGGTGTGTGTGACCCTTGATTCTCCTGAATTGACTCCATGGAGTAAGGATTGGAGGCACTGTGTTATGGCGCTTCCAGTTTTATCTGCAGGGTTGATGTCAGAATATAACACTGGGTGACTGTTCCTCTGACTCTTGACAATTGATCTGTGGAATTCTGCAGGATAGCATTATGTCCCTAATGTCGTTTAACATCTGTATGGAGCTACTGGAGTAGCCATTCATTGATTTGGAGCCAAATGCCATCACTCTGCTAATGAAACACATCTCTGTTTTCTTGTGGCAGCTAAATCAGGAGAGGCTGTGCAAATCCTAGATCATTGTCTGGATTCAGTGATGATGGGTTGGAAATTGAAAATTTCCAGTAAATCAAATCTGAATCCTGGCAAGATGGAAGCCCTATAGATGAATGGCTCCTGAATCCAGCAGATAGGAATTTTGCCTCTTCTGGATGGGGTTGCACTCCCTTTGAAGAGCAGTTTTGTGGTCTGCAGGTACTCTTAGATCCATCACTGGCACTGGAATTCCAAGTACTATAGCAACTCAGAGTGCATTTTACCATTTGTGATTGTTTTGCCAGCTACATCCTTTCCTGGATAGGTATAGCTTTGTCAGTGATACAGGAGCTGGCAGCCTCACAACTGGATTACAATGTGTTGTATGTGGAGCTGCCCTCTGGAAGCTCTAATGCAGCTTAGCCACACCTCAACCACACCCCTTTTAGCAAGCAGCTCCCTTGCCGAAGGATCTGCATCGGCTGCCTGCTTGCTACCAGGTCAAGTTTAAGAGTCTAGTACTGGTATACAAAGCCCTGAACAACTTGGGAGTAGGATACCTGAGAAAGTGCTTTCTCCTTCACCAGTCTACCCCAGCCGTTAAGGTCATTGGAGGACCTTCTCCTGGTGGTTCCACATGTACCCATGGTCCCGCTGGAGCCCACCAAGATAACAGCCTTCAGTGTAGCAGCCCCATTTCTATGGAATTCCCTGCCTCTTGAGGTCAGGCAGGCATTAACACTGGGCTGTATTTGGTGCCTCCTGAAAATATCCTTGTTCCAGGAAGCCTTTCTTGCTGACTAGCTATGGGTTTTAATGTTACTTTGTTTTTAATGTATTGCTTTTATTCATTCATCTATTTTAACTTTACACTGTTCACTATTCTGAAATCTACTTGGCCAGGGAAGTGTATATACATAGTATAATTTAAAAAATAAAAAATAAAAACAGTCTAATGCTGATAAAAGATGGTGTGAGCTTCTGAATGAAGCAGGAATCCTGCAGTGGGAAGTGGAATATGAATACGGAAGACATAAATATAAGCAAGAGGCATAGATTATGATTTATTTATTTATTTATTTAAACCATTTGTATGCCACCCAATTGTGCCACAGCACCTCTGGGTGGCTCACAACACAAAATAAACATGGAATAAAACATAATAAAAACCAAAATATATTACACCTTAAAAACAACAATAAAATACAGTAAAACATACAAAGGTCTGTGGCAATTACTTATTGAAATTGGTTTTTTAAAAGGCTAAACTAAAATGCAGCTAGCTATCTGGGAGAAAGCACAGTTCTTCAACAAGACCAAGTAAGGTGTTAAAGTAATCAAATTATCCTATGTGCCAAAAGTGGTTATCAGCCTGTCTGATAAATGCTGACCATGCAGGACATCAGATTGAAATACATCTCATTATTAATTATGAATGCAGTACACACTTCAGGATGAAAGTACCTGACTTGTATGAAAACCGACTATTAACAAGCAGGGCAGTTTTATGTTCTAAGCCTATTGTTTGAACATTTCATCAGCATCTCTGCTATGTATTTGCCCCCTTTAAAAGTTTTTTTAAGGCTTTTTAGGGCTTATGTATTTTTAAAGTTTTCACTGGCAAGCAAAGAACTTTCAGTATTGCAGAGCCTTCACTGCAGGTCCTAAGATTGTAGACCTAAGCTGAGATGCGATTTTTCACCAAGATTGGTAACTGGTTTATCTAATTGGTTTTTACAGGACTGTACATATTGTCATGTGTGTGCATATGTATACACCCTTTTGGGTATTCTTAGTGGAAAACAAACTGATACATCTATTAAAACAAGTGGAGTCTTGCATCTGTTTGGGAATGCACACCCAAATACATCCCCAAATGGAAGTCACTTATCTGCCCTGCATTGCTTTCAGTGAACTATGTGCTTGAGTGAACATCTGAGTGCTTTTTCCATTGAATGGTAACACAGTGCAAGTAGAACATTCGTTCTCTGTTGTGCACTTGCATAAGCAACCTTTTACTCTGGGTTCAACTGAAGGGGGAGTTGAATTCTGACAGACATCCTCTCGGATCATTTCCCTTTCTCTCTCTTGCCCCAGCTATGCAGTGCCTTTGAGCAACAGCCCACTTTGCTGCTTAAAAGATCTGTTGCAACTAAGCAAACTCTTCTTTTGCCCAGCCACTTTGTGAATCAGGCAGGCAGGAGAATTACAGCACAAACCATCCTGCCTAACAGTGTGTCATACCCCCCCCCCCCGCCCCTGCCAGGCAGCAGTACAACAAAATGTACAGTCTTCATCTCAGGGGCCATATCTTCCCAACCAGGGTTCCACTGCGATTCCTCTCCCTTTTCCTCAATCATTGTTTGTTGGATGGCTTCCAAGCTTTTGTGCAGTTTCCCCCCATTCTTAAAAGTTGAAATGCCTCTCTTAAGGCTAAGTTACTGGCAATAAGAGCTTTAAACTATAATAAGTTGACATTTCAAGCCCCACCTACCACTACAATACAGCCTTCAAGAGCTTCTCTGAAATGCAGTGTGACGCTTGAGTTGAAGAAATCCAGCACCCTCCTGTTTCAGACTACTTGTGCTCCTTTATCTGAAGTGCCAACCCCAACCAACTCTAATACCACATCTGCATAATCAGACTTATACTTCCATTGTTTATTAGCAACATGAAGGCAGCAGAGATATGGAATCTTCCATCAATTCAGGTGGGTTAGGTTTGGTTAGGTTTGGTTTTTAAACCATGATTTTCTAACCCTGGCCGAGTTCCTCCCCCATTAGATACATTTGTGCCTTTTTTATGTACATGTATGCCATTCAGTTCTGGGTTGAACTTTGCTTTCAGAATTGATTTCAAATGGAAAGCATCACACAGTTATTATGAATAAATAAATGCAAAGCATCCTGTTTCAAAATGCGGAAACAGTGCCTCACACTTGCATACATGAATAGGCAATTCATCTGATGGACAGATATCTGGTTTTATGGATATACTTTATTTTTTGCATAGAACTTAGAAATCTTCCAGCTGCAAACAGATGCAAAGGGGTTAGGTGAGCATTTTGTGCACTTACAGCTAAAGACCAGAGTTTTTATGAACATTTGCTCAGCCCAGGAACTTGTTTTCCCTATCAGAAATGAACTCACAGTCCTTTCGCATTTGGAAAAAGATTCATGCCTGGTTTTGTCCAAAGCCTTTCTCATTTAGAGCAGCCTAATTTAAGGAGGAAAGAGTCCTTTAAGGTATGATCATTGTGAAACTGTTGAGAATCAGAAACTCTTGCCAAACTACTGCATATCTCCCTGTGTTCCACCAATAGATCAAATCTACTTCTGACCATCCTTCTTGGCCTACAGCCATCCATTGCATCTGAGCATGCTGGAGACTGCAGGTGGCTCCCTGATTTCTTCTGTCTGTAAGGGAGGCAGTATGGCATGGGTCCTCAAACTACGGTCCGTGGGATGGATCCGGCCCGCTATGCCATTTCATCCGGCCCACCACGTGGGCGAGAGGTGGTGGCTTGCTCCCTTGGAGATGGTTTTGAACTTGCTGGGAGATCTCCCAACGTGTCCAAAACCATCTCCGAGGGAGCAAGCCACCACCTCTGTATTGAAAAAAGTTTGAGAACCCCTGCAGTATCGTTGCCCTGACCATATGAACAACAGCCATTCCATCTGAGGCTTCTAAAGTGAAACAAGATCAAGTTAATTGGTATAAGAGCAATAAGGTAAAGGTAAAGGTTTCCCTTGACGTTACGTCCAGTCATGCCTGACTCTAGGGGGCGGTGCTCATCTCCGTTTCCTAGCCGAGGGAGCCAGCGTTTGTCCGCAGACAGTCTCCGTGGTCATGTGGCCGGCATGACTAAACACCAAAGTGCACGGAACGCTGTTACCTGCACCGAAGTGGTACCTTTTTATCTACTTGCATTTGCATGCTTTCGAACTGCAAGGTTGGCAGGAGCTGGGACGGCGCACAGGAGCTCACCCCGTGTGCAGATTCGAACCGGCAACCTTTCGATCAACCAGCCAGCAGCACAGCGGTTAAACCACTGCGCCACCTGCAGTCCCTATAAGAGCAATACAGACTTTTAAAATTATTTTTGTCAGCTTTTAAGAGGTTATTTAACTGAAAAATAAGAGATACAGGTATAAACTGTTCTGTAGATATTTTAGTTTAGTTTAGTTCATGGTTCTTCAACCTATGGCCTGCGGGCTGAATCCGGCCTGCCTCAGAGGTTTTGAACTCACCCTGCGTGTGCCTACACCCACCACCGCCCACCTTGCCCCATGCGTGGGGAGGCGGTGACTTGCTTGCGCGGAGATTGTTTTGGACTCGCTTGGAGAAAATGATCTCCAAGCGACCAAGCTGCTGCATCACGCTGCATCGCGACACGTGCCTGCCCCCGCCTCCCCGCCCCTGCCCACTCCTCTCCTGCACGCCCCACCTCCACCTCAGCACACACGCCTGCGCACCCCAGCCCCAGCCCCTCGCTGGCTGGCATGCCCTGCCGGCCCCACCTTTCCAGCCCGCGCCCAGCACCGGCACCTTTCAACTGGCCCCCTGGTGAAACAGTTTGAGGACCCCTGGTTTAGCTTATTGACACTACTGGCATTAGCAATCTTATATTTCTGGAGAATATTCTGTAGGGATGTCTGTATTATAGGAGTCCAGTTTCTTGGGAAAACAAGATAGGCATGCCACTAATATAATTTTGAGTTCTGTGTTGTATAAGCCTGATGGAAGAACTAAAATATATGATTTAAATACCTAATTGCTAGTACAGTGAAAATGAGCTTGAACAAACCAAAGTGGATGCAAGTCTGCAATTTGTATGCATATACCTTAGAGAGAGTCGCACTGAACATTATTTTTAATAGACATGTATAAGATTGCATTGGAAGTTAACAAAATTAAGCATTTATTTTTGAACTAAATTGCAGTCTTCCTGGTTCCTCTGAGAATTCTCATGCTCTGCCTGGAATACTGGACTGTACATATTTACTGAATGGTATTTGGACTATTGAGCAGATGACTTTTTTTAAGTCAGTATGGTGCAATACATTCAAAATTACTGATTCCTAATGAAATTTAAATGTGTTTGTGTGTTTATAGAATTATTACAATGTTTTCAACTACAAAGCAAGATATGTTTATTTGTAGTTCATCATATTTGAAAATTTATCTTTAGAATGAGACAATCAGGAAACATTTAAATGCCCATGTAATGTTGGCTCCTGTCACTGCTTTTGAGCAGAGTGATCTGGAGTCCCCAGTGCGGTACCTCAAAGAACCAGTGATTGCCTCTCTGCACTAGAGCCCTTTAACAGAGCCTGTTCTTTTTTGAAACAATTATTCCAGAAAGTCCACTTAAAGTAGTCTCCCTGAGCTGTACAGATCTGCCTGTTTGCTGATCTTATTGTTTGCTGTACTTGCCCACTTTCTTCCTGATTGGTAGCAGCAGCCTGTTGCAAGACCCATGGTAGCTTAGCTATGCCAGAGCTAAGCCACTGTAGAGGGGGTTTGCAGGAGGAATCCCAGAAACCTGGAGTGAAAGACAGTGATACAGCGATGAAGTTGGAAAAATAAGTGCTCATTATAAATATCCCTATAGCACACTCCCAAGGGAAATTCAAAATTGCAGGCAGCCATATTGATCCACTGCAATAAACCATTTCTTCAGAGGAGACAGACTTTTCTAAAGTTAATGGGTCTCTACAGTCTATTCAAGACCAACCCTCCAAATATATTCCATGTTATCAGGAGCAACAAAAAGTATTTTTTTCACAGCTTACCTCAGAGGAACAGGGAATACTGTGGGAATTGGCAGGTGATGTCCACATCCCTGCTGTTAAAAGTTGCTGTCACTTTTTGGCCGAAAAGGTAGAAAATGGATGGAGTTTGAGTGTAATGAGGAAGAGCAAGATGGAAATGAGGATGGAGGGGGAGTTAAGAACCTAATGCATCTGTTTACCCTCCTGTTTCTGTGTGACCTGAGGCATGGGGCGAGGGGAGTTGGTTGGCAGAAAGTTTGCCTTCTGTGAAATGGGGGTTCTGTAGCAGAGAAAAATAATGCAAATGAGTGTGACTGTGTTTGGAAGGCCACCTCTCAGTTTTTGGGGCATGTTTCTTACTATAACTATAAACCTGTTATTTTTACAACAATATCAGGACTGGGTAATTCAGGTTGGCAGTTGCAGCCTGTAGTTGTAAATACTGTTGTATCATAAAACAAGGAACTAGACACAGTATCCATGATTATATTTTGGCTAAAATTAGTTAATGTATTTGCCAGCATGTTTCTAGAAAGAAAGTTTCAAATTTTTACCGTTTCGAAACCAGACAATCAATCTATATTACCCAGTTTTTAGGAGCCTGGCCTTTATGGTAGTGAAGATTGGAGCCAGTGTGGCATGGTGGTTAGAATGTTGGACTGGGGACTTGGGAGATCCAGTTTCTACTCCCCACTTGACATGAGGTTCACTGGGTAACTTTGGACCAGTCATAGATTCTTAGCCCAACCTACCTCATAGGTTGTGCAGAAGAGGCTACGCAAGCTGTCTTGGATTCGTCACTAGAGGAAAGAGGCTGGATATAAATGTTGTGGTTGATGATGATGATGATGATGATATCCCACAATTGTTAGCACTAAATGCATTAATTAATTAATTAATTAATTAATTAATGGTTATTGTATTGTATCCAGTTGGAAGGTTTTGTCTGAATAATATCTGAATAATTTTAACTAATTGGAACCACAAATTTAGCAGTCCACTAGTCAGAAGCAGCATACCTCTGAATATCAGATTCTGAAAACAAAGGAGATTTATTTGTTTTCATGCCTTGCTTGCAGGCGTGCCAGAAGCAACTAGGTAGAAACAAGATACTGTTCTAAGTGGGACCAGGTTTGATGTTACCATCCCTTGCTCAGGACTTGTGTTTGTATACACATCTGCTAACTACTTCTCTGTGTATATAGAGTAAAGCCTACTGAAATATGCATAGGAGAGGGAGATTTTATTTAAATTCTAGAGGCTCCTCTTACCATTGCAGCCTTGGATCTGTTCTGCCAGAGGACAAGGAACTATGCACCTATAATTGCTGACCTACAAACTAGTGCATTTACCAAAATACACTGGAGCACACCATGTATAATTTCAGGAATGTAACCTAAGAAACAAGCGCCCTTGTAATGTACTTGGGAGAGAACAACAGAGAGGAGATCAGACCTTCTTTGTCTAGAAAAGTAAATGAAAGCAATTTACAGGTTAACTATTGAAAGTTGCCCTTAGAAGGGAGTGGCAGAAAAGGAATAAAATAGCTGCAGGACAAAGAAGGCTGAATGGTGATGTCTCAGCGTTTAGAGGAAAAAGAAGGAAACTGAAGCAGTAGAAATTGAGAAATTTATGGATATATATCATAAACATTCTTGCGCAGATAGTTCCTTTGAATAGCTGTCAGTCAGTGTGACTTAAATTTTACATAGCTTACATTATTTTATTCTGTTTTAAAAGTAAATAGTCTCTTCACTTTACAAAGCCAAAAAGGAGGCATGTACAATCCGAGACATTGGTTTAAAATGGGGTGGGGAGCAGTTTTGGGGTGGAAGCTATATAACTTTCCCAACTTCTCATAGGCTAGATGATGTCATGGAGCATGGCCACATTGTCTCTTCTACCCTTCAGGAATGTAACCATCCCAGGAGGTCATCTGTTTTCCCAAGAGGTGAGCACTCATGCTCAGTAAAGATGCCCCAGCTAAGGAAGCAACATGAAGAGCAATTCCTCCACCTCCCTCAGTCAGGGGACACTTCACCCATAGCATGTCCTCCCCAGTGCAGAAATCTACAGCATAGACTAATTATCATATGGTACGTGTCCTCCCATAAGGGGTGGTGCAAGCTCCTCCCAGTACCAGCAGGGTTCCCTACCACTTGCTCCACACTGTTTTTGCCAAGCCCCACCTCTTGAAGAAATCCAAGAAGGCTCCATGGTTTAAAATAACCTTCCATAATCTAGTGTGCCAGGTATAGTTAATATGATTCCCAGCAAACATGGAAACTGATGTTGGCCAGGGGTGATAAAAGCTGTAGTCCAACACATATAGAGAGCACCAGTAGGAGGAAGGCTAGTTTAGAACATGGATGTCAGACTAAAATGCTCTGTAAGGCATTTTTTACCACAAACCCAATTTCACTTACATCTGATACCAACCCATCAATTTTATTTCAACAAAACATGTGCTTTGTTATGGCTTTCAGGCCCCAATAAACTGTCCCACATGCTAAAAGACAGCTATGAACAAACTAAACATTTGTCCAGTTTACACAACCGGTTTCCCCAAGGGTCCAAAACACACCTTAACTTATTATGCCCCTCCAGAGTGCTTGTATATGCTGCCCAGTAGCTAAACAAATCATGGAACTTCAGTTTATGGCTTGATGATGATCATCATCATTCCTTTCATTTCTATATTACCCCACAGCTGAAGCGTTCTAATATGATTTGAGAATCTGGATCTCTGACTTGTCCCCCAACAAACCAAAAAAATAGAGAATGATTTATTGTTGAATTATTTGTCTGGCTTGTTAGGAAAAAGATAAGCCAGAGGTCCAGGTCTGCACATTAAGCTGAATAACCATCTGTGCATTGCTTAGTTGCTCCTAGTTTTAGTGGGAGCAGTCAAGCAGTTTTATGAGCATGGTGCTCATAAACAAGAAGTGCTTATCATGTTGTATAAACCCTCCAATTATGTAAATCATGCTTTTTAAAAAAAAGCATGCTTAATGCTGCCACTCTATAATGGAGTATAGGCTTTGCCACAGTGTGACCAAAACAAGATGTACCTTTCAACAAACTGTTTGTAATTAAAGGGTTTAAAGGATTCCCTGCAGTTCCATGGAAGGGGAGAGATTAGGCTATGGACCATGCCAAACATTAAGAAGATTTTTGCTAGCTAGTATGAACACATGGCTCCTAATCATTATTAAAAGGTTAATCCACATTTTAGTGGAATTTGTTTTCTAAAGTTCTTTCATAAAAGCCCAATTAAATATGCAGGCATGAAATAGGGCACCTGTTTGTCTGATAATCTGCCTGATATGCCAATATTTAGTAGTGTTTTCTAGTATGAAGTGAGGGAAAAATTGTCACCTGTTTAATTTGTGCATCTTAGGCATGAAAAAGTAGAGAGCCTCAGATACTGCTTTGACTGAACATTTAGTTTCCTAGTACTAATGCATCTCCCTCTGTGATTACCATGCATTTTAAAGGGAGGGTAGCAGAGATGCAAAAATATTGACAAAACATTATGCCAGCAAGATTTTCTCTGAACCAGTTTGGAAGGTAAAAAAAGGAGAGAAGGGGGTCCTCAGAATGCCAGCAACAGGAGGGAACCTGTTTTTGATGGGGCAGCGCCAAGTCTCTGTCTCTTCTGCTAGACCACTGCAGCTTAAGAGTGCAGTAAGCCAAATTGCACTTGAGAGTGTGCTGAGGCTGAGAGAGCTAATGGAATTGAGAATGAAATGAAGTGGGAACTAAAGTAGGAGCAAGAGGGAAATTTCAGTGAGGTCACTCCAGCAGTAGCCCACTTGGGAAACAGAGGAACATCATTCTTTGCTCCGTGGCAACGTTTTGGCATTAGGGACATCCAGGGTGATAAAACTCTACATTTTGGCAGGTTATAAATTGGTTCCCCTTTTGTCTCTGAGTAATGTTGATCATTCTATACCAGTGTTTCAGTAAGTTAGCCAAGGATGTCTGGTATTGGGAGTAGAATGCCTAAAAACTTCCTAAATTGCTTCTCATGATATGATAAGAATTATCATTGCATACCTTATATAAACTATAGCAGCTTCTATACTATAATGCCTACAGGGCACCTAAAGACTGGTACTTCTGTTCATATGCACAAGTCAATAGCAAAGATGTTATCTATACAACACAACACCTTGTTTGATCATAGCTGGCCATTTTGATAGCATTTGTCTTTTGCCTGAAAGGCTGCTAGGCAGCTTGGTAAGCGGCCAATAACTCCATTTGAAGTTGTTCCCATTGTGTGTTTGTAAACTTTGAAGAGTTATACATTCTTATTGGATAGATTGTGTTCTTTGGCAATGAGCCACATCAGAAAATGGTACATTTTCTGCTTAATGTTTGTTCAGATCTTATATAAGTAGGATGTACTGAAAAGTTCAGCCTTTTTCCACCTCTTTTAAAAAAGGGAAGTTTTCAAAGGAATTGCTAGTCAAGACAAAATTATATACATTGGGAGAGAAAATTCAGCCTCTAAGTTTCATGTGCTCTATTATTTTAGGCAAATACATTTGGTATGAATAGTTTAATTAATATTGTTGTGTGGTGTTGGCAGTGGAGGGGAAACATCGTAATTCTTCAAGAAAAAACCTGAAAACAAAAGCCAAATACATGTTACTCAATTTTTTAAAAAAAAGATGTATAAGTAGAACTGCATACACTATTGTTCTTCATCGTGGTCTCTGTACATTCAGACATATGGGTGCTACACCTGCGTAGTGCCTATTTTTGGGAAGCTCTCAGCTCTAACAGTTTTTGGCAAGAACTCCAAGACACACAAACACATGTGCGCACATGCTCACCATCATCTGGCATTTGGTAGTAAATATACCATAATAAAGAACAGCTGAAATTGTTACACCAAATAGCAATGTAGCACTAAACTTAGCTGACCCAGATGGCCTATGGAAGTGGAGGGGCTATGCAATATAGTTGAGGCTTCAGAGCTCCCTCCCCAGCACACGCACATGCACGCACACACACACACACCGTGCTCATGTTCAGGCATGCTGTTTTTCTCAACAAGCAAGATTGCTTTGGCCATCCCAAAACATTAGCCTCCCTTTGTAGCTTCCTGAAAAGGCCCAGAGGGTGGGGGGAGATGTACTGCCAATTTACTTACCAGTATTGTAGATCAGTGGTAAGAGGGACTCTCCCTATGCCTTTTAAATAGCTATTTGACATACTGAGCTTGGACCTTGGGTCCTTAGAAAAAGAGAAAAACTTTGTAATCTGCATGGAGGAAAGGGTTTCTGGCATTCTTAGAGGCATTCTGCATGAAACATCAAGATGCAATTGAACCCTAGTTATTTTACAGTAACTATGACTGAGAACTAGCGGTGAGAATTCCCGGGCCATGTCTGTCTGTCTGTCTGTCTGTCTGTCTGTCTGTCTGTCTGTCTGATTTAAAGTTTTTATATGGCGTCCAATACTAAAGTCTCTGGACAGCTTACAGAAAACAAAAAATGTTCTGGCAATACAGTATGTAAGTATATAAATTTGGGTCCATTTTAACAGGTACATTTTTTTTTTTAGATATGCAAGTATTTACACTCAGCCATTTTCCTTCATGTGAGGGTTCAAGGAGGTTGTAGTTTTCCTCAGAGTCTTCTTCTTTTATAAATTAGTCTGCCTCAGCTCTACCTGTTCCTTTCCATGAGCAAGTGGGAATGCAAACACTGGACTACACTATAAGCTTCTGTGCCTTGGTATTTGCCTTGGGCAGTATGGGCATAACAGCTAATTACATTGTTGCCCTGCGCTCAGTAACTTTCTTAACCCTAGATGAACGATGGGGAAAATAACTTAAGAAGTAATAATACAGAGATAATAAAAGTAACATATCTTTTGGAAGTTATGTGTTTAAAGAGAAACTCTGATGGATTTTTAAAAATTTCACCTTAGTTTAATGTTAATTAAAAGGAAACAGCATTCTGCAATGGAAGGTCTTCATAGTATAAGGCCCTCTAGGCTGTGGCAACTTGGCTATGGCACTGCCTTCCTCAGGAGGTGCACTTGGCACCTACCCTTTACATGGCTTGGCACCACGTTAAAACCTTTTTATTCTCCCATTATTTTAATTGTTGAATAGGATGTTCTGCGTTTATACCAGTTTTTATTCATTTGATGATTGGTGCAGTAGATTAGTAGTTATATTGTGTTATGAATTATTACTATTTACCTATTTAATTGTTGCTGATATTTGAATTTTTATTATTATTGTGTTATTGTTACTATGCTTTGTTTTAAATGTTTTGACCGTATATCAGTCTGAGAGTTTATACTATAGAGCAGTATATTAAAAAATTAAATAAATAAGTCTTTGGAGTCTTAAAGCTGCTAAGGGTCCCAGGTCCAAATTAAATTCATATTTACCGTATTTTTCGCTCTATAAGACGTGCCTGACCATAAGATGCACCTAGTTTTCAGAGGAGGAAAACAAGAAAAAAAATATTCTGAATCAAATGGGCATACAATCACAGGCACATTCCCCATCACTTCCCCATGGGCTGCACATCTGACAGACTTACTGCACACACATATTCGCTCTATAAGACGCACAGACATTTCCCCTTACTTTTGAGGGGGAAAAAAGTGAGTCTTATAGAGCAAAAAATACGGTTTTTTTTTTTTTTACCTGAACATACCCTGTCACCAGACTGGATGTTTTCTTTCCTAGGTAGTGTTGAGAAGTGGAAGATACTGTTAATGGCTTATACAAGCGTGTTGGTGAGAGAAGGGTTTGCCTTGCATCCCTAGCAGCTACCACCTCCATCACAAAAAAGCCACAATTAGGCTTTTTAAAAGCCACTGTTGGAACCAATGAGGTATTTTTAAAAACCCTCTAAAAATGTGAGTCCCCCGCCCCCCCAAAAAAGAAAGCCCTACTGTCTTCTCCCCGACACCGACGTTCTCCTCCCACTCGCAGTCGCTGGAGAAGTGGCCAGGGGGTGCCCTGTGGCCAGTGATGTCGTAAGGGGACCCTCCCTGTCAGGGTACTGGAATAGCGGCAGCAGCAGCTCTGCCTTGGCCGCTTCTCACCCCCTCCCAGCTTAGCGTCTCTGGCGGAAAGATGCCGTCTGCCTCATGGGCATTTCCCCTCCATGCTTCACAGCTCCGAGGCCCTGTTGAGCTGCTTGCCTCCATTCTCCCGGCTCTCTTCCCTGGCAAAGCAGGCCAAAGAGGGGGAAGGAAACCCCCAGAAGCACCCTTTCACATCACTTCTCCCAGAACACTTCTGTTGGCGAGGACTTTGGCCATCATGGCTCCCACAGTCCCTTTTGGGGGCCTTAGCATGGCTCCAACATGCCTCTGTCCACAAAGTTCTCTTGGTATCCTACCCACTCCGGGCACTTTCTTCTTTGCACGTTCCTTCCCTTCGCTAACATCGCAGGCTCGTCTTTGAAAAAGTCTGTCATCCACTCATCTCTCCCGGATATTTCAGGGGTACTCAAAGCGAAGCTCAGGAGCCATCTGCTGCAATTGGATTGCCTGATTTTGTGGCTTGTTGCTTGCCCCGGGCCCCTGCTTGCCCCTCAGCACCTGCCTCCCCCACTGGTGGGCCCCTGCTTGACACCACATGCGGCAGCAGTCAGGCATCTGGCATGCACCATATGCGGCTCTTCCCTTTAGCAAGGCCGGCCACCCCTGGAATGTTTTTCCACCTTCTGTTTATGTTCTTCGGAGCAGATAGTGCCCTCCTCGCCCCCTCCACCACCTTTTGCCTTGTAGCATTCCTAATCTGGAATTCCTAACCTAGAAATCAAATCCTTTTGAAAGAAATCAATTCCTTTCATTTCTTGGATCCTCTGGAAGAGAAGAGGTCTCCCCTTTCTCCTATTTAGTTGCTCTCTTCTGTTTCTTTCCACTGATCCTTGTAATACACCTTATTGTCCCTTCGTGCTGGTCACTGAAAAGTTGCATTCAGGATTCTGACCCTATTTTTCTCTCCTTTTGCTTTTTCCAAAGTGCGGGAAATTACACAAAAAGTTACTACTGTCAATTGCATAACTACAATTTTGAGTTCATAATACTTGGGTATTTCAAACAAATAAACTTCTAAAAAGGCTTTAACATGGGCCTGAAGTAAATAATGATTCACCTTGTAACATATCCACATTCTTTGCCGTGGTCTTCATGCAGCACACATATGGGTGCTGAGCCTGCACAGTGCCTGTTTTCGGAAAGATCCTCTCAGCTCCAGCAGTTTTTTGGGGGAACTCTGCTCCTGCTTCCCCATGCAAATGGGCGGAATCCCCGCCCTCTCGCCAGTCTGCTTTCCACCACCATTCGCTGTGCCTCGGAGAGTATTCTGTTTACTACTGCTCTTCACAATATACTTTACTCCGTTCACCTCTAAAACTTATCTTCCAACTTAATCCTAAATACTATCTCCTCAATACCCTATCCTTACCACACAAGCTACCTATCCCTTTACCACCCCTCTCCTCACAACCCGCCCAAATATGTGTGTGCGTACACACACACCACTATCATCTCTCTCACTCCATTTCCTTTTCATTTGTTCGATGGCACAGCGTGCAGCCTTCCAAAAGGGCACTCAGTGCGGAGTGAAAATGTCACCTACCGACCCTCATTTGTTCTGCCTACTCTGCCTTGGTGAGGGCCATTGCACGGACAAGTGTGTTCACTGCCAGGCCTTGACTTGGCAGGCTTGCAAGAAAACCGCCTCAAAACGCTGCTGTGGGACCAAGGCTACTGTGGCTCCACCTGGCCTCTGCAGAGCATGCTCCTCCCTGGACCAAGAAGGGGACTACTGAGCAGCAATTAATAATTGATTTTCTTCCCTTTTTCCCAGATAAATCCATATCACAATAATAAAGGTAGATTCATGTAAGAATTTTATTTGTTCATTGTATACAAAACACTTCAAGTAACATTCTCAATGGCTAATTGTTGTTGTTAGTCGCAAAGTTGTGCCCAACCCATTCAGTCCAAGGGGAGTCTCCTCCAGCAGCACAATTCAAAGCCCTCAATTCTTCGGTGCTCAGCCTTCCTTATGGTCCAACTTTCACAGCCATACACTGCAACTGGGAAAACGATAGCCTTAACTATATGCCCTTTTGTTGGCAGGGTGATGTCTCTGCTTTTTAGTATGCTGTCTAGATTTGCCATAGCTTTCCTCCCAAGAAGCAAGCGTCTTAATTTCTTGGCTGCAGTCCCCGTCTGCAGTGATCTCGGAGCCCAGGAAAATAAAATCTGTCACTACCTCCATTTCTTCCCCATCTATTTGCCAGGAAGTGAGAGGACTGGATGCCATGATCTTAGTTTTCTTAATGTTGAGTTTCAAGCCAACTTTTGCACTCTCCTCCTTCACCCGCATCAAGAGGCTCTTTAGTTCCTCTTCACTTTCTGCCATGAGAGTGGTATCATCTGCATATCTGAGGTTGTGGATATTTCTCCCAGCAATCTTGATTCCACCTTGTGATTCATCTAGCCCCGCCTTTCTCATGATGTGCTCTGCATATAAGTTATGACATTGTGGTTTAAATAACAGCTTATTCTGAGAATGCAGCTTTTTGGACATGGTGCCAAACGGTGTTGTGATGTGCCCTGCTTTACTCATTTAGGACTACTGGAAGGCTGAAATAATAGTGCATATCTCATACTTTTATCCCAGTTTAATTCCTGCAATAATTTATGAATTTTATGTTTAGCGAAAACAGCGACTATGAAAACACAGGCTCTCTGTGGGTGGACCCTTGGGCCTTTTGTCTGCTGTGATATTCTGTACAAGCCTTAAGTGAAAAGTCCACCCACACAAATGTCTGCAGAACAGTTCTTCCTGTACTTTTAGGTTTATTCTTATTCTGAATGTATATCTCTCTAAAGACAGCTTGAAAATACCACTGCTGCTAGAATATCAGTAAAAATACTCTTCACTAAAATGTGTTGTAATAGTCCTTTTGTATTTTAATGCACAGTATGTTCATTGTATCCCTTTTACTAAGTTATGATGTCTCTATCTAGGCCCATTTCAGATCTGATTCTTGGGCTACCAATGGCTTTTATGAGGCTCTACAGTATCTTTATTTTTACTGCAACTGAGTATTGTTCAGCACTGTGCTGCGGATATTTTAAATAAATCATAAGTAGCTGTATTCTGAGCTCTTAATTTACTGTGCCAATTTTTAAAGCTAGAACTAATGAAAGAGAGAGAAAAGGAATCCCAGGTACCTTATGAAAAGCCTTCCCACCATGATCATTCCTACTATTTTCATTTCTATACTTCCCCATAGCCAAAGCACCTAGGATTCCACCCCCCCCCCATATTAGCTCTTTTTCATATATGCACCTTTCCCTCTTCTTTTGTCACACTTTTCAAAACTAGTCAGCTCAAATCTTTCATTACCCATGAAGTCACTGGATGTCCTTAAGCAAGTTACTATTTTACAGCCTTAGTGTCTCTCCTGCAAAGTGTAAATAGTCACACCTGCAATCTGTGAACCACTTTCAATACTCAAAAATTGCATGCAAATGATAAATATTATCTTATAGTAATGTCCATTGAGACTTTACCTTTTGCTCTTGAATGGTTGCTCTGCTGCAAGATGTGGAGTTGTGGTCCAAAACCTAAGGGGGGAGGTAGGTAACTACGCTTGCAAGTTCATAACCTTTCATCTGGATTAGTCCTCTTCCAAAATGTTCCCTTTCTCATGGTACAGTACTGCTTCTCCCCTGCTTTAGAGAAGCATCTGGTCCTTTCCAACTTCAGTAGGCATAACTCTAATCCACATACTTTCAGATACATTTGCATGCCTCATAACCAGAAACACATTATGCTGAGGAAAAAACCAGAACCTCCATGCTTAACAATCCTTGAAGCAAAATGTCAAGAAAGATTAAGGTGAGCGACAATTGGCATGGCTCCATCTGGAAATACTACCGAGCAACACTGGGGCTCAGGGATGTATGGGCAGAAAGAGGAAAAATGTTAAATAGCAGTGAAAAACAAACTTAGAGGGAAAGTTTGACTGGCAATTGCCATTCACTTAAATATACCCCATTTTATGGCCAGGTATTTGTATGTATTTTCACCATTTGGTGAGAATTTTGCAACATATGTGACTATGATGTGAAAGATCATAGTTTTTATACTTAATAGATGTTCATCCTGCCATTGTGAAGAATAATAGTGGGAGGCAATAAAGAAATACTCATATGCTCAATCCTCTACTCATCTGGTCTTCAACCTTCCTGCTTGGAAGGCAAGATCTGAATTTACAAATTGTTGTCAGTGGAAACTTAACCAGGTAATGATCTTACAAGGGAGCTTCCTAGGCTTATTCCCAAAATGAAAACAAGGAGGTTAGTGACCACATGCATGACTGATACCTACTTCTACATGTGGATTAGATAACGTGCTGTTTCTTCTGAATAACTGCATGCAGTAGTGTCATACCTTAAACTTATCCAGACCATCAGTTCAAAGTCTCCAGTGGTATACAAATGTTACTTGTGTGTTGTTCTTACTGAAGTTAAATACCTGGATGTGAAATTAAGCTGTTTATAACTGCAGTTTTCCTGGAGTCTTTTTGTAGGAGCTCAGCATGATCATTCATTGTGGAGCAGGAAGCCAGGCCTGCTCTCCTGCTGTGGTTCGTCCGACTTCCTGTGAGCCTCAGGAAGTTGTGAAATGTGCACACATTTTTCATGAAGGCAACCCACACGAATGATCTGTGGTACTAGTTCCCACAAGGCTTCAGTTATCTACAAGGCGTTTACAGATTTCTTCTTTGACCTTGGTCATTCAGGCTTGAATTTCCCTCCATTGTAATAGGGGGTGCACCGAAAGAATTCTACAGTTATGATATCATCTGGTCCTTATTTGTAAACAAACTGATCTGATTCACACTCCCTGACCTAACATACAGTTCAAACAGTTTTCCTTCATATTTCACTCTTTTTCTATTTTGCCGTGTAGTTCTTGGTTCAAAAAGTGTAACAAAATATATCTAAAATACTCATTTAAAGTATGTATAAATATGCACATTTAAGAGACCTTTAAAATTCAAATTTTGTGAGAAAGATTTAAATATCTCCCCGAGGAGAGACATAGCACCTTTCAGATACTTGAAAGGCTGTCACATGGAGATGTGGTCAAAAAGTGGGTACCTATTTCCATATATGGTGGGAATGTGAAAATATTAAGAAATCTTGGATAATGGTTCTTAAAGGAGATTAGCTAAATATTTAATTCAAACATTAATTAATTATGAAAACAAATTTAGTAACAGCAACAAGAAAAAATAGCAAAGAAGAGGTAGGAGAAGGAATTCCAAATAAGTGAATGGTCTAAAGAAATCTGGAATACAGCTGTTAATGATAAATTAACATGTAGAATAAGGTGAAAAGAAGGCTGACAAATAAGAATTATTTCAATTATATCTGGGGGTTGTTTATTGAATATGTATTAATAAAAGTGAAGGGTATTAAACCTTTAGATGATTTTATGCAATTCTGGATGGAAGGGGGTAGTCCAGAAAGAGGGAAAATACAGAAGGAGAAGTTTAAAAAAGAAGAAATTGAATGATTTATTATTTAGCCTAGGTCCTGCTGGAGGGGTGCACTGGATTTATAGCTTTTTTTCTATTTCCTCATGTTTGTATTTTTTGCTGTTATTGATGTATTTTTGTATTTGTATTGATGTATTTTAGTATTGTATTTCAATCAAATAACATTTTTTTAAAGACTATCGCACAGAAGAGGGCCAGGATCTTTTCTCAGTCATGCCAGAGTACATGCCATGAAATAATGGGCTCAAGTTACAGGAAGTCAGATTCTAGCTGGCCATCAAGAAAAGCTTCCTGACTCTTACAGAAGTAGGACAGTACAACCAGTTACCTAGTGGGGTTGAGGGCTCTTTACATTGGAGGCCTTCAAGAAGCAGTTGAGCAGCCATCTGTCAGGGATACTTTAATTTGCAGTCCTGCATCAAGCAAGGGGTTGGACTCAATCGCATTATAGGCCCTTTCCAACCCTACTATCTCAAATAATGCAAAAGTTTACACAGTTAAAAATGAGAAGATTGGAAATGGGGCAGGACAGACTTATGAATAAGTAAATGCAAAACTGTAATGATTAGAATCAGCTGATCTATCCACCTCTAGAATAGAATCTGGTTTTGCTAAACCACCCTGTAAATAAACAACAGTGAGCTAGTTGTTTGCCAACCAGCCCACAGTATGACGGAAATATAACTCCTCGTACCATGAGTTGTTTTCTCTTTTCCCCTTAGTCCTGCAGCTGGATCTGGCAAATATCCCAGGGAACTTGGGCAAAACCTATGTCTCCCTCTTGGTGTTACAATCACTACCCCTTTTCATTCACTGTTTGGGATTTCTGTTTGTTTTGGAGACTTTAAAAAAAGGACATTTGGGGGCAGTTTTTTCTTCAGCCGTCCAAAATTGCACAACTGTGTTTGATTTGTGTGGGGGGGAGGGAGCTGTGACCAGCATGCTCTTAGGGCTGTCCAATATGTGTAGTCTTTCTTGGTCAATTTCCTTGTTCTTTTCAACTGCCAAAGTGAGCAGAGGTAACAAGACTGAGAATGCAAATCTGCATATAGGCTAATTTGTGCTCAGTTGCCAGTGACCACTGCCAGGTTGTCAATCGAGAAACATCGATAAAGAGGGGAAAGTGGCAAAAGTAGTTGCACCAGGGGCGCAATCTCTCTCTCTTAGCAATGTGATCCTCTTGAATTTAAGTGATAGAACTGACAATTTTCTATACCTTTCACCTTTTCAAGACTTGCCTGGTTCTCTAGCCACTCCAAAAATAATCTCTCCCACCTCTCCTTTTCGGAGCATTATCTACAGTTCCTTGGGAGTTCTAAATAAAATTTAAAAAATTATTTTTATTTTATTTATTTATTTAAAAAATTATATGCCGCCCCTTGCAATATATTAAAAAAAATATAGAAATAAAGACAAATTTAAATGTAGTTGCACATATTACCTCTCCATTTACTTCCCAGCCATTTAATTTGCACACATTTCACAGCCATTTACTTCCCAGACATTTGCTTTCTTAAAAAAAAAAAAAGTCAAGGAACCAAGCAGTAACTGCTCAAAAAATGGTGGGGGCAGTTCCTATTGCCCCTTTCTAACTCTCCTATCTTTCTGGAATGTTTGGCGAATTTGGGAAGTAGTAAAAAGTTGGAGGATGCTGAGAATAACAGTTACACACTAATGTGAGAGGATCACATCCCCCACATGTGCACACTTGGTGCAGTTACTCCCAATTTTCAGTGCTTCTGAACACTCCTTTCTCTTACTGATATTTCTTCCCAAGTCCTTCACAGCTGTACACAAATTAGCCAGTAAGCAGCCTCATCTTATCAGTACTGATTTGAGATAGCCATAAGTGCACAGGTGAAAAGACCAACCAAAAAGAAAAAAAAATTAAAAATTAAAACCCAGAGGCACTTAGTTTAAAAAAAAAAAAACACTGAGGAACAGGTGATGGTCCTTTCAAAGTGGGATTTCAGCATCAGTGAAATGACATTCACTAACAACTTCTCAAAAACTAAATGGCATGAGGTTTTTGCTGCTGGTGGTGTTGTGACTGGGCAGCTTTCTAGCTGATCCCAGCAGCCTATGATGAAATTGCCCTGCCAGATTTAGAGGACATAGCAAACCACCATGTGTATCAAGAACCCTACAATAAGCTATGGATTTGTTCATGAAAAATAAACCACTCTACATAATCAGCACTGGGTTTGCATGGTATGAAAAGTTACCATGAAGGATCACCAGGTGGATTGGTATAGGATTTAGGGCTTTCACAGCAAGAATGTCTACCTGCTCCCAGTGCATTTGTACAATTATCAGGCTTCCAGTTCTGGATCAGATCAAGTACTGCTGTCATGATACAGGTTTCACTGAAAACTTATACTCTGTACCATTGTCATAGTCTATGCTGAAGAGGCTCTGAGAGCGTACATCTTGTGCAAAAAGCTCTTAGTAGAAATCTTGCCTACTGAGAGCCATGGCAATCTTGAAAAAGTAATTAAGAAGCAAGACAAGCCTTAGCTATTGTGTCAGAAGAAATAATGTACCAATTTAATTCTAATTTGTGTTTGTTATCTAAAGGGGAGTAGCACACCAAATGCTTCCTTCAGATTTGAATGAACTCTCTTTTGTATGTTGCCAAAAGGTTCACTTGCTTATGATGCCTGATTTAATTGGTGTCCCCTTTTTGCATTTGCATTAGGTTTAAGGCCTTTTCATTCCTGCACAAAATGTTTCATCATGCTGTTTGGTTATAAAGACAAGGAAAGCTACTGACCAAAGTCTGCAGCAAGAAAAATATCCTAGCTAAATTGAGTGCCTGTCTATCAATGGTATCCTAACAAAAACTTCAAAATGTTGACAGCAAACAATGGAATGGGCCTGCCATTGAGGAAGTCAGGTTATCTTCCACTTTGTGCAGGATCTGCTCTGGATCAGTGCTCTGCTGGTTTGTGTGATTTTTGTTTCTGTTACATCAGTGTCAGCAGAATGTTCAGTGTTCATATGTTAAAGTCACACTCAAAGAATAATAGTGGGTTGTTTTTCTGGAACAAAAAATGTTAACTGTTATAAAGCATTTTGATAAAAGTAGCTCCAACTATCTTAGTTTTTCCAGATACATTGGACTACAATTTCCATCATGCCTTAAATGCATGGTTAGAAGGGATGGGGATTGTAATCCAAAGTACCAGGTTGTGCAATGTGGTTAGAAATAAACTGGTAGAAAACCAGGGATGAAGCCCTTTTATCAAGTGCAGGGATGGGCTACATGTTGCTTGCAGGAAGGAAAGGCAGGGGACATCTGGAGGCCAGGAATTTCACCCAGCTACCCTTCACAAAAAGAAGGATGGGACAAACCTACCATGCCTTGGATCTTGTGCTTGCAGTGATTGCTAATAATCTTAAAATTACACTCCATCCATTCAAATTATATTAAAAGTATAGGAAATATATCACATTTGATGGTGCTCCTCTTCTGCCAGCAGTCATGGTAGGAGAAAATGTATAAAAAGAAAGCAATTCATTCTAAATGGTCATGAGTACCTGCTTCTCAGCTGCAAAGCACTTTATCTCTAGTCCTTCTAGTTAAAGACAGGGAGGAGTAGATAGCATTGGTTACACTTCCATCCTGTGATGGAAGCATTTTATTCCTTATTATTCCTTCCTTTTTCTCCAAAAGGGATTTTTCATTGTTTAATAACAAAATGAAGAATTTGTAGATAATAATAAAATGAAGAACTTATAGAACCTTTGAGGTAAAAACAAAACTGCTTCTTCACTGTACAGTGAGAGGAAAAAACAAGCCGAAGGAAGAAATGGGATGAAAACATCCCACAAGCTTTTTCTCACCATTGCTTCAAAATGGCTGATATAAATACTTAGATATTTCAGAGTAGGCAATCTCTGTTGCAAATATATGTAGCGGAGAACAACAGAAGAAAGTATCAGTGACATTGATAAGTGATGAATGTTAAAATGGCAAAAGGAAGTAGTATGCAATTATGTATAACATAATCGAGTTTTTCTATGCCAGAGGATGTCATTGAAGCTGAAGAGGGCATAATTACCTTATTAGTCCTCATTTACTTCAAAATGCACTTTAAAATATTCACTAAATAAATTGCGCAAGGCAAAGTGCCTTCTCAGGACTACCACATCATCCATCCTATTAGTTAGTATTCCACAAATAAAACATTCATTTATTGCTTAAGTACTTCAAACTCTATATATTAACAGTCTAAGCATGATGACTAGAGACAATAATTTACTATCCAGTTACTGTGCTTCACTTCAAGGAATAGTCACCACATGGTACTGTGAATGACAGATGTTTATAGCATGTGGCTTCACAGTGAGCTGGGTTTACCATATCACTGCTACCTATATGTTCACTTCATTGTAGTTAAACTTGCATTATTATGTGCTTCATGCCACAGATTATAATCTCTACTATGTATATTTAGAAACGTGCAGTTAATTAAACACAACAACTATAGCGGGATAGATGATCAGTTACCTATATTTAGCCCAACACTATTGTAAGGGAAGGAAATGCAGCTGTAAAAGCAACAGAAATGTGCATTGAATTTTTCACAATGACCTAATATCTGTGTAGTCTCTATATTTATACATGTGGGAGGGGGAGAAATCTAGACTTGCACATGTTTCTTTATTCATATTATTTTATAATATAATATAGTGCCAAATTGAAAATAATTAAACAACCCAAAGTCTCTTCCTGAAAAGTTTTGTGAATCACAGTAACCAACTTCTTGATTGGATAAAACATGTGGCCAAAACTCTTGAATTAATAATCTGCACAGGTATCATGTGAACTGTCCCAAAGCTTTCAGCCATTTCTCACAGAGCCAAAGTGATGTACTGGTATTCTACCCCTTTCCCTTTGTTGGTTTCTCTGTGCACAATTGCATAGTGCACATGTGCCACTACGCTTGGAAGTCAACACTTTTAATCTCTCACTTACTAAATTGCCTTTCCATCAAGAACACTGCCCCAGGAGGCCACAAATTGCACTTCAGTGTATGCCCAGTGCATGAAACAGGACATTTTGAAAGTATTGAAGAAGGTGTGCATGTGCTGGATACAGGAGCAAGTATAAACATTATTTCCATTTTTAAAATATGCTTAATTATTGTATTTTAAGGTTCAGCCTTGCAGAAAATGAAAATATAAACAAGTTACTTCTTATGTCTATGTGAGTTGCAAAGAAAACCTGTACAAAGTGGTGGTTAGAATGTGGGATCTGGATTAGGGAAACATGGGTTCAAGTGCCTCCTCATCCATAGAATTTGTAGGCTCACATATCTCCCTGGGTGGCTGTGAAGGAAAAGGAGAATAACACAGATTAATAATTGCTAACTAAGGTCTTTATGTGAAGGCCAAGATAAGAGACATTATGTAAGTAATCAAATATGAGCACTTGTAATCCTGTTTGATTAGATATGAGTAGGAGGCAATCCAGCAGGACTCTACTGTTGGTGTCCCTGCTAGTCACGTGACTTACAGACCCCTAAACCAAATGCCAATAAGGTTCAGCAAGGTGGAGATTCATTTGGTTCCTTTATTCAGCTGAGAAAAGCAACCAGGTGTCAGCTTCCCAATACACAGGCAGGAAGCAACACACCCACATTCCACCAACTCATCCTTCTTAAAGTGTTTTTCCTTGCTTTTTCTTACACAATCTCACCCCCATTGTTCCCTCACCCCATCCCCTCCCAGGGTCTGCCTGACCCTTTGCCCAATCCCCTTGTGGGGTCTGCATGTCCACTGCATGCCTGCCCTCGTGGAAGAGGCTATCTGCATCCAATCCCTTCACAGGGGGAGCGTGATCACAGCGTGCCAGGCCTTGCGTAGGGGGTCATCTTCTTCACACTACCCCTTTTGTCTTACCTTATCAACATTCCTTTGCCTCCCCCTTTTCTTCTCCAAAGCAAGCAGTTATACAAAAAGCAAATGGCGTTTATTGAGCTAACCAAGCTTTCATGCAAGCAGCTTTTTACAAAAGCAAGTAGCGTTAGTTAAGCTAGAACCAAATAACATTAGTTAAGCTAATCAGGCTCCTTCACTACTTCTTGTCTGCTGTGAGCAAGTCCTTATACACTTGACGTTGTGTGTCTGCTTTCAGCCTCTCTCGTCCTGCTTGCCTAAGAACCCACCAGCCTTACCTGGGGCAGAAGGTCATGTGAGTGGTCAAGGCACCAGGAGAGGCTTTATCTCCTTGACAGAGCACCCTTTCTCATCACAGTTGGTGAAAATGGATGAGAATAGCTTCATATTCCAACTGAGGCTTGTAGTTCCAGTCTCTTCTTTCAAGAAAAAGGATGTACCAGAGAGACGCTGGAGTATCCTTCTGCATCACTCCTCTTTCTCCTATCCCATATAGTTGGGGAGATGGGAAGGTGATAATGCTTGCTTTTAGCAGTTGCTAATGTTCTGCACTTGCTTGCTAGAAACACATGCAAACAGGGCCCCTTTCCACACATGCTCCGGGAGTGTGTGCAACGGCACCATGTATCCCTAGCCAAGGTATACATTTGGTAAACATTTATCTGTAGCACATTAATATACTCACTTTGAAAATGACTTGATTGTTGTCTATAAACAATCATCACTCAGATCTACAGCCAGTTTATGTTAATACGAAGTAGTTCACACAGAGGAACCAGTGTGTTTTGTCTGGGGACAGTTTTGAGTAAACAGCAGAATTCTGTTTTATTTTGGATTTTTTCCTCAGAAATGGGATATGGGAGAATCTGAGGTTTGTTTCTTCTTCCCAGGAACTCTTGGGTGTAACTGGTTGAAGCTCAGTGCCTGATAAAACTCGATTATCATCAGCCCTTAAGACTGTAAGCAAATGCAAACTGCAGTTTAGCAGGGTTAACTCCCTTCAGAGTTAATTCAGGCTACTCCCTTCACTTTTTCTGTTCTGTTCCCTTTGCAATGGGGAGGGCTGATGAGTTTTGAGCCTGCATGTCATTTTGTGACCTTTAAGCTGGCCCTAATAAAGGTATTATGCTAATATGGATTTTAGCATTTTTTCTTACTTTTCAAGTATGCTTTGTAGTTCAGCAGGGTTTAGTGGTGGTTGTTGAAGAAACAGAGCCTTAAGTCTCTGTGTATATGTACACCAAATTGCATGGATTTGTGGTTGATCTCTATTTACCCAGAAAATATAACTCCTGTTTAGAGTACTATCTTTCATTTCATGATCTTACCATGTCATCACTATTAGTGCTGTGGAATTTTGAAGTGTCTGTGTTAGTATTTTTCTATTTGTACTGAAACATCCTGCTTTAAAAACCTACTAAACCAACTCAGTTATGGATTAACAGTGTCCTAGCAACACTGGGAGGGAGCTATTCTCAGTGGTTATAACAAAACACTCTTTTTCAATAATGTAGAGAAACATGAGATGGAAAATCACAAATGTGAGGCTATTCCTTCCTTCCGTCCTTCCAGTTATTTATTAGCTTCTGTTCAGGAGCAGAAGTCACAAAGTGCCCCAGACCAAAATAGAAACAATACAGCAGTCAGCAGAATATGCAGCCATATAATATGGATACAAATAAGAAAGGTCACCAGTTCGAGTCTGCACATGGGGTGAGTTCCTGTTGCTCCGTCCCAGCTCCTGCCAACCTTGCAGTTCGAAAGCATGCAAATGCAAGTAGATAAAAAGCTACCACTTCGGTGGGCAGGTAACAGCGTTCCGTGCACTTCGGTGTTTAGCCATGCCGGCCACATGACCACAGAGACTGTCTGCGGACAAACGCTGGCTCCCTCGGCTAGGAAACAGAGATGAGCACCGCCCCCTACAGTCAGGCATGACTGGACGTAATGTCAAGGGGAAACCTTTACCTTTTTTACCTTAAAGTAGATACATGAGAAAAACTGGTTTAGCTCACACAATGATTCTACGATTTTGTTCTGTAATCAGAACATAAGAGACATGCTTGATCAAACCAATGATCCATTTATTTATTTATTTAAAACTTTTCTACCTGTCCACCATTAGCGTCTTCAGACAGCTTACAGTAAATCTCCTTCAGCATTTTTATCACATTTAGTGAAATGCAATAGTAAAAATAAGAGTTTAAAAAGCTTTCTGGAAAGCTGAACTGAGAAAGCCAAGAGAATGTTAAGTGGAAGAGAATGCAGTTCAGGGCCACCACCAAGAAAGCCTGGTCTCCTGGGCTTGCCAATGTTACCAATTTCTGTGGCTGCTACATGAGCAAACATTCTGGTGCAAATACCCAATTACAGGTAGAGTCAGATGGGTTTGCATTACTCCCAAATGGTCCATAACCATGTAATGTCTTGAAAGGTAATACCAGAACATTGAATTGGGCCTAGAAAGGCAATGGTATCCTGTACAACAGGCACAAATATTGTGTCATATATTCAGACTTCCTGGCCTCAATTAGCATCTGGCCAGACACATTTTGAACCTGTTGAAATGTCTAAGCCACCTTCAAAGACAGCCCCATAGAAAATGCAGTGCAGTGGTCCAGTTTGAAGATAACACAGTCTTTGCTAATCACGGCCACTCCAGATAGACATCTGCCATCTATGCCAGAACTGGTAGAAAGCATTCCTGTCCATCACTGTTCCCTGAGCTTCACCAAACAGCATTGTGTTCCCATGCAGCTAGAACTTTACCTTCCATCAAGGAAGCTGTTACTACCACTGACATCCAGATTGTTCACCCTCCTCTGGCTGTAATCACCATGATGGGCAATGATGCAGAGAATAGGTGGTGGATCCCAGCTTCCAAGTAACTGGTTCACATTCTCAGCTTGCAAACCTAAAAGATTTCCATGACAACATAATTAGATGTTGCTCTTGGTACCTTTAGCTTCCACTCTGTCATAGTGATGACTTCCACTTCAGTGCAAATTCAAGCAAAATCCAAGCTGGTTGCCCTGTCTCCACTATGTGTGCCCTTGGATTCCTATGTAGAATAGAATTCATCATCTGAAAGAGCTCAGCGAGGTTTGCATTATGTAGCACTGAAGTTTGTGTCAGTAGCTTACAATTTAGTCTAAGCATGTCTAATCAGAAGTAAGTCCTGCCGAGTCTAGATAAGTGGGACTTGCGTCATGCTTCCATGAAAGCAAGTCCCTTTGAACTTAATGGAGCTACTGAACAGCCATAGGATTGCACTAAACCTGCGTAGATTTCCAGCCTTACTCACTGCAATACTTCCCATAAACTTGAAAACCCCTCTATACTGTCAAACAGCTTTAATTTCATGTTGCCAGTGAATGGCAATTGCAGTGTATTTCATAGAATTTGAAAATAGAATAAATGTTTGAATTTTTTAGAATAAATGAAACATTCATTTCTGCATTAACCCCACTGAAATTACCCATACTCGTTTCTTTGAAGAGAAACACCAAGTGTCGGGAATAGGATAGTGTTTATACCTACCATGCTTTACATCCTGATTTCTTTGTTAGATCATGCCTCCTATATGTGTCGCCTTACTAGTTAAGATCAGCTTCAAGGCCCCTGCTCCATGCACCATCATTTCATGAGAACTTCGCTAGGAGCAAGCCTTGTAGATGTGGCCTCAAGCCAAAGAATGGTCTCCTGGAGAAATTCACTAGAGTACTTTCCTCCTGACATTTAGAAGCACTAAATGGTGGGAGTTTTCCTTGTGGTGTTTGCTTACTGCATGGTTTTAAAAATAGAGGGTTCAAAGATGGCAGTATTATTTATCGGAAACAGACACACAAAGGAAGTAGATGTACAGCAGAGTCAGGCAGGGGCAAAACTTCAGCCAGTGATCAGTCTAAGGCCCTCCTGAATCACTGAGATCTTTAGCTGCTATCTGGAGAACTGTATGGAAGGGAATAAACCAGTCTTCTGGGGCAAAGAATTCTTTATCTTGGGTACCACAGCAGAGAAGCTTTTTCTCTTCATTTCTATTAACTGCACTCCAAATGATTGCAGAACACACAAAAGTGCTCAGTGGTTTGGCAGGATCATTTCAGAATCCAATCCATTTAGGCTTTAAGATAATTGCTAGCACTTTGAATTGTTTCCATAATGAAACAGTTGATTAAAAAAGGAGTCACACACTCTAAAATCAAAAGCAAAAAGAAAAAGAAAAGTCAAATGTCTTGATGCTGCACTTTTTACCAGCCTACACTTTCCAACTGTTGTAGAAGGCAGCCCTACACAGAGTTCATTCTTGATGCAAGAAAGAGATGTGCGACCATGACCAGATCTCTGATCTCATCTCCCTCCCTCCCCCTCTCCCCTCTGTGTGTGTGTTTATTCATTTATATCATTTATTCGCTTTACTGTATTAGTATACTGCCCCAAACCAATGCTCCCCGACCTGCTGAGGCGCTCCATGACTGGCTTATAATCGAATTATCATATTAATCCAGATCCCTCTTTTCCTTGCTCTAACAAACTGCACATTCATTCATATAACATCTGCTTTAACAGTGAGATTTCCCTTTTGCTGTAAACATTTTTGCTTGCAGAAGAAAACCCTTTACAGTTTTGTGTAAGGAAGTTTAATGACTAGTTGCTCCAATACAGCTGCCTTGCTTGCTCTGGGTTGCTCATTCTTGGAGACTAACATGGCTTTTGTTACTGTGAAATGCATGAAAATGAATGAGAGATGTACAGGAATCATTCATTCCAGTGTGGTTTCTGAAAGAACAATTGCCTGCAAATTTGCTTATGGGTGATTGGAATAAGTCTTTCAAATGCTTTGTATCTAATGCCTTGCACATGCTAACTGGAGCTGAGCCTCAGAAGGAAGTTGCTTTGAGTGCTGGTAAATAATCCTCCTTTGATTTAAGGGCTGTAAAACATTACATTGAAAAATTCAGTAACTTAATATCATAAAAGCAGTGAAATTAAATTTGCAGCACTGTAGCAAATGGAAAGCCTTCCTTGTATACCTGGACTTGCTGCAGTCCCTCCAATCCTTTCTATTTAATTTTCAATAGGATATGATTGATTCTTCATTAGAGGAATGAAAGGAGAAATTTTTCCCTGCTAACATGGCACAGAACCTGGAAGTCCCTCCTAAATTATGTAATACCAGTACAATTATGGAAATCCAAAGGATACTGTGCATATCTGGCGCTGCAGCTCCTCTTCTCTTCTCTTCTCTTCTCTTCTCTTCTCTTCTCTTCTCTTCTCTTCTCTTCTCTTTTGTCTCCCCATTGAAAAGGGATAATTGAAAACACCTTCATTTTAGAGATTTAAAATATTATGTTTCTGGACCAAGGACGCTGTAATGAACAACTGATATTTTCTCTCTTATTATTGTTGTCAATTCTGTTGCCAAGAATGTGATAGTGTCACAAGAAGAACATGTCATTCCCACGACATTCATCTGAAAAGAGTAATTTGACAACAAAAATATACCGTATTTTTTGCTCTATAAGACTCACTTTTTTCCCCCTCAAAAGTAAGGGGAAATGTCTGTGCGTCTTATAGAGCGAATATGTGTGTGCAGTAAGTCTGTCAGATGTGCAGTCCATGGGGAAGTGATGGGGAATGTGCCTGTGATTATGTGACCATTTGATTCAGAATATTTTTTTTCTTGTTTTCCTCCTCTAAAAACTAGGCGCGTCTTATGGTCAGGCGCGTCTTATAGAGCGAAAAATACGGTAAATGTTATTGATCTTTATTATCTTACAGGAACATTATGGTCTGTTGTTGTAGGATCAGAACAATTTCTTAGATTACAGTAAAACCTCTGTATCCACTGTTTCAGTTACCACAGTTACATTTAACTGCCATTGACTGCTGTCCGAAAAAATTAAATAGAACATTCCAGAAATACAGTTTGCCTTCCACATTCACAAGGGGTTAGGAGTGCAGGACCCCTGAAAAAGTGGGAAAACTGCAAATATCTCTAGGCCCCAACCTTTGATTCTTAATACTGTCGACCATACTTGTACTGTACTGCTTCTCCCTCTCTCAGACCTTGGTCTGATACAGCATGGCTCCCCGTCTTCATTTATTGCATTCTTATGTTCTGATTCCCCGCCCTCCCTTTCACTCACCAGTGCCTTCTCTTTGCACCAAAGAACTGCTGGAGGGATTCCCATCCCAGGATTGGCAGGGCAGGAAGGCCAGCTTTGGAGGCCCTTCCTCTCTCCCCTTTTGCTTCCTCTCTCACTATGGTGATGATAACTTTCTGCAGTAGTCCACAAAACTCCAAATTTACTTATTCATGGCAAACTTGCAAATAATCAGATCTATGAAAGTTGAACCCACAAAAGTAGAGGTTCGATTATACAGTAAACATTTATAAATTAAATTGTGCGCCATTCTAGTAACATCATGAAATTTCATGTGTTCCCACCTGTTGTCCAGTATATCCATGCTGTATATGATACTCAGCCATTAGTTGCTTTATTTTTCTAATTGTTCATTTTTATCACTAGTTATTGTTGTTAATGCCTTATCGTGCCTAATTTATAAATTAAACTTAATCATAGGTATATACAGCATGTATACTATATAGTGTTTGCTACTATTCACATTGTCAGGCATCTGCTGGGGGCTTGGAATCTATCCCCATGGATGCAGTGGCCCTACTGTATATCTCGGTATGTATTCATAGAATAAGGTGATATGGCCCAGAACAATACTGGTAAGTAGTTAGAAAAGACTAGGAGAAATGTCTGTGGATGATATGGGTATCTCCAGTACTAGGATGAAGATTCACTGAGCAAGATGAGTGGATAATATGACCAGGCTGAATGCCTGTGAGGTGTTACAGGTAAACAGATGCAGGATAGGAAAGATTGCCTACACCCTGAAGTAAGTCTTAAGTAGTTATAGGGTCAGGATGAACCTTTAATGAGTTTGTTGCAAAAGTGGCTAGGTCATTCCACATCCATTACTTTTTGTAACTGTCTGTTTGCTGCTGTCTGTGCAGGAAGGTCTCTTACTGTTCTTAGGAACCAGTCATCTAGAAGCCAGTCATTTGTTTCAGTTCTTTGTGCTTTTAGTGAGCCAGCAGATGCCTTTCCAGGTTTGCTGCCTTATTTGGTCTTAATTTCTTTAAGGCCACTTCCTATAACCACTCCTCCGGAGTCTTTACTCCTACTTTGTCTTTTTCTCTTTCCTCTGTATTTGCAGAATTCAGGCTTTTAATCTGTGTTTTGCCTTCTCCCTCCTTTCATTTATCTCCCAGTTCTTGACTCTGTGAAAAAGCCCTTATCTTAATTCCCTTTTGTTCTGTTCAGCTAGCCCTAAATGTTGCAGGCTCTTGTCACAGGATAACCAGGGAAACCCATGAGTCAGATGCAACTGAGCCAATCAGATTGGTGCTCCCTCACATTTTCTTTGCGATTGTCTAGCTTTATTTAATGACTGCACACTCCTTAATCTTACAAGATAGTAACAGACCTTCAGTTAACAGACCTTCAGTTAACTGCCATAATGCAATGGCATTATGTAGCTGTGGAGGCAACCTGCTGATTTTTAATAACTAGTGTGGCACATTCTTGAATTGCTTCACAACACTCTGGTCTGCTACTTCTGAGGTTTCATTTTTAGGATGTGTCTTGAACAACATGCAGTATTTGTTTGTCCTCATAGGACCACACTGTACTATTTCTCTGGTGTGACTAGGAGGCTGAAGTAGAAGTCTTGTCAAGAAGATGGTACTCATTCTGTATGGATCTGTGTGCTTAGCTCTGGTACTGAATTGGAAAAGAACAAAAGACACATTATTTTTTAGGATGGCTTGTTGTCAAGTTGCTTATTATAGTTGTGTATGTCCGTGGTGGAAGGGTTGCATCCATTTAAACTAACAGCAATAGCTTTGCAACTGCAACTAGGCAAGCCTGCAGGGAAAAGAAACTGAACTGCAACTAACAGAGTCTCTTGAGGCATACATATCCCAAGATGGGCAATGTTTTCACTTTCAAGCTAAGACACCCATTTTCCAAAAGCAGAGTAGAGTGGAACTGATTCAGAAGCACGTTCTTTATATGTCATGCTTGCAGAAAGAGCCAGTATTTCATGCAGACAGCAAAAAGTCATCTACATCAGTAATTCCCAAAGCAGCCTTCCCCAGACTGGTATCCTCCAGATAAGTTGAACTGCAACTTCCAGCATGGGTGTATTTCTTAAACGGTGTACAAGTGTAGAGTATATAGGGCCTAAACACTTTAGACATATCTACCTGTTAGAAAAACAAATGGATCTGATGTGTAGTTCCAGCTCCCCACACTGCAAGCATCCACATGTTCTTACAATACCACATATACAAATCCCCTTTCACATGTCTCCCCACTGCAATGGCCAGGCAGACCATTTGATCTGAAAGACTGTCCACCCCAGGCTGTGGCGCACTCATACTTCAGGATCACATCCTTGATTCCTCTTGTCTTATAGATGAGGCATCAGTGCAAAATAATGATTCTGCACACCTCTCTCATAGCACAACTAATTGAAGGGACTTCCTGCATTACCTTTCAGCTTCCAAAGAAGCCTACTGGCTCAACAAGGCACAAGTCTAGTCTTGGGAAAACAGCATCCCCCAGCCTGGTGACCTCCAGATGGCTTGGAGTATAAATCCCAGCATGACTGACTGAGGCTGTTAGGAATTGTCAACACATCTAGAATGTTCCAAGTTGGGGGAAGCTGACCTATGAGGCCTAGACTGTATTGCAGGTTCAGAGTAGAAAATATTTCTGTTGCAGTGTGTTCCAGAGCAATGAAGCAGAAATATTTCTTTGCCAACACATCAAAGTTCTGGGAATGGCAACAGCACCACACTGGGACTATTTACACTTTTTGCAATGAGGTAAAGCCAAAAATAATGAGGCTGAGGAGAATGGATTGCATTAGGCAGCTTTGAAACAATGTGTAGAAAAGCAGCACCTTTTAAATTAATTGTTACTTCTTCAACACTGAACAGGTTTAGAAAGGAAAATAATTGTAAAACAAACAACCTATAGAAGAAAGGAGTCCAGAAAAACATCTGGATGTTGTATATGTTACCCAGTATGATAAATATATTATAGAGCTGGGCTCTGTCTAAAGTGGTGAACTTGTTATGCTGCAGTTATTGGAGAGTCATCTGGGGTTATCAGGTAAGAAGCCAGGGTCCCTGGAATATGCTTTTGCAAAGGGCGTCTGTCTCCTTTCAAAGCAATGTCACCAATAAAATGTGGAAGGCTAGGAAACTTGGCAGGGGGAATGAAGATCTGTTTTGAAGGCTTTGATAAGAACCATATTTGACCATACCAAAGCAGACAGCATTTATCAATCTGGGAAAGCAAAACTGACAAGACTGACTAAAATAGCCTGTCACATTTCCTTGTCTACTCTAGAGGCTAGGCTATGGATCAAGGCATTTTCTGCTTGTAGTTGTATGTGTACTTCAGCTAAAAATATCTTACTAGCACAATGGCCTCCCCCTTCCCAATGTCTCACCTTTCATAACTTTGAACATTTCTCCCTATCCACTAGTGAGATGGTTATTTAGATACAGCTTTCTTGTGGAGATTCTTTAAAAAGTCACTTTGAAAGCTTCTTGTATTCATGTTCAAAATAAATAATTGAACTAGTCAAATGTGACATAATACTACTTATTTAGCATCCTTCTTGCTTTCTCAATAGATTTTGGCAGATATTGTAAGGAACTGTCTTCTTTCAAAGAAGTAATCTAAAGAGGGGCATGGCAAAATGGATACCTAGTGAGTCTACTCTTATCTGGCAGGCAAATTAACAGCACTTTTACAGTTAAAATAAAAATCATTACAAAAAAATAGCACTGGAAAAATGATGACGTAGCATGGAGTCAAGAATGAAGCTTGCTATTCTGTTTTCAGCAGCAGGACCCAGTGAGTGCTCCAGAGTACTGAGAGTGGAGACTGTGCCAACATTGCAGTCAAAGACTCCTAAAGGCAACAAAAACGCAGGGGTCCCTAACTCAGAATAGAGGAAGAAGGATTTACAATTCCAACAATTGAGAGTGGATCTGGCAAAAGAATAACAAACAGCTTCACAGACCATACTATTCCAAATTATTCTCGTAATTGACAGACACAGAAAACATTGCTAATGTTACAATTAGTTTAGTTGGTTTAAAGAAACAGGGAAAATTAATACATGGCAGATATCATGGGCAGAGAAGGCTGCCTAAATGTTACAATCAGAGGCACAGAGGAACAGGAGGAAGCCATGGAACTTGACATGGTCGGTTGTGTAGTAACTTGGGTTTTTAAAAAAATCCAAATTTCTCAGAGTGTTACAGAAAGGGCACACAGGGGCACCATGATATCAGCCAGAGACTTAAGAGTGTGTTTTGCATGGTACAGAAAGAGAGGGGAGATATATAGAGCACTAAAACAATTTATGAAACACAGAGCATAAGGGGAAGAAGGTTCTGATTTTTTGGAACTTTAGCAAGGAGACTTTACAAAGGAGGTGAGCCTTCCAACCTTTTATTGAAGTGCTAAGAAACACTGCAGTGGCATATAAGTGGAGATACCCTTCCAAGATGCAAGAGAAAAAAGATGGGAAAGTGCTCACAGCCTAAATCAGAAAACAACTGTGCCTAAGCAAAATACACTGTATAGAGAAGCAAGAAGTGTACTCTTTAATTCTCCTATCTTGATTACTTTCCTTTCAACTTAAACAGGTTGTGCCACTTATATAAACTGTACTGTGTCATGGGAAGCCACAAGGCTTCTCCCTGATAAGCCATGATGGTTTGTTTACCACTGTTGATTTGTCATCTTGTCTGAACCCATCCATGGCATTTCACCATGTTAAGTTTGGTCTTTAGAAACCATGATAAAGGTTGGTTCTATGGTTTCTCTGTGCCACCGTGGTTTGTCATGTTGTCTGAATCCATGATCGTGGTTTCCATTGTCCTGGCATGCAACTACCACAAAGTCCTCTGAAAGAGTGGCCACTGCAGGACCTGTTCCAGCCATCCAGTCCCCATCCAGTCCCTATGTGTGGACCAGCGAGGAAGAGGCAGGTGACATAGGCAGGAGTGATGCACCTTTGGATTGAATTTCAGGTGCAGTAGCTGAAGGAATACATGCCAACAGTGGGAGGACTAAAGGGGAAAAATGGAAATCATGATAAAGTAGAAACCACGTGATTGTCAGGGAGAACATGGTAAAAAGACTGCAAACCATGGTGAATACATAGGGTTACTTGTTGTGTGAACAGAGTCAGTATCAAATCTCTCACTTTTTTTTAATGTCTAAAGAAAAAAGTCCCTCTTTTTTCATCTCTAAAGCAAAAGGCAATGGGAACAATAAAAATTCCTTTGCGGAGAACACAATGAAAGTGTAAGTTTCCTGGAACAAATTTCTTGCTCTTGTTCCCCGCTGAACCACCCAGAATTCAATGATTTGAATAAATGCAAGTAATATATAAACTGGGAGGAAGGGAAATACACAGGAATATCATGAAGGAAGGAAGTCTAGTTCAATAGAAAAATTGCAGGAGAAATTAGATACAGAAAGGAACTGGTTTCAAACAACACAAATGCAAAACTTTGCTGCAAAACTAATACAGTGGAATGGTGCAGCCCAATTCCTTTTCAAAAATGAATGTGTTAACTCACACTCTAAGTGTAAAGGTTTCATCTCTTGTATCTATTGCCAGCTGGTCACACGGCATAGTGGAACAGCAAGAGGATTAAATGTAGTTGGGGAGACTGATACTGGGGAACAGATTGCAGATATTCCATGGAATACAATCTACCTAAGCATGTTTCATCAGCAGTTAGAGAAACACATTTGAAATTAATACATAGGTGTTTTCTGGAACCTGTGAAACTCTTGTATTAAAGCGAATATTTCCCCCAATCACTGGATCAAAGGAACTTTATTCCATATGCAAACATGTATAGGTATTTTGGAGAGGCATTTACTATCATATATCTTTAAAAAGAAAATCAGTCATTCATGGAGATCTATTATTAACTCTTCCTTCTGTTCCTAATAATACACAAAAGCAGCTGTTACATAAAGACCAAATGTTATTCAGTGTAGCAAGAATGGTTATAGCACAATACTAGAAAACAAAGATGGGATGCGGTGTAAATGGATGCTTTCTGAAAAATTGTGGGAAATTGTTTGAAAAATTGTGTGAAAATTGTGGTAGCTCTTGTGGAAAAATTAACACAACATAACCATTTGATCAGAGGAATAATCCAACAGGGCTTGTTTTTAGAAACATGGTTCTCCCTCATTACATAATCAAGGCAGGGTTTGCAGACCAGCATCCACTAAATGCACAGGCCTATTTTGAAAGATTGAGATAATTAGGAAGTCAAATAACTGAAAAGTGATCTTTTTGGCTGCAACAGAGCTTAAAGTCTATTCTTTCAAGAGATCCTAAATCATGTTAAGAAACAGCAATGAATACTGTAATAGAAGCTGTTTGTGTATACATTTTTGTTGTTATATAACATGGGTCCTCAAACTACGGCCCGCAGGCTGGATCCGGCCCACCCTGCCCATTTATCCAGCCCGCCTCAGAGTTTGAACTTGCTCGGAAAAAACGATCTCTGAGTGACTCCAAAAGCTCTGAGCCGGTGCAGGCGTACTCGGTGGGGAGATGGCTGCAGTCACGGGCAAGCTTGCGCAGGGAAGATGGGCGCGATTGTGGTCGTGCTGGCGGGGGGGAGATGGCCGCAATTGTGCTGGGGTGGGACACGGCCGTGATCGTTCCTGCCTTCCCTGTACGAGTGCAATCATGTCTGTCTCCCCACCCCTCAGCACGATCGCTTCCCCACCTCATCTTAGGCTTCTGCTGCAGCCCAAGTTAAACATTTTTTAATTTTTAAATTATTTTTAAATTTAATTATTTTTATTTTATTTTATTTTTAATTTTTATTTTATTTTTATTTTATTTTTAATTATTTTTATTTTATTTTAATTAATTTTTAATGTGGAGTGTGCACAGGAATTCGTTCATATTTTTTTCAAACTATAGTTCGGCCTTCCAACAGTCTGCGGGACAGTGAACTGGTCCCCTGTTTAAAAAGTTTGAGGACCCCTGTTATATATGTTTTGTTTAGTTCTCAGATAAAATATTTACCAAAGTAAGCAGCAGCGAACTAACACAGAAGCCAATCCTTACCATTAGTATCATTTTCCGATTAGGGTATTTGCTGTGATCATTATTTAGTGCATTTTACTATCTCAGCCAGTGGTCCATACATTCACTCCCATTTCTTAAAATATTGAACAGACCGCTAAGACTGACCTGATCTGCAGCATGGGAATGTACTAGAGGGGAAAGTTGCAGGTGCCATTTGGCTGGCTGTTCTTCAGCTCTCCAAAGCACAAGTGCTCTGCTAGAACACAAAGGCTGGCAACCATTTTCATTGCTCTCCAAATCTCATTTTCTCCAACAAAGCCCTGGACTGCTTTCGGCAGTTCTGTGTGTCTTAATAAAGGTTATCAGGTAGGGTCCCTCCCACAAAACTATCCTCAGCCAGTGTTGGCAAGGACAGACTCATGAGAGTTTAGGGGTTTCATCTTCAGACTCTGACCACTAGAATTCCAGCAAGGTGAATGGGGCATCCTCCATGATTGGTGGTGTTGCCACGCACACTGGGAGTGCCTGTCAGTTTTGCATGATTTAAATAAGCTACAAGCAGAGTTCAGAAGCCAAAACATACAGGGGAGGGGCTAGGACAATGGGTTATCATTCTCAGCTTAATAAAAGATGGTTGTTGAGCTGGGATTGTCACATGTGAGCTGGCCTGATGTGTTCCTGGGAAGAACAGAAGCCACTTAATGGTAGGTATCTGGTTGTCCACTCTCAGTGTCCCCAACACAGCATCTCTTTCCCCCAACCTATCCACCCACCCTGTGCATTTTTTTCTAACACTTTCTCTTGTTAAATGTGAATGCTTATGTAAGTGAGGTTGTTTATGATGCTAGTTATGTTTGTCGTTTCAGTTAGAAAAACATTTCAACACAGCCTGGCTTGTATGGGCAATTTTGGTTTTGTGCAGGCTTTCCTGCTCCTTACTCACATTTCTCAGGCAGAACTGGCTCTGTGGTTTTTTTTTAAATCCCTTCATGCAAAATTGTGGTTTGGACTTCTTGTCAGTAAATCCTTCACTATTACTTTCTCTTACTGCTTCTTTCTTAGAAGCACAAACAGGTTATTTCTGTAACTAACTTCAGTACATACTGATTCCGAGTGGTATATGCAAATTCTATAACTTGTAGCCTATCTTCAAGGGTTCTCTAACTATAGTACAAGGTATTTATAAACTTTCAAGATAGATTTTGGACTAAAAAAATGTCTTCTGCATAAATAAAAACCCTTGATTGGCAGTGTTATTCCGTCCCCTGGGACACTATTCAGAACCTGATGAAACCTGTGCTGTAACTAGTTTGCAGGATTTTTGGTTTGGGGCTTGACTGTTCTGGTGTATTGTTTTCTAGACTGCCTCCAAGGCAATCACAGGTTTCCTTGGAAGTTTATCAGGAGTTCCTAAATGAAAAGATGAACAATGGAATGCAAGGTTGTCTGAAGAAAAAGCTTGCCTATCAGTGCCATTCCCTCACAATACATATCCATGGGAGACTGTCAAAATGAATTCTGGCCTGTAACACCAGTTTATTGGGCACCAGTAAGGTTCAAGAGATCTGACTGGTACCCCATGTGCACAGCTGAACACTACCCACAATCCTTCCCCATACACCCTTGTGGCAAATGTGCAGGCATTCTTCAACAGTCAAACTGATGTGAGCAAATTTTCCTGAAAGTAGAAAGTCTTTAACCAAACACAATTCTTACTTCTTTTTTCCAGGGATCTGAATTTTTGACTGTGGAGTTTGATGAGATGAAATTGAATAACATGCTGAAGAAGCTTTCCGAGATTGAAGAAAGCATAACTTCTCTGACCCAAGCATCCTAGTTTTTGAGCTAAAACCATGTCTGACTCATGAAAAGTTTGACTTCAGTAACACCTATTAATTCTGTTGGTCATTGTGCTCATTGCAACTGTTTTTGACATTCCTTCTGTTGTGTAAATATTGAGATAAAGAGACAAAAACTCAGGGCAACATGCAATAGAAACTTGCAAATATAATTATGTGCCCATTAAAACCAAAGAGCATTTAGGCTTTAGTGAAGCCTTGCAGAACAACCAGGTGGGGTGGGGATTTCTATAATTCACTTCAGTTTTGTCTTCTAGAGTAATTGAGACCAGGAACAGGAGAGTTAATTGGCTCAAATAATGGAGAATGTTTCCAAAAAAGAAAAAAACTGAAAGTTCTACAGATTATAGTGCAGAGCAATCCAAGACAAGAAGCTCGGTTCAGTCCTCAGCTGGCACTGCCTCTGTATGTGTTCATTGGCTCAGTTTACACAATCACTCGAATTGTCTCCCCCCTTTTGAGGAAGAAGTATGGGCATGAGGGAAACACACCTGCCGGTTTTCTATGATGGGACACTCCTCCACCAAGTAAGTTACGATGCTGACTGCTGGGTCTATATAGGCCTTCACATTCTAAATGAATTTCTTTTATATATTCACCAGCATGTGGGAGTTCACAACTAGAAACTATAATCAGACTTGTTATAACCTACTGGGGGAGTAGGAGAGACACATAAGTGTATTTTGACTTCTTCAGACATGAAGAAAACTCAAATTCCCATGTGGGAAATAATTCTCACGAAGGTTAATAGGTTTCACTTCAGATGAGAGCACAAATGAACCTCAGAAAATGATTTCGGCATGAAATTATTCATTTCAAGATCAATGCATTCTTGTATACTGCAGAGCTCATTGAAAACGTACCGTGTATGGGCAGAATATTAAAATGAAATACTATGAACTACAGAACATCTTAGTGATTATCATACTGTCACCTGTTTTTGCATATGCATTTGATCCTGTATTGTTGTTTTTTAACTGCTGGGTTTTTCTTCCACGCCTCTTAGTGGAATACATATAAAAGTTTTAGCTAACTATTGTGTGTGCCAAGTTCTTTGTTTTACCTTTGAAGCTACTTTTCTTGTGATACAGAGCACTTGGGCTCCTCTGCTGAAATGAAAATGTGTTTGTGTCCCTATGTTTGATTCTGTTCCTGCTTATTCAAAGAATTCTTGGTGCCTAAGAAGAAACGAGCTGTTGTATACTTTCAGGTGATACATGGAATTGGTTAGCTTGGCTTGAACTGCCTAGTTATGGTGGAGCCCTGGAGAGGGTTTGAACAGAGCTCTGAGGAAGTTGCTCTGCACATAAAAAGCAGTACTAATCTTATAATGCCCTTGAACTCAGTTAATGGTACACATTTCTGTCCCCATGATTTATTTTGTTCTTTAATTCATTGTTGATCCATGTAAGGAACAAGGAAGGGTTTGCATCAATTGCTATGGTTTATCATAGTTTTGTAAATTCTTCAGCTAAATCAAAATTATATCAAAGGTCTTTTAGAACCAGGGGTGGGAAATCTTTAGCTGGATTCTAACTCCCATCATTCCTGACTATGGCTGTGGCTGATGAAAGTTAAAGCATCTGGAAGGACACAGTTCCCCTCTCCTGCTCTAGAGGGATATTGATAGCAACCAATAATATTGTGATGCTTTAATAAGTATCAGGTTGGTGTGGTTCCTATGTCTTGACAAGCAATCCTATGCAATTTCCACTGTGTGTGGTCTTTTAAAATGGATGTGGCTGAAAGGCAGTCAGGCTCACAGGATAACCCTGCTCCCATCCAACAGTTCCTTCCCTTTCAGTCCTCCAGGTGGTATCCCAGGAGGCACCACAGGGAGGGCTTTGACAGCTGTGATTGTGAACCAAGTTTATCTTGCTGTGGCTGTCAAACAGTCTGTTGTACAAGTTGGGCTTATCCCCTGTAGCACAGCAGAGAGGACAGGAGCTGGCCCTGCTCCCGAGAAGACTGTTTGCACAGGATGGGGGTGACCAATCCATGCAGTGGGGAACCAGCTGGCCAGTGCTTCAGAACGGAGCTCTGCCTTCCTCTATGAGCACCTGAGCAAAGCTGCTCCCATGTGTGGGCAGCAGGGGTACAAAGCAGCTGCGGGGGGCGGGGGGCAGTGTCCAGACGGAGCTGCTCAGATGCCTGCTGGCCATCACTCTTCTGTGAGCAACTCACTGCCTCACTGGGTTGTGTGCTGCAGTGGGTTCCCCTGGCTTCATGGGCACCAGCTTGGAAATGCCTCTGTGCCAAGCCAGAACAAGCAAGCCGGGACCAGTGCTGCCTCCCACCCATCGCTACGGCCCAGTTGGATTTGGGGCATCTTTCTAGAAACAAAAGTAAAAAGGGGGGGGGGGATCCACTGTGGCACACAGACCCAACCAGGCACCTCCATTGCCACTGCCACCTAGCTGCTCTCACCTGCAGCTCATGCAAGAAGGGCAGCATGGGGTGCCCCAAGCGGGCACCACCACACAGCTGATTCTCACCTCATTTGTGCATGCCTCACCCTGGTACACATGGAAGGGCAGAGGGGACTCAGTTGAGCAGTGCTGCTCCTCTCTGCAGTGCTACCCAGAGGACTCTTGCTCCTGCCAGGGGCTTGCACACACAACCAAGGAACTGCACTCTGGTGAGCAGGAGTGGAGGCATGGGGGAATCCAACCTGTGCACTGCTGCCCAGTGTGTTCTTGCTGCTCCTGCTCATGGGGGTGGTGGCAGGGGAATCAACTGCGCAGCTCGTGGGCATGGTAATGAGCATCAACTGCTCTTCGGCCAGTGCCCTCCAGCTGATTGCTGGCTTCTGCCCCAGAGAAGATCTTTAGACAGGAGGCAGGAGGGGCAGGGATGCCTCTGACAGCCGCACCAAATGGCAGCTGTCACTTGTAGTCTCTTGTTAGCTGCTTGGCAAGCGGCTCTAAGGTTCTGGCATTGGGAGCACCACAAGTGTGTTTTCCAGTTCAGAACCTGTTATACCAAAACAAAAAACAAAAAACCAACCTTAGAGCAGACCATTGCTTGTGCTTGTGTTTCTCAAAACCAAACATACCACACTGACAGGGTTCAGACAAGACAGACCAGCTTGCATTTTAAAAAAAACCCTTTGTCATGTTGTGCAAATCCACCCACTGCCTTGACAGGTGGATTCATGATTTGTAAGGATACTGGAACAATTGGGTGTAGAGAGAAAATTTACTCTCCAGCACAAAGTTCTGAGGAGGTGTTTCTGTTAAGAGGTTTGCAAAAAGAAACATTTGATGTTAAGTTGCGTATTTTAATGTTTTGTGCCCTCCCAAAGAAAATTACACTTCTGTGACTTGCCAAAGAGCTGTGGCAGACTGGAACTCTTGGGGGGTAGGCAGTAAAATTGGCAAAGACGGCAGCAGCAGTAATTGCATGGGGCACACAAAAGGCCTCCAAGAGCCATGCCTGGCCAGCAGGTTGCCTCATACTTAGAGCATACCCATTGAAATCAATCTAACTAGTAAGCCCTGACCTTCTTAAGTCCTGTTGTGTTCAGTGGGTTTGTTCTGAGCATGACAATGTCTGGATCTGACCCCATGGTTTCCTTGATTGTCAGAACTGGGCCAGTGTGCAGGCCAGGGGTTGGCAACCCAGTACTCAGCATAGTCAGAATTGCCTGTGTCAAGTGATTGTGCAAACACATGGAAGGCACTAGATTGCCTGTCCTTGATGGTGCTTGTGCCTTGTGATGTTCTAGAAGAGTTGAGTATGTCTTCAGTTCTCTGCAAGTTTCCTACAAAGAAATAATACAATAGGATATTTCAATAATTTGGCATAATTTACATAGTTTAAACTGTCTGGAGAATCTGGGTGCTTTTTCTTTCCTTACAGCGTTTACTGCACACAGCCCAGAGTATGAGATACAAACCAGCACACCAAGATGTTTCCCTTCTTTTGCTTCCTGCATCCCTAGGAAACACACATTGCTGCTTGGTGACTCAATTCAAACAACCTAAATTACTTGAATTTTGAGTGAAACAATGAAGAGTAAACGGAAATGTAAAAGAAATAAACTAGAGGCAGATGTCAGAAAGCAGCATTTTACACATTCACAAAAATATATCAAATGGTTTACCAGAGGTTTGCTTACTAAAGAATGACAAAGTGATTTCCTGAAGGAAGTATAAAGATTTCTGTAAGTCAGCACCATCAGAGTAAAAGCAGTTGGCTGAGCGTTGTGAAGCCTTCAATGTAACTCTTTTGGCATGGGTTGCATGTTTGCTTTTCAGGTGAAAACTCCATTGAGCACTGAGTTAGTAGAATAAACTTTGCTAAGCATTCTCAGTGCACAATGCTACATTCCACATCAGAATGTCAGCCTTTTTTCAAACGGCAGGGGAATGGAAATTAGGCCATAATGCAGTATCGCCTTTGAACACAGATATTGGAATGGAAGATGGTGCAAAAGTCAAGTCCTCGTTCTCTTGTTGAGTCACAAGCCTTAGCTTAAAGCCTGTAGCAGTTGGGACATGAGGACTATGCAAGAGGCTGCCAAAGGCAGAAGACAGTAAGCAGTTTGGGGTAGGGAGAGAGGATGGAAGCTGAGTGAGCTGCCTGAGCAGAAGCAGACCAAGCTATCTCTCCCTGCTTGACAGTTCACTGAAGATGCCACAAGAAAGGGGAGAAGGGAAACTAGGAAAGGAAACATGGGCTGGTGGCTTCCCACTCAAGTCCAGGACATTTATTCCTTCCTGAATAATTCTCGGCATTCTCTTTTTACAATTGCCTCAAGCTGAATTAGTGTTTCTTTGCATTTTCTCCATCCGAAGATCACCTTAATTTTTTTGGCGAGGTGGGCAACAGTCTGTCCCTTACTCTTCAGCCCTGTTATATCTACTCACTGTGTTTATCCAGAGGAATTTGATCCTCATATATTGTTGATGGTGTTGTTAGTCGCGAAGTCATACCTGACCCATCGCGACCCCATGGACAACATTCCTCCAGGCCTTCCTGTCCACCACCATCTCCCAAAGTCCACTTAAGCTCACGCTGACTGCTTCAGTGACTTCATCCAGCCACCTCATTCTCTGCCGTCCCCTTCTTCTTTTGCTTGCAATTGTTCCCAGCATTAGGCTCTTCTCCAGGGAGTCCTTCCTTCTCATTAGGTGGTCAAAGTATTTGAGTTTCATCTTCAGGATCTGGCCTTCTAAAGAGCAGTCAGGGTTGATCTCCTCTAGGACTGACTGGTTTGATCGCCTTGTGGTCCAAGGGACTCACAGAAGTCTCCACCAACAACACAATTCAAAGGCCCCAATTCTTCGGCGCTCAGCCTTCCTTATGGTCCAACTTTCACAGCCATACAGTACACTGCAACTGGGAAAACCATAGCCTTGACTAGACACACTTTTGTTGGCAGGGTGATGTCTCTGCTTTTTAGTATGCTGTCTAGATTTGCCATAGCTTTTCTCCCAAGGAGTAAATGTCTTTTAATTTCTTGGATGTAGTCACCATTTGCAGTGATCTTGGAGCCCAGGAAAATAAAATCTGTCACTACCTCCATTTCTTCCCCATCTATTTGCCAGGAAGTAAGAGGACCAGATGCCATGATCTAAGTTTTCTTAAGGTTGAGTTTCAAGCCAGCCTTTGCACTCTCCTCCTTCACCTGCATCAAGAGGCTCTATAGTTCTTCTTCACTTTCTGCCATGAGAGTGGTATCATCTGCATATCTGAGGTTGTTGATATTTCTCCCAGCAATCTTGATTCCAACTGGTGATTCATCTAGCCCTGCCTTGCTCACGATGTACTCTGCATCTAAGTTAAATAGGCAGGGTGACAGTATACAGCCTTGCCGAACTCCTTTCTCAATTTTGAACCAATCACTGGTTCCGTGTCCAGTTCTCACTGTTGCTTCTTGACCCACATATAGGTTTCTCAAGAGACAAATAAGATGCTCTGGTACTGCCATCTCTTTAAGAACTTGGCACAATTTGTTGTGGTCCACACAATCAAAGGTTTTAGCATAGTCAATGAAGCAGAAGTAGATGTTTTTCTGGAACTCCCTAGTTTTCTCCATGATCCAGCGTATGTTGGCAATTTGATCTCTAGTTCCTCTCCCTCTTCGAAATCCTGCTTGTGTTTCTGGTAGTTCTCGGTCCACATACTGCTGGAGCCTAGCTTGTAGGATTTTGAGCATCACTTTGCTAGCATGCGAAATGAGTGCAATGGTGTGGTAGTTTGAACATTCTTTTGCATTGCCCTTCTTTGGAATTGGAATGTAAACTGACCTTTTCCAATCATGTATTTAATTATACCTTGTATATCCCACCCCTTAGCCCAGAGGGCTCTCTGGGTGGTTTACAGTACAATACAGCAAGATCCACATTATAATATTAAAACAAATTAAAAAGTAAATTGTGATAATAATTGACCTTGCCCCCACCAAAAGGCTTTGTGCCTAAGCCCATGTTGAACCTGCATCACCAAAGGATACTGCCCTGTTTGCTGCCTGCTAAAGAATGGCTGTTGGGGAAGCCCTGCCCCCAAATGACAGGGTCTGGTCAGTGCTCTCACTCTCTCCTGCTCCCACTCTTTCGCTCTCTCACCACGTGGAGGCCATGCTGCAATATACAAGGGGTCTTCAAAAAGTTTCTACACTTTTATATTTCATATTTTATAAATAAATTTTATATATATATTTTTGCTGATGGCATTGCAAAGTTGGTACAATGCTGAGAAAAATGCATCACAAAGGCAGGTGACTATGTAGAACAGTGATGTGATTTGTTTTGGAAATTTTTAATAAGTAGAATTTTAAAAAGTGTGGAAACTTTTTGAAGACCCCTCATACATTGTCGCTGTTCTGATCCTGTCCTTTGAGATATAGAGGAAGGCTTCCCCTCTTTTTCATATAGCCTTTTCCCCCAGGGATGACCATAGAGCGCCCAAGTTTCCCTGCTGCCCATCTCCCCTTGTCAGTGGGGGCAGGGGGCAGGGATCACTGATGGTTCTCACCCTGACTCATGAGCAGACCTCATGAGCGTGGCTAGTCCCCATTTAACCTGAAGCTCCCTGGGTGACACTGAGCCAGTCACAGACCCTCAGCCTACCCCCTTACCTGGTATTTGCTGTGAGGATAATAAGGAGCAGGAGAACCTTGTATGCTGTCTAGGATTCCTGGCAAGAAGAAGAAAGTTGGGAATAACTTGGGTGAAGCCAGAAGCTTTACTTTACATGTGAACCCTCTCTATGTCTCTTCCCCTCTCTCTCTCTCTCTCTCTCTCTCTCTCTCTCTCTCTCTCTCTCTGTGTGTGTGTGTGTGTGTAGGGTGTGGAGGTGGAGAGAGCATGCATCAGTGCTGTCTGTGGCTTTGCGCTGTATACAAACCAGGAAGCTTGGCTTTGTTCCAAATTCTCTACCATGAAAGACTATTGGTCTTTTGCTTCCAGGATAGCATGGATGATAATTTCCACTAAAACATGTAGTGAAACATGTTTTGGCATTATAATTCTACTTTGCTGAATGTGTGAGAGCACCCATGTGCGTGTGCCCAAGCATGCTACTGATGCCTAGCCTGTCATGGCTTTCATCCACCTCATTGCTTCTAGGAATTTAATAATTGTGGCAGCACAAGGAAATACAAAATATGTGAAATGCTACATGTTTCACCCACAAAATTGCTAGCTGGTTTGATCTGCACTTGATGTTTCATACAGGTGGTGCCCTAAGGACCTATGAAGGCTATAATTAAGTCCATTAATTTTGTAATTCAGTTTAATAGAAAAGTATAGTTGCTGTTAAGGAAAAATACATTGCACTGATTTAACATGCATGTGTTATATTTGATGGTTCTCTTGTCAGTATTAAATACCCCACTGATTATACAAGAAACTTCTGACTTTTGAAAAGTGCTAGCATAACATAGCTTTACAGTTTTAGCTGTTCTCTCAGACTTCAGTCAGTGATACAGTTAAGCTATTCTATCCTGTAACCAGACTCTCTCCCACCTCAATTCATGGCAGTCTTAAATAATCTGCTTTATTTAATCTGTTTTCATTGACAGCTGTATTGACTAAGATAATTTACCTCTGATTTATGCTCATATAGTTGAATGTAAAAGGCCAGAAAGCCAAAGTCTACATCTCTTGCTACATAATTTATGTGCTAAAAGATTAGGCACTTAATTTTTTTCCTGTATTTATCTAAAGCTTAGAAATTACAGCCAAAACCACACTGTAATCTTCAACTTTGTTCTTTCTCAAACATGTCAAGTTTTCCATTCCTATAATCATCCCATGGTTTAATCATCTAGTAACTCAGCCTTGTTTCCTTGGATTGCTTCCAGTTGATTGCTACCTTATGTCTTCTTTTTCCTAACACATTAGGCATGGAAATGGCCCTGGAACAACTTTATCATGGGCTGCTGTGTGGCTGATTTTGACCTTGGAACTGTATGCACCATCTTTCATTTTCAGTGGATTAAAATGCAGGCATGAAGCAGATCATGGGGATAATTTTTCCAGCTATGACATAGTTTTTTGGCTGAGGAGGAGGAGGAGGAGACGACGACGACTATTCTTTTAGTCTTCTGAAACGTTTTGCTCTGCCTAAAAGATGACATTTTCTATCCATTTGCCTAAAACATTTTTAATTTTTATTTTATGAAGCATAACATTCCCACTTTCCTCTGTTAGCCTAGTGTAATCCTCTAAAGCTTTAGAGGATTCTGAGAAGAGTATATTAAAAGTATGAAGATAGCTCTGTTATCACTGATCTGTTTTAATAAGCAATTTAGATTCAGTTTCTATGGTGGGGGATGAGGAAATGAATGCTAAGCGCCTCTTTGATTGCTAATACAAATCACCAAAGTATTTCATCTTGATGGATAATTCCAGTGCCATCCCCCAAATTCACACTTGCTCGTTTCCTGAACTTTCCTCTGTTTTCTCCTACTTCCAGGCATTTTTGTATAAGTGTATGTTTTAAATATTTAGAATGAGTAGCTTAGTTTAGCTAAATGTTATGATCATTTATAGAGCAAGCCTTTTAAGGAGATGGTTTCATGTGACAATAGCACGATTCTGAGTAGTACACTGATCATTTCCAGCAAGCCTCATGGAACTGATTCTCTTTTGCAGGATTATGGTTTATAATGCAGAAGGAAATATAGATGTTTCTGTTTTGGCCTGAGAAACCAACATACACTGAGAGAGAACACAGAAATAACTCTAAACAATTGGTCCAAACAGGCATCAAACAGAAATGTAATTCTTCGAGCACATGTATCAGACTGGCTTCTTCTAGGATTACTCAGAAGTCATTGTGCTTCTACACAGAAGGTGTTAGAGCCACTGTAGAGAGGGATCTGTCAGCTCTTTCAAGTAACAGCCTCCCCAGATGTGTTCTTCAGATTCAGAAGAGGAAAAGGAGGGGCAGATGTGGGCAGATGATTTTTCTGTTCAGTTCAGGCCACAAAGTGAAAATACTCAGAAGCAGCCTGCCTTGGAAAAGCAGGAAGTCATTTCAGACCAGAGCAGGGTGGAGACTGGTACTGGGGGGAGGGGTCCCTTGCCTCCATAAGAAGGTGACAGCTGAAGTATGTCCAACATACTAGGCCTCACCAGCCCTCAGCTAGCCCTCACCAGCAGGAGCCATTCTGAGGGTGGAGTCAGAAGCTTTTCTGAAAGGGATGGAAGGAGAGCAAGTTTCATTTCGGATTCATCTCTTCACATAGGCAGATGTTACTCCAACTTCTCAAAGAGACTGCGACTTTGATTTTAGTGGATTGCAACCTATCACGCTCAAATAAAAGACTGTGATTCGAAGATTGTCTCTAAATCTGCTGGAGAGGAAAAAGGGAGGAAGAGAGCTTCCAGCAGCCAACAGGAAATACTGTACTGTTTATTATTTTCTGGAGACATCTGGCTGGTTACTCTTGGAAATAGGTGCTGGAATAGATGAAACTTGTGGTGATCCTACAAAGTATCTTGTCGTCTGTGATGGCCCCTGATTAAGAATTTTAGGTTGCTGTACCTCATGGAAGAACCCTGCCCAATATTGCTCACAAGATTTGTGCCTCATAAATTATCTCTTGAAACTATAGGCCAGGCTGTGTACATAGCTGTAGATGCTTGTGAGTAGCTACTCTTTCTGATTGCCATAACTGTATGTAGATCTTGCAAGCAAGCAACCACTTCCGCCTGCTTCTGACAATAATCCATACTGGGGAGGACAGCCTGCAGCCCTCCTGATGTTTGAGCTTGCAAGTCCCCTCAGGCCTAGCCAGCATAGCCTATGGTGAGGTCTGGTGGGAGTTGTAGGCACAAACATCTGGAAGGGTGCAAATTGTTCACCCCACTATGATAAGAATCAAGAAGAGATAGTTTGTCCCAGACAAAACTTGTGATATTTATTTATTTATTTACAAATTTATATGCCGCCCCCTTGCCAAGAAGCCTCGGGGCGGCTAACAACAGTAAATAAATACATCAAAAAACAACAATTACAATGCTTGCCTGAGCTGCAGTTTCATTGGATTTCAGTTCTGCTTGTTAAAATTCCATGAAAGCTGTCTTTCTGAGATCAGTATGGCAGCAGTTGTCATACCAAGCTGAATATTTAACCAGGCTCACTATCACCAAGAGAAGGATGGAAGAACAATGCAAAAGAACTGAACCAATGTAATTGAGAGGAAGGAGGGCCAGTTTTGTGGAAAGCCTTTTCCATAGTTTAACCTGTTCAGCTGCATAGCATTACTTGACCAGAACTGGTTGCCCTTTATAGCTTTTAAGCCCTCTCTAAAATGGAAGATCACTGTAGCCGAATTGTGTGGTATCCCTTCACCACTCATAAGAATATCAGAACAGCTCCTGCTGGATTAGACCCAAGGCCAACCTAAACAAGCATCCTGTGGTCCCACAGCAGCCACCCAAGATGCTACTAGGTAAGCTAGAGGCATGACAATTGCAGCCCACTCTTCCCAAGATCCCCATTCCAGCCAGCAATTGGTATTCAATGGCTATTCTTTTTTCTTTTTTTTTAAAGATTTTATTAAGATTTTTAAACTACAAATTAAAAACATCAATCATCAAATACATTGGACAAGCTGGGTGAGCCCCCTATAACATATCTTTTAACATTCTATGATCATATTCAAATCAATTGATAAAAGTTTAAAGACATCTTTAAATCTAAGCCAAGTCCCGTTTCTCTAGCCAGTCGTAAAAAAAGTCCCAAGTTTGGTAAAAGTCAGTGTCCTCCTTCAGTGATAGAGTCAGTCTATCCATTTCTGCACAATCCAGAATCTTTTTCAAAATCAGTTCCTCCGTGGGTAGTTCCTCACTCTTCCAGTATTGAGCAAGCGCGATCCTCGCCGCTGTGATTAAATGTAGTATCAAATACATTTCTTGTTTACTAATATTTTCCGGTACAATGCCTAACAAGAAAGTTTCAGGTTTAAAAGCTAAAGATTTTTGTAGCATTTCCTCAAGCCATTTATGTATTTTAATCCAATACTTTTTCACATATTCACAGGTCCACCACATATGATAAAATGTACCCACACCGTGTTTACATTTCCAACATCTGTTTGACATATTTGGAAACAGCTAATCGATTTGGCGACAAATACCATCTATAGAACATTTTATATAAATTTTGTTTATACGAGGTTGCTAAGGTTACCTTAATATTTCTCTCCCACAGCTTTTGCCACTTTTCTAATTCGATATTATATCCAAAGTTTTGTGCCCATGTTATCATAGTGTCCTTGACCTGTTCCCCTTCCATTTTCCTGTCAAGCAAAAACTCATAGATTCTTTTAATCATTTCCTCATCTGTTTTTAACATCACTTGATCAAAGGCTGTTAGATCTTTATAAAACCCCCATATTTTGCAGTCTTTGGCATATCTTGATTGCATCTGTACCTTATACCACCATGATATATTTAAGTCCCTGTTCTTGTATTTCTTGCTCCAGTTTTAGGCCTCCATCCTTATCCAAAATATCATCATATCTTATAATCCCTTCAAAATTCAATACATTTGGATACACAAAGGCTTCCATAGGTGAAAGCCATCTTGGTAACTTATTATACAATTTTAGCTTTAACTTTTCCCATACTGACATTAGTGATCTTCTAATAAAGTGACTTAGAAAAGTCCCCTGTGACTTAACCTTGCAAAGCCAACCCATTTGCAAATCATGACCTTCAAGGTACAAAATTCTCTTATTTCGCAAGATTATCCATTGTTTTAGCCAAGTAAAAATAGATGCTTGATAATACACCATCCAATCCGGTAGACCAAAGCCCCCATTCTTTTTGGTTTCCTGAAGCAATTTTAGTTTAATCCTTGCTTTCTTTTTTTCCAAATAAATCTCGAAATTTGAAGGTTTAAGTCCTCAAAAAACTTTTTATCAATTTTTACGGGGATCATTTGGAATAAAAACAAAAATTTTGGTAGAATGTTCATTTTAACCAGTGTTCAATGGCTATTCTTGAAACATGGAGGTTTCATTTAGCTCCTGCAAATATTTGGTGGAGCCCTTCTGTGGATTGGGTGAAAAGGAGAGAAAATGCACCCTGAAAATCCATTTCCCATGAATGGAGCCCTTCTATTTACGCATCCAAGTGTATTCTTATTGGTAGTTCAAGGTCTCCAGAAAAACATGGAATGTGACTTTCCTTTGTAGAAGCCATGCTTATTCTTCCTTGACAAGACTTATTTTATATGCTAATTCTATCTTTAATAATTTTTCCACCAGTTTACCTAACCACCATGACTAATTTCACACATGTGCAGCCACTCACTTCTGCTCTCTAAAAATCAGCATTATCTGGTTTACTTCCTAATCTTCATAAAAAGAGACAAGTTGAATGTTTTTCTCAGGAGAGCAGCAACATCACATCTCTTGTCACATTCTTGTGTGTTTACCATCCAGACCTAGTGACTTGTTAATATTTAATGCAATTTAATTTGAACTTTACCTTTATTTTACACAGTTCTTCAAATATCTTCTGGGGGAAAATGGTTCAGTCCTGTGTATCCATACTTCTGGAGCCCTGAAGAGCAATGCAAAGAATTCCTTCATTCCCTTGTCTTCTAACCATCTAACTAGGTCCATGGCTGGTTTGCTACTTACAATGTACTTCCTATTGTCATGGAAAGCCATCAAGGATTCCCCATTCCACTGGCCATCTGAGCAAAATCCCTCCCAGAAACTCCATGGTCCCAGAGTCACTGGATTCACCAGATGAAAAAACCAAGCTTGGGGATCAAACAAGTTTAGTGAAAGGATAAAATATAAGGGTGGAGAACTTTATCCCCCATCCCTCACCTAGGTCAGCTGACCTGTGGGGTGATGGCCATCTCCCAGTCCTTGGGGCCAGCCATTTATACCAGGTGTTGGTTGTCAGCCGGTCATCCCTATTATCTCCAGCATCCTTGAGGCCTTATTTCTGATAGTTCTCACCCCCTTTGCAAGAGAAGGATGATGACTCCCAGAGACCTTGGTCCCAGATTCCAGCTGGACAGGAACCTGATTTTTCTAGCATTTTCTCGATTACAGTATTAACCCATCCCCTGTCCTCTGGAGCCTCAAAAATCTGTTCATGTCACACCTATTGCCTGTTCATGTCACACCTATTGTGTGTGTGTGTGTGTGTACCTGGTGGCAAGTCTGTGGCCTTTTGATGCATCTGAGTTCCAGAGTGAGGCTGGGTGCATGAGGGGTGCGGGACGTCTCTCAATTCAAGGTCTGCACTGCATTTGAGAGAGAGATGCTCTGCTGCCGCATTCCAGATGGGGCAGAAAGTGAAAGGAGCTGGGCCAAAGTGCCTGAATATTTTACCATTAAGATCCTACTGCCAGTGACTAAGCCTTTTAGGATGTGGTGGAAACCTTCACACACTTGGAAGACAGCAGCTGATCAGTGGATGGGGTAACAGAGTAGAGGTGGGGTGAGGAAGCCTGGTGGTCCAGATTTGGCCACAGGACCCAAGAGGCGCTACCTGTAGGGCAGCAAGATCCCCGGGGAAAGGGGAGTGTGCAAGGAAGCACAAAAGCTGCAGTGGGTAGCAAGGCTTGCAGCCCTAGAACTGCAGGGCTGTCTTGCACAACTGAGGGGGAAGTGCAAGAAAGGCAAGCAAAGGGAAAACATGCCTCTTGGGCAAGGGCTGAATCACTAAGGAAGTGCTTGGAATAGACTGTGGCACTGAAGCTCACTTATCAGTCTGTCAACAAGACTTCCTCTGTTCTGGATCATCCTCTGCATCATCCTTATCCTCTGATGTCTTACTGAACTTACAATTCAGTAAACTGGTCCCAGTTGCAGCCTCTAACCTATCTCATACAGCGCTCAGATAAAAATGGGGAAAAGAAAAAAATGAGGAAATTCCCAAAAAGAGAACAGGATACAAACATGATGAATAAACAAACCAGGGGTGGTATTAACATGCAATTCATCAATGTGGTGAGTTTCTGTATATAGATGGTTTGAAAGAAATAACTTCCAGTTCCTGATCCTCTGAAAAAGTATCCAGTCCAAATACATCTTCTTCATGGGAGAATTTCTAAACATGTACTTTACTTCTCTGAATCTATGGGGACAGGGCTTGACTGGGGAGGGGCAAATCTGCAAAGCAGTGTTCATATCTGGTTGACTCTGAGGTGATCCACAGATAATTACCACCACAGTTGCTGGCTTGCTGTCTCTGGCTTTGCTTGTTTGTTTTGTTTTTACATGATCTGATTTCTCACATGGCTGGTTTCTCTCAGCGCTAATTGTCAGTTCTGCTCTTCTTTTGGCCCAAAGGCCAAATCAGGCTATGCTCTCCTGTTTCCTGGAAAGCTTTCCTTTGATGAACTATAAAGGATGAAAGGAAATAAGCGCAGGGTAGTGGTAAAACACACAAAAGGAGATGTTCTTGATCTTATTCCAGCACAAGACTCTTATCTTTGCAATGCTTCTCCTCCCCTAACGCTTGTTTTACATATTGTCAGAGGTCTTCTCTGAAGTGGCTCACAAGACCTCAAGTACAATGGTTACTTCTTCGTAAGTGTCACTTCTGTGAGGCAGACCCAGAAGCCTTGTGAATTAAGGGGAAAAGGCAGCAGGTGCTCTAGTTTGACAATTCAGTGCCATTGCAAACAACAACCCAGAGGAAGCATCAAAGAAGCGTTTGGAGATTAAAAGGTTGCCATGTTATCCCCTCAGTTTCCTAGCAGCAATTTAACTGGCTCCCAGGAAGAAAGAGCCATCTGAGGAAAGTTCAAGTGCGCAAAACAATCAAGTGAAGCAGACCTCATGCCTCCAGAAGTTTTATATCACAGCTCCTCATATTTCTGGCTGCAGGTCATGCGGACTAAAACTGATAGAAGGGAAAGTCAAAAAGATCTGGAGGGCATTCGGGTGCGGGAAGGCTGAAATAAATTAGAGCAGAAGGGGCATGGGAAAAGATCTATGTTGGGGGACAGTCGGGTTTTACTGGTAAAGGAGCGAAGCCGTATACATTGAGAAAGCTGCAAGGGGCAATGGTATGATTGGCTGGAGAGGTAAGATGAGAATATGAAGGAGGGGTTGGAAGGAAAACAACTTTAGGAAATGATAGTACAGATTCAAGTGCCTGCATCCTGCTCCTAAACTCAGCAAACAGATTAAAAAAATTCTTAACAGGTTCAAGAGGAGATTCAGTAGGTTCACAGAATCAAAATGACATCACCTATACAAGCCCCAAACGTCATTGGATAGAATTCCATCTAGATAGTGCTTAAACCAACAATACTGCCAGTCCATGTGTGCACTGTGGACTGCCCTGCTTCTGTTTGGTACCGAGCCCTGCAGTGTTCACATGTTAAAAGAACACCAGATCAAATGCACTTTTGTGATTTGCTTCTGCAGGCAGTTGATGACCTCAATCCTCTAAATCACTAACATTAGGAAGGATCATGCCCTAGGTTAACTACCACTGTTTTGAGGTACAATACCACTCCTATCCCATTATTTCAAGTGTAAACATCTGCAGATCCGGCTAGTTATACTGTGTTGCTGGCTTGAAAATAGACAACATTGTCATGCTTCAACTTACCAGGCCAGATCCTTCTAGAGCCCAAATCTTTCTACAAACCAAACTGCATCTTACTTTAAACAAATTAATTTCAACTATTGCCATCTCTTCCCTGTGGTTCCCAATGACCTGTACTTTGAAGCATAAGCAACCTAACATCCTCTTGCTTGGCCTTTGCCTTCCCAGCTGCCACCACAGCAAGCATCAGCCAATGATGTGGGGAAGGAGAAGGGAAATACTAAGCATGTTGCTCTTGTACATCTGCTTAGCTAAATGCTAGTCGAAGATGCGGAGGTGAAATTTTAGGTGGCAGGAGTTACCCATGGAAGGTAAGATGTAATTTGGCTGTTATGGCTGAAATGATCATCCTTGCTCTCACTTGTTTATGAACCTAAAGTTGGTACCTTTTATGCTGGCTCTGAAATATGTTTTGGAACACACAATTCAGAAACATGTTCCCAGCCAGAGTGCCTAAGTCAATGTCATGATGCAGAAGGAGCTGCAGCACAGCCATTAATCCATGCTTCAGTTGCACACATTTCTTTGAAAAGAAACAGTGATGAAAATGTGCATGGTCACATCCAATATGAGACATTACTGTAGAGTGCAAGGTGAACCTCACCTCAGGCTGCTTCCACTGCAAAGAGAAAACCGGCAAGTGGAATCAGCGATGCAAATGTTACAATGTTCTGTTTCCTCTTCCAGCCAGCTGTGCCCTCCTCCTGTTGCTCTGTGACCTTTCCCTTCCCATCTGGTCACCCAGCATGGCCAGTGTCTTTTGGATTGTTTTCTTTTTCTTTCTTTCTTTTTTTTTGGGGGGGGGGCGGGGGGAGCATCCCTCCCTGCTTAGTGTCTAAAAATATTTTTATACTTCTCCAAGCCTCACGTTCTCCTAAGTCAGCTGACAACCCCCTCTTGTATATTGGTGGTATCATTTTTGCTACATAAACAACAGCACTCATGTGCAAAAATTGGAAATAGAAGGAATCAGCCTTTTTCAGAAAGGCTCAGAGAATCGACAATATCCCAGCCTGCTGCTGTAAAGAAGAGCTGATGAACAACAGTCTAAGCAGAATAAACCTTTGGTCCATTGCGAAGAGAGGTGATAAATCTGTCTGAGTTATCAGGTGTAAGGCCATTTGTGAGAGCTCACATGACTGAATGATCCTTCATCTAAATCAAAGTCTCTACACAGAAACCAAACAATGGAAGAAAGACATTCTAAATTAGTCTGGTTCTGTGCCAGCTTTCTATACGAAGAGGCCTTTTGTATGGTGGTTTACTGGTTCGGCTGTGCAAACCTTTCCCTGCAATCTGGTGTAGACCAGGCACAAGTTCTGCACCATCATGAGTTTCAGGCCTCCTTTGTTTCTACACATTATTGCTAATATGTTAATTATGAATTATATACTGCAGAAGGATAGGAGTGTGCATCTTATGGGTATTGACTGAATTCTTAGACAAAGTAGGACTGAAACTAGCAACAGTCGTGCAGTTCTAAGCATGCTTATTCATTGGGTCCTTACTGACTAACCAGAGGGTTTGGAGTGCAGCCTTGGCCACCAGCTCCCAATGTCCTGGGAAGGACTACCCTGAGCGAACATGACAGGGTTCACATGAACATGCAAGGAAGAGGGTAGGTGAAGGAAGAGTGTGCGAGGAAGTGTGAATTGTGCCAGGTCAAAACAAGCAGGTTGCTCACACAATCAAATGTCCGTGGCATGTGAGAAAGCTTTGGAGAATGAGGTATTCAAAGTCAGCTGCAAACCTTTCTCAGCTAAATGGTTGCACAAACTGGGCAGGGAGCAGACAAGTTTGATTTGGGAAGAAAACACAGTATAAATCTGGACATTCAAGAGCATCATTGCAATGGTTAGAATCTGCCTCCCATTTTAATCTGGTGAGGATGATGATGGCTTCTCTGGGCATCCACTAACTGTGGTGCAGACAAGGAAGGTCAAGAAGAACATCCATCTCCTGCAATACCTTGGGCTGTGCTGGCTAGTGCTGATGAGGGCTGCAGCACAAAGTATCCGGAAGGTGCCAAGTTGCCTATTTCTGGCTCAACAGCACTACAGTTAAGCACCTCTGTGGGTTTCTCTGAGTGGGTTCTTGTCTGTTCCATTTTTAGTTTCTGTTCCCCAGTGACATAGTGAAAGATGTATGCTGCTTTAACTTCTGCCAGAATGGTGCCATATTCTTCTTTTTAAGTAGATCATAGCTTACTATTTTTGACAAGGACAGAAGTTTCTGTCTTGTCTATTCCACTTTGGCAAAAGGTATTTCTTCCTAAGTGGGCTCCGGGGGATGGTGGAGGACAGGAGAGCCCGGAGGAATGTTGTCCTTGGGGTTGTGATGGGTTGGACGTGACTTTGCGACTAACATTTCTTCCTTTTCTGCTTCATGAGCACTGATTTGGTTAGAAATATCTTAATACATTCCTTGCTCCTTGCTATATCCTTGCTGTTGCTAACATACCCAAAGAAAGCCCTTTTAAAATTTCTTTTTGACAGCAGGAGATACACCATCTTGCGTAGGGAAATGGCACCTGGCCAAATCTGGTGCATCAGCCAGGTGCAGAAAGTACAAAAGGATAGGGGGAACAGAAACAAAATACCTTTAGCGAAATGGTTACCTTCTCTCACCTCCCGGATGGAAACCTAGTAGAAGGGACGTATTTTGCCCTTTGAACAAAGCAAAGCTGGTTGAGAGCTTGTCAGGAATATGGTCCCTCTGATGGTTCTTAGCATCCCCCTTCCTGAGCAACCATCTCTGACAGATTCAGTACTCCCCTGCTGTTGCCTGGTGCAGGTCTGTTTTATTTTACATGAGGCCAGAGTGTTCTGTCTTTGAGACACAGGGCATCTCGAAACCCTAACTGAATCATTAAAGAACATTAATGGAATTAAAGCAGCACACACACCACATGTTCTTGTCAATTTAGCACGGCACTCTGGTTTTCTGTAGAACATTTCAGTTTTGGAAGCTTTGTAAGGGCGGTTTCCTGTCACAACAACCTTGAGGGGAAAGGCTGGTCTGGCAGGAAGTGGTTTCAGTACCGTGCCTGTCAGATTGCTTTGCCCTTTTTGCACTTGATTATAACTTCAATTACACCAGGCATGCCTATGTGGCAGGGATCTTCTTTTCTTTATCTAAGTAGGCCAAAAGAGGTGAATTTGAATCTATAGCACTGTTGGTCAGAAGGCCAGTGGTGAGTCTGGCAGGAAGATGAGAACTCAAATTCCTCAAAGCAGAATGCGGTGTTTGGGCCGAAATGAAGTGGCCTTACCCTTCCTTGAGCCTGTTCAGGGACGAAGAAATGGCCTAGTGTTGGGGCTCGTCTTGGAGAGGGGGCCACTGAGGGCAGCTGCCAGGGACCTGGCCCATCTCGGAGTTGTGGCCAGGCAAGGAGCAGCCTTTTCCTTGCCGTGTGGAGAGTGGGTGCCTTTGGAATGGGGGTGGGGGCAGAAGAGGAGAGAGAATGCCTCAAAACAGCCTTTCTCAGCCAGGGTTCCCCTGAAGCCTAGGGGTGTGCGAAAGGTCGCTAGGGCTCCATGACTGGAGGAAAAACCACCATTGCATTTTTACATTTGCATATGTGTGCTTGTAATAAAAGCACGCATATGAGCTTTTGGCCAAGGAGCCCTTCCACTCAGCCTGGTTACCTAGGAAATGGGAGGGGGCCCAAGGGGAGTCTGCATGTGCAAGGGAAGGGTTGGGGTGAGGGTGGGAAGAAGGTCTTGTGGGTGGGGTGGTGGTGGCAGCAATCCCACGTGCCTAGCATTAAACAGCCAGGGCCTCCTTTCACCACACACACCCTCCTGGCCACTGAGGTGAAGGGGTAAGGAATGGGCCCTGGGTGGTGAGCAGTGGAAGCCTCCATGGACAGAGGCAGTCTACCTCTGGGATGTGGTGCTGAGACAAAGAGGAAGAGGGTGCTGCCTTCACGCCTGCCTGGTGGGCCCTCTCCACAGGCAGGTCAAGTTAGGCTAGGGCAGGCGTTTGTCTCTTAATCAGCAAAGCAGTTCTCATGGGAAGGGTGGCAGAGTGCTAGGCCACTTTAACAACACACATAGCAATATAAATACAATGACATTTTGTTGTACTCCTGAGTGCACTAAAAGTTTTAAATGATATTTAAACCATGGGGTGGGGGGTTACAAAACCCTTGCATGGACAATAGACTTTTCTAGGCTTATGTGAAGATACTTTAACCTTAGTATAACCCAGGTCTGATGCGTTCACATGACTGACATGACAACCACTGAACAAGGATTGGGATCAGCCCCGTGCATGGTGGGCTTTTGTGTCATGGAGCTAGCCCAGAATGTAACCTGTATGGCGAAGAGACTGAAGTCTGTGTTGGCTTCTGTCTTTGCTTGTCAAACATCCTGTTTGACCTTTGGCTGTGCTTTTCCTATGCATAAGAGGGAACTGATGCCTACCTGCTGTACAAGGCTGGCTAACCTCTGAATGTGAATGACATCTGGCCTGTAGATTAGGTTTGTATGTCTTTTGAGAAGAGGACATGCAGAAGTGTTGTTAGTGTTAGGTTTTTTTTTAACCTCTTGTAAAAGGAGATTTGCAAGCTTGAGAGGGGTACAGATTGCCATGTGAGTATCACAGGAATGTGAAGCAAATCAGAACGGAAAACTAACCTCCTGAGAGATCTATATTAACCATGCCAACTCCTGATTATTCAAAGCAAAACTTCTCAGGCTTTTCAGAAACACGATAACCCACTTCATAATGAAACTGACAGCACCCCAGGTGCTGAGTTGTGGGAGAGGGGTGAGAGAGGGAGGGAGAGAAAAGGAAGGAGGGAGAACATGCAACACAGTAAGATTTCATCTGACTTGCGTTCCAGTGATTGAACAGTGAATCCACACCTGTTTCAAAGCAGTTAGGAGGAATTGCAAGCAGCTCAGCAATGGTTTATGACATGTAGATGTGTTTTCATCATATGAAAGATGGAAACAGTCCTATTTGTTCCCCAAGATGGGTTAATACAGTATATGGATGTATCACTGCAAGGAGATCACAGCTCAGTGCTGCACACAGGAGGCCACAGGGTCCTCCCTGAGGAGGCTGGGAAAGGCCCTTGCTAGCACTCTGCAGAGTCCTTGCTGGTCAGCCCAGACAGTGCTGGGCTAGACAGACTGATGGCCCAGCTCTGAATAGGGCAGCTGGTTGTGTTCTTACCAAGAACACAGGCTGGTAATTTTACAGTGTTATTCAGAGAATGTGTTTGCCTCTAGTGAAGAGATGTGCAGAATAACTGTGTGTGTGTTGTTATCTCAGTAATATAATTCATGCTTTGCATTCTTGCCACTTCAGTGCAATTTCCAGTCTCTACATCATGAACTAGAATGGTGGGAGGCTAGGCAATTCACATGTAGGGTTGAACGTGGTTCAGTCCAATCACTACTGTAAAGCATAGAATCATTCCTCAATACTGATATCATACAGAAGATTTCCTTTGGCTAAATCCCACCCAATTTCTGAACAGGTGTGCCAGAACTAAGGAGGACCTCCAAGCTGGAACCACCTGCATTCAAATAACCACATCTTTAATTCTGAAGTGCATGCCACATGCAAAAGCAAGCCTCCTCTGTATCATGATGTGGTGGTACAAGAGTCCTAAATAACTGTCAATACCTAGAAAGTCTGAAACCACTGCAGCATTGTGAAGGCCAGAAATGAGGTGAAAGATGGGGACACTCTTTATTTTGTGAAGCAACGTCTGTTGTGCTGCAGCTTGGCACAGGTCTCGCCAGCCACAGTCCTTGGTGCTGCTACCCAGTGGAGGGCCTGTTACAGGCAGTTTGATGAAAGTGCCAATGTTCACTGGTGCCAAGTTCCATCTGTGGGTTGGTCTCTTTTTAAAGCAATGGATGTCGGAATGTTACCTTCCCATGTCATGCCAGCCAACCATTAGTACCATTAATGTTCTTTTTAAAAAATTGATGAACTTCTGAAGAAGAGTGTACTAATTATACTGTTGATAACACCATCAAACCTTCCCTACTCCTTTCAGCTCAGCTGTAGACCCTGACAGCACTCAGCCTGGGGAAAGAGGCACATTACTTGGCTTTCCCTCTCCCTTCCACTCCCTGACTGGAGCTCTTGGATAATTCTGCTGAGCTGGTCTTTGCCTGGTGCAGACCCCTTTGAAGTGAGGAAGCTTATTTGGTCAGGACATGCTATAATATGTGTGATACTTTGCAATGGCATATGTAGTGTGAATCTCACTAAATAAATCTCTCACTCTGCATTCCAACAAGAAGCTGTCCTGGTTGATCTCCAGTTTCCTTCCATATATGATTCTAAAATGGTGCCTACAAGAAACCTTTCATTTTAGTAAATGGAATAATGGGCAGAGAAAAACATGGACTTACTGCCACATCTTTGTCTATGGAAGGACTGCCACCATTCACGGAAAGCTTTGGATCCAACAAAAGATGCTGCCAGTCAGAAGATGGGAAGACAATTTTCAGCAGTCTGCCCCCCTCCCACCCCAGCAACCCACCCACATCTACCACTTTCTGAAAAGTCCCCCAGTGATCCAGGACAGATTTGGAGGCAGAGGGAGGAGAGAAGAGTTGCAACAGTTGCCCCCACTTTTCCTCGGGGGGGGGGGTCTGTGAGTTAAACCTGAAATCAGCAAAAGGAAACTGCCAAGATGGTCATGGACCCCTTTGGAATGGATGTGGATCTTCCTGCATATCCACCTTGAAAGGAAAGCAGCTTATTCCTAAGAAATATACAATGAAAAGACTCTCTGTAGCAGCAGTTAGGCGTGTCTGAGGAAGCCACAACGCTCTGCTTAAAGGGTCTTTGGTTTAATCTTGAACCTATGAGGGGTAGTTAGTAACTAAAACACTTTACTGTACTCACAAGATCTTGAAATGAATTACCATGCACTCTGATTTGTATCCTTCCACTAAACCTGAATCAGCTGATAAACCACAGAGAGAGACATCCTTTTTCTATTATTTATGTAACTTCAGAACATTTGATATTGCTGCTACTTAGAAGCCATTTATTCCAAAAATAGCCTATGGAAATTGTAGCTGTCATGTGCTTTATGGGAGAAGAAAAAATGGAAATATTCTAGCTTTATTTTGAGAAAGAAGGAATGCTCGCATGCCAAACATATGTGCAAGAAGTGGTACAGCACAATTTTGGCAAAGTAATAATATATTTAAATTCATTGGATGATCATATGAAATCAAAAGCTAGATTTGCAGAAGTGCTGGAATTCAACATTTTTCACATGTTGAGCTCGATCATTTCTCAATACCTTTCACAGGAGCTGCTTTAAATAATGGACTATTGACAACATTTAGCTTGAACCCTAGAGCTTGTTCTTGATCTGCTTAGCTCAGCATTCTGCATCCATGCCTTTGGGAAGCCCACCCACAGGACAAGAGGGACTCACCTATGTTCTACACCCAGTGCCACCTGGTGCATATAGAAGTACAGAGGAATGTTCCACCACACCTGAGTAACCACAAATAGTCTGCCTGAACTTAAGATAAGAAGGACATTCTAGGGTGGAGGTGTGCCCACATTTTCCTATTCTTCTATTTTAATCATGAGGGATCTCAATTAATACAGCTGTATATGCTGAGAAAAAGTTGGGATATTGGATGATTCTTCTGAGCCTTGCTTCACAAGCTGCTCATTCTCATCCCCCTGGATTCTGTCACATTAATCTTGAGAATATTTATATACTTAGGCGAAGTTAAACACTGAGGAGAAAAATATAGCTCTAGTCAATGCACAGCTGTTTCCTAACTCACTGAGGGTTTTGGGCCCTAGACTCTTCCAGCAAGTCGTCAGTCTCTCTGTACACATGACTGCAGGGTGTAGCATCTCATGTCAAATGCAACACACACAGGCGCAAAGGCTTGCATCCCACGAACATCCATTATTGTGGCTAGCTGTTAGTAAAAGTCACTTCTCCACTAGTCCAGGTCTAACTCCAGTGGTGGAATCCTGCACCCCACCCTATCCTGACATTGCATCCCATATATGGCTTGGCCTCCTCTGGCTAGAATCCTGTCCCTGATTATGAGGTAAATGTCATAGTCTAAATATACATGTTAGGTATAACAATAACCTGTTTTCAAACTGTTGTATTAAGGAGGAAGTCTTGGCCTAAGTGGGTCAAATGTCCTTTTTCTGCATGGCCTGGAAATACCCTAAACATTTGGGAGTACAGTCTGAATTGCTGACTTTGAGAGAAAGAAGCCATCATGGCCTACAAACAACTCTGGTCCAGCAAAGGCCTATTTAAGAAAGAACTGGAACTGTAGTGGAGAAACCTATACCTTGGGTATGCATACAATGGGCAGCAGAGTAAATAGGGTTCAGTATCCTCAGCTTCACAGATCCAGAGTTGTTGGTGAGTTGGGGTATTGTGAAATCTCCCACCCAAGCAGGCAGAGCGCATGCAATAGAAACATAAGGCTGTGAAATATCTTCTGTAAAGGAGCAACAAAGTGTACTTAAAAGTAATGCTCCAAATAAAATACGGTTTTACATAGTGGATCCCAATTTGAAAACAGCATTTGCTTAATAGAGCACATGTCCTGGTGCTGAAAGTATACATGGATCCTTTCTTTAAACAAATGTTTGAACAAGTGGAAGGCAGAACTTCTGTACTGACGCTATAAGTATGTAAAATAGATCTTGAAGAGTTTGCCCAGGACCTTTGGGCTGAGGTTTGCAGTTCTAGAAAGCATTTTTTCAGCAAGCATGAGACATTCATACAGGACCACTCCAGCTAATCAGGGCAAGAGCAGCATGAGCGTTCTGTAGAGAATATTCCCATTTCCGCCCATAAGAAAGGAATGGGTGCACCCTGGGGGTGGGGAGCAGGAATCTCGTAAAGGAGTTCTGGACCATCTCTAGGACAGGCACGTTTGCATAGCCCTCTATTTCTGTATGCTCCAAGTTGTTGGGAGCATTTGTTTGAAAATACCTCAATTGCTAATTCAACAACCCCACTCCTTGTCGTTTCAAAAAACACATCAGGGCGTATATGGAGTAGAAGGATTTCCCTGTAAATAGGAACCCATGAGAGGTGGGCATTAAGCCCAAGCCCAAGCCATCTAAATTATGCTGTTGTTCAATGTGCATGTTATCCAATATCCAGGCATGGTTATTTTACTTCTTCCCCAAAACAACCACTTCTGTTGTATGATTTATACGTGTGCGCTCTTTTATGTAGAACTTACACAATTTAATCAGTAGTTTCCTCATCACAATCAGTGAAGTACAAATCATAATGATATCATCAACAAGGTAAAGAACAAAGAGCTTGACATCCAGAATTGACACTGGGAAAACTTCCAGGCCACTCAGCTCTTGAACAATGCTATTAATATAGAAATTAAAAAGGGAGGGGGCCAGGGGGCAGTACCCCCTTTCAGTGGGTATGTTTTCTAAGAGCAGGCCATTTGCCTTAAGTCTGATCCTGGGAAGTGCATCAGAGTAGAGCATTTGTATTGGAAAAAGCAATCCTTGATCAATGTCTGTTGCAGCTAACTTTTCCTCTAAACATCCCCTGTCTATGAGGTTAAAGGCAGAACTAAAATCTACACAAGATACAAATAACTCTTTTCTACCCTCTTGAGTGTACTTTAATGGCAAACAAAACATTGTTCTGATGTAGATTTGGCCCTTCACAAATCTAGCCTGATCCTCAGCAATGTTTGAATTTTCAGCAGTCCAGGACTCTATCCATGTAATAAATATTTAGAATACAATTTTAAAATAACCCTAAGCAAACTAACTGGTCTAAACTTTTTGGATCATTCTTCAATCATCTCTTATGAATTGGGCCCACAACATTTACTCTGCAAGGCGTTCTCTCATGATGTTTTATAGAAGTAAAGGTTGTCGCAGGAACAGAGCACCAGAGGTCAGGATTTCTATAAACATTCTGCAGAAAGCATATCCTCCCAGGGGCTTTCTGAAAGTAATTAAGTACAATTAATTAATAGGTCTCTACTGAGAACATGGGAAGATCACCAAGAAATCCATATTATTAGGGAAAACTGTCCCAGGAAGAGACCATTAAAGAGTTTCAAAGTGAAGAAAAGAAACTGTGCCACAGTGATTATGTAACTTAATTGTCAATAGGCCTATTATGACAGCTGTCCATGACAGCCCCTTTCAGCTCTTCCAAATTCAAGGCTGTGGCTTCCTTTATGGATTCAGTCCATCTCATACTTGCTCTTCCCTTTCATCTTCTGCCTTCGACTTCCTTAGCATGATTATCTTCTCCCATGAGTCTTGCCTTCTCATGATGTGTCCAAACTATGACAGCTTCAGTTTGGTCATTTTTGCCTGGGAAAGAACACCTTTAGACTTATGAAAATTTAAAAAGGCTAGCTTCTGATAGTTTAAAACCAGATCCCATTTTGGGTCTTTTTTTGGCATAATTCCAATCTGCACTGGATTTTGTGTTAAGGACTTTATATCTAGCATGACAGTGAGGGAATATTGCCAAGGAATTTAAATTATGTCTTGTGAATGTGATGCAATGGGGGGAGTCATCTAGTAGCTTCAAAAGCTTACAAAAATTCATTTTCTTATACTGCTGAGTCTTTTTTGGCTATGAGTCTAATATTTTTACTCTTTTTCTGCAGCCTTCCAATCCAACTGTCCTTCCTTTGCTAAACTGTTGACACCTTTTTTCTGGCCTACATTAGAGCCTGACTTATCATTCATGACTTCTTTTTTTATATGTACAGCCACTGGATTCTCGATTTCCATCTAGAGTTCATCCATAGTAGTTAGTAGACCATAACACGCTGCCAGAAATTTCTTAATTAAATCCAGTTCTTTCATAGTTAAATCAACCTGTTTATTCAAGGATATATCCTCAAAGGAAACCATTCCTGATGAAAGTCTAACCTTCTCCACAAGGGGTACTTCCACATCTGAACTGTAAGAAACATCAAGGGCTAACACCTATGCTCAGCAGTCAGTGAATCTGAGCTAAGTTAGCATGAGCAATTTCAGAGATTTCAGCATGGGCAGGTTGTTCCTGTTACTAACTCCACCCCCACTTTTGCAGCCCAGAAAAGGTTTTTCCAAGAATGATCAACAAGCCAATCAAGAGTACAGGTTTAAGTACTGGGCATGTCACTTTCCCCTGCCTTTCTTAGTATAAAGAAGGGTGCAATTTTTCATTCGTTTTTTTTCTCTGAGGCATTGGAGGAGAAGATTCCCTGCCTTTTACCCCACTGTCTTTGTGAGGACCATATTCTAAAATTCAATTACAGGAAATTCAGAGAGCAATTAAATTGGATTGAAACAGTTTGGGCCATGACAGAAGTGTTGGCTGAAGGGAAGCGCTCTCATTTTCACTGTTCCTCTTTTCCTTTGATGGTTAACATTCCAAGAAACAATGGAGGGGGGCAGATTCCACACCAGTGCTCACTCTTATTTTCTCAGAGCAGAATGTGGATTCACAGCACATATTTAGAATTATCACCTGTGTCTGCCCTGGACTAACAAAAAGACAATTAAGTGGGTCCTAGATCAAATCAAGCCAGAACAAACAAAAATGATGAAACTGAAGCTGTCATACCTCAAGCACATCAGGAGACGGCAAATCTTCATGGAGAAGATAATAGTACTAGGAAGAGCTGAAGGCAGAAAAAGAAGAGGAAGACCAAGTATGAGAAGGCTTCATTCCTTAAGGAAGCCACAGCCTTGAGTTTACAAGAACTGTGCTGAGTCGTCAAAGACATAACGTTTTGGAGCACATTCATTCAGAGGGTTGCCATAAGTCAGACACTACTTAACAGCACACAACAACAACAAAAACAGCAACAATGGCTATTGTGAAAGTAAGATAGGTTAACTAAATCAAGCAGCAGCAAGGGTGTGTTCCTAAGGTGGAGATCAACATGACTTAAGAGGTGTATTTTCTCTGAGGGTTACATGGTTTTCACAAAATCAGTCAGGTTTAGGTGCCCTGGGGTAGCCTATAAACCATCACAACCAGCCATGGTGTGTAGTACAATTTAATAAACCCATTATGGCTGTCTAAACACAGACAACAAAATAAGCCATGGTCAAGTCAAAACCCAGAGAGCCCCACTGGCAAGAAAGGGGGAATGGCCAAGGGGACAATGGAGGATTGTCTTTCCCACGCACCCCAAAGTGACAAATTAGCTTCTTGGGACAGCGGGGGAAACCTCCCCACTTCTTGATAGCAGAAGAGGGGACACTTCAAGGTTGGGGAACTGCCAACATGGGGAAGCAGGCTTGACACAACCTTTGCGTGCACATGCACAAACACACACACACACACACCAGGATACCATCCACTCAGGATAAAAGGTGGGGGGCTCGTATGGTCCTGGCCTGTCCTCACTTTTTCAACAGTGGGTAACACAGAGGCATTTCTTTAAAAAAGTGGCTTGCTGTGGCTCGGGTGACATTTCAGTGTTCCTGCACCTGGGACAGTGCAGGAAGACTAAGGGAGGAAGAGGGAGGGGAAGGGCCACAGCTCCTGCTAAGCCCAATCATCTGGCAGGCACAGAGGCCTTTTAAGCACAGTGCATGGTTAGCATTCCCAAGAGGGTTAATGTATTGTGTGAACCCAGCCATTGTTGAGCAGTTTTCCAAAGAAGCCAACACTGCATTTCTAATTGTGTTTACATAACAATAAGTCCTGCTGTCAAATAATATTTCTCCTCAGGTGCACTGAGACAAGCAAACGAGCGTGTATCCCAGTATTTTTTCTGTAACTTTAAAAATGGGTCCCCTTCCTAGTTTGAAGCAAGATAATTCACTTTCAGCAGATGAATAAACTCTCCCTAAATAATGAATTCCCCCCTGTATTTTGGACCAGGAAAGAGCTTGTCCTTTCCAAGGTAACAGAAGGATGTGTTACAAATGTGACAGAAAAATAATTGCTTGAGCGCATCAGGAAATTAAATCTACCCACTTCATCATCACACATTAGTGCTTTTCATCCCACCTCAGCAAAACACCACACTGCAAGGACAAACACTGCAAGCTGTATACTGTAAACACCACCAAACCACTCAAAGAAACAGTAACTTCTTCCATTTTCCTCAATCCATATGCAGCAGAGTAAAGAAGAATAGTTCAGAGCTTAACTTTGTATCAGGAGCATATACACTAAGGGCAACAAGATAAGGCTGGAACCTGTGAGTTATAATGATTCCTATTAGTCAGCCCTTTCCCAGGAAAGCAGCAAGTAAGAGTTTCCATCTCAGTTTTATGAAGTGAAGTTCTGTTTATGTGACCATACAGGACTGGTCATTTTGTTCAAGACCACCTCATAGCTTTCCACATGCAGGAAAGAACTGATGTGAGGATAAGTGTTTATGATTAAACTGGAGTCCTTTTTACCAGCCTGTGTTCCTGTTCAAGAGAGGAAAAAGTGTAGCATATAGTATGTTGGGCATGGAATTCCACTTGAAAAATCCCAGCTTTTATTTGGAAAAAGTCAACTTCCTTCCCGTTTGTTTGTTTTTTGATTTATATCCTGCCTTTTTCCTACAAGGGCTCAAGGCAGCTTACATCATTCTCCTCCTCCATCTTATCCCCACAACAACAACCCTGTGAGGTAGGTTGGGTTGAGAGTCTGTGACTGGCCCAAAGTCCCCCAGTTGGCGCCATGGCCGAGCGGGGACTCGAACCCAGATCGTCTGAGTCCCAGTCCCATGCTCTTAACCACTTCACCACACTGGCTCTCGCCACGTGCATGAAGATATGCCTGAAAATGCATCAACAATAGTGGAGGAAATATCAGAAGCCAGGAGAAATGTGCAATAAGGTCTATCAGTGGGAACATGAGTCCTTGCTTTCCCATGGCTATCAAAACTAGCATAAGTTATGCTGAGTAAGGGAGTGTGCACATTTTAGCTTTATTTACATAAATAGACATGGGAGGGGTTGTGTGGAGTACACATGCACCCCTCATCTAGAAGGCTGTTGTGTGCAGCAACTTCCTTACACACAGGGGAAGTTCAAAAAGTTGACTGTACTTGAAATAAGGACTCTTCTTTTCCAGATGCCTCTATTCTGTGATAGGTGAAATGGTACAAGTAGTCTAGGCAAGATGGCTCTGGGAAATTACAGCACACAGGAGGCAAAGTTGCAATCTGGCAGCTTCTTTTTATCAGAGGTTGGTTCCTGGCACAAGGTCAAGTCTGATTTCTAGAAACGTTCAGAGGAAAGCCTTGCCTCAACTGTCCTGGAAGCCCTACGCTAGCCCAGTGCACATGCATGTATATTTAAATGTTATCTTATATGACCACTTCAGTACAGTATCTCTGGTATGACCAGCTCAACAGGCACAAACAAACTCCCCCAGACTATAAAATTGCTAAGAACATCAAGAACTGTCCTGAAGTTGTACTGGCAGCCACCCTCTTCTAAGGCTGGCTCATAATAAACAGTTTTTTCTTTAAAGCAAAGTGCCCCTTAACAATAGATTGCTTACTACATCAGGCTGATATACCAAGCACTGGCATCTCAAATAGCTACCGAGGAAATTGAGACATAATTATTTTAAAGCTGCCTAAAGGACAATTGACCAAAAGGAGAATGAACATATTTGTGCTTGTTCTTGTGGGCCTAATTTATAATGGGAGCAGCCTTAAGTCCATGGAACACGGACCTCAAGGAACGACATGCTGGACCATATTTTTCTGGACAGATTGTTGGGAGTGAGAAGGGCGGCTGCTTTGGGCATACATTCTCAAGGGCTGCTGGCTGGTCTCCAGAAGAATCAGAATCGAAAGAAGGGGGAGAGGAAAAGGGGGGCTGGGAGTATAAGCCATCCTGTGATACTGAGATGAGAGAAGTGGAGACTTATCTCCAGGCCAGAAAGCCAGGTGGGCAGGCAGTCTCTGGGAATAACTGAGATGTACAGTTGGTGGGAGAGACTTGGAGCAGGGGTATTTCTCAAACATAGACAAGGCGGCCCTGGTTCCGGACCCCATGAGGTGGTGTCAGCAGAGGAGGATGGCCCAGCTGGAGGATCAGCATGCAGCAAGGAGTCGTGCTCATTTTCAGAAGCCCCCTCCCCACAAGATAGGGGCCAGGCACACTCATAAGAAGAGTTCCTGAATACTAGATTGGGTTCAAAAAAGTGTTCTGTGCATGCTTACGGATTCATTCTGGGTGTTTTATGCTTTTGTTTAATAAAGAACTCTTTCCAAGGAAAAGGTCTGTGGCTTTGAATGTGCAAAGGAGGACCCTCAGCTCCCAACACATATGGGTTTGAATCTCTTATGATTTCATTTCCAAGCATAGAATAGTAGGGTTGAAACGGGTTGAAAGGGGCCAGAAGGCAATCGGGTCCAACACCTGCTCAGTGCAGGAAACCACGTTAAACCATCCTTCTCAGATGGCTGTCCAGCTGCATCCTGAATGCCTCTAGTGTGGGACAGTGCAGAACTTCCCTAGGTAATTGGTTCCATTGCTGTGCTGTTCTAACAAGTCAGGAAACATTTATGTCAGAAAGTCAGGAAATAGCCAGAACCAGGCTTCCTTCTACCTGAGCCCATTATTCCATGTCCTGCACTCTGGGATAATCAAGAGATCCTGTCCTCCCTCTTTGTGACAGCCTTTCAAGTACTTGCAGAGTGCTATCACTCCTCTTCTCAAGGCAAAACATGGCCAGGTCTTTCAATCTCTGTTTCCAGTCCCGAGTCATTCTTGCTGCCCTCCTCTGAACCCTTTCCAGCTTGTCTGCATCTTTTTTTAACTGTGGTGCCCACAACTGGACAGAATACTCCAGCTGAGGCCTAACCAATGCTGTGTATAGGGGAGCTAGTACTTCACAGGATTTGGAAGTGCAACTTCTGTTAATGCAGCCAAAATAGCATTTACACTTGCTGCAGCCACTTCACATTGTTGACTCCTATTCAGCTTGTGATCTATAACAATTCCAAGATCCTTCTCACCTGCAGTGTTGTTGAGTCAAGTAGTTCCCATCTTGTAATGATGCATTTGGTTTTTTTTTCCTAAGCACAGAACTCGGCATTTGTCCCTACTGACTTTCATTCCAGTTCTCTGCCCAGTGCTCCAACCTATCGAGATCACCTTGAATATTTCTGTCTTCCAGGATATTAGCCATCCTGCCCAGTTTTGTGTCATCTGCAAATTTGATAAGTATTCCCTGCACTTCCTCATCCAAATCATTATAAAAAATGTTGAAGAGCACGGAGCCTAGAATTGAACATTGTGGTACCCAACTTGTTACCTCTCCCCATTTAGAGAAGGTGCTGTTGATGAGCACTCTTAGAGATTCTTTAGCCAACTGTAGCCACCTAACAGTTGTTCTTTCTAGCCTACTTTTAACTAGTTTGCTAATTTGGTTATATCTATTCTCGATCTATATATTCTATATATTCATATGTATCAATTTGGCCATATCTATTCAAATGGCCATTTCTATTCCACCAAGCTGATGCTCTGAGTTGTGAAAGCAAAAAGCAGCCAGTGCTGGTACATTCCATTTTTACACATAGCTTTTGATAGCATGTAGATAAAAGCAATTAAAACTACAATATGTCCAATGCCCTAAAACAAACATGCCTTGATCAGAACATAAGTTAGTCAAATAATTTTATACCTGCCTTGCATTCAGCTTCTCCAAAGTCCGTAGGGTTAAGCAAACTTAACTAGATTCTAAACTGAATCCTGGTGTCCCATACACCAAGATCCACAACTTTTGGGGATCCATGGACACATTTGGGAATATGGGAAACTACTGTGGGCACTACCACAAAATGCTTGATCAGTAGATCACAGTGTTGCATCTACCTGTCACATCTGCAGATCTTAGACTATATCTTATTCAGCAAAACACATTTGTTTCATGTCTGCTGGACACTGCAACATCTCTTTATTAAGGGATTGTCGAATTCAGCTAATTGCTGGTGCTGCAGTACAGCTAACGGTTGTTTTAAACATACATTTTGGTAATGCCCAGTAGTTGCTTCCTTTCTGGAGGAAGGTATTGCACAGGTTCATTTTTTACAGGTAATGTAAACTGTCTTTTGAATTATTCCATTTCATCCATAAACTTCATTAGAATCTCTGTGGCACTCTAACTGTGAGAGAATACCTGGCATTAGCTTTGCTGTGTTTTGGCATGGAGTAAATTTCCAAGCTTGGAGGAGGAGAGTGGGTGAACCCAGGAGACCCTGCTGGGGCAGCTTCCCAATGATGCTGGGTGCTAGAAGAGCTCCAGCATCAATGCCTTTCTTTTTGCCCCCAGACAGTGAGAAGGGAGGAGGAGCTTTGCTGCATTGCCATACTGAATAAAGTAACAAGTTGTTCCTTCTCAAACTTTTTAAAAGAACAGCTGTAGCAGGAAGTCGAACCTTCTCAAGAGTACAGAGAGAGCAAGAGTACAGAGACAGTAGCTCTCCAGATCTTTTGGACATCACCTCCCAGCAATCCTGAGCACTGGCCATGTTGGCAAGGACTTATGGGATTCCAAGTCCAAAACTTCTGGAGATCTACCTTCTGCCAACCCAGTGACAGAATATAGAACTGACCTTGCCCTTGGGGACTTTGTGGGTGGCTGTCACTGGTTACTCACAAGCTTCTTTTTGTCATTGTTGTGGCATGGGGAGGGGGCAGGAGAGCAGCCACTGAGAAAGAGGCCATGTTCTGCTCAGAGGCCAACAGAACATGCCCCCATCTGCTGCTGCTCTGCTGCTGCTCAGCCCCCTTCCCTCACGACACTGACAAGCAGGATCGCCACCACTCGGGCTGGCAACAGATGAGTATGGGGTGTGCTCCTGCCATGTGCCACCTATCGAAGCCCATAGCAGAGTCCGAGGGTGTGACACCTCTTCATGCCATCTTCCAAGCCACAAATATTGCTTGCAGGGCTGCGCACAACAGCAGGGAAACTGATGACAGCTGCCCCTAATGGCCACTTGGGCACTTTGCACATAGCCACCATCGGCACCCACCTCGAGCCACTTGGCAAGAGTGGCAAACACTCTGCTGCAGTTGCCAAGTGCCCTGCTTTTTATGGGGCTTGCCATAACAGGTGATGGGAGCAGATGACTGAGCAAGCCAGAGTGGGGCAAACAGACCACACAACAAGCAATGGCTTGTTAAAGTGGTTTATAAACCAAACTTAAGCCACTGTTTCAAAATCATCCCAGGTTCATGCAACAGGCTCAGCCACTCTGACCTAGAACCCATGGCAGCTTAGCGTATTATGCAAATCCAGTCTCTCTGGGCCAATTGGGAATATTTATAGGGTGGATTAGACCCATGGGCTGGAAGTTCTATCCCTAACCTAAACTGTTAAAATATATAATGTATGTATTATATTTATGCCCCGCTTCTTTTTCTTCCAATAAACTCAAGGTGGCTTACATGAGTCAATCTTATCCTCACAGCAACAACACCCCTGTAAGGCAGGATGGGCTGAGGTCTGTGACTGACCAAAGTCACCCAAGGAGCTCCACAGCTGAGCAGGGATTAACACTCAGATCACCTGAGACCCAGTCCCACATCCTTAACCTCTGCATTACATTGGATCTCTGAGCAAACTATAACAAGCAATGCCACCAAAACTGAAAGTTTACTTATTTATTAAAAGCTTTTGTATGCCATCCTATTATACAAGATCTCAGTTGATTGGTTTGTAAGCTGAATCCAGCCATGTTGTAACTGCAGAAACTTAATCACTATTCTGAAAGCTCCATTGCTAATGAACAATATATAAAATCTTAAATAAATATTTCAAACTGAGATTGATCACAGGTTATTTTATATTTCTGTACCAGTACAGTCTACATGGCTGAAATAACTAAGCAGCTAAATTCTGTCATATGCGCACATGTTCAAGTGTTTGTTGCTGGGATCCTTTAGTTCCTGAAGGAAATTATACTCCTATTTGCAATGTACATTTGCAGAATAGTTTAATATATGAACAAATCAGGCATGGATGCTTGCACACAAATTCTTATCCTCTAGAACTGCATGCATACAGCATGAATGCATGTTCAATATAATGCATAACATTCTGAGGCTTGTTTGCAAGGGGACGGCATACAAATATGTTAAACAAACAAACAAACAATATAAACAGAATGTGCCAAAGGCATGTATTGGATAGAATTCATTTCATCATGAATATGTGCTACTACCCCTCTGCCCACCCAGCACCATGCCGTTCTTCTTTCAAGACTGCAAATTGTCCTGTTATACCACCTATGCATCCTTTCAAGATTATTGTTACCCTTTCTAACAACTCTGTATTACATTATTTGAATAAGTGTCATCTCCAGTGGTAAAGTATCTTGCTTCTCTCTTCTGTCTTTCAAAGGGAAAAAATTGACTTAGCAGCAGGTGGAAAAACTAATCTCTCTTGCAGCAAGCCTACTCGCATTTCCACTACTGTACAATAGACAAGATACGATACTCCATAATTAGTTGCTGTTGTTCCATGTAAGCAGATATGCACATAGTTCTGCTCTAAGATGAAGGCATGTACCGCCCCATAAAAGGAATTTAGTACAAATCTGAATGGGCTCTAAGAGTTTGATTACGCCAACTGATTTTGGATTGGTAAACAAATCTGTTTCATGAATATTCATGTTTCTACCATCATGTATAACAAGAGTTCAAAATCCAGATACAGTAAACTCTTTTAAGACCTGCACTGGCATACAACTGCAGTTAATCACAAAGCCAGATCTGTAGTTCTGTAGCCAATGCACAGGCTTCTTATGACGAGGGCACATCCACCCACAGCCATAAGGATCAGTGGTATCAAAGTGACATTTCTGGTGGAGCCTCCCCCTGGGTGTGGAACATCCTTGTATATGGCAGTCTTTAGAAACCTATGTATTCATATCCCCTTTTCTTTAAAAATCGTACTACTGGTTTTGTAATACTTGGTCTGTTTTAAATTATTTTATTTTACCCTGCCAACAGATTTGGCTACATTTTTATGTTGCTGTTTAGTAACAGCTTAAACCTGCCTTCCTCAAACTGGTACCCTCCAGATGTGTTAAAATGCAATCCCATGCTGGCAGGGAATTAGAGCAGTTGCATTCCTACACATCTGGAAGGTACCAGGTTGGGAACAGCAGATTTAAAGAATCATGCAAGTAGACAAAAATCCCAATACACACACAGACACAGAGAGAGCAAGAACACTGCTCCCTAAATTCATGAGGCAGGATATTTACTCATTTATTTCCTGCCTTTCTCCCCTTTTGGAACACAAGGTGGCTGCATGCAGTTCCCGGGTGGTCTCCCCTCCAAGCTCAGGCCAGCCACAGACCTGCTTAGCTTCAACATGGTGGATGTCTTATGTGCCTTCAGACCATACTCTGGGCAGAATATGGAGCTAAAAACACAATAAATAAATTCATGCCACAGGAGTTATAAAAAGATAACCTGCAAAAGGTTGGTCCTCTCTTCATGGATCTCTTGCATGCAGTAGCTTGTCCTTCCTTTGAACGCAGGATTGGTTGAAACTAATTCCCATATCTTTACATATTCCGGACATATTTACATCCGAAAAAGTATTTGGTACATTTTAATCAGGACTGTGACAGGGGCAAGGATGATAAGAGTCCAATGATGTTGCACATTTGCCCTTCTCACGTATCATAATCATCCATACTTCTATATTGCCCAATAGCCAAAGCTCTCCTGGTGGTTCAAAACAGCAACACTCTTTTACTGCCTGTTGTTCCTACATGTTGCAAAAACCAAGAAACAGTTGAGTTCTGAAGGTGCTAGACAAAGCTGTCACAGATCTCACAGTGTATTTTGCATATTCTAATTAATTTAAATACATGCAAATATAATTATCCTAATAGTGATTATAAAGCTTGGACAACCTGGCTGAAAACCATCAACCACACAATCGATATTACTGTACACATCCTTCAAATGCAATTGGCTTCATTAATTAAAACAATGTGGAAATATAATCTTGGAGTCACTTAGTAATGAACAGAAAATTGAAACTGCCCATTAGGACTGAAGCTGTTTTCTTACTGTGAGATATAGGAAGGGAAAAAGTTTTAAATAATCCTATGTGTCTAGAAGAAATCAGCCACAGGTGTACCGTGTGTGTCCAGCTGTTAAGAGGAGCTAATTTCCCTATTCTTGAATGCAAAATAATCTATTATATTTGAGGTAGAATTAAATAAACTTCATAAAGCTCACCACTGTAAAAAAAATCATCCTGCTTTTTTCCTCTATCAATATCAGTGAAATTGGATCTGACCTTTTATGGTTTCTTGCCAAAAATGTTCTCATTTAAATCATAGTGCTGCACCAAATGATCTATTGCCTTAGGTAATAATAAAAATCCCTTCTTAATGAAAATTATAAACATATATTTCATACACATGAGATTCATAGTGCAACCCTATTCCTCTCTACTCAGAAGCAGCTCCTCTGAGTTCAGGACACTTAAGCCCAAGTAAGCATGTATAGGATTTCAACCTAATTGTCAGGACAGCCAAGAAAGTATGCCCTGGAAATGTATTTCTTCTGCAAATAGAATACATTAATTAGAGTGAATTCATAAATATAAATTACTTGAGTTTTCTCTGACCTTCTGAAATGTCTTCTCCCTCTCATATTTAAGTTGACTTACGTGTTTTGGCTTGTTAGTACCGTAATATATTTCTCTATGCGTATTTTTAAATTTTTCCCTGCAATAATTAGAACCAGCACCTCTTTTTTAAAAGTGAAGGCTGAGAAAGTTTATCAAGATTCTGGAAAGATTATCAGAGCTATATTTATTGCATTAATGTAGTTAGGCAGATTTCTAGTGTCAACTTTACAGCAAAGAAATAATACAGATTATATTAAATAAAGTGGATAGAGATTGGTCTGTTAAATGCTCTAACAAAACAAAAGTGCTCTTTAGTGGCAAATTCACGTAAGTTGTCTCATAATCATAGCACCTTTATTGTTCAGGCTTTAAACTGGAAGTAGAAATGTAAGGTTCCATTATAAACAAATTAAAGTTGCATAAATTTCTCTTATTGACCACACAGTGTCATTTCATCTGAGGAAATTGACGTGCTTGGCTTATATCACCAGACAAATGTTTATTTTATTTTTTTAAAAAACTCTTTAAAAAGTCTATGCTTTTAAAAAGCCCATTAAGCACCTTTGCTCTGAATCAAAAGTTTTAGCCAAGTGATTAAACAGAATGGCACTGACACCCTGGGAATGAAGCCCTTCTTCATTCATCCTGCTGTCAGCATTCTGGAGTCTGCAATACAGTTACTGGGTCTGTAAAGCAAGTATGCTAGTTTGAATATATTGATGATTGAAGGTCCTGGTTTTAATGAATGTAATTAAGCTATTTACTGTAAACAAATGATGGCGTTATTATGTACATAACACATGCCGTATGAGTACCATATGGTTTGGTTGTGGAATCAAGCCCTTAGGATTCATGGGACCCCTCCAGATCCGAGGATCTCTTGTGCATGCGCTCTTGTACACATGGTCTTATCCAATGGAGGACAGAGTGCAAGGGTGAAGGTCATCTCCACACTCCTCCTGCCTGGCAAGACAATTAGGGCCTCTAAGTCTTTTGCCCCAAGGCCTACCTCCTTCCCTCCAAGGCACCCACAAATCTCTGATTCTGAGGTCAATCTTTGAATAACAAAGCTGTGGCCAGCACAGTTCTTTCTGCACCAGCGTGCTCTGAGGTCACAGCTCTAGCAATTTATTTCCAAGGTCAGAGCTGGACTCTAACCTCGCCTAGCGCCATCTACCCTCTGCCTAGTGGCCGAAGGATCACACCCTAAATTAAGTGACACTTTGGATATATGCTTTGCCTTTGTTACTGAGGAAGCATTGCCCTCTCTGAGGAAACTTGAAAGGGTTCAGTGGCAAAGTGCCTGTTAGCTTCTTGACAACCGCCCTGCAAACTTTGCAGTACAAACTAACAATCCAGACTGCTTTAAGTATCCGCTGTCTACCAGTTAAATTCAACTGCGTCTACTTTACATTACAGTGTCAATCTTAAACATGCTTACTTAAGATCTAGGCATCTTCTTGTTCACATGTATATCCTACCATTCTTCCATGGAACTCAAGGTTGTGCATATGGCATACATCCAGTAAGTGTAAACGAGTCCCAGTGAACTCAGTGAGATTTAGTGTGGAACAGCAGCCTTACTAACTTTTAAATTTCATTTAACTCCATATTAAGTGAGCTCAGAAATTATAGCTCAGGGTCAGAATGTAAGAGGCTGTTTACCTCAAGCACATTTCATTGTGAGAACCTCATCAAGCGTTTAGAAACTATGAATTCCCGATCTTAACATCATTCTACTTGGTCAAAAAATAGCAATTTTTAAATGGCTGTAGCCTGAGTTTGGAGATTGTGCAGGTGCCCTTTCCAATACTTATGCCTCATATAATTAAAGGGCTGTTGCTCCCCATCATGGCTAAATCCCATCTCCTTCCCTCATGTGAGGCTGGGGTATGCTTTTCATGTGCTATGTGCTGATAATGAATTTACAACAACCACCTTAAGGCAGGTTTCCCAGTTTATTTTACACCTTTGGCAAAGGGGTTGCATTCCCATTCTCAGTGCACATGGAAGGACACAGCAGAGATCACCCTGTATTGGTCTTTCACTAGCAAGGAAGGGCACCATGGGAACTGAAAGCCTGGCAGCTATGTGGAGGACGGGCTACGTTGTCTATGGAGCCAGGGTCTGGATATATATTCTCCATCTTTTGCAAAGAATAAGGGTCTTTCAGGTTCATATGCTATGTCTCTCCACGAATGTTTTCTGGTCCTTGGCTTGATATGAAAATACATTTATTCCTGCATTCATTAATTACAACTCTTGAAATACACTGTTATTCCATGTATTTGTTTTGATATCTCGATAACATCTTTTTAAAAAACTGCCCAGAGAGCTTTGGCTGTGGGGTGGTATAAAAGATGAAAGAGGACTTACTGAATAAAAGGGATTAAATGAGAAGGGTTCTTTTCTAGAGCACGTGTTCTGCTGATGTTTAATTATACTGTATACACTTGATTTTCTAGTTTAGCTAAGAACTTTACACCCTGCTGCACAAATGTTAGGAGGAATGTCATCAGCATAACTCTAAAATGATTTACTCAGCAGTAAATCTCATTATGTTCAATGGAACTTACTTTCCAAGTAAGGAAACACAGAATTGCAGGGCTAGACACTGAGGAGGGGAAGGAGCTTGTTGTTGTTGTTAGTCGCGAAGTCGAGTCCGACCCATCGCGACCCCATGGACAACATTCCTCCAGGCCCTCCTGTCCTCCACCATCCCCCGGAGTCCACTCAAGCTCACACCAACCACCTCAGTGACTCCATCCAGCCACCTCATCCTCTGCCGTCCCCTTCTTCTTTTGCCATCTATTGTTCCCAGCATGACTCTTCTCTAGGGAGTCCTTCCTTCTCATTAGGTGGCCAAAGTATTTGAGTTTCACCTTCACTATCTGGCCTTCTAAAGAGCAGTCAGGGAAGGAGCAGATGGACTCAAAAGCACTAAGAAAGGGGGAGTTATATGAAGGTATAGAGAATTGGCTGTATGGTTGTTGAGAGTTGACTTTTGGATTTGTCTATTGTAAGAACCTCACCGTGAGGTCAAAATTCTCACACGTGAGCCATTCAACCAACTCAGCATATGTGAGGAAAGCCTCCTCAGTGTGGCAGGAGCTGCCTTCACAAGTGTTAGCACCCTTCTACCTTCCTTTCTTACATGTGAAATGATAGAAGATCCTGATCCCCAGCTACAGATTGATTTAAAGATTGTGTCTGAACACTGACACAAAGCCAAGAAACTCTTTTCAGGTTGCTGGGATGTGTGCCAACCAAAGGTTTAGTTGCCATGTTTTGAACCCACTGAATTTTTTTAGTCATCTTCATGAACAATCCCCTGCAGTAGCCCACAATAGATGTGGCTGGATCGTGGATAATAACAACAGGTTATCTCTGTCACAGAAGTGCACATCTCTCAGCTGCTCTGTGGTGCTTTGTGTCATAGCTGCCACTTCAACCATAGACTAAGACAGGACAGAACAACTCGTTCATGTTCTGCATTCGATCCTTCAGGTACAGATGGGGTATTTTTATTCCCTTGGATGTACCTTGTCAGGGAGGCATGTTAATAGTGTGCACACCTCCAGACATTCTAACACACATACACTCCACCCATCTATTTTTGCATGCATATCATTCATCATCCATCCACACAACACTTTCTCTCTCTTTCAAATATACCACTAACATTCTGCAGCATCCATCCATACATTCATGCACACATCCACTCCCACTTTTCCTTCTTTTGAAATTTATGTTACCTTTATACCACCCCAAACCTGAAGTTCTCTGGCTGATACACATAACACAGACCTGAAAAATAAAAATAGCACAGAATAAAACCAAGGTAAAACCAGATGCAAACAGAAAAAACCACTTGAGCATTCAACCAAATTAAAACACTTCCCCCACCTCTCTCATTTCTTCTCCTCTCCTCTCCTTCCTCTCCTCAAGGCTTCCCCCTGCAGAGCAGTAACTTAAAAAACAGCACTAATGGAACTTTTGCTCCCAAAGGTTACCATCCTCCCCAGTTGCAACCCCTTACAGCACAGCCAGTTGGCTAAGAAAAACAGTTTGAGTTGCATGCAGGCTAATTGCAGTACAAGGTGGAAGTGGGAGGGGAGGCCACATCCAGATCCAGAAGCCACATCCAGGCAGCAGACTGGCCATGCCCCACCACTGTCCTAGGGGGAGTGCAGCTCTATCCAGAACAAGCCAACCACGCTCTCTTGGCCACACAACCACCTACTAACAGTATCTCCATTATATCCGGACTGAGGTTCTTTTTATTAGCCCCACTCCAATTAGCAAGCTCAGATGCCTGTTCAGCTCCTCTCACAGTTCACCTGTTGCAAGGTTGTGCCTCAAGGGCTTTCCCCATTGAATGGCAGGCCCGGTGTTCTGTTCAGAGCTCCTCAAAACTTTTCTCCAAAGCACATTTTTCCTTATCCTTCAAAATCTCCCCATCTTCAGTTTGCATGTGGATGTAGATGGGAAGACTGACCATCTTCTGCCTCATGACACAAGTGTATCTCAAAATATATGGTGCCTCAGTTCCCATTAAAAATAAATTGGTGACCAACTTTGTACAAAGTTTGTACCAACTTGTACCAACTAAAGCATTTGGTTTGCTTTCTTGTACCAGTTAAAAGTGAATTGACCAGCATTGCAGCGACAGATAAGCAGTTTTAAGCAACATTCAATTTCCTACTGGACATGAAAATAGCAACAAGAGGTCCTCTTCCTGGGTCCCTCACCAAATGAGGAGAGGGCCTTTTCAGGGGTGCCAGAGAGCCTTGCCTGGTACCTTTCTTATGGTCTTTGGGGCACCACCTGAAAACATTTCATTCTCCCAGCCAGTTTAAAAACTGCTTTTAGAGCTTTTACTAATTTATTCTGCTGTTTTATTTTGATTTTATGTATTGAGGTAACTTTAATTTTTGTTCCCCCCTTTGTCTTGGTTTCATTCGAGGCGGTTTTCGTTTGATGTTTGGATTCTCTATTTTTGATCCGTTTTGAAAGTAACATAAGTGTGTAATTAAAAACCTAGCTCGGCAGCATTTTTATCTGAAATGGATCTGAATGTTGGGTCAGGAAGGATCTGAAGGATCGTTCCCCTTGCTCACATACTCAAGTCTGAACAATCTGTGAGAAGCAAGACTTCCCTGACAGCGCGGCCGAGGCTGCCCAGCCTACCAAGCGCCTTCGCCGGGCCCGAGCAGATACGCAGCGTGCCCTTTCTTTGGGGAACTCCTGCGAGCATATGCTGCGGACTAATGAGAATGCACTGCAGCAAAGCCCTGGAGGATAGGCTGTTTTGACACACTAATTGCTTGTGTCTGTAATTACGCCTGATGCAGAGAAAAAACGGAGGCACGAATGCGGCAATCCTAAGCATGTCTACTCACAAGGCACCTCTATTGCGTGCAATGGGACTAACTAAACTGCAGCCTAATTTGCTCCTGCGGCGGCGAGGGAAAGCCGGGCAGCGGCAAAGAGGTTCAGCCTCATCTTGCAGATCCGCAGCGGAGGATCCATCCCGATTTTCGGTCCCCTCCACTTTCTGCCGGAGAGTCGTTCTCCCAAGGCGGTACAAAATGCCCGCTCCACCGGCCTGCATCTGCTCAGCTGTGAGCGAGCCCCGGGCGAAGCGCTCTGAGGTTTCTCGAGGCGCCTCTCGCTCACAAAGGGGGTGCCGTCCGTTTGTTTCCAGCCAAGGCAAATGCCCCGACGCCTGCTGCCGTGGACGCCGTCTATGCGTGGGCGCCTCGGAGGAGGAATTGCTCCTTTCCTCCCGAAAGGAGCCCCACGCCCCGCGCGAAGTTATTTATCATTAACTTTTCGCCAGGCGCCGACCAAAGAGAAGGCGCGGCGCTCCCGCTCGGGCGGGCTCCTTTCCGCCTCCCCCCACCCCTCATGCCGGGAGGCGTCCCCTGCTAGCTCCCAGGAGACAGCCCGGAGGTGGGGCTTGCTGCCTGGTCTTGCTCCCAGTTTTCTAGGAGCCGGTTTTCCACCGCGGCGGCGGGACTGGTTTTGCTGGATCCGGTGCCACCTTGGGCTGCGGGGCGGGGCGCGCTCGAGAGGGCTCGCTTCACGCGCAACAAGTCCTCGCCCTGCGCCCTTCCCTTCCCGGGCCGCCGGGGTGCGCGCGGAGCGGGCCCGCGCCTCCATCTCCGCCCCCTCCGCAGGTAGCCTGCAAGCATGTCTCCCGGCAGCAGGGGGGGCGGGTGCCTGGCGGCGGGGCCGTCGCCCTGGGATTAGGCTCCTCTGTCCGGAGCGGGCGACGAGAAGGCGTCGGGGGCTGCCTTCGCGAAAGAACGAGGCGGCTACGGGCTGGGGTGAGTCACTGAGGCGCGCAGACGGATGCGGCGGCGCTTGCCCTTTACTTCCTCCCCGGACCTCATCTCTGCGCCCGGTGAGTGACTGACTGAGAGAGGAAGCCCCTTGGCCGACTACACGCGCCGCCGCCAGGCCTTGCGCATTGCCCCGCCGTTGCTCCTTTCCCGCCAGCCCCCTTCCAAGAGAGGACGCGGAGCCAGCCGCACCTCGGGGAATTCACTGCGGGGGTGGGGAGAGCGGTGAAGGCAGCCCCGGCAGGTCCTGGAACCGCCGGCGAGACCGTCGTCGCCTGAAAGCGATGGTGACGGATCCACCGACTGCGACGACAGCAGCGGCGGCAGCAGCAGCAGCGGGGCCCAGCCATTCTGCCAAGGTAACGCGAGCGGCGGTCTCCCGGGCTTCGGCTCTTTGGGTTGCTGTCTTGGCCTGGGGGCGGGGCGGGGCGGCCCGGGCGGGAGGCAGGAAGGAAGGAAGGAGAGAAGCCGGGCTGAATCCGCGGCAGCGGCACGCTCGTACGCTGGAGCCCCCGGCTGGTGCGTGGCGGAGGGCTTTGCGGGGGTAGGAGAGGGTCGCTCTCGAGGCCAGGGCGGTGGGGTTCCTGGGCTGGGCTCTCCGGCTGCGCTTGGGCGCACAGGCTCCGTGCAAGCCCCTTGCAGAGGTCTGCCGCGCTCGCCCGCCGCTCCCCGAGCGCTAAGGCGGGCCGGGCTGGACGTGGAAAATTCTGGCCCAGCCGAGCGGCGCTGAAGCCTGAAAAAGCACATCAGGCCATTTGCTCCCCGGGATGGCAAATGGGTGGCTCCGCATGGAGCCAGCAGCAAGATCCACCTTCAGGATCGTACGCAACAGGCACCTGGGTCGTTGGATGGCGTTCTGCACCTTTCCCACCTCTGCCCTCCCTTTCCCTCTCCCACCGGCAACTCTGGTGGCAGGTTGCTGTGCAGTTGGTGTAATCAGATTGTGCCCAGGAATGTAGTGTCTGGACACCCACTGAAACGAAGATGGCTCAAGTCCTCACGGATGGCAAAGAAAGAGAGGGTTCGCTGCAGTGTTGTGCTAAAATCTGGATCTTAAAACGAAGTTGGAGTGGACTTCTGTTTTTACCCAAGTTAGTGACAAAACTACATAGGTGGTGAAAATCTCAGTGTCTTTATGGATTCCTCTGTGTCCTGTACTCCCATGCTAAACAGCTCTCACACAGGCATGTAGCATGTGCTCACTCCGGCCTTCTTCAGTTTCACTGAGCTATTACAATCTTCTAGTGCTGAATATGAATTGCAGTGAAAGCAAAGAAACATTGCAACACAGAAAGAGTCTTCATTCTGAAGAAGGACTGATTTGATGCCAATTTGGCACATACACTGTGCATATGGGAAAGGAAGTATTAATATTATGGATCATTTGTAAGCAGAAATTGAACTAACATGTTAGAAGTTATAAATTAATCTCTGCAGTGACACTGTTTAAAATTTGCATGCGGGTTTTCCTCTTGCATGCTTGCTCTCAGGGCAGTGCTTCCAGGGCAGTTGGGATATTCTTAATGTGGATGAATTCAGGCAAGGTTTGTCCTTTAAAGTGGGAGGGAGTGGCGACCTATATCCTGTCTGCCAGAGCCCCCAGCTGCAGCACTGTTTCTGTCCTCCAGCCCCTCCTTGTGCAATGTGAATCGCTTTCGTAGTGATGAAGACTGATTTTCTGCTGCATTCTGCCTTCTGCCTCTTGGCGGCAGCTGCTGCTGTGCACATACCTCTGTGGGTCTGTGGCTGCTCGCTTCCTGTGTGTACATGCACTAAGGAAGGGTTTCTCACAGTGTGGGGAGGTGGTGGGAATTGTAGGCCAAGATGTGTGGAAAGCCATCCTCTGCCTAACTCCCCATGATCTGGTTCTCTCAAACTAATCAGGACCCAAAAATTAGAATGCAAAAGGGATCCATACAGGATGTTCATAAGCCAGTGAAAGTTGTTGGGTTTTTTATAAACATTTATTCCCATGCTTGTACACACCAGATCAACGGAGTTATTTTCCTGTTTCTTGAGTGCTAGATCAGGGGGCATACTGAGCAGTATGGTGAGCCTCATTGAGAATACAGCAGCAGACACAGTGGATATTAATATCTCCCATTCCCCCCACCCCAGTTTGCCTCTGTGCAATAGGAATTGCTGTTAGAGGAAAAAGGTCAAAGAAGCAAGTTTCTCCTTCTGTGGATCTTCCCTGCTTGTTTTGCACGCATCTTCTTAAAGTTACTGATTTCACTTTCCCCTTTCTGTACATTAGGCTGCTGCTATGGAATCAAATAACTACTTAGTATGTTGCTGTGTTGACACACAAACACTTTGGAGGCATGATTTCTAAGTTAGTTTGCCTTACTTTATCTTTTTATATAGTAACTGTGTAGCTAATGTAACCCCTTGGCTCTACAGCCATTAGCTGTCTTGCCCTCCATCTTGACTGCCCCAGTGGGCATTAGCTGCCACTGATGGATTTGCAGCCTAAAATTTGAATAGTGTTAATAGATAGGTATAAGATATCTTTCTTGTATTTAATGACACTGATTAAGCATAGAGAATCTTATATTTTATGTGCTAGTAGATACTTAACACTGTCCATTTCACACAAGAGATGAAATGGTGCTTTGAAGATACAATCTGGCTAGAATTTGTACTTCTACAGGATCATGTCTAATTCAGTAAAATGTGATCCACTGATGCCCTTTAAGTATGATATCACACGTTCAGATAGAAACTTGTCTTATATTTCCTATTTTAAATACAGCCAGTCTGTAACCCATAATTTATTATTCCACAAAAATGTATGGGGAAAGTTGCTTAAATCTCCCTTAGACTGACCTCTGGAAAATAGTCCAGAGTGATACAGTTTAACTATTAACCCCAGTGTTTGGCTGAGTAATGTGGAATCTGTCTCAGTGAAAATGGCCTACCAAGAACCTTTCGCCAGCTCAGGGGAACTTTTCAGTTTTTATACTCTTAAATCCTTCAGTTTCTTGCCAAAGAGCAAGGAACCAAAAGCATGCGGTAAAGCACTGGTAATAGGCTTCTGTGAAGTACTGAAACATTTTATTAAAGAGAATATACATGGTCACCATTTCACAAATAGGGAAACATTCAGGGTTGTAGTGTGATCCCTCAGACACAGGCAACCATTTTGGGCCTGTAGGCATGTGACAATTTTTTTCCAGCTATGCAAGCATACTTTATGTTCTGTTGCCACCAGTATTTTTGCCTACTCTTTCCTTCTCCTCTTTCTTTCCCACTCAAGGTTTCTTTACTGTAGTGTCTCTCATTCTCCTTCTTTATTCTCTCTGCCCCCACTGCTTCTGTCCTCTGCTGTCTCTGTCCTCACTGCAACAGGTAGAAAGCAGGAATTTCTCAGATCAGGCAGTAGGTCTCCTTATCTGCTGACTTTGTACCTCCTAGCTGTGGAGTGTTGTGGGAGGCAGAAGCAGTGGTGTGGGTTAATGGGGAACTCAGCAGGTTAACTCAGGTGTAGGTAGGGGAGTCCTGGAAGATGCCAGCCAGCCAATTTCTGTTCTAATCTGTGATTTATTGAGTAATTTAAACTTTGGGAAGGCTTCCATGTTAGGTATGCAATGTCAGTGCTGTGTTCAATTTTCATATTGATTTGTAATTGATGTAAAGCCTTTGCTTTAAGTTGTATGCATCTGTGCGGCAGGATAAAACGTGTTAAGTGTTCGGCATCTGACAGTTCAAGAGACTGAGCAGAGAGACTAGTTTGGAGACTTCGTGCAGCTAATGGAATACAGAGATGACTCCATTAGTCATCCTCCCAGTGACCTCAACCTATTGGAAACATTGTAGTGTGATCAGAAGATAAGCTACTGCACTGTACACAGGGTGGAATCAGCTGATGTATTAGCATTTTGAACAGTAAAGATTTGGCCTCTATTAGAAAGAGGGTGTTCCTAGAGGGTGAGAGAGGGCATTTAGGACTGAATAAAACTAATAAAAGTCATGAGGAAGTCAGTTGAGAGCTCTTGACTGTAGTAAGATTATTTTGTTATGTATTTAAGCCTGGCACATGCAGCTATCCCTTATACAGACATAGAATCATAGAATAGTAGAGTTGAAAGGGACCAGAAGGCCATCAGGTCCAACCGACCAACCTTGTAATTGCAGGATGCTAAATTACACCATCACATTCAGGTGAGTGTCCAAACACTTTTTGAATGTTGCCAGCAAGGGTGATCCCACAACTTCCTCTGGTAATAGGTTCCACTGTCCCATTGCTCTGATAATGAGGAAATACTTCCTAGTGTCTAATCTAAATCTGCTTTCTTTTAACTTAAGTCTGTCATTCCATGTCCCTGCACTCTGGAATGAACTGGAAGAAATCTTTTCCTCCTTCTTTGTGGCAGCCTTTGAGGTATTTATACAGTGCTATCATATCACCCCTCAGTCTTTTCTTCTTGAGGCTGAATGTGCCTAGATCTCTCAGTCTTTCCTGATAGGGCTTTGCCTCTAGTCCTTGAATCATCCTGGTTGCCCTCCTCTGAACCCTTTCTAGCTTTTCTGCATCTTTTCTTAAACTTAGATGCCCAGAACTGCACACAGTACTCCAGGTGAGTTCTGACTAGTGCTGAGTATGGTAGAAATAGTACTTCACATATTTTGGGAGTGATCCTTCTGTTTATACAGCCCAAAATAATATTTTCTCCTTTTGTAGCTACATCACATTGTTAGCTCATATTTAGCTTGTGATCTACAACAATCCAAAGATCCTTCTCATTTGCAGTCTTGTTGAGCCAAGTGTTGAAGTGGTATGTATCATTTCTTGTTGCTAAGTGAAGGACTTGGCATTTGTCCCGATTAAATTTCATTCTGTTTGTTTGTTTATTCATGTATTTATAGACCGCCTATAACTGACGAGCCCTTCCTAGGTGGCTTAAAATACATAAAACATATTAAACAAAATAAAATATATTAAAAACCATTAAAGCAAAACCAATTAAAACATCTATGAAAGCAATATTAAAAGGGCCACAGCATTCAGGCTAAGTATTAAAAAAATTCTGAAAAGGTTTGTCTTCACTGGCAACAAAAGGAAAATAAAGACAGTGCCCAGCAAATTTCCCTAGGGAAGATGTGGAACAGCAGTGCAAAAGGACTTTCATCTAGTTGCCACCTCTCTCATTTCCTTGAGGGGTGGTTCTCATAGAAGGGCCTCCTGAGCTGATCTAAGGAAGTGAGTAGGTATATAGGGGTGCAAATGTTCCTTTAGATAGCTGGGGCCCAAGCCATTTAGGACTTTATATGTCAATATACCTTTTCATGGATCACTGCCTTGTCATGGTGAAGGGGCTTGCGTAGCTCAATGAAGCGATGAGCTATGCCGTGCAGGGCCACCCAAGACGGACAGGTCATAGCAGAGAGCTCTAACAAAACGTGATCCACTGGAGAAGGAAATGGCAACCCACTCCAGTATCTTTGCCATGAAAACCCCATGGACAGTACCGAAAGGCAAAAAGATATGACGCCGGAAGATGAACCCCTCAGGTCGGAAGGTGCCCAATATGTTACTGGAGAAGAGCAGAGGGCTAGTACTAGTAGCGCCAGAAAGAATGAAGCGACTGGGTCAAAGCCGAAAGGACACTCAGTTGCCGATATATCTGGAGGTGAAAGGAAAGTCTGATGCTGCAAAGATCTATATTCCATAGGAACCTGGAATGTAAGATCCATGAATCAAGGCAAGCTGGATGTCGTCAAACAACATCCAGAGTATTGTGAGCCGCCCCAAGGCTTGTGGCAAAGGGCGGCATATACATTTGTTAATAAATAAATAAATAAACAAGAGATGACAAGACTGAACATCGACCTCTTAGGAATCAGTGAATTAAAATGGACAGGAACGGGTGAATTTAATTCAGATGACCATTAGGTATACTGGGCAAGAATTCAGAAGAAATGGAGTAGGTCAATAGAAGAGTCCAATCTCCATGACAGAATGATCTCAGTTCGAATAGAAAACCATTCAACTTCACAATAGTCCAAGTCTAGAAGAGTAGGAAAAGCGAAGTATTGGGATACAATGCTCATGCAATGCAAGTAGAAAGAATGATCTCAGTTCGAATCCATGGAAAACCATTCAACTAGAGTCACAATAGTCGTCAAGTACCTATGCCCCAACCACTGGTGCTGAAGAGGCTGAAGTTGACCGGTTCTATGAAGGCCTACAACACCTTCTAGAATTAACACCAAAAAATGATGTCCTTATCATCATGGGGAATTGGAATGCAAAAGTAGGAAGCCAAAAGATAACTGGAAACAAGCAAGTTTGGTCTTGGTGTACAAAATGAAGCAGAGCACAGGCTAGTAGAATTTTGTCAAGAGAATACGATGGTCATAGCAAACACTCTTTTCCAGCAACCCAAGAGACGACTCTACACATGGACATCACCAGATGGTCAACACAGAAATCAGATTGACTATGTGCTCTGCAGCCAAAGATAGAGAAGCTCTATACAGTCAGTAAAAACTAGACCAGGAGCTGACTGTGGCTCAGATCATGAGCTTCTCATTACAAAATTTAGGCTTAAATTGAAGAAAGTAGGGAAAAGCACTAGGCTACTCAGGTACGACCTGAATCATATCCCTGATGAATATACAGTAGAGGTGACAAATAGATTTAAAGAATTAGATCTGATAGAGTGCCTGAAGAACTATGGACGGAGGTTCGCAACATTGTACAAGAGGTACCAACTAAAGTCATCCCAAAGAAAAAGAAATGCAAGAAAGCAAAATGGCTGTCTGAGGAAGCTTTACAAATACCTGAGGAAAGAAGGGAAGCAAAAGGCAAGGGAGAAAGAGAACGATACACCCAATTACATGCAGAGTTCCAGAGAACAGCTAGAAGAGATAAGAATGCCTTCTTAAATGAACAGTGCAAAGAAATAGAAGAAAACAATAGAATAGGGAGGATCAGAGATCTCTTCAAGAAAATTGGAGATACGAAGGGAAAGTTTCATGCAAAGACAGGCATGATAAAGGACCAAAATAGCAGGGACCTAACAGAGGCAGAAGAGATTAAGAAGAGGTGGCAAGATTACACAAAAGAACTATACAAGAAAGTGCTTAACATCCCTGATAACCACGATGGGGTGGTCACTGACCTCGAGCCAGACATCCTGGAATGTGAAGTCAAATGGGCCTTAGGAAGTCTGAACAGCAACAAAGCAAGTGGAGGTGACAGTATTCCAGCTGAACTATTCAAAATCTTAAAAGACGATGCAGTAAAAGTGCTACACTTAATATGCCAGCAAATTTGGAAAACTCAACAGTGGCCACAGGATTGGAAAAGGGCAGTTTACATTCCCATCCCAAAGAAGGGCAATGCCAAAGAATGTTCAAACTACCACACTATTGCTCTCATTTCACACGCTAGCAAAGTTATGCTCAAATCCTACAAGCTAGGCTCCAGCAGTATGTAGACCGCGAACTACCTGAAGTACAGGCAGGATTTCGAAGAGGGAGAGGAACTAGAGATCAAATTGCCAACATACGCTGGATCATGGAGAAAGCTAGGGAGTTCCAGAAAAACATCTACTTCTGCTTCATTGACTATGCTAAAGCCTTTGATTGTGTGGATCACAACAAATTGTGGCAAGTTCTTAAAGAGATGGGTGTATCAGACCATCTTATTTGTCTCTTGAGAAACCTATATGCAGGTCAAGGAGCAACAGTGAGAACTGGGTATGGAATCACTGATTGGTTCAAAATTGAGAAAGGAGTTCAGCAAGGCCATAGGCTATGGCAAATCTAGACAGCATACTAAAAAGCAGAGACATCACCCTGCCAACAAAAGTGCGTATAGTCAAGGCTATGGTTTTCCCAGTTGCAATGTATGGCTGTGAAAGCTGGACCATAAGGAAGGCTGAACGTCGAAGAATTGAGGCCTTTGCATTGTGGTGCTCAAGAAGACTCCTGTGAGTCCCTTGGACTGCAAGGCGATCAAACCAGTCAGTCCTAGAGGAGATCAACCCTGACTGCTCTTTAGAAGGCCAGATAGTGAAAATGAAACTCAAATACTTTGGCCACCTAATGAGAAGGAAGGACTCCCTGGAGAAGAGCCTAATGCTGGGAACAACAGATGGCAAAAGAAGAAGGGGACGGCAGAGGATGAGGTGGCTAGATGGAGTCACTGAAGCTGTTGGTGTGAGCTTAAGTGGACTCCGGGGGATGGTGGAGGACAGGAAGACCTGGAGGAAAGTTGTCCATGGGGTCGTGATGGGTCGGACATGACTTTGAGACTAACAACAGCAACAAATGTCAATACGAGCACCTTGAATGGAGCCCGGGCCACAACTGGTAGCCAGTGAAGTTGTTTCAGAACTGGTGTTATATGGGCCGCTCTAGACGCACCAGTCACCAACTGAGTGGCCTGATTGTACACCACTTGCAATTGCCGAACCATCTTCAAGGGCAGCCCCACACAGAGCACATTACAATAATCTATTTTGAAAATTACCAGAGCATGGGTAACTATCTTCAGATTCCCACTGTCTAGGCAGCGGCAGAGCTGGAAAATCTGCCACAGCTGAAAGAAGGCACTCCTAGGCACTGAGTCCACCTGATATTCCAGGGACAGACTGGGGTCCAGGAGCATTCCCAGACTGCAGACCCTGTCCTTTAGGGGGAGTGTGACCCCATCCAGGACAGGGTAATGCCCTCCTAACCTAGCAGAGGTCACCCCTACCAATATTATCTCCATCTCTACAGGATTAAGTCTCAGTTTATTGACTCTCATCTGGTCCATTATTGATCCCAGGCCTTGACTCATCTGGATTCAGTGTTGTTCACTGCCTAGCGTTCTAACCTATCATGACCATGCTGTTCTATATCTCTGTCTTCCAGGGTATTTGCTAGTCTGCCCAGCTTTGTGTCAACTGCAAATTAAATTATGTTTCCTTGTACTTCCTCATCTAAATCATTACTAAAAATGCTGAAGAGTGCTGGTCCCAGGACAGAATCCTGCAGCACCCTTCTTGTCACCTCTTCCCAGTTTGAGAATGTGCCATTGATGAGCACTCTTGGAGTCTGATTTTGCAGCCAATTGTGGATCCACCTAATGGTTGCACTATCTAGCCTGCTTCATGCTAGTTTGGTAAACAGGTTGTCATGGGGCACTTTGTCAAAAGTGTTACTAAAGTCAATACAGATTATGTCCACAGCATCCCCACAGTCCCTTTGGGAGGCTACCCAGTCAAAGAATGAAATAAAATTGGTCTGGCAGGATTTGTTATTGAGAAATCCATATGGATTTCTAGTAGTTATTGCATTGTCTTCAGCTGTTTGCAAACTGTTTTATAATTTTTTCCTTTCTCGTAGATGGGGACATTAGCCCTTCTCCAGTCTGCTAGCACCTCTGCCTTCCATGAATTCACAAAAATAACAGATAGTGATTCTGAGAGTTCTTCCACTGGCTCTTTTATGATTCTGGCATGAAGTTCATCAGGCCCTGGAGATTTGTACTCCTTTAGTCTAATGAGAATTTCCTTGCCCATTTGCCTGTCAGTTGGACGGCCATCCTGCTCCCTTCAGCTTGTGCTACACCATCATCAGAAGGATTGTAGTTCTTCTGGGAGAAGACTGAGCCAAAGTAGGATTTGAGCACTTCTGCCTTTTCTTTGTTATCTGTTATCATTGCTCCCATCATTAGCTCCAGGTCATTCATTGCTTTAGCCTTCCTGACATCATCCCTGCAGTTCCTTGCTACTTGCTTATATTCTGACTTTGTAGCCCTGTCTTCCTTCCACCTCTTATTCATGTCCTTTTTTGTTTTCAGATTATCTCCTAGCTTGTTTTGAAACCACACGGGTTTCCTCTGTTTTCTACTATTCTTTTTCCTTGTTGGAATTGTTTGTAGTTATGCCTTAAGCATTTCTTTTTTAAAGATGTCCCACCCTTTCTGGGCTCCTTTTCTATTTAGACTAGCCTGCCATGGGACTTTGTTTATCATCACCTTGAATTTTCTAAAGTTGGCTTTTTTTGAAATCCTGGTGATATTTGGGTCCATTTAGTTTTAGCTTCCTTTATTATTGAGAAGTCAGTGGCTTTTGATACCATCAACCATGATATCCTTCTAGATAGGCTAGCGGGACTGGGAGTAGGAGGCACTGCTTGGCAGTGGTTCTGCTCCTACCTCGACAGCCGATTCCAGAAGATGGTGCTGGGGGACTTTGGCTCTGTGCAATGGCAGCTATGCCATGGAGTACTGCAGGGTCCATTTTGCCATGGTCCATGGTCCATTTTGTCCCCCTTGCTATTCAACATCTACATGAAACCACTGGGAGAGGTCATCAGGAGGTGTGGGCTGTGGAGTCATCAGTATGCTGATGACACCCAGCTCTAACTCTCTTTTTCAACCGATCCAGACGAGGCAGTGGCTGTACTGAACTGGTGCCTGGCTGAGGTAATGGGCTGGATGAGGGCCAATAAACTGAAGCTCAATCCAGACAAGATGGAGGTCCTGTTGGTAGGTGGTTTGAGTTCCTAGGTGGGTGACTTGGACCCTGTTCTGAATGGGGTTGCACTCCCTCTAAAGGACAGGGTCCGCAGCTTGAGAGTGCTCCTCGACCTGGAGCTGTCCTTGGAAGCTCAAGTGACTGCGGTGGCGAGGAGCGCTTTCCTTCAGCTTTGGCTAATCCATCAGCTTCCTCCCTACCTGGAGGACGATTGCCTAGCGACAGTGACACATGCACTGGTTACTTCCCGTTTGGATTTCTGTAACGGGCTCTACGTGGAGCTGCCCTTGAAGACAGTCCGGATACTTCAGATGATGCAAAATAGAGCAGCCAGGTTGCTGACAGGGACTGGGCGTTATTCTCATATAACCCCAGTCCTCTACCAGCTTCACTGGCTTCCCATCGAAGTCTGGGCTCAATTTAAGGTGCTGGTTATTACCTATAAAGCCCTAAACGGCTTGGGACCTGGATACCTAAAGGAACGCCTTCTTCCGTGTTTGCCCTCCCGCCCCCTGAGATCGGCAGCAGAAGCCCTCCTCTGGGAACCCTCAGTGAAAGACATTAGGAGGCAAAGTACCCGGAGGAGGGCTTTCTCTGTGGTGGTGCCCCGTCTATGGAATGCGCTCCCCAGAGAGGTCTGCCTGGCACTGTCATTATTTGTTTTTCGGCGCCAGGCTAAGTCCTTTTTATTTCAACAATATTTTAATAACTTTTAATATTAGCTATATATATATTAATCTGCAGCCAGGGTGGATCTGGAATTTATTTGTATTATGTTTTATACTACTCTTCTTATTTATTTATGTAAGCTGTCCTGAGGCTTTGCGAAAGGACGGCATATAAATATTCTAAATAAATAAATATAAATAAGTAATTCTTGGGTACTTTCCCCCAGAGTTCCTGTAGCTCTTACTTTGTACGCTATATCTTCTCTGTTGGTTAGGATCAGGCCAAATAAAGCTGTAGCTCTTGTTCCTACTTCTACTTTTTGCTGGAGGAAGTTAATCAGCAACACATGTTAGGAATCACGTAGAAGGGCTGTTTGGCAGAGTTTGACTCCCAACAGATATCAGGAAAATTAAAGTCTGCCATAATGATGATACCATGCCTCCATGAAATATCAGCAATTTGTTTTTTGAAAGTTTCATCTTTATCTTCACCTTGGTTGGGTAGACGATAGATTCCAACTACTATGCTACTTATATTCCTTTATATTCCTTTTTTCCATTTATATTAATCCAGATACACTTGATGGGGTTAATTGTCTTTTGTTCCTATAATTATTTGCAGAGGAATGTATTTTTAACATAAAATGCAACTTTCTCCTTTTCTGTTATTTCTATTCTTTTTGAACAGGTTATTTCCTGAAATTTTTGAATTCCATTCATGGGAGTCGTCCCACCAAGTTTCAGTTATGCCTATCAGGTCATATTTCCTCCCCTCATGTACTAAGAGTTCAAGTTCACATTGTTTGTTTCCCGTACTTTGGGCAATGGTGTATAGACATCTAAGGCCACATAAATTAATCCCTGGCTTCTCTCCTACATTTTTGGGAGACTGCTGTTAGGCCCAGCAGGAGTGTCTTTCACTGATGAAGCACATCGTCCATTGTCAGTTGACGTCGCCCCCAGATGTATGTTTCCCTCCCCAGTTTAAAGCTCGCCTGATAAACTGCCTCATACTGTAGCCAAGTACATCCTTTCCCTTCTTTGTAGGGTGCATTCCATTGCTTGCCAGCAGTCTGCCTTCCAGGAAGCCTAGCCCTTGGTTCCAGGATCCAAATCTCTCACGGCTGCATGGCTACCATCAAGGCCAGGAATTCATGTGGAGTGTTTTCCCCTGTCTTTTCCTGTTCTGAGAACTGGAAGGAGTCAGGAGAAAACTATCAGGGCCCCAATGCTCTTAATTTTTCCCCTAAGGTTTCAAAGTCTGACGTAATTTCCCCAGAGTTCCTGTTGGTGGAGTTGTCAGTCGCCACATGAATGAGAAGGAAGGGATGTGTGTCAGTGGGTTGTGTAACAGTAGGTTGTATGAGCATGGGTAGTCTTTTAGTTATATCATTGATCTTTTCTCCAGGGAGACAGCATACCTGATGATTCCAGAGGTCTTCCCAACATACACGTTTTTTCATCTCATGCAACAGGGAATCACTCTTCTCCATTTGTTATTGTAAATGTTTGTATTTTGTACATGTAGACCAAGTTGTCCTCAGGCAGGAAAACAAACATTGCACAGATGTACCAAACATTGCACAGATGTACCAACACTGTGGAGTCTTCTCGGTTCATCGTTTGTGCTTCCTTTGTGATTCTGGCTAGGTGGGCTGTCATGACAACCGGTGATTTCTCCTGTCTTCACTAAAGATTAACAACACGGTCCTACCAGTGAATGGGAGTGTGTTACAGTGGGAAAACAGAGTGGGAGGGGGAAACTAAGTGGAAAAAAAGAAGAAGAAAAAGTTTGGGACCTTTGCCACCAAATTCCTGTTAGCTCTCACTGGGAGCTTGGCTGCTTGTATCCCAGAGTACCTGGAACAGCTGGGGCAGCTTTCTCTGCTCTGCTGTGCTACAAGTCAGGAACCAGAACCAGCATACCTTGGAGATATTGCCAGTTCAGTTCTAGACCACTGCAATAAAGTGAAAATTGCAATAAAGCAACTCTCACATTTTTTTTCCTACTGCATATAAAAGTGCTGTTTATACTGTAGTCTGTTAAGTGTGCAATAGCATTATGTCTAAAAAGCTGGGCATACCTTAATTAAAAAATGCTTTATTGCTAAAAACCCTTACTAACCATTACCTGAGCCTTCAGCAAGCTGTAATCTTTTTGCTGATGGACGGCCTTGCCTTGATGTTGATGACTGCTCACTGATCAGGGCACGGGTTGCTGAATGTTGAGGGGGCCATGGCAATTTCTTAAAATAAGACAACAGTGAAGTTTGCCATATCGATTGACTCTTTCTTTCACAAAAGATTTTTCCATGGTATTTAATGCTTTTCGATAACATTTTACTCACAGTAGAACTGCTTTCAAAATTGGAGTCAGTCCTTTCAAATACTGCTGCTGCTTTATCAACTAAGTTTATATAATATTCTAAACCTTTGTTGTCATTTCAATAGTCTTGACAGCATCTTCACCATGAATAGTTTCTTTCTCATGAAACTACTTTCTTTACTCATGTGTAAGAAGCAACTCCTCATTCATTAAAGTTTTATCATGAGATTGCAGCAATTCAGTCACATCTTCAGGCTCCACTTCTAATTTGAGTTTTCTTGCAATTTCCACCACTTCTGCAATTACTTCCTCCACTGATCCTCTTAAAGTCATCCATGAGGGTTGGAATCACCATCCAAACTCCAGTTATGTTGATACTTTAACTTCTTCCCATGAATTGCAAATGTTCTTAACAGGATCTAGAATAGTGAATCCTTTCCAAACGGTTTTCAATTTGCTTTACCCAGATCTATCAGAAGAATCACTATCTATGGTAAATATAGCCCCATGAAATGTGATTTTTACATAATTAGACTTGGAAGTTGAAATCACTCCTTGATTCATGTGCTGCAGAATGGATGTTGTGTTAGCAGGAGTGAAAACAACATTAATCTTGTACACCTCCATCAGAGCCTTAGGTAACCAGGTGCATTGTCAATGAGTAGTTATTTTGAGGAATTATTTTTTCTGAGCAGTAGGCCTCAACAGTGGGCTTAAAATATTCAGTAAACCATGTCATAAACAGATGTGCTGTCATCCAGGGTTTGTTGTTCCATGTATAGAGTACAGGCAGAGTAGATTCAGCATACCGTATTTTTTGCTCTATAAGACTCACTTTCCCCCCGCCTCAAAAGAAAGGGGAAATGTCTGTGCGTCTTATAGAGCGAATATGTGTGTGCAGTAAGTCTGTCAGATGTGCAGCCCATGGGGAAGTGATGGGGAATGTGCCTGTGATTATGTGCCCATTTGATTCAGAGTATTTTTTTTCTTGTTTTCCTCCTCTAAAAACTAGGTATGTCTTATGGTCAGGCGCGTTTTATAGAGCGAAAAATACGGTAATTCCTAAAGACCTGTCATGTGCATGTGCTCAGAAGAGTCTCTTACACGTGCACAAGCGGAGGAAAATTCTCATGAGAACCAGAGCGGCAGTGAAGATTTATTTCTGGTTCCAGCAGAACAAACTTCCCACCCCACTCTCAAAGACGGTGAGAGTATGATAGAACCAGATAGTGTGGTGCTGAAAGAAGACAGAACAGAGGCGCAGGAACAGGGCGATTTGGTGGTAAACAAGGGAACGAACTCTGATATAGAGTATGAGAACCAAACTGATGAGGAGCAAGTGGGATTTGAGGATGCTCATTCGCTCAGGCGCACATGCTGAGTGAGACAACTGGAATCCCAACTGACTGAAGAATGACGAGTTTGTTTGCTTGCTTGTTTGTTTGTTTATTTATTCATTACTTTTGTATGCCGTCCTCCATGCAAGGCATCTCAGGATGGTTCACAATCAATACACACTTCACAGCGCACCCCCCACCAGGGTGCGACCGCAGAGGGTTCATATGCAAAGTGCGGGCTAAAATTTGTCAGAGCAATGGGTCAAATTTCTATCCTGTTTTGATTTTACATGTATAGCTGTTTAGAATAAAGACGTGTATAGTATCTGCTGGAGTGATTACTTTCATTGGGAAGGAGCACCAGACAGGACCCTAGGATTTTTGGGAATGGTAAATGAGCGTAGGTTTCAGCTTAAAGTCACCAGCTGCATTAGCCCCTAACAAGAGAGTCAACCTCCCCTTTGAAACTTTGAAGTCAGGCATTAATTTCTCCTCCCTAGCTATGAAAGTAACACAGGGCATCTTCTTCCAATATAAAGCTGTTTCATCTACATTGAAAATCTGTTGCCACCTTCATTAATTATCTTAGCTAGATCTTCTGGAAAACTGTGCTGCAGCATCTGCTATATCAGTACTTGCTGCTTCATCTTGCACTTTTATGTTATGGAGATGGCTTCTTTCCTTAAGCCTTATGAACTAACTTCTGCTACCTTCAACCTTTTCTTCCGCAGCTTGCTCACCTCTCTTAGTCTTCATAGAATTGGAAAAAGTTGGGGCCTTGCTCTGGATTATGCTTTGGCTTAAGGAAATGTTGTGGATGGTTTGATCTTCTATCCAGACCACAAAACTTTCTCCATACCAGTAATAAGACTGTTTGGCTTTCTATCATTCATGTGCTCACTGGAATAGCACTTTTAATTTTAAGAACTTTTCCTTTGCATTCACAATTTGGCTAACTGTTTGGCATAAGAGGCCTAGCTTTAAGCTGCTCTCAGCTTTTGACATGCCTTCCCCACTAAGTTTAATCATTTCTAGCTTTTGATTTAAAGTGAGAGATATACAATTCTTATTTTTACTTGAATACTTAGAGGCCATTGTAGGCCATTGTGTTAATTAGCCTAATTGCAATATTGCTGTTTTTCAGGGAATAGGGAGGCCTAAGGAGAGGGAAAGAAAAGAGGAAACAGCCATTGGTGGAGCAATCAGAACAGACAAACCTTTATTGATTAAGTTCATCATCTTACATAGGCGCAGTTTGTGGCACCCCAAAATAGTTACAATAGCAACATCAAACTTCACTGAACACAGATCACCATAACAGCTATAATAATAATGAAAAAGTTTGACACAGCGCTACTACAGACTTTAATTTGTAAAAAATGCAATATATGTGAAGCGCAATAAAACCAGGTATGCCTGTACAGGTAGTGTAAAATGCAGATAAAGATGTAGTTTCTAGTTCCAGATAAGATATGATATCTCATAATCAGTGTATGGTTTATATGTCTCCTGTCTTTAGTCAGAACTTCTGGTGACTAACTGTTTAAATTTATAGCATGGAATATGAGATAAGAATAGAAAAACTTAAGTATTGCTGTTATTACATAACATCCTTAGCTCTTTAACAAATTCTGTGTCTTAAATTGTATTTCTGAAATAAATGCACTTACAGTGGAATAAATTATTATTAATAATATGCTTTTAATCTGCCCAATAATGAATATTCTTTGGGCAGATTACAAAGAACTGGAAGGCTAAAATGCCACACAAATAGTAAAAATATACAACACAAATATTTAAAAGAATAAAATGCAATAAGCAGGCCAGAAATAGCAGAAAAATAAAAAACAAGACCTCTAAAATGCCTAGAATAAAGGGTCTTTTCCTGGTACCAAAAAAAGAAAGAAAGAAAACTGTAAGTGCTCAGGGAGAGCATTTCCTAACTGGGGTGCCGCAACTGAGAAGACACTGTCTTGAATTCACCCATTTATTTTTACAGAAGCACCTAAAGGAAGACCCCTGATGACATCTTAAGCATGTATGCAAGAGGAAACAAACCTTTCAAAGCTTTATGCCCAAGCCATTTAGGACTTTAAAGGTCAATATCAACACTTTGAATTGGATTTGGAAAGGGACTGGAAGCCAGTGCAACTGACGATGCACTATTACATAATCATATCACTTATATAATGTGTAAGAACCTTTCTTGGTAGATTATATTCTTGATCAGTCATGACACAATGTCCACACAAGGACATTTGTGTGGGTAGGTTGGTTTAAATCAAGGTGAATTTGAATAAATGAGTTGAATTGCCAAGCAAAAGGACTATATATACATTTGCCGAACACTTAATATTCAACACCTAACTTGGTTTTTATTACAGTTGAAATCTCCTTTAAAACTAAATAGAGCTTTATATTACCTCTTATTGAGTAGTATACATACATTTTAAGGATATAATGTTATATCTGCTTAGGATAGCAGTTATGAAATGGCCAGTGTCCTCCTGAGGAATTTGCAGAAGCAAAGTTTTGTAGGTAGTTGGCAGAACTTTTTCAGTGTAACCTAGAAAGAAAAGGGCAATGCTCTCAGGTCATCATCTAGCTAGATATAACTTATACAGTAGTAAATGCATAATAATGTATTGCTCAGTAGGCAGACTTCAGACTCGTGTGATCTTGTCTATCTTTTCATCAGAGCTCCAGATCCATCAGCCAGAGTGTATCACAAAATGTGGGGTAGAGCTGAGGCAAGTCACAAAATGGCAGGTCAGACCTGAGCTCTATTGAATTCAGTAGGTCTCAGCGAAGACTGCAGCAAGACTTTCAAGATGCCAGATTTAATATTACTGTATTTTTCGCTCTATAAGATGCACCTGACCATAAGACGCACCTAGTTTTTAGAGGAGGAAAACAAGAAAAAAAAATACTCTGAATCAAATGGGCACATAATCTCAGGCACATTCCCCATCACTTCCCCATGGGCTGCACATCTGACAGACGTACTGCGCACACACATTCGCTCTATAAGATGCACAGACATTTCCCCTTACTTTTGAGGGAGAAAAAAGTGAGTCTTATAGAGCAAAAAATACGGTAATTCTGTGCAGAAGCCATGTAGCCCCTGGTGGAATGCTTGGATGACAACTCTTCCTCTCTGTGAGGAAGGTTTAAGGATTTGGGGCTAAGGAGATTGGAAGAGGCTTCTGTAGAAACTGGAAAGTTAACACAAGAAAAAGACTGGAGAGGTTACAGAGAGCGAAGAGTAAAAAGGAACCATCCAGAGAAAGCCATGGAACCATCCGCCTTCTGCTCTCACACAGCAACAATTCCACTGTGACAGGGCCTGAGGCCTACACATGCACCCAGGACTGTGTAGCCAGAGACAGGTTTGAGAGGTGCTGTGCTCCCCTTTTATCTAATTCCTTTTTTGGACTGTATCCATTCTTGTTCTGCTGCTCAGTGATGTGCTTTAAATTGCATATCTTACCTGTGGTGTTCTTGCTTTCTTCCTTCTCTCCACTTCCCATTAAGCAAATTCTTGCTTTTGTTCCTCTAGTCTAATAAGTATACCCCCCCTTTAAATACTTTCAGGGAATGTGGGAACTAGTGGGCTAGAAGCACTGCATTTTATTTTGAGGCCTTGGGATTCCTTTTTCCCATGACTGAACCTAGCTCCCATAGTTCTCCATGTGGGAAATTTTGATGGGAAGTGAAATTGTTACATTTGGAGGATGCTTAAGATGTTCAGGTGAGGTGTGCATAATGACCCCTGTGTTACCATCAGTTTATCCCCCTTAATTTTAAAAAAATTTAATAGTTTCCCATCTGCTGTCTCTTTGAGTTTACTTCTTATGTGGCAACTAGTCTCTTGATTGATTGCTGCAGATGGAAGAATGTTAACCTGCCTGAGGCTTTTATAATAGATAGCATCCAAACAGACCAGGAGTTCTTTTTAATCCATCTAGAATTATCTGTAAATCTTGAGTACAGTTCAGGTAAGACATTTTTAAAGCAAATTCTAAAATATATAATCACTGTTTCAGTGGAATGTGGTGTGGATTTTGTATTATTTGAATTTGAATTTTAAAAGCTTTTATAGGGCATCCACTATAAGTGTCTTGGGATGGCTTACAAGAAAAAGAAGAAAAAAACCCAAAATATAAAAATATATATTATCAGACACCTCCCAAAACTCAAGACCCATATGGGTTCTTCATGTACATGCAGCTCTCGAGTTACAAAAGTCAAATTTACAAATATCCTGTATGTACAAATGAATTACCATAAAGCCTATTATTTAAAACAATTACTGCAGAGAATTGTCATAACCATAGAGAGAGAAAGCAAAAGGGGAGAGAGGGAAGCATCTAAAGCATGCCTTCCTTCCCCACTCATCTGAAGAGGAGAATCCCTCCGGCATTTCCTTGCTGCAAAGAGGAAGCACTGGTGAATTTGGGGGTGGGGGCAGACATATTTGCAGTTTTCCCACTTTCACAGGAGTCCTGTGCCCCTAACCCTTGCTGATTATATGTGATCCGACTAACACATTTGACTTAAAGATGAATTTGTGTTTTCTCATGAACCAAACTCATTTGTAAGCCAGGGACTGCCTGTACTTTGTTCTCTCCTTCCCGCTGTGTTCCTCCCAGGGATACTGCTAGGAGAAATGGGTCTCCTCTCTCTGACAGCCACCATCACTAGCTGGTTTGAGCTTACCGAGGCTGGCAGGGGGTCCCCATTGCACAAACAGGACTTCTGCCTTGAAGCCCACAGGGATCAACTTCCACTCTTGCCTTGGACAACATGACGGGGCTGCCCACTGCCACCTGTATGTTGGCTCAGCCAAAGTTGGAAATAGGCCCTTGTAAATTCCAGGGCACAAACCTTGTCTGTGCTGTGGAGATGAAGAAAAAACATTTCCCCCATAGCACAAACAGAGCTCATGCACTCCAATGTAACGGAGGACAGGAGAGGGCTGTCCAATCTACTAGGTTGCTTCACCTTAAGCATGGAGCAGTATGGAAAAATGATCTCCAGCTCCTGCCCAAGAGTTCTACCCTTGAGCAGTAGGCAAGAAGTGGGGATGCCCATTTTGCTTGGCAGCTCCATCTTGCACACAGGGCAGTGCTGCCAGGCAGGTTACTGGTTTGCACTAACTGCCTGAGAAGTCTACTCCTAGGCAAAGGAGATGTGAATAGCCAATCCATTCCATCACTGGGCATCGGGCAGCACTGTGGAGCAGATCCTTGCTGGGGCTACAAAGGTCTGTGCTTGAACTGCTTCATGCTGCCGCACCATCTACTTGTCAAGAGTAGCAAGGGATTTTTGCGGCTCTCACCAAGCAGTTCACTGGCTGTAGGGTCTCATCAACAGTTGGTCATGTTGTCTGGATTTGGATGACACACCACAGTGGGTAACAGCAATCCTGAAACAACTCATGTATTCTCAGGATGGATTGATGGGGGAGGGGCAATTCCACTTTGGGTGTCCCCGACTGTTCATACAACACAACAATCAGCTAGAATAACAAACCATAGGGTTGCATCATCACTGAGTGGACCCTGATTTATCTTAGATCACAAAGGAACACTCAGAAGAGCAAGCAAATCCAGTTTCCGTTTCAGAGGTTTTCTAGTAAGCACTGTGTTTATTGCAGGAAGGGAAGAATGCTGGAGATGCCAGACCTTTATTGTAGACTTGCCTCAGCACTTTGTGCAATACGGGAAAGTTCTTAAAGAGGCAGTGAAGTCACTCTGTAAGATCTGTGTTTGTTTAGAGGAACTATTCTATTGGAGACTATTCTATTCTGTTATGTTCTATTCTATTCTGAAGATCAGTTTAGGTCTGTATGGGATCAGGTAACACAGATCCTCATGAGTGGTCATGCAGGTAAAGGGAAGACAAGTTTGGACAGTTTGATGCTTCCAGCAGATGTGGCCAGTACATTAAAAGATCTTTGCTCTACTGCTACAAGAACGGATTACTTAAAACCCTTGAGGAAAATGCAGGCTTGCATACAATGGAGAGAATCCCAAAAGCTTAAAGCAAAACCCTGATGAAATTATCTTTGATTTTCTGCAGTGATTAGACATATTATTGAAAAAGGTAGAAACTCCTAATGCTGTTCAAACAAGAAGAATGGGATGGGGAAGCTTTTTCAGTCCGAAGCCCACATTTGTTCAAGCATAACTTTCCAGGTGCCTCAAACCAGTGATGAGACAGGCCAAAAGCAAAATTAGTTATGAGCAAAGCATCATATCAATCTTTTGTTCTCTCCACACTTCTCTCTCTTCCCTCAGCTTGGGGATGGGATGAGAACGAACGGGGCAAACTGGCAATGCAGCAAAAGATTTCCTTCTTTCTGCATTACTAGGTTGCTTAACTTCCATGCCTTTTGGTGAAAAAGGACAGGAACTCAATGAAATGTTGATTCAGGACAAGACAGCTATCTGCCTGTTTTACTAGATCATACCTCCAACTCATGATTTTCATATCAGTTAGATTTCCCAGGGGATTTGCTCAATTGGTCTTACTGGCTCCAATTTCAGTATATTTGGTGTGATGCAATAACTGTAAAATAAAGCATTAGAACAAACTCCAAATCCTTACGAAATGCCAATTTATAACTTTTTCTCCTGCTACTAATAGAGGGAAGAGTGGAGAGAAAATGAAAGGCTTTCCAAAAAGTTACTTACCCTACCACCTCAAGCACAAGTTGAGTTTGAATATGCAACATGCAATGGATACTTATTTTTTAGGCATTGCTGGTGGACCATCCAAAGAACAGCACATTACAGAATTCTCTGCTTATGACCAGTGACATTGCTAAGTAACTGTTTGATAGTCCCTTTTGGTGAAAAAGGAAACGGCTCAGCCGCTTACACATCAGCCTTAGGTACACATGGTGCATCTGTAGTCCATAGCTCCAATAGAAACCAAACATGAAAAACATAGTGAAGCTCACATTTCTGATTAAATCAATTTCTGCAACTTTTCTCTCCCTTTATGGTGGGGACTTATCATTTTAAGAATTAAATACAGGGAGGCCCAGTGCCTTACCTGAGGCTGAACTGTGCTACTTGCTCTTAGCCATTGCTATTGGCATCCTACCAGCCATTATCACACCAAAGAAAGTGGATCTACAGGTGCAAGGTTGCTGATAAGCTGGCCTTGTGGCTGCCACCATCCAAGCCCAGCTTACCAGTGGAGAAAGTGAATTGATTCCTTATCAATACCTATTTCAATTCATTCATACACCCAAAGAAAGTTTCTATCCCTCCTCTCCCTGCTCTTTATGGGTTTATAGGTTGGGTTTATAGGAGGAAACCTACCAATACCTAAGAACCCCACTTAAAAATAGGAAACATGGGCTGATCAGTCCAATATAGTCAACATTTCCCACCTTCATCTGTTTTTGTTTTTTTATAATGCTTGAAAATCTGAGGGCTACATCTAATGTTGTGCAAGAAGACCTTTTCCATCCTGTCCTCCCACCATACAGTTCTAAAACCTGTTGCAAAATATCTCCACAATCCTCCAAAGCAGTTTTGGTGGAAAGGGGGCTGCTGAGGGGAGCCCCAAAACAGCACAATTTGATTTCAATCTGAATTTGATCATAGGAAGGTGTGTAACATTCTGTTCCCTCTTCATGTAAATTATAGTTGACGCAGTTTCTGTTAGTGTAAGTTGTAGGATCACATTTACTAAACTATTTGCATGCCGGTTTTGATGGCAGATATTTATCTACACAGTAAACACAAAATGTGTGTGATCTATGACTAAAGTGTGTTTACTGAAAAACGTCCTTACTAAGATCTTGGATGGCAATTTATAACCTTCCGCTCCATTGAAAAGTCAAGTCCAGAGCCATTATTTTGTCTGTTTGCATGCATGTTTGCTTTGAGTTGAATTTAATAGTTTATGGGGGAGGAAATTAAAAGTACGGTATGTTTTGTATTTTACAGACTGGTCAAACATGTTCACTCTTGTTATGGTCAAAGTAATGTGTAAATTTTATATTCTGTAAGATGTCACTTGTTTGCTGAATAAGGTGCCTGTTTGCTGACAAGAAAAACATATTGAAGAAGAAAGAATGTTAAGAACTTCTCATTGTAGCAGGTTTAACAAGTGTATTTAATATAGTGATGTTGGGACCATTTAACTTTTAAAAATACCCACTGTAGTGCTTGGGGGGCTTAAACTGAAGTGGTGAATCTGTTTGTAGGCTGTGCCACTTCAGATTGCAGCTAAAGACTCATATAATTGAGTGCTTCTCCAGGAGAAAAAAAAAAAAGAATGGGGCCATAGTGCTACTCACAAAATGGTCCACACATTGGCACAGTGTTAAATTAGTAGTAGTAGTGGTATTAGTGGCAGATTTTTATCTAATGCAATATTTGAATGCAGTAGGAAGGCTGAATAACAAAATATTGCATTATTTGTATAATATGTATTTGTATATTGCATAAAGAAATATAATGGAAATCTCTTGAGAGGCAATTAGTGCTTAACAAAATAAGTCCCAATGTGGTTGATGGATTGCTTGCATTTCAAAAAGAAGAAAACTTGATGAAATGGTTTCATCAGCAGTAGGATATCATAAAGCCTAGTTCATCATGAACAGAAAAATCAGCGCATGATGAGGCTTTTTTTAGTCAGAATTTATTCATGAAAACATCTTGTTCAAGACTTTACTCCAGGTCTTTGATCCACTAGCAAAAGGCAACCATCTACAGTAGTTTGTAGCCCACAAGGGCATAATCACACACTGATCAGACGTGCCATAATTTCTTTTAAGAAACCATTGGAGGTAGTTAGGCTATCAACTGAGGCTAACTGAGGCTACAGCATGATCCATGAATTCAGCTTTCAGCATCTTCTGAAATATATCAGGATGCACCCCTGAGATTGTGTGATAGAACCATATCCCAATGAGTGCTTATCAAGAAGTAGCTTTCACTGGTTTATGTTAATTCTTTTCACTTTTTGTTATCTTACTTAGTGGCTAAGAGAAAGGACATAACTCTGCTAACCTGGCCCCAATTTGGCAGACTTAACAAGGCATGTTATGTCTACACATAACATGTGTTGTGTGCAGACATAAGCAGAATAAGGGATGTGAATAAAGAGAATAAGCAGGACGACTCTGGTTTAGTCCTTGTGTCTGACTTGTGAGTGAGTTCAATTTGACAAGATCCTGACTTTGCTTTAAATGCACCATTGAGGAAAATACAAGACTTAAAAATATTGACAGGTTCATTACTTATTCTTTGGCACATGACTGACTCTTTCAAATGTTGCTAATACTCAGAATAATGAACAAATGTGACACTGGCTTGGGTTTTCATGTGTCTCTCATTTCTGAATTGCTGATAGCCTTGCATGAACATTTTCAGAACAACTGTAAGTGCTGCATGATGAGTCCCTCTTCAGAATAGAAGTGCTTATCTTGTGGAATAGGGATGCATTACACACAGCAATATTGGTGTTAAAGGTCTGTCCTTGTGGATGCGGATGGGAAGGATAAAAAAAATTCAGAAGAGGCTACCAAGTGAACCATTTAATCACTGTGATCTTCTACTAGATTCTGTTAATTTGTAGCTGAAGTCTCTTTTTCTCTTCTGATTCTTTTTCAAAGATGTTTAACTGCTAGAGTGCTGCAAGCTGTTTGTTCAACAGAAGCTGGAGTAATTTAAATTCTACTCATTTCTTTAAGGGCCCCTTATCTTGAATGAAGCCAGTTAAATAAAGAACTGCTCTTTTACCACTTAATTCATGATCTTGACTATCATAAAATCTAGATCAAAACTCTGTTATATATAATTTATTATTTCCTTTTAAAACTGAAGGGGATTGAGCTTTAAATTTCCTTCATATACTTGCAATTTTATTTCAGCCAGTTTGCATAATTTCTGCCTGCAGCTTCATAGTATATGAGGAGTTAATAATTCTAAGCATGGTAACACCTCTGAAAGTTGACCACTCAATGGACTGAAGGAAAGTGGTCAACATATGGAACAACTGTACTGTTTTCAAAGCATCAATATGTACATGGAAAACTGGAAGGTTTGCTGTAATAGAAGTTGGAATGGAAGCTGACACTGGTTTCACCCTATTTTGAAACAGATTTCTAGCATGTTTATTCTTATCAAAATGAATTACCATTGAATTTACTGATTCAAAATTCTAAATAAATTTGCTTTTTTGTTTTTAAAAAAGCATCTTATTCCATACTACCCATGTTTGAAATTGCAGAACTAGGCACTTGAAAATTAGGAATTAATACTTGCATGCAGAAGCTGAATTGTGCCTCTTGTAAATACAGTTGAATCTCAACATTTGTGGGGGTTAGGGACACAGGACCCCCGTGAAAGGGAGAAAACTGTGAATATCTCTATGCTCTCCAAACCTTAACTCTTAATACTGTTGATCATATATGTACTGGATTGATCCTCCCTCCCTCCCCGCTAGCCTGCATTGTTGATATGTATACCTAGCAATTAATTGAAAAACATGTTTTAATTTAAAAATAACCACTCACCTTATGCCTATGTGAGGATAGGCTAATATCCACTTCCCATTGTGAGAAACATGAGAAACATTGCACATGAGAGTCAAAACATATGAGTGAGGCTGGCTAGGACCAAGACAAAGAGTATGACATTCCCAAACAGAGCATGTAGTCAATCATTTTCTTTACATTTTCTAGTCTATACATGTCATCAGCAATTTTCTGCAATAGCCTGCAAACTCAAAAAAAAAAAAATCCCATTTAATTATTGGTGGCAAACTTGTGAATAATCAAATCCACAAAAGTTCATCCTGCAAAAGTCAAGGTTCAACTGTAGATCATGTCCATCTACAGTGTTCTGTACGGTCAACATATAATTAAGATGTGATCATCTAGCCAATAGTTTTTTATCATATGCAGACAGGGAAATAAAATTAAACATAGAGGTTTGCCTCCTATTCATTAGGCTATATATAACAATCCCCAATCAATGCATCTGGAGGACACCAGAATGGAGGACACTTCATTAGATGTTTGCAAAATGGGGAGAAGATAGAAATGTTGGTCACGGGACCTAAATTAGACGAGTCCATATGTTTGACCTCCTTCATGGATCACTGCCTTGTTGTGGCGAAGGGGCTTGCGTAGCTCAATGAAGCTATGAGTTATGCCGTGCAGGGTCACCCAAGACGGACAGATCACAGCAGAGCGCTCTGACAAAACGTGATCCACTGGAGAAGGAAATGGCAACCCACTCCAGTATCTTTGCCATGAAAACCCATGGACAGTACCAAAAGGCAAAAAGATATGACACTGGAAGATGAGCCCCTCAGGTCGGAAGGTGTCCAATATGCTACTGGGGAAGAGCGGAGGGCTAGTACTAGTAGCGCCAGAAAGAATGAAGCGACTGGGTCAAAGCCGAAAGGACACGTAGTTGCCGATGTATCTGGTGGTGAAAGGAAAGTCCAGTGCTGCAAAGATCTATACTCCATAGGAAGCTGGAATGTAAGATCCATGAATCAAGGCAAGCTGGATGTGGTCAAACAAGAGATGACAAGACTGAACATTAACATCGTAGGAATCAGAGCACATCATGAGAAAGGCAGGGCTAGATGAATCACCAGCTGGAATCAAGATTGCTGGGAGAAATATCAACAACCTCAGATATGCAGATGATACCACTCTCATGGCAGAAAGTGAAGAGGAACTAAAGAGCCTCTTGATGCGGGTGAAGGAGGAGAGCGCAAAAGTTGGCTTGAAACTCAACATTAAGAAAACTAAGATCATGGCATCCAGTCCTCTCACTTCCTGGCAAATAGATGGGAAAGAAATGGAGGTAGTGACAGATTTTATTTTCCTGGGCTCCAAGATCACCGCAGATGGGGACTGCAGCCAAGAAATTAAAAGACACTTGCTCCTGGGGAGGAAAGCTATGGCAAATCTAGACAGCATACTAAAAAGCAGAGACATCACTCTGCCAACAAAAGTGCGTATAGTCAAGGCTATGGTTTTCCCAGTTGCAGTGTATGGCTGTGAAAACTGGACCATAAGGAAGGCTGAGTGCCGAAGAATTGGAGCCTTTGAATTGTGTTGCTGGTGGAGACTGCTGCGAGTCCCTTGGACCACAAGGCAATCAAACCAGTCAGTCCTAGAGGAGATCAACCCTGACTGCTCTTTAGAAGGCCAGATACTGAAGATGAAATTCAAATACTTTGGCCACCTAATGAGAAGGAAGGACTCCCTGGAGAAGAGCCTAATGTTGGGAACAATAGATGGCAAAAGAAAAAGGGGACGGCAGAGGATGAGGTGGCTGGATGGAGTCACAGAGGCAGTTGGTGTGAGCGTGAGTGGACTCCGGGGGATGGTGGAGGACAGGGAGGCCTGGAGGAATGTTGTCCATGGGGTTGCGATGAGTCGGACACAACTTCGCGACTAACAACAACAACAGACATGGATAGGATTGCGCTATCAGTGTAATGCATATAATATAAATCTGTCCTATGGAGCTGCCTCATTCACACGTCCCTTGTTGGCCTATTAGGATGACTGTGATATTAGGAGTGACCTCCCAGTCCTTTAATAAATAGGCAGGTAATGGATACTATGTTTGAAGCATTTTTAATGCATCACTTTGAGTTTGAGCACGAATGAAAATATTGCTTATGGCCAATGAAAGAAGAAAAGTTACATATAGCATATGGTAGGAAAATCTCCTAAGTGTCTAATGCAAGGGTCCTCAAACTTTTCCACCGGGGGCCAGTTGAAAGCTGCTAGTGCTGGGTGTGGGCCAGAAAGGTGGGGCTGGCAGTGTGTGCGGGCCGGCGCAAGGGCGGGGAGCGTGGCGAGGCAAGGTGAGGCACAGGCAAGCATACACCACAAGGTGGGTGCATGAGGCACCGGCTTGCTTGCTTGGAGATCGTTTTCTCTGAGCAAGCAAACTGCTGCCTCCCCGCACGCGGGGCGTGGTAGGCGGTGGTGTGCGTGCATGTGGGTGGTGGCGGGCGTGCACGGTGGGTCCAAATGGGAGTGACGGACCGGATCCAGCCCCTGGGCCATAGTTTGAGGACCCATGGGCTAATGTTGACTTCAAAAACTAATTTTCTTAAATTCCCTAACAACTTGGAGGGGGATGGGTCTGTGGAAAATATCTTGTAAGCAAGAGTCCACAAATCAGTGTTGGCAGTGTACTTCAACATTTGGTCCTGCCACAAGAGGTATGTTCTGTACAAAGATTTGCCTACCCCTCCTTCCTCCAAGTTTTTCAGAGAAACTGGGGAAAAGTGCCTCTTGCATAACAGAACAAATTAGGCCTTCTTAAGTTCTGACATACAAAGAACTGTAGAAGGGCTCCCTTCTAACTGCTCTGTGCCTCTTCACACTAAGAACTGAAGTAACCAGAAGTTTACAAGTAAATTTTGGTACAGATTGTAGAGTATGTTGCCACTGCTACACTATGTGCAGCTTAACTGTGATGTGGAGAAATGTGTCAGACTCTTGTAATAATTTTCACCTTGCTAAGAAAAGGTGAGGAACTCAGAGCATCCATTTTGTAGATACAGTGATAAATACTTTAGTAATTTTGACTCTTGAATTATTTCTCTAAACACTTGTAGATGAGCCTTCCAATACAGTGGTACTTCAGCTCACGAATGCCTTGGCTCATGAACATAGCGGCTCACGAACACAAATTACTGAAAATTTTTTACTTGGGTCGTGAACACCGCTTTGGGTGGCAACCAAGATCACAGCCATCTCCCCCCTCCCGCCCCCCAGTGGGGAGATGGCCATGATCACAGTTCCATTTGTGCAGGGAAGGTGTCCGTGATCAGAGGCATGCTGCTGCACGAATGACAAGCAGATTCTCGGCAATCTCCCCTGCGGCTCTGCTTTGCTGCACTCGTCTTTAGTGCAGCTGCACTCCTCTGATCATGGATTGCAGTTGCTTTCGTGCAGGGAAGACATTCGTGATCAGAGGCGCGCTGCTGCAGGAAAGACGGGAGCAGCAAAGCAGAGCCGTGGGGAGATGGCTGAAATTCTGCCTGTCTTTCCTGCAGGAGTGTGCCTCTGATCAGGCACACCTTCCCTGCACGAACGGAACTGTGATCGAGGCCATCTCCCCACCCCAGCACACCGTTTGCACCATCTCTCCCTCCCCCAGTGCACTCACGATCACACCCGTCTCCCAACCTCCAGCGCGCCGGAAGGACAGGCATGTGCAGAGATGATAGGTGCGATCTATGTTGTGCTGGGGGGGTGGCGGGGAGATGGCCACGCTTGTGCTTGGGGTGGGGAGGAGAGGGGAGGGGGAGATGGCCACGATCTTTGTTGTCACTTTGCTTTACATTTTTTTGATTTAAAAAATGGTTACAGAACGGATTAACCTTATTTACATTGAAATTTATGGAGAAATTTACTTGGGTCACAACCAATTTGGGTCACGACCAGAGTCCTGGAACAGATTAAGTTCGTGAGCCAAGGTACCACTGTACTCTTCTGGTTCTTCCTAGGCTTAGAAGATGCTAACATTTCTGGTGGTGAATTGTATTTTGTAAGAACTGCTTGCATGATCTGGAGGTAGTTTTGGGGATAAGCATTGGACCCAGGATTGCACTAAAGATACTGCCGGTTGACTTAAGCTGACTTAAAGCAAATTGAGCAGTTGTGTTCCATTCTTTGTTCTTTGTTTGGCAGGAAGAAATTGGAATGCATAAAACATTGCCATAGGAAAGCTAAAAAAGCCTACTGAGGGGTATTTGTATACTGAAGCCTGGGACAAACTGGACATGAATGTATCTAATGGATCTCTTTTACTTCAAAACAACTTTGTGAATGTGTGCCAGAGATCAGGCTTGGTGCCAAAGAGACAGAGATTGCTTTTCCCTGCACCCATGCCATGATTTCATTGAAAAATCACATCACCACCAAGATGCTGTTCACCCTCAGGTAGGGAAGTTGCCTTTGCTACAAATGGCAGCTTCTCTGCTGGGGTCAATAGTAGCCTGAGAGGGACAAGATTGATCACGGAGGCTATTCTATAGGAGAAGGGCGTTTAAAAAACCTCAGCTTGCTAATTTTAAACCAATCAATCGAAAAAGTGTAATTAACATGACTGGCATCCTGTGGCAATAGATGTCTTGTATAATCACATTTAAAGATATAAGGATTTATGGAATCTATTTAAGTAGAACTAAATTAGAATTAAAATAGGTGAACAACTCCCAGTCTGCTTTCAGTATTTGCAACTCTGTAGATACATAGAAAAAGAAAAAAAAGTTGCATTAAGAAAGTTAATGAAAGTTAGAAAAGTTACACTATGCACTTTTGAGAGATACTTGCAGTTGTTATAACCAAGAATTAATCTTGGAGAACTCTGTTGAAGAAGTATTGACTTCTAGAATCTGTAATACAGGATTGGCTATAGAATATTTAAGAGTAACAAAGTAATGAATATATGGGGAAAATATGAAAATCAGAAGGGACAGTAAAAACTGTAGTATATCTTGACTAAAGGACCAGTTTGATCACAATGCTCAGACATTAGACACTAGTATAACTTTAAGACTCCACTCTTAAAGGTGTCCTAGAAGTAATTTTAATAAAATAAATATTAAGCAGTATCTTACTACGTAATGAAAATTTAAGATTAATAGGCAGAAAACAGATCTGTGTTGGCAGATCAGTTGGGGAATCAAGTTGAGTGACTTGACTCTGGAGCAATGAGCCAGTGACTCAACTTGAGATTTTTGCTGTTTTTATGACCAAGTCACTCCAGGACTTACTGCCTGTATGCAACATGCAGAAGGATCTCCTGGGGTGATCATGGTGAAAGGCATCTGCTGGGAAGGCAGACATGAACCCAGCAGAGGCAGTGGAAGGGAAGGAGTTTCACGGTGCAGGGCAGGATAAGGAGGAGTGAGTTGTGATTGGGGGAAGGCAAGGTAAGGCTTCAGCCTTTCTTTTTGGCACATGAGAGGCAATGGGAGAAGGGACAAGAGGGGAGGGGGAGGGGGAGACTTGAGAAGAGACTTGATTCGAATATTTCTTGCAATGACTCTTGACTTGGACTTGAAATTAAAGACTTGAGACTTGATCCAAGACTTGGAGTAAAGGACTTGAAGACTTCACTGAGTGTTGGCACTGTCAAATAGGAAATGCACATTTTTATCATATATCTTTGAGTGGTACCATTTTGGGAATATGTAGTGCATATAATTAAAGTTGTTAGGAGTTACCGTTAGACTTTCTTGTTATATTATTAGAATACATGAAAGAGGTAGTGTTAAGTATACATCAGTTTAATTGGAATTTATTTATGGCATGCAAAATATTAATAGTCAAGAAACTGCAAAACAAAACAAACATCTGTTTGTTAAAAGATGGTTATTGAAAGTATGGGAAGTTGCAAAAATGTTAAAAATAACATATGCACTAAAAAGCGATGGGAAGAAGGACTATATATGTATTGAATGTAATTATAATATTGACAGTTTTATTTAAAATATGTACTAGAAGTACTAGCTCTTTTTAACTGTATATATTAGAATATTCACCAACTTACTGGACTTAAACAATTTACTAACAGATATTTGTAGTTTATAATAGTAATAAAAGTATAAATTTAGAAGCACATGTCACAGTTCCATTCCTAATTCTGTCCAATCCTATTTCAAATTTTGTGATTTTGAAAGTACAAAAAAGACCTATTAATTGCCTTCACACATTTAATATCCCATCTGCTTGACCTCAAGTGTGCTGTCCCAGGAAAACTGCATGAGGAGAGATGCAGCAGAAAGGTAACAGGGATCAGCTCAATGTTGAAAGCAGCGATGAAAGAGGGTCCTGGATCTGCAGTTGAATGCCTAGAAAGCTAGAAGCAGTTAGAAGCCTTCAAATGGAAGGCAGCATAGTGTCCTGCAGATGTTTCAAACTTCAACCTGCACAGTCTTTTACTTGCCATGCTGGCTGGGGCTGATGGGATCTGTGGTCCAAAAGATCTGTAGGGCACTGGGTTTTCTATCCTTGCCTTAGAAGCTTGTGAAACATAGCAATCAAACATATATTTAGTGCTGTGGCCCCTAAGAAAACTTTCTGAGCTAGCAATAAGTTTAATTTTTTAAATGGCTGTATAGCCAAATTTGCATAGCTGTTGAAGACCAGAAATGGAGATTATGTTTTGTTTGTTTTTCTCTACTATCTATATTTCCATAGAAAATCTCTATAGACAGTTTACAACAATAAAAACATCAAAACATTTTGAACTCCAATCATCCCTTACATTTAGATAGTCACTCAAGATTGATCCAGCAGAAGATAATAAAGGTTCATAGGTGAATATAGTGTTGGCAGCCCATCTACGGTTTGGCAGTCCATCCTGTGTTTACCTAGACATGAGTCCCACTGCGTTCATTTGGACTTGCTTCTGGAAAGTTTACACAGATTTACTTGGAAATCTGTTGGAGCTTACTGGGTCCTACTTCTAAGCAGTATGCATAGATTAAGATTGTGCTACAAAATGTAACACAGACAAGACAGGCAGCTCATAATGCAAAGTGGACCACTGCTAGATAGTGCTGAATCCAGAGCTTATTTATTGCTTAAAATTACTTAAGCATGTTGGCATGTTTTAGTTGTAAATTATCGTATATTTGCCGAATTCTCTGCAAATATCATAATCTCTGTAACCCCAAGTATAAATGGGCATAATTTGTGGATGTCTGAATAGGTTGGTGCTTCTAACTTGAAATCATTTGTATTTTAGGGTATCTGAAATCCTGCACCTAATTACACATTCTGGCAGAATTTCAAGTTTACATTTTTGTTTGTCTGCTTGCTGCATTTATAGCTGTCTTTCCTTCAAAGAAGTTTTTTCCTCCATGATCTTCCTCTCCATTTTCACAACCATCTTTGAAGTAGGCTGAGAGTCAATGATTGGCCCAGAGTTGCTCAGGAATCTCTATGACCAAGTGGGGACTAGAACTCAGATCTCTTTAGTTCCTGTTCAACACTTTAACCATTGCACCACTCTGACTCTGAATATATGTGGCTCATCCTTCATTATGGACTGTATTTTGAGAGGTCCTCTAAATACCACTTTACTATCTTATGATCCTAATGTTTGCTAATAATACATTCTGATGTCGTGACATACAGGGAAAAATACCAGTGTAGTGTTATGCAGCAACTTCTGCCTTATGTACATGGAACTACACTTTTATTTACTTTCTTTCAGATTTTCTCCTTTCGAATTAAGGTTGTAGCAAAATCAACATTTTACTTTCTTAACCTGTTTTCATAATCCATTGATAGTAATTCACTCCATCCTGATTGTATTTTATATTGTAGCTTGCTTTAGAGTACTGTGGATCTTTATTTGCTTCATTTGAGTTTAACCATCTGGGTAAGTTTTTTTTCCCTGTGATGATGGGTTCATTGGCTGTTGATTCATATTCAGCAGGTGAAGTATGCTTTGCCACTTCAAACAGTATATATGTAATTGAAGCCTTCAGGTTGCTTCTATGTACAATGGAACAGAAACTTCTAATGTGGTCAAAATTCTTCCTTCATACTGGCCAACAAAATTTGGTATCTGCACAGGTCTTCACTTATTTTCTACTGAGGCAGGAATGGATTTTTGCCACAGAATTTACAGTCTTTATTTTACTCGAGCCAACTTTTCAGGAAGTTCCATCAAGGTCCTGAGCATGTTTTATTGTTTAACAAATTTGTTCCAACAATTCTGAGATATAAACCACATCCATTTTTTCAAAGCGGTTCTTTCCTGAAGTAAAGTTTTTAAGATAAATTTTAAACATATTTATTGAGCAATTCGTATTACATATGAAACAAGGTTCATTGAGACCTGTTGTTGTTATGTGCCATCAAGTCATCTCTGACATACAGTGACCCTGTGAATGAAAGCCCTCCAAAATGTGAAAAGGCACTTGACTGTCCTGAACCAGTACCTTGGCTTGGTAATGGACAGGATGAGGACCAATGAGGTGACGTTGGCCAGATACCAATATTTTACAATGCCGCGTCTCCACAACGTCGCCTCGTCCCTCCCGGACCACCAAGGAGACCTGGCCAAGGTCCTGATAAAGGAGGCCATGCAAGTGGCCGTACAACAGCTATCGACAGCCAGGCACCACATGGACACCAACTCAAGGGCCTTAGTTGGTGCCGTTTCGCTTCGGAGACACGCTTGGCTCCGAAGCTGCAACTTTCCTGATCAGACCAAGCATAGGATTCAGGACATGCCCTTCGATGGGTCCAGGCTCTTCCATTCCCACACGGACCATAGGCTGAAGAAGCTGCATGAGTCCCAAATGATAGCGCACCGAATGGAACTACCTGCTCAATCTAGATGTAAGTGGTCTTGGTCCTGCCCTGCCTATAGACAGCCTTACCAATCCAGGCAGCAGCCTCAACATCGCCAGCTACCGCAGCAGCAATGCCATTGTCAGCAGCCGCAACAGTGCTATCAGCAGGCTCGCCGCCGCTTCGACACAGACAGCAACAGCGTTGACGTGCTGGGCGGACCATTCTTCTTTCCTCCTCCATACCCACCCCCCTCTCATCTGGGGATCGGTTGCGAAACCAACTCCCCATTTGGGAGTCTGTTACATCTGATCGGTGGGTATTGTCCATCATACAGCACGGCTATCGGATAGAATTCGACATCGTTCCTTCATCGAGTCAGATCTGTTTTATATCAAGCTCATCAACACTGCTCGATGAGATTCAACAGCTTCTTCGTAAAGGAGCGATTCGTCAATAAACTTCATCTGACGGACTTCACGGATTGTACTCCAGATATTTTACAGTCCCTAAACGGGATGGTGGTCTGCGTCTGATTTTGGACCTGCATAGTTTGAACCGTTTTATCCAAACCAAAAAGTTTTGAATGACCACCCTTCAGAATATTATGCCGTTGCTGAGGAAAGGAGACTGGTTCGCTTCATTGGATTTGAAGGACGCCTATTTCCACATCTCTATCCACCTGGATTATAGGCGTTTTCTTCGCTTTGCTGTTGCATCCCATGTTTACGAATTCACAGTCTTGCCATTTGGACTGGCCAGCGTTCCTAGAGTGTTTACTAAGTTCATGGCCCCGATCTGTGCTTTTCTTTGTCTCCAAGGTGTTCACGTCTACCCATACCTTGATGATTGGCTGCTAGTGTCCCAATCTAGAGATGGCCTCCTCGCAGCCATTCATACAACGTGCTCTTTATTGGATGATCTGGGCCTTCGTATTAATATGGAGAAATCTTCTCTCCTTCCGAAACAGACTCTGACCTTCATCGGAGTGGACTTGGATTCGACGGTGGAAAGAGCCTTCCTTCCCCAGGACAGACAGAAGACTCTTACTCGCCTCATTCTTCGAATGCGACAAGACGGGACGGTTCCAGCGAAGTTCATCCAAAGACTTCTAGGACATATGGCTTCGTCAGTAGCTGTGGTGCCTCACGCCAGACTTCGTCTCTGTCCTCTACAGCTCCTTTTCAACAAGCTGTTTCACCCACAATGGGACTCGCCTTCAAAACTGATTCGAATTCCATCGTCGGTCCTCCACTCCCTACTCTGGTGGATGGTACCGTCCAGCCTAACGGCGGGTATTCCATTCAGACCTTGATCCCTGTCGATAACAGTCGGTACTGACGCTTCTCTCCTGGGATGGGGAGCAGTATGCAATGGTCTCCAGGCCTAGGGTGTGTGGAGTCGTCCAGAATCCACGAACCATATCAATTTCCTGGAACTTCTAGCGGTATTCTATGCCATCTGCTCCTTCAAGGATCTTCTTCACCATCGCGTTGTTCAGATAACATCAGAGAACACTACGACTATCTTCTATCTGAACAAACAGGGAGGAACGAAGTCTCCAACCCTGGCCAGATTGGCGATGAGGATTTGGGATTGGTGCATCCCTCGGGACATTTCACTTATAGCAGTCCATCTGGCTGGTACAGACAACGTCCAAGCAGACCTTCTCAGCAGACACATGCTTGTTTCCCATGAATGGGAACTAGATTCCCAGATACGCGATCGTCTTTTTCACCGCTGGGGCTTCCCGAATGTAGATTTATTTGCCACCCAAAACAACAGAGTGTGCAACCTCTTCTGCTCGAGGGCGGGGATCGGATTCAGATCCCTAGGGGATACCTTCATGATATCGTGGAACAACCTGTTTTTCTATGCCTTCCCACTGATCCCACTTGTAATGAAGGTAGTGGCAAAGATAGTGCGAGATGGAGCATCAGGGATCCTAATAGCCCCTTGGTGGCCACACCAACCTTGATTCGCCACACTCCTCACCATCTCCCATGGAGAATACCGCCTTCTTCCATCGATTCCGTACCTCATAACACAACAAGGAGGCACGCTCTGACATCCGGATTTGAGCTCTCTGAACTTGACGGCCTGGCGAATCTGATGACCAATACAATACCGTCTGTACCGACAGCAGCCCCGACCGTTTCAAATCTAATCGTCGAATCCGATGAATTACAAATTTGTCATTCTGTTGCTTCTGCATCGCCACCAATGGCGCACTCGGTCCCAAGTGTCTCCTTGCCCAATCCGACACCCTTGGATCAGTCCATCCAATATATCATCGACTCTGCCTTAAAACCTTCCATGCATAGTCCTATGCGGCTAAATGGAAACGTTTTTCAAGTTTTGCCAAGTCTCGCTCGTTCTCTCCAACGGAATCATCTGTATCCCAAATTCTTCAGTTCTTGCTGGAACTTCACCATTCTGGACTGAAACCCTCTTCCAATAAGGTGTATACGGCAGCGATTGCCTATTACCGCGGACTTGTTGACAGATCCTCTATTTTTTCTCAACCGCTTGTTAAGAGATTTCTCAAGGGTCTTCATAATCTCAATCCGATCATATGACCAGTGATGCCCACCTGGAGCCTCTCTGTCGTCTTACATGCTTTAACGAAGGCTCCCTTCAAACCCATGGCTATGGTCGATTTACGGCTTGTCTCATGGAAAACAGCTTTCCTTGTAGCAGTCACTTTGGCCAGAATAGCCAGTGAACTTTGTGCGCTTCGAATAGATCCCCCCTACTTGAACTTCCACAAAGAGAAGGTTGTTCTACAGCTTGATCCTTCTTTCTTTCCGAAAGTATCTACATTCTTTCATCTGGGACAAGATATCGTCCTACCGGCCTTCTTCCCATCACCAGCAACGCCGTTGGAGAGATCATTGCATTCTCTCGACGTTCGTCGTTGTTTAGCCTTCTTTAGATCTAGGACTGAGTCCATTCGACACACGAATAGACTTTTCATTAAATATTCCACTTTAGATCAAGGTGCCCCGATTTCTCCACAAAGACTCTCTAAATGGATAGTTCACACTATCACCATGTCTTATCAACTTGCCAAACTTGATCTACCGACCATTCCATGTGGTCATTCTACCAGGGCCATTGCAGCTTCATCGGCCTTTGCATCGGGAGTCCTCCTTGATGATGTATGCCGGGCTGCTACTTGGGCGAACCCTTGTACGCAAAGCATTATCGTCTTGACGTTCGAGCTCGACAGGACTGCTCTTTTGGAAGGACTGTCCTTTCATCGATTCTTCATTGAGGACAGCTCTCCTCCTCCATTTAGGGCAAGCTTGTTAGTCTACCCGTGTGTGTGATGCACAGAGGCCACAACGAAGAAAAGCAGGTTGCTCACCTGTAACTGATGTTCTTTGAGTGGCCATCTGTGCAGTCACACAACCCACCCGCTGACCCCGCTCGGTGTTGGTGAGTGCTTGTCACTTGACCGGTATCGATATCAATACCGATCAACATCTTTCTTACTTATACTAGTTAACCACTAGAGGGCGTACGTTCGGTCGCGAATACTGGACAAAATGGCGGACGCTCCACTCTTTATAGGTTAGCAGGGAGGGGAGTGGAGCGTTTTTTCCCACCAAAAACTGTTAGCTTGTAATCTCCGGCCAAAGGCACTGTGCAGGCGCAGCACCCATGTGTGTGACTGCACAGATGGCCACTCGAAGAACATCAGTTACAGGTGAGCAACCTGCTTCTTTCACAATGATCAAGAGTCATTTCAAGTCACTGCTGCTTTTTGCCAATAGTATGTCATCAGCTGCATATCTTAAATGATTATTGTTTCTTCTGCCAATTTTTATTCCTTCCTCTGATTATAATCCATCTTTGCTTATGATAAGTTCTGCATATAGATTGAACAGATAGGAAGATAAAATACACATTTTTCTGACACCTTTGCCCACAGGAAACCATTCTGTTTCTCCATATTTTGCCCTAGCAATAGCTTCTTGTTCGTGACACAGGATGATCATGTGCTGAGGCACGCCTGTTTCTTTCAGGACCATACATTGCTGTTTGTGTACTGGATAAAGGCTCCTGTAGTCTATAAAACATAGACAGATCTTCTTTTGAAATTATTTGGTGTGCTCCAGTAGGCAGCATATATTTACAGTATGATCTCAAGTGGCTCTTCCTTTTCAGAATTCAGCTTGAACACCAGCCATTTCTCATTCCGTATAAGGTAAAAATCTTCATTGCAACACCTTAAGCATACCTAAGGTCCTACGGTTGCTGTACTGTTTTGCCTCTCCTTTCCTGGTGATTGGAATGCATAGTGAACATTTCCAGTCTGTGGACCATTGTTTTGTTTTTCATGATTTTTTGCATATTGGTACGATTTGAACCAATTCTGTCTCTGCATAGTTCTATTAGTATCCTGTCTACCTTGAGTCATTTGTTCCTTCCAAGTGCTTTCAAAGCAGCCTTTACTTTGTTTTCTAATATTGTAGGCTCTTCTTCATAGGACTCATCTTTGAAGTAGTCTGTCAGTCTGTTGTTCTTCTATATATTTTTTCTTCACCATCTCTTTATTTTCTCCTTGTCAGATAATGTATCCCCTGGTTTGTCTTTCAGCATTCCTAATCTATGTTTGAATGTTCCTTACATCTTCTGGAAGAGGGTTGTTGTTTTTTCTCTTTTATTGTTCTCTATCTTTGCACTGCACTTTGTAATACTTCTTGTCTCTACATGATAGTTACTGAAAAGTTGCATTCAGGATTCTAACTCTCTTTTTCTCACATTTTGCTTTTGCTTGTGTGTCTTTAACAACTCTGACTGGTTCTTCTCCATCTTGGCATTTTCTTTCTTTTTGACACAGAGATTGTCTTTTGGCATTCTTCCCTAATAATGTCTCTGGTTTCAGTCCAGTTTTTCTGGCTCGTGGTCAATTGAGTTGAGTAATGCAAGTCTGTTTTTATGTGGACTTTAAATTCCTCAGGGATGTTATTTAAGTTGTATTTTGGGACTAGGCTTCTGTTAGTGATCTTTTTACTCTGATTTTTGGTAGGGCTAGGATTATGTGTTTATTTTGATAGGTTTTCCACAAATTCTGTCTGATACTGTTTGGTTAAACTTTGCATTATAACCTCTTATTGCCTATGCCACATCTTGCTTTAGTATTAGAGCCACTCCATTTCTTCTGAGTTTTTCATACTGGAGTAAAGCACTTTGTGTTTGTCTGCTTGAAAATGTCCCATTCCAGTCCACTTCAGTTCACTCACACCAACTACTGTAAAATTCAGCCACTCTATTTCCTGCTTCACGGTTTCCAGTTTGTCTTGATTCATACCTCTTATGTTCCGTGCTTCAATTGTATATGTTGTGCAGCATCAGACTTCCCTTTCAGTTCTGTGCATGTCAGCCTAAGACTTTCTTTTGGCTTTGATATAGTTTGCATAATTAGCAACAGCACTATTTGTACTTGTCCTTTGCTCTTCCCCAATAGGTTGTTGAGTGCCTTCCAACCTAGGGGATACCAGGCACTATCTCGTTTCATTTTGGATTGTTTAATCATCTGGCTTTCAAGGTAGGAACAGTTTACATTGCCTTCTTCTGTGCAGTAATAACCAAAGTTAGCTTGAGTGTCACTGCAGTTGTCTGTAAAAGATCCGCCAGTGTTACTTTCAATTACTATTGCTGCTGGGTAGCTGCATTTCAGAAGTTTCTTCACCCCCATCACCATTAGAGAGAAACATTCTCTCCTGCTGATGGGACCATTACTCCTGAAGAAGTCAGATGCATCTTAGTCTGGTGTCTCTGCTTTCACCAGCCTAGTGAGAGGGTCTGGCCTCCTAGCTGCATTGCCCTTGGCTGCTTTGACACTTTCAAACCCCCACACAACATTAAAGGAGGGTGAGCCCTTTTAAATACTTTAAATAGTCACTTGCCTAATTGTCTGTGGAAAGGATTGCCATCAGAGGGGGGTGTTTATATAGAAGTGAGTTACTTTTTAGCTTCAATTAAAGGCATATGTAGGTTTGGATGGACAGTAGCTTCAGTGGGCTCACTTATAAGAGTGCTTACAAGAGTGCTTCAAGTTTTGAGATACAGCTGGTGTGAGACTAATGTAAAGGGCATTCCCCTTTTCCTAGGTAATCCCAAAAGCCTTTCCTGAGGGTCCCTCAGCCATTTCTAAAGATCCAATATAATTGAGTAAAAGCTGCTTACACATGTGATGTTCAAACGCTTCACCTTGTGCTGGTCCATTCCATTGTAAGATTGTTCACCCTTGCTTAATAAACGGTTCCAATCCCATTACATCTTTTCTTAAGAAGATATTGATCATCCAGCAACCTCAGACTTGTTGCTAAGAAGGTAGCTTTTAATATACTTTCTGACCTGGTTATTGGCCTTAATAAAATTTGGCCCAGACATCCAACCAATTGCTTCTCTATTTGTTAATCACCTGATGATGCATTTCCTACCTGCCTTCGGGTTCTTTTTTCTATTTGTGTATTTCTGCATTTCTCTCTGCCAGTTCAACAGGAGTAATAGCTTGCTTGCTTATTTATTTATTTAGGATATTTGTATGCCATCCTTTGTGAGAGCCTCAGGCCAGCTTATACAAATAAAACACAAATATCTAACATAACATAAATAAATTTCAATTTATTTCAATTAGCTTAGAAGGTGAAGATAGTCAACTTGTTTTGCTTGCCTGTTTCTTTCCTGATTGATAGTAGAAATAATGAGACCAAAAACTACATAATTGAAAGGGTAGATTGACAGATCCTCTTCAGTATGAGTAATCCCACATCCAGAATGTTAAATATTACTCTTGCCCATCCCCTTTAGGCCTGTGAGTAAAAATTGCCACCTAGCCAGGATCATACAGTAGAACTGGTATTGCTACTTCAAACAAAGTGTTTGTTGCCATCATGTGTTCTGTGTTGTAAAATGCCACAAATGTATCTTGAGGCACCCATGTTTCCCCTCTGATTTGCTAACATTGCTGTGGCTCACCTAAAAGCAAGTGGGCAAATTTTGACATCATTTAATTATCACACTTCTACTCTTCCTCCACCAAAGACTTAGAATGGTTTTTGCCCTCATCCTTTTATCTTTGCAACATCAACTGGAATGTATGTTAGGCAGAGAAAGCATGACTAGTCCAAGATCACCTACTGAGTTCCATGGCTTGAGTGGAGATCTGAACCCATAACTTTCTGGTTATCATCTTGATGCTATGCACTGCGCTACACTGATTCTACTCTGGACTTCGTAAGAATTCTATCACAGTTTTAGGGAAAGGCCTTTGCTTATGGCAAATAGCTTTCTTCTTGAATGATAATATATGGAACTGCAAATAAGAGTGGGTAGCAATAATTCTTTATCTGCTACATTAGACTCCAATGTACATAGTCAGGTGTTTTTATGAAAGGACATCTTGAAATTTGTATATGTGTGTGGTGGGGGGTGGAGGTAAAAACGCATCAGAATTCTGTACCATACAAACTTGTTGTTTGAATAGGCTCTATGTACTGTACATTACATTTTATTAAAGTAGTTAGACACTACTTTTTTCCTAGCTTGAGCTTGGAGTTGTTGAAAAGCCTGAATAAAATCAGTATTGTTGGATCCTCCAACTATGTAAATGATGCCTCATAAAATCCACTCTTTTTTTCAAACATTCCTTTCCATGTGATGGGAAAAGAAAATTGATCAACTGAGCTGATCAGTCACTAAGTGACAAGAGATATGAGGAAAGGGCAGGTTATGAGTGATTTTCAAACTTTAACACATGGTGAGATTCTACTGTAAGGGAACTTCATAGATGCTCTGAAATCCTAGGGGCTACATTGTCATTAATTCCTGATAGCTTTTAAAGTAATGTCCGCAATGAAAACTTCTGGTGGTGCTATAGCAATAAAATCAAATAGTACTTTTTATTACCTGCTTAGATTTTTTAATCTTTTGTTGGTTCATAATCATTTGGTTAATTGGTTGTTTTTCCATACTGTTCCCTTTTTTAAAGAAAATACAGATTGGACAACAATAGCACTGGTTAAATAAGCATTATATTAATGCTTATATAAAACTGTTAGGCGGTAGCGTGTTCTTTTACTTGGACATGAGTTTGTTTTCTGCACTGATGTGTCTGCAGAGGTCTTGATTCACTTTTTAATGCTGTCTTCCATTGTGCATTTTGAAATCTTTATTCAAAATGGTTGCTATATGACATTCATATGCTAGTGTATGTTTAATATTTGGTGACCTTTATGTAAAAAAGTCCAAATAACACCTTGCTATATGATTATATTTCCTCCTATTTTAATAGCTCCTTTTTTTTCCAGATATGAGACATGAGTGTTGGACGCAGAAGATTAAAGTTGCTGGGAATTCTAATGATGGTAAACTTATTCATATATGTGATTGTGGAAGTCTCCAAGAACAGTGGCCAAGGAAAGAATTCAAAGAAACATGTTATACTGTCTGACAGCAAATTTTGGAGGAAGTATACTGCTCACAAGGCATATTGGAATAAACAGCAGCAGAAGTTGGAACGCTTATACAATCCTGTTTTTGCATTGCTTTTCAATATGACAGTGGAAGAAAGGTTAGCTGCTAATAGTAACTTTTCAAACACCTGTGATCCTGACCCATATGTAGTTTCAGAAATTAATGACTATGAAAACTTGCCAGATAGATTTAAAGACTTCTTGCTTTACTTGAGATGTAGAAACTATTCATTACTAATGGACCAACCACAAAAGTGCAAACATAAACCTTTCCTCCTCCTGGCTATTAAATCGCTGATACCACATTTTGATAGAAGGCAAGCAATCAGGGAGTCTTGGGGAAAAGAAATAAAATCAGGAGACACAACTATTATGAGGGTCTTTCTGTTGGGCCAGACCCCTCCAGAGGACCACTATCCTGATCTCTCAGATATGTTGAAATTTGAGAGTGAAACCCACCAAGACATTCTTCTGTGGAACTACAGAGATACTTTCTTCAATTTGACCTGAAAGAGGTACTATTTTTAAAATGGGTCAGTAATACCTGTCCAGAAGCCCAGTTTATTTTTAAGGGTGATGATGATGTTTTTGTGAATACCCATCAGATCCTGGATTACTTGAAGAGTTTAACCAAGGAAAAAGCCAAAGACTTGTTCATAGGTGATGTTATCCAAGATGCTGGACCTCATCGTGATAAGAAACTGAAATACTATATCCCAGAAAGTATTTATGAAGGTTCTTACCCTCCATATGCAGGAGGTGGTGGGTTTCTCTATTCTGGTGATCTAGCATTAAGGTTAACCAACATATCTGACCAAGTTCTTCTCTATCCAATTGATGATGTTTATATTGGAATGTGCCTTCAGAAACTTGGGCTTGCTCCTGAAAAACACAAAGGATTCAAGACCTTTGATATTGATGAGAAACACAGGAATAATATTTGTTCCTACACAAACCTAATCTTAGTCCACAGCAGGAAACCTCAAGAAATGATTAAGATATGGACAAATTTACAAGATCCACATTTAAGTTGTTAAGTACTTGTGTGTCCCAAAGTTCTTTCTAAACCTAAATTTTGTAGCTTAATGTTTAGTATATGTTTTCATTTGATGGCTTGTTTTGTAAACCAAAATTACCTACAAAGAGTTCGTCCAGTACTTCTAAACGTGAGGTTACATTTAAAGCAATGCACATTGTGAGGATATGCCACAAAGATATCCTAATCTTTTATCATGTGTAGTCAATGCTTTCATATAATAAAATACTGAAAAATACAGCCATCAGATGTTGTGATTAAACTAATCATTAAGTAAATGACTAGTTAGTCCTGAGATATTGGAAGGACTTGGCTGTTTTGTAGAGCTACTAATTCTTTGTGGTGGTAGGATCCATACATTCTTTGACTTTTTTCCCTAGGATGATGTATCTTGGATACTCATTGTAGGTTAAGTTCAGGAAATAATTTCAGCATAAATGTGATGAATAATTCTTGAAAAATTATTTTTTGTAACTCCTTTTTATCCACTCTCATCCACCCACTGGTTATCTCACCGCTTAACAGTATTTAGTTAAATGTGATGGAGACATCTGTGCAGTTATATCGTGGCAGTGCATGTAAAAGTTCACATGTCATTTGTCTCTCTGTATCATGTCTCTGAGAAATGATACGGCTTAAATCTTGAGATGTTATTTGGGAAGTTAAGTATTTCTTTGTATCAAGCTTAGTTAAAGGCCAAACATTTTATACTTTTAAACTGGCATCAGAGCTACACAGTCTCCTTAACATTTGCTAAGTTTCATGTCTTTTATATTGATGAAAAAGTCAGACAACTTGACTGATAAAATTGAACTGATATGCGAAAGATTGGTTAGATTAATTCATTCAGAACAGATTGGACCTCTTCCATAGGTTAGACTTCACTTGAAAATGTTGTAGTTATTAAGTGAACCTTAAAATTGTAAAGAGTACCTCAAGGGAATAGTTCCTAAAATACTAGAATTCCTACCTGCCATATTGTCATCTATCTTATATGAAACAATTACTCAAAACAGTGACTGCTGTCTTTATATATGTAGAAGTGCCTGTATTTATTGTTCAGATTGAAGACCAAAACATTTTCTTAAATATATTTAAGAAACATTTGTATAGTGTTGTCAGTCATATTTAAATAGAGTACACTATTTTAAATGTGTTGAAATATCAGATGTTAAATAAAGTTAATTGTTCGTGAATTTGAAAAAAGTGATTCGTGTACATCCCAATGTTTGTGTAATATTTCCCAAAAATGCTAAATAATTCACTCTATAGCAATCACTAGGTGACCAGTTTTCAGGAGCAAGTTGGAACTTTGATTTACTAGAATACTGTTGTAGCTCATGCTGTCATTTGTTGCATGAGTTTCAAAGTCTATAAAATTGTACAGTACTTCTGTCCATCTGTAGATCATATCATTGTACTGCTTACATAAGCATGTTGTGATCAGAGTAGAGCTTTGGTGACATTTTACACTGGAATAACCCTTCTCTTTCTCTTGAGTACAGCGATGCTGCCCAAGAACTCCCATTGTCTTGAGGTAGAGGAAGGGTAATGAAATTAGGAAATGCCCATTCTGATAGAAAAGAGCTGCCTAAGAGACCTGCAAATAACAGCCTTGGAGAAGGCTGGTATAGGCTAGATTAGATCAGTGCCAGTCTTCACATGAATGCAAGCAACTTATGATGGAAGCACACCAGAAAAAGCTGATCCTAATAGATTGAGTTATAATGCTAGTTCTTAGAATATTTCATGTTGGTGATCAAATTGCATGCTTAAGCTAACTTGGAAAATGTCCCACACTTTGTTTTCTCAGGCTGCAATCCTATACTCAGTGAAACTTACCTCTGAGTAAATACAGATGGCAGGTGCGGGCAATTTATGGCACTCTAAATGTTTCAGCCTACAACACCCATCAGCCCTCAATATTTGCCAAGCCAGCTATGACTGATTCAGGTTGAAGGCTAAAATATCTGGAGCACTACAAGGTATCCACCATTGATATATAGGTTTGCACTTTGAGACTGCTATTTGGTGCACACTTACCTGAGAGTAAGGCTTAGTGATAGCAGTGAAACCTACATTTACACTTGTGCAAACATGCATACGATTGTGGTGTAAATCTACTTACCTAGCTTTCTTGATTTTTTGAGCTTCCATTTTCTGTATCCAATTTTACTGCTTTTCTCTACTATTTATTGCATCTCCAACAGTCACGTTGTCTAAATTTTATGAGAAGATAAAAATGAAGGTTTTTTCACTCTATTTTTGTAAATGTAATAAAATGCCCTTGAATTTCTTCAGTGTTTTAATACTTTGACTCCCTGCAATCAACTTGTTCTTCACATGTAATAGCAATTTATATGCCATTTAATCAGTTTAGGTTATGGCATCTCACAGATTTCAGTGGAAACTAATTGTGACTAATTTAATGTGGATCAAACATGTCATTATCCATTTCTGAAGTGGTAGAAGGAGCTGTCCTACGTATGACTTCCATTTAGCTGGATGGAAACTCTCTGATTTTGAAGGCTTCTGAGCATCCAGTACCCTGCAAAGCTGCTGCCAGTAGGGCAGGAGGAGTGAGGCAAGCAATTTTCACCTCTGTCCTCTTGTTGTTCTTTTCCTCTAGCAGAGGAGTGCTGACAGGTATGGGGCTGGGGCCAGAGCTGGAGAGGCCACAGGATCCTTTTTAATCTGCCCTCTACTCTGTCCTCTTCTCCGTCCACTGCAGCGCTTTCTTTCACACTTTTTTATTCTTTTTCACTTCTTTTGAGGGCCTCCAGTGTCATTTTTATGACCTCTTACTGCAGGTGCAGATGTTCATTTTGCAGCACCTCTGAGGGGGCAGGGGGACCAATTGGATTCCAGAGCCCCCTTTCCATGGTTGTTCCAAGGTCTATGGCCTTGGAGAAGGGACTCCAAAGAAGCCTATGGTACCTGGAATGCTCTCCAAGGGCTGTAGGATTACTGTCTGAACTGGAAGATACTATACAACCACACATTTGGAGACTAACCATGGCCAAGGCACTCACTCTAATATTACAGACACTGAGAAAGGTAGAGGAGCAGGGGATTTTTGAAATACGCAGTTGAAATGGAAAATAACCAGAGTAAAATGTCAAATGAGGTACAATTTGAAAACTTTGCTGTCTTCAATCTTTTTCAAATGCAAACACCGCTGCTCCTTTGGGATGAACTCTGATCCCATGCTTTTCTGGCACAGTAAAATTTAGTGAAAGAAACAGGATTTCAGAATATTGCTATTTTGTTGCTTAAGTGATGGTGTTTAGTAGACTAAGGGCAGAATCCAACGTTGCCTGTTCATACAATGAGATTGTCCCCCACTTGCCTTTCTTCTACAGCTGCCCTCCCTCAACTGGAAGTGCCTCTGCCCTTTGGAGCAGTTTTTGAATGCTCATAATGCAGCGGGGAAGCACACCTCTCCTGGTTCTGTCACTAAACTAGTTCATTGAAATTCACTAGTGAGCAGTTATGCACATGTGAATTTTAATGGACGTTTTTGCATGAATGATACATCTCTTGCCCTCAGCAATGTATTTCAGTATTCAAGAAAGCAGGCAGCATAGAGCAGTGTGTCTGGTTATTTGATGCACATTTGGCCATGCTCTACCGTTTGCTCTGCTGGATTGAACATCCAAGTGGCACTATAATTGCAGAGAAAAATGAAAACAAGCAAACAGTTCAGTAGGTCATTTTGTACATGGAACGTTTAAATGCAAGGTTCCTGCTGTTCTATTAGAGGGTAATATCTTTTGCTTTATCACTCATACTGTGTGTGAAGGTATGTAAAACTCCCTTCCTTGGTGTCTCCCAATTGCTTTTTCCTTACCCAGCCACCCGTTTACCAATAGTTTTCCTCCTGCAGTCATGTGATTGCTTATATTCACCTAAAAACTTGAGAACAGGTTCAGAATAAAGTAAGTGGAATAAGAACACTTATGTTTCAATGTATTTTGTATTTATAGAAGTCTTAATGCAAAACATCTTTTGTGATGGCCCCTGTATTGAAAACAGATGTTTTTAAGGCCACTTCAACCACATTCCATGTATAGCTGGGTTCTTTGTGTGTGAATTGCTGGGGGTGAGGGGATATAACTGTACATTTCTGTTCAGCACATAAAGTGTAGTGAAAGAAAGTGGTGGATTTGAAACTTCATAGATATCAACTGAAGGTGTTGTTAATCCACAAAGCTCGGTGGCCATGAGCAAAACCAAGTTAATCCCCCCTCTCAGGTAGGTTATCATTATAGACTGACCCACTTGTGGGAGAAGGGTATGATACTAATGTGGCAAAAGAAATAAATGGTAAACAGATATCAACAGGCTTCCAATGATCAAATTCATGTAACAAAATTCAGAACTAGGTTGCCTATAACACCTGCTCCCAGCAGAAAACAGATGCACAAAAGCTGGAGACATTCCAAGCCTACTGTGCCTGTGCAAAAGACTGCCTCCCTCCTCAACTGATCTCATGGAGGATGCAGCCACCTTCACCTTTGGGACATCCTCATGTTCATTACCTGCCCTTTCAAATGTTACTCTGGACCAAAAGCTTGAGACTGATCCTTTGGCACCTATGATTGACATGGAGTCAAGCAGACCAAATCCTGTTCTACAACTACTTGGGCCTCAGATTCAAAAATACAAACGAAAAAAAACCCTGATTGAATCCACACTGAATCTCCATTACAAGGAGCCAGGCCTCTATCTACAATTGCTTCCATGCCCACCAGCGCCAGTGCTGAGAAATTTTGATTCCTGGATAAACACAACTCTCACAACAACTTCCAATGCCTGGGCTCCATCTCCAGGGGGAAGTTCCTGCAACAGTTCTCCATGGGACACCACTGTTCCCCATGCTGCCAGTCCACTCACAGGTAACAGTCTCCACAGTACTGCTGAGCATCTTTGGCACCATCAGCTGCCACAGGGAGTTTTCTCCAGCATAGACGTGAGAAATTACTGAGCTCACTACTGCTTTACCAGTCTCCATTATTATGAAGACTGTTTGCAGTGGTACAAAGATAATAAGCTCTCAATTTAGTAGTATTGGCAGCGGCACCTTCCTCATGCAGGGCCTACTTATTCACACATGGTTTGCAACCCCACCTATCATAAAACTTGTTCCAAAAGGTCTGGACCAGCCTACCTTCAGCCACCATTCAGACAACGTATTTCAGAATGTCCTTAAGAAACTTCTAGACACTTCCCCTACCCAGCACAGTCTCTCCCTATTGTCAGCCTTCTCAACTTTCTGACAAACACCTGTCAGTGAACTGTGTCAGCACAAGGAAGGTGAACACTCTGCAAGCACAGAGCCTTTATTTAATAATCTATAGCTAAGGAATTTTGGTGGGAACTCTCCCTAACAGTCTTAGAATGTATGTCCTTAGCTAGTTTCTACTCATTTCCTCAGTTCCTCTTCCATCACCATTGCGGTTGCCTCATGGAAGCTTCTTCATGTCCATTGGACTGTGATTTCTCTATCTGCAGAGGACATCATCTGATTTTAAAAATCCCAATGCCACTGACAGATGGTTTCTTCAATTTCCTTCCATTGCTTTGTTTTCTCTCCTCTAATCCCCACTTCGGTTCCTGTCTGTCATCCTTTTTTTCCCTGTGTGAGAATCTTTTATCTGACTCCTGGGTCCTTGCCATTGTCCAGGTAGATTACAGGATTCTCCACCTTTGGGAGTGCTCTACACCACTGCCCCTTTGCCCATGTTGGATTCAGACATAGATTCCATCCTCACAAGGAGGGTGATACTACTGATCCCATCACACCAGCTGCAGAATGGTTTCTTTCCCAGATACTTCATGGTGCTGAAACAGGATGGAGGACTTCAATGAATTCTGGACCTTAAGGGTCTCAGTTCCTTCCTCACATCATGGAAGCCTTGCATGAACACATTAATGTTCATCCTTCCATTGCTACATGGGGGAGATTGGTTTGCTTCCATGGACTTAAAAGATGTACACACATTGTGGTTGAGCACCCTCACTAGCACAGCTTAAACTTTATCACCAGTACAAGTGCCTACCCATTTGGACTCGCATAGACCCCAGAGTATTCAGTGCCTCTGAATTTCAATGACTGGCTACTGGTGGCCACCAGAAGATAGAACATAGAAACATAGAAACAAGGCAAGTCAGAAGGGGCCTCCTGGGCCATCTAGTCTGATCTCTAGCTCCAGCTGGCTCGGCTCATGACATGCCCATCATGTGCATGTCTAGCCTAACTTTGAACGCCCTCACTGATGGGACCTCAACCACCTCCCGTGGAAGCCCATTCTATATCCTCAGGATCCTAACTGTCAGAAAGTGCTTTCTGGCATCTAAATGGAACCTTGGTTCCCTGAGTTTTGCTCCGTTTGCTCCTGCCTTCCTCTGCAGGGGAGAACAGGTCTCTACCCACCTCCGTGTGACATCCCTTCACATACATCACTTCACATGTCGCCAACAGATCCCCTCTGAGTCTCCTCTTCTCCAGGCTGAAGAGACCCAGTTCCCTCAGTCTCACCTCATATCCCATCCCCTGCAAACCAGCCACCAACCTTGTGGCCCTATGCTGCACTGACTCAAACCTGGCTATATCCTTCCTGTAATGAGGGGCCCAAAACTGAACACAATACTCCAGTTGAGGACGCACCGGAGTCATATAGAGTTGTAGTAATACCTCTCTTGATTTAGAAGCCACACTTCTGGCTATGCAACCAAGGGTGGTGTTTGACCTCTTGACCACCGCATCACACTGCTGACTCATGTTTAGCCTGCAGTCAACCAGCACCCTGAGGTCCCTTTCACAAGTGCTGCTCTCCAGGCACTTGCCCCCTAAGCTGTACTTATGACACCTATTCCTATGCCCCAAGTGCAAGACCTTGCACTTATCCACATTGAACACCATCCTGTTTTCTCCAGATCCTTTTGGATCTAGAGTACCTGCTCCTCAATTGTGGCCACTGCCCCAGTTTTAGCGTCGTCTGCAAATTTGATCAGACTGTTCACCCCTTCTTCCATGTCATTGATGAAAAGATTAAACAGGAGACAGATTTATTACAGGACCAATGGAAGGAGGGAATATATCTTCCTTCTGTGATAGAACTGGCAAAGAAAAGGGCATGCCACAAAACTAGGGAAGTTTAATGAGTGGGCCTGGGTCACAACAAAAAATGTACTGTAGTCTAACATATGAAGGGATCACCAAAACACTCTGCAAAAGTATTTGTACATATTGGCATTTAATGAAAGATTTGCTAGGTTTCCATGAGAAGCAGGAATTTACAGGGCTGGCTGGTACACAGTGACATTCAACCACAGTTAAAGCCAGCACACCCTGTCCTTCCTAACACAGTGGCATCATTCTTGTGGACACTGCATCCACATTTTGTGGGGGATGCCAGAGCTTTATGTACACAAACAGGAAATTGATACATGAGCTCCAACCAGGTTCTGCTTGCAGTAGTGCACTTGTGGTCCATGCAATTAAATGCCCTTGTAATAAAATAAACATGGTCCAGGCACAAAGGCCACTTCAGAAATCTCTGCGTGAACATTGCAGCACAATATGGAATGGCAGTAAAGGTTGCTGTAGTTAATTATTTTCTACAAGCACATGATTCTGCAGATGAGCTCATCTTCGGGGTCATAGAGAAAGTGCTCTACCCAACAACAAATGGCTTCTACAAATACAACAGTTTGGGATTTTAAAGCTTAACAATGTTTCTCCCAAGGGACTGAACAAAGCTATGGAATATTTGTTGTTGTAAACTTGATAACCACCCTTTTAGCATCAGTAACAAGGCAGAGGTGAACTTTCTCTTCATATTAATTATTATGGTGTGCCTCTTGTAGCTGCTTACTGTCAGGACAGCCCACTCACATATTACTTATGAGTAGATGCAACCTCTTCAGTTTAACAAACAGATGACTATCATGTGATTTTATGGGCAATGAATACAACCCCTTTCTAGTGGGGGCAATAGGACTACACAATTCACTCATGCACTTGAATATAACAAATGGTATGAGAAGCTTCGGATCCGATGGCAGCACTGTCTTGCAGAGTCATATCCTGTGTTGGGATCTTGTTTTGTTTTCTTGCTATGATTGTTCAATAGAGCATTTTATCAGCTGAAGGCAAAGTTAAAGAATAATGATTTTTGCTAAGGAGAACAATGTTTATCATGATTTTAAAAACAGGAGCAATGCCCAGTAGGGAGAATGTGGAAGTGGTTTATAATGAAAAGGGCAACATGTTGACTAAAATTTCGTAAGAATTCTTATACAATTCAAGAGAATTGTTATACATTGGTGGAACAGTGAAAGGGCAACATAACTTACACTGTGAGAAATCTAGTTATTAAAGACTACCTCATGGAATGCCATTCCCTGTCAATTTTTTTGAAGATGTCATATTTTAACATTGCCAAAAATGTAATGGCATTAATGCTGCTTTGGTTATAATTTTATATAAATTCTATTATATGTTGTTAACATGTCTATGTAATATGAATGACCTAAAATCAGTATGCAGTATAGAGTTTGTAGGGGATTGGTTTTTATCTGTTATTAAATAATCATAATTATTAGAAAACAGCAGCTATGCTTTATCTTGTTAATCTAATATGCATTGTAGTTAAATAAGTGAAAGTTTTCTTCCTTCAGCTGCATATTTATATATAATATGAATGTTTAATTTTTCTCCATTTCTTACCTTGATGATTTTAATAATGCATACATTTTATATTGTAAATGATTTTAATATACATGTTAGCCTGTTAATGTTTTTTTAATTAGCAATATATTGCATAAATGTTAATAATTCTTCTTTGTTTTTAGTTGTTTCCATGTGCTTGGGGTAACACAAATTAAGAGTAAAATATGTTTATTATAATTAGATGTGCTACATTGAATTATATCAAATAATCAGAATGTTATATGGTTGCATTTTTTTTTCTGTAGCCCATGAAAAAAGAAATCTACAAAAAGACATGGGACAATTTTTTGCCTTGGCAATTGAGACTTCTTTTTTTAACTTTCACTTTTCCCCCACATCGCTTTTTCCTGAACAAGGAGTGGCAGGTGGGATGTAGGCCCCACTTAACTGGTTAGGAATTCAGATTTTGGATTGGTGCATCTCTAAGGATACTTCACTTCTCATAGCAGGAACCTGACCACTTCCGTGCAGTAGCTTCCATTCAGCTGCTCTTCGCTGACTTCCCACAAATGGAAGCCACACCCAATAATCTTGGATTCCATATTCCTGAAGTGACGTTACAACAGTTAATCTCTTTGCATCCAAAACAATATGGTGTGCCCCAGCTTCTGTAGCAGAGTCAGAGTGAGTAGGAATTCAATGGGGGACACTGTCCTACTTTAATAGATGTAGGACCCATGTTCCACCTCTTCAGTCTTTTCCCCTCATTACCCAAGTGCTGATGTATCTTGAGTTGTACTGTAGAGACAGGATTCTCATCAAGGCAATCAAGGTAGGCAAGGCAGGTTTGGTCTGACCAGCTTCTTTGCTTCACTAAATGGATTTTTCTTTATCCACTGACAATGTTGAACCTACTCTCTTGGGACTGAAGTAGGAGCTGACACAGAATTCAACATCCATATCTAAGGTCCCTTCACCTTACAGCATGGAGAAGACTCAACAGTATACATTCTCCACCGGGTTCAAGAAATCTTCACAATCTTTCATAAACCTTCCATTGTGACTCCTGTGGAATGAAGTAGAAAAAGTTCCAGACCTTTGCTAATACAACAAAATTTGGCCTCCTGTGATGTACTAGTCATTCTGGATTCCTTGTATTGCTAAAAATGAAGGACCTAACCTATTCCTCCATCAGAGGATACCTAGCAGCAATTACAGCCTGCTAATATACCAGCTTTTTCCAATTCTTTTTTGGGTGCCCCCAAATTTCAAGGGGTGGCATAATGGGCTGAACTGGAGCTGCAAGACTTGCATATTGCTTGGGGTCTGCATACTGCCTGTTCCTGATTTATATGGACACAATCCTGAATAAAGTGACTTAATAGCCAAAGGGAGGGCAAACATCTTTGCTTCATGACTGAAGGAGATGTCCTGCTTTGTAGTCCTTTATTTTGAACAATGGAAATTCACATTAATTTCCTCCAGTTCATTTTAAGATTTCAAAAAAAATTAAATACTGGCAAATGCGCACTTTATCTAAAGTGTAAGATACAGAACTTAATGGATTTGCTATTGCTTTCAGGAAACCTAGAATAATCCCACTTTCTGTGTACAAAAAGCAGTTAGAAAGATTATGAGAATGATGATTTCCTCCCAGCTACAATAAAATGCAGCTAAGGAAATGCACTTGTATTTGTTTTCCAATTCATTTGCATTTAGTTGTCTGGCAACTACAAAGAAATATTATAAAATATTGTTTTGTTTGGTCCAGTGAAGGTAAATTGTAAAGCCATTTTTGGATTGCTCATTCTATGTTGATTACAGTTTGGCTATGTTCTTGAAATACCTTATTCCAAAATTTCTGTACCAATATGCAGTCCCATCACATGCAATCCCACAGAAATGGAAATACTCAAATTACTCATGCCTTCTCTTCTTGTTACATCATTCCACCCCTCCATCTAATGATTTATGTTACTGATGTTCTATTTTGTTCCATTTATAATTAGATCTTAGCAGACAGTGTGTGTAGTTGTTTTATAAGTTTTATGAGTGAAATGGGTTATTGATATAGTTTCCCTTTTCCTTTATTCTGCCTACCACATCATTTAACTCAGCTCCTTTTGGAGGTTTCAAGCAGATCAAGAACTAGAGCCTTACTAGAAGAAGGAAGAAACATTGTTAACTCTAAATCTTACACAGTGGAAGAAAAGCTTACATTATTAAGGGATGAATTATACCGGGAGTGGAGACAGTGGTGAGTGAGACATTTTTCTTCTCCTATATTACTAGAACCTGGAGTCATCCCATGCGGCTGATCAGTGGACGATGAACAGGTGGAAAGGACAGGTGGAAGGAAGTACAAACAGTACGGTTACAGAATTTACTTCCATGAATTGCTGATGGCCACCAATTTGGACTGTTTTCCAGGGGGATTGGGTTGATTTCATGGAAAAGAAGGCTATCAATGGCCACTAGTCCTGATGGTGATATGTTTCCTCCAGTAGCGGAGGCAGTAGGCCTGTGCAGACCAGCTCTTGAGGAACTTGGGCGGAGGCTGATGCTGCACCTATGTCGCTTGTGGAATCCTCTTGTTGGTCATTGTGTGAACAATATGCTGGATTAGCTGGACCATTGGTCTGCTTCAGCATGGGTCTTCTTACGTTCTTATGGTTGGGTCTCCATAAAGTCTGTTACCTTTTGTTAGTGGAATGCTGTGATTATCTCAACAATATCTGTCTTAATCTGAAATTGAATAGATACAATGTGAGACTATAGGCTATTACTATCCAATGTAATAGTTTGGATATTTAAAATATCGTCAGTTATCTGTTTAAATAATGAGTATAATTTTACTTTGAGGATACAAATATATACAAATATTTATCATGTATTTATTTATCATGTATTATTCTTTGCATTAAAAATGTATTTTAGGACTGCTTTGTTTTCTATATGGGCAACTTCTATCTAGCTCATAATCTCTAATTAAATCAATTTTCCCAATACTCAGTTTTTCTTTTTTTTCTCATTCGTGTTTTGTAGCATTGAGCACCCAAATTATAATTAATTCATTTTGAACCGTCAATGGATTTTATTTATTTATTTTTTATTTCAAAAGGTACTCAGGGTGGCTAACAATAAAATCCAGAGTAAACACAAGATCTTAACTAAAACAAATATGTATAAATACACACCACAATAAAGAAATAAATAAAGTTCCCTTCAGCAAAAGACCAGCTTATACACTAAAAGGCTTATTAAATAAAAATACATTTGCTTGCTGGCAGAAGGACCACAGAAAGGCAGCAGATTTAGCCTCTATCTGTGGGGAATTGCAGAGGCCAGGAAGGGTCCTCGAAGAAGACTCTTCCTTGTGTCTCACCAAACATGCATCTGATGGTGATGTCGCCAAGAGAAGAACTTCCCCAAAATTTTTAAAATGCAGCAGGCTCATGTGGGGGAAAGCCTTTCAGGTAGTCTGGCTTTAAACCATATATGGCTTTATAGTTCAAAATCAGACTCTTAATGCTGGCCAGAGACTTACTGGAAACCAGCATGGAGCCACATGCTCCATGTTACTGGCCCTTGCTAAGAGCCTGGCTGCAGCATTCCAAACCAACTGTTGAAATGGCAATTTGAAATGCCACGTTTCAAAGGCAGCCCCACTTATGGCCTGTTGCAATAAGTAAGACATGTGATAATGGACAGATCAGACATCCATAGCAATGGATGTAGTTGATGCATAGCCTCGGCTATTCAAATGCACTTCTGGTTGTCACCAATATCTGGAGATGGAGGTTCAGGGGCACCCAAACTAGAAATGTAAGACTCTGGGAGGCATGGTAGCCCCAGGACAGGTTGGATCCTTATTCCTTGAACCGCTTTTCAACTAACCAGGAGCACTGTTTGTCTTGTCAGGATCATATTTCTTGTTCATCCGCCACCAGTCCATTACTGAAATCAGACATGGATGTAGAACTAGAATGCTAGCTTGGATTCTTCCATGAGAAGGGGCTCTGCACGTCCTCCTGCAGATCTCAGCAGCATCTTTGCTTCTTAATAAATAGCATTTGTTTCTTTTGGCAACACTAATGTATGTATGGCCTTTGTGACCCACAAATAGTTCACATTTTCACCTTTTACATGCCACCAGCTTCCAATGGTCAATTGTCATTGGTACTACTTTCCAGTCATCCCTCTTCTTCTTCTTTTTTCCTCCCTCTGCTGCATCTTTTTTGTCATGTTGTCCCTCTCATTCTTTTGTTGAATATAGGTAGGAGTTTGCTATTTGATACTTATTCAAGTCTTTCCTGTTCTTGCCATTGTTCTTACAGTGTTGGAGTTTACACTGTTTCTTGAGTATTTTTCATTCCATATTTCCATTTTCTTCTGCCTCTTAGATTTTTTTTTTTCAAATCTACTCCCATTTTCCTTTCCCCCCTCATTTTCTGTGCTGGTTTCTTCATTGTTTCTCAGATTCAGATTGAATAATGCCAGGAGCATGCTTGCGTCATGATTATAATATGGGTTGCATTGTCTTCAATTAAGATTATTTTAAGAGGGAACACCATTCTTATGGAATTCCCACTTCTCTTGGTTCTGTGAAGTATCAATATGTTTTCTGTTGAGTTGTGGTCATTGTGGTGTTATCTTTATTGGCACAGCCTATGAAACTAGCTGTACTGTCTTCTGGATTTCCTTTGTTTGGTGACATAGGCTAGGGCACTATGCACCCATTCAATCTACCCTATTGTCAGCAGGTCAGCAATTTTTTTCAGACAGTAATAGGACTAGGAATGTTATAAAATTCCGTGCTTCAGCACATTCCTTAATCCCCTGGGCCCTTAGGTTTGGCTACCAACAAATATTTTCTAAGTCTTTCACATGATCTGTAGGTCCATGCTAGACTTGGAAATGTTATAAGACTTGTTTGACAGCTAATTTCAAGAGCATCTGGACAATTCTATATACTTCTTACATCTATAGTCTCCCCCCTCCCCCACCCCGCTGAAGGGTTGATTGAATTTAGCCATTCTATTTTAATTCTTAAGTAGTTCTAATTGATCTGTAATGTCTACTAACAACTTCTTTTAATTCTGCATGCCACTTTGGTTTCTTCTTCATTAAATTAAACTGTGCATATTGGATTATTTCTAGAACCAAAATAACATTTTAAGCTTCAAACACTGTATTTATGAGGACTCTGACATATGACCTATATTGCCTTTTTTTAAAAAAATGTTATTAGTTTCCCATGTTCTTTTAAATTAAAGTAACTCTTTTATTAGCTCATAATCAACACAGAATTATTGAGTGATGATGTCACTCCTGCTTTCCTTAGTTTGTTTCCGCTGAGTACATACTCTGTTGATATTTGTCATAAAATAATTTGGAAAAGGAGAGTCAAAAATCATAAGATTTATTTATAGAACTCCACTATTCAACTCAATAACTCTTCAAATGTAACAGTCTAAGTCTGATAAATCATGGATCCAAATAATTTATCATACCGAGAACAAGCTTTCTGCCTGAACATTCTCTCCTTTTTCCTCCACTTATCTCCTTTCTTTTCATGCTTAGCTTTTGGAAAGACACTGTGGTTTCTTAAACCAGGCCATTTAAAAAGCATTTTGTCCTCCCGACAACAACCCTGTGAAGTAGGTTAGGCTAAGAGTCCATGACGGGTCCAAAATCACCCAGTGAGCTTCATGGATTAGCGCCTGGACCTTCTGGGTGCCAGTCCAGTACTCTCACCACAACACCACACGAGTGCCCTTCTGCTCAGGCTGTGGGAGATTCCCCTTCCCTTCTCCCTCTGGATGCCCAGCACTGGACTGGAAGGCAGGCTGGTGGGAGGGGGGATTTGATTTGTCAGGGGCATCCTTTCCACATGCAGAAGGACATCACTGGGGACCAAGTCCAGATCTTCCGGGAACCTCTAGTTTAACAAACCACGATAGCTAATTTTGTTATCTTAATAGCCAATAGGCACAATAGGCAGGCAAGGCAAGGGGCAAGAAGGGAGCTGTGGTTTGCATATCAATATTGTTGCCTCTGGACAATATTGTCTCTGTAAATCCTTCTGACCCCAGTCACATCCGTACCACTGCTACAAGCGGCATATGTACTTATTTCTGCACATGGTAAAACACTATTCAACAACATTACCACATATGTATGTTAATAGCAGCAGCTGTTAGTTCAGGTCTGCTTGTCCTTAACTAATGCCCTTGATCAGATTTCTAAGAGCGCAATGCTGTGGTCACTGGACAAGTGTTTCAGGGACCACAGGACTGTAAGGATCTGCTCTTCCTGGATCCAAGCCGGCACTTCCATCCTCCGTTGCCCCCTCATGGCTGGGTGCCTTCCAAGTCAGAAAAGCAATAGAAGAGGGAGAAAGGGAGGCATTCCAGCAGGTGGGGGGAGAAGATTGGAGGAGTCTGGATACGAGCCACCTTGACCCTCCACCAACCCCCTTCCTTCCAATCTAGGAAAAAAGGCAGGGCAGGAGGATGTGCAAACTGCTCTTCTCACCCTGCATTGGATGACTGGTCACCTCTAATTGTGCCTTAGTATACATTGACCTGTCATGTTATCCTTTCCTTGTCGCTTGCTTGTGCCAGCATGTTTTATTTTCAAGACTAAGCTTTTTCCTCTTTGAAGCACTTGTTTAATCTGGCGTTAATGTTAGACTGCTTCAACAAATAGTGAAGAGTGAGGAGTGGAGAGGGAGGGAGGGAGCGAGAAGAGCAAGGTTTTTTGAGCCCTTCAAGATCAAGTCTTCAACTTGATCTGGTGCAGTACAACTGGATAAAATGTTCCATCTTCTTTCTTTCTTTCTTTCTTTCTTTCTTTCTTTCTTTCTTTCTTTCTTTGCTTGCTTGGGCAGTATTCAGAAGCATGCCTCTTGTCTGAAAAATTTCCCCAAGGATCAATTAACAGTGATCCAACAAAGCATCTTCTTAGATGAATACTTACATGATAAACAAATCCATATTTAAGACAGAGCTTGTATGTGTGTTTGTGTGTCTGTATAATTGGTATGAAATACTTCATTAATTTCATGTTCACGAATAAGGGCCTTTTCAGAGTGTGACTACGCAGCTATCTTGTTTGAATGCTTTGGCTGGAATATGCTTTTGAGAGTATGACTCCAAAAGCAGTTTATTGGAGGCTCTAAGGTGAAATTTTATCATGCTGCGATGGTTGTAAAAATGGCTGCATATTTCCCTTTCAGAAAACCCTACTTATCCTGTTTTAAAAGAGGCTCTTTGACAGCTGCCAAAACTCCACGTTCCTGTAAAACGGGGTGGGATGCACTTTTCTCCTTTTCTGAGCATCTGGAGTCCCAAGAAAAGATGGAGGACATAGAGAACTCTTAGGACCACATTTCAAAAGGATCTTATTGCAAGACTATTCCTCCAACTGCTGAATGAACCAGGTGTCATTGTTCCCATGACAGCATAGGGTTGCCGGTAGGGAATGTGGAGTTAAACATAGCAGAAATCAATTTAGCAGTGCATGTTATTTGCAGCTACACAATTGTTATGTGTTCAGCCTTTAAGTAACGAAGAGATACAAATCTCTGAACAACATCCAAGTGTGCAATAAATCATCTAAGAACCTTAGATCACCAAATATACTATTCTTTCCAGTTGGAAGCTACATTTTAATTTTTAAAACAAGTAAGGATAGTTATAAGATAGTTAAACCATTGTATGTGTTTTGGGGATGTGGCCATAATGTCACTGGAAGCAGAGGTCTGATTATACGTCAGGATTTAAGCGAGAACAAAACAAAACAAAAACAGTGATTACATCTAGAAGAGCAATATTCTTTATCATGCTTTGATTGGTCCCAGGTGATGCAATTATAGCTTGCTTTCATGAGACCAAGGGAGTAGTGTTATTTTTCAACACAGTTGCTTTAATTTGTTCACCCGAAGTGGTGATAATGGTGATGTGATTCTTAGGATTTGATTTCTACTTCAGTAAAGGAACAGGTATAGTTAAGCAAAGCACAGGATTGGTGGGCAAGGAATGAAGGAATAGGGCATGCGTGCCCATCAACCCACCCTGGCAATAAGCCATTGTGCCAAACAGATGATCAGACTCCAGGCAGGCTGCTCTCCACTGCCTTCCCCCACGGGCCTCCCCCAGTTATGGCAGGACCAACTTGCCTGCCCTCCCCCGCCCCCTGTCTTTTGCCACCCGTTGGAGCTCTCCGCAGCCAGCTGCATGCTGGCCTCATAGACATCCTTAGAGCCATTTGAGGCCTACTGTGACATACCTGCTAGGCACGTCCAGAATAAAATCCCTCGTACCGACCAGCATTCAGCTCCAATGTCATGACAGTTGAATCAGGCAAGATGGTCAGCTTCTGGGATGAGCTTCAGTTGGGGCTGAGGACATTGGCAAGGTGCTTGGATGTCCACACTGGAACCTTGCTCTGCTTAGCAAGAGAACGGCTGGCTGAGCCAGGGAGGCCTGCTTATGAGAGGGAATGGCCCCATGCCACCTGAAAAAGGTGGTGGTGAGGAACCCTTTCTGGACCCATAGATCGGAATGATTTTAGGCTGGTGACAAACATCTACTTCCCGGGAAAGGTTCTTGAATGGGTGGAAGCCAAGAAGCTCCAGGGACCCTTGGATAAGACTGATTATCTGGATGCATCTCAGTCAAGGTTCAGACTGGGTTTGGGCATGGTTTGGCATAGCTTCGGTTAACATGACCTTTGCTAGGGGAGTGAGACCCCGACGGTACTCCCAAATCTCTCGGTGGCTTTTGGTAGCACAACCATGCTTTCCTTCTAGGTTAGCTGGCTGCGTTGGGAAGAGGGTGTACTGCATTGCAGTGCTTCTGCGCCTGCGTGTATGGCCAGCTCCAAAAGGGGATGCTTCCCACCCCAGTTTTATTTATTTGTTTGTTTGTTTGTCCATTTATACCCTGCCTTTTCCCTACAAGGGGCTCGAGGCAGCTGACATCATTCTCCTCCTCCATCTCATCCCCACAACAACAACCCTGTGAGGTGGGTTGGGCTGAGAGCCTGTCACTGGCCCAAAGTCCCCCACTTGGCTCCATGGCCGAGCGGGGACTCGAACCCAGATCGCCTGAGTCCCAGTCCCACGCTCTTTACCACTGCACCACACTGGCTCTCAGTTTTAACCCATAAACATTGTGACCTTATAGCTGTCTTGGGATCACATGTAAATTCAGGAAAGGAATTACAAAGTCAAGGAGCTCCAGTCACTCTCAAGTAAGCCAGGGCCAGGTGTACACTCATACATCACCTTTCCCAAAACTCAGGCATGGCTTTTCATTGCCATTCTTTTTGCCAGCAGCCCTTCTTCTGCTTTCCCCCAAAGTAAAGGGCCCAGGCCAGTGTGAACAAGGCAGCCGTTAAGGGATCCTTTGGCATCCCGCTGGATATGTGAGCCATTTGTCAGGTCCTCCTGCCTGCAACAACCCACAGCGAAACTGCAACTGCAAAGGAGCAATTCTGTGGGCAGGAGCACCCCAGGAGAGCTGCTTGGCAGTGGTGCCGTTATGCAGTTTTGGATTCTGGACCGAATGAAACGAATGAGAAGACTGTGGAAGGTAAGCCTGCATTCTCTCCATTCACCTGAAAGGCCTTCGCACAAGAATCCCTATTAGTCTGCCAGTGAAGTGAGCCCTAAAGTTCCCCAGTAACTGTCAGGCTGCTGAGTTCAAAGGTACGTATGAAGCAGGTTTGCATTCAGGCAGATGATGGCTCCAAAGGTCATGGGCCCATGCCCAGATGAGATATTATTAATATTTCCCATGGACTGTTTGTTCTTTGTGGTATCTTTCCTGATCTACAACATTATATTACGTGCCACCATTTACTAAAAAGCCACCAAGGCCAGAGCACAGCAACATAACAGAGCAAAAAAACTAGAATATTAAAAATAGCAAATATTAACCCTTTTAAAAGTCTAGATCATAAACATGTCTTCATACCCTTTCTTTTATATTATTTATAAATCCTTTATATTATTTATTATTACTATGTACCACTTAATAGGTTTAAAAGCCATCAAAACAAGAGTCCTGATTTTTGAAAATCTTCCACTTTTGAAGTCTAATCTGACTATGCTGGACCTCTTTGGTAATTTCTGACTAACGTACAAATTATGTTTTACCGCACAAGGGTAACGGTTTCCAACTTGTTCAATAATGCCTCTTGCAATAAGCCTGGATCTCATTTAGGGGTAAAGGTCAAGGTGACTTCCTCTCTATAGGAGCATAATGCAGCTCCTATAACCAGCTGTATTATGGCACAGGAATCTAGGACATCATTATATTTTATCTCTTTCTGATTTAGTTTATTTATTTATCATATTTGTATGTTGCCCCATAGCCAAAGGCTCTCTGGGTGGCTCACAGTGAAATATAAATATATTTAAAATACAGATAAAAATTAAAAAACAATAACATAAATATAAAGCATACTAAAATTAAAATATAATACAAATGCAACCATATAAATAAGAAACAGGAGGAAAATATATACAATATGACCAATTACAATAACCAATAAAACAATAAACCAGCAGCAAACCAATAATCCAATCTAAAAACAGATACTTCATTTTAAAAAGTCTTGACGTGGCACCAAAAGCAGGATAAAGTGAGTGCCTGTCACACCTCCCTTGGAAGGGAATTCCAAAGGTGAGGTGCAACCACTGAGAAGGCCCTTCTCCTCGCCACTTACCCGCTCACCTCGTTTTGGGGGGTGGGGCTTCCATTGATGACCTGAGTGGCCTGGCAGGGATACATGGAGACAGGCGTTCCTTTAGACATCCCAGTCCCAAGCCATTTCAGGCTGTATATGTTAGCACATGCACTTTGAACTGGGCCCAAGCAATTACAGGCAGCAAATGCAGTTGGCAGAGGACTGTGGATGTGTTCTCTAGGGCTGTTCGTAGTTAGTAACTGCGCTGCTCTGTTTTGGATTAATTGAAGAGTCTGGACTGTCTTCAAAGGCAGCCCACCACTGAGTGCATTACGATAATCCAGGCAAGAGGTCATCAGCGTGCGGATAACTGGCAAGACTCCTCTCATCCAAGTAGAAGCATAGTTGGAAAATCAGTCTAAGCTGATAGAAGGTGCTCCTGGCCACCGAGGCCACCTGAGAGACAAGTGACAGCTCAGGATCCAGGACCACCTCAAGCTACGAAGCTTATCTTTCAGGGGGAGCGTGACCCTGTCCAAGATTGGTTGAGAATTTCCCAGTTGGACAAACAGACTGTTCACCAACAGAACCTCCATCTTAACTGGATTGAGCTTCAGTTTATTGACCCTCATCCAGCCCATTACTGAGCCAAGGCACTGGTTCAGGACAGTCACCTGGGTTGGATGAAAATGATAAGTAGAGCTGGGTATCATCAGCATACTGATGACATTTCAGCCCATACCTCCAGATGACCCTATCCAGTGGGTTCATGTAGATGTTAAAGAGCATGGGAGACAGAACAGAGCCCTGTGGAACCCCATGCCATGGCACAAAGCACCAGTCTGCCACCTGCACCAACTGGAGATGGTCAGCCAGATAGGAATAAAAACCACTGCAAGGTGGTGCCCCAATTCCCAGTCCAGCCAGCCTCTCTAGATGGATACCATGGTTGATGGTATCAAAAGCTGCTGAGAGATCCAGGAGAATCAACACGGTTGTGCGCCCCCTGTCTCTTTCGGCATAGGTCATCCCACAGGGCAACTAAGGCAGTTTCTGTTCCGAAACCAGACCTAAAGCCCAACAGAAAGGGATTTAGATAATTCGTTTCCTCCAAGAGTGCTTGGAGTTGCCCAGCCACAGCCCACTCAAGCACCTTGCCCAGGAAGGGAATATTGCCTATAGGTCGATGATTATTTATGTCACCTGGATCCAGATGTGGTTCTTTAAGGAGTGGTGAGACTACCACCATTTTCAAGGGGATAGGCACCACACCCCCTCTCAAGGAGTCATTCACCATCTCCTGGATCTAGGGACAAATCCCCTCCTTCAATCTCTCAATTAGCCAAGATGGGCAAGGGTCCAGTGAAAAAGTTGTGGCACAGACATTACCCAGCATCCTTGGGCCACAGTAGCTGAAACTCATCCAGTAAAATTGGATCAGATGGCAGTAATTACATCAATACCTGTGGCGTCCATCTCGAGATGAATCTGAGGGACTTTACTCTCAAAGTGTCACGCAAAATTGTCAAAGTGGGTTTGATGATATCATGTCTTGGGGCAGAATGTAAAAGTCCACAAACCATCCAGAAGATCTCCACAGGACAACAACTTGAGGATGCAATGGAGACAGCAAAGAAAGACCTCTTTGCTGCCTTCACTGCCACAGAATAGGCCCAACAGTGTTCGGTCAGATACATTCCGAGTTTTCCTCTACCTGTGCTCTACCCATCTACATGTGTGCCATGGAGCCTCCTGGGCTTGGCGGAGGGGAGAGGGCCCCTGAGAGTGATCGTGTCAACTGCCTGAATCATCTCCTTGTTCCACAGGGTGACCTGGCTGTCAGCAGGAGCGCCAACCATTCCAGCAGGAAAATCCCCCAGAGCCCACTGGAAACCTTCTGGACTCTGGGGGCAGAAACTTAATGGGTCTCCACCCCTCCAGAGGGGAAAAGGGGCTAAAAGTCCAAACCTCAGGAGGACGTGATCTGACCATGACAACACTGTTGATGACGACCCCCCCTACTACCAGATCACCATCTTCCTGCCCAGTTGAGAAAACTTGGTCCAGCATGTGACCTTTCATACATGTTGGGCTGGTGACATGTTGAGACAGCCCCATGGTTGTCATGGCAGCCATGAAGTCCTGAGCTGCCCTGGACAAGGCCATCTCAGCATGAACATTGAGTCCCCGCAAGACCATCATCCTGGGAGTCATCAAAACCAGGTCCAAGATGATCTCCATCAGCTCAGGCAGGGAGTCTACTAGGTAGTAGGGCGGGCAGTACACCAGTAGGATCCCTGATCTGTCTCACTTTCCCAGCACAAGATACAAACACTCAAGACCTGCACTCAAGTGGACAGGGAGCCTTGTGACGGGGAGAGAATCCCTATGGATGATGGCTAACCCCCCTCCCCTCTCCAGTCCACCAGGCGATTTTGATGCACCACTGAGTAACCCGGAGGACATAAACGGAAGAGGGCAGCCCGTCCCTGGCCCCACCCAGGAAATGCAAGCCTGGTAGGCACTCTCAGCCACAATTAAATCATGGATGAGAGAACATTTATTATGTACCAACTTAACATTGATACAATGTATCAATGTATTGTATTGTTAAACCATCCCAAGTCTTTCGTAATGGGACAGTCTACAAAAGTAATTAATTAATTAATTAATTAATGAAATGCTACAAGGCCTGGTGGCAAACTGGCTTGTTTATCAGGAATCAACTGGTTGGGGGAAAGATCAGAAGAGGGAACAGTGATGAGACATCCGTCCCCTCTTCTTTGTTGGCCAATCAGTCCCCCAATGCCATATCTCCCCCTACCAGTGACCTCCGCGATGGGGGCATCCGTAGCCACTGAACATGCCAAGTAAAACAAAGCCAACTGCTGCAGGGGAGGGGAGGAAAAAAGCGGGGACAAATAAAGATACAATAAATATAATAATTTAAAAAAAACCCTTACTGAAGAGCGCTATCCCACATCTACTTACCTTTCCTTTCATACTTTACGACTTATTAGCCTTCTTATCTACCTCTGTAATTTCAACAATACCTTTCCCCATTCTCCGTGATCCTGCTATATTAACATTCCAGCCTCCAACAACCCACAACTACTTACATAAACCCTCAGCACATAGACTACCATTTAGTACTCATCAGTATTAAAAAGAAAAAGGAAAGGAAAAGAAAAAAATCCTCCTGTTTCCCAAGTGGCAACCGATTAGGTGTGCAGAGAAAAGCGGCCAACTAGATTAGAACCTATCCCGTCTACATGAGGCTACTGAAGTAACCCATCACTACGCATGCTTCTTTTAATGCCTTTCTGATTTTATTCTCCATCTCAAGATCACCCTCAGCATTTGATCAGAGAGGCAATGCTGCCTTTTTGAGATTTCTCATACAGTGCCTTTGCTGAGGGACAAGATAACATTGCCACAGGACAACATTTCTTGCCTTTCCTATATAATTTGTATCTAGAGGTATCTGCATTCCACTGGTCCTTTCCATTCCACCAGATTCCCAGTACACCCATTATATCCGTACATGTCAAAGACTCAACAGCTGAAATCTCTTGGCTAATTTGAACAGAGCTGGATGAAAATGGCAGCCAACAATTTAAATTTTCGTATAATGATGGGTCTGAGTTCCACTGGTTGGTACATAATACAAATTCATGTTACAGAAGTTTTGCATACTGTTTAGAACTTGGAGTGTCATTATGTATTGATGGCAGAGGATATGCTTCACTCCCATTACTGCTAACTATTCAGAAGGGAAGAAAGACTGCTAACTTCAGCCAGCTCAAACTCCTATATTTTGTGGAGGTTGAATTTGGAACAGAATCAATTATTTCAGAAAAGTCTGTTCTGGGAAAAAGCATTTTTGCAAAAAAGAAAGAGAAGAGAAGAGAAGAGAAGAGAAGAGAAGAGAAGAGAAGAGAAGAGAAGAGAAGAGAAGAGAAGAGGCACAGCTCTTTGTAAGAATGTTCCTTCTATTGCCAGAACTATGGATTTTTATTGATATTTATTCAAAGAGTTTCTGGAGCAGGCTTTTTATGAAATGATTTATTCTGTCTTGATATTTATGGGTGGGTCACTTGGATCAGCCTCCAAGGTAACTGCAAATGATAGGCTTCCTTTACTGGAGCAGTCAGTTGCTTGCTAACGGTATGAGATGAATGGTTTGTTTGGCTTCTAGCAAGGATTGCTCCAAGATCCATTGAACAATGACAATTCTGCAGCCATCTGCCAAAGAATCACGTAGCCTCTGTATTAAAGGAGGTTGAGGCGTACCAAAAATCCATTCATATTTAACTAAGGGGATTTGAAATGCTAGGAAACATAGGGCTGCAAACTACAAGCCAAGCCACTTGCTCCAGAGTAGATTAGTGCAAGCACAGCCTGGCATTTCAGGATGACATAGCCTTAAACTGTGTTCAGTCAAAAGATCCAAACTCCCCCTCACATTTGCTGCTAAATTATGCTCCACCTTCTATTACATACTCGGACTGAAATTATTCATTTGAATCTTTTAAAAATGCCCACATGTGGAAGTTAATACAGCTATTATTATCTAGGTTTGCACAGTGCATTCCAGTGCCTCCTTGAAATGCAGGCTGCAGGTGTGTGTCTTTAGGTGAGGCAGCTGGAAAGGCAAAGCACACTTTTCTTGGGCACTGATAGGTTGGCAAGTTGTTAGATTCTCACTTGTACATGAGAACTGATGAAGCGGTCCTACAAGTTTCTGAAAGGAAAATCACTCTCTCAAATTTCTTAAATCACTTAAAATAAGCTCATGTTAGTTTTCCAATTTGAATACAAGTATATCATGTATTAATTGCAAAACTGATGTTAGCAGTGAATGACATGTATACGTGCAGTTGTAGTTGTATTTTCTTACATTTTAGATCTGAATTTTTATGCATTTTCTTAGGAAACCCAACTGTGTGTGTATATAAAGACAGGCTCACTGACAACTGATACTGCTATGAGTGTATTTTGCATTTTAAATGTTGATTTTTTCCCTTAGTATCTGATTTTAAGAGGGAAATTTGGACATGTATTTTTCAAATGCTGAGGTTGCTCAAACTTGGTCTTGTTTCTGAATTTGAGGACAAAATGTAAAAACAAAATCCAAGAACTCCTAAGCTAATAATTGTTGTTGCTGCTAGTCGCGAAGTCGCATCCGACCCATCATGATCCCATGGACAACATTCCTCCAGACCTTCCTGTCCTCCACCATCCCCCCAAGTCCACTGAAGCTCACTCCGACTGCTTCAGTGTCTAATAATTAGTATATCATAATCAGAGGGCAGAAGGTATGAAGGTTTTAGGTGGGTCAGCTCATAGTAGGAAGGTTACCTTTAGTAAAATGAAAGAGAGATTGTTCAAACAGGGAAGCTCTGCAGCTAATGGGAAGGCAAGAGGGCAAGAAGAGTCATCAGCTAATCTGATGTACTTCAAAGTGACTTTGCAAAGTACTGATTGTGCAAGTAGGATTTACCCAATAAGACAACATGACACAAGAAAGTAAACTGAAGAATGTTTCGGTTCCTAGTTGTAAACTCAGCTTTGTAAACAGTGTGTTTGTATGCATTTGTACACACAGAAAAAGAGGGAGGGAGGGAGGGATTGCAGAAAGGGGCAATGACAAATGAAAGACAATGAATGCAGCAAATGATCAGGGGAAAGTCAGAGGTACCTTAATTTATTAAAGCCCAGTGCATTTCCATTAACATGTGTTCTTCATAAGGGACATTTCGCAACCTGAAAATTATACTCTTCAGCTTCATCATTAAACAATATACCGTATTTTTGCTCTATAAGACGCGCCTGACCATAAGACGCACCCAGTTTTTAGAGGAGGAAAACAAGAAAAAAAAATTCTGAATCCAATGGGCACAGAATCACAGGCACATTCCCCATCACTTCCCCAGGGGCTGCACATCTGACAGACTTACTGCACACACATATTCGCTCTATAAGACGCACAGACATTTCCCCTTACTTTTGAGGGGGTGAGTCTTATAGAGCAAAAAATACGGTAGTTGAAAGGGACAGATGGAAGCTAGAACACGTTTCAGTGGTGTGGCAATATCTTTTACATCACTGACTAGTTTGGAGATGGATGGATTCCATTTGGTATCAGGCAAGAATGGAGCACTCCTTAGCCTCTGCTTCAGATCTATGGAATGAAAAGCACACGTCATTTAAAAATGGTTCCTCCTCCTGCTAAATAGACATGCATTGACCTGTGGCATTGCCCTATTGCCCAATGCATTGCCCTATTTCTTCACCACCAAAGAGGGAGGTGCTCTGGGCTGTACAAAACAGGCATGGCATATGCATGTTTGCTCAGAAGTAAGCCTTACTGCACTCAGTAGCACTCATTGCCTGTTTAGGGTTGCAGCCTTAGACTTTCTCTATGATCAAGTGTAGCCAGGCCCAGTCATATGTTAATAAGGCCTTTTAACCACACATCCTGTTTGCATTTCTGTCCAGGCATGTGTGCACTACTGTTTGCACCCTCTGGTTTTTTGTTTTGTTTTGTTTTTTTTAATGTTGGATACATTTGCATTTTAGCAATGAAGAGTGAGAGCAAAGAGTGTGGAATGTTTTCATGTGAAGGACTGCATTCCTTTGGGGGAAATCTCTCAGGGGTTCTCTTCTTATTATTGCAGGCTTCAGTATCATTTCCCTCACTTGATTGTATTTTGTCTCTTCAGTTTCTCAGTGTATCTTGCTGGTCTTTCACAGCTGGTTGCTCTTCTTTCTTTCTCAATTAAGTCAAAGCTTGGTTGGGAAAATGATTCCTTGAAAGAAATTACATAAGGAGATCCTTCTTCTCTTGACTCTGACGGATTCAGTGAAACCTTTCCTTGTCTGCATGATGGAACTTCCAGTGGAAGAAGTGTAACAGATACATCACAGCCTAGATCTTCATTCTATGCATTCACTTCATCTACTGGTGCTTGTAGTGTTCCACAGCTTCTGAGGTTGGAAAGCACTTCTCTTCCTTCCTGGATGGATGGCGAGAGAGAGGGGGGGGGGGAGGAGAGAGAGATTTATTTATTTATTTATTTATTTATAACATTTGTATGCCACCCAATTGTGCCACAGCACCTCTGGGCAGCTCACAATTACAAGATAAAAACACAATAAAAACCAGTAACACATTAAAATGAAATAATAAAATACAAAACAAAGGTCCTATGGCATTAGTTATTAAAATATTTTTTAAAAAGGAAGGCCCTTGCCTGACACCGAAAGAAAGCAAGGAAGGCGCCAGGTGGATCTCCTTAGGAGAGCATTCCAAATATGGGGAGTGGCTGCAGAAAAGGCCCTCTTCCTGGCGGCCACCCCTCTCCCCTCTTCAGGGATGGCTCACACAGGAGGGCCCCCTGCGTAGATCTCAAAGGCCGGGTAAACACATATGGGTGCAGGCGCTCCCTAAGATAACCAGGGCATAAGCAATTTAGGGCTTTATATGTCAACACAAACACCTTGAGTTGGATCTGGACCACAATTGGAACATCTTTCAGTATAGGTGTTATGTGGGCCGCTCTAGGGGCTCCCGTCACCAACTGAGCAGCCCTATTCTGTACCAATTGTAATTGCCGGACCATCTTCAAGGGCAGCCCCACATAGAGCGCATTGCAGTAATCTATTTTGGATGTTGCCAGTGTACGGGTGACTGTTTTCAGGCTCTGTCTGACCAGGTAAGGATGAAGCTGGTATCATCAAGATGCTCCTACATCAGTGTATCTTGCTTCCTTATTCTCTTTTGGGAAGCCATGTGCCATGGATTAGAGAATTATTTTCTGGACAACCCTGCACTCCAATTGTAGGTCACTGCCTAAGTTTTTTTTTAACAAGCTCTTAGATTCCTCTCACCACCTCCTTGCATTCCTCTGAGCCAGTGTGATAATGAGGCAAGAAGTGACCATATCAGGTGTCATTTGTGAAAGGAATAGTAGAGTAATGCTGTTGAAAGGCTTTTGTTTAAAAGTGTGCATATACATACAGGATGTATGTATACACGAGAGGTGGACACTGCAGCAATGTGGGCCCACTGATGTCGGAGCTCCCCAGCCACCTCTGGCACAGGGGCAAAGCACACTGAAGGATCTGGATGCAAAACATTGTTGGAAGTGGAATTGCCACCAGGGGAAGGAGGACTGTGAGGCAAGGGTTCCCTAATCTTTCCTAACTCATAATGTAATATGGAACTAAATAAGTAATTCAATGCATAGATCTTTGAACAAGTAGGTACCTATATATTGCTGTGAAACAGCAGAAGAGCCTCTTGTGCATTCAGAAGCAGCAGAAAGGTATTCATTCTCAGAATGGTATGGGCATTGGGAAGCATCGTTATTCTTATAGCAATAGAATAAATTTCTGGTACATGTCCTGTAACATTCATGTAACTGCTTCTGCACAACAATCATGATGGCAATGAATGCAGTATCTACAGAAGGGGCCAAGTTTTTCCAATAAAAGAATTTTGTGTCTGGAGGGTTTTAAAAATAAATACATTTCAAAATCAACCTGGAGGAAAGACAGACTGTGTGTAATTCCACCCCACCTACTAAAACTTCTGCATTTATTATGCAATAAATCAACCAACAGGAAATTAAGTAATATGTAAAATGTTTTAGTGGGGATAAGGGTGTTTAAGGGAGAGGGTCAATGCTAAGTGTATTTATTTGGAAATAATTATAATCTTGACACTCTTCAAGCTAAAGAAAGCTCAGAGGTTTTGATTAAAAAGGTAAAGGTAAAGATTTCCCCATGAGATTAAAGTCCAGTCATGCCTGACTCTAGGGGGCGGTGCTCATCTCCGTTTCCTAGCCGAGGGAGCCAGCGTTTGTCCGCAGACAGTCTCCGTGGTCATGTGGCCGGCATAACTAAACACCGAAGTGCACGGAACGCTGTTACCTGCCCACCGAAGTGGTACCTTTTCATCTACTTGCATCTGCATGCTTTCAAACTACAAGGTGGGCAGGAGCTGGGATGGAGGAACAGGAACTCACCCTGTTGTGTGGATTTGAACTGTCGCCCTGTCAATCAACCAGCCCAGCGGTTTTACCCACTGCACCACCACATCCCTCAGAGGCTTTGATTAGTTCAAATTTAAAGTTACAAATTACTTGATTATGTTCAGATATTATGGCTGCATATCCTTGGTTGACATGGAATTTCCAAAAGAATTGTGCTAGCATACCAATTTTGCAGTCTAGCGCCTGATTAACTTGCTTTTTATTAACTTAGTTCATACTCTACCTGTTTATATAGCATTGTGCTGCCTTTTGCTTTTCCTTACCCAACCAACACCTTCCCCAGGTACCTTCCAGTTATATAGCAGCTATTTTAACATCTAACATTTCCCCAATAAGCTGGAGTAAATACATTCAGAGATGAAATGTAAGTACCATCTGCATCAATGTTGCACTGCTGTCTATTTTGTACCTTCAGACATCTGTACATGTGATGTTGCATGTTGTGACCTTACATGGGCAACACTATATGAAGATGTGCATAGCTTCTCCCTTCCATGCACAGCTTAATGTGGAAAACAGCTGTTAGATTAACACAAGATGTGTTCTCACTTCTGGACTGGCAAGTGAATGGCCAGTAACGGTTGCCCAGCTCCTGCACCTATTGTGCCTAATGTGCAGCATTCCAGTGGGTTGAATAAAAGTGGAAAAAATGTGTCAGCAAAAACTGCAACAGCACTGAAGTAAAACTGCCTTTTTATAGCTTTGTCAAAGGTAGGAAGCTGTTTGAATTTCACTGATTCTAGAAACTGTCCCTAAAAAAAGCCTTTCTCTAAAGCAGTGTGGGCAACCATGGCCCTCGATGCTCATGAAGCCCTTGGCCTACATTCATGCTGCTGCAGCAAATTTCAAAAGCCCTCTGCATGTGAACCATCTGCACCTGAGGCAGGCACCATCTATGTGTTCCCTTGGGAAGGAAGAGGGTAGCAGGAGAGGAGGAGAGGAGGGTGGACGAAGGAGGTGGCCCCTGAAATTTGGTTCTGCCCAGCCCCAGCCTTCTGCCAGCATGCAGCCAGCACCAGGGTACCCATAAAAGGATGCAGCTCTCAACAGAGAAGAGTCTGCCGGCTCCGGTTCTGAACACTTCCGGGCCTCCACTCCCCAGTTGCTTCTCGGATGCTGCGATGTCAGGCGAGGTCATGCGTAAGTTCATCTATCTGCGGTCCAATTAATCATGCAGTGACTCAGCCGCAGACTGGTTACCACCCTGTATGGCTTTCAAGGACAGTTTCTGCAGGGTATTTCAATAGGAATTCACGTGAACATACTGCAACGTACCCTTCTGTATTGCTGCATGGGTAATTCTCTAGCTGCAGAAAGCTACTTGAAAGCCTTTGTCCTGGGTGCCTGACATTTCTGCCTTGGCCATAGACTTAGATGGAAGCCCAGTCACAGTCACATTCACAGCGAACTCACCACCACCATCATTATTTTCATTTTGGCACTGCCTGTAGCTTAAGCTTTCCAGGTGGTTTACAACACAGTATAAAAACAATAAAATACAATAGATTAAAATTAAATCTTGAGCACCACAATTCAAAGGCCTCAATTCTTTGGTGCTCAGCCTTCCTTATGGTCCAACTTATATAATTTACAATGCAAGACTTTGATGCTACTGTAATCTTGGGAGGCTTATGTGGGCTTTCTTTCTGGAACAGAGAGGTCAAATCTGAAGTTTAATAGAAATCTCACGGTCAGTCTTTTAAGATCTTTACTATATTAATATACTATAACAACACTCTTGGGATACAGAGCCTTGATGGCCATGTTGGTGTTAAATAGAAGGGATCAATTTAAACACAATTTGCACTTTCTTTACCTTCCTTCTCTAGTACACCTGCGAATCTGTGTTCATACTTTTTTTTGTCAATGAGCCTATGTCAGACCTCCACTATTAAACAGGCGTCCACTGTGTAATCGCCACTGATGACAGATATCTGAATGCATCCATTCAAATTAATCCACTCTTTAATCTGAACTGCATTCTTTCCTTAGCATGAGCAGTTTCCTTCTAGCTCAAAGTTGTTACAACTCTTAATCCAACAGCTGTAAGAAGAAAAGAAAGCTGTAATAGAATAGGCTGGGATATTTACACACATGTATGAGCTGTAACAGCTGTATTTTAATGATTAAGAGCCACTTGATCAATGATAATGTATTGAACATACCTTCCCTCATTTAGAAGAAATACCATCTTATTCCAAAATGCACACACATATATGTAGCACTTCCTTGAATGCAGCGATTCCCACTATGACAACAGATCTTTCAGTCCTTTTTAAATTGCTTGCTGCCAGCCCTTGATAATGCCTCCCGTGCCCTGCCTTCCCTCCGAATCCAGAAGTGTATTATGCATGAGCCCAGAGTGAGAATGAAATACACTCATGTGAACTCATGGAGGAATTTCTGCGCATTGCTGGCTCCCATATGCATAGGCCAGGTCTTACCCCAGGGTACAAGCAAGCCTGGCCACATCTCTCAGAAGTAAGTCCCACTGAGTTCACTGGGGCTTGCTCTCAGGTAAGTGGATATGACATTGCAGTCTAAACCCACACGTATGATGCAAGAGGACACCAACAGAAATTAAGAACAGCCCGATCCTATACATGCCCACCTGGAAGTAAATGGCCTGTCATTCAGTGTTATTCATGCTGTTGGAACTGGGCATTGGCAAGTGCACTTTACTTAAACATACAAGTTCAAAAATCTAGACCATAAAAATGAGCCTTGAAAATTTGGCCCTTTTCCCCCTAATCAGTGAGAGTACTAGATTTAGATAAAACATACCTATTCAGACTCAGGCTTTGGATGTTCTCACACACCTTCTATTCATCTCAATGAGATTTGCACAAGGCACATCTGGTTGAACCATGCCTGACTCTTCAGTCCCTTGGTGTAAACAACTGGCCTGATAATACACTTACATAATACTTGGATGCATTTGTTAAGTTATTTTTTAAGCATGGGAAATGCATGGCACTCAGGTCTGCCTCATGACAGTGGCGAGGATGAGAGTGGAGGAAAACGGATGACAACTCCAAACAGGCATGGGTTAGTGCCAACTCCATGGTGGAAAGGAAAACAAAACAACATACCTACGTTGCCATCCTATAGAATTGTTCTGACAGGTGCCTTTGAGAGCAAAGCCCCACATCTCATGTCCCCAGACCACAGCTGATGGCTCTTCATGCATCTTCCACTTTATTTCTAGACTGGCAGCCACCCAGAAAAATGGTAAGAGTTCCTTGCAATCAGATCTCTAAGGTGAGTATACTGTAATAATAATCGCACAGAGGCAGAAAATTCCACTCGGTGTACCATAAGTTCACCAGTCTATTTAAACACCACCTTCCAGAACTCTGCTTTGTGGGCAATCCCATAATATTTGCATACAAGTGCCTTGTCTTTTTTACATCTCTAGCATCCCACCAACATTAAATAATACACAGCGTGCCAGCATTCTGCCCAAGTGGCACACCCTTGTAAAGGGGGGGCTCCCTTTGGGATGTTGTGATTAGTGTACAAGTAGGCACACATTTCTACTCTGCGCTTATTGCAGCCGAGGACAGCATCAATGCGCCGTCACGAATTCTGTATTAATTGAAGCAGATGCACCTGACAGCAACAAAGAGGGGAACAGCAAGAAAATCGCTGCTACGCCTATCACTCCAGATTAAGGTCATCCACAAGACGGTCCAAGATCAGACCGCTACACCCATTAAACAGTTACATTTGCACTGCTGGGTAGAGAACATGTATCCCAGTCCTTTCTGAGCAATAGTGTAATTGCGAGTCATTTGCAACTTCAGTTTCTGGCAAAGCTTAAAGACATGCCTGCATCAGCCAGTCAGTCATAAGCCAGTCTCCTTCCTTTTCAAGCACAACATCCCCAGGGCAAGAGGAGGTTATTTTCCTTATATGAACTTGCCCATGGGCATCTAAGTGCCTTGGGCTCCATGGAATTCCCCCCACCCCTTCTCTTTCTTAGCTGGAGCTTCTCTGGATTTTTCTTAGAGCTAGAGATTCTTGTGCAGTTTCTGCTGCAGCCGTCACCACAATAAAAGTCACACAGCTTCTGAATTGTCTTATCAGCAGTGAACACGGCAGCAGCAGAAATAGCACTGTAGCTCCTCAAGTACAATCACTGTTGATCTTTAATGGAAAATGCAATAAAGGCCCATCCTCCTCACAGTTACTGAGTGTATTTTGTGAAGGGGAGGCTCAGGCACCAAAGCAGCAAATTGCACCCCCCCCCCCCCCGCTGCTCCTGGGTGCCCACCTTCCATCCACCAGGTAAACAAGCGGGAGTCAAACTTTTGAATAAAATCCAGTTGCTAAATGTGTGTGTTAACTAGAGTGGAACTGGATAGAGGAACTGACTTAAGTTTAGTTAGCTTTAGGAATCTCAGCTTCAACAACCTGATTTTTGGTAACAATAACCACCCAAGAACCCTGTTTTTAAAACAACAAGGCATTTTGATCATTCTTGCTCCATTTTTTAAAAATAAAATACTCTGTCTTTGTTTGCAATGCCTTGTCTCACACCTGCTGACCAGCTACGTTAGGGAAAAGGAGCATAAGCACTATAGGAGTGCAGATTTCTAGTGGCAAGAGAAGTGAATGGTGAATAACCTACATGGAGCATCCTCCACCTCTGTGTTTGTAGCAATAGCATTGCCCCAGTGAAGGCACAAATTCTCCACAGGCCTCACACAAAGGATCATGCCTTTCTATGGGCAACTCTTCTGCTTGCTAGAAGTCATGAAATCTCCCCACCTCAGCATCCATTTGCCACAGCTTTCTCCTGCAACACACACACTTATTTCTTACCACATTCAGTTCTCACCTACCAACCTCATCCTATCATCCAGTTGTAGCAAAACAAAACAAAAACCCCTACTCATTTTTAAAAGGAATTAATTAGGACAACTGACTATACTCTTGCCTAATTTGCATGAATTTAGTTAGCATATGTGCACATGAGAGAAAGTTCAGATTGTAATTCCAGTCCTCCAATCCTATACAGACTTTCCTGAAGTCAGTGGAAATGAATTATGTAGTAACGGGACATTCAGCGCAAACATTTTTCATGCTTTAGTGCTCATATTAATGCTGAAGCATGCTGGCTTAGTCATTCTTTCTTTGAACTGCCAGGCAGCTCAACCAAAGGCGCCGGCTCTCAACAGCTATAAAACAAAAATGGTTCCTGCTACTAATTTTCATTGTGTTGAAGCACATAAGAATGTAAGGACAGCCTTGCTGGGTTGGACCAAAGGTCCCTGGAGTCCACCACTCTGAACACATGGTGGCAGACCAGCTGCCCACAGAGTCCCTCAAGCCGGGGGTGGGGGTGCAAGACCCTCACTTGCCCAAACTGGTGTACACAGGCATGCCCCCTCTGGTACAGGAGGTAGCACACACCCAGCATGGCTAGTAGCTACTGATAGCCTTCTCCTTCATGAATCTGTGCAATCTCCTTTTAAAGCCATCCAATAGGGTGGCCATCACCACTTCCCATGGCAGCAAATTCCATGCTTAACATATGTTATGTGAAGAAGTACTGCCTTTTAGCTGTCCTAAACCTCCCACCAGTCAGTTTCACCTGGGTTCAAGTGCTATGGGTGAGGAAGAAGAATGTCCCACTTTCCATTTTCTGCACACCATGCATATTTTAAACAGCTCTATCCTGTCCCCCCTTACTTGCCTTTTTCCTAAGCTGAACAGTCCTAGGTGTTGCAGCTTCCCTTCATAGGAGAGCTGCTCCAGGCCCCTGATCTTTTTCACTGCCCTTCCCTGCACTTTTTCCAAGTTGATAATGTCCTTTTTCAGGTAGGGTGACAAGAACTGAACACAATATTCTAAGTGCAGTCATACCAAAGGTTTATATAAGGGGAGTAAAATCTTGGCAGTTCTATTTTCAATTCTGTTCCTAATTATGCCTAGCAGGGAGTTGCCTTTTTCACAGCAGCTGCACACTAGGCTGACATTTTCATCAAGCTGTCCACCACTACCCCAAGAGCTATTTCTTGCTCAGTCACTGCTAGCTCAGATCCCATCAGTGTGTACTTGAAGTTGGGGTTTTTGCTCCGACATATATTACTTTGCATTTGCTTACCTGGAACTGCGCTTGCCCAATCCCTTTGCAGCTCCTCACAATCCCTTTTGGATTTAACCTTCCTAAATAGTTTGGTGCCATCAGCTAATCTGACTGTCTCAGTGCTTACGCCTATTTCCATATCATTGATGAACAGGTTGAAAAGCACTGGTCCAAATGCAGCATCCACAGGGGGAGAAATTGCTGTTTATTCCCACCCTCTGTATTCTGCTCGTTAACCAGTTAGTAGTCCACAAGAGAACCCTCTTATACCATCATTTGCACCATCAAGTGCATTATGCACTCAGCCTAATTTTCACATGTTGCAAATTTGCTGCAAGATGGCAAAGCACTTCAGAAATAAGGTTTAAATGTTTAGAAAATTTTGAACCCAGCCTACACTGTCAAAATAGAAACATGGTTCTTTCCATGTTTGAGGGCTATATCACATACAGCCATTAGATTAAAACATTGAGTCTTCATAATTATACACTATTATGAAGGCCAGTTTCACCATATGCAATTCATCTCCTACACTCAGGCTGAACTGGCCCTGTGTTCACGTCACAATTTTCCCCTCACTAGCAGGGCTGAACCTTCACCTCTTCAGTTAAATAGGACTTTTGCTTAAAATCTAAGAAGGAACTTCCTCCTCACCTTATCCAGCAGCAATTCATTGCCTATTTCAACATAATGCTTCATTCTGAAGTTCAGTATTTCAACACACCCATACACAATGCCTGAGACTCACTCTAACAACCTAGGGACAAATTATTCAGCAATTTCTATTTTGTGCTTCTGTTATTGTAAAATACTGTAGCATTCATCCAGGAGAAACTAGTGTGATCAATCCAGTCCACTGGACAAAGCATGCATGGATAAATGAATGACATGTTTATCCTGCCCACCCACAGGGCTTGGCAAACTAAAAGATGCATGCAAATTAACAAAAACAAAACAAAGTACAGTTAAGATCAATTAAAACACATTGAACCATCAGCAGCAGAAGAAATAGCTACTATGGACTATGGGGAGGTATATTAATTAATTAATTTAATAGAATACTAGTGACAGAGTACAATTAACCCCCTAACTATGGTTTCCAGAACCAAACTTTCTAACATCCCATTTCTGGAAGAAATTAATTGAGCTTGTCCCGGCAGAATTACTCCAGGAGACTCTGCAGAGAAGAGCCATTGGCAAGGCTCATATAAGGGGGCTCTACCAGCCTGGCTCCTTCTCAAATTGAGCATTTCCACTTCTTTTGGGTTTTCTCTAGGAAGTGTAAGATCTCCTTTACAGAAGCAGTGGGTAATGGAACTGGTGGGACTCAGCACCTGTGTAAGGGTATCAGCAGGCATGTAAGCGCCCACTCCTTCCTTTGCCACATGGCTTCCACAGTAGCGGGCTGTAAAAGTATGTCTTATTTCCACATTTAGCAGCCAGATATTTCTTTTTTCCTGTCAAATGTCTCTCTCTTTCAGCTACTAAGGTTATTGTACATAAATTCAAGCCAGCTCACAAATGCACTACAACAGAGAATCCAGCAATGCAGATATCCATACTCTTACCCTGAAACTGCAAATGCTTGCAAATCAAAAGCCTGTGGCATATGATGGATGGGCCACTCATTCCCCTATGATTCCTGTTAATGTAATAACTTTAGAAGAGACTGGAGTTTGAACCCACTAATGAGGCATGCCTATCTAATTTGGTTTAAGCTTGAACTTTGAAATCTAAAACACTCACGTCCTCTGCTTGGCTTTTTCATGTGAAACTAATGGCCCCAGTGCCCCAGCTCCATGAGGATTTAAGGTGATTGGTATTGACAATGAGAAATTCAGCTTCTCAAGACCTGGATGTCAGCTCTTTCTGTGGTGCTGGAAGGAGCCTGCATTTCCCCATTTGAGGCTCCAGTGTCACAGCAATAAGAAACATGCTAAACAGGTTCCATTTCCTTTCTAGCCAACCCTGAACTTGGTAAAATTCCACCTAATGAATTTTAACATGAAGGTAATTCAAAAGATACAAGACTAGTGATGGATTTTTCAAAGAAAGCTTCTCCGCCCACACCCTGGATTTCTTCTACAGCAGCCTTCTCAGACACGATGCACTCCAGATAAGACTGTGCCCACTGCAGGTGATAGGCTACAATTCCTATGCCATCCATAGGACAAAAAGCAGGGGAAGGCTGCCACAGGAGGAAGGAAAAAATATTAAGGTTGGAGCTAATTTTTCAAAATACAAAGGAGGAGTAACTTTCCATAGGCTCTCTCTTCCATAGGCTATTTTCCTGATAAATCCCCTTCCCAAAGATGTCTGCCCTGCTAAGAAAAGGCTGCAGGTGAAGGGCATTGGCACTGGAAATGCAAGCTGTTCAGTCACATACCCCCTACACACAGTAATGTTGTAAAAATGTATGTCTTACAGACAACAGTTTTGTCCTGTGATGCAGCTAAGACATGTTATACTGCTGCTACGGGGGTGTAGGGAAGTAGGTGGCCATACGATTTGTAAAGCTCACAACCAGCATTTAGTAATGACACACACAACTAATGTTTATCTTCTTCTCCCCCACCACCCCAATCCATGCTTTGCATTTGCTTCTACATTCCTGATCCTTTAAAAAATCCTATTCCAAGTTTCTGGGCTTTTGCATTTTAAACTCCCTTAAACAGCAACAACACATGATTACATTAATACAATGGATTTTACTTCTGCTGCCATGGGAGCCAAAGATATTTAGGGATTTTCCACAGCAGGCATTTATTGTGCTTTTAACTGCTGCATCTCCTCTCAGTATTATGGTGGCTTCGGGATCAGAGCTTTACAGAAAGTTCTTTTCCTGCTTCTCTGCTACACAGCCTCTTGTCATGCTAAAGCAGCAATGCCTAAGTTACAAACAGCAAACAGCACCATTTTTCCTGTTCTGGAAAGAGGGAATGCACAAAATACATGCCTCACATACAAAAGGCCTTCCTTGGGGAAAAAAAGCCAACAGCATGCCCAGCTGGCTACTCCGGATTATTCAGTTACTGCAGCAAGGGGCATCAGCTGGTGTGGACCCAGGATGTCCTTGCCCGCTGTCACCAGGCCTGTTTGCCACTGCTTAGGCGCCTGACAGGCAACCGTTTTAGGATTACTTTCTCCCTCTGGGACACTTTTGAAAGATCTCTTCCTCCATTGTGTGCACCACCAGAGATGGATCAGCTGCACTTGAGCCAGCAAAGGATCGCCTGTCCTGGTCTTTATTCTAACCCACTACACACAGCCAAAGTGGGAGGAGCCTCCCAGGGGACCAGTGCGACTCCCCTCCCATGCTCCCTGGCCTGTGCCATGCACTCCGGTGGGAATGGTCGAGACCCCCTGATGAGCAGGCATGCCTACTTCTCAGGCAAACTAATCCAGAACTGGTAGAAAGAGGAGCACTCTGATACACAGCCTGATTAGTATCCCCTAACGGAGCCAGGAAAGAGAGCAGCTCTATTAGGTCCAGCCAGTAATGCCACCAACACATTGCAGGGATTGTAGTTTCAGGTTTTTCCCTCGGGGAAGACAAGATCCAGGCTGCAGGGCCATGGTCATGCCTCACCTAGCAGCTGGCCATGCCTCTGGAGAACACCGCCACACACAGAGTGGTTGAATTGCATCTCCATACTGGTCCTGACAGATCCAGATGCATTGCTTGGTTAGTGTATCCTTGGAATGGTGCTGCTCTTCATTTTACAGCTGGATCAGGTATTGGGTAGCCATGAACTCTAAACATCCCAGTGCCTGGGATAGGAAAGATGGGAATCCAAGGGTGTGATGGGCTGGCAACTCACACTTGCACTTTTGGCAGGGATAGCCTTTCCAACCCTGGGTGTGGTTGACTGGGGAAATGGAATGCACTGTGCCTGCCCTCTTCTGCATAGCCTGTGTGTCCATGTGTTCCCATTTTCCTAGGCAAACAGTTGACACCTGTGTGTGGGGTCGATGACTTTCCTGCAGCATAAACACAGCAAACCATCATCGTGAATTGCCATCCACTTCTCTAAGAGATGCCCTTTTACTTTGCTTCGTATGATACAGCAACACAGCACATTGAGACTTCCTTTCACTTTTAATTCGATCAGTAAAAACAAGAATGAACTCAGTGGTTAATGAAGTGTAGCAGAATCTGCCCAAGTGAAGCACTATATGCTAAGAATCTGGGTTCTTCCAACTATGCAAGAATATTAACAACAGCTTGGCAGACAAGAAGCCAGGTGGGACTTGCAGTCATCTCCTGAGTGGGGAATTTGAGTTAGTGTCTGCTTGTCCCCGGACAAATATTCCCAGGGGGGCTTTAGTGCCGCTTCCCCCAACTTGGTGCCCCACAGATGCTGCAACTTCCATCACTGGTTGGGAATTTGGAGGTTGTGGGCACAGGTTCAGGGAGCCCCCTAAGGCAGCACACCCTCGTCTGACACACATCTTTCAAACTGGCAATAAGAGTGCAGACTTTCCCCTTCTTAGGCCAAGGTCAAACAGCCCCAGAACAACATCCAAAGCATCCCCTTTCATCCCACCCAAGCAGGTAGATCTCTCTCACTCCACACAACTCTTTGTTCAAAGGACCACACCAAAAACCTGGGAAAGAATTACATTACACATTCATTATTTGCAGTTTAACTCATAAATGGTAACTCCCTGGCCTGAAGTGCTGAGGTAACGGGAGGAAAAAAGGAAGCACAATTAAAAGTTAGCAGAGAGGTATACACAACAAGCTTAGAAATTAAACTGTTTCAAAATGGTTGGAGTGCCAGTTGTGTCAATAAAATAATTAACAAATAAGAACACCATATTTGCATTTAGGGCCTTGTAAGAGAGAAGGAATTACAATGTGAAGAGACTTCTTCCTTCTGACCTATAAGGCATAGGAGGGGAGGTACAGCAGAAAGCTCTGAAAAGGGTATTCCCTACTCTGGATGTATGCCTGATAACAAATGGGGATTTTCCATGGTTTTCATAGAGGCCATGATATCCCAAGTCAATCCAGCAGTAGCTTCAATGTGGATGCTACACCCAAGTTTAGCAGTTCAAGAGGCTGCAGCCAACATGAGGGTGTTAGGCTCCTGCAGCCAGGACTAGGTAAGGGCCTGACCCTAGTCTTGCGTGGAGGGTTCTCTTAATGGACCACTGCAACTTCCCTCCCCACCTTCTGGCCTGCACTACTGCCATACTATGGACTCTGGTGGACACAGGTGCGTATGATCAAGCCCTGCCAGCTGCTGACCCAATGTATGTAGGAAGACAGGGAATAAACCAAAAGCTAAAATTAAGATCTTTGAGGCCCCATTCAGTTCAATAGGACAGAGTCGAGCAGAGTCTCATTTCTCTCTCGCTGGTGCACAGAATTACTCAGCTTTGGCTGGATCATGCCCTGTAGCTGCTGAGTAAGCTTCTTCAGGAAAAATGATTAAAATACACATTAAACCACTGCCCATGTATTGTCAGTCCTTCATCTCCAGCCTCAGCAACTAGTGGTTTTACAACTGCTGCATTAATACCGGCCCTGCTTTGTAGCATATGGTCCTTCCCAAATGCTACCTACATCTGCACCTCAATGTGTGAGTGAAAAAGCACATTTTTTAAAGTAACAGCACAGCATTCAAGATAATAAGCCTGGCAAAGGAATGATGCTCATTACTAAGACCATTATTAGTTATATAGCCCTGTAAGTGCAGACAGGCCATTACAGAGCACAAGAAACACCAGATTTCAAAATCTGGGGCAGTGCCTGGAATGAGAAGCTGAAACCTGGCTCACCATTATCTTTGCATCTAGTGTTTAGACAACCAGCTCTGCATTTTATTGTGGACCGGCAATAAACTGTGATGATCACATGCAGAAAGCCCATGGATGCAGGCCACAGGCCTTCCCCACAGCCTGATGTTGGGCCTGTAATCCAACGCATCTGCAGGGGGCCGAGTTGGAGGAAAGCTGGTCTGCCTCCGCATTACCACAGCTGCCCTTTGCTTTCCAAGGTCAAGCCGAACACTGCACTGAAAGGCTGCACACTTCGGGCTTGAATATAGGCAAATTTGCATTTGTGCTGTAACACAAAGACATTTACATTGAAATGAAATGAGACTCATTTTCCCCAGTTTACCTGCTAGAGCGGTTTGGACATGTAATGAAAATATATGCTGGGAAAGCCTCTCACTGCGGAGGTTTGTGCTGAGCAGTTTGCTGGTAAGCAATGGTGACACCTGTTGTTAGAAAAAGAGAACTGATTAGACATACTTGGCAGTGAAAAGATTGGCCCTGATGGGGCTTCCCCTGGCATACACTTAAAGGCAAGAAAGCTAGCAGCATCCTGCAGCCATCCTTGCTTCTTTGTCTCTTCGACAGGAGCCTCTGATCTGTCTAAGGGAGACAACATTGCACTGTGTGTACATCACATCTCAGCCAGCCATGTGCCATGAACCAATGCTGTGCTCTGCCATGGTTCAGCACCCCATAAGACACCACAAGAGAGGACACAGAGAAAATCATGGACTGGCTTCTGCTCACACAACGGCCTCCAAACCGGAGCGCACACATTGCAGGCTGCTGTAAGGATTCTCTCCTCTGCCCTTTCACTGCTAGTGCAAACATGGAGACCACTCACATAAGCTGCTGGCTGCCTGCCTAGGAAAAAATAGCAGGTGAAGTTAGCCTCATATTTACTTCTTCCATTTATTAGCCATGCTCCCCTCCACTTGATAGTAAAAAGAGCAATAAAAACATTAACAGAATATTCAGACTTATCAATCATCCTAAGCCTCATAAAGCTGTGGGGATGAAGAATGCTTCCAGAATTATGGCATCACCACCCTGTCTTTCCCTGGAATTTTATGGCAAGCATAAAGATGGCAGCTTCCATTCATAAGCCTCCCATGTTTCCCCACTGCTTCTTCTCTCTTTGTTGTTGTTAGCTGAGAAGTCATGTCCGACCCATCGCGACCCCATGGACAACATTTTCTCTTTTCTCTTACCATGGGAAATCCTTTAAGGAAGCAAGTGTGGAATAGGTCCACAGTACCTTCCTTCCAAGGGTGTCAAGAGTCCTCCATCAGGAAGCACCCCAGAACAGCAACAGTCAAAAAATATGACACAGCTCACCCCTCAGACACATGAAAACACCTTGTCAAATGAGTCTTTTATCTACTAATCGAAAGAGCTGGGTGGTTCTGAGAAACGCGTTCCACCAGTGGGTGCTGCTGCCAAAAGCCCCGGCTCCCACCCCCACTGGTCCAAACAGTGGAATGCGCCATCGCTGTCTCCACACCAGGGAGCACTGAGTGTCTGATGGAGGCCCAGGTGTGTGCTCGGATTTGCCCTCCAAATCTTTTGAGCTGCCCCAGGTAGAAGCCTGTCACTCCTCTCTGAGCTCCACGGCATTGCAGTGCTTGGCCTCCAAGGACCAGCTCCTCCAGCAGACAAGGAAAGGTGCAGCATGAACACAGAAGCCTTTGAAACTCTCGGTCACTTCACCTCTCCTTCCACAGTATGGTGATTGTTTTGCTCTCCCTCCCTGGGATCTTATTTGCAATTCAAGTGTGAAAGGGCAGGAAGCGACTGCTGCTGTTTCACACAACATCTGATTTTACTGCTCCAAACTGGAATTTTTAGCTTTTGCAGAAGTGCTTCACTTTTGGCTTCAGCATAAGAAAAGTTTTAGTTATCCTCCACATCCCCAGCCCATCTTTAACTTCCCCCACATAGTTGCCCCCAGCATGTTATAGCAGAAAACTTAGGGCTAGCCAATACCACATTCCAGAACATTCTGGGAAGGCTGTGCCTCATGGCACTGCAGCCAGCATGGGGCTGCCTGCTTTAAAAGGAAAATGTCCTCCACCGCTACACCTCATAAGTTAAGGTATATATGCACACACGCATGCAAACAGCGCTACCTCTCTGATGAAAGCTACTTGACTTCGGGGATCTGCTGTGCTTCCCTTCTTCCCTCTCCTGTCCTGGTCTTTATTCTACTTAGAACCAATTTTGGGGTGTCTCAAGAATGGAGAGTAGCAAGAAATGTTTCGAATAGTATTTAATTTTGTACATGCAGATGCAATAAAGTCTTTCTCTCCTTGTCCATCCCACTCCACTGGCTTGGCTACTCTTGGAGCCAAACCCCATGTATATTTTGACATTTGTTACTGTTATTGGTTCCCACCCCCTCCTTTTTGCACAGACGGAAGCTGCAGTGCTGAGGGACAGGCATATGTTCAGAAGTACCTTATCCAAAACTTAATCCTTATATTGAAAACAGACTCCTTGGCCAAATCCTGGCAGAGAATTGGCACACGTTAAATTAAGGGGAGGAAGCAGAGACAAGGAAAATGTTCACATCACAAGGAAGTGGAAAAGAGCTTCAAGAAAGTTGGGGAACGGTTGCATAGTGGAAGAAAAAATGTATATGATCTGGTTGGAGCTTTCTCGCAGCAGTGTGCTCAGTATTTAATCTCTAGAATGGGAATGCTGAGGCATTAACCTGAGTGAGCTACATTCCATCACTATTAGGAGTATGAGGAGGGAGAGGCATTGATCAGCACTCTGCATATGCACAGAGAAACTTTCTTTCACTGCGTTTGCTAATATTGGCAAATGTTAACAAATCAAAATTTGCATGTATATGTGTACTGGTGCACACAAATTTGTCATGGGCCTGTGCCCTGACTCTTTTAAGAACCTAGCAACAACCTGATTCTTGGGTAGGGGGAGGCCACCCCTTGTGTTCTCAGTTAAGTAGTATTAACAAATTCCTGTGGCCACAGCTTGATCTCATCAATTACATTATGGCCACCATGTGCACAAGACAACAGGACTCCTTCTCAGTATATGTTTAGAAATTAGCATTTTAGCCAATGCAGCATTTTAAATTCTTAAATGGAAAGCTGCATCTACTGAAATTCCATCTTCTATGAAACTATCAGCATGACAAAAACTGCCAAGTCTGGCTTAGTTTCTGCTCACCCTGCCATGCCATTCCTGGTGCCACTACCTTCAACATGCAACCCTTGTTTATAAGATTGCCAACAATTTTGCATATATGATGCAGGTGCTGATCAACTTTCTCAATTGTCAAAGCCAAAAATACATTGCTGTCTGTTCTTAACACACTGTTGAGCTAAAGCCAACAATCCTTGAATAAATGTTTTACTTGGGAGGCATCTATTGCCCCTGCCGGGCTGTATGTGACCATCTCGCTCCTCACAGCCCCTAGGATTCCTTCCCTTCCAGAAGCACCACTCTAGGTCCTGTGTCAATAGTGGCTCCACTTGCGGGGAACAGTGTTCATTTCAGTCTGATGTCGCAGCAGGTCAGGACTGAAAGGAAGCAGATGTTCCCCCGCAATAAACAAGGCTGTTCTCCTCAGATGACCTTCTCTGCTCCAGTTTTGGTACCATTTCAAAGCCATAACTTATCACAGGAGGGCACTCATTATATGGTGATGCAACCATTTTGCAATGCTTTATGCACAGGCTTTTTGGCTTCAGTGGACACCCAAGAAATAATTGCAGCAACAGAGCCAAAGTTATGAAACACAGTCACTGTGCTTGCCTAGCTTACACCATGGTTGATTCTATAAAACACCCACATTTTAGTGCTTTTTTTCCTCTTCTGCACCAACATGAATCTCAGTACCCAAGTGGAAACAGTGACTGTATTTTAGAAAGAGTTACCTTTCTCATATCCACCCCTCACCTGGAAGCTGCTCTTCCCCATCCTGGGTGGGTGGTGGAAGGTGTGGCTAACAGGGAGGGACACTATTAGCCCTATTATCATTATTTCACACATTCTACCCTCAGGTGTCAACCCTGAAGACAAAAAGCAGCTGACCTCTTGCTAATGATGGGCTGTGGCGTTGGCTGCTGGCCTCAACACACAGAAATTCAGCAGCTGAAGCTTTTTCACATCACTGTAGCTCTATGCCAGGAAAAAGCTTAAGTTCGCTTTGTGAACCTGCTGTTGAAGCCAACAGGGAGAGAGGAGAGTTCTGATATCCTATGACTACTGTAATCACTATTCTTGCATCGTATGGCTTATATCTTAGGCTTTTGGTCCAGGAACAGAGCATGTTCTCTCTCTGCAAATGGAGTAAAAACTTAGGATCCAAGTCTACAGCAGCTGTGTTTAGCTTGGGCGGAGCAGCAATAAAGAATCAGAGGGGCTCTTTAGCTGGCTGAGCTGATCCTTAAACCTGCAGTCTCCCAGGACTGGGTACTAGCAAGTGCTTCCTTATGTTTCAACTCTAAGCAGCAGGCTAGTGACTAGAGACTACAAGCCAACTCATAGCTTGAGTCTTAGAAATAAATTTACTTAGAAATAACTTACTTAGAAATAAATGTTGTATAGAATAGAATCAAATTGTCTTTCTTGTATTAAATAGAGCTTGCTCCCAGGTAAGTTAGATTACAGCCCAAGCAGTCTGCATCCAAGCTGTGAAACATCCAGCTGCATGCAAGCAGAAATTTGGCAGCAAGAGAGAGATGTCTCAATCGCTCCCTCTGCATGTCAGATAACTCCCCTGCTGAAAGCTAACAATTGTTAAAGGCACAAGAACCCTGTTGTGGGGGGAGGAGGGGAGCTGATCTGAAAGCTGAATGTTGCAAACCTGAAAGTTTGGCCTACCAATAGACTTAATTTCTATCAAGAAACTAAATACATTGAAACACAAGCAGCCACTGAAGCAAATACATTATGGCTTTGTGGAAAAGCAGCATGAGGAAGTACAAGGGACTTGCATGCACAAAGTCATCCAGGGAGCATGAATGTGCTTTCCTGAGGGACAGAAAGCCTCCACTGATGCTGCTTTACCTGTTGTTTTGTGCCCATTGAGTTTCTTGCTCACACAACACAGAGCCACCAGAGTGAGCTAGAGGACAAGCTTTCCATCCTTTCAAAGCTTGCAGGCAGGAGTAATGAACTATTTAAAAGGACAGGCTTTTGTAAGCATTCAGGTGCAACCTACCAATAGGTGATCCAGAAATATTAGTCTTATGGGCTGTTACCCACTATAGGTGTGCCATGTGCTGTTCCATGATTTGACTACTAGTAGGTTTAATTATTATGCAGTTATTTAGGATGCAATTTAAGTGCTGCTTATTTTTGAGTAAACATGATTTAGTTGTTCCCCACAAGGCAGACACTGTGTTTAACAGCAGATTATCACCCAAAGCATAAGCCATCTACCTGCATCAGATGAAGTTTGTTCATAGGCCTATCCCCTATTCCTTAGCTTAGCAATTCACTCCAATAAACACAATTACTTGTATTTCTGGATAAATGTGCAAACACTAGGCTCCCTATGTTTCAGGTCCTCCCAAGCAAAGGAGCCTTCTGCTAATTAAGGAATGCTACTTGGCACCTTTTAATCTGATTAGATAATAGGGTACATTTGAGTGCTGAGGAAATACATAAATAGATTGCTTTGAGAGGTTCTCCTCTCCCCCTCCCCACTAAGAGAGCAAGTGAAGTTAATAACTTGCAAAGCAGCAGAATATATCATGTGCAATCTAGGAGGGGAACATCTCTTGCGATAGATACATTTAATGACGTTGCTTAGCCAAACTTGACAATGAAATTGCTCTTTACTTTGTTGTTGTTTCCTTTTTTGCTTTTCACTTTCTTGTTAGGGAAGGATCCTGCCAGTTCTAATGTCATGCAGCTATCAAGTCAGCACTTGGGATCAATACCTGGTGGAGCAAAACAAGAGGAAAGTGTAAGTACTGGTGTTGCCCAAAAGTGCCAAGTCAAAGCACATTTTTCCCATGTGTGGGTATGCAAATGGGCTTTGTTCTTTCACTGCCCCAAACAGATATATGGGCTGAATAAATGCACAAATTCCACCATAGAATTAATACAGCCCTTCAAAAAGAAAAGCAGTTACTACCAACTTGGCAGTGAATCAGTGAGTACCAAAGAAAACTGCACTGATTAGGATTAGTGAAGAAAGTGCATATCTTTTCTGTGACCAAAGGCAGCTACACAATAGCATGATTTAATCTTGGTTTTCTTTACAGCCAAACACATCTTTTGAAGAATCCCAGCAACTGAAAGCAGGTATGCTTTAAATCTGCAATAGTCTAGAAGAGTAAGTTGACTCATTCACATGGTCAGTAGCAGTTGTGTATGTGTGTACTAACCACCCTAAAATTGGTTGGGACTTATGTGCTTGAGATCTAAAATGGCTCTGAGATTACTTGATACAAATCAAGTGAGACAAATGGTAATGTAATAAGTAGATCCCTTTGTGTATATATATCATTTTGTGATGGTGGTTCCAAAGTTCCCTGTCACTTTCATGAGAGAAAGCCATTAAAACCTGTATTTTAGTTTCTAGCATTGGGAGGCAGATTGGCTCTTGCCCCTCTGATCATTTCATGCTCCTTAGCTGACCAGCAGAAACTTCTCCCCATATCCTACTAAGCATCATGATCCATATGCTAGCATGACCTGCACACACAGAAATGAAAATTTGCATGATGCCACAAATCTTCAGATTGATTTTGACCTTCAAACATGCTATTTGTTAATCAAGGGTCTTCAACTCTCAATTGTTTATCTTCAAAGCACCTGGATGTTTGCCATGGTTTCCTTCTACTTACCTCTGGTTTAAGTTATTTGCAGCTGAGGAATATCTTTGGGGAGGGAATGAATCAGTAGAGAAACAGGCAGAAGCCAAGTCTGTGTTGTACACACTTTGGGGACTTGGGGTTAATGAGCAGAGCCAGAGCAATGAAACAGCCCCGTCAGCAGTTGCTGGATGTGATGTCACTCAGGTGGGATCCCTCTGTAGAGTACTTGCCTTTTCCTCATGGTTGCTCCAGAAACCTGTGGTTTGAGATGGTGATCTTGATGCCCCTGTATTGTGTGTTCCTGATAGCAGAGCTGCTTACTCAAAGCAGGACGCGAGAACTTGATGTTCGCTTTAGCAGGCTTTGTCCAGTTGGGCAGAGCAACTGACCAGTCCGTATCAGTAGGACCAATATGGTGGTCTAAGGGCTACCAGAGGCACTTCCAGAGGCAGTGACTTGCAGGCCCAACTGTTGCCATGCATGCCCAACTTGTTATCAGCTGTAAGTAAACTAAGGCAATGTTTCGGGTTCATTCTTCATCCCAGATAATGCAAAGTTCTGTTTCATCTTTATGTGAAGTGGCTCTGTGAGAAACCTTTAGGCAAATTTTCTCCCCTCAGGAAGAAAATGCATGGCAAGTCCCTCTGTCTCCTTTAGGGTTGCAAATCCTTTCAGACTCAGGATTCTTTGCAGTCGCCTGCATTCACACAAGGAGGCCTTGCAACAGAAAAAGGGCCTATCCACTTCAGGCATGGATGGGAGGGGCTGTGCGCATAATAGTTACTAATAGATGCTGATGGTCCAGTCCCTTTTGCCTCATTATTCAAGCCTTAAACAAAATGAGATCTTCAAGCACCATTTTTCTTGGTGGGAACTTAAACTGAAATAATTGTTAACCTTTTCTACTGTTTGCAAACGCCTATGCACCCACATCCATGCACTCCACCCCCCCACCCCCAGTATATTTTCTTAGCAAATGCAAAACCTGTCTATTTCACAATTCTGTCTTTTGGAGAGTTTGCTCTTCTTTATCTGGCATGTTGTAAGTTGCTGATCTTCTACAATCAAAAGCTATGACATGATGTATAGGGGCCCAATGAATGGTCTGAATACACCAGAGGCAGCAGTCTGTTGAAGCCAAGCAGTTCAAAGTTCAGCCACTGCCTGGCCGAGAGATTACCTGGGAACTCCACTTAGGAGCCATGCTAGAAGAAAATCAGGAAATATAAATGTGGTAAAGGTAGAAAGATCACATTCTGAAAAATTGTACTTGGAAGATATTAACAGATGGATGGAAACAGAGGCTTGTTTGCAAGGGGGCGGCATACAAATTTGTTAATAATAATAATTCAAGTTTTCTTTGATTAACCGCCTTATTTTTGGCACTTTATCACACTTGTTTGTTGTTGTTAGTCACAAAGTCGTGTCCAACCCATTGCGACCCCATGGACAACATTCCTCCAGGCCTTCCTGTCCTCCACCATCCCCCAGAGTCCATCCAGTCACCTCATCCTCTGACGTCCCCTTCTTCTTTTGCCATCTATTGTTCCCAGCATTAGGCTCTTCTCCAGGGAGTCCTTTCTTCTCATTAGGTGGCCAAAGTATTTGAGTTTCATCTTTAGGATCTGGCCTTCTAAAGTGTGGCCTTCTATCACACTTAACAGTAGTTATAACTCTGTAGCAGTGAGGACTATAGCTCTTTATTTAAAATAATTTACAAACTTTTTTTTTCTGGGGGGAAGATGAGTTGCTTCTTAGCCACCACCTATTTCTGTGACAGAAGTCAATCCATGGTTTTATAGGTGGACTCAGTTTCAGTTGTCTCCTGTAAAAATGCACCTCAAATTAAACAGTTTCTTGTCAGTGGTAGAAAGGACAGGGAGGTGGCTGTCGAGCTTTGTAGAAAGACTATTCTTACTGGAGAAAGAGTCAAAGGAAAAATCAGCCCTGATAACATCTCTCATCTCTCGCCTTCTAGTGCTAGATTCCTGCTCCACATATGTTCCCACGAGGAGCTGCCTTAGAGAACTTAGAAAGGAGTATCACAATTTTATCTCCTAGCATACCAGAATAGCTCTGAAGGAAATATAGGGTGCAACTGGGCTTGTTTGGGCAGGTTCTAGAAAACACTTTATTAAAGGATTTAAAAGTGATGAGGGCTGTGTCAAAAATGAGGATAGGATTATCTTTCATGGAGCTTCTTCAATTGCAGAAAATACCATGGGGTGTGAAGGTCCATGCCTTTGCAACTCATACTAAAGCTGCCTACAAGATATTACTGAATAGGCATGCCACTAATCCTAGGAAAGAAGGATTTGGGAGGAAGTACTAGATCTTCAGAAACTCAGCATCCTCCTCAAGAATCAATTATAAACAACATTCCTCAGCTTCATGAAGAATTGTAGCTGGTAATTCAGGCCAACATGAGTTCTGCCAGTCATAGGATTGACACCAGTTAGGAGAGCTTAATGAGTTCATGGTAAGCAAGGAGAAAAGATCCCCCTATTGCTGCAGTCCTGAGAGGCCTTGCATGGCAAACTGCAGGTATACTGTACATAAAATCAGAAAAGTTCGACTTGATGTCCACATCCTCAAAGGGTGCTGGAAATTCTCCCTCTGGGCCAAAGCCTGCTGAAAAATTAATGGAAGTGCCAGTTCCTGTTATCTGGAGAGAGCGAGCACTGAAATTATCCCAGTGAATTAGTCACTTCCTCCAATGTTATTTTTGATATCCTTTACTTAAATGTTTCACTTCTAGTAGGATCTTTTAGGATCAGAGAAGGAATGGAACTTCCAAGTTGGACCATTGAGTTCCACTTTAGGAGCCTTAACTAACAATGATCGATGGGTGAATAGGATATTGACACAGCTAGCTGCTTGACTGCACATTCTCTGACCATGTTCTGTCATGGGAGCCATCACATCAATGAACACTGAAGCTATTCCTTCTCAGGGTTTTAAAGGGGTCATGCCTACTAATTTCTAAGAAGCCACCTGGTTTATAAAGCAATAAGCAGAGATGCCAGTGACTCTGTGGCTACCTTGCTGCTTAGCCTAGGGCAGAATAGCATGCTAACATGAATCCACACACAGAATATTTTTCCTTCTGAGATGCCCAATAGAGGAAAAGTCAGCCTGTTGTCCTGAGCTAATTTTTAGAGAAGTTAATCTTCCATTAACTGGAACTGCCAGAATCCCTAAGGATTCAACGAAGCTGTTGAATTGTGGCACTGTTCTCTCCACAAAGCTGTCTACAACTAGTCAGCTACAAACCATTTTGCTTACAGCAGTGCCATGCACCATTTAGGAATGGGGAGTTGCACCTGAGCTTCAGAAGCTGTTGCCATGAACCATCTAATGTTAACTTTTTCCTGGGTCTAGCTTCTGAGATGCTAGAAAACTAACTTTGACACATGAAGCATTCATCTTCTGGATTTAGCTACCAAATGTGGGCCTCTTCTTTCCCATAGTAAAATCACAGTAGTTCCTGCAACTCTTACCAAACTAGAGCTTTTCCGTTTTGTCCTCTTCTTATGGACAACTGATGATGTCCTTCTCTAGCTCTGGAACAGAAGCCTTCATTAGCCAACAGTACAGCAGTCACTCTTTGGCTGGCTATTGCAGATCTGGAACCTACTCTCTCCGAACTAGAGTGTGCCCCTCTGCCTCTTAATGAGTCTGACCTATACATTTGCATCTGTGGGGCCAGGCCAAACCCCTTCTGTACCTTCTATGCACCAGGATGCTATACTTCCTGAAATCTTTCCAGTAAATGCTGGAGACCTAGACCCTCTTACTGAATAGATAGCAAAACTGCAACCATTTTTCAAGCAGGTATGGAACTAGAGAATATTTTTTCCTGTGTTGCTAGCCTAGAACTCAGCCTTTTTTCTTCCCTGTTAATTAAGTAGCCTATGTATTTGGATTACAAATGATGAGCAGAGTTACAAACAACATTCCTTGAAGTAGCTCTTGCTATCGGCATTCTTCCATATAGCCTGAAGTAGCTGATCCTGCCTAATCTTGGAAGTGAAGCAGGGTCAGGCTGGGTTTAAATCTTGATGGGTGACTTGAGTCCTGTATTGAGCAGGTGGTTGGACAGATGGCCTGCTGGGCCCCTTCCAACTGTATGATTCTGTGGTTAATGCTTTCAAACTGAAGGTCGCATCTTCTGCTGCAACTTTGTCCTTTAGGTGGCCTGTTCCTACAGTAAGAGGTCCCATAGAGGGAATGGCCCTTGAGATCTGGATTACCTTTTCTGGTCTGCTGTGGGACCTGTTGTTCTAGGGAGAAAGATAAGAAAGATTTGGTCAAACACTTAAATTTAGTGCCCAAGTCTGGACTGGGCCCATCCCACAATAGATTTACACCAAGCTTGCATTTTTCTCCAAACGAAGCTGCCACTGCAGTGCCTCCCATCTCTGGGCCTCTTATCCATGAAAGAGGCAGCCCAGGAATACAACTGAGCGTGGTTCTATCTCTGTCTTTGCCACATGCGGAAACATGGAGAACAGCTCTGCTAGTGCCCTTCAGAGTGATGGAGAACGAGGGCAAACCCCAGAGCCTCTTCATTCTTGGGGGTGCTACCTGATGCTACCTCACAATGGAACTCCCTGAAGTTTATCACTGACCATCTGAATGTTCCAGGAATGTTCATAGAGGCTAAACTGAACAATTAGTTGGATCTTGGCTAATAGTAAATATTTATTTCACCTAGGTTATGGATGACATTAAACCACATTGCTAGGTAAATTTTAAAATAAAAAAGTCAAGATATGGATCTAGTGGTATTGATGAGAACCTGTCACTTGCAGTGATGCGTAATGTGGCTGGGACCACTTGATCATTACTCATGAAATTCTGGACTGCCTCTCCTTATAGCATTTCTGGCTCAGCTTTCTCATTCTTGCAAGTTACCCAAGGTGGCTAAAACTATCTTCCTTTCCATTTTATCTTCACAATCACCCAGTGAGGTCAATTGGGCCAAGAGGCAGTGAGTTACTGGTCCAGAATCACCCAATAAGATTCACGGTTGAGTGGGGTCTAGAACCTGGATCTCCCAGATTCCAGTCCAATGCTCTGACCACTCTTATCAAACCAGGGTTAGAAAATAATAGTTGTAAAATGAATTACTGAATGACTTAGTTGTAAAAGGGAATGCTTTGGATTTAATAGTTGTTTACAGTACTATTAGTGCTTATTGTCTGTATTAAAAAAGTTAGATGCCATTAACAACATCATCCTGTGGCCTTACAAAGGATACGATGTGAGCAACTTCACATAATTTCTTTTGCATAAGTTCTCTCTACTTTAGCTAGCCATGGAGAAGGGCAAGGAAATGTGTCAGACATGGAGCTTCCCTAGAAATCTTAGTCACTCTTCTGGTTTCTGACATTTCAACAGTCATTGTCCATGCATTTCCAGGCATGTTTTCAACCATAAGGGCTGGAAGCCTCTTAAAAATTAGAGGTTAAATGTTCAAGTCTTGTGCCAAGTTTTTTGTGAGCGCTGATGGAGTTGGGTTTTCCATGCAGTCATGCTGTAGCACTCAAGCTGGCTCCAGGAAGAGCACTGTTGCTAAGAGGCTTGCGGATGGGTGCATAATCAAGAAAAACTAGTGAGGGGGTGACTTGCTTAGAAATAAAGCTACACAAAATGGGTAGTGGATGCCCCACAATAAAGTATGTTGTTATAGTATGTACCATCCAGGAGAATATAACAGATTTTATATTATTAAGTGAGATGATGGCAATTCTGTGTCTTCTCTCTTCTTCCACCTACAGAGTTAGGATTTCCCTGGCTGCTGGCATATCTTCCTATAAAGAGTTGCCATGTTACCTTGAAGGCTGAAGCTGGAACGTTCTCTCCTCCAACTCTGAGCAGAATTCCAGCCAATAACTGGTGCAACTGGACCATCTGGGCGGGGCCTCACAAACATATCTTGATTTACATAGATGGATTTGAAGGAAAGTCAGATTGTGAAGAAAATCAAGATAAGATCATATTCCAAGGGGTCTTGTCAAGTGTTGAATGCAAAGTAGTTTCTGCTTGTAGAAACTATGGCACTTTGATCTTTGCTACTCGGGCTCTGGCTGTCCATGTAGTATTTTTGTCAAAAGCTTCCTTTCAAAGTCATAGTCATAAATACTTTAAAGGAAGGTATTATATATTTAAAGATTATGAAACTTCTACAAATAGTGAAGAACCAGTTTTGAAAATTAGCAGGAGCACAGGATTTCCCCCCAAATCATATATAATACACTCAGGACATATTCTGGACTTTATAAAGGCTAACAGAAGACTTAGCAATGAAAAATTGTTGGCTGTGACTAGTAAAAATAGCTGGTGGAAAAAGAGCAGTGCTCCAAGCTTGGAAGGGGTCCTAATCCCAGCTTTTGACAATTATACACAAGTCTCTCTCTTGAAATCCTCAAAAGGTGCTGCCTTGAATCCTCTTGATAGGATGAGGTTGCAGCTTGTAAAACCATCTGTAGATGATTCAAGAGTTGAGAGTGCAACCCCCTCCGGTAATTTAACAAAGACTCTGGGTTTAGAATTAAACAGTATGGAGAATGAGGAATTAACACTTATGTACAAACCAGTTGTCCCACCTACCTCTCCACATGTGTCTCAGTTCAGAAAGACAACAAAACTGGCAGCAGTGAAAGATCATGGAATAGCTACCAAATCTGCCAACTTTCCAGAGGACAGTCATTTAACCACACAGTGGAAGGCAGTGCACATGAGACATACTGGAAGATCAGTCTCTGACAGCTCTGCCTTCAAGGGTAGCATTGCTTCTCTACAAAATTCCGTGGAAGAGCAGATAGCTCCAATTCAGTCTCCTAAAAATATCCCAGTAAAGAAGCAGGGATATATTCTTGAGTCATTGCAATCTAATACTGGGTTCTCCAGGAAATTGGTAGATGTAATGGAAACTCAACAATCCTTGAAACTGAAAGAAGCACCTACAATAAAAGAAATGGACAATCATGCCCATGGTGAACAAAATGGCAACAGTGATCAGTATATGGTGACTACTAATATGGGAAAAAACGAATTTCATGGAACCAAGCTTTTCACACAAATGTCAAAATATACAATTAAAACAAAATCTCATCTGACCACCTTAGGCTACCATAATGTATTGCATGGTCCCCCTCTGAGGGCACCTAACACTAACCTTGTGGACACTCCCACAACTCTGAATCCTGAGGTTGTTCTCTCAAGTACACAAGTGGAAGTGGTTGTTACTTCAAGAGGCAAGGATTTGGTAACCAAATACAAAGAGTACCCACAAAAGAAGCATATGACACTGCATCCTTCCCATTCTTCTTCTGCCCGGGTATCAAGCAATGAAACTTCTCTGAAAGGAAAATACAATTCCAATGGCAAGTTGTCATCTTTTAGCAGGTCATCTCTTCATTGTGACTGATAAATTAATTGGAAATATAAAGAGGGGAAATTTGGTGCAGAATAAATCCTTGTAGAGCTACATATATCACAATTTACTTAAATCTAGTTTAAATTACTTTGATGCTGAGATCTCTTGAATGCAGAATATGTGGCATGTGTTTGTTTATTGTCAAAGGTGTATTATTGTTTGTAGAAAGTCTCTCTAGATTCAAGTTGCTCTACACATTCAGAAATCACCAATTATGCTTCTGTGAATGGACACAGGTCTTTTCAGCATATGTTTAAGCTTTATTTGAGCCTCATGTACTTCCTGCACTTCTTTGTACTTTGTCTCTGCTTCTTTGCTTTCCTGTATGTGTGTATTAAATATGTCTGTGTTCTAAAATCTGATGACTACTCTTCTATATCTGATGAAGTGGTCTCTAGGCATAAAAATTTGGGCAATGGTACATTTTTTAATTACATTCCAGCCACAAGACTTTGTTTTTTCATTATAACAGATTTGACTGCTAAACCTTGGGAGTTATCAGAGCTTTTCCACCTACAAGTAGCACATTTTAAAAATGCATTGAAAAATGTTCAGAGCAGTAGTCTTGTGGCACCTTAAACTAAAAAATATATTTGTATACCAGAGTCCACTTTATCAAATGCATGAAGTGTTTTCTGAAGTTGTTGAGTATATATACATAAGCCTGCAGAAAGGATAAGCTGACATTAAGGTCAGACAGGAATTTAATGCAGAAGTGTCAGTTATATTATCAGTAGTGGCTGTTCATGAAATAGTCACTGGTGATAATGCAAACACTCTGTGTATTGCGTGGCTACATGAGCCAGGGAGCTAGGAACTGAGGTAGCTGCTTATTATAAATTTGCCACTGTGTGATACGGGAAGTGGCCCTCTGCTGTTGAGATGTTGATGAAATAATGCGCAGAAGGGGGGATTCCTCAGTGATAAACTCTGGAAGCAATTACAGATGCACTTTGGAGTGCTGTTATGGAAGCTGCAATTGGTTTCTCACATTCTGAAACCAGAGTGACACCTTTTCCCTTGCTCTTCCACAGAGATGGATTCAGCATTCAGGTCTCATGAAAATTATTCCATACTGGAGTACAAGCCCAATCCTGGAGGTAAGAACAATCTCTCCCTCCTCCAGCCATTGCCCAATGGAAACAATTCCAAAAGCTTTCCTTAATATGAAGTGACTGTTTGCATGGTTCTATTACCTGAAACAACACCAACTGCTTAAAAATGAAGCTTTATGTGACAAGCGCTTTGGAGTAGGATATGCTGCTATTTTCTCTGTATAGGGTGGTATTGGCTGTACATATGTTGTTCAGTAATTGATTAGTGTGCTGCTTTACACTCCCCCCCCCCCGCCTCCCCAAAAAAGTAGTGAAGGGACTAATACACATGCAGAGATTCATAATTAACATAACAGGAAAAACTTGATTGGATATAAGCCACAATCAGCACAATAATACAAATAGATACCAGTAAAAGGATAATCGAAAAACAGTGCACTACAAAAAGTGTTTTTCATACAGTGAAATACATGTCATGCGAGCATATAGGAATAGTGTTGCCATTTTCACTGTCCTTACTGTGCTTTGACATCCTTTGTATCTTCTGCAGATCTTCTGTTTGAAATAACTTTTGGTATAGAACACAAAGGACAGATTCCTCCCATTGGGAGTGATCAGGAAAAAGTCCTCATAGACTCGGTAAAGAATCAGGTAAGGGGACTCATGGAGCAGAACGTATCCGAGGAGATGGTAAGTAGAAGGGGAGAACTTTACCTTTGATTTCAGCCTTTCCAGTCAATAATGCATCATCAGAGCTATTTGTGGAAGTCTGATTAGAGTAACTTCAAGGGTACTATTTGGTTTTATTTTGCTAATGGTTTCATTGTATTTTACTAGATGCTTGTGGTTTTGGAGTAGGAGTCCTCAAGCTTTTTCAGCAGGAAGCCAGTTGAAAGGAGGCAGTAGCTGCTGCTTGGGGAGGCAGCGACTGGTTCACTCGGAGATCGTTTTCTCTAAGCGAGTCCAAAGCAGTCTCTGAGCAAGCAAGCTGCCGCCTCGCCGCAGGTGCAGCAAGTCCAAAACCTCTGGGGTGGCCTAGATGAATGGCCATGGCAGGCCAGATCTGGCCTGAATGCTGTAGTGTGAGGACACTTGTTTTAGAGTCATGATTTTAGTGTTTATGTGGTACATTGCCTTTTATTTAGGTTGCTAAGTGCCCTGGACCCTTTGTGGAGAAGGGCAAAATAAAAATAAAGTCCTTATTACCTCTTTGGGTGTCCAGTTTTGAAGCAAGCAGAACACCAGTTGACTTCAAGGGTGATTAACTTCTCTCTTGGAAGAAGATGTTGGACAATGAAGCATATGTTTTGCCAAAGGGAAAGTACCAGAGCTGCTGCTAGGCAGGGTAGAATGTGAAAAGCAGAATCAGTCACAGAACTGCGAAATTTCTTGGCTTTATATCTGCCCTTGTTGTAGGCAGCAGACAAGAGAAATCCCTGTGCAATGTAAAAGGCTGGGGATCAGAGGGCCCCAGTGCGATCACCCTCCCCACAGGAGAGATGTGGTGTTGAGGGTAGGATTGTCAGTGAGTGCGCTCTGGAAACTTCTTTTCTTGAGCTGTGGCTGAGAAGCCATTCACAAGCTCTAACATAAACCCTCTTTGGAACATTTTCTTTTCAGGTACAAGAGAAAGTGAGACACTTTGCAGGCAAGGTCAAGGAAGTCAGGCTAAAGGGAATTGTGAAGAGGAAAGGCACTGAAATGGACAGGTATAGCCACCAAGCTGTAGACTGCCTGCTACAGCATTTTATTCATGTTCCTTGCCTCCCTGCATCCCCTCATAGTTCCAAAGCAGTTGCTTTATGAAATAAAATGAACACAAGCTTAACTTTAATTTAAGAACAACTTGCAACTCTCACAAACCAAATTACACAAGAAGTCCTCTGTTAAATTTTAAATTCACAAATCCGTTTAACTATTACATTCCCAAATATAACCACTTGGACATATTTCCAGAAAGAGGGAAATGGAGACCTTGGAGTCATCTGGTACTTCCTCCCCTTAATCTTGCAATCTGTTTTCTTATTCCCAATTTGATATAGAATTGTTGTTAATATTTGCTTATCCCTTAGAGAAAGGGAGTGTGCCTATTCATCTGAATGGAAAATAAGTTAAGGCACTTCCATGTTTATATATAGACAAAATAGCCCAAACCTGCTATTCGTGTTCTGGTTGCATTTAACACTGGAGGAAAAGAACATATCTCAGTTATTGCCTTCTCAACTGGAGAATATCAGTGGTGCACCTGCAGGAACTGGTGAGGTTCAGACTGTTCTAGTGAAAGGTAAGTGAAGGACTGTTCTAATTATGGGCAATATAAAATAACAAAGGGAGCCAAAGTAGCAGCTTGAATGCTTCAGTGAATGAGATCTTGGGTTTGACATTTTTGCATCATTTAACTATTAGGCAGTAGGAACGAACATGCTTGATTCACATGATAGCCAAGCTGGTCATTTAACCTGGTGTCAATGCCCCTAATGCATCCAGTGAAAGTAAGGTTAAAATAGATGAGGCTGGCTTATGATTTTGGCTTCAGTCCATTTAAAGGCTGCAATCAGTGGAATATCTGTGCCTTGCAGTCTGATCCATGTCACTGAAAGCCTGGCATCCATTTTTCCCTTTGAAAATGTGGGACAATTTTGAGTAGAGGGGCCCTTTGGTAATAAAGGAAGGGTGGCAATTCTTGCTTTTGAATTTGAATGAGGCTGATTAATTGTAAAGGGTTGATGGGTATTGGGGAACCTCCTGTGTTTGGCCTGAATGGCCTTCACTACCTTCTATCCCTTTCTCATGATAAACTCCATGGTGGGAAGGGACTCAGAATGGATGTTCACGAGTGATTTCTGGTACTGGCACAAAAGGGATTGTGAACACCTTGTGCCTAACATGAAGTGTTTGGTACAACTGGAATAGCCTGAAGGAATGCTATGGAAAGCGAACATAGAGGGCTTTCTGGGAGAAGAAGAGTAGGCAGAACTGAAGCACTTATTAGATCTGACAGTAAAGCTCTTCCGGCATGCAGAAAGAACCTGGTCCTTCCCATCTGAGAGAAGCCAAAACTTCAGTGAAAATCTATGGCATCCATTCGGTGTAATGCTGCCATTGGTTAGCAACCCATAACCCAAATGGGTTGGCTTGTTCATATATTTTTGCTCTTGTGTTTTGCCACTTCTGTAGAAAGTGTTTCCATCAGTTGTATCCTTAGTGTTTTACTTATAAGTACAGATCAGATCAAATAAGTGCCTAAGCTCTGCTTGCCTCTCCTTGCATCCCTGGAGGTGGGACAGGTCATCTTTGAACTTCTGCTATGGCGTGGCGGGGCTGGGTATGAGTTGTGCTGGGACAGGAAGACCCTGTATAATTAGAATAGGTATATTTCTATATTTTCTGGCATGGCACCCTTCAAATGCCCCATCATTAGCCAGCATACCCATTAGTCAGGCTGACTGAGGGTGGTGGTTGTAGTCCAGCTTTCCTGAGCCTATGCAGGACAACATGATGTGGGGAGTCTGAGCCATGTTGTTCTGTTCTGTCCACACATGCCAGATGTGAATGAGTGCAGCTCTGGGATTGGAGTCTGTGGCAAGGAAGCGATCTGTGTCAATGGATATGGCACCTACACGTGTCAGTGTAAACAAGACTATGAGGACCATTCTCTGACAAAGTCAGGCACTCTGTGCATTCGTAATCCACGGTCAGGTATGTGTTCATCTAATTACTGTTCTGCCTATAAGCTACAGCCTGGGGTGCTTGTGGGTGAAGTTACAAATTATAGTGCTTGGCGAGATGCTCCACAATAAAAGTTACAGTGAGATGAAATAGTTGCAGAATCAGTCCTCGTGGGTGATGAGAAGAGCAATTCACCGAGGGGTATCAAGACGCAGCCAGATTTGTTCTACTCACACTTGAAGTAGGCTGTCACCCAAAATAATGCACTGGGCTTCCAGAGAATGCTTCCTGATTGTCCTGCCTCACTCACTTTATGGACACTCCAGATGACACCTCCAGTCAACAACCCTCCGGTGTGTGCCCTCCACTCCTATAAGCTTTCTTTTACTACAGATACCCGCCCCCCCCGTCTTTTCTTTTTTAATGGATTATCTGCACAGTTCATTCCCAGTGCTAGTGGTAGAGCCATTGTCTAGAGCATCCTCAGTGGGACCAAGATGATGGGTCAAGCAAGCAGCAATTGCTTCCCCACAGGGGGTGAAAGGCCATGTAAGGAAATATAAGGTTTAACTACCATGGATAATGCGGAAAAATGCTTGTGTGCTGAAGCTTCATGTGGCAGCGCATACCACAGTGGCCTTGCCATGTCAGTTTTGCAGGGAACCTCTTCCCACCAGCCACCACCAATTTGGTACTCAGTAGCATGGCCTCAGCAAGAAAGGGACAAGTAGAGCATGGAAGGATAGTTGAGTGAGCAAAAGTTGGCAGGGCAAGACAGGGTCGGGGGGCAGAGAGGAAGAGGAGCAAATGCACTCTCTGGGCATCCTCACACTGCAGAGCAATTGGTGAGCTTCAGAGTATGCAGAGGGAAGTGGCAGAGTTTGACTTTCCAAGATCATCTGGCTGTGTGGTTCTACTCATAATGTTCTGCCTGTTCCTACTTCTGAACAGCTGTACTGGTGGTACAGTAGCCAAGGGGATCATGCCTGATTTCCAAGGTTCCTAGTTTATGTAGTACCTGACACCACAGTGGGTATTTCAGACTGATGTATGATTACTGTAACCCATATGGTGGTTGTTCCCCACTGTGTGGAGAGGGGCTACACACAAGAAGCTGTTCAGTGACTTCCAAGAAAGAACAGACAGCCTACTTAAGGAAATTCTGACTTTTAGATAATGATGTGGAATCAACTATTACTTTTGGTTCCTCCACTCCCCATTTTTTAAGGCAATGGAGCCATGAAATTAGGGAAAAGAGTCCAGTTGTAGTTACTTATATTCTGCAGTCTAATGCCTGCTTTGTATAAGGCACATTTGAAGGTGTGAGCAAATCTGCTTTTGTCTGTATGCTATGCTGATGTCTCTGACAAAAATTTCCTATGGACTGGACTTCCAAAAATAATAGCTTCTCCACAGCCTGAAGTGCCTAGTCTCAGAAGTTAAGCAGGATCAGGCCTGGTTAGAATCTGGATGGGAGATTTGAGTCCCGCATTGAGCATGGTGTTGAACCTGATGGCCCTCTAGGCCCTTTCCAGCTGTATGATCCTATCTATTCTACCCTGGGTCACTTAGAGTTGCTCAAGGGTATGCATCTTGACTGAAGGAAATTAAAGAGACTTGGAAGTGTTTTCTGCCTCCTTGACCTGAAACTTAGCTAGAACACTTCAGCTATTAAATATCCATATTGAATACTGCTTATTTAAAGTACTTGTATCTCACTTTTTAGGAGTATTAACTTCACAAGAAAGTTTGAAACATTAGATAACAATTTAACAAAAGATTAAAATGAAAGAGACCCTCAAGAGAGAAATGGGAAAGGCTAAGCAGAACAAATTGAGATCCAATTTAAGAACAAGAGCAAAAGGTGCCTGATCCAGAGCCAGGGTGACATGGTGGTTGGAGGGCTGGACTGGGGTCTCCGTGATTTAGGGTTATGGTCCCAACCTGGTCATAAAGCTCACTGGGTGACTTTGGGACCAATCACTTGCTGTTGCGAGATGAAAAATGGAGTGGAGGCACCTTGGGGTCCTTGCAAGAGGGGAAAAGGCAATGTTGTAATAATCATAATAGCAATAAGAATATTATCTATGGGAGGGATAATGATAATATGGAAGAGTTGAACATTGCAGGTTGTGCATACCCTGGAAGTTGGAGAGCAGTAGCTGCTGCATGAGACAGTGCGGAGGTGTCTTGCTTCTCCCATTTGCCAGGTCCATGGCATGCAGGATTTATATTCCCTGTGGGCACACTGAAGTACCAATGGTGGCAGCAGTGCCAAAGCTATCGGAAAAAAGAGACTTTCATTTCAAATGCATAGCAAAGAGAGCAAATGCCAAATGCTACTGGGGATGTGCAACACCTGCCCCTTTCATTTCTAAGAAATGATCTGTTTTCCACCCTTTTGGGCTTCAATACCCAAGAAAATTTTGAGTCCCTCCAAAACCCTTATATTTAGCAACCATGGATGCAAATTAGGTGATCACCACATTGCACTTGAATGCAGATCCTCTGCACAGCTTTTTATGGGTTATGCATCAGGCACATATCTGAATGTGGAAGATATTTTCCTGCTTGTAGTGAGAAGCATATTTGCTTGTGCATTCCCATTTTGAAACTTGCCAGCTCAAACAAGAGTCTGCACACGGACTGCAGCCACAGATTTTCCTGATGAAAAATAAACCTTTTAGAATCTGACAGAAGGTGAGTTTCAAATAATTGTGCATGCCAGCAGAACTACGCTTATCTGCATTGGAAATTCAGCTTGCCAGTTTACCGTGGCAGCTTCCTAAGGTGTCAGAGTAAGATTAGGCCTTTACAGTTGTGCTGGGGCTCCAGAGAGCCTTTGATGTAGTTATGCTTCTGTTCATCTCACCTGCACATATAAAGGTGAAGCTGGACATGCTATTTAAAAAATAGTCACAGCAGGCTCGGCACGCCCAAGGTGTGAGCTCTGCTTTGCAGTTAATATGACAGACACAGGCAGGCCAGCAGGTGTGACACTGACTGAGCCCTCAGTCTTGCTGTTTCAGATGAGCTGTCCTCTGGTTTAAAGTGGGGTATGCATTTTGTTCCCTCATAACATTGTTCTTTTTTTTAAGCAAAGCATTTAACAATAGATGCAAAGCCTCTAGGCAGCAGGGTGGGCAGGAAGCGGTTGGCAACTCGTGGATGCTAGCTGACCAGTGGCCTTCACAGTTCTTATATTAAAATATTCCAACTGTGAATCATGCTGCAAAATTCAGAGCTTACCTGGGAAGAGGAACAGCTCACACTTGTACTGCATGTGGTGCAGATGTTTCCAAATTGGTCCCACTACACTAACTTCAAGATGCCGCCTGCCTTCACCCCGAGATGGTTAACCTAAACAACTAGGCCCTGTGTCCAGGTGAGAGAGGGATGCGAAAGCTGGCTTGTCCTGCAACTACTTGGGGTGTTGGAGCCTATTCTGGATGTGGAAGAGATTCAGGGTGGAACGGGTTCAACAAAACTGCTCATTTCCCTGCAGGCCTCGGCTCCTTGTACAGCTACACAGAGATTCTTGTGGGCACCGTTGTGTTTTTCATCTCTGCCCTTGTAGTATTGATCAGTGTGTTGTGTACAATAGTTAGGAAGAGGCGCAGTAAGAAGGATGTACACTTCCAAGAGGCGGCTACACCTGGGACTCCAGCAGTATCCCGGTTGCAACCGACGACCTTTGATTCAAACAACATCAGTCCTCTCCTTACTCTAGACCCTGCCCAGTTAAAACTCAGAGCCAAACTTCCAGAATGGCCTTTGCAGCTGAGAAGCAGCCCTAGTGAAACATACACAGTATCTGTTGAGCAGTCTGAAAACCTGTAAAAAGAAAGAAGAAGAAACAGTACTGTAAATGGGACTCCCTCCAACTCTTTGTTTTCTTATTTAATATTAATTTTCCTTCATTTATTATGGATGAGCAGCTGTGAGTTTGTTTCTTGGCAAATCCTACAGAAATATTTTATTATCCTTTTTCCTATGTCTATTTTGCTTTTATATCTTAACGAAAACTAAACTTGTATTGTTTCCTTTGTCCACTGTATTGCCAGTCTGGCTTTATACAGAAAGCAGAACTGAATCTAGCTGCTGGTCATGGCTGTAAATAAATCTGACACCTTGCCCTTCATGTAGCTGAGCTGCTGGACTGATATTCCAGCTGGATACATGGGGCAGTGGAAGAAATGAGTCAGGGCAGAAGTAGGTGTTGCAAGAGAGGCTTGCTGCCACCCAGAGTGGCAGGGCCTTATTCTCCTCGCCACCCCTTATCAGTAATTTTACACCCTCTAGTTTTTACTGTGAACAGCATGCTCAGTCTTTCCTTCCTTGGCCATCACTTGCTCTTGCAAACACATCATACACCCTGTGTGTTGCCTCTACAAGAGATAATCAAGTACATGCAGTGTTGTCCTTGCTGCTGACCGAGCGCCCTTGCAACACCTGGCTTGGCCAGCACCCCGTCAAGCTGGGGTGTCCTTTGCAGACTGTCCTTTGCAAGGTTCTTGAGGCCCATCAGTACTTGAGGAATGGAAGGCCCCAGCATGTTTTTCCTCCTTTCAAAGAGCAACTTTCTTTAAGGCTCTTTCAGGTGTAATATTAGATAATATATGTCAATCTGTATTTTTGGCTTTCAGTAGCCAAGATGAATGGTGCCTTTACTTCCCAATGTGCCATGCACCCCTCCTGTCACATGGGCCAGTATCTCCCCATGCTTCTGCTTTCCTGGTAGCAGTGAGCTGAGGGAAGGACCAGCCGGGAGGAGACAGCTGGCCAAGTAGCATTACCTCAAATAAACTTGGCAAGTCCAGGGACTGCTCTCCTACCTTCTGCTACTTGAAAATGAGGAGGCGGCATGGTGAGCAGGTGACAAAGCTGTGCCAGAACAAGAGATCTGTCCCTTCCTCCTGAACTCAGGAAGCAGGATGCTCTTCCTACCTGCTGCACAGCTGTGTGGGATGGGAGCAGGAAGCTGGTTGCTGCCGTTCTACTTCCTGAGTGTCTTATCTCAGCCAGCTGCCCTGCATTAATGGGGTAAGGCCAGATTTCAAGGTTAACATAATTTCTGCCACCACTACATTAAACATCTTCTGGAAGATACCAGAAGGCATTGGCCAATTCCTAGCCTGTTTATGGTGCAGTTGCATCTTTCAGTTCCATGGTGGTGGTTCGTTCTCGTTCTCTCTCTCTCTCTCTCTCTCCCCCCCTCCCTCCCTCTCCCTCCCATCTTTTTAGTACCTCCTATTATGCCCATTAAATTGTGTATATCTGCACTGTATTTTCTAGGAACTTCTGCTTTGCTTTCTTTTTGTGCCTCTTTTGTTAAGGAATTGGGGTAATGAAAGTGATTCAGAGGAGCATAGTAGTGTGACCCATATGATTTAAAAACCTGCATACTGGAGGCATGGGAAGAGAATGGAACATAGCAGTACACTGAAATTCCTCCAGGAAACCACAAATGAAAACTATCTTTACTTGTATTTCTTGGCCTTTTACTGTGACCAAGAGGACTGGTCCCTGAAGTGTTCAGAAAGCATACTTTCTGATTTCAGTCAAGAGTTCACCATGTCAACATAGTTACCATGGCCTAGTATGTTGTGAGTGCATGTGATGCTAGATTGTTAATGCTTGGAAGACTTGTTTAGTGGATTTATAACTTGGTTTTCCATGTGTTACAAATACCCCAAGTGGGCAGTATCTGGAAAGGCAATAGGCTATAAAGACAAGCGCTACCTGTGCTTTTCTGAGCACCTCAGTCAAACTGCTGTAAGGTGTGCAAAAGAAAAAATGTTATGTATCAGTGTGAAATAAATAACAATGACAAATACGTTCCTTGCTGTTACTTGGTAACTCCTATAGCCCTTTGTATGCAATCCCAATTCCACTTACCTGGAAGGAGGTGCCATTAAACTCAAGGCCCTTACTTCTGAGAAGGCATTAGACTTAAGTGGCTTCTAAGTGTCTGGTTTTGTTGATGGAGCCGTGCCACCAGGCAAGAGCATTTCCCGGAGTATGAGGTGTTTAGCTGACACTCATTTCCCAGCAAATGAGTGAGCACTCTAACCATATACAGTATGCACATAACGATGCTCGACATTCTTCATTCTCTATACAGGTCCCCAGCACAAGTGTTTCTAAGTTGGGGAGTGAACTGGCTTGATCAAGGTAATTCCCAAACACTGTCCAAGTAAGATAGGGTAGCCTGATTTTCTAGAAACAAGGAAGTAGAATACAGGGCTGGAAATTATCTTGCTATTTATCCTAAGCTTTCACAAAATGGCTCAAATGGCATATAAAAGAAGTTATATTTAAAATTATATTAATCTTAAACAATAAAGCTAACCAATTATGATGAACACTTATGATTATGAACTCATAATCAAAATAAAAACAGCAAAAAGAACCCTGAGGACCAAAACAATGCATGGCTTAAACAGGAACAGAATCAGAGGTCTCCTGAAAAAGAGTTTTCAATTGCTGTTCAAACTGAAGAGGAAATGAATCTAACCTCTCATGCCAGTGAGGACTATTTGTACACTGGCTACAGTGAGTCAGCCAAAGTCTTGCACATTTTCTCACTGAGAGCTGTTGAGCAAGGCAGCGGATAGGTAGGTAATTCTCACAGCTTGAAGGAAGCTTTTTTTCCTTCTCTATTCAAATGAACATAAGAGGCCTTTTACTCATGTCCTCTCTACATTTCCCACCCTCAGTTTCTCTACATTTGGTCTGCAGTTCATTTGTAGGCAGCTGAATGTGTGAGCTCCCCCTCCCCCAAAACAATCATTGTGTCCGAAACGATGCAAAGCACTGCCTGTGGGGTTAGACCTGCGATGAGCCATCCGATCCGTCCGCTGGAGCCCTACAGAGGCATTTAGAATCGGATGAAAGAGCACAGGGGTGTGTCAGCTAACCTGGCTTCCTCGGTCATATCCTGGTCACTGACCCCAGCACCCTGCACATGCTGGAAGGGAACGGCTGCAGCCCAGAGTCTGCTATGTCCGTGCTGGCTCCCTCCAGGACCAGCCCTCCAATGAGGCAGCTGGCCAGGCCACAGAATGGGCCTGTCACAACAGGGCAGCAAATGCGCGGTGTTTTGCTGTTGTCTTACAGTCAGGGATTGAAGGGAGGGGCTTGTGGGATTTTCCATTTCCCGTACCTGAATAATGTGAGTCGAGTGGGCACTATGGATCCTGGCATAGATCTGGCACCATTGGCTGCTCTGCCTGAGACAGCAGAATGTTTTAGACCAGCCCTAACTCGGCCTACAACTTAGACTCCATTATAAGCACGATCCTAGATTGTGCAAAGGCTCCCCATTGCTGCAACATTATTCAACCAAATACATGGCGAGTGGTGGGGCCATTTTGCGGGGTACAGCAAAGGGGATGGAATTAGCTGGTGTCCCCAGGCACTCCCCCCCTCCCCGCGATTGCATTGGGCATGAGTGCTGCAGTAGTCAGTGTAGGGCACGGGTGAGTTTGGCAAAATTTATGAAGCACTGACACTAGAAGAAAGTTCTGAGTAATGTACAAAACACAGTGTAAGTTCTACATTAAATACTATGTATTACTGCATACATAAAGAATGCAGTTAGAATGCTTGTTAGAATAAGTCTGTTTTGAGTGGGCAGGCAAGGAGGGTCAACACCCTATATAAGACAAAGGGAGACTCCTGCAGGACAGCTTTTCTTTTCAGCTTTACAGGAACTGTCCACAGTGCAGTTTTGGGAACGGAGGTCAGCACCACTGCTAACTTCCATAAAGCTTCAAGAGAGCATTGCAGTGGATTAGGAGTCCTACTCGCTCTCTTTTTCAAAAAAATCAAGTTTTATTATTTGCTCTATAGATCCAAAACTAAAACAACAATTATTCAGGACATTGGACATACTGGGTTGACATCTCACTCTTTTTTTTTTTTTACATTCAAGAACCATATTCAGTTCTATGCATAGTCCCCTTTCTCTAACCAATGCTAGAAAATATTCCAAGTTTGATAGAAGTATGTATCTTCCTTCTCCTTCAAAGACAAAGTCAATCTGTCCATCTCCGCGCAATCCAAAATCTTTTTTAAAATTAATTCTTCAGTAGGTGGCACTTCGCTTCTCCAGTGTCAGGCAAATGCAATCCTCACCGCAGTAGTTATATGTAAAGTCAAATATATAGCTCACTTATTGAAGTCATCAGGGATAATACCTAATAGAAAGACTTCAGGTTTAAATGTTAACGGTCTGTTTGCGTATTTTAACCCAATATTTTTCTGCCTTAACACAAGTTCACCACAAATGATAGAAAGCACCAGGTTTGTGTTTACATTTCCAACATCTATTGGACATATTTGGAAATATTTTTGCTAATCTATTTGGTGATAAATACCATCTATAAAACATTTTATAAAGGTTTTCTTTATATGAAGTTGCTAGGATTATCTTAATATTTCTTTCTCACAGCTTTTGCCATTTCTGTAACTCAATATTATATCCAAAATTTTGTGCCCATGTTATCATAGTTTCTTGTTCACCTGCCATTTTCATATCCAAAAGAAAATTATACAACCTTTTAATTATTTTTTCATCTGATTTTAAAATCATTTGATCAAATGCTATTAGTTCCTTATAAAAACCATACATTCTATAGTCTTTAGTATATCTCGATTGTATTTGAATGTTATGCCACCAAGAGAGATCAATGCCATGTTCCTGTTGTTCTTCAGCCAGCTTCAATTTTCCATCATTATCTAAAATATATCGCACAATCATATTAAAATTCAAAGCATTTGGATATGTAAGAGCTTCCATAGGAGAAAGCCATCTCAGCAACTTAGTATAAAGCTTTGCTTTTAGCTTTTCCCAAACCGACATCAATGAATTTCTAACATAATGACTTAAAAAGTAACCATGTGTCTTACATTTATCATACCACATATAAGCATGCCATCCCATTTGTAAATCATGTCCGTCAAGGTATAAAATTGTCTTAATTCTTAGAGTTATCCAGTCTTTTAACCACATTAAAGCACAAGCTTGATGGTATAGCATCTAATCAGGAGGACCAAAGCCCCCATTCCCTTTGGCTTCCTGAAGCATTTTTAATTTAATCCTTGATTTCTTCTTTTGCCATATAAATCGTAAAATTTGTGTATTTAAATTATCAAAAAACTTTTTAATCAATTTTTATAGGAATTGTTTGAAATAGGAACAGAAGTTTTGGTAATATATTCATTTTAATGATAGATATTCTTCCCAACAATGATAATTGCAAATTGGCCCATTTTTCTAGATCACTCTTGATCTCCTTACATAGTTTAATATAGTTGTCTTCTTTTAATGTAACACAGCTGTAAGAAAGATTCCCAAGTATTTAACCTTTTTAACAATTTGAAGGTCTACTTGCTGTGTCAAAGTTGTTTTTTGTTCCCATGTAAGATTTTTTTTACTAACAGTTTAGTCTTTTCTCTATTTATTTTCATCCCAGTAACTTCACCATAGTCTTCTATCTTTTTTAAAAGTTTAGATGTCATTACCAATGGATCTTCTAAAATAAACACTAAGTCGTCTGCAAATGCTTGAAGTTTATCACTTTCATCTCTAATTCTAGTACCTTTAATATCAGTATCTTCTCTAACATTTCCATATTGCATATTACTACATTTTCCACCAAATTCCATTTGCACTAGTTGTTGTTTCATGAATTACCAATTCACTGTCAAAAGCCTTCTGTGCATCTAGAAATGGTAATGCCATTGGTTTTTCAGAGTGAGTTTCATAGTATTCTAGAATATTCAAAATAATTCTCACATTGTTCCTAATGTGTCTCTTAGTGAGAAAACCATTTTGATCTGTATGTATAAAGTCTATTAAGTATTTCTTCAGTCTTTCTGCCATTACAGAGGCAAAAATTTTGTAGTCCATGTTTAGGAGTGATGTAGGTCTGTAATTTTGAATCAGTGTTGAGTCCATGTCTTCTTTTGGAATTAAAGTAACATTTGCCTCAGTCCAAGTATTTGGTATTTTAGCATCCAACAGTACAGAATTACATATATCCTTTAAAGGTATAGATGAAGTTCTTTCAAAGGATTTATGAAGTTCTGCTGGTAAGCTGTCTGGACCAGGAGTTTCATCATTCTTTTGTCTCTTAATCGCCTCAATTACTTCTGTCGTTGTTATTTCCTCATTTGATATTTTTTGGTATTTCCAGGAGCCCTACTCTCATGGGAGTCACTGGCCTCCCCAAATGATGGGGAGCTCCAACGAGTGGGCATTGCTTAATGGCCCTATTCTGAGTTATCATGGCCTGGACCTCTGAAACCTTAGGCACTAGCAGGAGGGCGACAACTGACAGGCCGGTAGGGGCAGGTAGTTCAGCCTTTTGTGGATTATTTTACCAATAGCAGCAATAACCATTGAGCTGCATTGTTGTGTCATCTATAATGCAACTTTTGTTGATGCTTATCAGATACTTCTCCCATCACGGCTGAGTCATTTCTTGCTGTTGGAGTAAGAGCATCCTGTGAGCTGTACATGAATGGCTTCTGGTCAGTTTTGTGCTCAACTAAGAAATGCATGTCCTCCTCGGCCTAGGCTGCAGATAGAGTGCAATAAATATTCCCGAAGGAAAGGCAATCATGGTTTGATTTCAACCTATGCTTTAGGAACACTTAGATCAGTTGTCTCAGCTGTTCCCAGCTTAGCCAGCATGGTATTAGAGCAGGACCCTACAAATCTTGGCTATACCAGTATTCTCCCACCTAGGTTTGCAGTACTGTACTTTGGGTTTCAGAACTTGACAGAGACCCCATTCATCCATAAGTCCTTGTGACTCCTGGCTAGGGGTTCAGTGCTAAACCAGGATGGGATGATCCTGGTTCAAATCATGGTTTAAACAATAAGTTCATAGGCTGGCTTAGGCAAGTGTCCCATCCTAATAGCTATACAGGAAGTCCCATACATATGAACAAGTTCCATTCTGAGAGTGTGTTCATAAATCCAACACAGTTAGCCTAGGTACCTAACACAATCGACTATATAGTACCATACTGTAATAAGTTTATAATGACACTGGAGGACTTCCATTGATGTCACTGGAGGACTTCTGGAAGTTATACTTCCATGTATGTGGCAGTGCAGAAGTGCACCCGTGTTGTTCCTCTGATGGGTTCTTCCTCATATGGTGTTACCATTAGGTTGGTGCAACTTGTGTCACACTTTGCTGGACTCACCTCTCACAATTATTACAATAAAAAACACAAAAACACACTTGTATCTTTGAAAGTTCGCAACTTGAAGGTTCATATGTAGAGGATTTTCTGTATTATAAAGATAAAATGGGTCTTGTACAAAAAGAAATGCATCATTGCAAATACCCTAGTGTCCCAATTATTTCTTTAAAAAGTTATAAACTGCACTTTTGTCCCAGGGAGAACTTCAAGGTGGTGTACAGAAAAATCAAATATCCAATACAATAAAACAACACAATATGATAATATTTATTTATTTGCTGTCCACTACTAAAGTATGCTGTCCACACACAACACACCATGTAATAAAATATTTTAAAATTCAGCCTCAAAAAACCAATAGATTTCAGTGAAACAAAATTGGGAAGCATTGGATGAATTCAACCGGGAAAAAGTCTGACATTTCCATCGCCTGTTGATTTCAGGCACACCTCCTATGGGAGCGCATTGCACCATTGCAATTCTCTTTCTGCCCTCCTGCCCTGAAATCACAGTCCATCCAAAATTATCCTGGTGTCCAGCAGGTGTGGATTTTAATGGAATTTGTTCATGGCCATTCTAGTCATGGAAGCCACTCATGACAAGAGGCATGGATGTGCCTGTGGCACCACCAGGAGCGTGGGAGGTCAGGGTTTTCTGTGGGGGGAGCCCCCACTGTAGTATAAATAGCAACAGTGTAACTTGAGCCTCAGCAGTACTTTTCTTCCCCCACACATCCTGCTGCATTCCAGCAGAGCATGGCAATCTGATAAAAGCTTTTGTGTATGATAAATCCCAGCGTTAAGTGACTGACTGAGGCCAGAGCAAATTGCAATGCCAACTATAATGCTGAGTCCTAATAATTTCCTACAAGTGTATCTTCCTTCTTCTTTCTTTAACTTACAAAGGTCTTCCTTTGTTTCTTTCCTGGGTGTGCTGAGCTCCTCAAAAAGATTCAGACCTTTTGTGGCCCGAGTCTTTCCCTGCCAGGTTTGCATGTGACAGTCACTGCATGCCAGATTGACCACTGGCTGGCTAGTTCCGACAAAGGCTATTGTTGCAATCAGAAAGGCCCGACTGTGCATTGCGGAATCTGAGAACCACACGAGGCATTGCTCAGCACATCGCAAACCTCACCCCTGCTAGCAACCGCGCTGCTGTTGAGCAAGTGGGGCTCAAGTGAGCATCACAAACCACAGGGGCCCATATTATGATTGTCACAGACCTGGGGCTCCATTCATTACACTCATTTGGCCACTCTTTAGTCCACCTTTTTCCCAGCATAGGCATTAAAATCTACAGAGTGCTTGTCAGTTTGCTGCATTATCCATCCTGTTAAAAAATCATGCCTGAATTGGCCACTTTAACTTTGAAGAAAAAGCATCCGGGGAGGTTAATAGAGACTGGTTACCTCAGGGCTCTGCACCAGCTTCTCATCACACAATCAGCATCTGTTCCCCCTCAGAGCTTCTGTGCTCACTGCATAAGAGCAGCAGGGGAGGGGATTTTCTGCAGGCAGCTGGTGTGAGGCTCTGATGCTAACTCCATTTGCAAAAGGAATGGATGGGTAGTCTTTTGACAGGGACAGGTAGCCACCCAAGTGTTGCCACAAAAGAGGAAATGCACTATCAAAGAAGAGGACAGCAGTTTGCATAATGGGTAGATGTAAAACTAGCAACAGCTATCAATGGTCATCTCATCCCATCCCATCCCATCCCTGTGGGCCTGCACAGTCTGCCTCAAGGTGCTAACTGTTGATGGGCAGCTTCAGGCCCCCATTACTTTCCCTTCTGTACTTTAAACCAGACTTGAACCAACTAGCCCTTCAAACAGAGGACTGTCTTCTCTAAAAGAGGACACAGGACCCTAGTATCTTAGCTGAGCACTAATCTTGTTTCCCTTGCATGGAGAGATCCCATAAGTTGTTCAGGGGATGGGGATTGAGATGGTCAGTGTGTGATGAATTTGCCCTTACTCCTGAGGTACATTTTGCCTCTAAAGGACAAAGAATGTTATCAGTTGTCCTATTCAGTTGCACTGATTTAGATTCATCTGAATCAAAGGAATACTCAGTAATGAAGTCCAAGAACTAGTAACCAATTAAAGTAAAAATTATCAACATTTAGAGCATGCCAGTAAGCCCTGCTTACAGCAGCAGCATTCACACCAGAGCAACTCCAAGGTCAGGGTCCTCGAACCACTCCTAGAAAGGCTCCAATGTTGTTGCTGACTCTTGCTGCTCCCAGGTCCATGTCTAGATGATGTAAAAGCCACACCCTTGAACTAACTTGAGCCTGACTTGTACTGGCAGCTCTGCATTTTACTCATAAATGAACACAACTAAACTTTTGCATGGCCCTGTGTGAGAGTTAACAAGAACCATGCATGCATGGAGGGAAAGCTAAATGAGGGCAGAAAGGAAATCTTGCCCCACAGAACACTACAATAGTTTTGTCTATTATCAGCAATTAATACATTTCAGACTGACTGCATTGACTTTGCATGTGCAGCAAAACAAGATGGGGTATGCAATATGCAATGTTTTGAGTGTTCCTGAGTGTTAAAAAAAAAACCCCTCTGGGTTTTTTTCTAACCTCTTTTGTTGCTGTATTGTGTTTAATAAACAGATCACTCTCCATAAAATATTTTTTAATGTAAAAGCACAGCTGGAATCTCTTGCTACCCTGTGTTATGTGGAATTATCTTCCGTTAATGGTTTGTCCCCACATCCCTGTTATTTATTCCTGCAAATATAGTTCAGCAACATCGAAGAGCACCACTGAGATAATAAACTGAAATAAAAAAGTAAAGCATCCTTCTCTGAAATTTGTTTCTTTCCTGACTGCTATCAATGTGTGGGTTTTGTGATGAGTGTAGTTCCACAGATAATTGAATAGCAATCAGATTGTGAAAGCCTCTTCTATCTACAGATGGCTATTTCTTAGAGCAGTAGGACTGGCTTCCCTCTGCTGTCCACCATGGCCATAATTCTCTTCTATGAGCTGTAGCTCAGTAACTTTCCACATGTAACATCAAGCAGTCCCATTGCAGTAGGAATGGGAGCCTGTCATCTATGGGTGGTGAACCATGCTTGGCTGAAGGTCAGAAATCCAACTCAAGAACTGTATGGGGTCCCACATTCCAGCAGTGGGTGGGGACCTAAAACAGATGTTCTTCTTACTCATTTGGTTACTTTCCCACCAAGAAAAACTAAGGAAATCTACTTAGAAACCAGCTCCAGTGTAACAGTTTACATGTCTGCCAAGCACAGCTTAATTCTAAGTAGGGAATATGAAGTTTAATACCTTGTTCTTTGGGATCGGTGATAGAGATAACAGCAGAAAAAGCTAGCAGGCGAGATGAGGAGTTCATCTCCATCCAGTCCATGGCAGCTGTTTTCCCATCCCTGCTGTAATCACTTTTCCCAGGCTTGCAAAACACTCAATGGTTGGCCTCTGGCAGCAAGATAACCCACACTCAAGGGATTGTGGGTCATCTTGCTGCCCAAATCGGCTGTCAAGCCCTGGTTTGTTAATTACAAGCAACCCATGCAGAGAACCCATGCTTAGTTGTTGGGTTATAAACTGTGTGTTGTTCTAATTGTTTGTTAGCCAGCTTCAGATAACACAGTAACCTTTCTATCAATAACCCACACTTGACCCTTGGTTATGATTTGAAAGACTGGAAAATTTGAAAGAAGGGTGACTGCTTCTGGTGTGGACCCTCATCTCTACTGTTGTGTTGATTCAAGCCTGCCCCCAGTTCTGTAACCTGTGAGCAGGGACAAGAATGGGATGGGCAAAATGCTTGTATACACCATGACAAGGGATTCCTTCAACAAGTCACGGCCTCCTCTCAGAAATGGGCTTCCTCTCTGCTCAGAACTTCCCCCAAAGCACCCGAATGCAACAAACAATGTCTTGGCTAAAGAATATAATGACATAATTGTGTTGTTGTTGTTTTATTGTGTTGTTGTTGTTAGTCACGAAGTCGTGTCCGACCCATCGCGACCCCATGGACAACATTCCCCCAGGCCTTCCTGTCCTTCACCATCCCCCGGAGTCCACTCAAGCTCACACCAACTGCCTCAGTGACTCCATCCAGCCACCTCATCCTCTGCCGTCCCCTTCTTCTTTTGCCATCTATTGTTCCCAGCATTGGACTCTTCTCCAGGGAGTCCTTCCTTCTCATTAGGTGGCCAAAGTATTTCAGTTTCATCTTCAGGATCTGGCCTTCTAAAGAGCAGTCAGGGTTGATCTCCTCTAGGACTGACCGGTTTGATTGCCTTGCAGTCCAAGGGACTCGCAGGAGTCTCCTCCAGCACCTCAACTCAAAGGCCTCAATCCTTTTGCGCTCGGCCTTCCTTATGGTCCAGCTTTGACAGCCATACATTACAACTGGGAAAACCATAGCCTTGACTATATGCACTTTTGTTGGCAGGGTGATGTCTCTGCTTTTTAGTATGCTGTCTAGATTTGCCATAGCTTTCCTCCCCATTAGTAAGCGTCTTTTAATTTCTTGGCTGCAGTCCCCATCTGCAGTGATCTTGGAGCCCAGGAAAATAAAATCTGTCACTACCTCCATTTCTTCCCCATCTATTTGCCAGGAAGTGAGAGGACCAGATGCCATGATCTTAGTTTTCTTAATGTTGAGTTTCAGGCCAACTTTTGCACTCTCCTCCTTCACCTGCATCAAGAGGCTCTTTAGTTCCTCTTCACTTTCTGACATGAGAGTGGTATCATCTGCATATCTGAGGTTGTTGATATTTCTCCCAGCAATCTTGATTCCAACTGGTGATTCATCTAGCCCTGCCTTTCTCATGATGTGCTCTGCATATAAGTTAAATAGGCAGGGCGACAGTATACAGCCTTGCCGAACTCCTTTCTCAATTTTGAACCAATCAGTGGTTCCGTGCCCAGTTCTCACTGTTGCTTCTTGACCTGCATATAGGTTTCTCAAGAGACAAATAAGATGGTCAGGTACTCCCATCTCTTTAAGAACTTGCCACAATTTGTTGTGATCCACACAATCAAAGGCTTTAGCGTAGTCAATGAAGCAGAAGTAGATGTTTTTCTGGAACTCCCTAGCTTTCTCCATGATCCAGCGTATGTTGGCAATTTGATCTCTAGTTCCTCTCCCTCTTCGAAATCCTGCCTGTACTTCTGGTAGTTCTCGGTCCACATGCTGCTGGAGCCTAGCTTGTAGGATTTTGAGCATCACTTTGCTAGCATGTGAAATGAGTGCAATGGTGCAGTAGTTTGAACATTCTTTGGCATTGCCCTTCTTTGGGATTGGAATGTAAACTGACCTTTTCCAATCCTGTGGCCACTGTTGAGTTTTCCAAATTTGCTGGCATATTGAGTGTAGCACTTTTACTGCATCGTCTTTTAAGATTTTGAATAGCTCAGCTGGAATATTGTCACCTCCATTAGCTTTGTTGTTGCTCAGACTTCCTAAGGCCCATTTGGCTTCACATTCCAGGATGTCTGGCTCGAGGTCAGTGACCACCCCATCATGGTTATCAGGGACGTTAAGCTCTTTCTTGTATAGTTCTTCTGTGTAATCTTGCCACCTCTTCTTAATCTCTTCTGCCTCTGTTAGGTCCCTGCCATTTTGGTCCTTTATAATGCCCATCTTTGCATGAAATCTTCCCTTCATATCTCCAATTTTCTTGAAGAGATCTCTGGTCCTCCCTATTCTATTGTTTTCTTCTATTTCTTTGCACTGTTCATTTAAGAAGGCATTTTATCTCTTCTAGCTACTCTTTGGAATTCTGCATTCAATTGGGTGTATCTTTCTCCTTCTCCCTTGCCTTTTGCTTCCCTTCTTTCCTCAGCTATGTTTATTACAAACATTTAAATGCATGTGAAATCTTCAGTGAATTGTGTCAGCAAATGTTTGTCTTCACTTTTCCATCTTTCTCAGTATTGTTTGCATTTGAAAATTTTAGCGGGGTGGTGAGGAATATTCCTAAGCAATGCCCCCAAAAAGCAGTGCTATCAGAAGACATACAGCATTTTCTACGAATTTTTCATAGTATTCAGTTACGCTTTTTTGTGGCTTCAGTACAACAAAGACAATTTTCCACAAGCTCGCTCTACAGCTTCTTTCCACCTACCGGTAAAGTCCAGCTTTGCCTTCATAGCTACATGCTAACAATGAAAGGTTAATGAGCAGGAATTCTTTCCCCCAGTATAAACAGAGAAGGGACTGCCAAAGGCACCTGCCAAGAACAAATGAAACGACATTTTAAAACTCCTCTGTGCTTGTGCGTGTGCCTGGGAGTGGGGGCTGGGCACTGCTTGACGCTGCTGTTTTCTCAGGCCACTGCTTGCTGTGGCGCACACTGGACGTAGGCACGCCTGCTCTCCGCTGTATCTCCAGCTGCCCTGGGAGCAAAGGACACCCTACATGGCACTAGGAGGCTTATTTGCGAATGAGTGAGCGCACTTAATTGTGGAGCTGTGGGATGCATGAGTAAGGAAGGGGAAAGCAAAATAAGAACTCACCTGGTGCCACAACAGCTGACTCACTGAGGCCATTTTGAATAGCTCTGCATGGCAAGAGGTCACCATGCGAAGTCAGGGCTTTTCTCCAGGTCACGTAACACCCCCTCCAAAGAGGGACTTGAAGCACTACATGTGCTTGGTGAGGTCCCTGAAGGCCCTAAAGCCCCCACTTCAAACACTTCTTTAGGGAGAAGGAACAGGAACAGTTACTCAACTAGTTGAGAGCATAGGTGTGCCCCTAGAGGCACAGCTCAGGGAATCCTTTGGACCAACCTGCACCCGATGACTCTCTCTCTATGCCAGCCCTTGAACATGGCCCCAAAGTCTGCCCCAGCCTTTCCTCTGAGCTGCCCAGCCATTTCCCTCTCTTGGAAGGCAGAGATGTATGTACTAGGCAGCCCATCCTGCACCCCCTAAGCAAGCCCACTGCTCTCTGGCATGGCTGCCAGTCCAGTCAGCTTCCCTGCATGCAATGGAGGGGGAACTGGCAAGCAGCAAAATGCCTTGGGCCAGCCAGGTGGGAGGAAGTGGGAAGGAAATTATAGGGAGGATGGTGACCCCAGTGTTGGAAAGTTCCAGACAGTCAGGGCATTTTGTTGTCAGGACCCAAAAGACTAACATTGCTCTCGAGCTAGCTAGCTTTCCTTTCGTGAGGAAGTTGCTGAGATAGGAACCAAGGCAATGACTAATAGCAAAGTAATAACACTTCAAGAAGGCTCACCTGCAGTGGAGTTGTGACAGTTCCAAGTGCCTGTAGATGGCAAGCACATGGCAGGGACACTGGTTTTGTGCAATGTGTGCTGCATGAGTGCTATGCATGCGCACTCTGGGGTGCTCTGCCTCAATCATGGCTCTCGGGTAAACACCTGTAGATATTTCAATTTTTTACTAGAGTACAGCATACTTGTTATCTCGCCAGCATAAAGGTGGAAAGCATAGAGCTGCAAGGATGCATTGATTTTCAGGACTGAATTTTTGCCACTCTTTCATACCCATTATGTCACTCGACAGAGGTTACCACAGAGTTTCTCTACCAATAATTGTGCTTATCTGTATCACAGAGGCAACACCTTTTAAGCTCCAAGGATTGGGCTGGGCTTGGCCAGAATCAGTGTAGTGCTAACAGATGGACAGTTGCAGCTGAAGAAACTCTGACAGAGAGGAATGCTGGCAAGAAGCAAGGTTTTAATCCCTGGCTTTGTCACATGACCAGATTTAAGCTTAATTCCACTGCCCTTTGACAGGCTGCCTAAATCACTCTTGAGCTGCTGTATAACAAAACATCTGTTTGTATTTATACATATGCATCAGAATCTGTTCATATTGTTTGTGGGTATTATAGTTCTTGTGGACAACATGCAATCCCCCCACCGTTTTTCACTTTTGCTTCTCCGCATCCGGTTCTTTCATGACGACAGCTTCCTTGCTACTGCGCCTAGTGCCCTCACAGCACCACTACACAGACATTTGGAATTAGGTTTCACAGTGAAAAGACTATGTCTTCAAAGGATGTGAGTGTCATTCACAGTATGATCTGCCCCAATGGCTGCAGCTCCCCTATTTGCTCACATACTACTGGGAGCCTGTGGCACTCCTTTCTCTCTAAACATAGAGGTGTCTAAAGGTGAGGATGTAACATAGAATGGGTCAATATTTAGGTTCATGAACTGGGTTGGCAGAAGTGGACCTCCCCCCCAACCCATATTTAGCCCTCGAGTGTGGGTTGGCACAGAGTCTGAATCCAGCCCTGTGTCCGAGGTTCCTGCTGAATGAGATGAGCTCAAAAATTGGGCAGAGGCACCTCCCATGAGCACAGCACTTTCGCCAACCCTGGATCCAACCCATCATCTGAATTTATCTGGCAGCATTGCATATACAAACAACAATGCAATAAAAGAATCATACCCCTTTCTGTCTACTCAGGAGAAAGTGCCATTAACCTTGCTGAAGCTTATACCCAGGAAAGTGTGCTGGAATTGCAGGCTGTGGGCCAGTTCTAAGCAGTCCGAACTGAACCGCTTTGAACACAGTGTTCATTTTGAAGGTTTCTTCAGCAAGAAGAATTACCACTTGGTTTTGGAGAGATGTGTGTGCATGCATGTGACTGGAAAGTCCTGGCTTCAGTTCAAAGAAAGTTAATTGTGTATTGCAATCAATGGCACCAGTTAGTCATGCTGCTCATCGGCAGTATGCTGGCAGGCACAAATGAGCTTGCATTTTTCTCGAAAGTGTCATATGACCAAAAACCACGAGATGTTTAGCATATTTGTAAGACCTTAAAAATGAGAGCTGGATTGATTTAGAATTTTTTAGAACTGCTATGCAGTGCAGAGCCAAACAAAGGAGGTCAAAATATTTTACTGCAAAAGTCTGCCTCGACCCAAGGCTGAGCTCACTGAAGGATTTCACTAGAGAAAAGCATCGCACTGAGACAATGGCAGTGATGCTTCCAGTCTCATACGGGACAACAACAAAAGGAAGTGTGATTTGTATATAGTCATATGTGTGGACTGGTCACGTCTGCGTATACTCGGCAATTTGAGCATAGCTGTGGGATGACTGTAGCATTCCTTGTCTTTCTGGGCATGTTTTGAACGTTTCCATAACAGAAACTGGCTTCCAAACTACATTCTGGGGGCTGGGGCAAATAGGTTAGTACAGCCAACCTCATGCTGTGACTTGCCTACTTTTTGAGGCAGGGAGAGGCACCTTGTGACTCTCCAGTTCTTGGGATTACAAGTTCCATTAGCCCTAGCCACCATCTCCAGGGGTGGGGGGTGATGAGAGCTGTAGGCAGAGATATTTACCTATTGCCACTAATAAGTAGAAAACAGTTGCATTTATCCTATGGCGCTTATGCAGTGACTAATGCTCTTTACTCTGACCAAAGTATAATTTTCCAGAATTTCAGTTAACAGTTTGCAGAACTGACTGAGCTTAAAGGGATAAAATCATGTATGAGGAAAAGAAATGACAGCGAACTTGATGCAGACTTTGACCACTAGAGGGAGGACAAGCGCTCTCCAAAATTGGTTTTACGGCTGCTTTCCCCTGAATAAGTGCACTGCAGGATGAAAACTGAATGCAAATAGCGAAGTCATTTCCAAAATATTAAACAGTGCCAGAATTAATGGCCTTTGGCTGCACCCCCATTCCTCCTCATCTCCCTGCTAGACTCAAACATGTGTTAGTACATAGACGTGAATCAGATTCTGGTCAATGCAACAGATTCTGGTGTTGGGATGTCAGGTTTCAAAATGGAAGCCCAGTAAAATCAGATTTTGGCTCTGCTCCAAGAACAAGTCATGTCTTTCACTAGATAAAATAGCTCAATAACAGAATGTATTTGTTATATGAAGACAACATCTTGCTGAAGGCAGTTTCTGCAGCAGAAAATGGGTCAGAATTCTGTCCATATCAGGGAACAGATCACTTGCTAATAGCTTGGATCCATGAAAAAGATGCTACAAGGAGTTCAGAAAGCAATAGAAAAAATAGGTAAATTATTAATAGTTGTTTAACAGATTCAAAACAAACTTGTGTAGGCATTTGACCATTAATGGGAAGCTCCCAAAGCTTCACATGTTGAGCTGGGCACAAACGGAGCTATTTGAACAGATGTTAGTCTTAACAGGAAGACAAAATTTTAATGGCTCCAGGAATGACTCTCTTATCCAGAGGATTTTTGATAAAAACGACCTCAAATGAGGATGAATCCATACTGTGCAGAGCACTGTGATTGCAATGGGTCTACTCTGTGAGGGATTAAGTCTGGATCGAACACTCACACGCAGTAAATGTCAGACCCTGATATCTCCTACCAACACTGTCATCTTGTTAGTTGACCAGCACAGAGCTCAAGGGTTTTGAGGGCTGGGGCAGTTGCGATGCTGCAGGCCTTGCTCTACCCTATGCAAAGGGATGAGGTGTCCAAAGCCCAAAGATCACATGTGAAAATTCTTGCACCTGTGAAGAATTGGAGCCGGTAGCATCCTGTTTGGGGGGAAAAGGTAGACAGAGAGAGTGCTTACTTTAAATAAAACAGCCAGGATTCTGCTGAGCATGTGACCAGGCGGGACAGGCCTGGCCTGCAGGAGGCAAGGATCTCCCTGCTTCACAGTCCACATGCTGCCTTGCTCTTCCAGTCTTCCTCTTGACCACTTGCCTCTGACCTTGCATGGTTGCATGTATTATGTACATCATCTCAGAGCTTCTGCCTTTGGCTGACGGATAAACCAAATACATGGAAACATATGAGGTGTGGTGCTGATCAGTCATACAGATAGGCTCTGGGAGTCCCGACCCTTTTGAGCATGAGAAACCTGTGAGGGACTTTGTCACGGAAGATTTTGTGAGCAATACATTCCATTAAAGAAAGTCCTCATTCCCAATGCCAAGATTGTCTAGTACAACATGGGAGACTCGAGGAGGTTGGAGCATGGAGAATTTGCAGGATGTGACTCTGAAGGGCAAGCATTTCTGTGTTTAGAAAGATGAATTGCATCATAAGCATTAGAAAGGGCAGGATCCTGTTGCCACCTGATAGAGCCTGGATGGCAATAGGACTGTTCAGAGTCCCAGTTGCAGCCTCAGAAGTAAGTCTGCTCCTTGCTAGGATTCCAGACGCGGAGCACCCTCCCTCCACCCACACAGACAGCGTGGAAAGATCCACACCAGCTGTGCCGCCAAGACAGACTTTCCAGGGCAGGATGGGGAGGAGACAGGCTCCACCAGCACGCCAAGTATCTCAGCGTGCTGCCTCCCCCTCTCCTCCTCATGCTGCAGAGTAAAACTCCTGGCCTGCCGAAACCAGCAAAGTATTTTTCAGGGCAGGAGAAGCACAGAGGGCACCTGGGCCTCCACACTTCTTCTGCCCTCCCTAGGATGCCTACGATTCTCCACGTTCTGTGGGTTAAGGGCAGCCTCACTGCACTGCTCTATAAATGTACTGAGATTTTATTTACTGGCTGCTACTGTAGGTCTGCCATACTTCTGAAATTCAAGCACATAGTCATATACACAGCTGCCAGCCAAGAAACCCTTTTAAAAGGGTGTTAAATGCTAGTTATGTATTTGTACACAATACATATAGGTTGGGCTGAGAGCCAGTGTGGTGTAGTGGTTAAGAGCATGGGACTGGGACTCAGACGATCCGGGTTCTAGTCCCCACTCAGCCATGAAGCCAACCAGTCACAGACTCTCAGCCCAACCTACCTCACAGGGTTGTTGTGGGGATAAGCTGGAGGAGGAGAATGATGTAAGCTGCCTTGAGTCCTTTGAGGAAAAAGGCAGGATATAAATTGAAAAATAAATAAATAAATAAATACATATTACAATCACATCTAGAGAGAGTAATGCTAATAGGCAGTTTTTCTTCAAGGAGGATATTTTGAGCAGAATGAATGAATGAATAAAATTGCAACCACATTTCACATACAAATTTTAAAACAATTCTTATTTATTTATTATTAGATTTGTGTCCCACTTTTTCCTTACAATGGACTCAAAGCAGCTTAATTGTCCTCCTGCTCTCACTCTCCTCCCCACAACAGCCCTGTGAGGGCTGAGAGTCTGCCACTGTCCCAAAGTCACCAGTTGGCTCCACGGCCAAGCAGAGACTAGAACCCAGATTGCCTGAGTCCCAGTCCTACACTCTTAACTGCTGGCTGCACCACACTGGTTGTCGTTATGTGCTATTAAATTGTCTCTGACTTATGGCAACCTGATGAGTAAATGCTCTCCAAAATGTCCTATCTTGCCCTTGAAAGTCCTGGTGTGCTCTGGTATTCATCTCATATTTGGTCTTCCCCTTCTTCTTCTGCCTTCAGCTCTCCCTAGGATTATTGTCTTCTTCAGTCTTCTTGCCTTTTCACAATATGCCCGAAGTAGGACAGCCTCAGTTGCATCACTTCTGTCACCAGGGAAAGTTCAGCCCAATTTGATGTAGAGCCCACATGTTTCTCTTTCTGTCAGTCCAGGGTATTTGCAAAGTTGTCTTCTAGAACCTATTTTCTTCCTGACAGCTTTCTTCACTGTCCAGCTTTCATATCCATACACAGTGACTGAGAATGTCTTTATGGCAGCTACATAAGTACAGATCTTATGCAAAACAGATACTGTTTTGGTAAAGTTTTCACACTTCTTAGGTGGGAGCTGAGTAACTGGAGCAAGAGCTGGGGAGGGCCGATAAAAATCACCATTCTGAATCAGACCTTTGGTCATCTGTTGAGTGCTACGCTCTGTCTGTTAACAGGGCTGAGTGGTTTTTCTGTTCATTTATACAGATTCAGAGGAGATGCATGAGTAACACCAGGTAATGACTGGAAATTGAATTTAGACCAAATTTGCATTCCAAACTCGTTGGAGGCTTGACCTAGCTTCTGTACTGCTATTGGGAGCCTGCTTTTCAGGCACTGTTGATCCATAGCTCTTGGGTTAAAAAGAGATTTGGGAGTGAATTTCTCCTAATTCTCCTAGACCATTAAGCAGCTCCAATGCCATCAGAAATCCTGCCCTTCTGGACTGACTTTCCGTGTCCAGAGTCGGAGTTTCAGTCTTAAGAAATGCCGGGCAGGGGCAGGGGGTGGGGGGAGCTACCTCAGATGGACTCCGGACGCTGAGTTCTTACTCCTCCTGACCATCAGAGAAAATGCAGCCAACTGGGTGACTTTGGACCAGTCATAGACTCTCAGCCCAACCTACCTCACAGGGTTGTTGTTGTGGGGATAAGCTGGAGGAGGAGAATGGTGTAAGCTGCCTTGAGCCCTTTGTAGGAAAAAGGCAGGATAATAAATCAATCAAATCAATCAATGTGGACTGTGAGACCCGTAAAGGGCTTATTTGTACAATCTGAAACTACTGGACTCAGTCCAGTGTAAGCACCTCGGCTGTACTCTTTAAAAGTTTAAAAGCAGTTTGAAATGCAGAAGAAAAAGAGAAAGTTGTTGAAGTTGTTGAAGAACTGGAATAAAGTAAAAAAAAAAAAAAAAGCTCTAATTTGCAAATAACTAACCAGCAAGACTTTCCCTCTCCTCCCCTGCAATTGCAAAGCCAAGAAGGTGCAGAAAAAGAAAATATTGGGATAGAGCCTTGAGGAACATATATCAGTTAATTAATGCAACAGAATTAGCTTCTCTGTGTTATCTTGATACTACAGAGATAAGAGATAAGAAACAACCAAGATAAAGACAAGAGGAAGTGATGTATTGAAACATAATGTCTGAGAAAGAGGACAAAATACATATAAGACTGTATTTTGCTAATAGCAATTTTTGAATGCCATCTGCTGACTAGAAGTTAAATTGCAGCTGTTGAAAATCAAGAGATCTATATGCTGACTGAAAGCTAAATTGCAATTGTGATCTGTATATAAGTTATTACTAAATTCAAGATTTCTTTCCTCCTAGTTGGATATTAAATAACAATAGTGGATTGTAAAAAAATTATTATTATGAATGTATGACTTTCTCTGGTAGCTGATGTCAAAACGTAGCAAGAGTGCAGAAAGTGTTTGGCAAAGATCTAAAGCGAAACTTCACCCATTGGATTTGTGTTTGAAAAAAGTAGATAAAAGTTGTGAAATGAATGGGAAAAAGAGATCATCACCGGAAAAATCAGTACTAGCATCTCAACCATCAACACAACCAGACAAGCTTGATATACTTTTACAGGAATTCAGAGAAATTAAGACTGATATCAAGCAATTAAGTGTCAAAATAGATAATATGGGTATAGAAATAAAAGATTTAATTAAACAAACTCAAGAGAATAAACAATCACAGAAGTGAAAATTCAGATGGAAGAACAAGATAAAAAGTTAAAAAATCAGATGACTAAGATAGATCAGGTCTCAAAAAGTGTGATTGAGAACCAGGATAGACAATGAAGATCAAATTCATGCCTTAAAGAATATTCAGATGATGGGAATGAGAATGAAGATAAACTGATTCAATCAATACTGGATTGGGCTACATCTATTCTCCCGGATGTTTCCTTTACAAGCTACATAGAGTTGGCCCAAGAAGAGCAGGATGAAAAGCACTGAGAGACATTGTAGTCCGATTCTGGTCATATGCAAAAAAAGAACAATTGAGACGTAAATTACAGAATATGACATCAATCATGTTCGAAGGTTACCAGATTCAAGTGTTTCCTGATTTATGTACTGAGACTCTGAAATGGAGGAGAGATATGTTCCAAGTTTGTCAAATATTAAAGAAGAATTCCATTAAATATAGCTGGGGGCTTCCGATTTTTCTGTTTTCATATAATGGAAAATATTACAGATATTACAAAGGAGGAAGCGCTGAAGGTATTAAAGGAGCTTGGAATTATTGATGATGATGAATATGCAGTGCAAATGCAGAAATGAATGGATATGCCTACATTTCCAAGAAGGATGACAGAGAAGAAGAGAGAAGATCGGCCAGAGAAGAAATTGGGTTTTGCAGCAGGAGGTGCAGATTTTCTGTAGAAACTGAAAGAAGAGGACAGACAGAAGAAGGAAGCAAGAAGAGATGAGAAAATTTAGATGTGATAGATATAGAAAATATATTGTAGTTGGTAGTGTTGTGGTTGTTATTGAATGTTTCTTAAATAATAAGTATTGAATTATAATAGAAATTTGAGTTTAGAATAAAATGGGTGTAGATGGTCAGGGAGGATGGAGTGGGTGTCTGGGGTCTATGCAGGGGAGGCTCCTCTCCCCCCCCCCCCCAGAAGCTCTGGGGAGGAGAACATTTCCAGAAGACGGGTAAGGGGATTTCCATATATAAATGTGGTGGGGAATATAGTGGGGGTGGGGGTATGTCTAATTGGGTTTTTGTTATGTTTTTGTTGGAGTGCTTATTTAATCACATATGGAAATCAAAAAGAATATTTGATATATTGAAAGAATGGGAAAAACATTGAAGATAGTGTCTTGGAATATCAACGGTTTGGGAGAAAGACATAAATGTGTTAGAACTGAAAAATCTATTTATAAGGAAAAGACAGATATATTTTTACAAGAAACACATCAAAAGAAAAATGAAGTGAATGAATTAAAATTATACTGGGCAGATGTATACAATAAATCATATGGCACATCAAAATCAAGAGATGCTGCAATTATTGTTGCCAAAAGATGTGAATTTAAAACACAACCTATAAAAAGAGATCATTTGGAAAGATTTCTTATAATACAAGGTTTGATTTATGGACAAGAGGTGACTTTAGCTAATATATACACACCTAATATAAATCAAAGGAAGTTTTATAATAAAGTGTATAAAGAAATAGAAGAAATAGAAAGAGGATATGTGATAATGGAGGGTGATTATAATATGGTTATGGTTAAAAAAGATAAATCTAACCGATCAAAGGAAGATGTAAAATATAATAATACAGATTTAAGTAGATTTATTAATAAAAACAGATTATAAGATGTTTGGAGAGAATTAAATGGTAATCAGAAAAGCTATACATTTTATTCAAACAAACATAAAAACTTTACAAGAATAGATTACCGTATTTTTTGCTCTATCAGACGCACCTGACCATAAGACACACCTAGTTTTTAGAGGAGGAAAACAAGAAAAAAATATTCTGACTCAAATGGGCACATAATCACAGGCACATTCCCCATCACTTCCCCATGGGCTGCACATCTGACAGACTTACTGCACACACATATTCGCTCTATAAGGCACACAGACATCTCCTCTTACTTTTGAGGGGGAAAAAAGTGAATCTTATAGAGCAAAAAATATGGTATATATTTGTAACAACAGAAATATTGTCTAAGCTAATAAATGCAGATATAAAAGTAAAAGTAGATCAATTATATTCAGAAAATACGGCAAAAATAATTGTAAATGATGGTATTACAGAAACAATAATCTTAAGCCGAGGAACGAGACAGGGTTGTCCTTTATCCCCAATATTATTTGCATTAATGATGGAGGTACTGGCAAATGCAATTAGAAATGATACACAGATAGAAGGAATTGGAGTATGTCAGAAAATTAAAATTAATAAATTTGCAGATGACACATTGTTAACATTTCAAGATCGAATAAATATTATAGAGAGAATATATTTACATTTAAAGGAATTTGGGGAGTATAGTGGGTTGCAAGTAAATTGGGAAAAATCAGAAATGATGTTATATAATCATAATAGTGAAGAATTAGATATATTAAAAGAAAAGTATAAACTAAAAATAGTAGACAGTATTAGATACTTAGGAATTGATATTCCAAAAAATAGACAATTAAAAATGAAAATCTATGAGAAGTTAAAGAAGGGTATAAAAGATAAAATAGGAAGATATGAAAAGGTAAAATTATCATGGTTTAGACGACTAGCAGTCATAAAAATGAAAATATTGCCAAGGATTAATTTTTTGTTCTGGATGATTCTGATTAAGTATTATCAAGAATTAAAGGAATTACAGAATTATTGGAGGTACTGTATATTGTAATGGAGAGAAGAGAGCAAGAGTAAGTAAAGAACTATGGTATGAATCACAGAAAAAGGAGGGCTGAGTATTCCAGATGGAGTGATATTGAATTAAAAGAATTAAGGGAAATAGGTAATCATTTAGAGACATATTGGTTTAAAAAGGATATAAAAAGATTATTAAGAGAATTCAAAATCCCTTTTTAAAAAATATGATGGAAGTATGGGAAAAATGGAGACAGCAATTAATGCCAGGAATTTCTCTATTAACACCAGTGGTCAAAATGCAGAAATTCCCAAAAATAGAATCAAAATATTAGATAAATAAATTGAAAAATAATCATATATAAATGGAAATACTGGAAACATAAGATAAAAAATATAACACAATTAAAGAGTATATTGGCAGAAGCTAAATTGAATTGGTTAAATTAAATACAATTAGAAAAATTGATAGAGATGGAGGAAACATTCAAAGAGGAAGAAAGACAATTAACAAAATTTGAAATGATTGTAAAAGAATGTGAGTTTAAGGAAGAATATACAGGTAAACTCCTTCATGGATCACTGCCTTGCTGTGGCGAAGGGGCTTGCGTAGCTCAATGAAGCTATGAGCTATGCCATGCAGGGCCACCCAAGACAGACAGGTCATAGCAGAGAGCTCTGACAACACGTGATCCACTGGAGAAGGAAATGACAACCCACTCCAGTATCTTTGCCATGAAAACCCCATGGACAATACCAAAAGGCAAAACGATATGATGCCAGAAGATGAGCCCCTCAGGTCAGAAGGTGTCCAATATGCTACTGGGGAAGAGTGGAGGGCTAGTACTAGTAGCGCCAGAAAGAATGAAGCGACTGGGTCAAAGCCGAAAGGACACTCAGTTGCATATGTATCTGGTGGTGAAAGGAAAGTCTGATGCTGCAAAGATCTATACTCCATAGGAACCTGGAATGTAAGATCCATGAATCAAGGTAAGCTGGATGTGGTCAAACAAGAGATGACTAGGCTGAACATCGACATCTTAGGAATCAGTGAACTAAAATGGACAGGCATGGGTGAATTTAGTTCAGATGACCATCAGGTATACTACTGCAGGCAAGAATCCCTCAGAAGACATGGAGTAGCCTTCATAGTCAATAAAAGAGTAGGAAAAGCAGTACTGGGATACAATCTCCAAAATGACAGGATGCTCTCAGTTCGAATCCAAGGCAAACCATTCAACATCACAATAGTCCAAGTCTATGCCCCAACCACTGGTGCTGAAGAGGCTGAAGTTGACCAGTTCTATGAAGGCCTACAACACCTTCTGGAATTAACTCCAAAAAATGATGTCCTTATCATCATGGGGGATTGGAATGCTAAAGTAGGAAGCTAAAAGATAACTGGAATAACAGGCAAGTTTAGCCTTGGAGTACAAAATGAAGCAGGGCACAGGCTGGTAGAATTTTGTCAAGAGAATACGATGGTCATAGCAAACACTCTTTTCCAACAACCCAAGAGATGACTCTACACATGGACATCACCAGACGGTCAACACAGAAATCAGATTGACTTTGTGCTCTGCAGCCAAAGATGGAGAAACTCTATACAGTCAGTAAAAACTAGACCAGGAGCTGACTGTGGCTCAGATCATAAGCTTCTCATTGCAAAATTTAGGCTTAAATTGAAGAAAGTAGGGAAAAGCACTAGGCCACTCAGGTATGACCTAAATCATATCCCAGTGGAGGTGACAAATAGATGTAAGGAATTAGATCTGATAGACAGAGTGCCTGAAGAACTATGGACGGAGGTTCGCAACATTGTACAAGAGGTAGCAACTAAAACCATCCCAAAGACAAAGAAGTGCAGGAAAGCTTTACAGATAGGAAGCTTTACAAATAGCTGGGAAAAGAAGGGAAGTGAAAGGCAAGGGAAAAAGTGAAAGATGCACCCAACTGAATGCAGAATTCCAGAGAACAGCTAGAAGAGATAAGAATGCCTTCTTAAATGAACAGTGCAAAGAAATAGAAGAAAACAATAGAATAGGGAGGACCAGAGATCTCTTCAAGAAAATTGGAGATATGAAGTAACATTTCATGCAAAGATGGGCATAATAAAGGACCAAAATGGCAGGGACCTAACAGAGGCAGAAGAGATTAAGAAGAGGTGACAAGATTACACAGAAGAACCATACAAGAAATCTTAATGTCCCTGATACCCATGATGTGTTGGTCACCGACCTTGAGCCAGACATCCTGGAATGTGAAGTCAAATGGGCCTTAGGAAGTGTGAGCAATAACAAAGCTAGTGGAGGTGACAGTATTCCAACTGAGCTGGTGAAAATCCTAAAAGACGATGCAGTAAAAGTGCTACACTAAATGTGCCAGCAATGTTGGAAAACTCAACAGTGGCCACAGGATTGGAAAAGGTCAGTTTACATTCCAATCCCAAAGAAGGGCAATGCCAAAGAATGTTCAAACTACTGCACCATTGCACTCATTTCACATGCTAGCAAAGTGATGCTCAAAATCCTACAAGCTAGACTCCAGCAGTATGTGGACCAAGAACTACCAGAAGCACAAGCAGAATTTCGAAGAGGGAGAGGAACTACAGATCAAATTGCCAACATACACTGGATCATGGAGAAAGCTAGGGAGTTCCAGAAAAACATCTACTTCTGCTTCATTGACTACGCCAAAGCTTTGATTGTGTGGATCACAACAAATTGTGGCAAGTTCTTGAAGAGATGGGAGTACCAGACCATCTTATTTGTCTCTTGAGAAACCTATATGCGGGTCAAGAAGCAACAGTGAGAACTGGGCATGGAACCACTGATTGGTTCAAAATTGAGAAAGGAGTTCAGCAAGTCTGTATACTGTCGCCCTGCCTATTTAACTTATATGCAGAGCACATCATGAGAAAGGCAGGGCTAGATGAATCACCGGTTGGAATCAAGATTGCTGGGAGAAATATCAACAACCTCAAATATGCAGATGATACCACTCTCATGGCAGAAAGTGAAGAGGAACTAAAGAGCCTCTTGATGCAGGTGAAGGAGGAGAGCGCAAAAGTTGGCTTGAAACTCAACATTAAGAAAACTAAGATCATGGCATCTGGTCCTCTCACTTCCTGGCAAATAGATGGGGAAGAAATGGAGGTAGTGACAGATTTTATTTTCCTGGGCTCCAAGATCACTGTAGACGATGACTGCAGCCAAGAAATTAAAAGACTCTTGCTCCTTGGTAGGAAAGCTATGGCAAATGTAGACAGCATACTAAAAAGCAGAGACATCACCCTGCCAACAAAAGTGCGTATTGTCAAGGCTATGGTTTTCCCAGTTGCAATGTATGGCTGTGAAAGTTGGATCATAGGGAAGGCTGAGCACCAAAGAATTGAGTACTTTGAATTGTAGTGCTGGAGGAGACTCTTGCAAGTCCCTTGGACCGCAAGTCGATCAAACCGGTCAGTCCTAGAGGAGATCAACCCTGACTGATCTTTAGAAGGCCAGATCCTGAAGATGAAACTGAAATACTTTGGGCAGCTAATGAAAAGGAAGGACTCCCTGGAGAAGAGCCTAATACTGGGAACAATAGATGGCAAAAGAAGGAGGGGATGGTAGAGGATGAGGTGGCTGGATGGAGTCACTGAAGCAGTTGGTGTGAGCTTAGGTGGACTCCGGGGGATGGTGAAGGACAGGAAGGCCTGGAGAAATGTTGTCCATGGTGTCACGATGGGTCGGATACAACTTCGTGACTAACAACAACAAATACAGGTAAAGGAAGAATTGCTAAAATTTATAAATATTAATAGAATTAGGGATCAGACAAAAAGTTGAAAATCAATTTGGGAAATGGATGCAGGTGAAATAAAAGATGAGGATTGGAAGAATATTTGGAATAGAAGAGTATATGCTGGTTAGAATTAAAAACATGGATATAAAGTGATATGGGGATGGTACTTAATGCCAGTTAAGTTAAATCAAATTGATGATAAATACGCTGTTGGAGATGTGAAAAAGAGATTGGAACTTATAAACATATGTGGTGGGACTGTGATAATATACAAAAGATATGGGGTATGGTGTTTAATGAAATTAGAGAAATTCTAGACATAAATTCAGAATTGTCACCAAGAATTGCGTTATTGTTGCTGATTGAAAATCAGGATATAAATGAAGCTAAGAAAGAATTGTTTCTAAATTTGATAATGGCAGCCAGGTTAGTAATGGTTAAATATTGGAAACAGAATTGGGTTGTACAAAGGAATGAATGGTATAATGAAATATGGAATATGGTTGTTAATGATAAATTGACAACAGAAATAAAAATAAAAAAGGGATAATAAAAGTAAGTAAATATAATGAAATATGGGAAGATTTTGTAAAAGCAGTACTGATGGAAGAGAAAGGCTGTATGCCTAGCTATGCATTTTTGGGGGGATATGGGTATAATTAAAGCACATTGTTGTTGTTGCTAGTCGTGAAGTCATTTCCGACCCATCGTGACCCCATGGACAACATTCCTTCAGGCCTTCCTGTCCTCCACCATCCCCCAGAGTCCACTCAAGCTCACACCAACCGCCTCAGTGACTCTATCCAGCCACCTCATGCTCTGCCATCCCCTTGTTCTTTTGCTGTCAGTTGTTCCCAGCATTAGGCTTTTCTCCAGGGAGTCCTTCCTTCTCATTAGTATTCGAGTTTCATCTTCCGTATCTGGCCTTCTAAAGAGCAGCCAGGGTTGATTTCTAGGACTGACTGCTTTGATCTCCTTGTTGTTACAATATATGAAGTGAAATGGAAGTATCAGCTGCTCTCCTGGGGAGCAGATGCATGGTGTTTGTTGTTAATTTAGATGCTAATATTTCTGATATATTTTGAACAATATGTATTTGTATTGCAATTGTATTTATCTTTTGTTTAAAAAAATAAAAATTGGGGGGGGGTTAAAAAAGTCTTAAGAAATGCCATGGGTGGTGTCTCAGTTGTGGAATGTGCTCTGTTGAAACATGTGTCCGGTGCCCGCTTTGTGGTCCTTTCAGAGGCTGAGGAAGACCTTTGCATTCCCCTGGCATTTGACAATTGATTCTGGGGGTGGGGGCTGATTCTCATTTGCACTGCTGCTCTTTTCTGCTTTCATCTGCTGTCCTTGTTCACTGTTCATGGTAAATTTCTATGAAGTGAACTGGCCTTAAGCTGATTATTATCCATGTGTTAGGGGCCTTGGAAACTACAGCTCAATGGTGGCCTAAAAGCTTTTCCAGGTAAGTGTATGGAGGCATCCCTGGAAGCTGCCCAAAGGAAACGACGGAAGAAAGAGGCTCTGAGGGAAAGACACAAAAGGGGGCTGAAAAAAGCAAAGAAGATGGGTGAGAGGTTTCAAAGGAACCCCACAGTTGCTCACGGTCAGGAGGGTCAGTGATGCTAGATGATAACACCGATCATCCTCAACCAACCTGACCAGTGGCTGGCAGGCTGTATTTACAGGAATATTGAGAGGTGGGCCAGAACAGTTTTTCCTCTGTTTTTATGGAGATGGGAAGCAGGTGTGAGGATAACAAAAATCTAGGATCCAAGCTGCTCTAAAGATAGCTGTGCAGTATCTGGGTGGTTTTGATGAACAAAACAAAAACTGGATGTGTTCCTGAATCCCTGTTTCTGCTGTAACATTACAGCCATTCATGCATCTCCAAAGAAAAAAGGACACACATTTGCACAAAATTTGTGCATATGTCCTGATGTGTATATATATAGGGGCAAGTTTAGAAATAGTTACTATAACTGAAGTAAAAATACAGTATGCCTCACCTTGATGGGAAAGTCTGTGGCCACACGTCCTGTGCATCTGCCACCAGGTGCCAACTTTTGCTCTCCTTTCTTGTGGTTCTCCCTCTTTAAACTGGATGGGGCAGCTGTTCAAAGAGGGGACTCTGCTCTGCAAAATAAGTACATGGCTACCCTGGGCATCACACCCACACTATGTGCAAAAGGAGCTTGCTTTGATAAATGATGTTCTGCTGAGAACACACAGCTCAGCCAATTGCCTACTCCTGGGCTATTGAGGCTACTGGATTGAGGAGGGATCAAGCTGTGATTCTGCAAGGACCAGACGCTGTGCTGTTTAGTTTTTGACCATCCTGCCCAGTAGAAGCCCTGTTATCACTCTGTTTCAGATCATAACTATTGGAGTAATCACACCATAATCCATAAGGCAGGTTGGCTTCTTCTCTGTATAACAAACCATTTGTTACAGAGGTTCATTAAGTACTGTGTATAAAAGAAATCACAGAACAAAACTTTGCCTGCTTCACCAATTTCATTTGGTACTGCAGACGGAACTTACAACTGGATAGAAAACACATGGCTACCTTTGCAGCAGATTAAATTGACATAACAAGCAAGATAAGAAGAAATGAATAAAGGCCTTTAAACATAAAAGAGATAAATCAGGGATATAACTTGAAATCTCTCTTTTGCAACATCAATGAAACCCTCCCGAACTATTAGCATGCCAAAACTTTGTTGGTACCACAACGAATGTGGAAATAAATCCTCTAAAGCCTTCTGATCTGCTGGACATTGCTGAGAAGGGGCTAAAAAAGGTCAAGGTAGCTGGAAGAGCCTCCGCTGTGCCTCCTTTCCAGTGCAGCCAAGGAAGGGAGACAGTTACAAATTAGACTCCAATGTGAACACGCATCTAACTCTTTTGATTCCTTCCCACTGGAAGTCTCTCCACTGAATATAAGTCCTGACTCCCATAAACAATACTATGAAGTGAGACGGAGGTTTTTCCCTATGCTGCTTAGTCTGTGATGGGTAACACAAAATGCAAGCCAATCTACTATGCCGCAGTCATCAAATGGGGAGCATGTATGTGTGTGTCAGTCCTAATTTATGAGCAGACTACCTCAGCATAGTAAAATGCAAAAATGAAGGGGCTGGTAGATGCGGAAGACCAGGACTTTGGTCATAAGAGGAATGGATGAATGGGGGGAAAAAATGAGCATCTCAGATGGGCATCCTAATACATATGCAAGTAATGGCTAACATTATACAGTACATGGGCAGTTGGGTTCAAGTTAGAGAAGATAAATGGGAGAGAGGCACTCACAGGGTTCCAAATGCTTTGGGTCAGTGAGCTTTTGAGTGTCGTGGTTTCATAAATGGCTACCGCAAAGCAAAACTTGTCTAGTTATAAAATGGCTACCATGGGACATTGATGAGGCTAAAAGGAAAGTTTCTTGTTTCCAAACACAAGCACAAGGCAGAGATGAGGATTTGTACTGCAATACACAAAAGCACTTTGTTGAATCCCAATAAAATTAGCAGTGGAGAACAGCATGCCCAGCTGCACATTAAAATTTTTAAAAATAAGCTAAAAATCAGGAGGACAGGAAGACTGGCAGACATTAGGAGAGGGGCCTGTGGGCACCCAGGCCTTATGGCAACCTCTTCCCCATGCACAGTTTTGTCCCAGGATGGCTAGGTATGTATCATGCTCTCGCTGACAGGATTTCTTTGCATTCGTTACAAAGCTTATCCTGGACAGTTTTTGAGCCACTCACTGGGTACCGGACTCATGAGAGTGCAGAGCTGAACAGGATAGAATGCCAGGCTCCAGTTCTAACACTGAATCACAGGATTATATCCTGTGAGAAAAGTGAAAGGCATGATGGTGTCTCACCGAAACTTGCTCCATGCTCAAGAAAGAGCTTTGGTCCTGGAGACATGTAAAATAAGGAACTGCAAAGGAGAGGCCTGGCTTCATAATCTGACTTATACCAGAAAGGAGCTGACCCTTTCTTACTTTGGAAAGAAGATACTGATCTTGCCAGTCAAGGAAGTAATTTGTATTTGAATAGGAATTTCTAACTCTGTGAGAGAATTCTTTTATTTTTAAAAGGCAATCCATTAAACTCCATAATTTTGAAAACTAAGCTTTTATAAAATCCCATTAAATTTCTCCTGAAACCCACTATATCTCTTTCTGTTTTATGCTTCTATCAAAATGTGTAGAACTGTTCTGGAAGTATTGGTAAGTGAACGGACAAGGCGTTATTAATTCAGATGATTAAAGCGGAGGAAGGAAAGATTGTTGGGGGGGGGGGGAAGGGCTGAGAGTGCAGTGCAGTTCAAAACACTTTCCATTGACCTAGCTTTGACTGCAGCCCGGAACTGGCAAAGGTGGGGCTTCCGATGTAAGTTTGTGGACACCTCTCCTTCTTGGCAGGGGCTTACTCATATTGTCAAAGGCAGATCTTCCTTGCAGAAATGGCTGGCCTTGTTTTGGAGACACTGGGACCATCTGTGTTTCTTGCTGGAATTAGTCCTCAAGGCTGAATGAGGGCCTCTGACTTTGGAGTGATGTGAGCATTGATAATGCTTGTAGCAGCTTCCCTTTTCTCCCCCCTCTTAAAAGCACACATCCAGATCCGGCATGGGACCCACTTCATTTGTTAGCATACTACTTGCTGTTAACTGGGGAAGAACTAAAGCCTGAGTGTGCACAGGACCCCACACACTCCAGCTTGACATGGTCCACATTTTCTTCTTAGATTGGCAGTGCCCTTCTGGCACTGAAGTTGCATCAACAGGACATTCTGCCAGCATAACAACATCAGTCAGTTGTTTTTACTATGTAGAACGAAAGGTTCTTACGAGTTCACAACACCAACAAAAAGAGGCACAGTCACAGAAAGAAAAGGATGGAAAAAACCATTCAGATCGGTTCCTCATAGACACACTTATCAGCAACATTTTTAGGACCATTGCTATTCACTATTTTGACATATCTCCCTATCCTGCCTGTAAAACAGAGACTGGATTCAGACAGAAAGCCATGGGGGTTGTTTGTTTTTTTTACAATTGTTAGTCTGTTGTGTTGTCTGAACCTAGTTATGGTATTTCAGCATGATAAATTTGGTCTTTAGAAATGATTATAAGAAACAACAATTTGTTCTATGGTTTCTCTGTACCACCATGGCTTGGCAGGTTGTCCAAACCTAAATTGTGGTTTCCATGTTCCTGGTATGCAGCTACCACAGAATCTTCTGGAAAGAGTAGGAGTAGATTCAGCCATTTATCCTCTGCTATCCTTCTCAAGCTAGTAACAGCTGTGTAGACCAATGAGAAAGAGATAGGAGATGTAGGCAGGAAGCCAGGTAGCTGGGGATTCAATTTCAGGAACAGTGGTTGATGAGATACATGTGAAGAATGAGGAACAATGTAAGGAATGAGTGGGGAGGGTGAAAATTATGATAATGTGGAAACCACTTGTTCATTTGTTGGATAGGTCATGGTAAAAAAAAACAAACACAAATTATGGTAACCAGACAAGGTTGCTTGACATGCTGGAAGAATCCAGCCAGAATGCAGCTATGATGTTGTCCCCACCAGAATGTAAATCAGGCAGAGATGTGCTCTGTTAACATATTCCATATGTTTTAAAAAATTCCAAGCAATTAGCTTTTCTATCCAATATATCCCTTTTGTTTTCATGTTCTAATAGAAATTATGCTTGCTTTCACTGCACGCATTAGGAAGCCCAAAATGCAACCAACCTACAGATATTTGTTTTTGCTTAAACTGTGCCAATGAAAAGTGTGTTCTTTTTCTTGATTTCATGTTGTGAGGTGACTGGAAAGCCATCCCACCCTCCAGCTCTGCATTGTTGACAGCTCTTTTGTTGCACTGAGCAACTAGTGTAGTATTTATGTATCACTGGCACAAGCTGCCTTAAGCAGAAACATTCAGCTCATGCCAAAACAGCTCGGGGCTGTTTCGTGCAGTTCATAACATGTGCCATTATGCTTTAAAACTGAGTAAGGTTGATGAGGAGGTAGATATTATCAGGGACTAACAATGCAGTTGGAACAAAAGTTCATAGGGACTTGGAAGGCAGTTCCATTAGGATTACTAACCAATCAGAAAAATGAAATGTGCTGGCTGTTCCTTTGCTTTTGGGCCGATGGGCAGAAAAGCGAGCAGTAAGACAGGCACCCAAAGCACTGGCTATTTGTGGGGAAAGGCAGCACTGTACCATCAAACGTGGGCAACTGGCTAGGCACAACCCCCAAGATCCCTCCCGATGGAGATACATGTATGTGCATATATTTTAAAGATACAAGTCATAGGTCCAAACAGCTGAAGGGCCACCAATTGCCCGCTGCTGGTTTGTGTGCACAGAGTTTTGATGTGGCTTCTGGGCTCCACAGCTCCACACAGCAAGACCTGCAAACCTCCACAATGCTACTGTGCTGCCCCCAGCTCAGACAACTCTGCCAGAATCTGCACTCAGCAGAGTTAATCTTCCTTAAGATTCCTGTTAAGATTCCTTCCTTCCTTGGGCTTGTTAACAGGTTAGGTCCACACCATGGTTTGCTAAACCATATCAGTGATGACTGACAATTGACTGGAATATTGCTTATGTTAAATGTGTTTGTCAATTCCAAGATCATCTACTCAGCCTTGGAAGTTGAGGATGGTATCTACAGCCCAAGAATGGTGAGAAACAGCTGGAGCACAGATACACCCAGCTAAGAATCAATCCCATTGAACCAAACATGGTTTACTTCTTGGTATAAAGTTGCACTGGGAAAATGCTTGAAGCTGCAGAAAATTAACAAGTAGGACCATTGTTTGGAAAGGACTCAGCCTTTTGGCATCAGCAGCAGACAAACGAAGGCCACTTATCACCTGCTGGTGTGTGATCCATTCATTAGTTTAGAAAGAAGTATTTATAATGTTGCTTTCTTGTGATAAATATGGAATTAAATTCTCAAGAAACATTGTCAGTCGTAAGGTCTACTGAGGACAAAGGCATTACTGCCAAGTAAATATATTTAGGAGCAAAAGTTCAGTTTGGTTGTCTGCGACCCCCCTAACTCAGAGGATTACAAGCATCCTGGGGAGAGCAAGAGGAATGTGGAGGTGAGGATTGTTTTGGCACTCCTCCTGCCTTTAAGAACTCTTGGGCAGCTCCTCAGGAGAGGGGCCAGAGAGACCACCCAGACAGTGTCTCCCTCCTCCCACTTCCACCCCTAGGAATGCCTCCCCCCCCCCACCCCATTGCTGGCTGTGGGGTCAGTCTCATGACCTTGGAGCTGCAGCTGATACAGAAAAAAATTGCATTTGCTGGAAAGGCACTGACCCCAGAGTGCCTCCTAGTTGAACAAGAACATTTGGATCAGAGATAAAGGCCAGTCAGAACTGGAAGTTCAGTCTTTCTGCTTCGTGCTGCCTGACCTCTCACACCAGAAAACCTTGCTCTGGCACAGACATGGGGAATGCCTTTTGTCCCAGATGCCATCTTTGTCCCAGGTAAGCATGTCGGGACCACATGCCAGCAGGGGTTCTGGGGCCACATGCCAGCAGCAGGGAGCACCCCGATGTAATTCTCACACACATGCACACCACCACAGCCATGCAGTAAAATAGGAATAGTCACACAATCGCATCCCTCCTCCCACACTGCAATCAGCATGCTATCATACTGTCGCAGGAGAACAGCAATTGTTCTACAGGGGTTACAGGGGTAGCTCTGTGTCCTCTTGTACAGTTGACATTCCTCTATCTGAAGGGCTCTCCAGTTCAAGTCTGGTATAAAACTAAAGAAATACTAGAAGAAAGCCCTGGGTCTTGAAACGGCCCATTAAGAGCGCCTAAACACCTGCCAGCCCGAGCAAGGCACACAGATCATCTGGTTAAAGTCTATGGTGAGATGAACTGGATTTCTATTTAAACTATAAGGATGTCTAATTTTTGATCTATGCATATACACTAGCATATACAAATTTCATGCAAAATTGGGTTACCCTATTTGTCCTCTTTTTTGTGATATATTTGTTTCACTATTCCTATATGGCTACTACCTTAGTACAAGAAGAGGATTAGCACCAACCGGCCACGCAGTGCAAGAACCCCTGTATTGCAGTAATACTTTTTTGCAATATACATCACTGAGTGACCATCCAGAGGTCTGGGCCGATGATGCAGGACTACTCCTCATGTCCATCAACTTGTCCTAAGAAAGTAGTGGCAACTTCTGAACTAGCATCTATAGACAACTCTGATCTTGCTGAGGGTAAGCAAGCACTATCTAAAGCAGGGGTCCTCAAACTTTTTCAATAGGGGGCCAGTTGAAAGGTGGTGGCTACATGTGCTGGCTGGTGAGGAGGGGGGGCCTTGGCCGGTGAGGCGTCGTTGGGTGCGCATGAGGTGGTGTTGGACACTCCCAGTGGAGGCTCACTCACTGTGAGATGTCCCAGTGAGTCCAAAACCATCTCTGAGGGAGCAAGCCACTGCCTCCTGTGCATGCACGGGGGCGGGGGGCACGGCAGCACGGGCCAGATGAATGGACATGGTGGACCAGATCCGTCCCGTGGGCTGTAGTTTGAGGACCCATGATCTAAAGGATCACATGTCGCCATATAACCCCACCAGACTACTCAGGTCATCAATGGTTATTTTTAATCTGCATTTTCTATTTTTCTATTTTTATTCTGTATGACTGTTTATGAGTGCACTGTGAGCCGCCCAGAGAGTCTCTGGTTATCGGGTGACATACAATGCAATAAATAAATACATCAGCTATTTATTTATCCAGTGCTTTTTTTGTAAAAAAAAAAAAAAAAGGTGCTGGAACTCACTGGCAGTAAGCACGCGACCACACACACCAATCCCAAGGGAGCAGTGTCCCCTCTATCTCACTATCAGATGGCAGATAGCAGACACAAAAGCAGCCCCCAGGCACTATGTTAATGATGTTTGCTGCTGATCTGCTGATCACTTCCTAAAATCCATTGGAAAAAAAAGGTGCCATGACAAAAAAAGCCCTGTATTTATCTATTTAAATCTGGGCAAGACAAATGTATTCTTGGTTGAGTGTTCAGCTGATTCAGGTGGAGACATGCAATTGATAAGACTCAGCAGTGCCTCCTGTTATACGTTGGTTCTCAGGGTGCACAAGGCCAATGTGCAGTGCATAAGGCAGTAAATTTCTGTGCAACTGCCACACATTTATACACACTGAAATAAATGGGTATCAATGAACTGTAATAATTTAACATCAGGTCTAGATTGTTTTGGCGCACTTACTGATTTTATCTTAAGTAAGTAAGGATGTTGACTATTTTTAATGAGTCTGGTAATGTTGTATTACATATCTATGGAACGTGCTCCCCCGAGAGGCTCGCCTGGTGCCGTCATTATTTGCTTTTCGGTGCCAGGCAAAGACCTTTTTATTAAGAAATATTTTAATTGTTAATTTATTAATTTATTAATTTAATTGTAAACTAAATTAAATTGTAAATTTTAATGTTAATGAGGATTATTTATAGTTTTAAATTGTGACTTTGAGATGGGCCAATTTTAGATTGTGTATCTTAGATTGTGTATTGTTTTGGATTTTTGGTTTGTGTTTTTTTTATATATGCTGTAAGCCGCCCCGAGGCTAGTTGGCAAGGGGCGGCATACAAATTTGTCTAATAAATAAATAATAAATATCTTTTGTTTTAGGATTGGTTTTACTATTCCTGTGTTGCGCTTTACTAGTCTTGTGATTGACTGTGATTCAGTCATTTGAATCTCACAAATATTTAAAAATATAACTAGTAGCATAACATTCTGAGACTGGGAAATTATTTTTTAAATAAAGTAAAACTAAAATGAAGCAATGTGGGATAGCAGTAGATTTAGTTAATAGGCTTTAAGTTATTCATGACTAACTGAATTTCCAATTATCTCGGTAGGTCTGTTTTAAGCATGCCTGAATCTGGATCCAATGCTTTGTTTTTTACTATGGTGAAGTGAAACTAACTTTGGGGCAGTATCTCAGAAGGCATTGCATGAGTGGGAGCCACCACCAGTTCTGTTCTGCAAGCAGCGCTCACCACTTGAGCGACCCAGAACCAGAAATCACATAAACACTTCTTTCTGGAATGGGGTAGGTTGGCAAAGCTTGCATCAGGGAGCCTCACTGGCCTGTCCTGATGCAGAAACTAGTATTTATTCTGCTTTTAGTATTTTCTAAAGGAAGCACTAAATCCTTATTGATGGATGCCACTTGCAGATCAGAATCAGCAGCGGGCCTTGCTTGTGGAGCAGCCTGCTTGGATATTTCCCTTAGACTGTTAAAAGTTTGGCACTTTGAGCAAGTGATAATTTTATGCTGAAATGTTTAATTTCTCCAAGGAGCTAAACTGAATTGTAATGCATTTCTTAGTCAAGCATGTTGATATGCATCACCAGTTACATCTTTAATACATGCTCCATATTTCTTTGTTCAGGTTTAATGTTCATTTTAAAATGTTTATAGACAAACAGGTGAGTTCAACTTCTTTAAGAGGGGCAGGATCTAGATGTCCCATTTTTTATGCTGGGGAAGCAGAAGAGAGTCTTTGAAAGAAAAAGATTTTATGCTGGGAACTGGCTACCAGCCAGCTATGAGAATTTAAGCTGCTAGCTTTTTATTAACCAGCAGAAGGATCAGAAACAACAAACAGCCTCAGCAAAATGGCACCAAGCCATGTGGCAAAATTAAACAGCAATCTCCCTACCTACCAGATACCCAAGTTCATTGTTTTTAAAAATGCATTTATGTAATCATAAACAGTCAACCACAATCTCCCTCGTCAGCTATCTTGTCGGCTGCTTTGGCAGCTGATTATACTTCAGCCTACAAATGACCTTAGTTGAATAATTGTAATACTTTGTATACTACAAATGACTAGTTGAATAATTCCCTTGATAATCTAAATTCATTGTGTTCATAATTATTTTCCAAAGACTACGTTCATTCATCCACATTTTCTGATAGGACAAGCAATTTGGGTTCTTGCATCAATGTGGCAGCTTCCTGCCTGAACCTGAATACTGAAAGAACAGCAGTGATGCTGTGCATAAATGTAAGGCACAAAGTCTGCCAAAGGTACGTCCTATCACTTGCAACATCTGGCTTCCGTGTGGGCTCCAGCTGATCCTGTTGCTTAGCACATGATTGCCTACGTTTCTTCCAGCAAGGCACCCGAGGCAGGGCACCTGTGTTTCCCAGGTGATTTCTCATCAGTCAGTGACCAAACCAGATACCTTCAGGCCAGACCCTGATACCATTTGAAAACAATTGTGTGAAAAGTGCCTTGTCTGGACTGTGCCTCTGATATTTGGAGTCTCACCTTCACTGTAGCCCCAACATGACTTTTTGAATGGAGTGATTCCCACTCCCTCCCACCATAACAAAAAAGAGCCCTTGCTGAATACTTGAGGTGGCGCACAAGTACAGGCCCTTGTTCTAGTTCTTCTAAAGGAGACTTTCCCAACCTGGGCTCCCCAGATACCATTGGACTACAATCTACATTATCCCTGACCATTGACTATATTGAGTTAGAATAATAGGAACTGAAATCCAGAAACATCTGTGGAATCCATCTTGGGAAACTCTGCTTTAAATGTTTGGGGATGAGTAACATGTTTAAGGCATTTTTCACACAAAACATTTCTTCTTGTGCCACACTACTGGTTTCAGAAACATTTCATTTCATTTCCACAAGACTCCCTGATGTGCTTGCAAACCCAGAAATATTTCTAGAAGAGCATTCCCATGGCAGAAGATGCATGCATGTATCCATGCCTATTAAACAGCACCTATTTAAATGATAATGCTTTCTGTTCATCATTCCAGTGTCATCTTATTTCATCTGGGTAACTACCTAAATGGACTGAGGAAATGCTACAGACATAATTTACCTAGACTTTAGCAAAGCATCCAACAAAGTGCCACAAGATATCCTGATAAACTTGTAAAAAGTGGACTCAGCAGAACTACTATTAGGCACATCCACAAATGGCTACGAAATCAGTCAAAGAGAGTACTCATAAATTGCACCCACCTCAGTAGGGTGCCACAGGGCTCAGTCCTGGGCCAGTGCTCTTCAACATCTTTATTAATGATAAGGAAGTCCAGGGAATGATAATTAAATTTGCAGATGACACAAAATTTGGAGGAATAGCTAACACCCTGGAAGACAAAAAGAAGATCCAGGATGACCTAGACAAGCTAGAACACTGGGCAGAGAGCTACAGAATGGAATTCAACAGGAAAAAATGTCACGTTCTCCAGCTAGGAGAAAAACCCCCAAATACATCATTATAAGATGGGGAATACTTGGCTCAACAGTACTGAAAAAAAGAGCTTGGAGTTGTTGTAGACAACAAGCTAAATATGAGCCAGCAATGTGATGCAGCTCCAAAAAAGGCAAATGCTATTTTGGGTTGCATAAATAGAAGCATTACTCCCAGAATGAGAGAGGTACTAGTTCCCCTTTATTCTGCACTCATCAGACCTCACCTGAAATACTGTGTTCTGTTCTGGGCACCTCAGTTTAAGAAAGATGTAGAATAACTAAAAAGCGTTCAGAGGAGGGCAACAAAGATGATCCAGGGTCTGGAAACTAAGCCCAATTATGAGAGGCTGAGAGAGCTGGGCATGCCCAGATTCGAGAAGAGAAGACTATGAGGAGTTATAATAGCTCTCTACAAGAACCTCAGAGGCTGTCACAAAGAGGAAGGAAAAGACGTCTCCTCACTCATCCCCTAGTTTAGGAAATGGAACAATGAACTTAAACTGCAGAGTGACTTATAAGAGTTTCTCTTATCTTGATGAATATACAAATGCTCTTGCTCCATTTCTATCCCAATACCGTTCAATAACAACTTGATTTTTACTATGACTGTCCATACATACAATTCTGTCCATTTAGTTTTCTCTCTGTTTTTCTCATTTGTTTTGTTTCTGGTCATAAGTTTGCTTTGTCCCATTTCCATACCAGCTTTTTATAAAAGCACTTGCAAAATCTGCACAAATATTCATATACATTTTCATGTACAGTGTACACATTTTAACATGGAGTTTTGTTTATTATATTTTATCTTAAATTTTTTGTAAGATTCCTTTTCCCCCACAAAAATATGCATTTTATGTCTCCTTTTTCCATATGCCCTTTTGTACATGCTTTTTGTACTATAAGACTGAGAAGTGTGAATATTTAAGAATAACTATGTTCTGTGTGACTGCTGGTATAGGAAGTCCAGGCCAGCTCACATTAAAAGGCAAACTGAGCAAATTTCCCCAACATTCCAAATTAAGAACAATACTGATCTCACCTAGGTACGTGAGAATTTCAAAAAATCCTATGTTAGCCATCTCAGTTCTAGGATTTCTGCTTCTACCTATGAAGTTTTACATATTTAAAAGGTTGTCAGTCTCTTTCTCACATAGTGTCTATGTAGATTAGAAGCTGAGTTCCCTATCTATAAGAAATAATTGTTTATTGACTGTGGAGTAAATGCTAGTGAACTGCAAGCCCTGAAACCTATACAGATATTGTTAAAGATTTTTAAACTGGCACTATTGAATCTGCCAATACTGATAATGATAATGATAGCAAGCAAAGGCAAGGCAAAATGACATGAGGTCTACTAATCTGATTCTCAAGACATAAATTGGTGCAAACCTTGTTGGAAAAAATTATCTGAATTTCCCATTAAAGGTAAAGGTTTCCCCTTGACATTACATCCAGTCATGCCTGACTCTAGGGGGCGGTGCTCATCTCCGTTTCCTAGCCGAGGGAGCCAGCGTTTGTCAGCAGACAGTCTCCGTGGTCATGTGGCCGGCATGACTAAACACCGAAGTGCACGGAACGCTGTTACCTGCCCACCGAAGTGGTACCTTTTTATCTACTTGCATTTGCATGCTTTCGAACTGCAAGGTTGGCAGGAGCTGGGACGGCGCACGGGAGCTCACCCTGTGTGCAGATTCGAACCGGCGACCTTTCGATCAACCAGCCCAGCAGCACAGCGGTTTAAACCACTGCACCACCTGCAGTTCCCATTGGACAGTATCAACACAGCATACTGACCACAATGACTCTCGTTAAGCATCCATAATGAATCCTTTTTATATGCACACTACATTCTGAACATAAATTATAAACTGTCTTAATTTAGGATGTGCCTCCCAGTTCCTTCATCCTTATTTATTCTATAATACAGAAATGGTCAACTATAAAATTATCTTTCATGTGAATGAATTATGCCATCCAATGAGTTACCTAATAGGTAGTTACAGATCAGATGCTTAAAAAATCTTAACATATTCTTTCCCCCATGCAGTTAACATGTGATCCTAAGTATGGTTTACTCTGAACAAAATCACAAAAATGGGACCTCCCTTCTAGAAAGGGTAGCTGAAGTTGCAGTATGTGTCTCATTTAAGTTTTGTCCAGAGAAATTTCTGTGTCAATTTACTCTTGGTGATGGCTAGCACTAAACTAAATTATTCTTCCAACAAATTTTACACAGCTCCTTCAAGAGTTCTTTTTCCTTTCTTTTACAGCTCTGTTTTCAATCTTGGCTTATCGCTATCATATTTCATGCCCTGTGCTTCTGGGGGGAAAATTCAATATTGAAGAACAAAGTAATCCTGGGCTTTCCTTCATTTCTGTCCTTTATATCCTAGGGCTGTCCCAACTCAATGACCCAGTTTCGATTGTGTTGCATTTGGCTCTTGCTGTCTGCTACCAGCCTGTCTAATCCTTTTTGTGCCTTCTTATCACTCATTCTTGTAATTTGCTTTCCCCCCTTTAATTTTGTCCTTTTTGCTTTCTCAGGCTACTGGTGTGTATTTCTTCTCCTCTAAGAGGCTTGATGCTTCCCTTCCTGCTCTTTCATTCAGGTTGTTGGTCAAAAACACAAAGACATGGCCAGGGGTTACCATCACATCTTGACAGTTAGCATTGCATTTTTCTCATCAGTAAGAAAGAATGCAACATTTTCCAATAAAAGGCTATGCCCCTTGAAGATTGCCATTATTGATAAGGGAGAATAGAAAATGAACCACTAAATTGGTCATACTGAATGAAGCACTATCTTCTAAAACTTTCTCCCATAATGCTAATCTCACTTTCCCTTCGTAATGCTAATCTCCTGACTTAAACTGACTTCAATCTCCTAACAGCTGTGTGGAACAAAATAAATACATTCCCCAAGGGGAAAGGAACCACCAACAACATTATCTGTTTAAGATAGTACAGGAGGTGCAGAACTGGAAAGCATTGTTGGCATCCTTGCTTGAAATATAATAACGTTAGAAATATAACATTATCAGGACATGAAAATGGCTATAGCATGAAAGACTGATAGAGCCTAGCCATGCTAATTACATACATCCAGATTTTTTAAATTATGTAAATACTTTTTGAGAAAACAGGGAGTCTAAATGTAAGCTAGTTTTACCTGATTTTGCAAATTTGCCTGAGCAATATTTACCAGGAAGAAATCTGCTTCATGGATTTAATGAATGCTTATTCTGAAGGCTGAATTTTTCAGTGATATTAGAAATGGACAGAACATCAGATCACATCACTGCTATTGGGAAACTCTGTCTCTAGGACAACTACTTGCATCACTTGGTAAACAAGCAGCGAAAAAAGAGTGGCATTGAGCTTCCATTTTCCATTAGAGATCTTACCAGTAATGGATTTCTAGGCAAGTATATGAAAGTCCTGTTACCAGAGCTGGGCAGGCCCAGCACATAAAAATGTAAGAGCTGTACTAGAGCCAATCAAAGACCGATCTAGACCGGCATTCTCCTGACACAGCAGCCTAACAGAAACCTATCGAAGCCCACTGGAAATGAATGCGTGCAACAGCACCCTCTCACTGGAACTGACAACTTGAATGCAAATCATACTGCTTGCATAAATGTATATATGAACCTCTTAGCAATTTGAATTATTACTAACACGTGAATAAAATGCTACTCATCTTTTTACCTGCTGTGTGCCCATTACTGCATCTTGATAGGAAATGCCATAGATTAACGAACGATGTGCAGTGTGAAGCCTTTTCTTGCCCTGATTTTTCCACCCTTCAGCTTTATCGGATGACCCTGAGTTCTAGTATTGTGGGATTTCCCTATCCCCTTTGTCCATAATATGAATCATTATGAATCACACACCTCTAGCTTGTTCCCTTCATGTATTTACATTAACAGGCTCCAATCACTGCAATCTTCTCTCAAAGAGTAATTGCTCCAGCCTCTCAATCATTTTGGTTGTCCTTTCTGCACCCAATGGAATAATCCAAAGCAATGTGATGATATCCAAGATGTACCTTTAATATAATCAGGATTTGATACAGGAGAATGAGCACATTTGTATACTCTATGATAAAATCACATGCTGGTTATTCTTCAGATATCACTTTAAGATGGATTTCTAGTTGCCATAAATATATGCCAAGTCCCATCCAAGTTACAGCTCAGGAAAAACGTGTGCCCACCCCACCCCACCCAGAGCATATGAAAGAGGCTTGGAACAATGTTCTTTACACAGAGTTATACTGCTGGTTCACTATCCTGGTTTGCACCTTTGTCATGGTCAACCAATTTTCCAAATTGCAGAGGAATCAGAAAATTTTCAAGTGATCATCTATGAATTAAAATGCACACTCAGCTACTTTTCTCTAACTGTCCTCAAATAGTTCTGAAATGTGTTCTGAATTTATACTCAGCTTTGAGAAGCATTCCAAAGTTCAGGGTGTGAGGGGGGGAAATCAATGCTACTGTGTAGTAGTTAAGCTTTGTTTCAAAAATAAATTACTAAGGGAGCTTTAGCTATGGGGCAGCAGAGAATCAAACAAACAGCAAAGTGCCTTTCGGGAAATGGCACAGCATCAGCATAAGAGTTTATATTGTATCTGCATGTCTTACACTGATTTTGTTTTATGCAATTATAAATTCTTTCTCAGAGAATCCCGTCAAGCCAATTCTGTTTTACAGTAAAAGGACAGGTAAGCAACATGTGGCCATCCAAAAGTTTTGGTCTACAGCTTCCGTCACTGGCTTTGTTGGCTACTACTGAAGGGAGCTGTGGGCCAAAATATCTGGAAGGCCACAGAATGCCCACCACTGCCCAAGAGAGATGGTGTAGATCCTTCTCCAAAGCTTCCCCTGTTGTAGAGAAGCAGTGTGCAGTGGGATTGATCTGGCTGTATATGCAAATCAACAGGAAATGCTAATTTGTTAAGCCCAGTTAACAGGATAAAACAAGTATATTTAAAAACTGTTTATTTAAAAAATTCTTTTGGAATAGTTCTTAATTAAAAAATTAAAAATATGACTCTCTCTCTCTCTCTCTCTCACACACACACACACACACACAAATAAGCAGTTTTAATTTCCAATCCTGTTCCAGGCGTTTGCAGTCATTGTGAATTGGAGTGCTGATACAAGTATAATACATTTCCTCCACTGAAGAATACCCATGGAGAAACACATTTAAAAGACAACAGCTGAAGGCAACATCCACACAGATTAGGTAAGGCATAAGCAACAGTGGGCAGAAAATTAATCTTCTCATCATGAATCATGCTTGCAAAATACAAGCATGTTTTACATGCTAATGTCATATTCTTTCATAGGTTAACATTTTTCACCACATCACAATCAGCCAACGGGTGAATATGCTGTCAATAGCACTAATCTCACAAGTTCCCTGTTGAAGAATAGCTCTTTGTAATCTGTTAACAAGGCAAATTCCTTACTCGGATTCTCATGAATTATTAAGCAACATGAACAAAGGAGCATCAGCAGGTAAGGATTCCAACGACCATCAAGCTCTTGTTGCAGAACCCCAGCCACCACTCGCTGAACAAACTTCTTCCACAGGTGGTTCCACAAACCATGAAGCTTCCACCTTCCTTTTCTTCCTAGCTAGGTTATCAGAAGCAAGTTTATCATCTAACTGGTCAAACTCATGAAGGCGGAAGCGAGTTGCCAGTTGGTTCACCATTCTTTTAAGAGCAAGGAATGCAGTAATTACTTGAAAGACAAGGAAGACTACAAAAATGATATTCACGGCTCGCTCCAGCGGTTGAATCTTCAGACCTTCATTTAAAAGCACAAAGAGAATTAAGGGAAGTTGCAAAAGGAGACTCAGGAGCCAAAAGCCAGCTAGTTCAGGAACCTAGACAGAGGAGAAAAACGTATCAATGGACCATCACCTTGACAGCATATCAACCCAAACACAGGAGACAGTGGTGTAGAAAATCTGTTGGTCAGACTTTGACACCAGTTCCTAAAGTGCTAATATTGAAAAATTATAATTCAGATCTTAAGGACTCTGTAGTTTTTCAGGGCCAAATTACAGGAATTTGACCAGTATCTCTTTTCCTTGCAGAAAAAGAAACCTCTTGATCTGTTGTTGCTGTTGCAACTTGAAAGACAATCCAGTTGACAAAGTGAAGCTTCATTACTAGACTTTTCAGCCAGACATCTTAGCCAGATGTCATTCTCCATGTAGCTCCAATGACAGGGAAAAAAGAATATAAATGGGACTTGGGAGCAGTAGGGGAAAGAAAGGAATAGTTACAAATTGCCACTTGTCTCTTTTCAACAGGAGGAACAGCATCACAGCTGCTCTGAACAGCAGCCCAGAGAAAATAGTATTGATCATATTCTCATTCAGCCACTTTCCATATCAACAGAGGATGGGGTCTCAGTTGCAATTGCTAGTTCTGACTGTGTAGAATCTTTTTACACAGTTAAAGCTAGGACAAAGAGACCATAATTAAGAATAAGAGAGAGGACAGTCCCCCACCCCATTTACATCTTAATTCTAAACATGTTGGCCACTTAAGCACATTAAGCACCTTGAAATCAACATACTTAAGCACATTATAATCTAATCTCTGTTTTTTCATTAACTAGAAAATACACTCTGCACAGATGCCCAGGCATTTATTTTCTTAATATGCATATGTGCAGAGTGTGTTTTCTAGTTAATGAAAAACAGTGACAGATGTTGAATGCTTGTTCACTTTAAGACTTATATAGCACTATATTTAACTTTAAAGTTATGTTGAAACTGTAGATAGCATGTCAGAGCTATAAAAGACCAAAAGTGCAATTCTATGCATGTTCACATAAAAGTAAGTTCCACTGTGTTCAGTGGAGCCTGTTCCAGATTGCAGTCCCAAAGTCTTAATCATGTTCTTATTAGAAATATACTTCAGGCTTTTTTCCTTCCAGATCCACAATGGATGTCTGTAATTTACTTTTAAAATCATTTCAAATGGCATTTACAAATGCTAGCACTGTATTTCATAAATTCTTAGCATTTACACTGTGTACATCAAATATTTAAAGTGCTTCACTTACATTGCTTTAATAAATATCATAGCAGCCCAGCAAGTATTACCAATAATATTACCCTTATACTGAAGGAGACAGTGGAACTGAGTTTCAGAGAGCAGTGGTCAACTTCTGAATTTGTCAGAAAGAAGAAACACAAATCAAACTTTGTAGCTCTTATGCTCTTGGCCACTAAGCTACATCAGATTTTGCACACAAGAAGAACATGCAAAAGAGCACCTGTTGGCAAAAATCTTTATTAGTTTAACCAGCCTGGTGGTCTGCAGGCTTATCTCTAGTATTAAGGCCTATCTCCAGTATTTACTGAACCCCCAACATTGCAACTCATGAAAGATTTTGGTATATTAAGAATCAATTCATTTAAGAGTCTGGTACTAAATACAAAACTTCAGTTCAGACCAGTTTAACTGCTTTTTAAAAACTTAATCCTAAAGAGGTACAAAAGAAACTTACCTTTTCCTGCAAATTTCCCATGTATCCCAGGTACAGGCGGATAATCTCAATTAGAGATGTTAATACAATGATTGTGACAAGGATGAACTTGTAATAGTCTGGTAAGACTGGATACTAAAATTGGCAAGGAAAGAAAACAAAAAAGTAATCTTACTTATGGATTCCAAGAGGGCAATTATATATCACACTGAGAATCACATTATGTTTTCCCATAACTTACCTATTTCTAACCTACTACATCAGGAACAAATACTACCTGTCAAAACATTCTCAGAGGAAATCTTGTTGTGTAAGTACTAGTATTACTGGTGGGTATGTTAATGGGAAATAACCAGCCTCTTTCCAAGAATAAGAAAACAAGGATGGAAATATGACAGTAACACTGGTCTTCAAGACTCACCTTCAGTTGCAGCATGACTACACTGCTCAGCCACCAACATGGGAAAAAGCAAAGGTTGAAATAGAGAGACATCTGCAAGGGCAAACTCGAGACAATTTCATTATCTAGACACAAAGAGAAGAAAGCTCCTATTAGCCACTTGTCTATAAACTGAATGCTGCAACCCTGTGCAGAGTTACACTAGATTAAGCTTCAATAAACTCCAAAATATGGTTAGGTTTGGGCTGAGAGATGCTTCTGTAGAACCAGTTTCACATGCTATGCTAGCATAATCTGTAGTCCTCAAGGGTAGGACGGTATGCGCATGTTCCCATCAGCATTACCAGTGTGTTGTGTGCTTCTTTAAAGAAGTAGGGGCTGCTGGAATTAAATATCGTTCTTATCCACCTCTTCTTGAGAATATGTGAAGAGGTGCCTTCTGCTGCTTATTATCAGAAGCAGTTACACTCAACGCTGTTATGAGTACAGCAATGTTAACTTGTTCCTTTGGGTAAGGACAGACATCTGCATCCGATGAGGAGAAACAAAGAGTGAAACTCGTGTGTGCAGGCTGCTGGAATGACATTGGACAGAAACAAACAAAAAGACTTTCAAAAAAAGTCAAACAGCAGTCTTTCTCCAGACCGTAACAACAAAACGACCCCATAATGGCCATAATTACTGAGCCAATTAACTTCCAGACCATCCATGTAATGGCTAATCTAATCTGGAAAAAAATCGCGTGACAATTTTCTCTTAAGCCTGTTTAACTGGGTTAGATATTTCGTAAGTGGGACAGTCTGAAATCAGGGCTCTCCTTTGATCTGAAGGGTTCGTGCCCCTCTAGCTCGCTACGAGCCAAATGCCCCTGGCAACATGACTGCGGGCCACGTTGACGCGAGACACCGGAAGGCTGCGCAGCCCGGCCAGCCTCGCGGGATCGCGCCTCCTGCTCCGTTCCCGCGCGACGATGCCGCCGCCATCTTTGTAGCTGGCACACCGCTTGCCCCCTCACCCGCAATGTTGGCGCCCTGCTCGGGCCCGGTGCGGTTGTTGTCGGTGAAGACAGTTCGGCTGAAGGAGCTCAGCCGCCTCCTCACGGGCTCCGGTAGCGACATGGAGCGAAGCAGACGGTAGCGCTCGTTGCTTTAGCAACGAGGCGCGGCTCAGACGCTTTGCGCAGCTGCACTGCGGCCGGAGAGAGGCATTGCACCCTCCACTTCCGGAACCTATTGGAGACGCTCTGTGGACAGCAAGAGTTCTTGCAAGTCGACGGGTGCCGTTACTTTGCCACGATTTCCAAAGGGTAGCGGTGTTCGTCTGTCGCAGCAAAAGCAAAGGAGAGCCTGGCTGCATGTGCAAGACGTTTAACGCGTGCTTTACACCACAATAGAGGCGCTTTTCTTTACGGTGCCACACGTCTCTTGGCTTTGAAATGAAGATGCTCTCTCTTTTGTTCACAGGATGAGCTTGCTTCCTTGTTTTTAAGGGGAAAAAAATGTGCGAAGGAAAGGAAGATAAAAGCGGGCTGGTCCAGTATATATAAACTTAAATCTGCAACGTTTATAAATGAAGTTAATAAGCGTTTTGGAAACTCAGTTGCTTCTCCGTTTTTTTGCATTCCAAGCCATGTTACTCCGCCATCAGAATGTAAAGCAGGATTTGCCCAGAAACTAAAATGTGAAGTTGTAACTGGGTAGTTAGAACATCCCAAAAACAAACAAACATACTTGGCAGGAACGTAGAAAGGGGAGTGTTTATAAAGGGCCAGACCTGTGCATCTTTAAAGAGGGGAAAAAAGTCTTACAACTCCCACCATGCATGCCTTATATACTTATGCGTGGATGTCCACTTCAAAGCAAGCCCTGTTGAATTCAGTGAGGCATACTTTTAGGTAGTGCCAAACAGTATTCCTGCTTTGAGTCTTTTGCAGCAAAAATGATGGCAAAAGCAAGCTATTATGGAAGTAAAGCATGCATTTAATTTCTCAGAACTAAAGGAGAAACTGCAAAAGCTCAGCTAAAATGTGAAGAAATACCTATTTCAGACACTGCAGAAATACAGTAGTTGAGTTTCAAGTGAGGAAGCCTGCTTCTTTAACATGTAAACTATTTGTATTGATTCTTACCAGCATCACAGGCTCACCAGTTCAGCAGCAATTTAACACCAAATGACTAGTGTGAATTTAACAGAGATAGGAAGAACACAAGCACCTGTGATTCCTGCAGGAAGCTAGCAAGCAACTGCTACAAGAGGACATGCAAGAAAGGCTGCTTCCAGACAAGGCTTTTAGCAGATCATCATCCTGCCTTGTTCTCAGAAGTTTATGAAGAGTCTAGATTTTAAAGGCAGATGGTCTTGGCCCATTTTTCACAGTGTGTCTATGGAATTGGAGCCAGATTTCTATCTCATACTTATGCATTGATGAGATAGAATGCTTATTTCTTAAAGCTTATGTATATGAATTATACTCCAGTCTTGCATGAAAATCTGATAAGAGGTCTAGTTAACTATGATGCATTCCCCAATTTCATATTTTGTAAGAACTGAAAGTCTTCAACTGTAAAAAAGATAAATATGCTATTATGAGGCTGTCCATATCATGATCATTGGATTAAAATGTAAAGAAAATAAGTGCATAATAAATTTATTCTATTTAGAACACAAGTATAAAATTAATTAGCCCAAACTCAGATTTCTCCTCCCACATAGGAAAAACATTGCCTCACATTCAGCTTTCACTAGTTGTCTGTACTGGATGAAAATCCCTCTTCCACACAAATAATAAAGGGAAGAGAACTTGCACTGTGCCAGGCTGTGATCATACTGCCCTGTATTACTTAAGTCCGACAGGCATAGCAAACTACAATTATCATGGTTGTTCTAATCTTTGCATGCTGGTTTTTTAAAAAGTGTAATTAGTGTTATGTCCTACTGTCAGAATAATGTTAAAGTAGCTTTCTTGGATCACAGGATGTCTTGAAAGCATAATCCTCAAAGCACTCCACCGTGTTAACTTGTAAAGAGAATGGGCTTAATGCCAGCAAAGTGTCTTGAAGATCAGTTCGTTAGACAATCTTCTATTTATGTCACTAGCACTTTAGCACCTACTGAATGTTTTGTCTGGCTCAGAAGAATTAGTCCTACTGATTTGGCCCATTTGGAACCCATGCCTGAACTCTGATTTGTTGCATGTAATATCTAATTTGCAGAAGAGCACTTGCTACTTATCATGGTGTTGGCAAACACAAGTTCCCATCCTGAACTCAATATTTTTGACTGGTGGAGCTAGTGCAGAAGTATACCTGTTTTCATGTTGCTGCCTAGTTAACCCCACCTTTAAGGGTTCCTCCAATTTAACCACCTGTATTAGAACTTTTAAAGCAGCCAGTTTTGTACTTGCAGAATTTTTGCTTTACTGTGATTTTAAAAGGGTGCTAGGGGAGCCCTTTAAGAACAGAATACTGGAAAGCTTCATAAGGCTTGGAAAGACTTATGCTGAACATATTCAAAATAAAGAGCTGTACCAATGTGAAGCATTATCATTCTAGTACCTTCCTACATCTATACAAATCAAAGATGTATAAGCTGTTTGGTCTGGAATTCAGAAGTAGATCTCCTAGTGTTCCAGCTTTTCCTGTGTTATGAATTATGTAGATTACATCCTGGAAGCTAAGTACTGAAGGAGTGTGTATAAGTGGCATTGTTTTGAGATTTGCTAATAAGATACATGGCCTTTAAAAACTTTCATCCAAAATGACAGATTCATATATAATTACTGTAAAATAATGAAGCTGCTGGATGGAGCAGTATTAACTGCCTAACTCTCCTAGCCAAATAATTTGTGATACTAAGTGCATCCTTAGAATAGATGTCAAGTCTTTTAAAATTTAGCAACAGGTGCAGCAATAGAGGCATTGAAGCTTAATCCTTCCCTCCCCAGTTGCAGTTCCAATAAGCACTTTGTACCCCCCCCCCATTTCTGATGTGTTTATTTGTTATCCAGTAGTGCAAAGGGGGTGTTATCAGAATTGCAGCTATGTTATAATCACTCTTTCCTTTCCATGGGAAGAGAAAAATATTCCAGGCTTGCAGAGAGTTCTTTTTAAAACTTTATTGCAATGAAGGGAACAGAAAGCAATGGTTTCCTTCCCACTTTTCTGTTCACCTGAGCACATGTTCACACACCCCTTTTGAACCCTGCTCCCGGCCACTTGTTCCCTCCTCTTTTCCCCTAATTGGCTAATAGGGTACTGAGCGTTTACACTCTTTCCATCCACCTACTCCATGCTGCCCCAACGCCGGCCCTTCTTCCCAATCCAGCCCTGCCCCTGATGGGCTACAATAGGCTCATTTTGTTCTGCCCAGCTTGTCAATAAACAATCAGGAAGTATTTGGCCCTCCTGCCTATGTGCCTGTTTCCCCATACCTTGTGCTATCTGATTTTGGCCCCTTCCCTCCTTTGGGCTAAGTAATTTTCTTTGTTACCTTTTTAAATCTCTTTACTCCCTTGTTTCAAATCATCCTTTCACACCTATCAGCTACAAAGGGGAGAGTTAAAACCCATACCCCAGTGATAGTCCTGATGAAAATTGCATACCCTTGGCATTTGTTACTAACTTGAGGGAAAAAAGCTGGCATACTTTTTAATGTATTTAACACCCCATTAAATAGCACTTAGTTTTCCAGGAACAATGGGGTCGTCGTCGTCGTCGTGTCAGGGTACATCTTTCACAAAGCTGCTGTGCCTGGTTCAGTGAAGTCTACTGCAAACTGAGAAAATATCTTTAATTTTCTTAATGTAAGGCACCATTTGTTATTTTACAAATAACAAACTCTTTTATTTGTCCCAGGCTTACAAGAGAAATACTTTGAGCTACTGTTAAACAAAGGAAGACTGAAACTGGCATGTCAGTATTTTGAAACAGCCTAGCCAGTGCATCCCTGCGCTACAGCTCAATCAATATTTAAATCTAGATCTTCAAGGCCCAAATCTAATGAAACATCTCTGTTATACAATATTATTTCTCTGAGGTGAATATATATCCATCTAAACTTTCTCAGTTGTGCAAAAGCAACATGGTAACAAGCATGTTACACTTCCATCCAGGTCTTCTGAGCTGGCTTCTGAATTGCTATAAGCTTAGTACATGGATATGTTAGCTAGGCCTCTGCTGTTCCCAAAAGCAGCCTGAGTCTTTCCTGTCTCAATAAGAGAATTGTAGGAACATATGTCTTCCAAACTATGTTTGTGTCCAATAAACCAAGAGTATGCAACCTTTTTGGTCCTACCAATTTCATCTGGTATCAGGTACATCATTTGGGGGCCCTACATGTGCTTGCGCATGCACCCCTACACGGTTTAAATTTCCTTTCCTGGCCCACTAAGATCACGGGTAGGGAACGACTTTTTCCTCTCTCAGCAATCTCTTATTCAGACTGTCGCCTTCCAGACCTTCAGAACGACCAGAGATGGAGCATCCCTACTCCTCCTGCATTTGCTCTATTCGGGTTCAGAATACATGAACAGAGCTACAGTTGTTCAGGTATTGATACGTTTTAAATTTTCCACTCACCTTTTCATTTTATACAAATAAATGCTCTGTAGGCATTAGGTGAATTCATACATTCAGCTTAAGTAACTATTAATAAAAAGAGGATTACAGTAGTCCCCCGAAATTTGCGGGGGTTACGTTCCTAAAGAATCTGTGAATTGTGAAAAACCACGAATTTGGTACTTGCGATGGGTGCCGGCCGCCAAGGCGGTGTGGGCAGGAGGTGCAGGCTGGACCAGGTGTGTACAGAGACCGTTTTCTCCCAGCGACTCCAAACTCAAAGGAAACGATCTCCTTGTGAGTAAGCCGCCACATGGCGAGGACTCGCTCGGAGAAAAATCCCATAAAAGACTGAAGCCACAAATGCTGAACCATGGGGGTATATTGTATCTTGGCCATTGATGGAATAAGATACAGTTATCTGCAATGACATATGTGTGAAGAAATTGCCATACATTTAAGTTAGCCCTCCTTATGGAAGGGCTCACACACTGTCCAGCTACTGTTGAAATGAACAGTAACCATGTGTACTGACCCATTCACGTATAGCTTCTGCTTGCCAGCAGTACCGTCCAGATCATTGGTCACTAGTGTGCAGACATTACACACACCTGAACTGACATTTATGGTAAGAACACATCAATGTGATTCAAAGGGCACATGGATACAGGCACACAGCCTTTTAGGTTGATAAGGAGGCAATTGGTATAAGAAACAAATGTGTGCAATTTTAATTATTCCATAATGGAACAAAAACAAAAGTGACCATTCAATTTTTGGACATGCGGAACTGGAGGGGAATCCTTTACCTTTCTCCAAGTGCAGAGTTGGAAGCCATGTAATCTGTAGTGCTGTATTTTCTGGGGTTTTTCTCCCTCCACTAGGCCTGTTGACAGACTACAGCGTTTCCAAAGAACTCTCTCTCTCCCACTCTTTGACCTTATTGTAGATCTGGGCTGCCTTCATGAACAATGGAATGCGCAGCCAGTTCCAGGACCTACTTATAACAGTTTGTTTGGCTCACAACCCTAACATGCCACTACAGGAATCTAATGAGAAACAGATACCCATTTTGGTGACAATGCAATCCATGCCAAAATAAAATGTAAAAATGCTTCCTACCTGGCTTCCATATTGCAGATAATCTTTTTTCTTTTTTTAAGACATCAAGGTATGTTTGTGTTGACAAATTCTGATCTTTTCTTCCTGATTCACCAGGATTTTTAATTGGCAGCTGAACCAGCAAGAGAAGACAAACTGAATAAAATAGAAAAAGCATGATATGTGTGCATTGTAAAGTAACTCCATTCATGTCTCAGACCCCCTACCCTAACTTACCAGTCAAGCACTCACCACTAGGAAAGTTTAATCAGCCCAAATTATCACAGATAGTGACTGTGCAGGAAATGCGGCTCTCAGAAATACTACCATATAACTTTCACCACTGAACTAAAACTGTTCTGTTATCTTAAAAGAAAATTGATTTCACTGTATTTAAAATTACTCAGGGCCTGAAGGTTTCAGGACCTTCCTAAAAGTTTGCAGGGATGGAGTCTGGCAGATCCCTGATGGTAGCTTATTCCAGAGGTATGTGGCCATTCTAGAAAAGGCCTTTCTTGTGTATACATCCACTTAACTGCACTCACAGGAAGAGAAGGGCCTTTCTTCTTGATTTTTAAGCATGGTCAGCCTTCAGATGAAGTCAGTCCTTCAAGTAATTTGGTTCCAAATAGTTTACGGTATTAATGGTCAAAAGAACACTTAAAATTGGGCTCTAAAATATATTGGTAACCAACATAGCTGGTATATTATGACCCCTATATGAACTGATCACCCTTTTTCTATCAACACTCAGGCAACCAGATTTTGAAGATCCTGGCTGAACCTGTCTTCAAAAGCAACCTCATCTACAGCACATTATAGTAGTCCAGTCAGAGTGTCACCAGTGCTTGAATAATCAAGGCAAGATCCATCTTTCCAGAGAGAGTTGCAGCTGGCATACCAGTATGAGCTGGTAAAACGTGTATGTGAAGGGAGGGATGACCATAGACTGTTTCTGGAAAGGCTGCCCAAATTGATATCAGATGCTCTGTGCTGCACTGAGTCCACTCCTACTTGGATGGCCAAATCCTCAAGGCCAGCTTTCCTCAACCTGATGGCCTTCAGAAGCATTCAGACCACAACTCCCAGAATTCCCACCCAGCAGGGTCATTGACTGGAAATTCTGGGCGTTGCAGTCCAAATGTGTCTGGAAGGCACAAGGTTGGGAAAGGCTGTGCAGGGCATTTACTAGCTAATTATTACTTCATCCCTTGGAAGTAAAGCTTCAGTGTTCTTTGGAGCTCTGTGTTATTCCCTGTGCTATTCAAAGTCCACCTGAAACTGGTGAATGAGGTCATCTAGAGAACAGACTGTGGTGTCATATGCAGATGACACTCAGCATATGAGTTTTCAAGAAAACTTATAACACAGCTTGCGCCACTGACATACTGCTGGAGATCACTGTAACTAGCTCAATAGCTCAAATGATGGATAGCTCCCTTTCCAGTAAATCAGATCCCAGTACCATATAGAAGCTGCTGATCATGATAAAGCAATATAATGCCTTTTTTCATAAGCATTAATGGGCTTCCCTCCTTCATGGATCACTGCCTTGTCGTGGCAAAGGGGCTTGCGTAGCTCAATGAAGCTATGAGCTATGCCGTGCAGGGTCACCCAAGACGGACAGGTCATAGCAGAGAGCTCTGACAAAACCTGATCCACTGGAGAAGGAAATGGCAACCCACTCCAGTATCTTTGCCATGAAAACCCCATGGACAGTACCAAAAGGCAAAAAGATATGATGCCAGAAGATGAGCCCCTCAGGTCGGAAGGTGTCCAATATGCTACTGGGGAAGAGCGGAGGGCTAGTACTAGTAGCGCCAGAAAGAATGAAGCTACTGGGTCAAAGCCGAAAGGACACTCAGTTGCTGATGTATCTGGTGGTGAAAGGAAAGTCCGATGCTGCAAAGATCTGTACTCCATAGGAACCTGGAATGTAAGATCCATGAATCAAGGCAAGTTGGATGTGGTCAAACAAGAGATGACAAGACTGAACATCAACATCTTAGGAATCAGTGAACTAAAATGGACAGACATGGGTGAATTTAGTTCAGATGACCATCAGGTATACTACTGTGGGCAAGAATCCCTCAGAAGAAATGGAGTAGCCTTCATAGTCAATAAAAGAGTAGGAAAAGCAGTACTGGGATACAATCTCCCAAATGACAGGATGCTCTCAGTTCGAATCCAAGGCAAACCATTCAACATCACAATAGTCCAAGTCTATGCCCCAACCACTGGTGCTGAAGAGGCTGAAGTTGACCAGTTCTATGAAGGCCTACACCACCTTCTAGAATTAACTCCAAAAAATGATGTCCTTATCATCATAGGGGATTGGAATGCTAATGTAGGAAGCCAAAAGATAACTGGAATAACAGGCAAGTTTGGCCTTGGAGTACAAAATGAAGCAGGGCACAGGCTGGTAGAATTTTGTCAAGAGAATACAATGGTCATAGCAAACACTTTTCCAACAACCCAAGAGACGACTCTACACATGGACATCACCAGACGGTCAACACAGAAATCAGATTGATTATGTGCTCTGCAGCCAAAGATGGAGAAGTTCTATACAGTCTGTAAAAACTAGACCAGGAGCTGACTGTGGCTCAGATCATGAACTTCTGGTTGCAAAATTTAGGCTTAAATTGAAGAAAGTAGGGAAAAGCACTAGGCCACTCAGGTATGACCTAAATCATATCCCGGATGAATATACAGTAGAGGTGACAAATAGATTTAAGGAATTAGATCTGATAGACAGAGTGCCTGAAGAATTATGGACAGAGGTTCGCAACATTGTACAAGAGGTAGCAACTAAAACCATCTCAAAAAAAAAAGAAATGCAAGAAAGCAAAATGGCTGTCAGAGGAGGCTTTCCAAATAGCTGAGGAAAGAAGGGAAGCGAAAGGCAAGGGTGGAAGGGAAAGATACACCCAATTGAATGCAGAATTCCAGAGAACAGCTAGAAGAAGTAAGAATGCCTTCTTAAATGAGCAGTGCAAAGAAATAGAAGAAAACAACAGAATTGGGAGGACCAGAGATCTCTTCAAGAAAATTGGAGATATGAAGGGAACATTTCATGCAAAGATGGGCATAATAAAGGACCAAAACAGCAGGGACCTAACAGTGCCAGAAGAGATTAAGAAGAGGTGTCAAGATTACTCAGAAGAACTATACAAGAAAGAGCTTAACATCCCTGATAACCACAGTGGGGTGGTCACTGACCTTCAGCCAGACATCCTGGAATGTGAAGTCAAATGGGCCTTAGAAAGTCTGAGCAACAACAAAGCTAGTGGAGGTGACAGCATTCCAGCTGAGCTCTTCAAAAACCTGAAAGACGATGCAGTAAAAGTGTTACACTCAATATGCCAGCAAATTTGGGAAACTCAACAGTGGCCACAGGATTGGAAAAGGTCAGTTTACATTCCAACCCCAAAGAAGGGCAATGCCAAAGAATGTTCAAACTACCGCACCATTGCACTCATTTCACATGCTAGCAAAGTGATGCTCAAAATCCTACAAGCTAGGCTCCAGCAGTATGTGGACCAAGAACTACCAGAAGCACAAGCAGGATTTTGAAGAGGGAGAGGAACTAGAGATCAAATTGCCAACATACGCTGGATCATGGAGAAAGCTAGGGAGTTCCAGAAAAACATCTACTTCTGCTTCATTGACTACGCTAAAGCCTTTGATTGTGTGGATCACAACAAATTGTGGCAAGTTCTTAAAGAGATGGGTGTACCAGACCATCTTATTTGTCTCTTGAGAAACCTGTATGCGGGTGAAGAAGCAACAGTGAGAACTGGGCACGGAACCACTGATTGGTTCAAAATTGAGAAAGGAGTTCCGCAAGGCTGTATACTGTCACCCTGCCTATTTAACTTATATGTACAGCACATCATGAGAAAGGCAGGGCTAGATGAATCACCAGTTGGAATCAAGATTGCTGGGAGAAATATCAACAACCTCAGATATGCAGATGATACCACTCTCATGGCAGAAAGTGAAGAGGAACTAAAGAGCCTCTTGATGCGGGTGAAGGAGGAGAGCGCAAAAGTTGGCTTGAAACTCAACATTAAAAAAACTAAGATCATGGCATCTGGTCCTCTTACTTCCTGGCAAATAGATGAGGAAGAAATGGAGGTAGTGACAGATTTTATTTTCCTGGGCTCCAGGATCACCGCAGATGGGGACTGCAGCCAAGAAATTAAAAGACGCTTGCTCCTGGGGAGGAAAGCTATGGCAAATCTAGACAGCATAGTAAAAAGCAGAGACATCACCCTGCCAACAAAAGTGCGTATAGTCAAGGCTATGGTTTTCCCAGTTGCAATGTATGGCTGTGAAAGCTGGACCATAAGGAAGGTCGAGCGCAGAAGGATTGAGGTCTTCGAATTGTGGTGCTGGCGGAGACTCCTGTGAGTCCCTTGGTCTGCAAGACGATCAAACCGGTCAGTCCTAGAGGAGATCAACCCTGACTGCTCTTTAGAAGGCCAGATAGTGAAGATAAAACTCAAATACGTTGGCCACCTAATGAGAAGGAAGGACTCCCTGGAGAAGAGTCTAATGCTGGGAACAATAGATGGTAAAAGAAGAAGGGGACAACAGAGGATGAGGTGGCTGGATGGGGTCACTGAGGCAGTTGGTCTGAGCTTAAGCAGACTGCGGAAGATGGTGGAGGACAGGAAGGCCTGGAGGAATGTTGTCCATGGGGTCGCAATGGGTCGGACATGACTTTGTGACTAACAACAACAATGGGCTTCCTATCATACACTTGGGTTTTCCATGGACTACAGAGCTGTGTGTTCCAACTCAGCAGTAGTGTCTTACTAGCAGGAATGATTTTAAAGCTTTTCTCCACCTTCTCCTCCTCCTCTTGTTCCTTGATCACTGCGTACAATGACTTAGGGATTTATGAGCAGGATCCTGCCCCCATGCCCCCTCCCTTTCTTACTGGCTCTCACAAGGCGGAATAAGAGGAAGAGCAGATATCAGAGCCCCAGGGAGCTGTTTTTTAGGGCACTGCCATGCTAAATCACTGAGAAAGGAAAAGCACATTGGTGGGGGGATCCCTTGCCATGAAAAAGACATGAACCAAAAAGGAGGAGGCAGCTGAAGTAACTCAAAGGCAGCTCCCACTACCACATCCATCTCCACCTCCTCTGTGATTTGTTTGTTTGTGGCTGTTTCTGACTGTGCACATACTGAGAGCTGTTATTTTTAAACTCACATTACTGTGTGCTTGCAAAAGTGTGCATTCTGTCAGCTGAGTCAGAAAAAGAAAAACCACAGGCAGCCATCATGCTTCCTGCTTCTAACGCAGGCCAAGCCTTACAAAGCAACCTGTGGCACACCCTTGTCTCACGTATGGACACAGCTACTGTCATGTGACCTTGCACTCTCCTCCTCCTTTTCCCACAGGTAGAATGTCCCACTGCATCACTGTGACACAGAATGACACTGTGACATTCTGTGTGGCACTTGGTCACAGCGACTGAGCCATATTTGTCAGCACATCCCTCCATAGAGTGGATTCCCTCATAGCTTTTAATCTATTCTGAACTGTTACTTCTCTTGTAACCAAAGCATGATACCATATCAAGTATGATGTGTTACACATAAACAAGAGTGCATAGATTTAAGATACCTGGGATAAGGGGAAACAAGCTCATTTAAAGAACTGAGTGGGATCAGCTGTCACACAAACACACACCCCTACACTTCATGCATGGCTTGACATGATGAAAATGTCACCCATCATATTTACCGTATTTTTCGCTCCATAAGACGCACCTAGTTTTTAGAGGAGGAAAACAAGAAAAAAAATATTCTGAATCAAATGGTTTACTGAACTATTTAATAAACTATGGGATGTGTTGGGATCTCTTAATCCCAGTTGCTTTACTCTCATGTGCCTCTAGCATACTGTGTGCATGACCCCCCCATCCCCCACAGACTGTGCATGTAACTGTTAGGGGATGAAAACATCTTGTATAGAATCCATCTCTGCAGTCCCTTCAATGCCACATGTATTTCCTGTAGGTCTGAATAAACTGTAAATATTCTTTTGATTGCACACCCCCAGCATACCTGCTCTTTCTGGTTTTTCTTGCCTCTATCTTAGACAGAGAAGGTGAGCAATGAGGAAAGACCTAAATTCAATCCTCCAACTTTTCTCTCTCTTTTTTTTCATATTTAAAAGTGATGCGTAAGAAACTCGGGCTGCATCTACGCATCCTTTTGAGTCGAGAGAAATGTTCACTCAGTGGTCTCTTGTGTGTCATTTCTTCCTCTGGACCAAGGGCATGAAAATCTAACATTTGCACAGTTGCAGAGATCACTATAATAATTGTGTTTCTTGTATCCTCAATTGGGAAGGGAACTTTATATCCACATTGTTTTTGTTAAGCATTTAGAAGTCCCAGTTAATCATCCATGAGGTATTAAAAGGCCCATCCCTTGAAAGACAAAGCTGAATTGTGGGGAACTTCCCTTCCATTCCCAAAAGGTATTTCAAGCTCACTACACTTCTGCTGTTGAATCTTTTTTTTTTTTTTTTTTTTCAGAACAAAGGAGTGATGGGTGTTTTCATGGGGATTAACCCTTTTTTTTTCAGAGAGGAGGAAAATGTCCCACTTTCCACTTTTTCACACCATGCATAATTTTGAACATCTTTGCCATGCTTCCCATTACTCATCATTTTCCTAAGAGAAGCAATCCTGGTTGTTGTAACAAAGTCTGATAGGGGAGCTGCTCCAATCCCTCGATTGTTTTAGTTGCCCTTCTTTGCACTTTTTCCAACAATGTCATTTTTCAGGTGTGGTGGCCAGCACTGTACACAATACTTTAAGTATGGTCATATTAAAGATTTGTGTAAGAGGAATATGATCTTGGAAATTTGATTTTCAATTCCTTTCCTAATTATGGCATTTCCTTCTAGCATTTGACATTTTCATCAAGCTGTCCCCCACATTCTCAAGACCCTTTCTTGGTCTGTCAGCACTAGTTCAGATTCCATCAGCTTGAAGATGAGATTCTTTCCCCCCAGCATGCTAACTTTACACTTGCTTACACTGAAAGCATTTGCCGTTCTGATGCCCTTTTTCCCAGCTCAGAGAGATCCCACTGGAATTCCTCACAATCCCTTTTAAATGTTTTATTTTAGTATCATCAGCAAACTTGGCTACTTTATTGCTCACTTCTAATTCCAGATCATTTATGAACAGGTTGAAAAGCACTGATCCTAATGCAGAATCTTGTGAGAATACCATGCATTCTCAATGTTGGCTTTCAATTCTGTAATCAGTTACTAATCCATAGGACAACATGTGTGTGCACACACAGCCCTTATTCCATCACTGCCAGGTTTTCTCAAGAGTCTGTTGATGGATTTTATCAAAAGGCTTTTGGAAGAAACAATGTCTATTTGACTGCTCAGTCCAAGTGTAGTAGTGACACTCTCAAAGAATTCTACTGGATTAGCAAGACAGGCTTACCCCTGCAGAAGCCATGTTGCTTCTTTTAAAGCAGGGCTAATTCTTCTATATGTTAACTGAATCTATCCTGAATAACACTTTCAACCAATTTATGCAGAACCAACAGAAAGCAAAGCAGCATATAATTTTCCAGATCCCTTTTTAAAAATTGTCCTAGAGTGCTGGTACATGGCTAGAGAGTGATCTTAGGGACATGATGTACATATTGTATAAGAAAGTCATCAATTGATTCTGAGGCAGAAGAGCAGAGCTGAATAGATGAGTTGGCAATTTATAGGTTATTTACTAAAGATGCTCAGGGCAAAGAGAGAGAACCAGCCCTCTTTGGAAAAGGAGGGAGACATTTCAGAGTGGTGGGGAGGAGATGGAAGGGGTGTCCTTGGCACCAACAGGATATGACAGGCTAAACAAGTGGACCAATTCAGAAGTGTCCAGCGTTCCTGCTGTCTAGCCCTCACGCAGCAGGGGCCACCTTCAGGGCTGAATTCTTTCTGAAAGGAATGGAAGGAGGGGAAGCTTAAGTTTGGATCCAGCTCTTTACATTGTCAATTGCTTCTCTCACATCTCAAAGAGAACGCTGCTTCAATGTATACTGTTTCCTAACCTGTTAAACCTGTTAAACTTTAATAAAAGTCATGGGCAGTGGCGTGGGGGGGGGGTGGCGGATCGGCGCGGGATGGCAGTGCGGGATGACAGTGGGATGACAGTGCGGGCGGCGGAGGCTTTAGAAGGATTGTGCTTCTAAAGCGTCATCTGCGGCAGTGGCATGGGGGGGTGGCGGATTGGCGCGGGATGGCAGTGCTCAAGTGGCAGTGGCGCAGAGCGACGGTGCGCAGCAGCGGAGGTGTGGGGCAGCACCGTGGTGCGTGGCGGCGGTGTGGGGTAGCCACGCGCGGTGGTGCGCGGTGGCAGTGGCACGGGACGGTGCGGTGCGTGGCGGCGCAGAGCAATGGCGCGGGGCGGTGGGGCGACGGCGGCACGGAGCTTCCCGGTGGGGGTGATCAGTTCCCGGAGTGCGAGATGGAGCAGGGCACGCCGAGCACATGCTGGCCTGGTGGTGCGGGCGGGCAGCGTCCCGGGTGTCAGGCACATTCGGTCTATAAGACGCACAGACATTTCCCCTTACTTTTGGGGGGGGGGGAGTGCGTCTTATAGAGCGAAAAATACGGTATTTATTTAGCAGTTTTATATACTGTCTTGTAGCCACACGGCTCTCTAGATGGTTTACATAATAAAAGCCAACAACATAAAACTTAATAAACAAAACAATTCAAACCGCCTTTGGCTTGATACTGTTCCCATTCTAGCATCCAGTGTTCCTGTATCCGTCTCTAGCACAGGTGTAGAAGCCCCTCCAATGATATTATTCATTCTAAGGAAATAAACGGTCATCTTAACATTCAGAAATAGAAGGTTCTGGAAAGCAGTGTAGGATGTGGTGTGGCCAGGTCAAAGCTTCAAAAATAAAATAGATTTTCTTTGTCTCTGGGACAGTCATGCAGCACCCAAAGATCCAGTGAGGTGGACCCCACCCCCCATGCCTTGCAAAGTGCACCAGAGCAAGAAGAGCAGAGAGACAAGAGTATGAAGACAGTCAAATAAGAGATACAGCCATTGGTGTCACGTACACAGATAGGTTTTCCTGGGGAATGCTGTGAACCATGGGCTTTTTTCTATGTAAACATGCATAGCATTGCACCCTTGAACTTTAGTATAGTTATTGGTCATCTGAATGATTAACCTGATGAACATTTGAGAAAGGAAGTGAGGAATACTTCATAAGATGAAGAGTTTAATTTTGCATACTTTGTGTGCAATAGTTTTGTCATGCTTTCATCCCAGTTATGGGGCAATTGCAAGGAAAACAGATTCTGGGAATTCGTTTATAGATAACCTACTGTACAATATGCTTGTGGACATGACAGTGTAACATCTGAAATGGGCTTCTTCATGAAAATTAGTTTCAGGTAAGAACCGTTTTTTATATATGAATACAACTCCAGCTGGGGGTGGGGGGTGAAGGTTTCGGCCACTGAAACAGGAATGGACAGACACTGAAAGGAACTGGAAAGAAAAGTCAAATGGTGGAGGTTTGCTCCTTCCCAAAATAACAAGTTTTACTCAGAAATGGCAAAAATTACTGCCATAATTAATGTTTGCCCCATCACTTTAATAGCTTATCTGATCTAGTGGAAAAATGCAAATATGAGAAAGAAAAAAGTTGCAGTTCTGAAACAGGTCTGCTTGATCCAGTATCCTTTCTGCAGTTGTGGCTATCTTAGTCTCTCTGTACAGGTAGGAGTCACAGTTGCTGCTAAATACTCCCTGTCTTGATTCAGGGTATTTCAGGAGCAATTCTTCTAAGTTTCTGTGTTTGTACAATTTTGTTTCCTGTTTACCTGAAATCACGTCAGAGCTCCAGCAGGAATTATTAAACAAGTCTTTTTTCACAATGAAAAAGGAATATGGAGTTATTTAACTCAAAGCCAGAATATTTGTGAACTACTGCTAAACTGTCCAAGTCAAATGGGATTATTTTTCCACTTCTGATTACACCAGGCACAGGGAACAGGAAGCATAACTCACACTTCTGTAAGTTAGTAACTGTTGAAAAATAAATAAACCTGGGGCTATAGCAAATACTCTGTACAATGTGGCACAAGAGACTAACAAGTCTTCTATTTGTTTCGCTCTTTTAACTTGTTTCCTGCATGCCTTTTAATTAATTGTGAGTCAGAAATAGAGTGGTACCTTGGCTCACGAACTTAATCCGTTCCAGGACTCTGGTTGTGACTCAAATTGGTCATGACCCAAGTCAAATTTGCCCATAAGGTTCAATGTAAATAAGGTTAATCCATTCTGTAACCATTTTTTTAATCACAAAAAATTGAAACAAAGTGACAAAGAACAACAAAGTAACAAAGTACTGTACAGTACAGTAGAGAACACTAACCTAGGTGGGGGAGGTTATTGTTTGGAGGGAGAGTCCAAATGATAATTGTTTGATAGCAATCGTGCTTGGGGGTGGGGAGATGGCCGTGATTGCAGTTGCGCTCGTGCAGGGAAGATGGGCACGATTGCGATCGTCACCCGATGCAGAGTTCACGACCTGAGGCAAAATTTTGCCAGAATTTCTGTTCACGACCTGATTTGGTCGTGAACTGAGGCATTTGTGAGCCGAGGTACCACTGTACCTAGAAATGGCAACCATGAACATATCAGCCCTGGCTTTCATGTATTTCACACAGAAAATCACCAATTTGTGTATGGCTTTCTGAACTAACATGAGCTGTTACATTACCTACTTGGGTGTTTATACAAAATCTAAAATGAAAAGCACCTTTGCATTTCATAATACCAGAAGGTACATTCCTGTGCCCTGACTCTGTTTACTATTAACGCACTCAGGACATACCATACTCTGCCTGGTTCTCAGTCCTTCCTCCAGACTTGGGCCCAGCTTCGGTTCCCTTAGCAATGCTACACTGAGAACTACTGTGGTATAATGGCTAGACAGGGCTATGGAGATCTGGGTTCTAATCCCCCCTTGGTCATTGGGTGACTTTGGGCTAGTCACAGACTCTAATCCTAACCTACCTCAGAGTTATTGTAAGAATAAAATGAGATGAGGAGGAGTTTGGAAGGCATCTTGGATTCCTTGCAAGAGGAGGATAGGTCAGATACAAATGTGATCATCATCGTAGTCGTCACTGGTCTGATCCATCATGGCTTCTCTTATGTTCTTATCTGCTCACTCTGTTCTATGCTGATACCTTCCCCAAAGAGTCAAAATATTTGAATGCCTTACAGCAAACCATTAAATATGACATAAAATTTCTCATGGCTTCTTTCCCTTCTTTCACCTTTGGAACTGGGGGGAGGAGAGATGATTTATATACTTTCGTGTTTTCGGTGAATAGGGTTTTGTTTTTCAGATTTTCCTTGTGTTTCTCTGCCATCTGCTATGTTTTAACTGGCAGTGCCAATTTTCGCTGAGCATCCAAATTGTTGTGCAGTTCCTTGTGAAGAATAGCAGGAAAGAAAATGAAAGGAAAGCCTGATACTGCCCTCTCTGAAGGAGTCTAAATAAACCATTTCCAAGCTGGCAAATAAGCTGCTGATGCAAACTGTGTGGATGCCTTTCTAAAAACATTTACCAAATGGAGGTAATCTGCCAAATATACTACTGTTTCAGAATGTCCAATTGCTAAGCATCAATCTGTTATTCATTCTAAAGGAATGAAAAGAACAATTGTGTGTGTGTGTGGGGGGGGGGGGTTAGTCTCATTTCAAGGTGAAAGTAAAAATTAGAAAGAGTCAAGTTACCCCCACTGGAGGGAAGGGTCAATGCTAGAGCACAGAGAAGGTTCAGGGTTCAACCACTGACGAAGAGTGGTGTGCAAAAGTGGCACTTGGCTTGGCTGGTGCCTGGAGCAGCTGCTCTTCCAGGCGCTGGTCCCTTTTTCTGAGCAGGAAGGCATGTGGCTCTATGCCTCTCTCTGTGCAGTGGAAGGCCAAAGCAGCAAGGAGGTGCCAGTAAGGGGGCTTCTGGGTGAGGCTCCCAGGCAGGCTCCCACCTCCTGATGTCATCTTGTCAGTTTCATTGGTCCAGGGTCAATCTGCCCCCCCCCCACCCACAACCACACCAGACCAAAATAGATTTCCCAACCCTGAGTTAGACAAAATTTCTGGGAAATGCGGGCCAGTGCTGAGGCCCTGCAGACACATCCAGCAATGGCTGCCGAGGGTTCTCAGCACCCCAGAGAAGAACTGAAGTTTACTATTTCAAAAGGTGCTCTGAAATCATATTCTCTGTGTCCATTTCCAGGTGGAAATCATTCTGTAGGGCTAGTAAAGCAGCCTCCATTCCATAAGCAGATTTCCTATAATTCATCCCAAGTATCTGACCCAAACTTTCTTTTTCTGCCAGTTATGTACTCTCCAATGGCTTGGTTGTCATTGTGTTGATGTTAGTCCCCCTTAAGAGTTCCTGGAATCTGCAGGACTTCAGTACTCCATTAAAAATAAAACAACGTCCTTGGTCCATTTCAGTAATGAATTATATATTTGGATTTAGAATGGAGCTGTTCTCCTGTATCTTTCTTTCAGAACTTAGAGTCTTGCTGATTCACACCAATTAAGTATGTCGTGCATTTTTCCACTGCTTTTTATGACTACATTTCAAACAGTGCCTGACTGTAAATAGTAAACTGGCAATAGTAACAGACTAGTATCTTCTTCCAAACTGAAAACCAAGGGATAACTACTGAGAAACCAGTCCACAAAACAAGCCCCCTCCCATGCCATGTAATTTATCTGAAATGTATTTGTCTTCATCAGCTGTCCTCTGCTTGCACCAGAACTATAGCAAAGCTGAAGACTCCCTTTTGAAAGGTGGTTTGTTTGATGAGATCACTGAAACTGTCATACCGTATTTTTCGCTCTATAAGACGCTCCTGAGCATGAGATACACCTAGTTTTTAGAGGAGGAAAACAAGAAAAAAAATATTCTGAAGCAAATGGGCACATAATCACAGGCACATTCCCCATCACTTCCCCATGGGCTGCACATCTGACAGACTTACTGCACACACATATTCGCTCTATAAGATGCACAGACATTCCCCCGTACTTTTGAGGGGGGAAAAAGTGAGTCTTATAGAGCAAAAAATATGGTAATTTGCTTTTCAAGTCCCTGTCTTTCACTTTTTTCAAGGATTTTGTTTATCATATTCAACACTTGGCCTGGCTTTATAATGTATTGATATGCAAAAATAGCACACAATAGCTCCCCCTCCCCAGCCTTAACTCCAGCCAGGTCTACAAATAGTGCCTTTCACATACATGTAATAGCACCAATGAGCTGGGAATTATAACACAAAACATCTGCAGGGAATTAAGCTGGGTAAGGCTGCTTTATACACTAATAGGGAACACACTCTTCATGCTGTTCCAGGCCTGGCCAAAATGGCACTACCAACAAAGAAGGGGGAGGAATGAGTAAGGTTTGCAAAACTGCAAGCTTTGCTGAAGGAGAAAAAGAAAACTTTAGGGGAAACTGCTTTAGGTTGTAAGTCACCTAAAGACTCCTGTTGGACTACTGGGCAGCATATAAATTAAACAAATAAAACCCCAACAGAAGAAAAAGCCTGCCCCCCCCCCCCCCAACCACCACCACCACCAAATGATTTAGGTCTATGCATTAGCTACAGAACACCAAGCATCAGTCGCTGAGAAAAGCAGAAGTAGTGGTGAGAATCGCCTAGAGAATTACCTTGGATTAGTGGGTGGCATATAAATTAATAAATAAATAAAATGTTTTATCTTGGAAACAGGCCTGAGTGGTTGGGTAGAACTAAACAGAAGCTGCAGCATTCTGTTGCAAATTCCACATATTTTTACTAATCACGTCTACCTTTCTCTGGTCTTCCTCTGATCACCGTTTTTTCCTCTAACCTTTAAAATCACTGATAATGTTCACTGGTGGGATACATTGTAGATTGGGACCTCATCCACTTGTAGGCCTGAATCAGTCAGGGCCAGTTAAAAGGCAGTGCATTTAACAGAAAACTGGACATCTACATACAAGGATTCATGAAATACATGTTGTGAAACATTCTGTATCTCACAATATACTGTAAAGTCCAATGTCATCACTTATTAATGCTAAAAGAAATATCCTTACTCTAACATACAGCTCATGGGCTTCCTATAACAGAAAACTGCTGATGCACTCATAAGAAAACTGGCTTCTTTATATTCCAAGCGTCAATTGAAAACTCTTTTACCATGCTCATTTAGAAATGCACTTAGAAGCTTAAGACGAGGCATTTACCTCCATGTCAAAAGTGCTTAGTGGCCCCAGTGAGCACCCAACACATGTCAGCAGGGGGTTTAGACTGCAGAAGCAGAAACATGACAGCGTCTGCTGGTATTTATCTGGGCAACATGTGGCACACATCAAATCAATGAGACAGTGCAAGGCTTCTTCTGCCAGTGACTGGGGTAGGCAGTAGCAAACCATATTGTCTTGTCAGCTTACACACTCCTTGCCCTGTGCTGTCACACCATCATATTGAGATGCTGATTTTATATGAAATATGTATTTCTTTTAGGAAGAGTAGGAGGGGTGGGATCACTTACACTCTGCAACCAGCTGCCACATCAATCTTGTTGCTTTGGCAAAGGGAGAAGGCCCCAAGGTGGAGAAGTGTCCGTGGCTTCTTCTCTTGTGAACTGCTATAATATAGACAAATGCAACACAAGAGCTAATGTAAATTACATTGTACTAATGTGAGGGGCCTTTAGTTCACTGTTCATAGCATAAGTGACCTCATGGTTTTCCAGGAAATCCCATTGCAGCAGCTAGTGCTATGGACCTTGAGGCCTCACACTGGAACACTGTAATTTACATTAATGCTCATGTTCTTTGGTTCTTCTCCAAATAAAGGACAGTGGCTCAGGCCTCACCAAAAGCCAAGAGGTCTACAGACTAGTGCTCCAGATGCCCTCTTGGTACCCGCTGGCTTAAGCCCCATTTTCTTCTGGAGACTCCAGTCATTGTCCATAATGGCAGGACAAGTCCAAACAGCCAGGGACCAATGTTAGTGCCAGCCAAGTAATAATATGGTCCCAAAAGGTCTTTCACACCAGTGACTCAAATGGCTGTGCAGTAATTGGAAAACAGCTGCCGCTGCTCTTACCCTTCCTTCTGCCATCTGCCCAGTTGAGTGGTGGGAGAACTTGGCCCAGGTCATGAGAGGGGGGTCTTGTTTGCTTTGCTTTGCTTTGTTTTTGGGAGGAAGAGACTAAGGACAGAAGGAAATAATTAATTTGGATAAAGTAGTAGGGAGTAGAGAATGTAGGGGCTGGATAGCAGAAGTAGGAAAGGAAGAAAGTAGGAGGAAGGTAGATGGGCGATGAGGAAATTTGGAAGAAAAGGATCGAATTAGCAGAGAGAAAGTCAAGGACAGTAAGAAGGAATTAGAAAGAGTAAATAGTAATGGAAAGTTTTGACGGTAGAGAGACTGAGATAGAGAATAAAAGAAGGACTGGAATAGGAAATAAGAAGGGGTTTTTTTTCTCACACGTCTGGCTTGTTAATATGTTATATTCATTTGGCAGACAGCCTTGCTTTTATATGCACTCCTGGAGAAAATGGATTATCTGGATCCATTTCATTCAGGTTTCAGCCCTGGTTTTGGAACAGAAACTGCCTTGATTACCCTGTGGATGTCCTCTGTCAGAAGAGAGACAGGGAAGTCTAACCCTGTTGATTCTTCTGTACCTCTCAGAAGCTTTTGATACCATTGACTATGATATCCTTCTACAGAGGCTGGCAGGATTGGGAGTCAGGGGCTCCACTTTATGGTGTTGCTGCTCCTATCTGACCAACCCTCTCCAGATGGTGGTGGTAGGGAATTTACTTTGTGCCATGGCCATTGTGCCATGGAGTTCCGCAGGACTCTATTTTGTCCCTCATGCTTTTCAACATCTACATGAAACCACTGGGAGAGGTCATCCAGAGGTTTGGGCTGAAGTGTCACCAATATGCTGATGACACTCAGCCGTACTTCTCATTCTCATCCAAGCCAGGTAAGGTGGTGACCGTTCTTAATCTGTGTCTGGGCTTGGTAATGAACTGGATGTGGGCCAAGAAGCTCAATTCAGCTCAGTTCTGACAAGATGGAGGTGCTGTCAGTGGGTAGTCCATCTGTCCAACCAGGGAATTTTCAACCACTCCTGTATTCCTCCTAAAGGACAAGCTTTGCAGCCTGGGAGTGCTCCTGGATCTTAAGTTGTCATTTGTTTTTCAGGTGGACTCGGTAGCCAGGCTTAGACTGCTTTTTCTACCAGCTTAGGCTGCTTTTTCAGCTATGTTCCTACTTGGATGAGCAGAGAGTTGCTACAGTTATCCATGCACTGGTAACCATGCACCTGGATTACTGTAATGTACTGTACATGGGGCTGCCTTTGAAAATAGTTTGGCCATTGCATCTAATTCAGAACTGGGCTGGATGCCTGCTGATGAGGACTGGCCCTCGTGAACATACTATACCAGTGCTTTGCAGGCTGCATTGGTTGCAGGTTGCTGTCCAGGCTCAATTCAAAGTGCTGACGCTGACATACAAAGCCCTAAACAGCTTGGGGCCAGGATATCTGCGTGAACACCTATCTCCATATGTTCTTGCCCAATCCCTAAGATCTTGGGGGGGAGGGGGCTTCTCTGATCTCCACCCTCTAACAAAGTAAAGGGGAAGATGGTTTGAGAAGGGTCTTCTTTGTAATAGCACCCCACCTTTGGCATTCATTTCCAATAGAAATTCCCTAGGTGTCCTCACTTTTTTCCTTTTGGTGCCAATTGAAAATATTTTTAATCCACAACTATTCTGGTGAGTCTCCTTCATGGATCACTGCCTTGTCGTGGCAAAGGGGCTTGCGTAGCTCAATGAAGCTATGAGCTATGCCGTGCAGGGCCACCCAAGACGGACAGGTCATAGCAGAGAGCTCTGACAAAACGTGATCCACTGGAGAAGGAAATGGCAACCCACTCCAGTATCTTTGCCATGAAAACCCCATGGGCAGTACCAAAAGGCAAAAAGATATGACACTGGAAGATGAGCCCCTCAGGTCGGAAGGTGTCCAATATGCTACTGGGGGAGAGCGGAGAGCTAGTACTAGTAGCTCCAGAAAGAATGAAGCGACTGGGTCAAAGCCGAAAGGACAGTCAGTTGCTGATGTATCTGGTGGTGAAAGGAAAGTCCGATGCTGCAAAGATCTTTACTCCATAGGAACCTGGAATGTCAGATCCATGAATCAAGGCAAGCTGGATGTGGTCAAACAAGAGATGACAAGGCTGAACATCGACATCTTAGGAATCAGTGAACTAAAATGGACAGGAATGGGTGATTTTAATTCAGATGACCATCAGGTATACTACTGCGGGCAAGAATCCCTCAGAAGAAATGGAGTAGCCTTCATAGTCAATAAAAGAGTAGGAAAAGCAGTACTGGGATACAATCTCCAAAATGACAGAATGATCTCAGTTCGAATCCAAGGCAAACCATTCAACATCACAATAGTCCAAGTCTATGCCCCAACCACTGGTGCTGAAGAGGCTGAAGTTGACCAGTTCTATGAAGGCCTACACCACCTTCTAGAATTAACTCCAAAAAATGATGTCCTTATCATCATGGGGGATTGGAATGCTAATGTAGGAAGCCAAAAGATAACTGGAATAACAGGCAAGTTTGGCCTTGGAGTACAAAATGAAGCAGGGCACAGGCTGGTAGAATTTTGTCAAGAGAATACAATGGTCATAGCAAACACTTTTCCAACAACCCAAGAGACGACTCTACACATGGACATCACCAGACGGTCAACACAGAAATCAGATTGATTATGTGCTCTGCAGCCAAAGATGGAGAAGTTCTATACAGTCTGTAAAAACTAGACCAGGCGCTGACGGTGGCTCAGATCATAAGCTTCTGGTTGCAAAATTTAGGCTTAAATTGAAGAAAGTAGGGAAAAGCACTAGGCCACTCAGGTATGACCTAAATCATATCCCGGGTGAATATACAGTGGAGGTGACAAGTAGATTTAAGGAATTAGATCTGATAGACAGAGTGCCTGAAGAACTATGGACGGAGGTTCGCAACATTGTACAAGAGGTAGCAACTAAAACCATCCCAAAGAAAAAGAAATGCAAGAAAGCAAAATGGCTGACTGAGGAAGCTTTACAAATAGCTGAGGAAAGAAGGGAAGCAAAAGGCAAGGGAGAAAGGGAAAGATACACCCAATTGAATGTAGAATTCCAGAGAACAGCTAGAAGAGATAAGAATGCCTTCTTAAATGAGCAGTGCAAAGAAATAGAAGAAAACAATAGAATAGGGAGGACCAGATGTCTCTTCAAGAAAATTGGAGATATGAAGGGAACATTTCATGCAAAGATGGGCACGATAAAGGACCAAAATGGCAGGGACCTAACAGAGGCAGAAGAGATTAAGAAGAGGTGTCAAGATTACACAGAAGAACTATACAAGAAAGAGCTTAACGTCCCTGATAACCACGATGGGGTGGTCACTGACCTCGAGCCAGACATCCTGGAATGTGAAGTCAAATGGGCCTTAGCAAGTGTGAGCAACAACAAGGCTAGTGGAGGTCACAGCATTCCAACTGAGCTATTCAAAATCTTAAAAGACGATGCAGTAAAAGTGCTACACTCCATATGCCAGCAATGTTGGAAACTCAACAGTGGTCACAGGATTGGAAAAGGTCAGTTTACATTCCGATCCCAAAGAAGGGCAATGCCAAAGAATGTTCAAACTACCGCACCATTGCACTCATTTCACATGCTAGCAAAGTGATACTCAAAATCCAGAAGCTAGGCTCCAGCAGTATGTGGGCCAAGAACTACCAGAAGCACAAGCAGGATTTCGAAGAGGGAGAGGAACTAGAGATCGAATTGCCAACATACACTGGATCATGGAGAAAGCTAGGGAGTTCCAGAAAAACATCTACTTCTGCTTCATTGACTACACTAAAGCCTTTGATTGTGTGGATCACAACAAATTGTGGCAAGTTCTTAAAGAGATGGCAGTACCAGAGCATCTTATTTGTCTCTTGAGAAACCTATATGCGAGTCAAGAAGCAACAGTGAGAACTGGACACGGAACCACTGATTGGTTCAAAATTGAGAAAGGAGTTCGGCAAGGCTGTATACTGTCGCCCTGCCGATTTAACTTATATGCAGAGCACATCATGAGAAAGGCGGGGCTAGATGAATCACCAGTTGGAATCAAGATTGCTGGGAGAAATATCAACAACCTCAGATATGCAGATGATACCACTCTCATGGCAGAAAGTGAAGAGGAACTAAAGAGCCTCTTGATGCGGGTGAAGGAGGAGAGTGCAAAAGTTGGCCTGAAACTCAACATTAAGAAAACTAAAATCATGGCATCCAGTCCTCTCACTTCCTGGCAAATAGATGGGGAAGAAATGGGGAAGTGACAGATTTTATTTTCCTGGGCTCCAAGATCACTGCAGATGGGGACTGCAGCCAAGAAATTAAAAGACGCTTGCTCCTGGGGAGGAGAGCTATGGCAAATCTAGACAGCATAGTAAAACCCTGCCAACAAAAGTGCGTATAGTCAAGGCTATGGTTTTCCCAGTTGCAATGTATGGCTGTGAAAGCTGGACCATAAGGAACGCTGAGCGCCGAAGGATTGAGGCCTTTGAGTTGTGGTGCTGGAGGAGACTCCTGCGAGTCCCTTGGACCGCAACGCGATCAAACCGGTCAGTCCTAAAGGAGATCAACCCGAACTGCTCTTTAGAAGACCAGATCCTGAAAATGAAACTCAAATACTTTGGCCACCTAATGAGAAGGAAGGACTCCCTGGAGAAGAGTCCAATGCTGGGAACAATAGATGGCAAAAGAAGAAGGGGACGGCAGAGGATGAGGTGGCTGGATGGAGTCACTGAGGTGGTTGGTGTGAGCTTGAGTGGACTCCGGGGGATGGTGGAGGACAGGAAGGCCTGGAGGAATGTTGTCCATGGGGTCGCAATGGGTCGGACACAACTTGCGACTAACAACAACAACAATGCTGGTGAGTAAGCTAGTTTTAATAATGGACTATTGCTTCTGCTGCTGCCTTCTTGAATGTTTTCACTGCCAGACAATATTTATAAAATGACTGTCTTTTAACTGGTTTGATTATCATTAGATTATTATAATGTTATTGTTAGTCTTATTGTTTAAAAACACTTTATTGTTTTAAAGTGTTATTCATATTTCATTGTTTAACTGGATTGTTTTAATCTGCCATTTTATTGCTGTACCATTGTAAGCTGCCCAGAGTGCCTTTTGTCTAAGGATGTGGCCTATAAATGTAAAAAATAAGCAGGCCAGAAGTAGACGCTGACAAAGTAGGATAACGTACAATATTGCATGCTTATCACCAGCTGGGTAGGCCCAGCAAGGAAAATGCTCCTAAGCTAAACTGCTCTTGGCAGCAAGAACAAAAAGACAATGTTTTAAAATTAAGTTGGTTTTCAAGGAATTCCTGCCACCATGTTGAAGAGATGTCAGATGTTTTCCCTCATTTTTTCTTCTTACCCATTTTTTCTTTGACTCTCTTCAGCACTGAGTTTCATCTCCTGAGGTATTAAAGGAAAATACCAGTCTAATCCCAAGTTCTAGAAGAAATAACAACAACAATAAAAAGGCAATATTCCTAAATATCAAAAGCACTTTGCATGCATTATTTCCTTTGGCCATCCTTGAAAACTTTGTAAAGTAGGTGAATATTATATTTAATCAGCATGTATTAGACTTGTTACTCTCTAAGATGCTCAACACCAAGCGTGTGGTTCTGGTCCTACTGTTGTCGCATGACAGCCCCATGTGATGGGTTAGACTAAGCAATAATAGAGCCAGACTAGCAACTGTAATGATATACATCATGCAGTTATATATTTTTCTTTAACTAATTACAGGCATACTTTGGAGGCCCCAACATGGCTAATGACACTGCCAGGAGAAGCTTTGACAAAATAACATCAGACTTTGAACCTCTAGGGAACAAAATAAAGGTGTGTGTGGGGGGGGGGGCAGATACTCTTCTCCCCAATCCTGCTGGTATGTGGAAGAGGAACTGATAGGGAAAGAAAAACTCCTCATGTGAATGACTGGCTATGATGGTGCTGCCATAAAGAGAGATCTGGATTTGGGTGATCCGGGACCACAAGCTGAGCTTCCTGGAAGGTGGACTATTGGCAAATGATGGGCTGCACCTCACAAAGAATGGAAAGTATGTGTTTGGCCACTACATGAAAAGTTCATCAAGAGGGCTTTAAACTGAAACATAAAGGGAAAGGAGACACGCAGCATGGCATACTATCACTTGACGAAGACTTATGTATTTCAAAAGAGAAATAAGCTCAAGCAGGGCCTAACATCATTTTTCCAAAAAACAACACAACTTGTGCTCATAGTACACAAGCCACCTCATTCTCTGACGTCCTCTTCTTCTTTTGCCATCTATTGTTCCCAGCATTAGGCTCTTCTCCAGGGAGTCCTTCCTTCTCATTAGGTGGCCAAAGTATTTGAGTTTCATCTTCAGGATCTGGCCTTCTAAAGAGCAGTCTAAGACTGACTGGTTTGATCTCCTTGCAGTCCAAGAGACTCCCAGGAGTCTTCTCCTGCACCACAATTCAAAGGCCTCAATTCTTCGGTGCTCAGCCTTCCTTATGGTCCAGCTTTCACAGCCATACATTGCAACTGGGAAAACCACAGCCTTGACTATATGCACTTTTGTTGGCAGGGTGATGTCTCTGCTTTTTAGTATGCTGTCTAGATTTAAGAGACACATATACCTGCACAAAAATGCAAGAAAAATTTACTAGCCCCATTGAAAGCATCTGGCTTCATTTAAAGGGAGCAAAAATTCAGAAAAGCGTAGTTATTGGCATCTATCACTGACGACCCAGTCAAAAAGAGGACAAGGATGCAACCTTTGAAAAACAACTTGCCAGTGTTTCCAAGAATGATTTAGTTATCGTGGGGGACTTCAATTTCCCCGATATATGCTGGGAGACAATTTCTGCCAAACATGGCCCCTCCAAGAGATTCCTAACTTGCGTTGCTGACAACTACCTCCAAAGGAAGGTAGAGGAATGAACAAGAGGAACAGCTATCCTTAATTTAACACTAACTAACAGGGATGACCTAATTGACAAAATAGCAGCCATGGGAACCTTGGGGAAAGTGACCATACTATTCTTGAAATCTCAATTATAAAGGAGGCAAAGGTGAAATACATACCCTGGACTTCAAGACTGCTAACTTTAACAACACAGAACAATGATAAGCAAGGTGCCATAACAACTCACTCTTAAGGGAAAAGGCATCCAAGAGGGGTGGGAAATCTTGTAAAAGAAGATTATCTAAGCCCAACTACAAACAATTTGAACCAGAAAAGAAGTGTAGAAGGCAACAGAGAGGAAAAAAGTTAATAGACAAAAAGGGTTAAGTTAACAGCTCCACAAAAAGTTAAGTGACAACCTGAAAGAAAAAAAGACTGAGTGGACTACTTCAGAAACACCTTGAGTTCCATAATGGAAGAAAGGTGGGGCATACATCTAATTAAGGAATAAATGCACATATTAATAACTACAGTAACAATTTAGACCAGCTTTCCCCAACTACCAGATATGCTAGGCTAGTCTAAACAAGGCCAACGCTGCAATGCAGTAGGCTTGGGAAGGCTGATTTAACTTAATCAGTTTGTAATGCAAATATCAATCTTCTTTTGGCCAGTAGGGAGATCAGAATGATAAATGTCTCTCTTGCATTCTCTAATTTCACATAAAGGAAGTGATCTCAAGAGTTGGTTAATGTCTTGTAAGTCTAATAATTTTGTCTAACCTTTTGGTAAAGTCACCTAAGCTAGTGGCCATTATGACATATTGTGGCAGGCAGCCATTTCATTAGCATAACATACCATTCTTAAAAAGCAGTTACCAGGTAATTTTAATGATTTCCTGAATCAGAGAACAAACAGATGTCAGAAATGAGGCTCTGACATCCACATAGTCAAATAACATGGACAGTAAGGCCAAGTTGCTGCCCTGTCTCCAATGCCTCAGTGGTTTCAGAAAGACTTATAGTGCAATTCTATGCATGTTTAGAAAGAAAAACTTACAATTCCCAGAAGAAAGCAAAGAATTGGCAGAATCCATCCTTAAAAGTATAGCAACTAGTTAATAGCATTAAAAGAGCATTAACGATCCGGAGCTGTCGTTACAGGCCCAGGTAACAGCGGCAGCAAGGAGTGCCTTCCTGCAGCTTCGGCTGGTACATCAGCTGCGTCCCTTCCTTGACCATGACTGCCTGGCAACAGTGACACACGTGTTGGTGACTTCCCGGTTAGACTTCTGCAACGCCCTCTACGTGGGGCTGCCCTTGAAGACGGTCCGGATACTTCAGTTGGTTCAAAATAGAACTGCCAGGTTGCTGAAGGGGGCTGGGCGTTATTCTCATATAACCCCAGTCCTCCGTCAGCTTCACTGGCTCCCAATTGAAGTCCGGGCCCAATTCAAGGTGCTGGTGTTGACCTACAAAGCCCTAAACGGCTTGGGACCCGGATACCTAATGGACCGCTTGCGCCCTTATATGCCCTCCCACCCCCTAAGATCTGCAACTGCGGCCCTTCTCCGGGAGCCCTCTTTGAGGGAGGTTAAATGGGTGAGCACCCGGAGGAGGGCTTTTTTGGCGGTGGCGCCCCAACTGTGGAATGCGCTCCCTGGAGAGGTTCGCCTGGCACCATCGTTATTTGCTTTTCGGCGCCAGGCGAAGACCTTTTTATTTAAGTCTTATTTTAATTGTTAAGTGTAGATTTTGTTTAATTTATTATGTGGTTTGTTGTTTGTTTATTTGGATTATTGTGTAGGTTTGTTTAGTTGATGTTGTCTATTTAATTTTAGTTGCTTATGTTTATTTAATTTAGGTTTTCTTAGTTGCCGAGATGCACCATGGGGGGGGGGGAGGGATACATTAGAATTGTTTTATTATTATTGTATTTTAATTGATGTTGTTAGCCGCCCCGAGGCTTTGTTGCGATGGGGCAGCCTATAAAAGTTTTAACAAATAAATAAATAAAAAAGGCAGTTATACTACATTGTAATTTTGACTGTGTTCTCCATTCAATAGGATTCAATTAGTTTAAACATTATATTTTGGTTTAACTAGCTTTTGAACCATAATAATTGTTATTCTTTTTCTCTGGAATTAAAATAGCAGGAACTGTGTATATCAAACTAGCAAACAAAATTTGCAAAAGCTTCATAAGTCCAGTTCAGAAAAAAACTTGCTGTACACTGATTTACCATGTTTTTTAAAAGGTCCAGGCTTTCATTAAGTCTGCACTGGCTTAGTCCATGAAATCCATCAGCATGTCAACACTGGGCTGATTAAAATATCCAATATGATTTACAGGACTATATATGCCAAATGGGAAACATGAGCGTAAGTGTTTGTTGTTGGCAGAAAATAACAGCAAGAGGCAGGAAATAAGTTTGGGTGACATTGAAATGAAACAAAAGAGGAGGGAATGCAGCTGAGCAGACAAGCACAAGGCCCCACATACTGATTAGCTACAGAGTGCACGGATTTCAGGCTTGCAGGACCTACTCTGGAGTTGTTTGGCCTCTGTGGTTCTGATCCCAGCCCCTTTTCCCTTCCCAGCCTCTGTTAATGGGAAAGAAGATGTGAGGATATCCAATCACTGTTTTTTGTTTTCCTTTCATATGTAACTTGATTCTTACTTTCTGAGCAGGGATTGATTGAGGGTGAAGAATACCATTTAACACTTTAGACTGTGGTCCATAGGAAGCTTGTAAAGCCCCCAAAGTCAGGCTTATCAACATCCAGTGCAGACAGGAGATGCAGTGTAGGTGATCTTCACCTCCCACCTTTTGTGCTCTGCATGTCAGCTGCAGAAGGTCCAGAGGGAGAATGGAAGGAAGGAGGGAGAAGGAAGGAGATTAGAAGGCTATCAGGATACCTCATACCCTGGCAACTCCTGGAGTACCCTCACACTCACCCCTGCTTGGTGTGCCACCTGGAATGCTGTCGGGATACCTCATATCTACAGTCTCCTTCCCTTCTGTGGGAACACCCTCTTGGAAGTAAGTCCGTTTCCTAAGCTCGGAGAGGGGGTCAGTACCTCTCTGGCTGTTCTCCCTGCAGTGATGATGGGGCAGGCAGATCAGAGTGTGGAACCTCAGCTCTGAATCGTAACACTATCTCTGACTTTGGAGCTGGCAGTCTGAATTATCCTGGGCCCACCTGGATCATTCTCCTCAAGTGTAAAAGTGCAGAAGTCATAGTCACTCGGTGGGCTTGGATGGCACCCTGGGCTTAAAGCTGCTTGGGGGCCCTGAAGGGCTCTGCTAATGATCAGGGGCAGCGGGAGCTCTGAAGCACGTCCCCTGTGCCTGGTCCTCCTGCTGCTCTCCCCCAGGACTGTGGAAGCACTGCGGGGAGCTGGGATGGCAGCAGCAGAAGGTGCCTCATGGGCAGCCATCTTTGGCTTCTCCATGCTTCCGTCAATGCCAGGCAAGCAGGACTGCTTGTTAGCAACCCCCCTCCCTGGCATCAGCAGGAGCGCAGGGGAGGGGAGGGGAGGGGAGGAGCCACATCCAGCTGGGACTCCTTCTGGGTAGACCCAGCTGAACACATGGCACCCACCCACAGCCACGACCACCGTAGCTGTGGGTGGGATGGGAGGTTGTGCCGCTGGCTGCGTCCCCCTGGGAGGGAGACCAGCCAAAGGCATTGCCCCCAGCTGCAGTCCCCTGCTCTTGCCTGGCATAGCTCCTACAGGTGGCAAACCAGGCAGCAGGGTCAGTGTGGCGTGGGGCTTGGGAAGGCAATAGTGTCAGCACCATTCATTTGACAACCTTCCTCTTTTCAAAGCCCTGCTTGGGATAACTTTGCAAGGAGGAGACAGACAGAGCGATAAGCATACAGAGGCTCAGACTGCCCAAATACAGCCTGATTCTATTAAAAGCAATTGGTGATTTTCTGTAGATTTAAATGGCATGAGAATCACCTCATATAAATAATGCTGGCTTGATGAGAAAATGATTTGAAGTCAGGGATTATTTCTTGTCCCTTTGTATATTCCTCTACAATATAATTAAACATATTGTTGAGTGGCTTTAGCTGAACAATGCAAAATATTCTATTTCTGAACTAAGGAAGAAACATTTTAAGAGTCTGTCTTCTATCGTGTGTGCTTTATTGCAAGAAAGCAACATTCCATTCCATTTAAGTTTCCATACATGGGAAGGTTTTTTAAATAAGTGAGACCATGGAAATATTTACATTTTTTCTGTGTCAGACAGCTCTGTATATACTGAACCTGAACTGCTCCTTGCATTGTCTTGTGGTTTGAAAGAAGCACATGGAAAGAAAGATGCTTAATCAATAGTAATCCATTGGATTTATTACTGGATCACTGATTTTGCCAAGCAAGATGAAATTCATTTAACTGTTGCAAAGCTTTTTGTTTGGTTTTCCTGGCAGGTTTCCCCAAATAAGAAAACTCTCTGCCGGTTGAATTTTTGACTAGATTATGCTTTATCTTTGAGATACCAGTCTACTCCAAATATACCTACCCAAAGACTATATAGGACCAGAGACGAATAAGAGTGGAGAACCGCTGTAATTGTCTAATATTCACAATACCATAATAGAATGATACAAGGTGAGAAATAGGTGTGACCCTCGTGCAAGTGCATCTGTTGCACCACTTTATGCTGGAAAGCAAAATGAAGGCCAGCCCTGACCATCTCTAGCGGTTTCATTGGCTTGGCGCTATCATCCTGCCTGAATGGGTGGTACTGAGGAGCATCCAATTATCCCAGTTTGGAATGCAAGTCACACCCAAATGCCAGGAGGGACTTTAGGCCAGGGCTCTGCTTGGGCGTGCCAAAAGAGAGGAAAAGATGTTTCGAATCTGGCCAGAAAAGGAGGGGCAGGATTTCTGGTGCTGACAGAAGAGCAGTCGCTGTGTTAAGATGCACATTTCTTCTGCATGTGCCTGCCTGCTGGCCTGTTAATTTATTATTAACATTAATGAATAGATGTTAATATAGGCAAAGCACCACACATCCCTAATATCCTATTCTTACAAGAAGAATGAAAGACCATAGAAATTTCTACTCCTTGAGGAAAGAGAGAGCATGACATACGTTAATTCCATGATGGGGTCAAAGGGAGTTTCTAAAGGTGCTTCCAGGCAAAAGTCACTGTGCAGCTATTCTGTCTTTTCTTTCTTAACAGATTTTCTTTGATAAGAAAAAAAACAGAGAAGTGGTGGGAATGTTATGAGTGGAAATTAATTACATCTGGACCACCCATAAACTTCTGATTGAGGCAGGGTGATGGCACAATAAAAGCCCTGTTTGGACTGGAAGCACCATAAGTAAATATGCAGGGAGGCTGATCCAAATCCATGGAAGTCTTTTGAACATTCTGCTTGCAGATGATTAGACAGTAGGTATGTGCTTCTATAAACACACACACATATGCACATATTCTGCCTTTTAGGTGGAATCATCCCATAACACAGTTTGCATTATTACAGAAACATGAATATGAAATTACAATGACATACACACAGGGAGAGAACAACAACTAATGGCGCAGACTGAAATAAATCTATCTTGGAGGTTTTTTTGTACCAACAGTGATAAGGCTATATGGCTCTCCCTGTGGAGGATATTTCAAGGTGAGGGGCTGCAACTGAGACATTACTGTTCCTAGAGACCAATCAGCCTAATGGTTCTTGCTGGTGGGCCGGAAATTGGAACCCCTGATGCTAATATTAATCCTTAAGCCAGGGCCACACAGTTCTAAAAAGCATAGCATGGTGGTTAGAGGGCTAGACCTAGATTCAAGAGACCTGAGTTCTGGAAACTGATTCCAGAGGTACCATTTTCAGAGAGGGGCGTCACTGAAAAAGTCCTCTCTCATCAACCTAACCAAGCTTGGTGGTGGACCAATGAGAAAGTCCTCCCTCAAGTAACTTGCATCCAAACCAATGATGAAAACCAGCACATTAAATGGGGCTCAGAAATGTGCACTGACAACCTGCATCAGCACTCACTTATATTCTGGTGTCTGTACATCAGCTGAAGTTTGTTTAAAAATGCTTGGGTTTTTCAATACCAGATACAAGCTCCATAGACCCTTTTAAAATAAATACTCTGAAATCATGAGGAAGTTGAGTCTCACAGCTGCCTTTTCTAGCCTGCTGCCACATAAACTACAAAGTGGGATTAAAGTTAAGAAGCTGCTTCAATTAGATCCTCCGGAAGAACTGAATTTGGCCAAAGAAAGACATTTAAAATACATTTCTCAAAGTGCTCCTGATTTGTCCTCTGGGGACATAGGCTGTTTTTACATTAGAGGCTTTTATAGTTCATGCTCAAAGGTTCATGTTGCACCAGTCACTGAAAGTGCAATTGAAGATTATTTAAGCAAATAAAGGCTTATTTGAACAAATAGGTACTATTTCCCCATAAAAATCCATAATGATCATCCACACTAGTCTTACCCTGTGCACCACCCTATGCTATACAAATGGGATGAGCAAGGATTAAAAGAAAGCTTCTTTCAGCTTCTTGACCAACAGGGAGGAGGTGATAGATGAAGTACAAATTAGGGGAGCTCTGGATGCAAGTGATCACTCCATCCTTTGCTTTGAGAACAGGGGACTGGGGACGTGCAGCAGGTCGAGCACCAGAAGCTGGGACTTCAAGAGGGCCAACTTTGGCCAACTGAAGGCCAGACTGGGGAAAGTCTCCTGGGATAGGTTACTGGTAGGCAAATGAGTGGAGGAGGGGTGGATGGCACTCAAAAGGGAGGTTTTAGAGGCGCAAGCCTTGACGATGCCTCTGGCTAATAAGGCAGGGAGGCAAAGGAGAGCGCCGCCATGGATGCGAAAGGAGGTGGTTAGAGGGATTAGATGCAAGAGGAACCTCTGCAGGAAATGGGTACTGGGGCAAATAGACAGATGGGTATACCTGGAGGAGGAGGCCCGTTGCAGAAGGATTCTTCACAAGGCTAAGGCTGATTACAAGCAAAGGCTGATTGCGAGTTGCAAAGAATATCAAGAGCAACAAAAAGGGCTTCTATCATCATGTAAATAGGAAGAGGAAGGGGGGACAAGTAGTGGGACCACTAAATAAAGAGGAAGAGGATCCAGTGGCTGATACAAGGGAACAGGCACCGATGCTAAATGAATATTTTGCTTCTGTGTTCTCCCTAAAGCAGGACGGGGGATATCCGCATGGGAGATTAGATGAGGCCAGGGACTTAGGGGCACAGATTAGAGTAACCCCCCTGGAAATCAAGGGCCTCCTCAGGGCATTGGACATTACAAAGGCACCAGACCCTGATGGGTTACACCCGAGAGTACTTCAAGAGTTGGCAGGGGTTCTCTCGTGCCTGCTGGTCTCCTCTTGAAGAACGGGTGAAGTTCCAGGACTGGAGGTTGGTGTCAGTGGTCCCAATAGTAGAAGGGAAATGGGGAATTACAGACCAGTTAGCCTTACGTCCATTGTAGGAAAAACAATGGAAAGGCTCATAATAGCGAGAGATCTAGTGATGCTAGATAGGGAAGGGAGGCTGGTGGCCACATAACACAGTTTCCGCAATAACAGTTCCTGCCAGACAAACCTTTGTGGGAATCTACGACAAGGTTTCGAGATGGCTAGATGAAGGGAATGCAGTGGATGTGGTTTACCTGGATTTCAGCAAGGGCTTTGACAAAGTGCCCCATGATATCCTGGTGGAGAAACTGAGGAGTTTTGGGATAGACCAAAGCACTGTCCGGTGGATTAGGGTATGGTTGACTGACCGAAAGCAGAGGGTAACCATTAGTGGGGAATCATCAGGATGGCAGCCAGTGGCAAGCGGGGTCTCCCAGGGCTCTGTCCTGGGGCCGATCCTGTTCAATCTTTTCATGGATGCATGGAAGAAGGGTGTTCAAAGACAGGCTGGACATGCACATGGTGGGCATGTCGTGAGCGGAGCCGGCTGGTGCCGGAGGTCAGACTAGATGGCCCAGGAGGCCCCTTCTGACTCGCTCTGTTTCTATGTTTCTATGAACAGTCTGGAAGGATCTGGAAAGACTATGGAAGTGGGCAGGAGACAACAGGATGGCGTTCAATGTGGATGAGTGCAAGGTCTTGCACTCGGGGCAGAGGAATAGGTGTCATAAGTACAGGTTAGGGGACAAATGGCTGGAGAGCAGCACTTGTGAAAGGGACCTCTGTGTGCTAGTTGACTGCAGGCTAAACATGAGTCAGCAGTGTGATGCAGCGGTCAAGACGGCGAATGCCACCCTTGGTTGCATAGCCAGAAGTGTGGCTTCTAAATGGAGAGAGGTATTACTACAACTCTATAGGATTCTGGTGCACTCACAACTGGAGTATTGTGTTCAGTTTTGAGCCCCTCATTACAGGAGGTATATAGCCAGGTTAGAGTCAGTGCAGTGTAGGGCCACAAGGTTGGTCGCCGGTTTGCAGGGGATGCCGTATGAGGCGAAACTGAGGGAAATGGGTCTCTTCAGACTGGAGAAGAGGAGACTCAGAGGGGATATGTTGGTGACATTCAGGTATGTGAGGGGGTGTCACACGGAGGTGGGTGAAGACCTGATCTCCCCTGCAGAGGAAGGCAGGATGTGCTCTAACGGAGCAAAGCTTAGGGAACCAAGGTTCCATTTAGATGCCAGGAAGTACTTCCTGACAGTCAGGACCCCGAGGGTGTGGAATGGGCTTCCACGGGATATGGTTGAGGCCCCATTGGTGAGGGTGTTCAAAGATAGGCTGGACATGCATATGATGGGCATGTCATGAGCAGAGCCGGCTGGAGCCGGGGGTCAGACCAGATGGCCCGGGAGACCCCTTCTGACTCGCTCTGTTTCTATGTATCAGGCTAGGAAGGGAGTCAAATAAAACCATGCCATGGACATCTTCCTGTTCTGGGGCTAGTTAGTCAATACTTGATGGACACCGTATATATTTTTATTTGTTTGCTTGCTATAAGACACAGATATTTGGTTGTAAACACCGTACTAGGGGAATTCATAGACAGACAACTGAAGTTTCCAGACTGCAGTCAGAAATTGCTGACCACTGCCCCATGTGGTGAGCCGCATAACTGCTACCTCTCAGTATAGAATCACATGGCTCTGGATTGACTCCACCCACTCAGACTGCCCTTTGCTTCTACTGGGCAGGAAGAAGCAGAAGGTGGCTTCCTGCCCTTGTGGCTCTTTGCCTGAGCATCAATATCCATCTGAGCTCTAGTGTTGTATGAAATACTTATATAGAGATTGATAGGAAGCATAAGCTTGAGGTAGTTCGTGCCTTGTGGAATGCAATGTCAAACTTTAAATCAGGCAATGCATTTAATGTTGAGTATCTGGCAAAACTTTAAAATACATATACTTATACATATAAAATACATATATTATCCAGTATTTCTATAGCAGAATAGTATGCATGTTACCTTGGAAGTAACTCCTACTGAGAGCAGCCAATGAGATGTACTCTAAATATCTAGAACTGAAATTGGACAGAGCACAAGGTAGGTAAACCACCAGATCCAAAGCCTGGCTAGGCTCATGCCAGTAAGACAGAAACAGAGGATGAGGCGACCTGAGAGGAACTAAATATGCCAGTTAAGAAATGAGTTATGCCACAGTGGGAAAGTGACCTGCAGGGCTCTTTGGAACATCTCCTTGGAGTGCCCCACTGGCCATTTCCCTCTTGTAACAAATGCTGTGACAGCAAGCAATTGGGTTTCATGGCACACAGCCAGCCCAGCAGCCAGTGGCGAAGCAAAGCCAGTTGCAATCCTCCAGACAGTGGATCTGAAGCGTACAATCCACCCCCACCCCCCGTCCAACTGCAGCAAGGCTTTTGCCCTGCATTATGGGAGAACTGGCCCTGGCTATTGTGGTGCTGTGTCTGCTTAGTGATGCAGGAAAATGTGCTGGGCCCTGTGCCTGACAATGTGAGTTCTTTGGCTCCCTTCACTTGCAGGCATCGTCACTTGCACAGTTTCTGGCTGGTGGACACCAGTACAATTTCCAAGGACAATGTGGAGATTTGCTGTTTTTACGCTGCCTTTGCATTCTCTACATGTGTTTTGTTCGCCTCCCTGGGTAAGCACATATTGCACATTGTAACCAATATAGCCAGATGCAGGCTAGGCACAATGAAGAATTTCCTAACTGAGAGCAATGCAACAGTGGAACCAGTTGCCAAGAGAGGCTGAGTGCTCTTCCGCAATAGAAACATTCAAGAAGAAGACAGACAGTTGTCTGAGTGGGATGCTGTAACTGATGTCCTGCATCAGCAGGGGGTTGTACTCAATGGCCTTTCCAACACTACTATTCTATTATTCAATATAGCAGCCCTGAATCTCCAGAATGTATATGATTAATACAAGTATAGGAGTAATATGGTAATATTCCCAAGTTAAGCTACATGAGAGGGGGGATTTTATTTACCTAGAAAAGCAAATATCTCGCCATGCACTTTGGTGCCCCTTCGGGAAAAGAACATTCCAGAACCACAGAGCAGCCCATAGAGTGACCTAAAGTTAGACATTAACGGAGAGCTTTCAGTACAATTCTCTGCTCCATGCACTGCCCCAGTTGGTACCTACTCCACCTGGCTTATCTTAGTAAACCATAGGCAGTAGAGTATAGTACAGAAATGTACCAAGGAATGATGGGTGAGGGATCCATATGTAGTGTGGCATGCAGCATCATTTGCCCCAAAGAATGGATGCATCTGACATAGAAGACTTGAGAACTACAGACTTTTGGATCATCTAACACTTTGCATAATTATGAAGTACTCAGATCCATCTCCTGTCCAACTTCCCTCTCTAAATAATCTCTCCCTGTTGGCTCCTGTTATGGAAACCTGGAGCTCCTCCAAATCAAAGTCCCATCTGAAAGCCAGTGTTGAACCAGTTGTGGAAAGCCACATGAGCCAATACGGCATTCACCAGTGCTGCATCTTCTCTCAGCCACTAACTCTATCCCAGAAACAATGGGACTTTCTCCTGGTGCACTGGATAACATATTAAAAGCAGCAAGGTTCAGATCCTGTTAGGGCCCTCAGACATGCACAATTCAGTTTCCACAGTCGTTACTTGGTTTGGTCTAAAATGCTGTCTGATACTGTATGGACATTGTGACTGTTAGTTAAGGACAACGTCTTTTCAGAGGCTGAATTATGAGAAGAACAAGATTTGATAGCTTGCTGGGCAATGTAGGAGAGGGACAGCACAGCAGTGGACACAGACATTCCCCCAGATCATAAAATAATAATGGAATGCTCTCATCTGGATTCTATTTGATTACATTGGGAGAAAGGGAAGAAGACCTTCTGCCTCTTAAGAGAGACTTCGATGAGATGTGGCTGTAGCTGCAGCATCAATAGAAAACACACCCATGCCAGTTATTTTTAAAACAGACTTTAAAAATAAAAGGGGGTGCCAGCACACATTTTTTATGATCAGCTTGTAGCCATTACGGAAATGAAAGATATCTTGGTACCAAAACAGTCTTGGAGAAGCTTGCTTTTCTGCCAGATGTGAATACAGCCAGATGAGGGAAGGAGGAGTGCTAAGGCAGCAAGCTCCCCCACCCCTTTGCTTCATTCTCTGAACCATTCCATTCTCTGTACCAGAGGGCTGTAAAATAGCCAATTGATTAAAAGCACCAATTTTTATAAAGGGATCTGTGGTGCAGGGGGAGTGGGATCTGGGGAATTACAGGCTGGCTACCTAATGTTGGTTCTGGATAGAGATTGGTTGGAGCATTATTAAAGATAATAATGTTTAATGCTGAAAAAGCATCAACATTGCTTCTGCAAAGGTAAATCCTTTGCTTTATTTTCTCATGATCAGGTAGCAGGTTGGAAGTATGATGGGAGTATGTTAGTCTTTCAGCATTCCTAAAAAATGTTTGAAATTCCCTTTGATTTCTTGGATCTTTGGGAAGTAGGTTCTTGCTTTCTTCTTTTTTGTTCTCTCTTTTTCTCTCTCTGTTTTGCACTGCCCATTGTAATACTTCTTTTTGTTTGTACATCATAATCACTGAAAAGTTCCATTCAGGATTCTGACCCTATTTCTATAAGCTTTTGCTTCTCTCCAGTCCTGATCAATTGTGAGTCTTTTTGCTACAGGAATTGCCTTTTGGCTTACCTCCCTAATAATGTCTCTGGTTTCAGTCCACAGCTTCACAGTCAACTGACTTCAGTAATGGAAATCTGATCTTTATATGGAAAGTTTTTTAAGTTGTATTTTGGCACTATGCTTCTGTTAGTAATCTGTTTTTCAAGTTTAGTCTGGTTTTTGACAACAGTAGTTAATGGGTACTACCACAATTGTTGTGGCAGTAAGAAAACAGATTCTCCATGTTCTACTTCCAACTACATACTATTTGATTTCTATTTTAGCCATCTGGTTATATCCACATGTAATCATCAGATTGGTTGCCTGAGGTATGTATTTACAATAAACTGAATGTTGGCCTCATAGAATTCTATGAGTCATTCTCCTTCTTTGTTTCTGAGCTGTAGACCCAAACATAGAGAAAGACCTAATTCTTTCTCTACATTTGTTTCTGCTTTGTTTTCGATTTGCATTCTAGCTACCTAGGATTAGCAGCATGTCTTGCTTTGGTGTGTATGCGTGCATAATAATTTTGCATTTCATCTTCTTCAGAATCTGTTGCTGGAGTGTAGACCTGAATGATTATGCTGATAGGAATTCTGATTCATACCATTTCGTCAGGCTTTGTATTTAGAACTCCTTACTGCCTGTGCCATGCCTTGCCTCAGGATTAGAGCCATTCCATTCTTCTGTGTTTGTCGTTTCCAGAATAAAACACTTTGTGTTTTCCCATTCCAGGCTACTTTAGTTCACTCAGTAGCTAGCTGAGTGCCTTCTGACCTGGGGTCTAATCTTCTGGCACTATTGCTTATTTCATTTTGGATTGCTCCATCATAGGGTTTTCAAGATACGTATTATTCAGAAGTGGTTTACCATTGCCGCCTTCTGTACAGTACTGACCAGATTTAGCTTTAGCATCACTGCCACTGTCTGTGAAAGATCCCCCACCAGTGTCACCACTTCATACTACTTGTGCCAGTGGTACAAATTACCACTGCTGCCCAGTACCTGCCCTTCAGAAGTTTTGCTGACCCATCACCGTTAGAGATATCCATTCCCTTCTGCTGCTTGACTGCTACTCCTGACAAGAATGTGTGCATCTTATCTGGTGTCTCAGCCTCTAGGAGACTAGCCCAATGAGAGTCTGTGGCCGCTTGGCAGCATTCTCTTGGCTTCCCTGACACCTTCAGGCTCTCCCACCACATGAAGGTGCGCATCCAAAACGTGGACTGGCTTTCCATTCTGGCTTTTAATTGAAATGAATCTACATATTTAACTAGCAAAATGTGCAAGCAGTATGCTACAAAAGAGACAGGGATGTCTTCAGCACAGGCTACAGATACAATTGCCTGTCTGTTTAGACAGAAAAAGGCCTACAATTTCCAACATCCCTCAGCCAGCTGTAAACATGCAGAGAATTTTAGCAGTCATCTCAAGCAACAGATTCTGGCCAATAGAGTAAGAAAGAAACTGGCATACAAGACACAGCCTCATGGCAAAATTCACCAACTGAAGCTTGTATGACAGTCTAGAGATTCTCGTAAAACTTGTGGGGGAGAAATTATGGCATGTAGAAATTAGTGGGAGGAAAGCGTCATTCGGAGCTTCTGCCTCAGCCCCAAATTGTCTTCAGATGGCCCCATGGGTAAGAAAAATATTTTACCTGGATATTATAGTAAGGAAAGCTTTGGATGAGATTTTGATCTGTAATATATCATAGAAGCTTAGGAATTAACATTGTGCAGAGAACAATGTTTGTCTTTTTGTTTCTATAAAGGTTACAAAGATTTTTCCTGGAAGGAAAGATGATTATCTATGATTATATGAGCTCCAGATTGCAAAATGCACTCAGTAGCCAACAAGAAGATCAGAAGACAAGGAAATGCAATGCTTGCTATTTTTAAATAGTACTTTTATTTCAGAGGACACTTGCTGAACCAACTGCATTGAAAAGTCTATCTATTGCTTGCTCACAAAGGATGTCCCAATATTTGGTAAATTTTTCATGTAAATCCATCTTACTGTTCTATGGCACTATCCATTCAAACAAATACAAGTTACACTCTCATATATGCTGATCTCCTTATCACGGGAATTTATTTCAGTGCTCCATAAAAGACCACTTGGAACAAGTTCACCCTTTGAACAAGTATGAGGAGAAAGCAGTCTTTCAAGCGCTGAGGTACACTATATGTTGAAGAGCAAATGGCTGATCCTCACTTACTTTTATCCCAAATATGTATATAGAGCTTTGATTCAGACTGCCATCATCCTGCACAGGGAGGGGAAGTTTGATCCTTCCCACCCAGCCGTTCCTTTCCACGAGAATCCTTCCCCACCGTTCAGGGGCTTGTAAAAAGCCAAACATCCACTGATACTGCTAGAAAGCTTTATGTCTGTATTGGTGGGGTGAGAATATAGTAAGACAAAAGAAAAAACAGCTAGGCGGGAAGCTTAAATGAAACTCCCTCCAAGGCAGACCAAGGGCCCATGCACTTCCTTGGAAAGTAAGGATCAGTTGTACTTGGTATTTAACATTCCATGTAGTTTAGCTCTGAGGGAAAAAAAATCTAATTACTGACTAAAGACAAACTGTTCCTTTTTCCATTTATACAAGAAAACATAAAAAGCAGCTGATGGGCCAGATGACTTTTTGCTTGGTGCCAATTTTGGCTTCCTCTCTTTCTTGGAGGGTTGCCTCACATAATCCACTCACATTTCCTGATCTATGGTAGTCAGCTTGCACAGCTATAAACAGGTGATCACCAAACTGGCACACAATCCTCTGCATTCTTACCTGAAAGTAAGTCACGTTAAGTTCATGAACACCATTGCACTGAACATGTCAGGAAAACAGAGAGCTCTGTTCCAGTAAAATTTTTGCAATAAATGTCTTTTGTGGCAGGGGAATGCTCAGTTTGTTCCAGCATTTACATAACATTGAGACATCTTAAATTACTGGCAATTGCAAGTTTAGTGATAATCTCAGAAGGATTAGAAAATAGAAAGCCATCTCAAACAAATGCCATCTCAAACATCTTTTGTTTATTCCTTTCTTTTAAAACAGATCAAAGCTTTCATACTGAGTCCCTGCCACATGTCCTTTATCATCAGCCAAAGAAAATATTATCATCTGAATATACTGAAAGATTTGGAAAATTCCTTAAATTAATAGGAAAATTACTGCTTTTTTTTTTTTTGGCAGATACACACAGTTCTCTTTCTCTAGTGATGGATCACACTGATCAACAATTATGAGCCTTCCTGACACAAAAAGAAGTACTTTTCAAACCAGTACCAGATCCCTCCTGGGGGATGAGGGGAAAAAAGATATATATGGACCTGTCTTCTACATGCACCTTTCATGACCAAACTTAGCAGTGCACATGGATGCTGCTGTAGAACTATATGCCAATTAGTGATGGGCAAACTAACCCCAGTAGCAGTCCTATTTCATATCAAGTCACAAATCTGTTCATGCAATGTCAGATGAACATTGCCCACTATTTTAAGATCGTCTTGTGTATATACAAATCGCTGGACATGCACACCAACAATATGTATTTTAGGAGTTATAGTGTGGCATTACACTCTGCGCCATAATGTCACCCATATCTATGTTGTGTTATCTTCTCTGACTGGCCATATTCACATACTCCACTGCTTAGTCTTTGGTTAGTATGAAGGTGTTGGAGCCAGGCTGTGAGGCCACACTATGAGTGGCATAGGTTGGACCTGTGGAAGAGGGGGTCCAACTCCTGCTCCCCTCCTGATTTCTCTTTCTTCTTAGATTCTCTCTGCGGTATCTCCTTAGAGTGCTATCCACTAGCACCCAAGTCTGTAGCACACTTAAACTTACAGAACGATGGCAAACTGTTATGACTGTGATTAGAACTTTAATTGCCTTGGTTGACAAACTGGATACAGAAAGGAAATCATGATATGGGTGAAAGAGCAAAGTTGAACTACCATGCTAAGTTACACAGCTGTTTCTTCAAAGGTGATTAGTTTGCTGAAAGATTTAAATCCAAACTTTGGAAAACAGAATAAAATGACATCATTCCACAAGCATGAGCATTGCAAATGAGATTTTTACATTTCCTTCAAATGAACCAAGTTCAGAACATGTGCAGAAACAGTGGAATTTAAATGTTCTGACTAAAAATGTTTAATCATGTATACCACATAGGCACTCATAAGCTGTGTTTGATCCCCAAAAGCGCTAAATCTGTTAAATACAATCCATGCTTAGTATGCATATGAGTGTTATGAATGCAATAGATTCTACCAATGAAAAACCTACCTTTGTGTTTGTGCAGTATTTCCCAAAGCCATACACTCACCAATGCAATTTGGCATTCATGCAAAAGTTGAACAAGGATGCCTTACAGTCTTTCTCTTGATAGAAGTGCATATCCATGTGAGATATCACTGCAACTACATCTATTTTTCTTCACTGCATGGTATTAACCTCATGGAATACATCATATTTGCAAACAAATGTCCCCACTATTAGATTGAAAATGAAGAGCTTAACTAACTGCCAAGTACTTAGAAAACCTCCCAACTAACATCACACACTGACTAATGCCATCACAAAATAAATGTATAATATCCATGAGAGATGGGCCAGTGTTCCAAATGTGTTTTCTACCTGCCCTATTTCTGTACAATATAAGTATTTAAAATAAAGGGAAATATATCGAGTCAAAGGAGAACCCCATCCAATGGTAGGGCCAACCTTGATGGAAAAACCTGATGGAAACTTAGCTCCAGGCAGCTGCTCCAGGTTGGACATCAGTATCAGTGCATTGCTGTTTCCTCCCTGCATTGTCTGAACAGGATCTGAGTCCCAAGAACCTGAAATTTCAGCATCAGTACTCCTAAAAATCTATAGCCATTCCTAGCTCATCCCAAATACTACTGATCACTTCCACAAAAGCAAATTCAGCAGCAGTTCTTTTTTATACATTTATCTTCATATATTTATGTTAATAACATTTGTTCTTTAGAATAATCACTTCCTCCCACAGCAATTTGCCTCCTCACTAAGATCAAAAGGAGAGGCCCTTCTCAGTATTTTTCCTGGATAGGAGGTGCAACTGATGATGACAAGAGACAGAACCTTCTCAGTGGCTGCATCAATATTGTGAAAAAACTCAGTGGTCATGAGCCACATTTCTTCCCTCTGACAATCATCAGCCTCAGGCCATTTCTCTTGCGAAACACTCTTTATTATTATTTCCAATTGCAAATCATCTAGATGAGTCTCTGAGCATATACATAGCAGTTTGTTGAACCCAATCTAGTTATTTCTTCCCAATTCTCCACTTATAAGCATGTTTGTGTCCAAATCCTTTGGGAAGGGTGCTGTGGAAGTGAGCACACCTCTTTTCCACGGTGCTTCTAATTCAATTGAACCTCTTGCCTTTGTTGACTCCTGGCCAGGAGAGGGGCTAATCTCCATTTGCGGGTTCCCCAGCCTCCACAGCCCCTCCTGTCAGCTGTAACTCCATCCTGTTCCCAGGATTTGTCCCACCCACTTCTGGATCTGCCCTTGAGCTAATTGTCTGCACCTCATCCCCCTGCTGTATCCCAGGGCTTTGAGCCAAGTCCTACTCCTCAAGCCCATAGAAATATTCAGCATCCGTATCAGCAAAACTGGCATGACTAGTGTGATGTGGGAAAGCTTCCCAAGCCTGCCATCATGCTTGCTCTCAACATTGCCCTATGAAGAAATGGTGCCTCCCTCTTGGGTCCCTTCACACATTGGCAAATGCATTCTATTCAGTGGTTCTGTTTAAAGCTTGTCTTCTCTCTCTCTCTCTTTCTCTGTGTATGTGTATTTACTATTTTTAACTGAATGTATTTAATATTTTATGGCTTTAAATGTTAATAAACAATTCTGAGTGTACATGGGCGCTAGAAGAACCTAATACAGCACGTGTGAGTGTGCATGCGTGTGTGAACAAATGAATTATTCATACCCTGCCTTTCCATCTCAGCCACAAGGGGAGCAAGATCATAGCTGTGGTGTGGTGGCTACAGCACTGTACTGGGGACCTGAGAGATTCAGTTTCTAGTCCCTACCTGGCCATGAAGCACACTGAGTGACTTTGGGCCAGCCGCTCACTCTGAGCCTAACCTAACAGGGTTTTTGTTACAAGGATAAAAGGAAGCCATGTAAGCCACCTTGAGTTCCCCACAAGAGGAAAAGAGATGGTATTTAAATGCAATGCAATGCTAATAATTTCATTAAAAGTTAATGGACAAATATTAATCAGAACTCGGGCACAAACAACCATTCAGCATAAAAGAGCTGCACCAGTCAGGAAGGATGACCACAAATACGCAGAGCTCAAAGGACTTATTATTCAGCCAGATGAAATACAGCCCCCAAAGCAGAAAGTTCCACAGCTGCCTCTTAGGGCAGCTGGATACAGAGCATGACAGAAGCGGCAGTTCAAAGTGTGCATGCACGTTCATGTGTATCTATCTCAGAGATTATAATTTTGCATTTCTCTTGTGTGGCCCAGTTCCAGAACGACTATAAAGTCTGCCTTCAAGTGTAGATAGGGATAGCTACACCAATAGATTGCCAGTAGATTTAGCACGGGGCAGGTTACAACTATTCCAGAGTATGACTTGTAGAAATTCTGATGTCATTCTAGCATATCAATACATTGATAAATGTTTCAAGATTATAGCCCAAGTCTTTTCTATAAAAGTAACTGGCTGTGAACTAGCACATCTCGGTTAAATTCACCCTAAGTGAGGTATTGCATAAAAAGACGTACTGGATATATTATGTTTAGCGAGCAACACAACGCAGTAAGTCCACTTTAGGTTGTTAAAAATAAAGGCTATTCCAGATGTTCAGAAAATTACAAGTCAAGTCTTCCAGACAGGACTGCATTTATATTGCACTAAAATTATCCAGAATTCTGCACCAATATAACTACATATTTAGTGAATGAAAATTCAAGTCTACAACCTGCACATATTCCCCATATTAAGGGTGGAACCCTGTGCATGTTTAGGCAGAAAAAAGGCTTACATGAATAGAACTGTCCTTTAAACAGATTTTCATATCTTGTTTTATTGTTTGTTCTACATCTGCTAGTTATATGGATGGGGGCAGAGAGAGTTCAAACACCCATGCAAGGCAGCAAATTCCTTGTCCCACTGCAAGTTCTGTTCAACACTACCTCTAAGCTTGGAGTTTTCCCCCACACATTTTCCAACTTATGTCCCTCAAGGGATAAACACATGGAGGTGTACGTGGAATAAAAACAAATTTTTCAGACACTGAATTGTGCAGGAAATATCACAATCAGGCTTGCAGGCACAGTTGCAGAAAAGTAAAAGAAGCATATAAAGCTTTCTTCTTTCTTCTCCATTGCACCTGAATTATAGCAGTTGTTCCAAAATATTCTCCTTGAAGAAGCGTATTTTGGTTTAAGATTTCTCCCTTTGAACCTGAGGTTCAGTTTTCACTGAGTCTCAAGAGTGACAGAAAGAAAAAGGAAACCCAGCATGCACTCTGTACTAGATAATTACATTTTCTGATCAACTTCAGAAAGACAAGAACAACACATTATAAAAACAGTCAGGGGACTGCTTCAGAGCAATTATACAGTATTGCATGCACATGCATACACACAGACACACAAACATGTATACACAGGGTATATCATATTTGACCGTGCTGTTCTTTGAAATCAGTTTCAAGTGTAACTCTACGTAGTAGAAAGGATAGAAGTCAAGTTGCTCAGTGCTCAAGCCCAAATACAACTAAGCTTAAGTGACAATAAAAGGTAAATTCTGTTCTGTATAGAAAATGTATTCCTATTCCCTCCTCACAATATTCCCTGCTTCAAAACTGCCTTCCTGAATATTTTCCACAGAATGACTTAAGGAGTATAAAGCCTTGTTGCTGTTTTCTTAGAAAACAGGAAATGTGGTTTAGCCCCGTAGTGAAGCTGATTTTTAAAAGAACAAATTTTGTGTAAGAACTCTGAGATTGAGGAAATGGACAAAACTCAATTTTCTTTCTATACACTCAGGACCAAGGGATTGCTGAAAGGTGCAAAATTAAAATAAAACTATAAAGCCAGCTAAAAACTCTGGAACATACTGATCAGAGCAGGCTAAAATTGGGTTTTATCTAACATTGGTCTAACAAGCACCATTTATTTCAATGGGTCTCCTCTAGCACTGGATACAACCATATGTGTGCATGGTTCATGAAGCTAGTACAGGATATGGCATGCTGAAAACTCTGGTTTCTGTTGTTGTTCAGCTTTCTATGCATCATGGTTATGAACAAAAGTTTGTAGGTATTATGTGAGGAGATGCTTTAAGATCCAAGGGGAAGGATAGGTGAACGTGTGTGCTTCCCGACAAGGTTTTAATCCTGCAATCACACTGGCTCCAAAATTGAATTTTTATAAGAGATCATCCATCTTCTCCCATATTTTTTCAGAATAGTCTCATGATGCTTTTTGATTGGTATGTTAGGGACCATTTGGAGTGCCATTTGGTACAATTTTCTCACTGTTTTTACATTCTCATAGCAACTTCTGGTTAGAAATTATTATTAAAAATTCCAAAGGCTGACTGTTTATGCAAGTGATATAAAGCATAAATCACTTACCATTCAGATGGGGAAAACTGCCAGGACTTTCAGTTCACTGGCTATCATCAGTTGCATTTATCTCCCCACTACCAAAATAAAATAAAATAAAATAAAAACCATTCAGTCCATTCTATTTGCCTTTTTCATTTAATTTCATAAAGCAAAGTCATTTAACATCCTGCCAAATACTATGGATGTTGCGGTATATCACCATGTGATTGTTGTGGTCTTTATGAATAAAATTGCAAATATAAATGCTCTGAAGAATTAAGATAATTCTGATCATTTATTGTTATAATATTTGACTCCTGGACATAACACATCTAATACTGTTTATGACCTGCTGACTAAGGATGGATGAAGTCTATCCCAGGACAGGAACTAAAATTTTCATGATACTGTTTTTACCTTGAAAAGGCCTCCATCTGCAATATTTAAGGCATGTTCCCAAGTTTCAGTAATTTTCACTATTAGGAAGTAATTAATCTTGAAATATTATATAAATGTTTAAACATTAAATAAATATAAGTTGTTATAAAATAAATTATTTATTCCCAAATCTAAAGAAAGAAAGGGCACAGTTCAGCTAATGTTACATCTTCTTTGTTTTGACTGGGTGAGATTTAATCATGTGATTTATTCTTCTGTCGAAATTAATGATAGGAAGTCACCCAACTAAAGTTTAGCTGTTTAATGAGCTTCAGTCTATGAAAGTTGCACAAACTTCCATATGACTCAATCAATAATTTTGAAGAAGCCATCATTTGTGAGCCAGTGTGGTGTAGTGATTAAGAGTGTGGGACTGTGATCCAGGAGATCTGGCTTCTAGTCCCCAGCCAGCCATGGAGCTCACTGGCTGACTTGGGCCAGTCACAGACTGTCAGCTCAACCTACCTTACAGGGCTGTTGTTGTGAGGGCAAGTTGGAAGGAAAAAAGATGTGATATAAAATTATTAAATTTTAAAATTATTTTTATCACAGCCCCAATTTGGACATTTGCAAAAGTGTGTATGTCTGGAATTGTAGGAATGGGGTGCCTCAAGTGGGCAATGTGTGTGGGAGGGTGAAAATTACAGGGGATTAAATTCTTGGCAGCTTTGAGCGGCCCCTGCAAGGTGCCATTCCAACTTGGATCAAACTGTGCCTTTTGCCTTTGCTCTTGCAGGAGGGAAGAGGGCAGGATTCTACATCTTGGGGAAAACCTTTCAGAAATCATAGGTTTACCCTCTAAATCTTAAAAATCCAGCACAATATTTTAAAAAATCAGCTACACAAATACTGGTATAATAAATGCAACTTAAATCACAGGATCTGCAAACAACCAGTCAACAGAGGAGCTAAAAGCAGTTTCAGTGCCAAAGGGTTTGAAATAACAAACTCTGAAAAGGCCTGGGAAAACAAAAAAAGGACAACCCAGCATTGAAATAACAGAAACGTGTTTGCCAAGTGACCTTCCCTGGGGAGAGCATTTCACAACCAGGGGACCACCATTGAAAAGGCTGCATGCATCTAATTTTGTGCAGAAGGGACCAAATGGTTTTCCCCTTCTCTGATTACAAAATTATGTGTTCTGGTCACCCCAAAGTTAATGATGAAATAACAAATTGCTTCCGTATTTGCTAACTCATTGGCCATGTTCAGATTTACGGAAAATGAATAAAGTTACATTTAAAAATAATTTATTTTATATTTACAAACTCATCAATTGTTAAAACTCAAAAGAGAAGTTGAACTTAAAGGCTTCAGATCTCATAATTTGCATTGCTCCATCAATTACATAGTGTGCATTTTTATAGTCCTGGAGATTATATGTCATGCTGAATGTCTTACTGGCCTCTCTATCAGCTAAGAGAGAAGATGCCCAATGAATTCATTAGAAAGCTGAGGTATAATACTAACAACTTAAAGCCATTGCAGAGTACTTTGTCAATTCTCATGCAATTAATATTAGCATGTACACTTATAGACATGGGCTCCTACTAGATGTCCCTAGGATGATCTCCCACCAGCGAGGTTAGGATTGAGGATGAAGGATATTTAGGCTGAAAGAGCTAGGCCCAACATGGGAGCACAAAGCCATGTGACATACAACCCATAGTGTTGTAGGGTAGGCAAGATGAGATCCAGCTTTGAAGGGTTGTGTGAGTAAAGTTTCTGACTGGTGGAAACTAATTCTGCCTTGGTGTATATTCAACTGCTACTCACAAGAAAGAAAAGAAGGTTTGAGAGGCTGTTGCTACAGGGAGGCAAGAAGATGCCAGTCAATAGATGGAAGCAGTGGGAAATCACAGTTGGATACTGGCTGACAACATAGTTTTTAGTGAGTGAGCAGAAGCAGTTCACAAAGCACCGTGCCAGGGTCCATTGGTGGTACTGAACTCCAGAAACCCAATCAGCTTCTCCTAGCAATTTCATGTACATGTTAAACAGCACAAGGGGCAAGGTGGAACCCCAAGGCACACTACCCCAGCATCACCTTCTGAGGTTGCCCATCCAGAAAGGATTGGAGCCACTTTAGAGCAGTGCCTCCAGAGAGACACTTAAGAAGGATACCATGGCTGATGATTTCTAAAGTCTCTGAGAGGTCCAAAGTGACTGGACAGTTATTTGTGAAATGCAGCTATCTCACTGATAAACAAAATCTGTAGAAGCACTATACTCTAATTATCAAATGCTGAGGACAAACAATAAGGGATGATAAAAATTTCATGGCTGCTTGTAGGTGTGTCAGACACATTTGTCTGACAATTTAATTGATGGAATGATGAACTAGATACCTTTTCAATTAAGTATACAGATGATTGGCTGGTGCAGCTATTGGATCAGGTGGTCTTGGTCAAGCCAAGCCCTTGAATAGACAATGTTAGCCATTCCAAGATCTCCAGGCATCAGTCCTTTAACATCCTTTGAACATTTCCCCTTTAGGCCATCATGTTAATATGTGCCACCTTTTTAGGTTTTGTAAATACATGCAAAATGAAAATAAATGTATATATTTTCAGTGGGTTCTTTAGCAGATGCCATGTGAACATTTTAAAGAAACAATGATCAATATTTTTGATTAAATATCTAAGTCAATATTAGTGCCCATCAATACAAATGATTTCTCATGTGCCTTTTGCCTATGAAAAACCGATTTACTTAGCATTAGTCTACATTCTGATATAAGGATTTGTGTTTTTTCCCAATATGTTTCGTACTAACTTTTGTAACTCTTTAATAAGGGAGACTTGCAAAGTGTAATACTGCTTTTACATAGGAAAAAATAAATTCCCAAATAAATTCCCAAAATAAATTCCCAGGCACATTGTATAATTGTTCTTGCCCTTCATTGTTGCAGAACATTACCTAATAAACTGAAGATAGCCATACACATATTCTTCTTCCCTTTGCCAGTAAAAATGTTTTACTGCTTTCTCAGTATAGAATTGCTGCAAAGCTTTAGTTCACTTTTACTGAAAGTCAGCTGGTATGCAATGAGCAATGATTAATGATTTTGTGGCCAAAATGGCTTTCTCTGATCTCATAGTGAGGTCTACAATTAAAACAGTGAACAACTCCTATGGAAATCCTGTTGTTTGAACTTACTGACTGTTTGCTGTACAATTTCCAATATTTTGTAAATACTCTGGGGTAAAGTTAACAATTAATTCATTCCCATGAATGGATTTAAGGGAGAATTTGATCATTTTGCTAAGGCCTTCCCTGCAGGAGGCACAGTGGGGACTGCCACCAGGAGACCTGTGCTGGGTCTCCCCACTTGGCCACTCAGGTGCTGGCTACAGATGGGGAGACGGGCAATTTCAAGGCCCCTGTTGCTCTCCCATCTTATAGGTCTTTATCTTTAAACATGACTTTGACTGAGTACTACATCAAATAAAGGGCTGTCTTTGCTCAAGTAGAACCCCTATCTACTTCTTTTCTTCATTCTGCCTGCCTATCCTTTTCCTGAAGCAGTGCAGTGGGCCCATGTGATTTCAGGCTCCCACTGGCACCTCCTTTCATAGTTCTTCAGGAATTCTGTCTATCAGATCTAATTCCTTAAATCTATTTGTCACCTCTACTGTATATTCATCAGGAATATACCTGAGCAACCTAGTGCTTTTCCCTACTTTCTTCATTTTAAGCCTAAATTTTGCAACAAGAAGCTCATGATCTGAGCTGCAGTCAGTTCCTGGTCTTGTTTTTACTGACTGTACAGAGTTTCTCCATCTTTGGCTGCAGAGCACAAAGTCAATCCGATTTCTCTGTTGACCATCTGGTGATGTCCATGTGTAGAGTCGTCTCTTGGGTTGTTGGAAAAGAGTGTTTGCTATGACTATCGTATTTCCTTGACAAAATTCTACCAGCCTGTGCCCTGCTTCATTTTGTACTCCAAGGCCAAACTTGCCTGTTATTCTGGTTATCTTTTGGCTTCCTACATTATCATTCCAATTCCCCATGATGATAAAGACATCATTTTTGGTGTTAATTCTAGAAAGTGTTGCAGGCCTTCATAGAACCGGTCAACTTCAGTCTCTTCAGCATCAGTGGTTGGGGCATAGACTTGGACTACTGTGATGTTGAATGGTTTGCCTTGGATTCAAACTGGGATCATTCTGTCATTTTGGAGATTGTATCCCAGTACTGCTTTTCCTACTCTTTTATTGACTATGAAGACTACTCCATTTCTTCTGAGGGATTCTTGCCTGCAGTAGTATACCTGATGGTCATCTGAATTAAATTCACCCATTCCTGTCCATTTTAGTTTGCTGATTCCCAAGATGTTGATGTTCAGTTGTGTCATCTCTTGTTTGACCACATCCAGCTTGCCTTGATTCATGGATCTTACATTCCAGGTTCCTAAGGAGTATAGATCTTTACAGCATCGTACTGCTGTGTTGTTATCATTATTAAAATGCTGTATTGTGTTTAAGTTGTTTAGTGACAATGAAAGTATTTAAGCGTTTTAATGCATAGAAAGGCTACATTTGGCTTACTCGTGTGATCTGACTTACATGCAAATTCAACTTAAGGACTTTCTCAGGAATGGAACTGGTTCATAACCTGGGAACTACCTGTAACTGCTTCCCCTGGGGTGCTAAACTAATAAGGGATGGGGGCTGAACTGCCCATAGCCACTCTGCTCCTGCTCTGGTGGGTGGAACTTCCAGGCCAAGCCTGGAGGAACCTAGAGAGCCTCTGTGTGACTGGAGATGGACCCTCTGCAAATCAGTGCTTTTGCAACCCTTTACTATAAGGATAACAAGGATCAAAAAATATATTGGATATTAGATTCAAACTACAACCCATCCAGTTAAAAACAAAATGGGAGATCAATATATTAAACTGAGGGGAAGAGGTTATTCAGTCAGTTAAAAAATGTTTTAAAACACCTGGACAAAAAGCAAAAACAAAACAAACAAACAAAAACCTGGCATTGAAAGAATATGCTTTCTGGAGGGTCCTCCAAAGTTTGCTACCACTAAGAAGTCTTCTTTCTTTGCTCATTAATAACTTACTTCTAAATATGAAGCACAAGCAAGGACTGCGTTAATACACCAAGCAGGTTATTATGAAAGGAGGCACTCCTTCAGATATTTTACCTAATGCTAAAATGTTTGCAAAATCATTTTGCTGGACAGGATGTTCCACGAATGGAGAGGATAGAGCGACAAAGTAAGTAGATGACCTGCAAACAAGTAAGAGGCAGCTTGAGAAAAGCCTTCCTTGCAGATCTTTAGAGAGAGAGAGGCTGGTATAATAAGAGATTATATATTTGGGTCCCAAGCCATTTAAGGCTTTAAAGGTATGCACAAGCAGTTTGAATAGGGATTGGTAACAGGCAGTCAAAGCAGTTCCTTTCAGAACTGGCTATTGAGACAGAACAGCCACAATTCTAGCAGTCAAATTCTGTATACGTGAAGCTTCCAAGCCTTTTCAGGAATGGCCCCATGAATACATTGCAGTGATCAAATATGGATATTACCAGAGCATGGATTACTGCAGCCAGACTATTGCTACCCAGGAAAGGCCACAGCTAATAAGACAGCCAAAGCCAGTAAAAGGAGTTCCAAACCACCAAGGCCACTTGGGCCTCTCCTGACAAGGCTAGATCAGTGGGTAGCCCCGAGCTGCACAAGGGGAGTGTGACCCATCCAAAACAAGGTAATATATCAGTTCCCATACCCAGAAATGACCATCTTACAGGACTAGCATTTTGTCAGGATTCAGGTTTAGATGGTCATTTATTGGCCCTCAGCCGGTCCAGTACAAAGCAGCCCAATTGAGAATTCACTGCAAGATGACCTTACCATCTTGCTTTAATACAAATGCAAATGCACGCATGCACACACATACACACACACACATGAACCTGGTGGCATACAACAGCTCAGATGATGGACTCAAGCAGAAATTCCCAATATTATTTTTTGAAACTGCTCCAGCAAGACAAGAGTGCAACCACAATATAATTGTGTCTCTTAGGTCTAGTCCAGCAAGATATTGTTAAATGGTATAAAAAACTGCAGATATATCAAGGAAAATTGACAAGTTGCACACCATTGGGAGCTAGGTTTACCTTTCGTACAGTCAAGGCAACAGACTGTTCCTTTGCAAAAAAGATCAAGCACGCAGGTGTCTGGCTGAATTTTCCAAGCGCTTTGTCAACATTCTCTGGCTGTAACCACTGAAACTGATTCCACAAAATCAGATGAGACTGTGCTGTAGACACCTCCTCTAGAATTGTATCAGATTGCTGTTAGACACTGTTAGCATATTTATTGAAACCTTACAGCACCTTGGATTTCATCCAGTTTTGGTCACTGCACAATAGTGTACTGCCAAGATGGGAAGGAAGGAAGGAAGGAAGGAAGGAAGGAAGGAAGGAAGGAAGGAAGGAATTCCAAAATAATACAGATATCATTGGTTAATGAAAAACTGTTCAGCATGAGAACCACGACTGGAGCAGGCATGGGAGAAGGCATCATGATTTCTGGTGTACCAATTCTGGTTTGAACGATAGGATTCACCTTTTTCTACCAAGACAGTGTCAATATCAGCCATCATCAGAGGTGGTGAAGTCACAGTAGTCACTCAAGATGCCTGTGGAGAGCCTGTAAGTAGGGTAAAACTGCAATAGCATCTGTTCTAGCTTCCATCTTGAGGCAGGGAACTGTTATCTTTCACTAAGGGTAGTGCCATGTTTACAGGAGTCCAGTACTAAGGAAATTTCCTTTTGAGTTTTCTCCCTGCTTTGCACAGACAAGTAATACTTCATTATTTCCTCTAGTCTTTAAGAATTAACCACTGCTCTGCCCTGTTTTGACTGCTTCACAGTTTTGTTTTCAGGTCATATATTTGAATTATTTTTGTTGTTTATTTTAAATCATTACAATTTTTTTCTGAACAGAATGGTTTAGAAATGCTTTAGATGAATAAAATAAGTGTGTGTCCCTTGCACCATCAGAACACACACACACACATTAATCCAGACGTTTCTTTCTAGTAAACCCAGTTTGTTCACATTTTCATTACTATTTGCTCCTCAGCTTGATACTGGAGTACTTCATGAGCCAATTCACTTTAATCTCTAAATCCCATGTTTCTTTGAAGTTATACAGAGCAGGGACTTTCCAGGAGTGGCAACCTCCTCCTTTTTGAACTGCCTTTTCAAAAATGTCCAAAAGGTTAGCTTATCCCTTGTTTTAAAGAAAATGCTAATAAAGGTGCATTGCCAGGAATCTGCTGTTGGTGGAGAGGCAAGTTAATGTCCCAAACCTGGTTTTAGACGTTATGCTGGTGAATTTAATTTGAGTTTATTTGTATGGTTGGGTAGTGGAGGCAAATCAGTAGCTTTTCTCTATATTCTGTTTGGGCACACTAAAGGTTCTATTGTACCATGTAGTGGGATGTATATTTCAAAATAAATAAATTACTTTTTGTAGGGGTAAAGTCAACCAGGGATTGACACATAAAATAATTGTTGAAGCTGCATTTCCTCCTTAGAACAGACACCAGCCTGAGGCTGTTTCTCTTGCAAAACACGCTTTATTGCCTCCAAATGCAAATCATCAAAATGAGTCTCTGAGCTTACACAAAGTGGTTTGTTGAACCCAATCCAGTGATTACTTCCTGAAACTCTCCTTATGAACATGCTTGTGCTCCATCCTTTCAGGAGGGCCCCCCTGGAAGTGAGCACACTGCCTCTCTGCTTGCTGCTCATCCAATGGGGCCCCTTGCTTCTGCTGGCACAGGGCCCAGCCCCAAGGGGAGGGACTGATCCACATCTAGGAGTTCCTCATTCCCCATAGTCCCTCCCACTGGCTGTTCACTCAAGCTGCTCTCAGGAACAGTGTGTTGCAGTGATGCAGGCAGCCTTGAGACAATCATCATGGCCTCCGCCTCCTCTTGTTGAACCCCAGGACCTTGAACCAACCCAAGCTTCCCAATCTCATGGAGACATTCCTCCTCCTCCTCCTCTGCATCTGAATAAGCATCTCTGATGCAGCTGGATGCCCGTGGGTATACTTTCCCAGACCCACCATCCCCCTTGATGGATGCTTGCATAGCACATGGAACCACAGTGAGAGAACTGTAGTTTTCAGTTCCTTTTGTGCAGTAATGAACATTTCCATAATAGCTTGTAAAATATAATACAGTCATAAACTTTTATCCATCTATACGTGGTACAGCCACATAGAAGGTTTAAATGACGATCGATAAAATCATGACAATACTCACAACCCTGAACCCAACTGTCCCATACTCACTGTGCAGCCAATGTTGTGTGCAGTCCTATCACAATGCCCATAAGCCTCTAAACTCAGAGGCTTGTGGACATCCAGTGCAGAGCAGGAGAATCAGTGGAGGTAATTATTGTGTCCCTGCTCTCCTTCCCTGCATTTCCACTATATGTTCACATTCAGTCATCAAGCAATACTGCTGCAGAAGGGGAGGGAAGACTCTGAAGCAGCTTCAGGATGGCTGGTCCAGTCCCCTCTCCCCTCTTCCTCTTTAGTCCCTCTCCAAGGTTGTGTTTCCAACCTTGAAGAACAGCCAGAAAAAGGAAGTAAGGGAGGAGAGCTCTGTTTCCCAGCTATGAAGTTGGACAGCTGTTCCCTCAGACAATACCCAGGGGCAGTAGGATTGTTCCCTTTCAGTGACTAGCTTAAGGAGATAATGAGATTTGAGGTTATGGAGGTTTTAATTATTTTATTGATGGTGATTTAAAACCAGCTCTTTGAACTGTTTCAATGATGAACAGGTAATGAATGATAGAAATAGACTGGATAGTTATATTCATGATACAAATATGATGGCATTTCTCATTGACTCTTATCTTATCAAAAGGTAATGTCTGAACTTCCAGATACCTACAAGACTCTTGTAGGCTCATTGAATTACTTATACATTGCAGTTGAAAAAAGAGTATTTGAGCAGCTTTCCCAGCAGCCCAAAAGTCGCTAAAATGGAACGGTCCTCCAGCCATGTACAATATGCCAAGTCAGAAAAAGAGTAACAGCTAGAGATCTTCGTCAGCTCATCAATTCAGGATATTCCCATATGCTAGGAATGCCTTGAGCAACTAGCTAAACTGGCTATCCATCTGTCAGGATGGGTCAAAGTAAGTGAATAGAACTGGGTCTACACTGGCCATCAAATCTGTAATTCCAAGGGCTCCTTTGCTACATATGGGGTTTGCTATTTACATTCTTGCAACATTTGTTTAGTAAGAGCAGTATGCTAAGACCTGTATAAATTGTAGAAATAAAATATACAGAATTAATCTATTGTAATGTTCACAAAAAACATTAATTTTTTTGCCTTAATTTTCACAAAAAAAGAGCTTTATGTTACCCTAATAAGAGCGACAGAAAATATAAAACAATTGTTAGAAGAACTGACATTTGTCAGTTTGCAGCTATCAGAACTGAATGGATTCATAATTAATTTTAGATTATTTTAATATGTTTGTTTCATTATAGACTGACACCACTACATCTTTGACATTTGTTTCTTATATTGTGACATAGTACTTTTAAATATTTGTCATATTAACAACATTTTGTTACATGATAGAATTAATTTCATTTAACAAGTCATGGTTTTGGAATGAGTAATTTGGTTTATATTCATCAAAACACATACTGGCTATGCTGAGCCAATATTTGCTTGGCAGAAGTAATCAAACATTCAATATACCTGTTATTATTTCAAATACCTACTTGTGCTTATGTCATTTCCCTGACTTTTGAATACTATTAATGGAAGTACAAATGGCAGGGATTTTCCTCTGCTAAATTACAAGAGGATATTGAAGATACAAGAGATAATCCGTGTACCACACTCCTATGCGTGTTTACATGGAAGTAAGTCCAAATGAATACATGAAAGCTTACACCCAAGGAAGTGGGTATGTATTTTATTTTAAAATTTATTTCCTGAAAAGGGAATGTAAGGCAGCAAGCAAATGGAATAGCAAGATTAGAAAATAACCTTTTCCATTACTCATACAAGAGCCTTTTACAAATATGCCTTCTAAAACAATAGTTTCAAAGCTAACAATTTGTTGTTACCAAACTATTTCATAGTGAAGATACAAACATAGGAAAGGTTCTAGATCAGGAGTGCAGAAACTCTCTGACCCCAAAGACTGTACTGGACACTGGCAGCAGGACTGGCCACACCTGCATACACAAACATACACAAATCTGAAACTGCTGGGTTTGTGGGAGAGGTTTTCAAGTTTAAATTTCAGCTTGGTTTGCCTCATCCAGTTGGCACAACCACCAATCAATGGTTAAGTGGGATCAGATGAAAGTGAAAGATGTGAGTACCCATCCACATAGTAATGATTTCACAGGAACTGAAAATGTCTGAGGCAAGGGACACAAGCGAAAAAAAATGCCTCTACTAATTTGCTTTATGCTTTAAGGTTTCTGTGTTTGCGTATATTTAAAGCTTTCCAAAGATATCCAATTTGTAAAAAGAATGTATGGACAGGGGAGAGGAAAGTTTATTTCAGGGAAAAAAACTCAGGCAGAAAGATTCGAGGGGGGAGGGGCAAGAGAAGGTGAAGCACATATAGGACAAACTTATTACATTGCATTTATATCCCACTGCTTTTCCTCCTGTAAGAACCCAAGGTAGTTTACAAAGCTCCATCTTATCCTCACAACAACCCTGTGAGGTAGGTTAGGCTGAGAGTGGGTGACTGACCCAAAGTGAGCTTCTTAGTTAAGTGGAGACTAGAATCCAGATCTCCAGCCCACCACTCTAACCACCACACCACACCAGCTCACAACTAATCCAGGGAGGTCAGATGTAACAGAGATCATCAGGGACTCTAGATCAGTGGTGGCAAACCTATGGCATGTGTGCCACAGTGGGCACACAGAGCCCTCTCTGCCGGCGTGCAAGCCAAGTTGCCTCAGCATCGCCCCAGCAGCTGAGCATCAGATAACAGCACACATAGGGGCCATGAGCATGCTCATAAAGGAGTAGCGGCGCCAGGCAATGATGTCATGAGCCGCGACTCATTAGCCACAACTCATCCGAGCTTTCGCATGGCTGGCCAGTGTGTTGCCAAGGATATTTGCTCGGACTGGCTGTGAGTTTTAATACATTAATTTTTATTAACACAAGATTTTAGCTTTGAGTTTTCTTATGAAAAATTGAAATTTAATATCTAAGATTTAGCAAAGAGATGTTCTAATTAAGAGACTGAGATTCTTTTAATGTTGTGCTGTCCCCCCTGGCATATTTGAATCTGCAGCATCATATTTAGTTGTTTTTTCCAAACTATAACCTCAGTATCCAGGTTTTATTGCAGTGTTGGCACTTTGCGATAAATAAGTGGGTTTTGGGTTGCAGTTTGGGCAATCAGTCTCTAAAAGGTTCACCATCACTGCTCTAGACAGTGAAGTAGGCAGATGGCCTCCCAGAGATTCAGGGCTCCAAATAAATAAATTGGAGATTCAGCCCTACTTGGCCACCCTTAATACCTCCTCTGAAGACAAGGGTTAGAATGGGAACAATTAACAAGAATTTCTCCCCACTTCAGAAAAGACATATAAACTATACAGTTAACAATGTCCGAATTTCAGTAGTATCCCAGGTCTGTCATCTGAGGCAACTAATTGCCTGGATCACTGTGGCCCACAGTATAGACAGATTTGAACACCATGTTGCTGCACCACCTAAGTCTCATATTGATAAAATTCAGGTACTAATCAGAGAGGTCAAGGTAAGGTGCGGACTATCATATGTAGATTACCAGCTAACCAGTTTTGTAAGATTGGCAGTGCGGGGGCACAGCTGATGGGCAATTTTCAAGTAGTATATATTCTAACCATGTCACATCCCAAATAACAATGGCAATGGATGCTTGTTATTTTAAGAGCTATGTCTTATTTCTTCTTCTTCTAGGCTTTTGGCTGACAGAACCACATTAAAGAAGTTCAGTTCTATAAAAGGCAAGATCACATCATAAAAAGGAAAGCTTCTAATTGTATTACATCTTTGGCAGCAACCCCCACAAGTCTAGTTCCTTTTACAAAAGAGAACAAAAATCAAGGAATATCGCTGATTGGTAGCCTCAACTGAATTACCACTAAACAATTTATTAAATAAAAGCATATCACTTAATTAGTACTGCAGATTGTAATAGCAGATTATTGGATATTAAAAAGGAAAGGCACGGAAAAACAACAATCACAGTAAAGGATTGCAAAGAGTTCAGAAACTTCAGCTTTGTTTTCTTTGGAGGGGTGGAGATGATTAACAGAGAGGAAAAATATTGAGAAACTGAATGGACAATATGGGTTTGCTGCAGATTTAAAACAGGAGTCAACACAATGAAAAACTGAGTGAGAAAATTCCCACACTCTTTGAATCATTACAATTTTCAGTAGCTGCCACAAAGTATTGGCAGCTACTGAAGATTAAGCCCAGCATGAAACTTCAGTACATAATCTATCTTCATTCAAATGTTAAAAGTCACTTCCCAGCTGAGTATGAGGTATATGCTAGCTCAGTCAAAGAACCTGAACATAGAAGAAGAGATGAAGAAGCAAGGGTTTAGAAATGAATATTTATAAGAAGGCATAACAATATTCAGTTGTTTGGGGGCTGTGATTTGCTTTGGTTGAGAGATCACAGTCTATTAGAATTTGTAATAATCAGGTATTATAAAGTTTGTCAATTAATCATTCTTTTTCAATAAGTAAATGCAATAAACTAATGGGTTCATTTTTAACAGTCTTGTTCTCCATATCAAGATTAGAAACTAATTTCATATGCTCTTATCTTCCCTAGGCCTTTTGTAATATGAACCTGACCAAAGAATGAAATGGAAAATGTTAATAAATAATGATGTTTTGAAACACAAGTTGCTGAATAGCCATTGGATCCTCTCCATTTGCTCTGCTTGAGAAAGGAGATCTTGTGTGTGGGAAATAATATCTTGGCAGAATATATGTGTAGTAAATTGTGGGTAGCCGCTTTCTGTGCATCTCTGCCATCTCAATTCTAAACATGCTTCGGTATGTTTTTTTCTTCCAATGGTTTAGGCCTAGATTAAGGCTTGTGGAGACAAAGCAGAGTTGAATTTAGAAACAAAACACAAATACCCCTTGAACCTGCTTTAGAGTCAATGTTGCACTTTGTGGTACTGTGTTTCCAATATACCCATTAAATAATATTTAAGTAATACAAATTGCACAATATTTGAAAATAGCCATTGTAACATAAAATGTGGTCTATGTTTTCAAATCACCTAACATTACCTTTGTTGTTGTTGTTAGTCGCGAAGTCGCATCCGACCCATTGCGACCCCATGGACAACATTCCTCCAGGCCTTCCTGTCCTCCACCATCCCCCGGAGTCCACTCAAGCTCACACCAACTGCCTCTGTGACTCCATCCAGCCACCTCATCCTCTGCCGTCCCCTTCTTCTTTTGCCATCTATTGCACCCAGCATTAGGCTCTTCTCCAGGGAGTCCTTCCTTCTCATTAGGTGGCCAAAGTATTTGAGTTTCATCTTCACTATCTGGCCTTCTAAAGAGCAGTCAGGGTTGATCTCCTCTAGGACTGACCAGTTTGATCGTCTTGCGGTCCAAGGGACTCGCAGGAGTCTTCTCCAGCACCACAACTCAAAGGCCTCAATCCTTTTGCGTTCAGCCTTCCTTATGGTCCAGCTTTCACAGCCATACATTGCAACTGGGAAAACCATAGCCTTGACTATACGCACTTTTGTTGGGAGGGTGATGTCTCTGCTTTTTAGTATGCCGTCTAGATTTGCCATAGCTTTCCTCCCCAGGAGCAAGCGTCTTTTAATTTCTTGGCTGCAGTCCCCGTCTGCGGTGATCTTGGAGCCCAGGAAAATAAAATCTGTCACTACCTCCATTTCTTCCCCATCTATTTGCCAGGAAGTGAGAGGACCGGATGCCATGATCTTAGTTTTCTTAATGTTGAGTTTCAAGCCAACTTTTGCACTCTCCTCCTTCACCTGCATCAAGAGGCTCTTTAGTTCCTCTTCACTTTCTGCCATGAGAGTGGTATCATCTGCATATCTGAGGTTGTTGATATTTCTCCCAGCAATCTTGATTCCAACTGGTGATTCATCTAGCCCTGCCTTTCTCATGATGTGCTCTGCATATAAGTTAAATAGGCAGGGTGACAGTATACAACCTTGCCGAACTCCTTTCTCAATGTTGAACCAATCAGTGGTTCCGTGTCCAGTTCTCACTGTTGCTTCTTGACCTGCATATAGGTTTCTCAAGAGACAAATAAGATGGTCTGGTACTCCCATCTCTTTAAGAACTTGCCACAATTTGTTGTGATCCACACAATCAAAGGCTTTAGCATAGTCAATGAAGCAGAAGTAGATGTTTTTCTGGAACTCCCTAGCTTTCTCCATGATCCAGCGTATGTTGGCAATTTGGTCTCTAGTTCCTCTCCCTCTTCGAAATCCTGCCTGTACTTCTGGTAGTTCTCGGTCCACATACTGCTGGAGCCTAGCTTGTAGGATTTTGAGCATCACTTTGCTAGCATGTGAAATGAGTGCAATGGTGCGGTAGTTTGAACATTCTTTGGCATTGCCCTTCTTGGGGATCGGAATGCAAACTGATCTTTTCCAATCCTGTGGCCACTGTTGAGTTTTCCAGATTTGCTGGCATATTGAGTGTAACACTTTAACTGCATCGTCTTTCAGGATTTTGAATAGCTCAGCTGGAATACTGTCACCTTCACTAGCTTTGCTGTTGCTCAGACTTCCTAAGGCCCATTTGACTTCACATTCCAGGATGTCTGGCTCGAGGTCAGTGACCACCCCATCGTGGTTATCAGGGATGTTAAGCTCTTTCTTGTATAGTTCTTCTGTGTAATCTTGCCACCTCTTCTTAATCTCTTCTGCCTCTGTTAGGTCCCTGCCATTTTGGTCCTTTATTATGCCCATCTTTACATGAAATGTTCCCTTCATATCTCTAATTTTCTTGAAGAGATCTCTGGTCCTCCCTATTCTATTGTTTTCTTCTATTTCTTTGCACTGTTCATTTAGGAAGGCATCCTTATCTCTTCTAGCTGTTCTCTGGAATTCTGCATTCAATTGTTTGTATCTTTCTCTTTCTCCCTTGCCTTTCGCTTCCCTTCTTTCCTCAGCTATTTGTAAAGCTTCCTCAGACAGCCATTTTGCTTTCTTGCATTTCTTTTTCTTTGGGATGGTTTTAGTTGCTGCCTCTTGTACAATGTTGTGAACCTCCGTCCATAGTTCTTCAGGCACTCTGTCTATCAGATCTAATTCCTTAAATCTATTTGTCACCTCTACTGTATATTCATCAGGGATATGATTTATGTCATACCTGAGTGGCCTAGTGCTTTTCCCTACTTTCTTCAATTTAAGCCTAAATTTTGCCACCAGAAGCTCATGGTCGGAGCCACAGTCAGCTCCTGGTCTAGTTTTTACTGACTGTATAGAACTTCTCCATCTTTGGCTGCAGAGCACATAGTCAATCTGATTTCTGTGTTGACCGTCTGGTGATGTCCATGTGTAGAGTCGTCTCTTGGGTTGTTGGAAAAGAGTGTTTGCTATGACCATTGTATTCTCTTGACAAAATTCCACCAGCTTGTGCTCTGCTTCATTTTGTACTCCAAGGCCAAACTTGCCTGTTATTCCAGTTATCTTTTGGCTTCCTACTTTAGCATTCCAATCCCCTATGATGATAAGGACATCATTTTTTGGTGTTAATTCTAGAAGGTGTTGTAGGCCTTCATAGAACTGGTCAACTTCAGCCTCTTCAGCACCAGTGGTTGGGGCATAGACTTGGACTATTGTGATATTGAATGGTTTGCCTTGGATTCGAACTGAGATCATTCTGTCATTTTGGAGATTGTATCCCAGTACTGCTTTTCCTACTCTTTTATTGACTATGAAGGCTACTCCATTTCTTCTGAGGGATTCTTGCCCGCAGTAGTATACCTGATGGTCATCTGAACTAAAATCACCCATTCCTGTCCATTTTAGTTCACTGATTCCTAAGATGTCGATGTTCAGTCTTGTCATCTCTTGTTTGACCACATCCAGCTTGCCTTGATTCATGGATCTGACATTCCAGGTTCCTATGGAGTACAGATCTTTGCAGCATCGGACTTTCCTTTCACCTCCAGATACATCGGCAACTGAGTGTCCTTTCGGCTTTGACCCAGTCACTTCATTCTTTCTGGCGCTACTAGTACTAGCCCTCCACTCTTCCCCAGTAGCATATTGGACACCTTCCGACCTGAGGGGCTCATCTTCCGGTGTCATATAATTTTGCCTTTTGGTACTGTCCATGGGGTTTTCATGGCAAAGATACTGGAGTGGGTTGCCATTTCCTTCTCCAGTGGATCACGTTTTGTCAGAGCTCTCTGCTATGACCTGTCCGTCTTGGGTGACCCTGCACGGCATAGCTCATAGCTTCATTGAGCTACGCAAGCCCCTTCGCCACGACAAGGCAGTGATCCATGAAGGAGAAACATTACCTTACATGCAGTATATTTCAAGAGAAGCATGTCACTTGTTCACTTGAGAGTTACATCATAGAAGTGATGAGCCATCACATGTCATACTTCTGTGCAGAAACTTATCTTCTTTCTTTCCTAGAAGAGAGCTCATTATTTGTGTCAGGAATAATGAATCAAGAAAGTTCAGAGTAAGATTTCTGAGAAGCAGGGCCTGGGCTTTTTTCCTGCTCCAATTCCTATCATTTAGGTTTTTTCTCTCCCTCCCTGTCTCTGAGCGCTGGTCCTTATGTATGCCTTATACATAGGCATACGAAGGAGGGATGGTAAGAGTTGCAATAGTGCCAAATGGACTGCTATTTAGGAGTGACCTCCCCCACCCCCCCGTTTTGCAAAAGACTAAAGCTAATTGCCTCTATTCGAGAGGACAACCTTAATTTTTGAATATGGTAACTCCTGACACCCAAAGTAGCCCAAAGAGCTTCCGTCAATGTCAGCTTATGTTCACACAGAAAGTACGCATCTAAGAATGAACGAACATCCACTGATTAAATTGGTGGCGACAGTTGCCTTGGATGCTTTTGTAACTAGAACTGGAGCGAAGTAGTTACTTATGAAGGATCTCAACAGAACTCCTCTAACACAAATTAACTTTATTCATTTGACTGCACTCTTTTTAGAGGAATGAGGCAGGAGAGGGGATCTGTGCGAAGGATCCACTATGAAGAGGCAACACAGGACGAGAATTATACGTAAGCGTCACTCAGGACACAAGAACCCCTCTAATTCCCCTCTGGTGGCACTTACTACTATTCCCAAATCCCAGGGCTCGCACCTTTCCTTAGATGGACTCCCACTCCACCCAATTATTACGCCGTTCGGTATAAACAACCCCGCCTCCTCAGAATCTTGCAAGCCAATAAAAATACAGCACTGAAGCAAGGGGAACGAGCCCATCATTTCTTTTCCTCTCTTTTCACCCCACCCCTACCGCAAGAAGAGCATTGCTACCCCCGCCCGATCCGTTCTTGCTTGGTAAAGAGATTGACGTGCTCCTCCAACCAATGCACCGGCGCTCTTCGGGAGAGCCCGCATCTCTTGCCAATGGCGTGCTCAGAGCGATGGGGTTTGGTTGTGCTGCTGGGCGAAGTTGATATGAGGCGCGTACCTCTGGCAGCAGGAAGGTGGTGACTGTGGAATGTGAACCGCTGCTGCTGCTGGCTCGTTTGGATGGTCGCTGCTGTTGCTGCTTTTGAAACCGCCTTAATTGCTCCAGGCTTGGGAACAGACCCTTCCGCTTGGGTTTAGACACACTGATCCATCGCAGTTTGGCTCCTGGAGTTGGGAGCGATCCACTGCTTCCTTCTGGTGCTTCTGCTGGAATGGGCAGCTCTAGCATTGGGTGGTGTGTGTGACAGCAGCTGATCCAGCCTTACTGGGATTAAATGTATGTGGAGCAGGAGGAAGGTAAGAGCAAGAGAAGGCGGCGGCAGAAAGACGTACTAGAGCTCCTTGCTTATTTCACGCTATTTTGTCCCTACCGACAATTATCCTCCGGTGTATTGTGTGCGTCTGGTTTTCTCTAAACTCTCCCCTCCCCACCTCCAGATCACAATTATTTGGGTCTGTGAATGCTGAGTTTGAGGGTGGGTCATGAGTAACAGACCTATTTAAAGAAGAAGGCGAAAGGCGTGCGTGTGAATGAGCGAGATAGGCAGAAACAATGAAGGTGAGGTGTCTCAGGAAAGCGGGGAAAGGCGCTTACCGCTCTGAGAAATCTGCCGAGGGTAAAGGCCCCCTCTCCCGCCTAGGTCTTTTCCCCTCCCTTTCCTCACCGTTGCTCACTCTTTCCGCTGTTGAGAAAGCAAAAACTGAACGCTGCTCTCTTCAAAATCCCAGTCCGGCTTGTGTCGCTGGGGAGAAAGTATTTCATTGCTGCTCATTCTCCTGTGGTTAAAAGAACTGTCCCTTACGCGGCGGAGGAAAAGGTTATCCCTCTCCGAAGCAGCTGAAGCTCACAAAAGGCCCTTTACCTTTACCCTAACCCTTTCCTTCTTTCGGTCCGTTGGGTGGAAATACTTCCTTGCTGCACCACCTCCACCCCTGTCGTACTTTCCCATTATGCACAAATTCCCCTAGGAAGAGATGTGGGGGAGGAAACAACTGTTACACCTTTTTGTCATCAGCAGGGAGACAAAGAACTTCTCTCACCTCCCTCTGTGTGTTCTGCTGGCAGTCTCAGCATAGCACTGCTTCCGAGAGATGCTGGAGGATGGCCTGACCTCCTTTAAATAAGAAAGAAAATATTTTGGATGAGGAGGGTGTTTAGAAAAGGGCGGATTGGTTTGTTTCAAGACAGACTCATGTCTTGCATTCTTGAAATTGCTTCAGCATTTTTCTCTCTCTCAGGGTTTAGGAAGAGAAGTGTGTAGTGAGTCCATGAATGCAGTGTGAATATGTAAGGAATTGCATGTTCTCGTTAACATTACTGCATTCAGCACATCAGTCACTACCTCATTCCTGTTTTTCTTTCCAGTGATGAAAGAAAATCTCATCTGAGCCCATGAAGAGGAATGACTACTTCTTAAGGAAACTTCCTTGCAATTGCTTTCTCTTACTGTCATGGTTTATGCTTGTACTCAGCCCTTAATGTGCCATTCACTTAAAATGGGATTTACCCTAGGAAAGGGATATCCAGAACATGCATCCTGAGCATTCTTCCAAATTCTTCATCAGCCATTGTTTTAATTAGGCTTGCACATAGATAATTTAGTGCAAACAAAACTACATTACCTGCCTCACTCAACTTGAGACATCCTACTCCTGTTGAGCCTATAGGTGCATCAGCTCTTATTCAACATGGCTTCAGTGTGGAAAAGACTGCAACGTGTTGGGAAACATGCATCCAAGTTCCAGTTTGTGGCTTCTTATCAGGAACTGATGGTTGAATGCACCAAGAAATGGTAAGTAGCATCCACTGTTGGAATGAACTGCCGATGCCTGAACATCTCCTCTTCTGCCGATTGTGTCTCCAAATTGGATGAAAGGAAGCTTCAGATCTCCCTTCTTAAGTGCTTTGTTTTGTACTGACTCTACCCCTGTGGGATAATTCTTGCTTGTTCACCAGGATTATTGCTATAATGTCATGCCAAGCATTTATTAGATTTGTGCAGTTTTCTTGCAACTCAATAGGTTTTCTTTGTTTTATTGGATGTCTTTTTGATGTTACCACAACAGATTCCTGGTAGCCCCAGTAATCAGATAACTAGCCCATGCCAGAAGGATATGTGGCACCCTTCCCATGACTGACTATGATTTATTTCACTCTGCCTACTTCTGATTTCTGCTTTTGGCTAAAAATATTTAATTTCCCCTTCAACTCTGCATTGGCAACAGTCAAGATTCAGCCTCGGGAATTATCTCAAGTTATTTGCTTAGTCAGACAAGAATTCCTTGTAGCAGTAACACAATGGGACATAGTTTAAATTGGCTGGTCTGTCTTGGGTAATCAGCTGTATGGGCCTGCCCCAAACACATCTCTTCTGTGTTCCACTTCTCTTCTGCAGAAAAAGCCAGAAATGTATCATATAGCCAAAACAATCTTTTAAAGAATGTAGTCTCTTTGACCAAATGTAACATCTGTGTACTTATTCTGTTCCACAGTATATCCAGGCCAGGATCAGGGAGAGAGTTGAGGGGAGCAGACAGTTTATACACACAGCAGCTATTAAAAATAATAATAAATTGACTCCTGGACGGTGGGTTAACTTTTTTCATTTGCCACTCTCAGTCTGGGCCTGAGCATATGTTTAGATGATGAATTCTTGGGGAACAGATACTATGGATAACATGAGGAAAGATCTGTTTTCTAATTGTTGCAGTCAGGGTCACTTCCTATGTGGGGTACTTTATTATATTCAGTTGTTATGTAGTTTGTTCACTTTGCATGCATGATCTTGTTGTAATCCATATAACAACTCTGCAATGTGGCAGCATTATTATCCCCATATTGCAGATAGGACTGTTTGGGCAGGGGGACCACTGAAGCTGCAATCCTGTATGATAAGTCTAGGTAGTAAATGGAGGTTACTTCTGACTAAACTTGTATAGGACTAACAGTACGCTCATGGATGTTGTGAGATTTTAGCAAGGGCCTTCTTGATCTTGGAAATGTTCTGTGAATTGTCATTCAATTGTGCAACCACCCAGAGAGCCTTGGCTATTGAGTCATATAAAAATGAATTAGATACATAACAAATAAAACGCTTCTTTTCTAACATTGGAGTGAGAGTTTTGAGTACAGAAAAGTGTACTGTCATGAATACTTAAGGTGAGAAGTTTTTGAGAATCTTCTGCATGATACTTCTCCAATTCATAATACTTCTCCTTGCCACAGATAAATTCAGTGACTTTACTGGAAAGCATTCCTTTCTTGCAATAGGGATGCCAAGTTGCCTGGCAAGGCTTCTGTCCCTCTAATATATGCCTAACACACCAGAATATAGCAGGTGAACTTTTTATTTATCTTATAGTGGTTAATGGTACTGGAATCATGACAGAAAAAAAACTTGGTAAGCCAACTCTAGGAATTATATCTTGAAATGTAACATCTTTTAGTACATTAGTTTCAATCCTCTAAATGCTTAAACATGTCATTAAACCCACATGGATGTTATGTTAATTGCTTGTTACAGGTGCAGTGCACTGATACATGTTTTTGATTTTGTGAACTGCCCAGGAAACCTTCTGACTGATGGGCGGTGTAGAAATATTAAAATAAATAAATCAGTTGTTGTAGCCACTCATTGTCTGAAGTTTTGTACAATAATGAGGGCCCATAATTTGATTTTACCATCTCTATTAGCTGTGTGGACAGAATCTCATTACAATTGTCAGAATTACCCAGCAGTGGTAAACCCTGTGTCTTGAAGTGACAGAGCCCTCAGTTCAATCAATGCATTTTTAAGTACATAGAGTAAATGTCTCGAGGTTTTTCTACAGTGCTATTGTTGGCATTACCTTCTGAACTACTTCTTTTAAAAAAGAAAAGTAGTATTGGAATTATCAGAAATAAATATGTGTTACATATTAAGTACATATGTAGTCTGATCCTGTGCAGCTTTATGTGTGCCTAAGCCCATTGATTTCAAGAGATCTAGGCATGCTTTAACTCTGTAATTGGGCTGCTAACATGAACACACGTCTTGAATTTCATCTGCTCTCTGTAAGGAAGAAACAGTCTTAAAATAAAATTGTTCCATTTGCATTAAAGCTTTCCATGTTCAAATGCCAACTTGGGGCAAAGCTGTGAATGACCATATTTTTGACAACAAAGTGCCTTCTTTCTGCCTAACGACTTGATGCTTATTTTCTTATATCAGTGTACAACTTGGATCTTCTAAATTAACTTCTATGCTAGTTGAAGGCATAAAAGTGGTCCAGCCAGATATGAGGAAACTGGTTTTCTGTGCTCTCTGCTTTTAGGAGGACAAGACTACTTTGCATGATGTGGCAAATAAGGATCATGATTGGGAAACACACAATTGGGCTCATATTGTAACTGTCCTTTTGATTACAAATCTAGTAAACATGTACTCATTTTAATGAACTGGCATTCCAGCATTCAAACAATATAATGCCTTTTTGGAGGAATAATAGGCCATTCATCCATTAAAATGGCCAACAATGAAGTATTAAAATACACTTGGGGAGAAAATGGGAAATGAGAAAAGATTGTTCATGAAACAGTGGAGGCTGTGAGGGGCATGGGTTAGATCTGTTCCTTGGAGATCTGTATGGGGGGGGGGGGAGGTTGCCAAAAGTATGAGCTAAACTTATAGAAAACCAACATTGCATTTAATTTGTATTTCTCAATATTGAAGAATTCCTGTATGTACAGTGTCAATAGGAAGCTACATTTGGATTTTTTCCGCATCTTGATAGTCTTTCCTCTCTAAATGGATTAGCACTTGGAAGAGCTTCCTCTTTTTTGTATAGCAAAAGACTTTCTGTCTGTGTTTTCTATATGAGGTTTCTTTTTTTTGGGGCGGGGGGGTTAATGTTTGTTCCTGTTAACTATATATTTTATATTCCCCCAACCAAGTTTATCCTGCCATAATTGTTAATTGTTTTTATTAAAGCTAATGCATATTTTTGCCCCAATTGTTTGTTGAGAGTCCAAACTCTTAAATCTTGTATCTGTAGCAGGGGTTGCTCTGCTATTTGAGATCATGATAAAGGATCTACCAACATAAGCCTTTGCTAGCAATAAACATTCCAGCAAATGAATAGCTGATCTATGCCCATGGCTGGTGTCATGAGCTCTGCTGTGCCTTTGAAAATTTGAGGATCTGGCTGGTATTGTCCAGTATATCTGAGTTTATTAACTTGTGAAGAACAGCTGGTGGGCCATCAAACACTTTGGTAAGTATGTTCATCCTGTTATTGCATATGCAAGTCTGTGGAATGGGGATAAGTGATTATTTTAGGAAGAATAAATGCTTCCTGCTCAGTTCTGTTTTCTGGCCATAAGGTCCTCTTAGCTGCTCTGGGCATTTGCTAGAAAGATGGCAAGTAAGCATGTTTTTGGTCAGCTTTTGCTTACAGAGTCTCAGTGCAGGAATTGAGAACTTCAGTTGTTGCTTTTCTTCTGGTGGTAGCAAGCAACTCCCACTGTCTTTACTTTTCTGTAGGCATTTTGCATTCCTCCAGGGAATCTCAATGCATAATTTATCTAGGAATTGATAATGAATTCCTGTGTTTCATGATTAAACACAGCTCAATGTATGTACTGTGTACCATATGGCTTCCCCTAAAGCACCTAATATAGCTTGCTGTCCTCTGCTGCAGTGGAAGATGATTCTTACTTCAATACTGTTGACAAGACAACAACTACAAGTCTAGTCTGTTTTGTACATGGAATGGAGAGAGGCACCATCTTCAAATAAATCTTGTCCTTTGCCTCTGGCAATAAATGCTTGTGCTACAGTTTTGATAATTATTTATATTCTTCCTTTTTCTTTTCAGGGAACTCAGGGCAGCTTACATAATTTACTTCCCCCTCCTCTTCCTCCCAATTTTATCTTCAGAACAACATCTGGGTGGTATGTTGGGCTGAAAGTTTGTGATTGACCCAGAGTCACCCAGTTCGCTCCATGGCTGAATGGGGAGTAGAATTCAGTTGTGTACTCTTAACCACTCCATCACACTTGCTCTCAGAGGATAATTTGAGATGCTTGTAATATGCATCAGAGGTGTACTACTCACAAAGAAAATTCAAGTGAAATAGTGCAGTGTGTTTGTATTGAAGGACAATCATGCACAATGCCTATCCTGTCTTCAGTGTTCCCCCTGCCTTACTTTCTTGGTAATTCTGTTGGCTCAAGTAGTGAAGGTTTTATTCTTTATATGTTGCATATTTGTGAGAGTCTGCATTTGGGTTGGGTGAGTCTTCATACCGAAAAGAAAGAGATGCTAATTTTAAAGCTGTAGTTACTGCCAATAGATACGGGAAGGGTAATGCTGTGGGGAGGGTAACTCCAGTGAGTTGACAGAAATGGAATCATTACTTAGAGGCACCACAACTCCACAGTAGCTTAGTACATGGGGAGACAGGGTGTGGCTACAGCCAAGGACCAATATGACAGATATCGATAAGCAACCTATATGCAATGCAAACTTACATGCCAGTGATTATTATATGCCAGTGTTTATGTGATCTGCCATGTAATTTTGCCCTACATGAGTTCAACTGAGAAGACAACAGACCATTTTTTCCATGTTTGGAGCTTTGTGGCTCCATGGGAATAAGAAGTTGTATGGATGTATATCTTAAATACCTGCAAAGAGGCTAGCTGCAAGTCATTTTGCTATATCCCATCAGGGCCTACAGTCATGCAGAATGGGCAGCTCTTAGGTCTGTTATGAATAAACCCTCATTACTACAGACTACTGAACATAGGGGTATTTAATGGTAAAGCTTTGGCTTAAGCCTAGCAACTATTAACCCTTGGAAGATGAGATTTGCAAGCAAATTATTTTTTTTCAGAAGCTGGTGTTACCTTTAGTCATACAGGCTCTAGTTCTGAGACAGTGTTGTGAGAATTTGTGCATCTGATGAACAATAAGCCGCTGCATCCTGTTGTAGTGGCTTATGTTGGTCCAAGTTTGGAAACTTCAACAGTAAAGGCCTTCCTGATTTTCATGATTTCATGAATGTAATACTTTCATAGAGGTCAGTTATTGTTTTCACATGATCTGTTTGGAACACATGGTTGAGCACTTGATGTATTTGAACTTATCATATGGTTCTACTATATTTCTCCCACATACAAAAAGACAATGTATCAAGTAAAACATGCAAGAAAACAGGGAAATTCCTTGTCAAGTGGGTGTCAGTTCCTTAAGTCAGCCAATTTGCCCTTATATTGGCAAGCTTATGCTGTCTGTTTCTGTTGGAATGCATTTTCCTCAGCTTCACATAAATTGCAATGCTTCTCAGTGCTGCCTTCTGAAAATAGGCTTGTTTCTTTTCTACAGTTGTTCATGATAGGCTGCTGTATAAGCTTAAAATTTGGCATTCTCAAGGAGTTGCAGAGAGATGTTTACCTTCTTGACATTTTGCAGAAAAGAGTTATTTAATCTTGATTTTTATGATAGTGGATCTACTAGCTGTTTGGGTGTTAAGAGAGTACCTGGAAACTGGTAAATCATAAATGCTACACGCACAGTGTAAGCAATGAGCTTTCTCATGGGATGAAGAGGGTTGCCTTTTACTATTTGTTACGTAGATAAGTTTAGGGTGTCATATCTCTTAATTATATTTCTATTCCCTCAACAGTTTTTAATGGCATATGCATATTACTGAATTGTGATCTTGTAACTGCCATTATTTATGCCATTTTGGTTCCTGTTTGAAGTTTTAGGCTTTTTCTTTCCTATATGATAATGGGGTTGGAGGGGGGCTCCCTGATTAAAAATCAGTGTATATTACACCCTCCCCCCCATTTTACTACCCCTCTGAATTTGATGTATAATTAAGGAGAACTTGCTCTTTGAAAAGAAATTTATTTCAACTATTTGTATCTACTGTTCTGCTCATTAGCCTCCCAAAGTGGTGGATGATGAATGGAAATGAGTGAGAAAGCATAAAGTAAATCAGGTCTGAGTGGCCCTTGGAAGTGATAGGCATATCCACAGCACTGGGAAAGAAATTGAACACCACTGCTTTTGTCTCCGTTGAGTTTTAAGAACTGCATCAGAATGAGAGAGCGGGGTATGGGTGAGATCAGCTGCTGTAGTCTGTAAGAGATGTGTTTGCTGTTTCCTGAACTTTGTACTTTTTGGGGCAGCTGTTTGCTGGTTGTGTTGGTTATTAATGCCTCAATACATTAGAAAGGCATGGTGTATTTTTGCTTTATTAATAAGAAATAATTAATATTGAGTTATAGTGGTTGATATTGCCTATTTGCTAGTGAATTTAAAACATTACAATTGTATTATCAAATTACATTGTTTGAATTGTGTTATTTTAACTGATAGTATGCTTTTTGTATTACGCTTGTATTGTGAGTTGGTTTAGGCACATTTTACAGAAAACAAGCATATAAGTTAAAGTTTATGATAAGTAGGCTTAGTGTCACACACACACTAAGGTCTTAAGCTATAAGTGTTGTGAAATGTGAGGTTGTAGTCATAGAAATATTAGAAACAGAGCAAGTCAGAAGGGCCTTCCAGGCCATCAAGTCTGACCCCTGACTTGAGCTGGCTCCTCTCATGACATGCCTACCACTGTAGTCCTAAGGATACACACCTGTGAATAAGTCAAAGTAACTCTCATCTTGTTCTCATATTAAAGCAAAGTGCTATTCTCAAAATTGGCTGCTAACCTCCCAGAGGCTTTCTCAAATTATATTTTTAATGCACTGCCAAAATAGCTTCCTCTTGACAGCTGTCACAGTATTTTCCTCATAAATACCTTGCCTCTACCCCACCACCCAGCAGGTTCCTCACTGGATCCTACAAATCCACATTTGTTTTCCTCCCATTGACACAACGAGTTGCACTTATATACACTAGTACTTTTGCCGCATCTCACTAATAGAGAATACGCTCCTATTTATGTATACTCTGCCTTTTTTTTGCTTTCAGGAAACGCCAAGCTTATGTAACTCTCCTCCTCCTCTTAGTATTATACTCATAACAACCCTGTGAAGTAGGTTGGACTGAGAGTCTGTGATTGGCTCCATGGCTGAGTGGGGACTAGAACCAGATCTCTTGAGTCTCAGTCCCACACTCTTAACCACTGCACCACATTCACTATCGCTTTTTGTTACATTTTGCTTCTTGTCAGCTCTGCTGGTTAAAGGTTGCGATCCTTAGCATGCTCACTTTGAAGTAAATGAATGGAATCACTGGAGTTTTATTACCAGGTGATGTATTTTTAGGGTTAGGGCACAAGTCTGCTTGTGCAGGCCTTCCTTTGTCTTAGGAGAATAAGGCTTGTCCACCTTTTCCCAACCTGGCACCTTCCAGTTGTGCTGACTGGGAATGATGAGTGTTGCAGCCCAACACATCCAGAAAGCACCAAAGCTGCTGTGTAACAAGACTTAATGTGTTCTAAATAGTTCTCATAACTGAACCAAAGGAAAGCCTGGATAAGTAGATTTGCCCCTGAAATAGAGGGATAGTTTAGAAATGTGATCAATCTGAAGCAGACTGGCTTGGATTCTGAACTAAGCTAACATAAGGATATTAATGGAAGGAATTTTGCCCGTCTGCTAATCCACTTTGCAGCTGATTGTGCCCCCTAAAAAGCCTTCCTGAAGGGTTGGTGGGCCTTCTTGACAATTGTGGAATGGAGAATAAGGCTGGTAGACAATATGGGGAAAATAACCCAACATTGGGTGGAGGTTTTGTGTAGCTTTGCCACCACCCTCTGTGAAGTAATTTCAGTGGGCATGGGTGGTTGCATGATTTTCTTCATTCTTTGCAAAAGGAAAAAGGATGGGCTAGAAATGTAGTAGTAGTAGTTGTTGTTAGTTGCAAAGTCATGTCTGACCCATCACGACCCCATGGACAACATTCCTCCAGGCCTTCCTGTCCTCCACCATCCCCCGGAGTCCACTCAAGCTCACGCCGACTGCTTCATGGTATCCAGGCAGTAGGCTAGTGTATTTGTAGGGTCTCCAAGTGACCACACACCATTAGAAAATGGGAAAGGTACGATGCAGTGGTTTCACTCATGATACCTGTTAATGTAGTACAGGTAATTTTCAAGTGAATGTAACAGTTAAAAGCATCTTTCTGAAAATTTACTAGCTGTGAGACCCTCAGAAGACTGGTCTGCTCATCATGTTTATTTCTGTTGTAAGCCGTCCTGGGACTATTGGATTGTGCATTGTTGTTCTTAGTTGCGAAGTCGTGTCCGACCCAGCGCGACCCCATGGACAACATTCCTTCAGGCCTTCCTGTCCTCTACCATCCCCTGGAGTCCACTCAGGCCCACACCAACTGCTTCAGTGACTCCATTCAGCCACCTCATTCTCTGCTGTCCCCTTCTTGTTTTGCCATCTATTGTTCCCGGCATTAGATACACACAATCCAATAGTCCCAGGACAGCCCAACTTTATGGTCCAACTTTCACAACCATACATTGCAACTGGGAAAACCATAGTCTTGACTATATGCACTTTTGTTGCCAGGGTGATGTCCCTGCTTTTTAGTATGCTGTCTAGATTTGCCATAGCTCTCCTCCCCAGGAGCAAGTGTCTTTTAATTTATTGGCTGCAGTCCCCATCTGTGGTGATCTTGGAGCCCAGGAAAATAATATCAGTCACTACCTCCATTTCTTCCCCTTCTATTTGCCAGGAAGTGATAGGACCAGATGCCATGATCGTAGTTTTCTCTCTATCTCTTAGAAGATAGAGATAGAAAATGGAAGAATACTGAGGTAGTAAGATGGGGTGCAGAGAAGAGTGTATTGAAGGGATAAGGAAGTGTTTGTAAGTCAGCTGATAAGTTGTGGGGGCGTGTATGAATGCAAGGCAATAAAAGTGAAAAACTTCTTTTGTTCAGGGCTCAGACTTTGGGTGGAGACACCTCTGGGCCTGGTGCCAGTAAAGCTTATTTGCTTCACTTCTACGCTGTGGTCCCTCGATACCTCATTTTCCTGTAACACAATCTTAATTCCAACTGGTGATACATCTAGCCCCACCTGTCTCATGATGTGCTCTACATGTAAGTTAAATAGGCGGGACGATAGTATACAGCCTTGCTGAACTCCTTTCTCAATTTTGAACCAATCAGTGGTTCCGTGTCCAGTTCTCACTGTTGCTTCTTGACCCACATACAGGTTTCTCAAGAGACAAATAAGATGGTCTGGTACACCCATCTCTTTAAGAACTTGCCACAATTTGTTGTGATCCACACAATCAAAGGCTTTAGCGTAGTCAATGAAGCAGAAGTAGTTGTTTTTCTGGAACTCCCTAGCTTTCTCCATGATCCAGCGTATGTTGGCAATTTGATCTCTAGTTCCTCTCCCTCTTCGAAATCCTGTCTGTACTTATGGTCGTTCTCGGTCCACATACTGCTGGAGCCTAGCTTGTAGGATTTTGAGCATAACTTTGCTAGCATGTGAAATGAGTGCAATGGTGTGGTAGTTTGAACATTCTTTGGCATTGGATTGTGTAGGACGGGATAAAAATATTCCAAATAAATAAATAAATAAAACCCACTGAGTGTCTATATGCTCATGCAGCTTAACTAGCACCAACTGTGAAGGGTCAGGCAATATCAGCATGTTTGGGGAAGATGGAAACAAGATGCTGAGGTTTGCTGAACTGGGAACTATTTTGGTGGGGGAAAGGGGGAAAAAAGACCCAGAGGCATAGTAGCCATGGAATGGCGGTTCATAGATTTTTATCCATCCTTCCTCATGAATAAACTTAAAATAAGTAAGATTTGGATATTTTTAAAGCTCTAGCTTTCTTTAAAAGCCGAGCGGCCTGACATCGCCGCCACTGACGTGCCACCCCATCCCGCCGTCGGAGGAGGCCGCGCCACGCTGGAGCCGCGCCACTCCACCACCACCATCGTTCCAGAGTCTGCCGGAGACCCGGGAGGCCCCGCAACTGGCACCGCCGCGCCGCTCCACCGTGCCGCGGACCTACCGGGCAGCCGCCGCGACTCCCACCGGCTCCCACCGGCTCCCAGGCCCTGCTCCGAACCCGCCCCCTCGCGCGGTGAGTGGCAGGCACGCCGAGGTGGGCGGGCCGGGGCCGGAAGCGGAGGCCGCGGGGCCTTCAAGGCCCCGGATGCGCCTGGGGCTGGCGGCCTGGGGCCGGCGGCCGAAGGGTGACGGCCTAAGGGCGACGGCCTAAGGGCGGTTGCCGCCGTTAGGGCCGTTGGGGCCGCTTGGGGGCTGGGCTGGCCAGGACCCTTGGACTTCGGCTGTGGACACATTGTTGGCTATGTGGCTGAGAGGGTAAGAGGGTGGGGGGTTTTTAGAGTTTTAAATTTTTAACTATTTTAGAGGCCCATCTCAGGTAAGTTAGATTAGGATGTTACCTGGGGAGCGCGGGGGCGCCACCATCGGGGTGGTGATGGGCAATGGTCGGTATGGTCGCAATGGGGGTTTAACGTTCCCGCCTAGGAGAAGGCGTGACAGATGGTTAACATCTGTCCCTCCTTCTGGTTACTTCCCCAACCAGTGGGTACCAGGGAGTCTTGTCAGCTGCCCCACAGGCCTAACTGTGCTGCTACTCAATGCCAGGTCGGTCCATAATAAGGCTAACACCATCCGTGACCTGATTGTGGATGAGAGGGCCGACCTGGCCTGTATCACCGAGACCTGGGCGGGGGAGGGGGGAGATGTCTCCCTCTCGGAGCTATGCCCGCCCGGGTACCTAGTGCAGCACCAACCACGCCTGGAGGGGAGGTCGCTTTAGTTTATTGGGCTACTTTTTCCCTCATGGGGCTTCCTGTCCCTTCGAGACCGGGGCTGGAGTGTCTCCACCTGGTGTTGGGCAACCGAGACAGATTGGGGATTCTGTTGGTGTACCGAGCACCCTTCTGCCCAGCAGCCTCCCTGCCTGAGCTGACGGAGGTCGTCTCGGATTTGGTGTTGAAGACCCCCAGGATGTTGGTCCTGGGGGACTTCAACCTCCATGCCGAGACCGACCTTTCCGGGGCGGCTCAGGACTTCATGGCTGCCATGACGGCCATGGGACTGTCTCAACATGTCAGCGGCCCAACCCATGAACGTGGACACACTTTGGACCTGGTTTTCTCGATGGGGGAGGAAGAGGGTGATCTGAGGGTGAAGAATTTATGTTTGACGCCCTTGTCATGGTCAGATCATTTCCTCGTGAGGTTTGAGCTTGAGAGTGGCCTCTCCCTCTGTAAGGGTGCGGACCAGATTGTGATGGTCCGCCCCCGGAGTCGGATGGATCCGGACGGATTCCTGAGGGCTCTGGGGGATTTTCCGGCTGACAAGGCTGGTGCTCCTGTGGAGGTCCTGGTCGAAACATGGAATGGGGAGATGACCAGGGCCATCAACACGATCGCTCCTAAGCGCCCTCTCCAACCAGGCAGAGCCCGTTCGTGTCCCTGGTATACACCGGAATTACGGGTGATGAAGCGGGTTGGGAGACGGCTAGAGCGCAGGTGGAGGAAATCACGTGATGAGTCCGACCGAACACATCTTAGAGCACACTATCGAGCCTATGCTGTGGCGGTGAGGGCGGCGAAGAAGTGATTCTTCTCCGCGTCCATTGCCTCCTCGCAATGCCGTCTGGCGGAGATTTTTCGGGTGGTGCAGGGGCTGATAAAACCTGGCCCCGACAAAGATTTGGTGCCACCTTCGAAAGCCCGCTGTGACGAGTTCGCCACGCATTTCCAGGAGAAAGTTGCTCTGATTCGTCACGAGCTGGGCTCCACTCTTGATACAGATTCTTTTGGGGAGGGACCAACCATGCCTGCTTGTCCCTCGTTATTGGATGAATTTCAGTTTTTGCGGCCTGATGATGTGGACAAGGTGCTTGGATCGGTACGCTCAACCACCTGTTTACTGGACCCGTGCCCATCTTGGCTACTAAAGAACGCCAAGGACGGGATTGAGCCCTGGATCTTGGAGGTGGTCAACGCCTCTTTGAGAGATGGCCGGGTGCCGGCCCCCTTAAAGGAGGCGGTAGTCCGGCCAGTCCTAAAGAAGGCTTCCCTGGATCCAGAGGTGGTCACCAGCTATAGACCGGTGGCCAACATCCCGTTTCTGGGTAAGGTGCTGGAGCGGGTGGTGGCGGGACAACTCCAGGCACTCTTGGAGGAAACTGATTATCTGGACCCATTTCAGTCCGGCTTCAGACCTGGCTTTGGCACTGAATCCGCCTTGGTTGCCCTGTATGATGACCTATGCAGGGAGAGGGACAGGGGGAGTGCGTCCCTGTTGGTCCTCCTTGACATCTCAGCGGCTTTCGATACCATCGACGATGGTATCCTTCTGGAGAGGCTGGCGGGATTGGGGGTTGGAGGCACTGCTTTGCAGTGGTTCAACTCCTATCTCAATGGCTGATACCAGAAGGTGGTGCGGGGGGACTATGGCTCTGCGCCATGGCAGTTATGCCATGGAGTTCCGCAGGGTTCCATTTTGTCCCCCTTGCTTTTTAACATCTACATGAAACCGCTGGGGGAGGTCATCAGGAGGTGTGGGCTGCGGAATCATCAGTATGCTGATGATACCCAGCTCTACCTCTCGTTTTCCACTGATCCAGGTGAGGCGGTGGCTGTGCTGAACCGGTGCCTGGCCGAGGTAATGGGCTGGATGAGGGCCAATAAACTGAAGCTCAATCCAGACAAGATGGAGGTCCTGTTGGTAGGTGGGTCGGGCTACAGTGTAGGGGACCTGACCCTAGTCTTGAATGGGGTTGCACTCCCTCTGAAAGACAAGGTCCGCAGCCTGGGAGTGCTCCTCGACCCGGAGCTGACCTTGACTGCTCAAGTGTCAGCAGTGGCGAGGAGCGCTTTCCATCAGCTTCGGCTGATATATCAGCTGCGTCCCTTCCTGGAGTTCGATTGCCTGGTGACAGTGACACATGCGTTGGTGACTTCCTGGCTGGATTACTGTAACACGCTCTACGTGGGGCTTCCCTTGAAGACGGTCCAGACACTTCAATTGGTGCAAAATAGAGCTGCCAGGGTACTGATGGGGACTGGGCGTGGTTCTCATATCACCCCAGTTCTCCGTCAGCTACACTGGCTCCCCATTGAAGTCCAGGCCCAATTCAAGGTGTTGGTTCTTACCTATAAGGCCCTAAACGGCTTGGGTCCTGGTTACCTAAAGGAGCGCCTGCGACCATATATGCCCTCCCGCCGCTTACGATCAGCAGCAGAGGCTCTCCTCCGGGAACCCTCCATACGAGATATAAGGAGGGTGAGTACCCGGAGGAGGGCTTTCTCTGCGGTGGCGCCCTATCTGTGGAATGCGCTCCCCAGAGAGGCTCGCCTGGCGCCGTCGTTATTTTTTTTCGGCGCCTGGTGAAGACCTTTTTATTTAGACAGTATTTTAAATGTTAATTTTTTTCTAATTTAAGATTATTATTTAATGGATTATTTATTTATGTTGTATGTTTTAAATTTGACCTGGAGATGGGCCAGTTTTTAATACTGTATATGTTTTTAGCTGCTGTGAGCCTCCCCGAGGCTGCTGCAAGGGGCGGCATACAAATATTTAAATAAATAAATAAATAAATAAATAAAACTCTTAGGAGAGAGAGAGATCATTAATATCAATATATAATGCCAATATGTGCAATGAATAGTTACACACGTACACACACAAGTGCTGCTCATACAAATGACTGAGAATCACAGAAAATGTCTGTTTGGGGAAAACTGCTGTTCCACTGTCATCATGGGTTTCCTTTATAGTGATAACTCTACAAGCAAAGCTGCTACCAATTTCTTATTGCAACACGTACTGGGAGATTTTAAAGTGCTGTCAACATCTTCATGTTGTGATCTAATACAGTACTTATATGAGAGACCTGAGTGCAACAAAGGAACTCCTGATACTTACATGGATTATTTATTTATTTAAACATTTCTATGCCGCCCCATCGCAACAAAGCCTCGGGGCGCCTTACAACAATGAAATTATAACAATACATTTAAAACCTTTCCACCCCCATCCCCCTTGGTGCATCTCGGCAAACCCTGTGAAATGCAATCCTAAATTAAATATAAACATTAAATAATTAATTTATTAATCAAATAATTAAATATTATGAGTTAACATTGACTTTCATTTTATTCAGGGTAACTCTTATTTTATTTAATGTATGCTCTTGAGTGCCCTGGTTCTACCTCTAAAAATGCTAGACGTGCTTTTGTCTTATGGCTTCTCAGAAGTATATGATTCTCAAGTCTTGTGTAAGTTTTTGTTACATTAATAATGCTAATCTCATTTTAATGCACTTCAAGCATCACTGATATTTAGCTGATTAAAGGCTTTTGCTATCAGATGTCACTGAGTGATGTGCTGCATATCTTACTGTGACAAGAAGGAAGAAGGAAACTTCTATGTGTTTGCAAAGTGTACCACTTGACCTTCTGTTTAAAAACCTGCTGGATAAAGATGTCTTTATTGTTTTAGGCATGCTGAGTTGTTTAACTTCTACAAGTTACTTTTCTATTGCATGATTGGTTTTCAGACTAGTATATTTTCAATTATTATGAGATAATTACTGCAAAATATTTGTCTGACAGTGCAAGGGCCTTCAGTTGTTTATATGATTTCAAAAGTCTTGGGTACAAACATAGTCCTGTGTTTAAATACTTTAAGAAATGTTCAGCTGAGCTGCTGAACTCTTCAAAATCTAACTTAAGAAGTATGCAGTATCTTGCACAAAGTCTATGAATTAGGTACCAGAGCCTAGGTGAATTTCCCATCCTTTATACCTATTCCTCTTGGACAGGGATGGGCAGCTTATGGCCCTCCAGATGTTTTGTCTTAATCTTCCATCAGCAGTGACAAGCACAGAGTTTGAGGTGTAGCTCAAAACATCTGGAGGGCCATAAGTTGCCCGCTGCTGCTCTGTGACAACAACAGAACACATCTGCATGTATATCTCTCTTGTTTTCCAGTAGCATGCAGCACAGAAGTTAGGTAATATTTTCAGAGGAGATGGTGATATATTACTTATTGTCAGCAACTTAGATTAGTGCAGGTTTACACAACTTTCACTCTACCAAGCAAATGCAGCCCACTTTGGAACCTGTACATGAGTACAGAAGCAATTAAGGCCTTGGGTAGTCCAGTGATTTTATTCTGCAAATCAAAATAGCACTTGTTGAACCCTGTTGGACAAGTGGTTGAGTGTTACATTATTACAAGTGAGTCTGCAGCTATTTGTGCAACTACTGCACTTGCAAAAATGTCAATTTAGTTGATTCTCCTCTTGTGCGTGGTTTGGCATGTACTTTCTGTTAACACTGCATTGCTTATGCTAGTGGTATGACAGAGTTGGCACTGCTTGGAATGTGGATTTTTAGGCATTTTTACATAAGATATATGCTATTTTATGTTCTAGGCTAAATGCACTCAACGAGAGTTATTGTTGCTGTTTTAAAATACTCATTTTTGAAATCTGTCTTTGTAGTTTTATTATGGGAGTTTTTTCTTGAGATCTGGGAAGAATGGAACTTAGATATCTTTTTCATGGGGCAAGATGGATTGACAGGTGTATCCAGAGTTATTCAGGCAAAAATTTTCAGATGCTCCCACTTCTGACAAATACGAGTTACCTTGAAGGGATAACTCCTCCACCATTGTAGCCAAAGATTGTTATAAACTGTGCACTTTGGGAGTAACCATACTACTCCCATGATCTTCTCTTCACTCCTTGTCTGGCTGATGATAAAATTCTGGAAAACCTGAAAGGTTGCTGATTATTTTGTGATTAATTTAGTTGGTCCTAATGTAGTCATTGTTTTATTATAGATTTTGGATGTTCTTCTACCAATACAGCAATTTACTTGCCAGTACTACTTCTAAAACACAACAGCCCTTTTACTAATCTGTGATAACATGCTGTCCCTGCAAGTTGGAAGGGCTTTCTTCTCTTCAAAGGTCCATACATTGATGGTGTGCATGCCTTCGATGTCTAGCCATGTAGGCTTTTCTCTTGCAAACAATCATATTAAAAAAACGGCCGTTGTGTGACAGAGTAGGGAAGCCATATGGCCTAGCGAGTAGGACTGGTAGTGTATATTCATGAGAAGGTGCCTTTTGTGTGATTAACAAAGGGGGCTAATGTTTTAATAGCCAGGATTAATATAGCAACTATGTTTGTGGATCAGCAAGAGTATAGGTGTCCAGGATACAGCATCCTATTTTTCGTAAAGAGTTCAGATGCCAACAATCAGTTAGTGCCAAGAAAACAGCCGAGTCCTTGCAACTGATTTAATGCAAGTGTGCTTAAATAATTTTAAGTTGCTCATCTATAGAAATATACTGTCTTGTCAGAAAATATCACTTGATGAGCTATACCTGCATTTTTATTAATGTGCATGATGAACATATCCCTAATATTACTTACCAGAAATGCTGTTCTAATCTCTACATGTCTCTTCATCTTGAAAGCATAAGTAATCCAGAGAAATAAGTACTTATAGGTTTATGTGTATCAGTGATGTTCAGTACAGTTATAGAGGAAGGAAATAAATGTTGAGAAAATATAATTCCTAGGAGGATTAAGGACATTCCTATTTGTAATCTTTTCCTTTCTAGTCTCCTTTCTAAGTCCGCTTGAAACTCCCCCTCCACAGCTTTCAATTTATTTGTTTAGTAACAAATTCTGTTGTCTTTTGAAGCTTGACTGTTGTATTCAGGCTTTGCATAGGTACTGGTCGCAACTTAATTTATTTACGAGGTTATATTAAGCTCTCTGGCAGAGCTCCTAAACTAGAATAGCAGCATGATTTGTTCTAATCTAAGAGATGAGGGAAAGTGGAATCTGCAATCTGAGTACTACTGTGTTTGAATGCAACAAACAAATAACATATGCCACAGAACTGAGGGATGTTGGATCTTTATTGTTTTATTAATGTTCATCCATCCTAAATCTCATTTTATTGCTTTTTGTTTATGCAGGTTATATCTTCCTTTAATGTAGTGTTTGTTTAAGTTGAAGCTGTCTTGTGCATTAAAAATGGCTTAGTGTTAAATATAATAGAGTCCTGTTAGGTGCAGATTAGGGTGGAACAGGGTGGAATAAGTAAAGTGGAAGAATCCCTCTTGATCATTAAACACAGAGTTTCCAAACAGTTCTTGGATGCTTTTTCATGTGTGTCCCCTTTTGTAGGACTACAGATTTACTTGAAGTGGTAATCAATGCCTGAAATTATCTTACCCTTCTGTTAAGATCACTAACTTAAAAAAGATCTGGGTTGGAGGTCCTTCTTTGGGAGCCTTCCTTGAAGGAGATTAGGAGGGTGGCTACCCAGAGAACGGCCTTCTCTGTGGTGGTGCCCCGGTTATGGAATACGCTCCCCATAGAGGTTTGCCTGGCACCAACACTTTATTCTTTTCAGCCTCAGGCCAAAACCTTTTTATTTTCCCAGTATTTTAAGGTATAGATTGTGATTTTAATTGAGGTTTTTATTTTACAGAATGGTTGCTGTGCTTTGCTTTGTTTTATTGTAAGACCGTCCCGAGACTTTTTGGTAGTGAACTGTATACAAAAGTTTTTAAAAAATAAATATGATGTTCATTTCATCTACAGACACCAAATTGTAACCCCACTTGTACCTTCTTCCATAAAACAAAACCTCAGCAGTGATAAGGAGGGAACCCTCTAGAATGATGCGGTATATGCAGTTGTCTGGCAAATTGTCCAGATCTTCATGAAGATGAAGTGTGTGTCTCCTCAGAATGTCCTTCCACGTGTATTGCCATCAGTTTTCTTTTCTGTGCCACATAACTTTAGAATCCAGCATAGTAAAATTAAGCGGTGTGAGGTGGACAAATGCTGGTTAGTGCTGGAGTGCAAGTTATATTGCCATCTGCCATACAAAGATGACCTGGGAGTTGACTTGATCACTCCTGAGTGCCCCTCTGTACTAGAGCTCATACGGCTCTGGGTTGAAACGAATCAGGAGACAGATGGAGAAAAACTCCAAGTGAATACAGTAGAGTCCTGGTGTGGGCTTATAGTTGAAACATATTTGGAGGCAGCAAGAATGGCAAAGAAGCAATATCTGACTACCTCCATTCAGTCTTTCATTTGCCTCCCAGCAGAAGCTCTCCAGGATTGTCCAGGGCCTATTACATGTTGTCAAGGACATCTTGGAGCCATCTGACGCCTGTTGTAATATGTTTGCTAGGCACTTTCAGGACAAAATCCTTTGTATTCACCAGGATTTGGACACTAATGTTATTTCAGTGGTATGGAGTGAGATAGCCAGAGCACAGTCTTGTTTTGGATAAGTTCCAGTTAGAACAGCTTGGGCATGTTGACAGGGTGCTTGGACAGGTTCATGTGAGCACATCTGTGTTGGATCCTTGCCCATCCTGGCTACTGAAAGCCAATAGGGAGGGAAATGCTGGCTATGCAAGGGAGGTGATTAATGCTTCTTTATGAGAAGGGGTGGTCCCTGGCCACCTGAAACAAGTGGTGATGGACCACCCCTGAAGAGACCCTCCCTGGACCCAGAGGAACTCAACTATTTTAGGCTGGTGGCAAACATCTCTTTTCTGGGCAAGGTGGGGCTGCCCATGAAGACTGTTTGGAAGCTACAGCTTGTGCAAAATGCAACAGCCAGATGAGGTTCTGATATTAATACCAATTTTGGCCTTCTTGCACTAGCTGCTTATATGTGTCCAAGCCCAATTCAAGGTGCTGGTTTTGACCTTTAAAGCCCTATACAGCTTGGAACCATGATACTTGACAGTGCCTCTTCGAACTTCTATCTATGTGGATGCTACCATCAAGTTCTGGGGCCTGATTGCCTCCTGAAAGTGAGGCTCATATGGTGGAAATAAGAAGAACTTTTTCCATGGTGGTCCCCCAGTTTTGGAACGAGCTCCCCACTGAAGCCCACATGGTGCCAACTTTCCTATCTTTCTGGTAGCAAGTAAAAACCATCCTCTATTGCAGGGCATTTACTTAGTTACTGGGGCCTGTTGGTTGTTAGACAGGATTTAATAGGGTCTTTTAATGTATAATTTCATTTTTCTGGTTTTATCTGGATTTGAATTTTGTATTGCTAATTGTATGATGTTTAAATATGTTTGAATTGGTATATTTTATATTGTTTTTAGAAACGTAGAAACAGAGCAAGTCAGAAGGGGCCTCCCAGGCCATCTAGTCTGACCTCCAGCACCATCCAGCTCTGCTCACGACATGCCCACCATGTGCATGTCCAGCCTATCTTTGAACACCCTCACCGATAGGACCTCAACGACCTCTTGTGGAAGCCCATTCCACACCTTGGGGTCCTGACTGTCAGGAAGTGCTTCCTGGCATCCAAATTGAGCCTTGGTTCCCTGAGCTTTGCTCCGTTGGAGTGCGTCCTGCCTTCCTCTGCAGGGAAGAACAGGTCTCTACCCATCTCCATGTGACATCCCCTCACATACCTGTATGTCGCCAACATATCCCCTCTGAGTCTCCTCTTCTCCAGGCTGAAGAGACCCTGTTCCCTCAGTCTCGCCTCATACCCCATCCCCTGCAAACCAGCCACCAACCTTGTGGCCCTATGCTGCACTGACTCTAAGCTGGCTATATCCTTTCTGTAATGAGGGGCCCAAAACTGAGCACAATACTCCAGTTGCAAGTGCACCAGAGTTGTATAGAGTGGTAGTAATACCTCTCTTGATCTAGAAGCCACACTTCTGGCTATGCCACCAAGGGTGGCATTCGCCCTCTTGACCACTGCATCACACTGCTGACTCATGTGTAGCCTGCAATCAACCTGTACCCTGAGGTCCCTTTCACAAGTGCTGCTCTCCAGCCACTTGTCCCCTAACCTGTACTTATGACACCTATTCCTATGCCCGAAGTGCAAGACCTTGCACTTATCCACATTGAACTCCATCCTGTTGTCTCCTGTCCACTTCCATAGTCTGTCCAGATCCTTTTGGATCTGGAGTACCTGCTCCTCAGTTGTGGCCAGTGCTCCAGTTTTAGTATCATCTGTGAATTTGATCAGCAGACTGTTCACCCCTTCTTCTATGTCATTTATGAAAAGATTAAATAGGATCGGCCCCAGGACAGAGCCCTGGGAGTCCCCGCTTTTCACTGGCTGCCATCCTGATGATTCCCCACGAATGGTTACCCTCTGCTTTCAGTTAGTCAACCATGCCCTAATCCACCAGACAGTGCTTTGGTGTATCTCAAAACTCCTCAGTTTCTCCACCAGGATATCATGGGGCACTTTGTCAAAGGCCTTGCTGAAATTCAGGTATACCACATCCACTGCATACCCTCCATCCAGCCATCTCAAAATCTCGTCATAGAATTCCACAAGGTTTGTCTGGCAGGACCTGTTTTTGCGGAAGCCGTGTTGTGTGGCCGTCAGCCTCCCTTCCCTATCTAGCATCGCTAGATCTCTCTCTATTATAAGCCTTTCCTTGTTTTTCTTACAATGGACGTAAGGCTAACTGGTCTGTAATTCCCCCTGTCCCTTCTACTACCCTTTTTGAAAATTGGGACCACAGATTCCACCCTCCAGTCCTTTGGAGGTTCACCCGTTTTCCACGAGGCCTCAAAAATGGAGGCCAGCGGGCGTGAGAGAACCCCTGCCAACTCTCTAAGTACTCTAGGGTGTAACCCGTCAGGGCCTGGCACCTTTGTAATGTCCAATGCTCTGAGGAGCCCCTCGACTTCAAGGAGGGTGACTCTGATCTGTGCCCCTAAGTCCCCAGCCTCATCTAATCTCCTATGTGGATATCCCCTGTCCTGCTTTGGGGAGAACACAGAGGCAAAATAGTCATTTAGCATTTGTGCCTGTTCCCTCATATCAGTCACTGGATCTCCTTCCTCCTTATTTAGTGTTCCCACCACTTGTCTCCCCTTCCTCTTCCTATTTACATGCTGAAAGAAGCCCTTTTTGTTGCTCTTGATATTCTTGGCAAGTCTGATCTCGTAATCTGCCTTAGCCTTGCGAAGAATCCTTCTGCAACGGGCCTCCTCCTCCTGGTATACCCTTTTGTCCATTTGCCCCAGTACTCATTTCCTATGGAGGTTCCTCTTTCGTCTAATCCCTCTAAGCACCTCCTTTCGCATCCATGGCGGCGCTCTCCTCTGCCTCCCCACCTTACTAACTAGAGGTATCGTCAAGGCTTGCGCCTCCAAAACCTCCCTTTTGAGTGCCATCCACCCCTCCTCAACTTGCTTACCTTCCAGTAACCTATCCCAGGAGACTTTCCCCAGACTGGCCTTCAGTTGGCCAAAGTTGGCCCTCTTGAAGTCCCAGCTTCTAGTGCTCGCCCTGCTGCACAACCCCAGTCCCCTGATCTCAAAGCAAAGGTGGAGTGATCATTCTCATCCAGAGCTCCCCTAATCTGTACTTCATCTATCAGCTTCTCTCTATTGGTCAAGACCAAGTCAAGGATGTTTCCCCCCCTTGTTGCCTCTCGGACCCTCTGTGTGAAAAACCCTCCCTCTATAGTTTCTAGGAAGCGATGTGACCTGGCTGTCACCTCCTAGTGAGTCTCCCAACTAATATCCCAACTAATATTAGTCTCCCAACTAATTTTTAAAAATGCTGCTGTAAACTGCCCAGAGAGCTTTGCCCTTTGGGTGGTATAGAAAATATATCTGTAATCCTTCCCCAAAATGGTTCCTTCCAGAGGTTTTGAACTGCAGCTCCCATCATCCCTCACCATTGACTATGTTGGTTAGGGCTGTTGAAGTCCCAAACATATTGGGGCACCATATTGGGGAATAATCCCATATATCATTCATCTAAATACAAACATCTATCTATCTATCTATCTATCTATCTATCTATCTATCTATCTATCTATCTCTGTAGATAAGTATAAATGTATGATGCTGGGAGCATTAAGATGTGACGTATGCAACCACAAACAAGCAGACTGAGACACTCCAGAGAAGGTGAGCGGAGTTTTTATCATCCCACCAACCAGTTACCTGATACATTTGTTCATCTTCTACTTAGTCCTTTATGAACAAATGTAACTCTGCAACTACATTAGTAAAACAACTTTGTTCAAAAGTATACTGTGAATCTGTGCTGGATAGTCTGAGGATATTTACCTATTTGTTTAATTTTTGCAGTTTTATGCCGCTCCATACTCCAAGTGGATATACAGGCTTAGAAACTGGGGAAGGACCTTGAGCAGAGGTACCTCCTTCACAGTTGGAAGGCATCTTTCACAGTTTCATGATATGCTTCACATGACATGTAGAAAAGCAGTAACATTTATAGAGGTAAATATAGTTTGTTTGGTCTTGAATAGCTTACATCAGCCTTTTTCAACCTGCTGCACTCCAGATCCTTCAGAGTTTAATTCTCATCAGCCCCAGCCCCTGGCAGCATGGTCAGGAACACTCAGAGTCGTAGTTCTCTGTGTTTGAGGGCTCCAGAGCAGAATGTTGGCGTGCATTGACCAATAAACCAGAAATGTCTGTCTGTGGTTGCACTAAAACGTGGTATTTGTGTTGCACACTTAGAACATGATTAAAATCACAATTAAAGAATGCCTTGCCTTCCATCATATCGAGGAGAATAAAATTGGATTTATGAACATTTGGAACATTGGACTGGTGAGCTGGAAAACCAGCATTTTAGCCCCCAGTCAGCCTGGAAGCTCACTCGGTGACTCTGGTCCAGTAACAGACTGTCAACCCAACCTATCTTACTGGATGGTTGTTGTGAGGATAAAAGTGAAAGAGTAGAAGAGACCCATTTAAGGTGCCTTGGGTTTATGACAGAAGGAAAAAAATACATAAAAGCAATGCAAAATAATAATAATTATTATTCTTATTGGCAGTGGCAGCAAAGGTGATCCTTATCAGGATCACCAAGGGAGAAGAGAACGGCGTCTACTCCCCAGCAGAGATCCTCATGCAGTTCACTCTTTACTGGAAAGAGCTGTCTGTATCAGGATCGCTTGTGTGTGCATGACCCTCAAGCCAGCACAGCACATGGTCTTTATTGCCAAAAGAATCCTACACCCCTGCCCTAGACCATTCATCGTGCTATTTTGAATTCTCTGTACTTAATTTGCCATATCTCTTACTGAACATACAGCTATCTCATCTCTGGCTTCCATTATATTTAGTCCTTTCTTTCTTAGTGAATTATGTTGGTTCCTACCAAGCCTGAGAGATTGGTATTATTCACAAGAAATGTAATGTAATGTAATGTAATGTAATGTAATGTAATGTAAGTCTTTGTTGGATTTTCCAAGCAACTGCAATTCTGATCTGTTGATAAGCGACCTGGTTCTGTATTTACAGCAATAGTTACTCTTTCTGTGGAATTACAATGAGCAGCTGGCCAAAATGCAGGCTAAAGTTAGCTACTTTGGTCATGCCTGAATTTTTGGCTCTTGCCAACATTTTTTCACTGCTACTTCTATGAGTGACTTCCAGCAAAGTAATCATTGTTTCAGGCTTTCTCCATTCACATTTGTGGTCTATTTGTTGTATAATTGACATAGTATAATTTGCAGGTCTCTTAATATAAATTCATTCTCTCCTTGCTGCTTATTTTCAGGTCATATGAAAAAAATCATAGCAGGCTATAATATAGACAATAACAGCTTAATACAGTTGATTGTTCTCTCATTCTTAAAATTGCATAGTGGTACACCTGGGAACCTGTACATATTTGAGGGAGGGGGCAGACTTTTTGATTTGAATCTGTATTTCACTACATGCCAGGGGGTGGTAGTCTGGGTTGCAGTGTCCAGGATGTTGTACTGAGTTGCCTTTTGTATTTTGATCTTCAAATAGATAAAGAAAACTTTACTATTAACTATATTGAATACAATCTGGTTATCTTGTGCCATGGTTGGTAAAACAAATGGGTTACCGGCCCCATGTGTTAAGACCACCCCAGAAGAGAGGGTTTTAATTTCTACAATTAAATTAGCTTGGGTCCAGTGAAGCAACGTATAGTGTTAAAATGTAGCTCGTGTAGACTGGTCAGATCCCTGGATTCCAAGGAGTCCTATATAGAAGCAGGCTTTAAGCAGCTCAACATAGACACTAATACAGATTTCATTGTACTAATTTAACTAACCTCTGGCACATCACTAATAGCTATAGTTGTTGTTGTTAGTCGTGAAGTCGTGTCCGACCCAACAACTCGACCCCATGGACAACATTCCTCCAGGCCTTCCTGTGCTCCACCATCCCCTGGAGTCCACCTAAGCTCACGCCGACTGCTTCAGTGACTCCATCTAGCCACCTCATTCTCTGCTGTCCCCTTCTTCTTTTGCCTTCTATTGTTCCCAGCATTAGGCTCTTCTCCAGGGAGTCCTTCCTTCTCATTAGGTGGCCAAAGTATTTGAGTTTCATCTTCAGTATCTGGCTTTCTAAAGAGCAGTCAGGGTTGATCTCCTCTAGAACTGACTGGTTTGATTGCCTTGCGGTCCAAGGGACTCGCAGGAGTCTCCTCCAGCACCACAATTCAAAGTAGATGTTTTTCTGGAACTCCCTAGCTTTCTCCATGATCCAGCGTATGTTGGCAACTTGATCTCTAGTTCCTCTCCCTCTTTGAAATCCTGCCTCCATTTCTTCTGAGGGATTCTTGCCCGCAGTAGTATACCTGATGGTCATCTGAATTAAATTCACCCATTCCTGTCCATTTTAGTTCACTGATTCCTAAGATGTCGATGTTCAGTCTTGTCATCTCTTGTTTGACCACATCCAGCTTGCCTTGATTCATGGATCTTACATTCCAAGTTCCTATGGAGTATAGATCTTTACAGCATTGGACTCTCCTTTCACCACCAGATACATCTGCAACTGGGTGTCCTTTCGACTTTAACCCAGTCGCTTCATTCTTTCTGGCGCTACTAGTACTAGCCCTCCACTCTTCCCCAGTAGCATATTGGACACCTTCCGACCTGAGGGGCTCATCTTCCGGTGTCATATTTTTTGCCTTTTGGTACTGTCCATGGGGTTTTCATGGCAAAGTTCCTGGAGTGGGTTGCCATTTCCTTCTCCAGCAGATCATGTTTTGTCAGAGCTCTCTGCTATGACCTGTCCGTCTTGGGTGGCCCTGCACAGCATAGCTCATAGCTTCATTGAGCTACACAAGCCCCTTCGCCACGACTAGGCAGTGATCCATGAAGAAGTAGTTATAGTTAGCATGATAGAAATGCCCCAGAAAATCATAGTGCTTACCTGTGTTAGTGTAATGTATTTTGCATTAGCATTAGGGTCAAATTGGGTACTGCCCTATAAGTAGAATAGACATTTCAGAAATTAAAAATGATTAAAAGGCTTAGACAGATATTGGGAAGTGTTTAGAAGATAAAAATCCTTGTTTCTTTTGACCAGGAACTAACAATCTATCACTTGGCTTACTCATGGTGGAGTGTTGATTTTACAACATGTAGCTGAAGCTGAGTTTTGTGCTGCTGTAAGAGCTGAGCAGTTGCATCATGCTGGACTTTAAAAATATGAAGTAACCCATGCTTATACCTTGAAAGTAAACAATCCAGTGCAAACTTTCTACTCTTGAAAATATTACCATGGGCAGTGTGTGCAATCTATGGTGCCAGAGGATTCCTGGATGGGTTATTGTCCCAGCTTGGTAATGACTGAGGGATCCTGTAGTCATGTTTGCTAACCATTCTACATCACAGATAAGCTTAAGTGTTCTCTCCCCTCTTGTGCTTGTGCTTTCCCCTTCCTTGTCTGGCATGCTTATAAGGAGGAATTCAGAAGTGTTCACTTCCATTTTGCAGTAACTATAATTTGCTGACAAACTTGGTCAAATGTAACTATGGTTATTGGACACAAGCCAATTTTAAACCATGGCTTACAAATCTGCCTTGTTTCCACACTGTAGTTAAAATTAATCACCATTTAGGTTTTGAATATCCTTATAGACTGTTGTTACTCTAAACCAGAAGTGGATGCTTTAGATTTCCTTGTGGCCAAATGGGAGGAGGTGGGAGAAGTATACAAACCCAAGCTTGACTGTAGCTTATTTTTACTTTTTTACATCGCAAGTGTGCCCCTTTACCTTCTGCAATATTGTAGAATTCCAGTAACATAAGAGGATCTTACTGTATAGTAACTGTTTTAGCACAATAACTAGGCTGAGTTGTGATATTGTTACTATACAAATGTTAGGACACTTATTGGCACAAGTTCTTGGAATGTAGTACACTTGGTTAATAAATATGTAGTTCAGTATATTTCAGAGTGCAGCTTTATACTGGAAAGTAAAACATTGCTTAGAAGTTTATAGGTTTTGTTCATAATTAATTATCTGTAGGATATGGCACCTTACAAAATATTGCTGTTCTTCCTCATAACTGACATGTCACTTTCTCAGCCTTAGCAACAAGCAGCCCTCAAGACCCTCATCCAGATCTATGCTGTATTGTGATTAGAAAAACTAATACAATGTGCTCCCAGATGTGAAGTAGGAAATTTCCATTTCAAATCTCACTTAGCCATTTGCTTACTAAATGCCTTTTAAGCAAGCTTCTATATTATCCTCAGCCCTCCTTCCAACAATATGAGAATTATACTTGTTTACCTTGAAGGATTGTTGCAAAGATTACTCATACATTTTGAACACTTATAAGTGTCACATAAATACTGAGGGATACTATTGGCTTATATGAGGGGATTGACCTGATTGGCCTTCAAAAGCTTAATATAGGACTGAATAGAGATGGGAATCTTGCCTCCCCTTTACCAAGAATAATGAAAGATTTGCTCTTGATGGATAATTTAAGCTACTCACATTTATCCCAAATCTAAGGCAAATTGAATTTAAGGATCATTAGTGTGTGCCTGTAGTATGTTTTAAAGTCCCATTAAGAAGGTACCTCAGGGAGGCTAAAAGCTTATACAAAGTAGTGGCTCATCTTGCTTGCCCTCCTTAACCTGATGGAGGTTTAGACAGCTAGGTTGTTCAACTTGCTTATTTCTCTCATTGTATCTTGTCCGCACTATTCTGATAAGCTGATTCTCCCATGTATTCTTGTGTTTAGGGTGCCCTTTAAACCATTTTTATAAATGAAATGTGCCTAAGATGCCCTTCTTCCACCTTCTGCCATGGATGAAGAAGGTGAACAATTGATTTGAATGGAAGGATGTCTAATCTGTGGTTACTGAAATAGCCACATGGTTAATCCAGGGGAACTGAAAAAAATGTTATAAACTGATGTGCTATCTAGTTAGCCAAAGGCAAATCCAGTCCTGGCTATGCTTTGAGATTATTTCATAATGCAAAGGCAGATAATAAGCTTTACAAATATTGACTAGTGCAAGTGTTTCCCAGCAATGTAGACTAGCATCTTAAGTCAAAGAATTTGAGTAACATGAAATTCAGCTAAAGGATAGTCTGCGTGTAAAGCATGTATTCTACCACAGATAGATCAGGGATATTGGTCAGGGATTCTGGGAGTGGTAGTTTACAGTATCCAGTTGCCTGCTCCTGACTCAGATGTTTGTTTCCAGACTTGCAGATAACCTGGAAAGAATCAGTCACTTAGTCCTGAAGCCTCCTGCATGCTGCTTTGTTTCTTCCCAGAGCACTGGCGGTGAATCAAATTTCCCTCTCCCTCTTTGATTCCTAGAAAACAAGGAAAAGCAGGAGGGAAATGCACCTTTCACTAGCACAGAGATCTTTCTCCGGCAGTACCCAGTTGGTGGTTGCTTCGAGTCCCAGAGAGAAAATGAGAAGCATGGACTCTCTCAGGCAGCCTCTGTCGCACTGCTCTTGACACTTGGAATTGCCTCTCATTCTCTTTTGCAGAAAGAAAAAGCAAAAGATGCCAGCTAGCCTTTCCACCTGGGGGAACACAATGGGGCTGCAAAATCCATGTCTTCTTTCTTCCCTCCCTATCATAGTAGGGAAAGGGAACAAATCAGGAAACAGGTCTGGCATGTTTCAATGGGGCTCACGTTCTCTTTTTGTTCCCCTCTCTGTAGCTTATCCAGCTGGAGTGCCATGCTTTTGTTTAGAATTAACCGTTTAACACAGCCAGAAAGCAGCATGTAGAACTTGCTTCCACCCCTACCGCACTCACTCCAGGAACAGAAAGAACCTGTTTGCACCTTTTCCCCAAATGCCCCCCTCCCTTTCCCACTTTTTGGAAAAATAAGGGGAAAAGTTTTTATATTTTTGGTTTCCTAGATTTTCCTCAGGCCTTCATGCCTCTAGTTTTAGGCTTGTCCCCAAGTTATAATACAATATTTTGTCTGAACTGGACCTTTTTGTTTCAGTAATGTGCTTTATTAAAACTATGGTTGAGCTTTTAAATACTTGCAGAAGTGTGTGGTTTTTTAAAAATCAGACTAGCATAAGAAAGAGCATATGAAACACTACACTGTTGGCTGGTAAAAAATTGTTTTCTTTACCAGTTGTTAGAAATGGCTGAAAAGGAACAATTATTGGCATTGTAATCTCTCTGCTTCTCTGGGGTTGGATAGCTCCTAGGAAATGCCTGTATAAAAAGATGATAGTTCAAAACAATAGGGTAATAAGTGTTTCTTCTCAACATAATAGTCATGAACAAAACCTCTAGCACCCATTGATTTAAAATCCTGGGCATCATGTCCCTCTGCCAGTGATAGCCAAGGTGGATAGAAATTAAATTATATCCCACAATAATTTTTGTGCCAGATTTCTGTGCCTTCTTATTAAGGGTGTGGGGATAGTGAATCACAGATGTGGGGAACCGGAGGTAGAAATGAGTGATGCGGAGCAATGCAATCGGTGGTTTTAATATGCATTTCATGGTGCTACATAAAGACTTACTAGATGATTTTCACATGAAACTTTAAAAATGCAGTCATTTTAGTTTATAGTGTTATGTATCAGAAAGGCACTCTCTACACTTAACAACTCCCAATGTTTGAGCCTGTTGTATTTCTTATTTTTTATGTTTTTGAGAATGTTTAGCTGAAGTGCAATATATATTCCAGTCAAGGTAAGTTTTATATTTTTGTTTGAAATTGATTTAAATCTTATAACTGAAAAAGTTATTTGATGTATGTTCTGCTTTACAATAGAAGCTCCCTTTGTACTATAATAGAAGTAGTTAAATATCTGGGTTATTTAAACTGCCTTGAAGCATCTACCCTCATTGAATTAATCTAAATGTAGTTTGGGAATAGGCAAGAATTAGAATAGAATCTTATAATAGTAGAGTTGGAAGGGGCCAGAAGGCCATCAGTCCAACTCCCTTCTGTTGCAGGACACTAAGTTACAGCATCCCAAAGGAGTTTGTTCAAATTATGGTTCATTACTATGCATTGATTAATTTTAGCCTGTCAAATATGATTGAGTGGCTTGGTCCAGTCCAACAATTTACTTATTTAAAAAATTTGCGCATCACCTTTCAATCCAAAAGAATTTTCACTGCATCTTATAGTCAAAATTATGATAAATAATATATAATTAAATATCAGTGTTAAAACTGATATGAAATGCATCTGTAGAAGATAAAATAAACAAATCACTAGAAAAACAAGTGATTAAAAATTAAAGTAGCAGCACTAGCACCAATTTATTGCTTACTGAAAGCACAAGTACATAAAAAAGTTTTAAAAAGGCTTCTGAAACTTATGAAATAAGTTTATTTGTGGGAAAAGTTTTCTGCAGTTGAGAAACCATCAGAAGAAAAAGGACCCTATTCCTAGTTACCATTTACCTAGCTTCTGAAGGCAGGCTGTCCACATGAAAATTTCTGCAGATAACTTTTTGGAAGGCAAGGTTCATATAGAAGTGGCTGATCTTTTTCAATTTGGTATCCACTAAAATTGATGAGAAATTTAGATATAAGAGAATTTCTCCTGATGAAGCTGTGTAACAGAAGATTCATTTTGCTACAGGCACAAATAAAGCTAAGTTTTGAGTTGCATTGAACCTTCTGCAGTACTTTCAGATTAGAGTAATTCTGAGACTGAAAAGAATTGTATTACTCTTCTAAACTGTGCATTTTATGGAACATCTTGGTCTTGGCTTCTCCTTTGCCTTGTATAATGGCACAAGATTGGGGATCAAGCATGTAGGATGTTAAGAGTGTTTAATGGAAGCTTGGGATGCCTCCAGGAACACCTGGGCTGTAGCTATAGTATAGAGCAGCCTTTCGCAAGCTTTTAACCTTGAGGGAACCCTTGAAATAATTTTCATGACTTAGGGAACCTCTGCATAAAAATTACTATAAAGGTAGGCCCTGGATTTAATGTAAATAAAGGTTGTAATTGGTTTTAATTAGTGAATTAGTGATATTTACAATTTGAAAAAATATTGACAATATTGAACAGTACAGTTACTGAAAAACGTAAGATAACTCTGAAAAATGACTGAGACAAGAGTTATTTTTGCATTTTTTTGAATATGAAGAATTAGATTCACTGTTTAAAATGTGAAACCTGCGCTTGTTTTTTGCTGCACAAATTCTGGGTTGAACTTTAGGTAAACCCATGCAGATTTCCTCTTCAACTGGTACGAGATTATTTCCTTCTTTGCTCTTGATGCTTGTTAAACAAGAAGGAGCTTGCTCACACATGTAAGAAACTGAAAACTATAGCAATGTTTATTGCTTTAGTGTGAATGGCAGGATACTCTTTTTTCACAGAAATTCAGAAATTGTCCAAAGAATAGGTCAGCGAATTTTTTCATTAGTATATGATCAAACTGCAGCTCACAAGTTCTTCTTTTAAAGTCAAGTTCACAAAACTTTAGTAGATGATCCAGAACAAGGGTTCTTCAGTCATGCACTTGTGTTGAAAGGAAGTGAAACTAATATTCAGCTTTGTTCTTCATTTCTTCAAGGTGATATTCAGTAAGACCTGAGACTTGTTGATATTCTTTACTCTCAAGCCCCATTTAAACATTATGTTATCTAGATGACTGAAATGATCAAATAATGTGTGTGTGTGCACGTGTAGTCACAATCTCTCACAGAACCCCCAGTGACCTTTTGTGGACCCCTATGGTACCAGGAAATTCCAGTTGAGAAGGGCTGGTAGAGAGAGACTTGCATTGCAGGGAGCCAATGACTTGCCTCTAGCACTGACTTAAGGTGGTCCCATGAACCCTCTCAAAGCATATCTCACCAACCTTGACAGTTTGGAGAAGGGTTAGGGTTGGTGTACAGGCTAGTACTGATTAATCAGGATATGGTATAGGTAAAGTTAATGCAAGCAGACATTTCTAAACTTTAGAGAAAGAACATGGAGGTTGTAGCACTTTTTTGAGTAAGTGTAAGTAAAAGAGTTTATTGTTGTAATCATAAGTCATAACATAAAAGTGCAATAAAATAGCATGAAATAGTAATGATAGAACAATGAGATAGTAAAATTATGAAATAAAATAAGTGTTATAAAAGGTTACAACAAAATAAGGGCCAATGCAACAATTGAGAGTTTAACAATTTCTTTCTTAGTTTAAATGAAAGCAGGGCAAAGGTGGCAATGTGATTTCTAACAGTTGGGAACACATTTGCAAGAAGGTGTATTAGTTTTTCAAGGTCTAAGCAAGTGCTTCTACCTTTAATAATTTGGTCCTAATCTCATTGTAAATGGGGCAGTGGAAGATGTAATGAATGGTGCCCTCCACTTGACCAACACCACAGGGGCAAGGCATTGCTCAACAGGGAGGTTACACTATCTTCCTTCAAGATATGCAGAGGCCATTGTCTGCAGGGGGAAAGATGTTAAAGCCTTTCTCAGTGGGGCACTGGCTATGTTCCATGTACTGGGAAAAATTCCTATGTTTTTTATACTGATGGTACCAGGGTGACAATTTGGATGATCCTACTACAGTGGCATCTTTATTGGCATCCTTTGCCAAAAGCCAATCTCTTATGTTTTCTCTGTCCCAGGATCTAAGTTCATCCAATGATGGCAGGGAATACATTTGTAAAATAGAATGCAAGTGTTTAGTCCATTGATTTCCAGCTGCAGAATGGAGAAAGCGGAGTTCGGCAAGGTGGGATTCTTGAAGGCTTTCTAATTGTTTATAATGCCCCAACAATGCAAGGTGTATTCTGACAGCCATGGAAGGTAGCCCTACTTCCAACCTTACGTACACAGGAGTGCCCTGGGGGAGGCCCAAGCTCTTCCTTATAAAGCTATTTTGGACTACTTGCAATTGGGCAATAACCTTTTCATCCCACCCCCAGATCTCAGCTCCGTACAACATCTGAGCTGTCACCTTGCCCTGGAATATTTTAAGTGCAGGGGCAACTAATTGCCCTCCTTTAGAATAAAAGAATGCCAAAATAGCAACTATCATACGCTGAGCAGTTATCAAAACAGTAGATAGGTGTGCTTTCCATGAAAGAGACTTGGAAAAGTAATACCCAAATACTTAAAAGAGGGGCATTGTTCTATTCAATGAACATAGATTGTCCATCTATGTTTGGTATTACTTTTGCCAAAGATGACAAATCTTTGTTTTACTATAATTAATCTTTAGTTTTTCCTTTCACAGTAAGCAGCTAATCTAACCAGTAATCTTCTCCAGCCACCTCAACCTCTGCCCGTCATCTTCTCCTTTTGCCAATATAATTAATAGAAAAATTAAATAAAAAGGGAGCAAGTAGACAGCCCTGCTTAATGCCTTTCTCCAATGAGATAGGATCTGACAGAGACCCTTGTGGGCCCATCCTTACTTTAGCAGTAAAATCAGTGTGTAGTTCAATTATTATTTTAATAAGGCGCTTATCAATATTGGACATAGTGAATTTCTCCCATAATCAAGATCTGTCAATGGAGTTAAAGGCGGAGGAAAGGTTGATAAAAGCAACATATAGTTGTTTTGGATGCTCACTGATAGATTTTTGAATAAGGGCCTTCAAAGTGGCACAGTGATCTACCGTGCTTCATCCTTTCGAAACCCTGCCTGTTCTGGATGAAAAAACAATGTTTCCTCCTCCCAATCTTTTAATTTATTCAAAAGGTGCTTGGCTTAAAGCTTAGAGAAAATGTCTAGAAGGCTAATTGGGTGATAGTTGATGGGTTCCTGCCAATTGCCCCTTTTAAAGATAGGATAAATTATACTTTGTTTCCAATAGGGAGGTACAACACATGTTTTATCTATTTCTGAGAATAGTCTAATCCAAATACGAGCCCACCAGGAAACTTTTCTTAAGGCCTGTTGAGCATATAAAGCTTTCTTTAGTAGTAAAGCATAATATTCCTTTTTGCTCTGATGCTGAGACATTTTAGTCCAAGTTTCTTTTTTACTGAACTATGCATGACATTTTCATGTATAAAGGCAATCAGGTAACTGGCTTGACAGACTCTTAACATTTTAGTCTGGAACTTAAATTGCAACAAGGATAAAATACTTAGTACAGTACCCTTTTCTGAACCCAGGCAAATACTATTTTATTATTGAGTGCCAGGAATTGTAGAGGCAAGGAGATGAAGAAAGTACAGTGATACCTTGGCTCACGAACTTAATCCATTCCAGGACTCTGGTCATGAGCCAAACTGGTTTGTGAGCCAAGTTAAATTTCCTCATAAGGTTCAATGTAAATAAGGTTAATCCGTTCTGTAACCATTTTTTAAATCAGAAAAAATTGAAACAAAGTGACAACAACAAAGATCGCGGCCATCTCCCCCCCACCCCAAGCACACGCGCGACCATCTCCCCGCGCCCCCCCCAGCACGACTGAGATTGTGCCTGTCATCCCTGCAGGTGCCCATCATCCCGGCGTGCTGGGGGGTGGGGGTGAGACGGGCATGATCACGGGCGCACTGGGAAAGGGAGAGATGGGCACAACCGGTGCCCTGGGGGTGGGGAGATGGCCTCGATCGCAGTTCATGCAGGGAAGGCATGCCTGATCAGAGGTGCGCTTCTGCAGGAAAGACAGGCAGAATCTCAGCCATCTCCCCCGCGGCTCTGCTTTGCTGCTCCCATCTTTCCTGCAGCAGTGCATCTCTGATTACGCATGCCTTCCCTGTGCAAAAACAACTGCGATTGTGGCCATATCCCCACTCGGGGTGGTGGTGGTGGAGAGATGGCTGCAATTGCAGTCGCCACCCAATGTGGAGTTCACGACCCAAGTCAAAATTTTTCAGAAATTTTTGTTCGTGACCTGATTTGTTCATGAACCAAGGCGTTTGTGAGCTGAGGTATCACTGTATTAAGAGTGAGCAGTGTCCAGATGTTGCTACATGTGTAGTGTATGATTCAACCCAGGATTATTATATAACTGTTCTTCATGAATGTTACACTTTTTCCAGAACATCAATATAGAAAGTAGGTTTACAACTGTTAATAAAGTGTTCCATTCTTAAATGGATTGTGTTTCTTCCTCCATCCCCATGTCTGCTGCAAACTGAGCTGAAAGTGGTCCTTTCGTGTCATTTACATTTAAAATATTGTTGGAGTTTCTAGAGAACTTGGCTTAGATGGGAAAAACTTTGTCTAGTATGCAAGAACTGGATGAAATGTAAGAAAATCACACATAAAATGAGCAGATTGTCATGTCTGAATTTTTAATGAGAATTCAATTAGTTAAATATCCTTTCATGATGGAGACAAATAAAATACAGCAATTCTGTTATGAGATATTTCATATCCACTCTTGTATATTGAGGAGGATGGTAAACAGAATAAAGAAGTTAGCTAAGTGAGATTCTTCCGCTACAATAATTCTGTATTATACACATATCTTTCAAATATCTGAGAGGATATAGGGTGTGATAATAGCACAAATAGCTCATCATCCTTTTACTTTATGCTTTTACAGCAACCTTGTAAAATAGGATTATAGCATTGAACTACATTGTTTGGAGCTGTCCATGTCCTGATTTCAGTTACAGTACCACAGGTTAGATCCGGAAGGTCCTAGAGTAACAGAGCTGGTATGATGGAAGGAAGATCAAACAGCTTGCTTCCATTGATAAATCACAAGAGAAAATAAGGGAGAGCCTGTCCCTCAACAGTTGTAATGCAGCATCTTTGGATACATGCAAAAAAGCTATATTGAGTTTGGTTTACAGTTCATATCAGGTCAACATTTTAAAGATATGATGAAGGTCTGGACATTATCTGTTGTTGACCCAATAGGGTGGATTGCCTAGACAAAACTTCCTCTCAGTGAGTTTTGCAGTGTCTAGTAAAACCATAAGTTAGAGGTCCAAATTTTCCCATGGTGGACAATATAGGAATGGAGCCAATTGGGGAACATAAGCATGCTGCAGTGATCAGCTATCCAGTTGTCACATCCCATGGATCACCAGTGGCCCTCAAAAGCACCAGTGTTAGGTGGAGGTAGCTTCCTTTCTTACCAAGCTCCCATCACTCTTGAGGATAAGCTGCCTTATTCCTTGACTAAGGATGTATGCATGTTTTTGCCTATTGCCTCCTCCCCTTTTGTTAAAGAAAGGGAAAGAAAAAATAAGTTATTTAAAGTTTTCTTTTATCTTTGCTTTCCTTCTCACAGAATTCATACCTTCTCTGCCATGCTCTCAAAATGCCAACAAGTATGACAGGGATCTGCCCCTCTTTGTAGAGGCTGTGCAAGGAGGAGTGGATCCTGGTCATCCTTCTTGTTGGCCTGAGAGGTCTACATTTGAGTCATTGGCAAGAATAGGTGCTCTACACTGCTGCTGGAAAACTTATGAATGCTGCCCTGAAGCTAGGATGTCTCAGCAACCTATGGTGACTGACAACAATCCTTGAGTAACCTGTGAGTTTTCAGGATGGGAAAAAAACCCACCCTGAATGACCTGAGTTGTTTTTGAACAATGCAACAACTCACCTGCCTTAAGAAACCATGGCAGATTGCCATGTCACTTGAACCGGATCAGGGTATCTCTGTCTATTTATTTATTTTACATATTTGTATGCCGCACCCTTGCAAAAAAGCCTCGGGGCAGCTAACAACAATAAAAAGAAATACAATTAAAAACACAATACACTATTTAAAAACTGGCCCATCTCAGAATCTAACTATAAAAATAGAAATATATAAATATATAAATATCACAATATATATAATTACAATCAAACAAATTATATATAAAAAAAATATAAAAACAAGAATAATATATAAATATACCAATATAAGATTAAACCTAACAAAATATTTCTTAAATAAAAAGGTCTTCGCCTGGCACCGAAAAGCAAATAATGACGGCGCCAGGCAAGCCTCTCTGGGGAGCACATTCCATAGGTGGGGCGCCACCACAGAGAAAGCCCTCCTCCGGGTACTCACCCTCCTTATTTCTCTCACAGAGGGTTCCCGGAGGAGGGCATCAGCTGCCGATTGTAGGGGGCGGGAGGGCATATATGGTCGCAGGCACTCCTTTAGGTAACCAGGACCCAAGCCATTAAGGGCTTTATAGGTAAGAACCAACACCTTGAATTGGGCCCGGACTTCAATGGGAAGCCAGTGTAGCTGACGGAGAACTGGGGTGATATGAGAACCACGCCCAGTCCCCGTCAGCACCCTGGCAGCTCTATTTTGCACCAATTGAAGTATCCGGACTGTCTTCAAGGGTAGCACCATGTAGAACGCGTTGCAGAAGTCTAACTGGGAAGTCACCAACGCATGTGTCACTGTCACCAGGCAGTCAAACTCCAGGAAGGGACGCAGCTGATGGATCAGCTGAAGCTGATGGAAAGCGCTCCTCGCCACTGATGACACTTGGGCTACCAAGGTCAGCTCCGGGTCAAGGAGCACTCCCAGGCTGCAGACCCTGTCTTTCAGAGGGAGTGCAACCCCATTCAAGACTAGGGTCAGGTCCCCCACTCCGAAGCCTGACCCACTCACCAATAGGACCTCCGTCTTGTCAAGATTGAGCCTCAGTTTATTGGTCCTCATCCAGCCCATTACCTCGACCAGGCACTGGTTCAGCACAGCCACTGCCTCACCTGGATCGGTGGAGAACGAGAGGTAGAGCTGGGTATCATCGGCGTACTGATAATTCCGCAGCCCACACCTCCTGATGACCTCTCCCAGCGGTTTCATGTAGATATTGAAGAGCAAGGGGGACAAAACGGAACCCTGCGGAATTCCATGGCATTACTGCCATGGGGCAGAGCCATAGTCCCCCAGCACCACCTTCTGGAATCAGCCATTGAGGTAGGAGTGGAACCACCACAGAGCAGTGCCTCCAACTCCCAGTCCCACCAGCCTCTCCAGAAGGATACCATGGTCGATGGTATCGAAAGCCGCCGAGAGGTCCAGGAGAACCAACAGGAATGCACTCCCCCATCTCTCTCCCTGCACAGGTCATCGTACAGGGCGACCAAGGCAGATTCAGTGCCGTACCCGGGTCTGAAGCTGGACCGAAATGGGTCTAGAAATGGGTCTACTACTCTGGTGCTTTGTGTGCAAGTGCAATTCTTTTGTGGTCCATATGTCATTGTTTTAAGAAGTCCGGTGTTTCAGTTTCAGTTTGTCTAAAATCAAATAATAATGTCTCTCCTCTCACCATGTGTTTGTCTAGTTAGAATTTTGTTTGATGATCTAAATTGCTGTCAAGGCTTTTGAAGTTTGGGTTGTTGCTTCTGATATTTGTTCAAGCTTCACTAGATCCCTTGTCACCCCAGCAGCAAAACATAACTGTTTCTGTCACTATATGAGGTCACATATTTCAGCATACAGAGCAATTATTTTAAAAAATTAATTGCCCTCCCAACCCCTAGATCACAAATGCAAACAGAAGCATTTTAGAAATCTTCAAATAAATAGGAAGAACAATATATTTTGCAAATTCTTTCTACTCTGATTTTGGAGCCGGAGGCACTTTCAGATGTAAAAACCCACAATATCTTATGGGCTTTCTCTTTAGTACTGCCTTCCAGTGCTATGCTATAAGCAGGATGAGGTCAATGATTCAAGGGTTGCCCTGTCCATTTCGCAGCTGGAGAAAACTGTATTGATAGACAGTGAAATGCACTGTGTATTATGTAACCACACTAAAAATGCTGAACTTCTTAAGAAATCTGCAAGTGATGCAGAAACTGTTGTTTCTTGATAAGAATTTTTAGCATATTTTGTCTGGGTATGCATATTTTGTCTGGAGCTTAAGAATCTCCCTCTTCATATTTCAAGCTGTTGCATTTTTCTCTTACATCTGGAATTTAGTGCACATTTAGAGATTGCTGTCACCCCTTGTCTCCACAAACCATAACCAGGAGGCATTTTCTCCTGCTGTTATCACTGTAGCTGAGAAATAGCACATTGGGTGCCTGGTGTTTTTCCTTGCCTCTGGGTGAGATAGAAGTTCAGATCATTTGCTAGGAACAAGACTATCACCACTGATATTATGCTGACGTTTTTATTTTTTTAGTAGCTTGCACTTCTCATAAAAGTATTTCAGTGATTGGAAAACTTTAGCGGCTGCCTGAATAGACACATGAGTGCTATATCTATGGGATTAAATGGCATGGTTATATTAGAAAGGAGACTGGGTCTAGAGGGGGATATTAAGGCATTTGAATATAATAAATGTGCAATGGTTGTGGTGTGGATTTTCTAATTAATATACATTATTAACATAAGACAGTTGTGGATTGTGGCTAGCTTGTGCAATTCTTAATTTCTGACTGTGGAGCCTTTTCAATGTGTGTGTCCTTGAACATTATTTTAGAACTAGTGAACTGACCTGTCTTTACATGGGTGGAAATAGCCTTGATGTTGATCAAAGCCTTTAAGCAAATTTACATAGCTGTCAGAGCTGGACTCATTGTGCTCTTCCTGAGTGATGTCACATCCTCTGGCAATCCTACACATGGCCCCCAAGGACGGATCGCCTCACAGTAGATCTAATTGCCTCTAATGGTGTACCTCAGCCTAGTAATTTTCCCTGGCTTCCAGTGGAATTGACTGCAAAACTATGCACTGTTACGGGAAGTCCACCTCTGGTTACAGAAAACGTACTGCAGTCTTCAACCACATAGACACACTTCAAGTTGAATTTCTTTAAAAACCCTGTACCCTTCACATGCATGCCAAGTTTCAGGTGCCTGGGCATGGCTGGGTTGGAACAGCCTACACTCTCTTCTATAATTATGGATAATACTCTCTCAAACCTTGCGTTCCTGCAGTGTTGTTAGCTGTGTATCCAAGTATTACAGCAGGTAGTGTTGGATAGGTCTCGAATGGGGAAACCTGGTTCAGATCTGCACTCAGCTGTGAAACTCACTTCAAGGTCTTCCTTTGCCTAACCAACCACACAGAGCTGTTTGGATGTAAAGGGAAATGTACATCATCTATACCACTATGAGTTACTGAAAGAAAAAGTGAAGTAGAAACAAATACATAAGGCATTCTGCCCTTGTGGTTCTCACAAAGAATTTCTGTCCCATCCTGTTCCCCCACAGTGCTGATTCTTATTCAGGCTGTTACTTGTTTGTTTGTATCTTTGGCTGTATTTCTTTGTTTGTTACAGTTAGACCACACCTTTCCTCCAAAGAGTCCAAGGCAGTGTATATGATTCTTTTCCTCTTCGACTTGATCTTCGTACCAACTGTGAAGTAGGTTAGGATGAGATCAGTGATTGGGTGGCTCAAAGCCACCCAGTGAGATTCCAGGCCAAGAGAGGGTTTCAATCCAGGTGTCCCAAGTCTTAGTCCAGCGCTCTAACCACTATGACTCATAACACATCATGTATACTGTCTTTTCGGGCATAAAGCCCCCTTCAGACAGTTTACATAGTTAAAGACAGAAACAATATCAAAGATGAAATGCCAGTGATATAAAAACAAAACATTCAGTGCCAGCAATAAAATAATGCTAATTAAAATTCTGATGTTGGGCAGCTACAGGCAAGCTTCAGTTATTCAATTAATAACAGTTTCAATTAAAAGCAAGTTTGAACAAACCAGGTATTTTTCAAAGCAATCAGAGAGAGAGATCTAGACGTACTTCCTGAAGCAGGGAGTTGTTGGCAGTGTTGTAGTTGCCTGTGAAGTGGTCAGCACTGTGTGCTGTGTTAATTTTCTGCTCATCTCATGCCATGAGAAGTTGGTTTAAGAATTTCATCTCGATCATCTATCAAGTGATCACTGCTTAAAAGCATCTTGCGAAAACTGTGGTAGTTTTAGCTACACAGGGAACTGGTAATTTGTCAGTCCATCTTTACCCTGAGCTGAGCATTCAGCTGCTCCAGTAACTGACAGGTGCAGTAATGCTCAGTAGCTTGCCATTTGGTTGGAGTCTGTGTACTCAATTAGAGTTGCCATGTGGCATGTTTTAAAGCAGCTGTCATGCAGTGATCATCTGTTCTGACACACAGGAGTGATTAAAAGCTTTATTAGAGGATATTGGTAGAATACAGTTTTAATAGGAGGAATGACAACTGTAGGAAATGCTGGGTACTGTTTCATTTCTTTCCTTTTCTTGTTTCAAGATTAGGATTATTGTTGAGCCTCATATTTCCTATATGTCAAGAGTGCACATATAGGACTTGTTTTTGAATTTGTATGCATAACTGTACAGTATGACATTTGGTGTCTATTCAAAAACAGTAGTAATATTCAGAATTATTTCTCGATGAACACATCCACTACTTTAGTATATTCTCTCATATTCTTGACTTTCTTCTCTTCACCATTTCTAAATCTAGATACTATGAAAAAACTTGATATCTTATGAAATTAACCTTGGCTTGGTAATTCATAATAAATGCTGATAGAGAAATTACATTGGTGGTAGTTCTCAGTGTATAATATTGTTTGATAGAATTCCCATTTCTCTTTTAGAAGAATAGTCTCACATCTCACTGCATATAGCATTAGGAGAATTTGTATGTGTATGCTAAAGAGAAGATCTTTAAGAATGGGAGTTACTGCATCATTTTTCTGTGGATGACACTGCTTTTTCATGTATGCCCTCTGTATCCTGTTGAGCCATAGTCTCATAGAATAGTAGAGTAGGAAGGGCCAGAGGGCCAATGGCTCTAACCCCCTGCTCAGAGCGGGACACTAAACCATTCCTCTTAGATGGCTGTCGAGCTGCATCTAGGGTGGGAGAGCTCACAACCTCCCTAGGAGATTGATTCCACTGTTTGTACTGCTCTAACAGTCAGGAAGTTCTTCCTGATGTTTAGCTGGAACCTGGCTTCCTTCTGCTTGAGTTTGTTTTTCTGTGTCCTGCATTCTGATGATCAAGAAGTGATCTTGACCTCCCTCTTTATGACAACTTTTCAAGTACTTGTAGAGCGCTGTCATATCTCCCTCAGTCTTCCTGAGCTAAACTTGCCCAGTTCTTCCAATTGCACTTCGTAGGGCTTTGTTTCCAGTCCTTGAATCATCCTTGTTGTCCTCTTCTGAATCCTTTCCAGCTTGTCTGCATCTTTTTAAAATGGTGGTTCCCAGAAATGGATACAGAACTCCAGATGAAACCTGTGTGAGTGAAAAGGAACTACAGTGGTACCTTGGCTCGCGAACACCTCAGTTCACGACCAAATGGGGTTGCGAAAAGAAATTTCTGAAAAATTTTGACTCAGGTTGTGAACTCTGCATCAGGTGACGATTGCGATCATGCCCTTCTCCCCCCCCCCCCCCAGAGTGCCCGTGATTGTGCCCATCTCCCCCCTGAGCGCACCTGCAATTTCCCATCTATGGCCACGATCACAGTCACACTCGTGCAGAGATGACAGGTGCAATCGCGGTCATGCTGGGGTGTGGAGGTGGCGGCAAAGATCTTTGCGGGGGGCAGCCATGACAAAGATCTTTGTTGTTCTTTGTCACTTTGTGTCAAATTTTTGTGGTTAAAAAAAAAAAGTTACACAATGGATTAACCTTATTTACATTGAACCTTATGTGGAAATTTGACTTGGCTCACGATCAATTTGGATAACAACCAGAGTCCTGGAATGCATTAAGTTCGTGAGCCAAGGTATGATTGTAGTACTTCACAGGATTTGGAAGTGATCCTTCTATTAATGCAGCCTAAAATAGCATTTGCCATTTTTGCAGCCACTTCACATTCTTGACTCATATTCCGCTTGTGATTTACAACCAGTGCTTTTTTTGTAAAAAAAAGAAAAAAGGTGCTGGAACTCACCTCTTGGGGTCACACTTTTACACTAAAAAAGATTTTCAATTCACCAACTTTTTTTGAAAAAATTGGGGAAAGGGCAGGGACGAGGGAGGGGAAAGCCCAGTTGCAACACCAAGGAAATATAAAGAGACCTTCAGCCTGACCCTCTAGAGAGGCGGCAAGGAAAAGCCAGCCCCACAGCAGCCATGGCCCTGCTCAGAGGTAAGGCTCCGATGCGGGTCTTCGTTTCAAATGCCTCCTCCTACACTGCACTCGTTTTCATGCACTGGATCTTGCAAACGTGCCCTCCGCGTCCTTCCTCCTTCGCAGTTGTGGGCACAGTGTGGTAAACTTCATAGGGGCAGCGTTTGGTTTTGGTCCCAGCAGAGGCAGTAGAGCAACCAAATTCCCAAGGCAGGGGGAAATGCCCCTTTCCACGACCCTGCCTCCTCCGGCATCTCTTGCGGCTCCCCGCCAGGCACCCCTCACCCGCCTCTGGGCGCCCCCGCTTGCACGCACTCTCCATGCCTGGGCGCGGCCTGGATCCTGCAGCGCTCGCCTTCCAGCATCCTTCTTCCTCTCTATCTTCTTCTGGTTTCAGTGGAGTGTGCTTCTGCGGGCTGGAGGGCTGGCCCAGAAGAAGAAGTAGGGGAAAAGCAGCATCCCAAGCCGAGCAGCACCCTCACAAGCAGCGCGGACCCACACGTAGCCTGCAGGCACTATTTTAATGCTTTTTGCTGCTGACCTCCTACGCCCGACAGGGCGATTCACAATCACATGGAAAAATCCGTCAAAAAAAGGTGCCGGAACATTGTTCCGGTGTGTTCTATGACAAAAAAAGCCCTGTTTACAACAATTGGGCTTGCTTGTTAGTCCTCATTCAGCTTATTACCAATTCAATTTGGTGCTCTTTTAATCCAGAGAAGCCCAAGCAGAATACTTTCCTGCTGGAAAGCAAAATGTTCTTGGTTCGGAGAAATTTTATGTGTGTCATAAAGGCAGAGCCCTGGTATCAGTGCTCTCCTATTTATGCTTCTGCACTTTACAACACAGAGCATTGAAAGGTCAGATCACTTGCCTGGTCTCTCTTTGCACAATGTAAGTACTAGGAAAGAGAAAGCAGATTTCTCTGTATTCCAACAGGCGCTTAACATTGCATTGTATTACACTGTGTTTCTATGCTGCCTTTTTTCCAAGTTGGCTTATATAGCTTCAATTTACCTTCATAACAACCAGCTTGTGAGGTAGGTTGGGTTGAGAGTCTGTGATTGGCTCAAAGTCACTCAGTGCCCAAGTGGGGACTAGAATCCAGATGGAGGGATGGGCAGCCTCCAATGGTGGCCAGGGGTGATCATAGAATAGAAGAGTTGGAAGGGGGCATCAGGTAGTCTGGCAACATCTAGAGGTTCACAGATTGCCAGTCTTGGACTTAGGCCTGACTTTTTCTTCCTTTCAAGGCTGCACTTTTGTTATTAAAGTGAGCAAGAGGTGACTTAGAGTGCAAACTTTGCTCTGGGATAAACGGGCAGGAAGATTGTTCCCTAAAATTTAATAATAATCCTCTCGATTAGTGAACTCATGCAGTAAGTGCTGACAAGGATTGTAGACACTGAGAAATAGGTAGGAAAATATTAGTGTACTTGTGACAAACCTGAGATTTTCAGAAGAATGAATAAATGTTTAGGAAAAATATAAGGGAGAGAAACATACTGTTACACACCAGAACAGTGCAATGAGCAGTAGCTATGGAATACTGAGTCTCTTTGGGGGCACAAAGGAAATGGGGAAGGCAGTAGGGTGGAGTATCCCGGAGGAAGGCATGATTGGATGACTAGCTGGAATCCTGAATAGCATTCTACAACAACATTCTGTTACAGAGCTCTATTTGCATTACACAGTAATCTGCCTCTAATTTTGGACTTTTGGGTACTGTTAGGTATTGAAATCTGGCAGCCAATTTAAGTGGTCGAGGCCAAATCAGGCTCAGTGTTCAAGGTACACAGAGATAAGGGTGGGGGAAAAGCAAATGTGCCAACTTACACTAGCTGTAGTTGTCTTCTCCTTAAGCGCAGGGTAGGGTACTGGCCATCCACAGTTTTTGTCATCCCTAATTTGGCTTCTGTAAAAAGGTTGGCGGATTATTGCATTTGCTGTCCTTTTTGCTGGGCTAGTGTTTTGGACTCTTTATCTGAATACTTGAGACAGCTAGGGCTTTAAAGTTGGAAAGGAGTATACATACTCTGTATTAAGGAAAAAAACAATGTGGAGAAAATAATCTTTTGGCATCAAACTATCCAGACTCAGCAACCTGCATAAATTATGCAAACTGAACAAATTTGAGTGAGTGTTCTAATACTGCATAATTTGCTACTTTTCTAGTCACACAGTCTGAGACTGTCTGCTCTCATAAACAATATTCAACCTGATTCTGACTTTTGAGATTTCAACAGGCATTGCTTTACTCACTTTCAATCACATTTTTGCCAGCCCATTAACTAGAAATCTGCTTATTGAAATGAGAGTTGAGATTCTCAGAAAGCTACAAGTCCTGTGAAAGATTCTTGACATCATACCAGGGAAATTTCAGATGGAGAAAGAGGGTAGCTGCCCTCTTTCTGATGTTTGTATCTTTTTTTCTAGCTTCAGTGGCTGTATATGTTACCTTTTTATTGTAACTCCCCACTGAGGGAAGAGGTATAAATTTGTTTATTTTTGTTTATCATTTTAGTTTTACCATTTTGCCCTAAAGGCATTTTTGCATTTAAGTACCGTTTTTTCTTCTCGCTTCCTTATGGTGGTTCTATAGGTTAGCCATATTCTCAGTAGGACCTGAGGCAGAGAGAGTGTTGTTCTCTGCCTCATTTTTGGCACTCTTTTTATGCGTCATGCATTTGTCCAGCATTTAATAGATCTGCCTTGAATTGTGTCAGCTCCAGGCAGCAATGAGTAGATCACCCTCTATTCAGTTCATGTCTGTTTCACATGTATTCATAAGTCTGTCCAATTACAATTTTATCAATTTCAATTTTCAAAACACATGCTGAAATCCATATTAAAATACAAATGTATTTTTCACGTATCACAAATTTTAAGATGTATTCTATTTTAAAGTTACTATTTTTGAAATATTCCCTGGAATAGCATTTTATGCATCTATTTGCACTTTTTATGCTTAGGACTCTATCACAACATTTGGGGATGGCAAAAATGGAACATAACTTGCGTTCAAATGTGCATGTTGGTATGAAAACTACAGATCAGGTTTATTTGCTTAACAGTGTTGACCACACGGCATTCTTAAGGATTACTCACTGAAGGTAAGAAATCAGGAGGCCTTCAAGTACACCATGATTTATATGAAGCATTCCAGTTGAAGGACACAAGGGCTTAGCCCAGTCAAGCATGACAAGGGTGAGAGGGAGTAACAGCTCGAGAATAGTTTGATCACAAGCAAAAGGGTGATCAACCCAGAATGTATGACACAGTCCTCTTTTATATCTGCTGACTAGGTAGCGTGGCAGAGATTCATTGCTTTGAAATTCCCGCTGCACAGGTTGATTGGCTCATTTGAATTCTGGTGGTTCCTGCTCTTACCAGGGAAGCTGGGCTACCTGGGAGGCTGGGCTTGGAGTCCTGCTGAGGAATTGTGCAATCCCAGCCTGTGTAGCTCGGTTCCAGTTTTGCTGATCCTGCTGGGGTCATGACCAGCCTGCTGTTTAATGCTGGCCAGCAAGGTGTGTCCTACCCAATTATTACATGGCTGAGCAGGATTTAAACACAGGTCCTGATCCATCCTCTTGTACAAGCTGGTCCCTGCTTTTTCTCTTACAGATCTGTAAGATCTCTACACTAGACAGGGTGGTGAAAATATGAATCCAAGTGAAGGTGAAAAGCTGCTACTTCCATGTATTCCTTACTGAAAGTGGGTGACAGAAGAAGAGTATACAGTGGCCAGGACTGTGCTTTGCCAACATCTAAGATTAATTGCTATAGTGCATTAAATGTAGGACTGCCTTTAAACAGTATTTAGAAACTTGAGTCAGTTTAAAATAAAGTCACAAGGTTCTTGCCTGGGGTTGGTTAGTTGGTTGGTTAGTTAACAACATGTTATTTGTCTTTTTTATTTATTTTTTATGAACTGCAAAGCTCATCTGTATCACATACATCTTCTAGATAAATGTATTTGCATTTCATGCAAGTTTACATGGTACTTAAATGGTTTTGTTTTGGTTAAATGCCTTGTAAAAAGAGGATGGTCTTTTCAATAGATTGTGGGAAGCTGTGAAAGAAACCTGAGTTGGGAAAGGAGTGGGGAGCAGCAAACACAAAAGAAAAAGAAAGCAAGCCGCAAAGTGGTACCGAAAAATAAGAGAGAACTTTAATGAAATAGTAAATTGTCTGATGTGTTTCAGTACAGACTTTCCTTGAGGCACAAGAATTCAATTTGTTGCATCCTGCTAAAAATATAGTTTCAGGAATACCAGAATAACACAACAAATGACGAGTTTCCACTAAAATACATTTACTGATTAAAGTTCCTTATTACTTTTCAGTATCAATTCAAATGCTTGTCTCTTTGACACAGATCTACCATCAGGTATAGCAAGTCACAATTTAACATTTGAGCACGTTTTCCAGTACTTTGAGGAAACAATAATTCCTTAACCTTATATACTTGTGCCCATCCCCCAAAGTGCTTGTTTCTGCACCTTTGAGATTTGCAGCACCTTCAAATGCAGTGTTTTCCAGTTAGCACTGAAAGCAGTTCACACATTGCTGTGGCTTGGTGCACATTTCATTGTAACTGATGCCAGATGTGAAGAGATGGGAAGTGGAATTTATGAATATGTGCAGTAGTCTTACGAAAGGCTTAACTGGAGAGTTTCCAGTGGTTTTTAAGAAGAAATCCTATGTTTATGGCTAGAAGGGTCAATAAATTTTCATTTCCCCACTAGAAACTGTAAGGATTTGTGTTCCATTTTACCTCTTGAAGTGTGTGTGTAAGTATGTGTGTGTGTTTAAGATACATTTCACTCTGAGTGAAATGTATCTTAAACATTTTGGGTTCACTGCTTAGTTGAATGGATAAGAAATGGCCATCTGCCATTCCTGCTGTGACTTAGCACACATTTTGGCTTAGCTTGTGGTTTTCTTCATTTTATATATATGCTTGATGAAGTCCGTAATACCTTTTAAAATTTGAGTTAAGTTCTAGAAATACGGAGTTGAACCTAGAGCTGTATGAAGTAGAACTTCTATGAATACTTCCTCGAGGGTAGAGGGAAGATAAATTTTGCTGGAGCCTTCTCCCTCTTGCAGCTCATTGTTGCTGGGAGTGAGAAAGGTGGCTGCTTTTGGTGCACATTCTTAGTGGCTGCTGGCTGGTCTCCGGAAGGATCAGAATCAGAAGGAAAAGGGAAGAAGAGCAGGAATGTGGGCTAAGCGGAGACTGAGATGAGAGAAGCAGACGCTTATCTCAAGGCCATACTTCAAGGTAGGCCTTAAACCTTCTATTTAAGGTGCAGGAAAAGAGCCAAAAAGATTAATCAGATTTTCTGGAAAGCCCAGAAATGAGGTCATATGATAGTATTTAGCAACTTTTTTGTTCAGGGTCTCATAACATGAAACACTTCAGAATAAAGGCCTGCCACAAATATTTACAAGGTTATTTTATAACTTTGATTGTTTGGACTATACCAGCCCTATGTCTATGAGCAGTGGCAATTTATTAAGCCAGTGCTTCATTTGTTGTCTTTGTTGCCCAAATACCCCTTACCCCACAAGGGCATTTTAAAAAATACTGCACTATTCAGACATCAAGGCCCACCTTTATTTATTCTGCCTCTCTCATAATTCTACCGGAAGCAAGTCACTTCAGCCTGTTGCATGGCCATGTATTTAGCCACTTGCATTACAAGGTTTTTTTGGTGACCCGCAGCAGTAACTTTCTGCAGCCCAGGAAATTTGCATTTTTATTGTTTCTGTCATTAAGTTAACTTGTTTATACATCTGGCACCAGACTGTATTTAAACCCAGATAGCTGTTAGTTTAGAAAGATGTTTCTGAAACATGAGTGCTAAATCTTACTTTTAATTTGTGAGATCTGTTTGCATGTTGCATAGTGACCGATTGATTTTATTGTTTGAAGGAATGCTGAGATTTCAATTTCAATAATATATGTCTTGTGTTAAGTGACAAAATTTAATTGATTAGAGTCATTGTCTCTTTATGAGCATCTGAATTTAATTGTTAATATTGATCTGGTCCTAGGCTTTAGCATTGACAATAAGATGATGGCCTGTGAGCTATTCTTTTAGTGCATTCTCTTTCTCTCAACTATAGACAAATCAAATTATGCAAAAGAGACCATTCTCAGAATTTATAATGGAGGTGCAAACTATATATATTAGAATGACTGGAAAATGCATTTATGTTATTAAAAATTAGTGGAAAAGTTGAGAACATGCAAAAGGTATGCGTTGCATATTAAAAATAATCAATTACATATTTCTGAATTTTATTGGACTGGGTGTCCTTTATTATGGGTGTCTGCCATGCTGTCAAAATAGCACACACACTTGCAGACTAAGGTAGTTGTACCCTTTCCAAACTTGCTGTCTTTCATGCCAGAATTTCTTTCAGGGAACTTAGTCCACACTAAGATAAATGCTGGACTCAAGGAAAAGCTTCGCTGCCTTGTTTTGCCCTGAAGAATTCAGCCACCACTGTTTGTTAGGGAAATATGAGTTGTTAAAGAGAGCTTAGGCTGCTTTTTTTCAAAGCCTTAATTCTGAAATACAAAGAGATGAAAAGTACTGAACGAGAGTAACAAGGATCTCCCAAAAACAAATCAGTTTGTTTCATGGACTAGTTATGTGAGGCATGTAGCACTGGCCAAGGGAGAATCCATACTAGAGCCTGCTTGCTGTATGAGGCATCATTGTATCAGTATTCTATTCAAAACACAATTTCTGTTTTCAAGGCACCTGATGATGAATGCATGAAATTAGCTATTAGCAATCACATGCCACACAAAAATGCATACAATTTTAATTGCAGGAGTCTTGGCAGTCACATGTATTGTTTATGGCACAAGCATGTCACAGGTCATAATACAGTACTTCAGTTGCAGGAGATAATGTAGTGCGTGCTGCAGTTTCCGTCTGCCGTTTTCAGTCCAATAACTGCATGTGCACCTTTGCTGCTGCACAAGAATAGAGATAAAAAAAATAAAGTGCAGTCATTCACTTCTGCATGGTTTGTAGGTGTGCAGCGAAAAATAGCCACCAAAACAAAAACATAAATACATAGATTTCCTGTCTGCAAATTCCATGAAAATCAATGTGAGTGAAGATTCAGAGGGGAGAAAATGGAAAAGGTTTGGGGAAATGGGCTTTTGCCCAATTGTTTTAATAAATCACTCCCATTTTTCCCATTGTCTTTTTCCTGGGCCTTCACATCTCTACTGTGGGAAGAGCGGGAAATGCGAGGAGGAGTTGGAAGAGAAAGTCTATACTAACGTGGCAAAAGGCTGGGGTGATCGATTATGTTTGTTTACAAGCATTGATAAACAACAAATCTCTGCACATTTCAAAACAGTATACCCAGATCAATGAAGGAATAAACCAATATGCAGAATCAGTAAGCTGTATCTATATTTCCATAATAATGAAATATATAGTGGAATAAGAGACATATAGAAGGCTTACATAAATAAAAATTGTTGGCAACTGCCTAATTTCAGAGGAAAGAGCACTCTGCACTTAATATTCTGCTCTAGACATTCACAAAGTGTTCCAATGAAATATGTAGCACCACTGGGAGGGCCTAACCAGATGAATGGGCTCTCTCTTAGGTAACTAGGTCACAAGTTCTTCAGAGCATTCTATCCCAATAACAAAACCTTAAAGCTGGCCTGGCAGCTACAAGCAGCAAATGCAGTTCCTTCAGCACAGCTGTAAGATACAGTACTGCCAGTAGTTTGGCCCACTCAGCATTCTGTGCCATCTGCAACTTTAAGACCCTCCAAAAGGGTAGCCCCATATAAAGCATACTATAATAATGCAGTCCTGGTGGACTACGACCACCAGGCTGCCCTGCTCTAAGAATGGATGCAGCAGGTATACTAGCCAAAGGTGGTAAAATATACTCCAAATCACTGAGGCCAGCTGAACCTCAAGGGACAAAGATGGATCCAGAAGTATCCATGTACCTGATCGTTCAGAGGGAATACAACCTATTCAGAACAGGTACCCTTTCTGTCTCCCAGATCTGGGAACCACTCATCCACCAGGTCACCTTCTTCTCAGGATTCAGGATTGGACTACATGCAGTCTGGTGATGAAGCTAGGAACTAGCCCAAGACCATTATGGCCTCACATAATTAAGATGTAACAAAGAAATAGATGTCATCAACATTCCTGGTGACTAGGCAAGCTTTGCTCCAAATCTCCTAATAGTTGCTCCCAGTGGCTTCATAGAAGGTTAAGGAGGAAGTGCAGAGTAGCAACACAGTGTCTTTGATCAATAGAGCTAAGAGCCACGCATATAAAAGCATCTTTTGTTGCAGCTTTACTTGATTTCATTAATTTTTTAAAATCTCTACAGTTGAACAATTAATGGTGGGTATGCTTGTCTTTCCCAACAGGCAACCAGATAAACTGGTGGTGGTTTGGACAAGAAGAAGCCGAAGAAAATCTTCCAAGGTTAGTTTTAATGTTCAGTAAGAGAAATATATATAATTGAAATATACCATTTTATCATTGTCCTGATACGAGAAAGGAAGAAGAGATCTGATTTTTTAATTAATCCAAGCTGTTCTTCATGCTCTACTGTTATTAATGTGTCCCTGAATGCCTTTATTAATGTTGCATCCATGCATACAGACCTGTAGTAAAGTATTTCAGCACAGCATGTCATTGTGGAAATTAATGTTAAACAGATCTCTGAAACTGATGCAGATACCAGTTGCACTCTAGTTTATGTACAGACAGTACATGTAATGCAAACAGTATACTGAACCATTATACACTATTATGTGTTGGCCTATTTATTACATTTTTATCGTATCCTTCTTCCAAGAAACTGAGAATACGTCCCTCCTCTGCTCCCTATAAACACCCTCTTGTTTATAGTCCAGCTGCATAATATACTCAGCAGTAACATGTGCCCAGATTTCCTAGGTTTTAGGTACGTGGGGATAGGCCAATAATGCTGGTCCTGTCAACAGTACCAGTATTTGTCAGCTCTAGCTATGCATAATGTTGGAGATCATATTTTCGCACACTTGGAGCTGACATGTATTGAATATAATTTCTGTGCATCTGTTGCCACCTATAGAAGTGATTAACTCATATAGGCAGATTAGTTAATTGTGTTGCTATTTTTAAGTGCTTGACTTCCTTTCAAAGCCAGTATACTGGCATGTCAGTTAAAGAGAAGATGAACTGGAGAAATTCAAATACCATTTCTAAAATTCCTGAAACAATATAAATCATCTGTTATCTTCCAACAAGTTCAGTACCTAGAGTCTGGTATAATTCTGCATGATTTGAAATGTTTGCATTTAGAACTATACATCAATAAATTTTCCTAAGTCCTTAGTCATCCTGCTGGTAAAACAAATTATAATGCATCTTATTAGTTTCATCTAATTGAGTGCTTGGAAGCAAGTCAAATGCCAAATTCTTTTGTATTAAAAAGCTATTTGTGTCCCAACAATTACATAAATCTTTGGCAGGATGTTCTTGGCTTTTTTATTTTATTTTCATGAGGATGGAATGGTGGAAGAGATAGGCATTTTAGTTTGAAACACAATGGACTGAAAATTGGAGAAAATTTTTACCCAGTAAATCTGTGTCAGATTTATCAGACAAGTGGGCTGCATATTTCTCACCTTGGACAAACACAGTGTTTTCCAAAAGTTTAACCTAGTTACCTCCTTCTCCCTATTTCCCATTACAATAGAACATAATATTGTGGATTGTTGTGGTTGCCTAACAGGTACAAGCCTGGAATAAATTATAGTACTAGATGAAAACTGTAAATACTGTATTTGTCATCAGTTTGTGTGGCCTCAAATTCCAAGTTGTGTCTTTTACTTGCTCTGCTAATTTCCTTAGGCTTTTTGCCCATCCAGCAGATGTAGAGCACTCTAGCATAATGGAATGTTACTTCAGTACAAGATTTTTTAGCATGTTGGGGCAATGGATGGGATCTTAATTCCAGTCATAGCATGAGTACCTGGTTAAATTTTTCTCCTACCTTTCCTGTGTGCTTAGACTGCAACTTTGTCTATCTGTGGATTCCTCCTTGCAGATAACAAAATTCTTAGTGAATGTTGAGGCTTGCTCATATCATATTGCTTAAAAGAGGCAAAATTCAGAACATGGTAAACTATTGACAGGAAAGACAGTGAGCATAGAACATTTACTCTGCATTTTTACAGTGTAGAAAGGCGAACCAAGATGCTTCTTTCTGGCCATTTTTGCTGTCCCACATCTGGAATCTTGCCACTGCACAATTCAGCTGCAGAACCTTCTGTAAAGCTCTATACCTTAAATCCCTTCCCCTCAGTCTATACTGGTGAGTAGGTACCAAGAGACACAAACTGTATTATGCATTTACTTGAGCTGAGATCATGCATAATGCATTAATAGAATGGCGGCAGCACTACAGTAGTGTAATGATTTTATTAGAACCAGTTGGAAGTCACGGGATTAAAATAAATTGTTAGTTATGAAACAGTGAACTAGCTTTTAAGTTCTTTGTGGTTTCTGTAACTCATACACCTGTGCAAAAGAGCATATGGAACATTCTAGAGCTAAACACAGCTTTGGTGGGAGTTTCGACTCTCTCATTTGGACATACTCCAGATGTGGGCCCACCTGCCTTTGAAATTTTCTGCCACAGCAACCAGTAGCATGTTGGAATGATCTGTGCCTTGTGACCTTTCCTTCTTTTTCTTTCTCCTCTTCTTTTCCTCTGAGATACTAAACAGAGTTTCTTTCCTTCTGCCCTATCATCTCTGAGATGTTGTCTCTTTCTGTTTTGCCCTCAGAGTGCATGGCCTTCAGGGCTTTCTTCAAAATATGCTCCCACTGTGCTTATTTATGTTACTAAACAGGCCAGAGAAAACTGTTCAGTATACCTCTTTGCCTTTCTCTGGGAACAAACCCTGAGGGCAGCACAAAATCAGTGCTTACACCTCAACAATTATCCACATGATACCGCCTCCTGCAACTGTTCTCATGGAGTCACCCAAACTAAGTCTCTTAGCTGGACAATTAAATGACCACCAGTATTTAACAGTGACCCAGTTTTAACAGGGTTCCAGCCAACAGGACATCACCAGTTTTAATCCCAGTACTGCTCACTCTAATCCATACAATCAAACAGTAGCAGATAATACCCTTCACTCGCGCACCAACCTCTCAAAATTGAGAATTTCTTCTGAGCCCAAGAGGAAAATTGCTCTTTTCTATAAAACACCCTCTTCTAAATTCATTGTGAAGGCTTCACAGTTGAAATCTATACAGAAGACACATTCCTTTCCCATAGTCGTAGGAGACAAAGACTCAGTACCATCACTGCCTTATACATGCAGATTGCCAATTACCAAGCCTACACACCAGTGTATCAACAATTCCAGTGGGACAAGATTGTCTGTCCCATTGACCACCTCTCTGAAAACATCAGAAATCTTTCCTAGTTTTTCAAGCTGAGAAACATGAACTAGCAAGTCAACAATACTGCACAACACACAGTGAAATCTATGGCAATGGCCATCTCCCTCGGGAGACATGCGTGGCTCTGTACCTTCAAGTATATCAAGAGGAAAAGCCAAGAAAAGAGGACCACTTGATTGATCAGAACAGGCTGTAGCACCCCCACAGATGACACATACTATTGGTTTCAACAAATGAAGGCATCATTAGCTCCACAGATGGATTCCCAGCTCTCAAATAGATTCCACACAGGTCCCTACCCTCACCCCCAAAACAGATTTCTCACACATCTTTACCCTATACTGGACCTTGATGACATCAAAAATTACATTCATCCCAGAAAATTCAAGATGATGACATCCTTAGATATACAGTATATCACAGAACTGAGTACACCCCTCACATTTTGTAAATATTTTATTATATCTTTTCATGTGACAACCCTGAAGAAATGACACTTTGCTACAATGTAAAGCAGTGAGTATACAGCTTGTATAACTGTAAATTTGCTGTCCCCTCAAAATAACTCAACACTCAGCCATTAATGTCTAACCTGCTGGCAACAAAAGTGAGTACACCCCTAAGTGAAACTATCCAAATTGGGCATTATTAGCCATTTTCCCTCCCCGGTGTCATGTGACTCGTTAGTGTTACAAGGTCTCAGGTGTGAATGAGGAGCAAGTGTGTTAAATTTGGTGTTATCGCTCTCACTCTCATACTGGTCACTGGAAGTTCAACATGGCACCTCATGGCAAAGAACTCTCTGAGGATCTGAAAAAAAGAATTGTTGCTCTATAGAAAGATGGCCTAGGCTATAAGAAGATTGCCAAGACCCTGAAACTGAGCTGCAGCACGGTGGCCAAGACCATACAGCAGTTTAACAGGACAGGTTCCACTCAGTACAGGCCTCGCCATGTTCGACTGAAGAAGTTGAGTGCACATGCTCAGCATCATATCCAGAGGTTGGCTTTGGGAAATAGACGTATGAGTGCTGCCAGCATTGCTGCAGAGGTTGAAGGGGTGGTGGGTCAGCCTGTCAGTGCTCAGACCATATGCCACACACTGCATCAAATTGGTCTGCAGGGCTGTCATCCCAGAAGGAAGCCTCTTCCAAAGATGATGCACAAGAAAGCCTGCAAACAGTTTGCTGAAGACAAGCAGACTAAGGACATGGATTAGTGGAACCATGTCCTGTGGTCTGATGAGACCAAGATAAACTTACTTGGTTGAGATGGTGTTAAGCGTGTGTGGTGACAGCCAGGTTAGGAATACAAAGACAAGTGTGTCTTGCCTACAGTCAAGCATGGTGGTGGGAGTGTCATGGTCTGGGGCTGCATGAGTGCTGCCAGCACTGGGGAGCTATAGTTGACTGAGGGAACCATTAATGCCAACATGTACTGTGGCATACTGAAGCAGAGTATGATCCTCTCCCTTCGGAGACTGGGCCACAGGGCAGTATTCCAACATGATAACGACCCCAAACACACCTCCAAGACAACCACTGCCTTGCTAAAGGAGCTGAGGGTAAAGGTGATGGACTGGCCAAGTATGTCTCCAGACCTAAACCTGCATCTGTGGGGCATCCTGAAACGGAAGGTGGAGGAGTGCAAGGTCTCTAACATCCACCAGCTCCGTGATGTTGTCATGGAGGAGTGGAAGAGGACTCCAGTGACAACCTGTGAAGCTCTGGTGAACTCCATACCCAAGAGGGTTAAGGCAGTGCTGGAAAATAATGTTGGCTACACAAAATATTGACACTTTGGGCCCAATTTGGACAGTTTCACTTAGGGGTGTACTCACATTTGTTGCCAGCAGGTTAGACATTGATGGCTGTGTGTTATTTTTGAGGGGACAGCAAATTTGCACTGTTATACAAGCTGTATACTCACTACTTTACATTGTAGCAAAGTGTCATTTCTTCAGGGTTGCCACATGAAAAGATATAATAAAATATTTACAAAATGTGAGGGGTGTACTCACTTCTGTGATATACTGTAATCTCACCTCCCCTTCAGCAGGGAGTTTCCCACACATTAGTGACTGGCTTTTTGTCATTGCATCTCACCAATAACTCTTCAACAACATTATGGGCACTCTTGCTGTCCTGAAATCTCTCAACCTCCTGGTCAACAGAAGAAAATTCCAACTTTCAACATCTTGAACCCACCAATTAATCAGTGCAGTCCTAGACTCCACCAGAACCACGGTCAAATCCCCCCACCCCAAAGAATAGAGTGAATCCTATCCACACTTTAGCAGGTGAATATTCCCATCTCCATCCAGCAAAACAGCTACAATTAAATGTTTCCTAGGGCATATGGCAGGAACATCACCCATGGCAGTCACTCTGTTAGCCCACCCCCATGTAAGGCCATTTCAGTCCTGGTTCATTTGACGCTTTGACCCTCCTGTAGGATTCTTTATTTTGCTCTCCCAGTCACTGTCAGACATTCGCTTACATGGTGAACTCACCTATCCCACCTCCATTGTGCTGTCCAAGTCCAACAGTCAAACTCACAATGGATACTTTATTCCAGGTAAGGGGATCATCCTCACGTTCTCATACAAGCCAAGAACTCTGGTCGTACACACTTCACATCAACCACTTGAAGCTCCCAGCTGTAGCAAAAGCCATTTGAACATATGAAGCCACTACAAAGGGACATTCATCCAGATGGTGATGGACAACACCACTGTTGTTACTATGTAAACAAAGAAGTACTCAGTCATTTTTGCTGCCTGGGATTGGTGTCTACATTGCTCTATCAGACCAGTCATCATTCACTTTTCAGGACAGCCAACATCATGGCTGATGCTGCAAGTGGGAATTTCACCTGAGGAATTCATTTTCAGGAAATGGGGAACTTTGAAATCAGTCTTTTGCCACAGTAGAGTCTTTCAAGTGCCAACTTTTCTACAACATGGCAAGTCATAATTCAGAATCCATTGGAGATGCCTTCTTCACACACTGGAAGTCATGTGAAGCCTTCACCTTTTCTTCATTTCCACTCATGAAAGTACTAGACAAGATATGAGACAAAGAAATATGTTGCATATTAATCACTCTTTGGTAGTCTTGGAAACTAATTTGTACTGTTCCGCATGCCAACCCCATGATAATCAACCTTCCATAGAGCTGAGACGTCAATGAACAGGGGAAGGATCTAGCATGCATATCTGCCTTACAACATGAAAAACTCTCCACAAATACTGGTAGAAATCTTCATGGCATCTCCCAAAACTGTTACTTGTATCTCTTATGCAATGATGTAGAAGAAATTTCTGAGCTTTCCTCTAACAACAGAACAGTACACAGCCTTTTGTGACATACCAGTCATTTTGAGAGTTCTCCAAGGTCTTAAAATGAAGAGCCTAGTCTTTTCATCCATTAGAGAATACCTGGCAGTGTCCTTGTCCTATCATTAATTGATCTGTGTTCTCCCATTCATATACAAAATGCTTTCTTAATCTATACCTGCCTGTTACATCCCCAACTTCTCCATGGAATCTTTCTGTAGTACTAACTTATCTAACCACTAAGCACTTCAAACTACTATTGCAGTGGCCCTTCATCTTTTAATCATGAAGATCATGTTCTTGGTCCCTATTCCTTCAGCACATGGAGGATCTGAACAGTTCACCCAACAACATACCTTACCCTTTTTAAACTTTCACAAAGTGGTCTTACAATCTTGATTGTTCATCTTTACTTGAAGCTGTATTTGAATTTCACCTAAACCTGCCAGTCTTCCTCCTTCAACCAAACTCCCCGTTAGAAGCTTCATTCACTCAATGTCTGTAGAACTGTTGCCTTCTGTTGACAGGATCTTTCAGGAATGCCCCCTGCCTCTCTGTCTGCCATTCTGGACCCAGAAAAGGCCAGTGCAATTCAAAGCAAAGCTAAATGGATAATGTCTACTATTCAGTTGACTTAACAGCTAGCACACCTACCACCACTTCTCCAAGTGAAAGTTTATATTATGATTGCAATAGTCTTCTCCCCTGCATTCAGAAGAAGGGTATCAGTACCACAGTTCTGCATCACAGCTGCAGTGACATAAACGGAAGTACAGATGGTGCTGTAGGTCAGTGTCTTGCTTTGTAGCAATGCAGCTTCCTAGTTTAAGAAACATGATTTTTTAAAAATCAAAATAATGAGGAAGGGCAGGGAACCTGGCAGGCACTAAAACATCATTACCTCACATTAGAAACTCAAGGAGATTGAAGAGAGAAACCATCAATGAGAAAAGGGGGTCTCCAGAATCAGTAAGTATGCTTGGCGTGAGGATAAGGGTTGGGGAGAATACATCCAGAACTATGTGCCACACATTCAAGTTAGGGGCAGGCAGCTCCCTATCATGCCACTGTTATCCTCATAATCTTGCTTAGTAGGAGAAGGTATTGGGAAGTAGAAATGCTGTCTGTTATTGCTTTCCCCTAAAGGACAGAATGGCTCCTGTTTCAATCTGTTAAAGCTGAACAGCAGCACTTCTCTTAGAGGCCAAGTTTACATTGAACGTCATGTTGCATGTCCCATTTATCTTCAGTAATACTCTTCAAAGTGCATTGTCCCTTAATTTCTCTATTAGTGCAAAATTGGACTGAGCAGAGGATGAACTTAAGGGACTGAATCTGGGCACAGGAGCAGGTCAGAAGTTGGAATGGGCTCCCAGCGCTCAACCCAGTCAACAGGGGTAAGATGAGGCCTGAATGAAATCCTGGCAAGAGTGCTGCAGTCGAAGCAGCCCTGGAAAATGGGCCTGACTTTTCTAGCACTGAAGACTTTCAAGAAGAATGGCTATTGAGAAAGAACTCCAAGAATTCTACTCCTCTCCATCGCACTTACAATTCTGAGATTTTTTAGCCATTTGACCCTTGCTTTAGTGGAAAAAAAAATTAAAGTCTGTAGTTCCTTATTGTACAGTGCATTTCTATTAGGCATCACCACTGCATGTACCTGACAAATTTGGCTCTACCCAATGTTGATAATTCTATGAGTCAAAGTTTTCCTTCCTCTCACCTTCAATCTTTATATAGGCTCATAGCTGGCAGCCAGGAATCAAAAATCCATATCGTGGTGTTGTTGTGTGGCCTGTTCCTGAAAATATTGAAATCACTGTGACACTTTTTAAGGTAAGTGTGTTTTGTTTTGAATAGTTCAGCTTTATACATAGATTAATGATTAACAGGAATTCTGATGAGCAGCCACAAATAACTTGCTCCTACATTTATTCTTCTCCTTATTAATATCAAGATCCTAAGCGTATTATTGGAGGTGCCCCATAGAAATAAAATTAAGTTCCAGAAAATAGTCTTGGAAGCCAGTCATGAAACTGTTGTTATCAATGGAAATTAAACGCTCAAACTGTAATCTTGGATTGCCCTGTACAGGCATTGTTTCTCTGTAACACAGGATCACAGCCTGATACTATGCATGTTTACTCAGAAGTAAGTCCCACTGAGCCTAGGTTTGCTTCCTGTCTGCTGTCCTTCTGCCAGCAGGAAAACATCACTTTATATGAAAAGGCCTTTGGCATGTAAGTGGGTCTATGACTTTGGGTGGTATGTGTTTTATTCTGTAATTCAATGGGTTTTTTATTATTTTAATGTTTATTGTTTTAGTCAATTATTCCTTTAAGCTGCCTCGAATGCCATTTTTGGTAGAAAAGGGTTGGATACAGATCAAATCAATAATAAATACCTTACCCTGATGTTTAATTTTATAGGCACAGGAAATCTTTTTTATAAAAGCCTCAGATGAGCCACCACTTGCACCTTAAACTGATACAAACTAAGACATAGATTTATCTGCCTCAGTGAGAGTTAACCTGCTTGTGTAGGTTGAAGGTAGGAAATATCGCAGTTAGCCAGTTGCTTGTGCAAGATTAGGTAATGCTAATCTGGTCATGGCAACAGCTCTTCATAAGCTAAGGGGAACTATTTATCATTATTGTTATTCTGCCTTTTTCCCTTCCAATGAACTCAAGGCAGCTTACATCATTTGTCTCCTCTCAATCTTATCCTTACAAGAACCCTGGGAAGTAGGTTGGGCTGAGAGGCTGTAACTACTGGCCAAAGTCACTCAGTGACCTCCATGGCTGTGTGGGGACCAGAACCCAGATCTCCTGGATCTCAGTCCCACACTCTTAACCACTGTACCACCCTGGCTCCCTTAGGCCATGCATTCCAGGTTACATTCTTTTTTCTCCAGAGTCATTGAAATAATGAGTGTCTTCTGGTTCTGTATTTATGGTAAGTAATTGTTTAGTATAAATTCCACCAATAATCCGGAGTTGAAAAACTGAACTATGTGTATCTTTTTGCCACTGCTTAAACATATGAAGAGGTATGTCTTTGTTAATGCCATCCAAGTGAAATAAAGAACTCACATTTAGTTCTTTGTTGTGGCCTCTGTGCATCACACATATGGATGCTGCGCCTGCACAGTGCCTGTAGCCGGGAAGATTCAAAAGCTTAACGGTTTTGGCAGGAACTCCACACCCCCCATAGTATAAGAAGGCAGGGTGCCCGCCATTTCCTCAGTCTTCTTGCAACTGCAGTTCACTGTGCCTCGAGCCTTTCGTCTCTTACCATAGCTATTCTGTTGTATCTAAAACCTTTTACTGTTCATTCTTCTTTACTTAGTTATCTTTTTAAGATCTCCAAGTTACATTACCTTCCCCATTAGAAGTTCTTTCTAAATCCACATTTTTCTCTTTCCCATATATATATCTATTCTAATATATCTAGACCTTCTATCGTCTATTCTTCTCTTATTTCACTATCTTGTCTTTTCTCTCGATGGCTCAGCATGTGGCTTTCTGCAAATGTTCTCATTGTGGGGCCAAGATGTCCCCCACTGATCTTCACTATCTGTGCCTTCCCTGCCTTGGAGAAGGTCACAGAACTGATAAGTGTGGCCATTGTCAGGCCTTCACTAAGCAGGCGCAGAAAAATCGAGAAAACTGCCTGCGTAAACTCCTTTGGGACCAGGCTTTAATCGCGTCTGATCAACTCATGATGCAGTCCGATTCACAGCCTTCTTCCTCGGCTGCTCCTCCCTCTCACCCATCGGCCAATGGAGCAACTTTGCCAGAGGGTAAATGCTCGTCTAGATCTCCTCATAAACAAAAGGAGAAGAGGACTTCTTTTGCGGCTCAGACAAGTCCTCGGTCCACAAGAAGTCCAAGAAGGACAGGGCGGACAAGGCGGCCCATAAAGCAAAGAAGGTCGATCAGCTGCACCACCATGACTTGGGATCATCCGCTCTTTCGGTCCTGACCGCAGCATTGCTACCAACACTGACTGGCCCAAGTCTCCAACTGGCCATGCAGGTGACCCCACCAGAGTCCCCTCAACAGATTGTCCCTTCAGCCCTGTCCTCGCTGGACCATCAGGAGGCAGCTCTGCCAGGATCGATTTCAGATAGAGAGATCCAGAACTCTCCACAAATGGCCTCTCCGATGGAATGCTCGCTGACTCTTACCTCGACGACTGGTTGATCGTCTCCTCGTCTAGAGGAGGCCTTCTATCAGCGATCCATACTATATGCTCCCTCCTTGAGAGTCTGGGACTTTGTATTAATCATGAAAAATCCTGCCTTGTTCCTTCGCAAATCATCGACTTCATTGGAGCCCGTCTTGATTCCTTGCATACAAGATCGTCCCTCAAGATCGTCAGGAGAAACTTCGTTCATCCATTCGCCGAATCCACATGGACAGAACTGTTCCTGCTCTGTCGATACAGAAGCTCCTTGGACACGTGGCTTCCACGGTCTCCATGGTCCCCAACACCAGGTTACAGATGAGGCTTTTCCAACTGTGGTTCAATCACCTCTTCCACCCGCAGCGAGACTCGCCACATCATCCCCTTCATCTACCTACTTCTGTCCTTCTGACTTGTCATGGTGGACGGTAAAGGACAATCTGCTTGTTGGAATCCCATTCCATCTATCTCAACCGTCGTTGACTCTGTTCACAGATGTCTCCCTCATGGGTTGGGGAGCTCTCTGCGCCGGTCTTTGCACCTAAAGGCACCTGGCACGGCCACGAGACTACCAAACACATCAATTATCTAGAATTCTTGGCAGTTTTCAAAACCCTCCAGTTATTCGAGAATACTCTTTGGGACCAAGTCATTCAAGTCGCTTCGGACAATATTGTCACTGTCTTCTATATAAACAAACAGGGTGGAACTAAGTCTGCCGCCCGGCTCACCTCACCCTATGACTCTGGGGCTGGTGCATCCCGAGGGGAATTACTTCTCTTGCCGTTCACCTCGGCGATACCAACAACGAGGAGGCAGATACCCTCAACAGGCAGATGTCAATGACTCATGAATGGGAGTTAGATCACCAAGTCTGTCATCATCTTTTTCAACTATGGGGCCCTCTGGACATAGACCTTTTTGCCACACACACCAATGTGGTCTGCAGGACATATTGCTCCCGAGCAAGCATCAGTCCGGACTCCATGGGGGGTGCTGTGATGGTTCCATGGACACACAGATTTTTCTGTGTTTCCCTTAATACTGCTCATTATGAGGACTTTAGCCGAGATCAATCTGGACGATGCTTGGGGAATTCTCATCACTCCCTGGTGGCCTCACCAACCGTGGTTCCCCATCATTTTTCACCTCTCCAACAACACTTTTCAGCGGGTCCCTCGAATCCCGCATCTTCTAACTCAACAAGACGGAGCAGTGCAGCATCCGGACCTTCATTCACTGAATCTGACGGCCTAGCTTATCTGATAAGTCCTACTACTTCATCGGTACTGGCAGTCTTATCGGATTCGACGCCGACCCGGCAGTGTCCTGCCACAGCTGTATCCTCCTCTCCTATACTGATAACTACTCCATCGAAGCTGAGCCCTCTACACCCAGACATTCAGTTCATTCTTCAGTCTGCGTTAAGACCTGCTACTCGCCGATCGTATGTGGCTAAATGGAGACGTTTTGCCTCATTTGCTGAAGCCAACCATTTCATCGCTCACTCGGTTTCTATCAAGAATATTCTCCAATTTCTACTATCTTTACACCAGGCTGGACTTAAACCTTCATCAATTAAGGTTTACGTTGTGGCGGTTTCTCATAACCATGGCCCTGTTTCAGGCTCATCAGTATTCTCCAATAGCCTTATCCGTCACTGCCTGAGAGGATTACAGCATCTCCAGCCACCAGTTAGATTGATCATCCCGACATGGAGCCTTTCCATTGTCTTACATGCGCTCACTAAACCTCCTTTTGAGCCTTTAGCCACTACCGATTTACGTCTATTGTCTTGGAAGACAGCTTTCCTTGTTGCAATCACATTGGCTAGGAGAACTAGCAAACTTTGTGTTCTTCGTATCAATCCTCCTTACCTTAATTTTCACAAGGAGAAGGTTGTTCTATGCACCGATCCGGCATTCCTGCCAAAGGTTGTTTTGCCATTCCATGTCAATCAGAACATTGTTCTGCCGGCTTTCTTCTCTACACTGTCTACTCCAGTAGAACGTTCATTACACTTCTTTGACGTTCGTCAGTGCCTTGCTTTTTTCCTATCTCAGACTGAGTCTTTCTGGAACACGAAACATCTATTCATCAAGTATTCTAAACATGACAAGGGCTCCCCGGTTGGACCCCAAAGACTCTCTAAATGGATCGTCCAGACCATTGAGCTTGCTTATCAGCTCTCCAAGTTAGAATTGCCTGTATTGCCCAGAGGCCATTCTACAAAAGCTGTTGTGGCATCCTTTGCCTTCTCCGCTGGCATTCCGCTGCATGACAGCTGCAAGGCGGCCACTTGGACTTCCCCTTGCACTCTTACCAAGCATTATCGCCTTGATGTTCATGCCAGACAGGATTGCTTCTTTGGCCTCGCAGTCCTCTCTTCAGTTCTTCAGTGACGACACCATCCCGCCGCTGAGTGTGGTAAGCTTGCTAGTCACCCGTATGTGTGATGCACAGAGGCCACGACGAAGAAAGGCAGGTTGCTCACCTGTAACTGTCGTTCTTCAAGTGGCTATCTGTGCATTCACACAACCCACCCTCTGGCCCCACTCGGTGTCGGTGACTGAGTTTACGATACCGTTTTTCCTTTGACTATGGTCCCATGTGTTATATACTTACCTTGTGTGCCTCCTTTGAGCACACTTTGATTCTGATATAAATATGTAATGCTTATTGCTTCCACTTGGGGGTGAACAGTCGGTCTTCAGTAGACTGGGAAAATGGCAGGTACTCCATCTTCTTATACTGTGCGAGGGAGAGGTGCGGAGTTCCTGCCAAAACCGTTAAGCTTTTGAATCTTCCTGGCTACAGGCACTGTGCAGGCGCAGCACCCATATGTGTGATGCACAGATGGCCACTCAAAGAACAACTGTTACAGGTGAGCAACCTGCCTTTACAGCCATCAAATGGAGGAATGGGTGGACTTGCTGGTTTATATGAGCGGTAGAAGGTTCTTAGAGGAAGTTTTAGCATGAAAGCATGAACAGCAACTGTTTACACTGATTAAAAATTCAAGATTGCAGCTGAGCTGCTGGCTTTTTATCTGTATTGGTAACGTCTGCTGACACAACGTGTTGTTCATACAGAGTTATATAGGAGTTAGAGATAAAGGCCTGCTTCTGTTTGTATAGCAGCAATTAGAAATAGTAGCAAAAGGAAAGAACAGGGGGTGAGACAGAGGAGCCATGTGTTCTGGGAAGAGATACAGATTGCAGTGCCTCTGAATTGGTAAGTGGCTGTTGAAATCATGTTATTGGTAGGATTAGAGGGCAAGTCTGGGCTTCAGTTACTAATGAGAATGTTAAGTATAGCCTCTTAGCAGTCACCAGTGGATACTTGAAAAGTCACTATTTAAAAGCTTAGGCAACCGGTCAGTGAGTGGAACATTTGCCTGATAGAAAAGCATCTGGATCTTTAGAAAGGATTCACATTATTTTATATGGTATCTCTTATGACCTGACACTATAACCAAAGTGAGAAATCTGGTGGTCAAATTTATAATGAAGCCTTCATTCCCTCCAGTGTTTACAGATGCAAAAAGGTACATGCCTGTGAATACTTTGTGTGCAAAGCCAGGCAGCTCAGAGGATGTGGCCTACAAGTCTAATGACAAACCGCTTCATTGCTTGAGTAGTCTAATGGGATGATTTATTTTTAAATTAAAAATTGAAAATAACAGAGGATCTTGTGGTACATTAAAGACTAAGACATTATGTCATGTGCTTTCATGAACTAGAGTCAATTTTGAGAGATATATTTCTGGAGGTACAAGTAAATACGAGGGGATTGTAAAAGTGAGAATCTGAGGAGAAGTGTTACAGTTTCACCCCCCACACGTGTGCATAACCCCCACCCCCCGCCATGACTAGGAATACCACTTCATGCATTTGATGAAAGGGACAGTATTCCATTAAATGTTTTTGTCTTCAAGGCAGAGCTGAGTATCTTGCAGCTCTCCAGAGATTCTGGCCTAGAACTCCCATGATCACTTCCCATTGCCTATGCTGGCTAGGGCTGATGAGAGTTGTACACCAAAACATCTGGAAGACTACACACTTCCTATCCATGCTTAAGGTGTCACAAGACTTGTCCTGTTTGTTGTCATAGACTAACATTACGACCCCTCTGGAAAAAAAAGTAAAGAAGAAAATGAAGCAACAGTATAAGGGGAACCAAGAATTTGCACAGCACAAAGCACAAGAACACACTATACTGACGGACTGTCAAATTAATACTTCTAGAGGGCAATCCTACAGCTGCTACTCAGAAATAACCCCCCTGAGTTAAATGGGTTTGACTTTCAGTTAAGAGTGTATAGCAGCCTTCCCCAAACTTGATATCCATCAGGGATACTGTCCTGCTTTCTGGGAACAATGGAAATCACAGCCCAACACACTTGAAGGGCACCCAGTTGAGGAACGCTGCTGTATGGGATTTCAGCCGTAAACTATTTGAAAACAATATTTAGAAGCCTAGTATTTTGAGTTCAGCATCACAAGTATATGATTTTGAGGTGTAAGTACTCATGTGAAATGAATCCCTGGCAGGGATATTACTTTCTTCCACACACGCTGGTTTTCCTCATGTTATTCCAGGGTTCCCTGCATGGGTTCCAACACTTAACAGTCCAAGGAGAATAGGGCAGCCTAACCCAGGAGAAAGGTCATGCTATATGCATGGCCTCAGTTTCCTCAGTTCTACTGTACAAGCTATCAGTCAGAAGAGAATCCAATCTTGTTTTTCTAATAAAGGAAGATTGGTCACTGAGAGGTTTCATCTGAAGCAGGATTCATTAGAAGGTATCCCAAAACCTTCCATGTTTTGTCTCAACTCTCTTAATAGATATGAAATAAAAAAGATAGGTGCCTCTGGCCATATGCAGAAGATTACCCACTCCCACAACTGGCTTACATTCAGGGTTATAGCTTCTAGATAAGGATACATGCATCTTAGTCATATGTACACTGCAGTATCGTTATTTTCAGAATTTAAGGCTTTTTAAAAGTTTTAGAAATGCTGGTTAAATAGAATACTTTAGAACATATGCAGCATGCCCTTATTTTATTACCAAATAATTGCATTTATGATTAGGGTTGAGGACTTCCATAGCAAAGGACAATAGAACACAATTCAGTTTAATTTGTATCAGAATCACCTCGCAGTCCAGGAAGTACCCTTCTGTGGTGGGTCCAGGAGCTTAAGTGACTCCTGCTAAAAAAAGCAATAAAGATTACTGCTCTTGTGAGACCTTTAAGTGGGTATAGGAGGATGAAGTGTGTGAAGAAACTCCTTCCATGGACTTCCTTCAGTTCAGTTTTCTTAGAGTCCCTGCCAATGCTTTTCCTTCAGCAGTTTGCACATCCCATGACAGGGAAAAGCAAAATTCCATGACAAGAGGTGGAACGTAGGACAATAATGCTGAGGAGAATCAAAGACAAAAAAAGAAGGGGAAGACTAAATAGGAGATGGATCCACAAAGGAAGCATGTAACAATAACAAGCCCTGGCACTTTTCCTCTTAAAAATTATGTACCCTATCCCACAAGTTGGGGTAAGAGTAGGGGGGGGGAATCAATTTTTTTTATAAACTTCATTGAATTATATTTAATGTGCAATAGCTGCTGGGATGCAGGCTTATTAGGATTATGACTGGTGGGTGCGCAAAGGGAGCACCATTTTTTCTCCCTGAGAGATTCCTCTACTTAATGCTCAACCTTTTTATAGTTGGAAAACTGGCACAAAATGATTTCCTTAATTGTAGTGAATACAATTACTGTTGAAGGTTACAATTCACAGAATGATACAGGAAGGGTGCTTGAGTGAAACAAGGAACCTTCCTCCTCTACTTTGTTTTCTGAACAACAAAGATATACATGTCACACGGAAAGTGAATGTTTGTTTGTTTAAAAAACTAGATTGCCTTTCAGTATTTCAGAGCATTTTCAATAGCTAAGTAAAATGCAATAAAAACTGTTAAAGGGCTATGTAAAAAGAACACTAAGATGAAGAAAGTATTTAGATATTATCTGGATTTGGTGGGTATAAACCTGCTAATCCTCCTGACTTCTCACTTACTTTTGATACTATCAATCTAAAGTGATCTATTGTTCTAGATTGGCTGTCTAGCTGGAGGTTACAGACACTGTTCCTTCACAGCTCCATTTTTACCTAGAAGGTCATTTTGAAAACTTGTTTGTATAATAACTTACGTTTTTATTCTTTTGTTCAGTGCTTCCTGTTCTAATTCTCTTTAGTTCTGTTTTGTTTTTCACCATAGGAGCAGTAATGCTGAAGGGTGATAATGAACTTTCCAATTAATAAAAATAACCTTCATAAATTAAAAAAATACCCTTAGGGTCTTTGTAAGTTTAACGGATCTCCAGTAATCTTTACATTTCTGTGCCACCTTCTATGTCTACATGAACACAGTTTAAAAAATGCAGCAGAAATGGAGTTCTTGTATATTGTTAAAAACACTTGAAATTATATTTCTGTCTTCTAGGACCCTCATGCAGAGGAATTTGAAGACAAAGAATGGACATTCATCATAGAAAATGTAAGTAAAAAAACTGCTTCTCTTGATTCTGCATTCAGATAGATCACTTGTTAACTAGCAAGATAGGAAAATTTTAATCTCTTCCCCACATGCAAGGATAAAGCAGGGGAAGGATCACTCTATCTTAAAATTTGAGTGATGACTCCTTTTTGCTCATAGTGGCAAATGATGGATTAATATATGTCACTATTTAAATATAAATTCTTTTAATGTCAATGTGTTTATATATCAGCTAATTGGATTTACATAGGCTTATTGTCCATGCAAATATGACAACTACTGAAATCATGTCAAGAACTACAGGGAATGGGAATTTTGGTGCATCTTCAATGATCACTATATTTAGGTAACCTGCGGTAATATCTGGTACCTTGGTGAAATAACATGTGGTTGATCAATCTGAAAAGTTGTAGAGCAAGAAAATTAGAGCAAGAAACTAATAATACCTTCAAATCAAGTTTGGGAAAAGTTGGAAAAGGTTTTCTTAAGGCTGACAGCACCACACAGTGGTCAGAGAAGAAAATAATATGGTTTAGGAAAATAAAAGCATCTTTGCCTCCTCGAGTATTTTTTTAAGCGGTTAGGTTGATTTAACATCCAGATTATCCAAAAAGAGAGGGTGTGTGTTATCTGTCAGTAGAATCTGACATTCACTTTTAGTTGGTGATCTGTTGCTTAGCTGGATTGCTTGTTGAAAAGCAGTATAGAATAAGATTTTTAGTGATTTTGGGAACATGTCTATATAAACTACTGCAGTTCTCCCAGTTTGTAATTATTGTGATATTTGCTAGTATTTTGGCCTGTCATCTGATAGATGGTAATAAAAATGACAACTATTGAACTAATAACCTTAAACATAGTGCCCTGTATATACTTGCAGTCTATAAATGTGCTAAATTTCAACCTGACCCAATCATAATTGCCACAAGTACAGCAAGTTACAGTACAACTGAAAATTTACATTTTTTTGCTCTGAACTATGACATAGGCATAAGATCTATTTCAAATTTTGGTAAAACCACTGATTGTACTTAATAAGCCTGAGTAAAGTACAGTCCTTCATTGTTAGGTGAACTTCTAAGCAGTGGTCCAAAAGTTACTTGCTCTGTTGAAGCTCATGGCAGCAACTGCTAGCAAAGTTATATGGTGTATCCTTGGTTTGTTTCTTAAGGTTGTATGCTATCACAACTACATTCTTTGCTAATGGGTTCTAGTAAGTTCTGTGTGCAATGCCTATTTCTTAGTTATGGAATGTGTCAGGGTCCACAGCCAGGATGTTGGTGGCCACAGACAAGACAAGAGCAACAAAGGACCAGGACCAGGGCAACAGAAGACAGAGTCCAAAAGCAGGGTTGAATAGAAAGTCCAAATCATAGTCCTGGTACAGGCCTAGGTCAGGAACCAGAAGAATGCCTGAGAAGAGAACAAAGACATGGTCAGGAACAAGCCAAGGAGGTCAAACAGAGGTGCAGGTGCCCTTGAGACGTGGCAAGAGACATGGCAAGGCAAGATAGACGAGACAACAGGAACCAGATACAGCAAGGTTCAGGCAAGATGCACAGCTCGCCGTAAGACCTGCATTACTGAGGCAACATGGCAAGGAAGGATACACAGGCAAGGAAGATACAAGTCAGCCAAGAGCCAGGCACAACAGCAAGACAATATGAAAAGGCAGGACCAAGGAGCAGGAACAGTCAGGCAAGAGGCAGGCACAGCAGCAAACAGGCAAACCTGTGCTGCTGAGGGAACATGGCAAGGCAGGAGAACACAGCAAGATGCAGGACTCTGCAGCAAACAGGAGGGCCTGCACTGCTAAGGCAACATGTGAGGCCAGAGACACAGCAGGAACCAGGAGCTGGTACTGCAACGAACAGGGGAACCTGTGTTGCAGAGGCAGCACAGCAAGGCAGGTGATGAGGAAGATGCTGGAACCAGGAGCAGCCAGGCAAAGTGCAGGCTCTGCAGCTACAAGGCCTGTGTTGTTGAGGCCAGTTCTGGATGGAAGAACTTGCTCTCATATAGCTTTTCCCTCAGGACTCCCAGCTGGCACTTGTCAGTAGACTGAGAGCTTCAGCGAGTCCTTGGACCAATCCCAGAGTGGTGGTGGCTCTGGGTCTGGCCACTGGAGCAGCCCAGACCTGGGCAGAATGTGACCTCCCAGGGTAAAACTACATGCTATTAAATGTAAGCCTAACGTGGGGCTGGAAGATGGAAGCTTTAACCTTTTTCCAGTCCTGTGGTTCCAGTATAGAATGAGGACCCTTTGCTTGAAATTCACACTGCTGTGATGTGTGATCAAGTCATCTCTGACTTATGGTGATGCTATGAATGAAAGCTCTGGGAAATGCCCTGTCCATGACAGCCTTGTTCAGTTCTTGCAAATTACAGCTTTCTTTATGGATTCAGTGCATCTCATATTTCATCTTCCTTTTCTTCCTCCACCTTCCTCCAGTATTCTCTAGCATACTCGTAATTGTCTTCTCCATGGAATTTTGCCTTCTTATGATGTGCCCAAAGCAGGACAGTCTCAGCTTTGTCATTTTTCTTCCAGGGAAAGCTATGGCTTGATTTGCTCTAGGAACTACTTGTTCATCTTTCTGTCAGTCAAGGGTACACACAAAGCTCTCCAGCAGCAACTTTCATTGCCCAAATGTTATTCAACTGCAATGTAAATTGCTGGCAATATGGGTGGAGGGGTGTGTGATCCAGTGTGTAGCTCTTTCCTCTATCATCTCAGGCCTTTCTTGTCTTACACAGGCATGGGGACAAATGTAGCTGTAGTCCTCAGCCTTTGACTCTCTGGCTTCAAAGCTGCTGCTGCATGAATGCTTTTTGAGGCTATTTGGCTGCAATTCTGTCCATCACGATCTTCTCTAATCGGTCCTTTTTATTCACTGTCCCTGATGTCTGCCCAGTCTCTTTCTTCTTTCAAGCTTCCACTCTCCTTTAGAACCTCCTAACAAAAAATCCTCCCAGTAATCTCCTAGTTCTTCAGGGCCAAAAGAATATTGTGTTCCAGACACCTTACAGGGGGCTACACCTTACATGGTTTCATAAATGTAATCAATTTGCATGACTGCATTCAGCCCAGACAGAGCGGTATGCAGGATATGTATCCTGGACTGAGTAGGACTCTAGTATCTGTGTACAAATCCATGTATGTAGACTAAAAAGATGTTCAGCTGTTAGACTGCACATGCGGGGACTTGTGTATAGGACAGACTGGGATACACATACTAACCCAGACCCCTATATCCCCCTTCATGCTAGTGCCCCCCTCTCCTACATCCTTGACTTTGCCATATAAAGTGGCAAGGTCTGAAGGTGCCAACTCTTGAATGCAAGTAAAGCTCTCTGTGAGATTTGGCACCCTCATGAAGCACAGCAAGGTCATGGACTAAGGGGATGGAAATGAGCACACGTAGTAATGTACAGGGCCAGAGTGGGCAGCCCCACTCCCAACCTGATTTAAACTCTCATATGGGTGTTCTGGCATCGCAGTGATAAAATTGGTATATATAGCAACAGAGGTAGCAAACTACATATGTCGGCTTACTAGCTTCCTTTTTTAATTCCTCAAACAAATCATCATGATAATTATGCTAGCGTATGAGTTTTCTCACTGTAAACATTCTTTATCTATTATTTTGGCTGCACTGTCAGGGTTAGGCTAGGAATAACAGAATGAAATGGGTGTCATCAATAACCAGAAAATAGGCTAATTTTCATTGAGATGAATACACTCTGCACTCTCTGTCTCTCCCCTGCCCCCTGTGTGTGTGTGGAGGGGGGGGGGCGTGTGTGAAATGAGGTATTTAGTGGCCAAGTCTATTCACATCAGTAGTTTCTTTTTATCAGGCCCGTCTACTAAGGTTCTGCTGTCAGCATCTGACAGTGGGGATAGGATAGCAGGAAACAGTCAACAGAGAAAAGAGTGAGGTGATTTTGAAGGCAGAAGGAGTCACTCTGTCTGATCATGGATGAAGCAGGGAAAAGATAAAGGAATGCTGCCATCCTATGCTGGCTTACTCAGACCTACATCTGGGTGAACACAGGGGGACAGTTCTACTCATTTATATACCTCTGTCTAGCCAAGGACTTGCTTGTGTTTGTGTTTTGAGAATGATTTCTTATGATATTGCAGAACTACAGTATCAGTATTGTGCCAGAGGTAATACTTGTAAGAAGTGCTTTTTTTGTAAAAAAAAAAAAAGTGCTGGAACTCACATCTTGGGTTCACACTTTTACACAATGGTCGCCGCCAGCAGTAAGCACTCAGCACACGACCACACAACCGATCCCAAGCCGAGCAGCGTCCCAAGCCAAGCAACGCCCTCACAATCAGCGCCAACACACAAGCAGCCCGCAGGCACTATGTTAATGATTTTTGCCGCTGATCTGCTATACCCAACAGGGCGATTCACAATCACTTGGAAAAATCCGTCAAAAAAAGGTGCTGGAACGCCATTCTGGTGCGTTCTATGACAAAAAAAAGCCCTGCTTATAAGGAGCCTGAGTGCTAACTAGTGACATGGAAGACTGCAGACATCAGAGGGCAAACATTTATTTTTATTTTATTCTTGTTCTGAGGACATTCCACCTTTAGTTGTGCTTCTGAGGGAAGGGCTGGGAGGGAAAGAATTCTGTGTAGTTACGTACTGCTGCATGCTACACCATTTTGTGCAATTAAGTTTTTAATTCATTAATTATGACTTAATTTTCAAAAAAGTTAGAAGCAGACACTCAGAGACTGATTACATAGCAAGAGAGGTGGCAAGTGGCACCTGCCCCTGTATCTGACAGAAGACTGGAGGACAGAGAGGAAGGGCGAAAGGAAAAGGAAATCAATTTAAGAAAGATACAGGTAAATTAGAAAGGGTCCAGCAGAGGGTGACAAAAATGATCCAGGGTTTGGAAACACTGCCCTGTGAGTAGAGACTGAGGGAACTGGGCATGTTCAGCCTTGAGAAGAGAAGACTGACGGGGACATGATATTCCTATATAAGTACCTCAAAGGCTGTCACAAAGAGGAACGTCAAGATCTTTTCTTGCTAATGCCAGAATGTAGGACACGGAATAATCAACTCAAGTTGCAGCAACCCAGATTCAGGCTGGACATCAGGAAAAGCTTCCTTACTGTCACAGCAATACAACAGTGGAACCAGCTGCCTAGAAAGGTGGTGGGCTCTCCCACACTGGAGACATTCAGAAAGAACCTGAATAGCCATTAGAAAGTGTATAACAAAAATGTGCACTGTGATATGAAATCATCAGTAACATTAGTTAAGTATTTTTATCCCATGTATTTTATACACTGAGTTGTGAGAAAGGACATGTGAATACATTGAGGGGAGGATGGATAACATGGCAATGATTTCTTCTTCCAAAATAAGAGCAAGTCAGCGGTCAAAAAACCTATTGGTTATCTAAGCACTTCTGGATCCTGAAGGCATGGAGTCAATTCACAAGATTCACCCACCAGCAGAGTAAAGCTTACATTCAGCATAGGGCAATGTGGGACATCTTTGTGTGCCCTAGTCACTTCATCTACCCCAACTGTATTTCAGTTTGAAAGACCAAGAAGAAGTTATGGTGCATGAAGGGTAGGCTGTTGGCAAGTTCAGTTTGTGACATGCCACAATATCATTGCTGGACATAAGGTACATCTGATCGCTGGGGTCAACACAAGCTGGTTGTTTAAAACCTAACTATAGTTTTGAAGCAGCATGTTTCTGATCTGTGTGCATATGTGCAACGTATCAAATAGCCTGTGTTTGGAAAACCAGTAAGTTGCAAGACAGCTTTGTTTACTATCTTCTTAGTATTTATATGAATGGAGTTTTTCAGGCTGATCTTCTAGGGCCTGTAGCAGTTAAAAAAAAAAAAATCTTATTGCTTGCTTCTGAATATATGTAGGGAAGTAGATACTGAGGTGTACTAGCCCTAAGAGTTCCAGTGGCTACAAAAGTCAGTTGGGTGATGTTTACTATTTCCTTTTTACGTCCTTTTTATGTTGAATTTTCTAGCACCTACAATAAATGGATTGTAATTTTGTCTTGGCTATCTCTGTACTTAGCTAAACTCCATGGGCTTTTATATTTACCCCATTATTCTGTCTAAGTATCAACTATTCTTAGAGTGAACCATTTCCTCTTTTCCCACATATTTTAGGATGTCGTCATCATTGAGCATTGTCTGAACTGGAGATCATACGACATATTACATAATTTTTGACTGCTTCATTAGCTTTCCTGTCTCATTAATTTTTGTATGTTTAACAATTGCAGATACTCCCTTATTTTGTTTCCCTTGATGTTTACATTAGAGTATTTTAACTGAACCACAGTAAGAACATTTCATTCCTAAGTATTCTTACTGAATGACATTTGCTAGAGCTTAATTGGCTTATAAAAAGCTTGTATTTCTTTTTGTTTTCAGTTCATAGTAACATGATATACCTAATGGTATCCCCCCCCCCCACGCGCACACACGCATGCATGTGTCTGCATCACTTTAGAACTTCATGCATCTGATGAGGTGGCCTGTAGGCAATGATACCTTGTGGCATGACAGAGATCTGTTTATTGTTGTTTTGTTTTCTACTATGCACTAAAACAGATGGCTTCTCCTTGGGAATTGTCTTTCTCAGCTTTGGTAACTAATAATTGTGATGATTAAAAAATGATGTACTGGGGTGCAGGCAAAGAAAGCTTTTAAAATATTTCAGAACATGTATACTCAAAAGTACACAAAGAGGACTTCCAGGTAAGTGTGTATAACATGAGAGCATAGTTGTTTTTGAGAGAACCAAATAGTAGTACAAGTCTTCAGTTACATTTCTAGTTCCTAATAGCTCATTTTGTATAAAAATGGTAATAGAGTAGTTATACCTGGTCCCCTGGTAAAATGTAGGTATATACTATTCTGTAATAGCAAAGCTTTTGCTATTAATATTATTTCTTTGTAGCATATGCAATGATTTTAAAAAGAAATTCAAGAGGTCTGTTTACATTTAAAGAATACAAGCAGCTTAAATTTCTTGTATACACTCCTGCCTGAACTATTTTTTTTTTTTAGTTTAAAATAAAAACATGTCTTTTTCTAAAATTAAATACCTGCCTTTAATACATTTAGAGTAGGAAGCTTGTAGTTCAGACATGCTCTTCTGGCACTCTAATTCCCCTGTCATATTCTGCTGTATGTGATTATGTGAACTGTGACTGGTTGCCTGTTTAAATTAGCCTGGTCTTCTGGTCTAGATATAGCTCAGAATTAAATGCTGCTTTGTCAGCCATCTCACTCTTGTTCTGCTTTGAATTTAATAGAAAATCGGGAAAGTGTGTGCAGTTTTTTTAATACAGCATTTGCTTACATTAAATATTTAGCACTTTGTTCTAGTTCAGAAATCTTAGAGATTAGGTTTTTGGAGCAAAACTCATAGCACATCTTGTCTTGATTAGCCTATTTTATTTATTTATTTTTATGACAGGTGTGGCAAGACACTGCTTTAGAAATTGGAGGGTACCATACCTGATCCCTTGCATATACTTGTATCTTGAGATCTTTTAGTTGTTTCCTAACCACATTTTAAGTTCAGTGGCTATACAAAAAATGCAAAGAATGTCAGCTAAGGACAGCTCCTCTTTCCGCCCCTCCACCCAAACACTGAAGCTCATGAAAGTGAGCAGCTGTCATTCCTGGCTTGGGCTGGTTTGTGTGGATAGATGCTATGTAAGCTTTTCTAGACATTACTATATACTTTACTTAAAATCTGACTTATAGTACAACTATTATATTCCTGAGTAAAGCAAATAAATCATGTCAAATTGAGATGAATAACATAGCACAATAATCTAACATGCATACAAGGGGAGACCCAAAAAACCCCAAGGAATTTATTTAGCAAAAATTATGTATTTATTGTTACATGTTCAGACTTAAGTCCCCTTAAACTGCTCTCTGTTTGATGCAATGAAACTATTGAGATGTTTTTTCCACTGCTCAGCCCAGGCTTTGAATTCATCAGTTTTGATGCCTTTGAGTGTTTCTGCCATTTTTTGTTTCACCTCTTACACATTCACAAAATGTTTCCCTTTGATGACTTTTTTCATCAGGGAAACAAAAAAAAAGTTGCACAGGGCCAGATCAGGTGAATAGGGAGGGTGGGGCACAAGGGCCATGCTTTTTTTGGTCAAAAATTGCTGAACACTGAGCTGAACAAAATTTCACCACAGCATGAAATAGGCAAATGCGTTGAAAGAGTCTCCAAAAAAAACCCCTCACTGAAGCCAAATTCAGCCTCTTACAACAACCCAGCTGGGTACCCTGATGCAGATGGGTTCCTAGAACACTCACCTCACGGGGGAAGCCTCTACTGCAAGGGGCCTGCCCTCCAGAAGACAATTACTGTTTTGGGGGGTTCCCCCCTTGAACATGTTTTTACATAATGACAGAAGGTAATCTGACTTTTGCAGCCCATTGTTACTTACTTGGAAGTAAGTGCCGGGGGTTCTGTGAGTTAAACATTCTCACCTATAAAAACACAACACACATTTTTTATAGCAAAAATGTTAAATTCATATTAGTCTACAACATTTAACTTTCCAGCAAATATGATGCTGGCACTGATACACCATCCTAATTTATCCTAGTTATCTTTGCAAAATTAGGCAGATGAGCAAGTATTTCATTCAGGCAAATCCTTCACTTTTTATATTCAGACAATATTACTTTAAATAGTTCTACTAAAATAAACCAACTTTTCCCCACCCAGAAAACTTACTTTAGGGCATATCTTTAAATGAATTCACATTGCAAATGAGCAAAGCTTGGATGGATGAAGGTTCCCTCAAGTTACAATCTACTTTAACTTGGCCTTTGCATAGCTAAGATAATTCCAGTTAATAGAGCAGGATTTTAATATTGCAGCAAGTCAAACTGAGCCTTTATGTGATTTTTACATAACCTTGAGCTTTTAATTGTACATGATCATGTGACATACTTCAGTTTGAAACTAAGAAAACTACAAAAGGATCTTATTGTGTGGTATCAAAGCTGCAATTACTGTTAATATGTTTCTCACAAACAAAAGATGGAAATGTGGGAATGCTGGAATGGTGTAGAACTGATAATGTTCTCCTTTTCTATAAACTCAATAATTTTTTTTTCAGACCATAACATTTACTGTGGAATGAGTTTGATGACACATAATTTCTGTGGTTATTATTGATTCACAGTAGTAAAGTGCAATCTGCCTACTAAATTGCCAGAACCAATTTGTTTAGATTTTTCTTCAGCCTTGCTTCCTGCTAGTTGCCATCCAATATCTTCTTTTTCCCTATTGAGGAGAATGTATTGGGTGAGACGGCTGACCAGAGTTGATACAGTGATATTCTTTGCCAGCTGGAGGGAGGAAGCTGATAAAGAGAGTCTGATCTGGAAACAAACCTCTAATACTACATTAGGCATGTTTAAAACCAGCAGTGTGTTTCAGCAATTCTTAGCGTATGTTTATTCATAGAAAATCAGCAGTAAAATATACTTGCCAGGGCATGCAAGAGAGTTGAATCTGCATGAGGTCTTTTTCTCTTTCCAACATCAAATATCAAAACTGAATCATGGTAATTGTTTTACAGTGGGGTTCTAATCATACTCCAGATGTAAGCTGAGCTACCTTACTCTCCTTTTAATAAAGAAGTATGTGTTTTTAAAATTGTTCAACTTGCCACACTTTTTTTCATGTGTATATGATCCGTGCTCTTGATAGTGAGCACATTTCTTATTTAAAATGCTGCTTGCTGGGATAGCATTATGTTATACAAATCTCATTTCATTGTGGGTGCCTGGCGGCGACAATGGCCATACATTGTTTGAACCATGCGTTCTTGGCAAAGGGTACAGTGCAGGACACTAAAAGGGCTGGGGGAACCAAAGGGCCATTACATAGTCATTAAATAGGAGGAAGGAATATTTGACAGACGGTGCCTCCCTCACTAGAGGGTTTAAGATTTCATTTAAGATATTGTATCTAAGGTGATGGTTTGCATACTATTTTGAGTGAAATGTTACAAAGAGGGGTTTTTGGGTTTTTTTGGTGGGTGAAAGCTTAACACAAAAATGTTCCATTTCAGTGCTAATTATTCATTTGTACGTGTGGTGGGCCAACTGCGAGCTAGTCTGTCTTTTGATGCAGTGTGTCTTTGATAAGTACCATATATACAGCATCTCCATGTGGCCAGTTTAAGTCTTTCTTTTGTCCAATTTGTCTTTAGAGGATGACTTTTTAAAGCTATCCAGCTATCCTGTGAAAATCTTACATTGGGATTTGTCTAGCTATGATGTCTCTCTAAAGATGAATCCATTCCAATTGCAACCTTATGGCTAGCTTGTGGAATTATAATTGGAAATGCTATGCTATGTGGGGCAACCAGATCCTTCCACATAGGGTCAGGGAATTGGTTCACAAAAACTGCAGTCTGGTGCATACCACAGGAGGGAGTAAGCCCCATTGAACTCAGTAGGACTTCTTCCAAGACAGTATTGTGGTAATAGTTCCCTAAGTTAAAAACACTAGAAATGGTTGAAATAGAACTCCAAGTTCTGAATTAAAAAGTTGCTATAAATTGAGAATATTAAATATCATGGCTACAATTAGGAACACAGAATATTTGCAGGAATTATTATCATGGCTGATGCACATGACTGGATTTTGTGAGTGCTATGTTGAACTTAGCCTGCTTCTTTGTTGCTCTTTATCAGTAAAGAGAGACCATATCCACACCAAGTTAATCCCTCAGTCTCTGTCTTGTCAGACTGGAGGCTTTTTCTTTTGCTTGCTTGCTTGCTTGCTTGCACAATTACAGATGTATAAGCGTTAGCACCATGGGAAAGCTGCAACACTAGTATTTGGATGGTGTCTCATGGAGCGGGTAAAAAGGTTGATTTCAAAGTAGATTTTAAAAAAAATCTCTAGGTCTGATATATGGACCATTCCAGCAATTCTTGCTTTCATGAGTAAATCGCCAAAGTGATTTGGCTGTTATGCACAGTTCAGCTGATGTTCTATCATAAGAGTTTCCCCCAAATGCAAACAAGATTGTAGAAATGCAATTTCCACTCCAGTTAATACTTGATTTTAGTGGTTGCTGTTAGTTTGAGGTTTGGTTATGCAAGCAGCACAAATGTCTGTTGCTTAGTTCCTGAGTCATAATTTACCCAAAGGAATTAACTTTTGTTCCTTACACCATTTCACTTGGAATCACTGTTAAAAAAATACTGTTTAATGTTTTAAAATACATTTTAGAGGTTTTGCTTTCACAAAGAGAACTTTCATCTGCTCTTCCACATTGTGGTAGTAATTCAAAGCTATCTCTTCCATTGCATCAATCACCTGGCATTGAAGAAACTCTGTGTCATTTTATTTCCCCCACCCACTTAGTCTGTGCATTCTTTAACTGCTTTTGATATCATAGAATCATAGAATATTAGAGTTGGGATGGGCAAGAAGGTCAGGTCCAACCCCTTGCTCAGTGTAGGACACCAAGTTAAACCATCCTTCTCAAATGGCTGTCCAGTTGCATCCTGAATGCCTTTAGGAATGGAAGCCCACAACCTCCCTAGGTAATTGGTGCCATTGTCGTACTGCTCTAACAGTCAGGAAATAGCCAGAACCTGGCTTCCTTCTACTTGACCCCATTATTCTGTGTCCTCCTTTCTGGGATGATCAAGAAGAGATCCTGGCCTTCCTCTTTGTGACAGCCTTTCAAGTACTTGCAGAGCGCTATCATATCTCCCCTCAGTCTTCTCTTCTCCAGGCTAAACATGCCAAGATTCTTCAATCTCACCTCATACATTTTTGTTTCCAATCCCTGGATCATCTTTGTTCCCTCCTCTGAACCCTTCCCATCTTCCCATCTGCATCATTCTTGAACTGAGGTGCCCAAAACTGGACACAGTACTTCAGATGTGGCCTAAGTAGTACTGGGTAAACTAATACATCACATGATTTGGAAATGATCTATTAAGATCTGGTAACTTCCCGCTTGGATTACTGCAACGCGCTCTATGTTGGGCTGCCCTGGAAAATGGTCAGGATACTGCAACTGGTACAGAATAGAGCTGCCGGGCTGCTGCCAGGGACCAGCCGTTACTCTTACATAACGCCGGTCCTCTACCAGCTCCACTGGCTTCCAGTTGAAGTCTGGGCTCAATTCAAGGTGCTGGTTTTGACCTATAATGCCCTAAACAGCTTGGGACCAGGATACCTGGTCTCCTTCCAACATCTCCTTCCTTATATGCCCTCACGCTCCTTAAGATCTATGGGAGAAGCCTTACTGCAGGAACCCTCTCTAAGAGAGGTAAAAAGGTCATCAACTCGGAATAGGGCCTTCTCTGCTGTGGCGCGCAGACTCTGGAATGTACTCCCCAGAGAGGTACGCCTGGCGCCAAGTTTATATTATTTTCGATGCCAGGCCAAAACCTTTTTATTTAAACAGTATTTTAAAATTTAATAGTTTTTAAGTTTAGTTGCTCTGTTTGTTTTGTGATTTATTGTTTTGTTCTGTTTTATTATTTATTGAAATTGTTGTTTTAATTGTCCTTTTAAATATTGTAAGCCATCCTGACATCTTGTATAATGGGACTGCATACAAAAGTTTTTAATTAATTAATTAATTAATATTAATGCAGGCCAAAATATCATTTGCTCTTTTTGCAGCCTCATATTTGCTGACACCTAGTGATCTACAACAATTCTAAGATCCTTCTCATTTGCAGTTCTGTTGAATCAAGTATTCCCCATCTTGTAATTATGCATTTGCTTTCTTTTTCCTAGGTGCAGAACTTAGCATTTGTCCCAATTGATTTTCATTCTGTTTTTCTGAGCCCAGCATTCCAACCTGTCAAGGTCACCTAGAATCTTCTTTCTGTCTTCTAGGGTATTATTTTTTCCCAGTTTGTGCAAATCTGATAATCATTTCCTGCACTTCCTAATCCAAACTATTAATAAAAATGTTGAAGAGAATTGGGCCCTGGAATGAACCCTGTGGTACCCCACTTGTTACCTCTCCCCAGTTTGAGAAGGTGCCATTGATAAGCACTCTTTGAGTCCTATTTGGTAACCAACTGTGCATCCGCTCGATAGTTGTACCATCTAGTTCACTTTTAGCTAGTTTGATAATCAGGATATCATGGGGTACTTTGTCAAAAGCTTTGCTGAAGTTAAGATATATTGTGTCTACAGCATTCCCTTAGTCCATCAAAGAGTAACCAATCAAAAAATGAAATCAGATTAGTCTGGCAGATATTGTTCTTGAGAAATCCATGTTGACTTCTAATGTTCACTGCATTGCTTTCAAGGTGCTTGCAGATTGACTGCTTTATAGTCTGCACCAGAATTTTTCCAGGGATTTGTTGTTGTTGTTCTTGTTAGTTGCAAAGTCATGTCCGACCCATCGCAACCCCATGGACAACATTCCTCTAGGCCTCCCTGTCCTCCACCATCCCCAAGAGTCCACTTAAGTTCACACCAACTGCTTCAGTGACTCCATCCAGCCATCTCATCCTCTGCCATCCCCTTCTTCTTTTGCCATCTATTGTTCCCAGCATTAAGCTCTTCTCCAGGGAGTCCTTCCTTCTCATTAGGTCACCAAAGTGTTTGAGTTTCATCTTCAGGATCTGGCCTTCTAAAGAGCAGTCAGGGTTGATCTCCTCTAAGACTGATTGGTTTGATCGCCTTGCAGTCCAAGGGACTCGCAGGAGTCTCCTCCAGCACCACAATTCAAAGGCCTCAATTCTTCGGCGCTCAGCCTTTCTTATGGGCCAAATTTCACAGCCATACATTGCAACTGGGAAAACCATAGCCTGGACTGTATGCACTTTTGTTGGCAGGGTGATGTCTCTGCTTTTTAGCATGCTGTCATGCCATAGCTTTTGATGTCAGTCTAACTGGTCTGTAATTCGCAGATTCCACCCCCCCCCGCCCCACACACACACACACACACACACACTTTCTTGGAGATAGGGACTATATTCAGTCATCTGGCACTTACCCTGTCCTCCATGATTTCTCAAAGATAATAGACAGCGGTTCTAAGAATTCTTCCACCAGCTCCTTTATGATTCTAGGCTGGAGTTTATCAGGCCCTCGAGATTTGAACTCATTCAGGCCAATGAGATGATCCTTGACCATTTGCCTATCAATATTGAGCTGCCGTCCTGTTCCTTTAGCTTGTACTTGCCCATCATCAGGAAGGTTATAGATCTTTTTTGGGAGAAAACTGAGCCAATGCAGGAATTGAGCATTTCTGCCTTTTTTGTCTCATTTGTTACCATTTTCCTATCCACATTGAGTAGTTCAATCCCCATTTCTTTCCTCTGTCTTTTACTTTAGACATATCTGAAGAAGGTTTTTTTGTTCCTTTTAGCATCCCTAACTAGCCTCAATTCATTCCTAACTTTAGCATTCCTGACTCCATCTCTGCAATTCTGTGCTTTCTGCCTGCATTCTTCCTTTGTAGCCTGCACTTCCACTTTCCATACATGAGCTTTTTGTTTTCAGATCATCTCTAAGATTCTTGTGAAACCACATGGGCTGCTTCTGTTGTCTTCTACCTCCTTTTCTTGTAGGAATGGTTTGCAATTGTGCCTTTAGAATTTCCTTTTTAAAAATTTCCCATCCATCTTGGACTCTTTTTCTCAGTAGAGTCACTTGCCATGGGACTTTATTTATGGTTGTTCTGAGTTTATTAAAATTGGCTTTCCTAACATTCAAGGTTCATGTTTGGCTACATGGTTACTTTCCTGCAGAGTTCTCATAGCTGCCACTTTGTCCACTAGATCTTTCCTGTTGGTTAGTATCAAGTCAAGGATAGCCATTCCTCTTGTTCCTTCTTCCACTTACTGTTGGAGAAAGTTATCAGCAACATGTTAGGAATCTCTTGGAGGAGCAGTGTTTGGCAGAATTTTTCTCCCAACAGATATTAGGGAAATGGAAATCCCCCATAACAAAGACATCTTGCCTCCTTGAGGCATTTGCTTTTCAAAAGTTTCACCCTTTGTCTTCTCCTTGACTTAGTGGTCAGTAATAGAATCCAACCACTGTGCTCCTTTTTTTTCTTGCTCCATTTATAGTAATCCAGATGCTCTTGATGGTGCTACTAAGCTCATCCTCCTGTATTTGTGTGCAGAGATACGTATCTTTAACTTATAGTGCGACTCCTCCTCCCTTTCTGTTCCTTCTGTTCTTCTTGAAAAGGTTATATCCTTCAATTGTTGAATTCCAGTCATGGGAGTCATCCTACCAAGTTTCACTTATACCTATCAGATCATATTCATCCTACTGTACTAAGAGTACAAGTTCATGCTGTTTGTTTCCCATACTCGGGGCATTAATATATAGACATCAAAGATCATGTGCTTCGTACTCTAGCTTTCTTCCTACATTTTTTGGAAGATCTTTATTGGGCAGTGTTAGAGCTGTTCTCTGTGTTGCAGTACATAAGCCTTTGCCTGTTATTTATTATTATTTATTTATTTAGCATATTTGTATGCCGCCCCCATTGCAACCAAGCCTCGGAGCGGCTCACAACATATGCCCAGGTATACTTCTCCTTCCCCTGTAAGATTCAGTTTAAGCCCTCCTAATAAACTTATTCATGCTGTGGCCAAGCACCTTCTTTCTGGTCCTTGTAAGGCACAATCCATCTCTTGTCAGCATTTCATCTTCCAGGAAGTGTAGACCATGGTCTCCGAATCCAAATCTCTCATGTCAGCACCACCAGCCAGGCATTTACTTGGACTATTTTTCTTTCCCTGTCTATTCCTTTTTCCAAGAAATAGATTAAAGAGAAGACCATCTGGTCCCAAAGTTCTTGACTTTTCTCCCTGAAGCTTCAAAGTCTCATGTGATTTCTTCAAAGCTCCACTTAGTAGTGTCCTTTGTTCCCACATGCATAAGAAGGAAGGGTTATGTGTCCGTGGGTTGCATGAGCCTTAGCAATATTTCAGTTATATCAATAACTTGTCCTTAGGGGAGACAGCATAACTGATTTCTCATTAGGTGCTTGAGACTTTGGGTCATGCTTTCCCCTCTCCATTAATGTGATCTTTGCTTTCATTTCCAATTAACAGCAATTCAGGATTATAGCCAAAATCTAAACCAGGGGTTTCTGACCTTTACTGGGCTGTGGGCACATTTGTTAATCTCAGGAACCATCATAGGCACCAGCACAAAAATGCTGTCAGGGAAGCTTACCAAGCCACAAAGGACAAGTAATTTCCTCATGTATGGAAGAGGTGAGATGAGACCACATACTAAACAATGTATTTGCCTGCACAAACAAGCAAAACTTGTCATTTATTTTGAAAATTTTGCCATGCCCAATTTGAGAATTAATCTACATAATAAATTATTTGGGAACAATCTACATAATAACATTGTGTCATTCTCAGGTGCATTCATAAGGGGAAGAGACTGCTGCTCCACACATTCTCCATAGCAACCTTTCCAGGAGTATTCTGGCAACACTTTTTTAAAAAGTGGCAACCAGGCTTTTGAGCACAGCAAAACTGCTGCTTTACTCAGTTTAATTTTTTTAAAAAAATGAAATTGTAGTTACCTTATGGAAAAGTAAGTCCATTCAAATACCTTTTCTTGCCCCTCACCCCACAAATGTCAGTATTCTTTCTTCACATGAAGGGCAACGGATGGGCTATTAAAAATGCAAGTTTTCCTGTCCTACCGTAAAGTCTTGTGGTCTTCCGGCAGGATGTGTGGAGGGTAAGTCTAATGATTTTAAAGCTTGCTTACTCAACAAACCATGGCTTATGTCCAAATTCGCACTTTGTCACCTACAATGGAGCAATCTATGAATAAATATAAATATCTTATATATAACATAATTCTAAAATCCTGTCCTTACAGTGAAACTGTACATTGTGGCAGCAAGGCAACCCACCCTTGCCTCATCTGTTGTATATATTGTGTAGTGTTGTGGCTTCAGGATTAGGAACAATTAAGGGAAAGCACTCTAAATGTTTGCTGTTTAAAACTGTAGGGAAGGAAGAGCTATTTGAACTCTTTAGTTCTGAGATTTTGCTTGGTAGTTTTACTACTTCTATTCTCCTAGTACCTTCCAGCATGTATCTAAAAGAAATAAAAATAAAAAACTTGATGGGCTAGTATAACAACTCGGCAGAATTCCAAAAAGTCCATTCCCCATGTAAGGATTTAAGCTCAGTTAGTTGTGAATGTGTGATAGGTATAGGTTTAAGACAGTGGCAAAGAATAGCTCCGTAACAATTATATGCAGAGGTATGTGGCAAAGGGGGCCCTCAACCATCAACCTGTTTGTTGGGAATGACTGTGGTCTCCAAGAGCACTAAATCTTTTTGTTTCTGAAGTTCATGCCAAACATAATTAATATTAATGTGTTTTGTTCCTTTATGTCCTTTACCCTAATAAAAAAGTGACAGATTTTTTCCTTGATCAGCTTTAAATGTTACCCTTTTAATTTTATTTATTTATTTATTTATTTATTAAAACATTTATATGCCGCCCCATTGCAACAAAGCCTTGGGGCGGCTTACAACAATATAAAAACAGTCATAACATTTAAAATCCTAACTATTTAACCTCCCCACTCCCGGTGCATCTTGGCCAACCTAAAATACAATCATAAACAATAAACCCAAACAACAAAATTAATAAACCTAAATTAACTTTAAATAAACAAACCATCAACTAACAAGACATAAACACATGAATACAGAACAAAACCATAAGCCAAATAAACAACTAACAATTAAAATACGACTTAAATAAAAAGGTCTTTTCCTGGCGCCAAAAAACAGGTACCGACGGCACCAGGTGAACCTCTCCAGGGAGCGCATTCCATAATTGGGGCGCCACCGCCAAAAAAGCCCTCCTCCGGGTGCTCACCCACTTGATCTCCCTCACCGAGGGTTCCTGGAGGAGGGCCGCTGTTGCAGATCTTAGAGGGCAGGAGGGCATGTAAGGGCATAAGCGGTCCATTAGGTATCCAGGTCCCAAGCCGTTTAGGGCTTTATAGGTCAATACCAGTACCTTGAATTGGGCCTGGACTTCAATTGGTAGCCAGTGGAGCTGACAGAGGACTGGGGTTATGTGAGAATAATTGTATCTTCATTACCATTGGATAAGATTTGAATATATAATCAATTCCTGTACTATAGCTGTTTTGCTTTTTTGACTGGCAGTGACTTTTTTTTAATAGTTGGGAAAAATGTAGAAAGCACATTTGGTACACTGGAGTTTGCACATAGCATCTGGGAAATTAATGCATGTTTGTCTACTAAGCAGCTTCCATTGTAGATAACAGTACAATTTTGTTCATGTGTATAGGGATTTATGCTGAAAACTATTAATGGCTATATCTTAGAATCTAGCTGATTTTATCTCAATAATTGGCAGCAATCTGTATTCTTCAATTTATAACCAAGTGCAGCACGTTAGAGGTATTGCTGGTAGCATCATGAATGTTATGTTTAACCAATTCAGTTTTATTACTCTGTTACATTAAAATTTAGTTAGCTGTTGCAGATTTTCATGTTTATGCCATCATAACATCCCTTTAGTCATACGTGTTAGACATTTGTAAACTGATGCATCACTTCCCATGCATTAATTTGCTCATGCAACAAGCCTAGGACTATGCTGTATGCTACCATAAACACAAATGTCCCACCTTGTTGTTTGTTTATTTAGAATACACAGGACATTAAATCTACATCAGTGATTCTCAAACATTAGTTACCTGGAGCTCATCTTTTCCTGAATTAAAAATTCAAGGTACATTTTATTCATTCATTCTTACACAATGATATTTTCAAAAGATTCAGTTCCAAAAACATTAACTGCCCACCCTCCAACTGTAGTAATGGTAGAGGGATTTATTACATTTCTATAGCACTCAGCAGCCAAAACTCTCCAGGCAATTCATAAAGCTAAAACTTAAAACCGTAACTTAAAAACCTAATCATAATATAGAAACCCAGTCATTTAAATACCAAATACAATCCAAGTAAAACCCAGCAGCCAGGCAAAGATGTAAAACCACAAATACAGGTTTAAAAAATAAAGAACTAAAAGGACTGGCATTTTAAAAAATCTTCATTTGGTGTTGAAAAATAGGATCAAGGAAGAGCTTTGTACAACTGTGGTCCACCACTGAAGGCCTGTTGGTGACTCACCAACCTCACTTCATGTGGTGGAAGCACTGGGCATAATAAGAGTCTTTGAGGATGCTTTTGGGGTATAAATAGGCAAATGTAGGAAGAGATGACCCTTTAGATCAGCAGTCCCCAACCTTTTTGGCACTGGGTACTGGTTTAGTGGAAGACAATTTTTTCCACAGATGTGGAGGGGGGGATGCTTTTGGGATGATTCAAGTGCATTACACTTACTGTGCACTTTATTTCTATTATTATTGTTATTATTATATTGAAATATGTATTGAAATAATTATACAACTTACCAGTGTATAATTGGTGAGAGAGAGCTGTTAGGAGTTGGGCTGCACAGTGGGGGTGGGTGGCAGCCAGCCGAAGGGCGAGTGAGTCTTCGTCTGTGTTGAGGCCACTCCCCAGCACTGGTGTCACTGCCTCGGCTCCCTCTCAGTTGATCGGGCATTGGATTCTCATGGGAGGCACACGGCCTTGATCCCTCATGTGCGTGGTTTTCAGTGGGGTTTGTGCCCCTAGGAGGAGTGACAGTGGCACACCTCATCAGGACTCGATAAGAGTGCTGTACTCCCTGCCAGCCCCGGTGGTTCACAGCAGCCCCTGCCCATCTACCCCTGAGCAGCGCATGGTGTACGGCGTTTCCCCTAGCAAATGGCTGCCTGCTGACATGCAGCAGAATGCCCCACGCTTTGCTGGCTTACCCAGGTAGCTCTTGAGTTTGCGGCATGCGCCGTGCTGTGGCCTTTTATCTGACAGAGCGGGTGCCCTTTGACCTGCAGTGGTGGGAGTGGGTCCTCTTGTTCTCTGCTGCCATTGGTCCCCACTTGGCCACACAGGAACTGCAGTCCACAGCAGGGCGCTCTCATAGGAACAGGAGATCTGGGTTGCATGCTCCTTGTGAGGGCCTGGTGCCTGGTGGTCTGGGGTGGGGCTGTGTCCTGAGCTAGGCATCCCCTCCCAAATGAGACAAGCACTTCAGCAATTCTTAAAAGAGTCTTTATTCCATACAGCAACAAAGCATTCACAAGCTCTGAAACACACACTCCAGGTGGAAAGTTGCTCTGACCCTGTGCAGCCAAAGCTCTGTTTATGAACCCTTCAGGGCCATTCTCTGGAGGGGGGTACGCTATGAAAACAGGCACACCGACGCTCTTCCCATTTAGTTTCTAATTGGTCAGGCTGGCGAGTGCGTCAACGGGTCCTTGTTTCCACCTCTACAGGGGTGTCAGGTTCTCCTCCTGAGAACAGCTCCCCAGCTGGTTCTCCACTGGCTTCTTTCCCATAATCGGGAGAGGGAGGGGGGTTCAGTGGTTGTCCTTGAAGTGCTTTGATCCAGAGCTGGCTTGGGCCAGCTCACCAGGAGAGTTTGGGGAACTGGGGCCTCACTAGTCTCAACAACTCCAATACCAGAGTGAGAACTCTGAGCCACAGTTTGTTCAGCTGTCCACTCCCCCTCTTCCAAGTCTAAGCCACCATTCCCACCAAAGCCCTCCATCTCTCAAGTGCATGCACCTGACAGGCTGAGGCGGTGGTGCTGGCGTGGGGAGTGGGTGCAGGTGGGATTTCACTTGCTTTCCTGCCATTTGCCTCCTGCTGTGCAGCCTAGTTCCTAACAGGCCACAGACTGGTACTGGTCCGTGGCCCCAGGGTTGGGGACCCCTGCTTTAGATGACCTGGCTTTGAAAATCAGTCCAGAAAAGGATTGGAAGACAGTGCAAATCAAATGATCAGGTACATTCTGATACATATGGGTCAGGTACATTCTGACCTGCTGATAAGATAAAGAACAGCTCTGCTGAATGTGATCATGGGACAACCTGCTTCAGCATATTGTTTGTCACAGGAGTCAAATAAATGCCTCTGGGAAGGACACTGGGACAATAGCCTTCCATAGCTGTTCTTCCACAGCAACTAGTGTACAAAGGCAGACTGTCCCCTCTTCTGCACTTTTTCTGGATGACTCTTACTTATTCCTGGTCATCTTCCATTAAGAGCTCTAGAGTTGGCAGGACTCCTGTGCTCTCTTGCAGCGACAGAGAGGGGGAAGGTGAAAGAGTAGTTGTTTAAGTCTATGGAATGAGGAGTATGCCATGAATGAACATGGGATTCCTCCTTTGAGTCACTTCTTCCTTGCCTTCCTCCTATTGTGCCCATTTTTGATCCAAGTAACTTGTGGATAGGATCACTCTGGATATATATGAAAGTACCATAAAGATAGCAATTTCTAAAAATTGTAGAACAATTATGATCTTAAGCAGGTGTAAACACTGTCTTTGTATGAGAGGGAGATAGAAGAGAATTGTAAAGTGAGGAATGCAAAGGAAAATGGGGGAATCATGTTCTCCAGCATGCTAACTGTCTTTTGTGGTGTCATAGTGATGTCCTATGTATTGACATCACTACTGAGCATTTTATACTCGGTGGATAATGTGAGGACATATGGAAGCTTCCAAATCAATAAGCCTGAAATGTAGTGAGGGTAAAAGGAAAGAGCTTTCTGGAATTTAATCAGTATGTCTTCTGATGAAATCTTTCCCCAAATGTTAGCCTCCATAGTGTTGCTTAGTGCACTATAACCACTTGATGGCACCCTTTGATTTAGTACATACCTCATTAGGGAGGAAAAAACAGTGCAGTGTAGCTGTAGTATTTGTAATGGAATAACATGTAAGAACTAAAGACTGCAAGGTATCTGGTTAATGTAGAGATGAAATGAATGAAACAGCAAGGCTAAGCTTTCCTGACCCTTCATGAGAGAATAGATGAAAAAAGGGAAGAATAAGCTATTGTGCCAAAGGGAGATGATGAAATTCAAGATCCACACACATAATCTCTGGCTCAGCCTCTGAAATGTTAATCCCTGGGTAGAATTATTTTGAGCTGTAGATTGCAATTTATCATCAAAATGGCACTGTGTCAAACAATACTTCTTGTATGTGTGTGATTTTCAGAACTATCCAATTTTAATATAAAATAGTTCACAGAGCACTGTTTAACATTTAAGTAGCAACTTGTTAAATTTGGGATTTTTTCCCTGTCGCTTTTTGTCCAGAGGTTTACTGAAAAGATTCGGGGCTATTTTCCATAGACTTCTCACAGGAACTTACTAAGTACCATATCTTGTGTACAATCTAGTTTTTTTCAAAACTTAGATGGATTGAATTGCTTAATAACAACTCTAACAAAGTTAACCTGCCTCAAGATCTTTAGTAGAAAGGATACTCTGCCACAAAGGGATTTGATTCGAGTGATTTGCTGATGTGTTTAGATTTTTGCTTTTTCTTTTGTCTTGTTGATGTATAAATTTGTTTAGGAAATAAGGGAAAGTATTTCCTGCTCTAGTTTGCTTAGCAGTGTGTGCATATGCATGCACCAGTAGAGTTAGTGAACATTATTATTTAATGGCCTAGCAGCCTGCCTTTTTTCTTTTTTTCTTTTTTTTGCAGAAAATAGGGCTTTTTCACTTTGAAAAACTGACATGAAATCAAAGTTGACTTGCCCAAGCCATCAGTAGGAACAAAAACTTTATATACATTTGGAATGGAGTATTGAAATGCAGATAGAGGCTTTATAGGGGCAATTTTTTGCACATAAACAAGTTTACTATAATTTATTTTATGCTTATTTATTAAAACTTTTCTAGATCACCTTTCAGCACTAGAAAGCCCTTCCCCATGCCAAATCACTAAAACTTGAGCAAGAATGTTTGAACCAAAACTTTTAAAAGCATGGAGAATGCTGTTATTCTTACCAGCCCTTAAAAAAAAAAAACCCTTAGAAGCAAGGCAGTTTTCCTTCGCTGTTTCATGGCCATCAGGAATAATCATTTCCATTCTCATTATTCAAATGTTTGTCCACATTGCATGTGGCTCCAGTGAAATCTTGTACCAGCATAATTTGATAATAACTGAATGTCTAAACTTCTGATTAGATGAATGTTCTGCAGTCGTTAAAAATGAAATTAAAATGTATTATGTTTTAAACAAGCTTAGAAAAATCATATTGGTCTTCTTTTAAAGCTCGTGTGTGAGAGAGAGGGAAGAAAGAAATCTTTCATACAAAATAAGATCCAAACTGCATTGCAGCTCTATGATCTAGGTTCTTGGCATTTTCATTTTATTTAAACCACGGGTAATATTCAATTGAACTGGGGCACAGCCACTCCCACCAGTGCCATTTTGCCAATCTGAATGAAACCTTTTCACCTAATCTATCGATTCCTTACTGGAGAAAAACACAGGTACATGTATCTCACATGTTAAGTACAGACTGAGCCTAAATTGGTTGTGAGTCAACAAGATTTTTCAAATTGAAAATGAATAAAATGGGTTCTTTTATTGAAGAAATTTTAGGAATTGTTGTACACCACCCACAGCATTTTCACTATTTGATAGCTTAACAACTAAATAAATACTTAAGAGTATTTTATTTAGTTTCCAGTATAATCATAAACATACTGATTAAGTTTCTTTGGTTTCTGTGGGATTTACTTCAAAGTAAGTGTTCTAAAAGTTGCAGCTCTGAATGTGAGGAGAGTTACAGGCATAAGTAATTTAACTTTCTACCAGTATAAACTTTGTTTTCAATTTGCTAACTAAAATACATTGGAAGGCTAGATATTTGAGAGGTTTGTTGATTAAGAACAATACCTACCAGATAACTGAGCTTTTGCTTAACTGAGAGGGGGTTTCCTATCAGCTATTAAATTCTGACAGGGCTAATTAGCACCCAGCAGTTGTTTATCTAATCAGTGCTAAATAGCTGATGAATGCTGATGATTGAGGAGGAGAAGAGAAGAAGGGAGGGGGAAGGGCAAAGAGAACTACAGTTGTTAGACCCATTTCTCCCCAATGCATGAATTTTGTTTTGTTTTTTTTTACAAAATGGAAAAATAGCTATTAAAAAGATACTTAAACTGATCCTTGGTTCTTGGAAGGAACTGTGAAAGAGGTGTTCATAATTCAGTGGGATTTTTGGTGTTAATTCTTCTGTTCTTTTATTGAAACATTTTATAATGGTTCTTTCAGCAAATTAGTCCTTCTTTGAAGCATAATTTCTTTAGTTCCATTGCAAGATGGCATTCTTCTGCAACTCTGAATATTACTGTTCCATTCCATTTTTTTTCTCACATTTTTAATTCTGTGGAATTTAGAATTGTTTAATAAAAATGTTACAACATCCAGAACTCACATATTATGCATCCAGAACTCACATAATTTAGAAGATACATTTTGTGCTGTTGGATATTTTATGAAGATTTATTTTATGGTGGATATTTTATGAAGATACAGTTGAACCTTCGCTTTTGCAGTTTTATTTTCACAGATATGATCATCTGCAAGTTTGCCATCAATAATTAAGTGTGGGTTTTTTGGTAGTTTTGCGTCCTGCAGAAACACACAGCATGCATACATAGGTGTATGTATCAACAATATAGGCTAGCACATGCCCACACATGCACACACACACAGAGGGTTAAGCACTCCAGTACCTGTATGGTCAACACTATTAAAAGTGTATCTTTGGGGGATACTGGAGACATTTGTGGTTTTTCCACTTTCACAGGATCCTATGCCTTTCCACCAAATATAGTAACACTAATCCCAAGGCATCCCAAGGTTATAAGAATAAGCTGATGTAAGTGTACTGTACCAAATATTTGATCTTTAAAACCCAAATGTCAGCTTTTCCTATTCCCATTTCTGCACTGCGTTTTGTGCTAAATCAGTATCTATGTTGTGATAAATAAAGACCTGTATTCGATTAATTGACTACCCCCAAGCAAATGAATTTGGGCTGGAAAAGAGGCCTTATATTAGGCTAAAAAAGCTGTCATTTAGCCATTTGGTAGGAGAGCCATCATACCCATTCCCTGTTTGAAAAGCAGTTGTTCGGCCTTGAAAATGCAGCTAGGAACATTTTGTCTTTTCAGACTATATTGTTATGTTTGTATTCAGCACTCCTTGTAAGAAAGCTCTCTGTGTGTAAATTTTAACTATTTGGACGTTGTGAAGAGACTGACAAGAAAATACTATCTTGCTTTCTATGGAATTTTCTTACTCTAAGCCCAGCTGGGCCACAGTCAATCCAGAATTTTGAACTTTCTTAGGGACTCATGTATCACAGAGATTTATAGGAAGGGAGCTTGGGCCATTGGATTTTGGCATATGGGAACTTTCGTGGATTTACTATTGAATGTGAGTGGATTTCTTGCATTTGTTAAGCCTGAACTCTTGTCCTACAGAGGTTCCCGGTACAAAGCTGATACTGACCTCTGTGTGGATGCACAAAATACTTCAGGATCTTCTTCTGGATCCTGGTCATGATTGCCTGAAATGGGTGGCTTCAAGAATCATTTCACCTTTAACCAATTTTCTGAGCTGGAAAACCAGCCTGCTGTGCCTTTGGCAGTAGGTTTTCAGCCCTATGTTTTCTGAAGCATGTGGCAATTAAACGCTTGACTTGAGATTCCTTGAAATAAAGAGCCTCACCACTTTGGTCTTTTGGGTCAGTTTGCCAAAGTTAGTGTCTGCAGCTGGAGAGCTTGATGAATAGTGTAAGACACGAATGGACAGAAGGTAGCTGTTCAGATGTTTTAGAGTTCTGTTTCCAGCATTCCTGACCATAGACCATACTCACCAATGCTTATGCCACTTGAAGTCCAAATCCTCCAAAGATCAATTTTCTGCCAACCCTGATGCAAGGCACAATTACATCCTACTCCAGATTAATAGAAGATGCAGATTTGTACCAAAGACAGTTTAGATAAGTTGGTGGATACCTTGTGTTCCTGAGGCTTCTGTTGTGCTTGTATTTGAGGATTGGCTCATCTGGACTTCATTGATATGGTGGAACAGCTTAAATTGTGACGCTTAATTTTTCATTCTTAAAAATGCTTTGTCAGCTTACTTCAGAGCAATCTTGTAGATTTCATGCTGATTACACCTGAGTAGAACTTCTGAGGTTCACTTCTGAAATCAGCTTCAACTTATTTATTATTCTCTTAAAGTAAATAGGTCTTTAAATCAGGCATTGTATGCAAGCAAGCTCCAATGGATTTAAGTGATAATTTTCTGACTGTGTCCTGTGCTTTCTTAAACTTAAGTTTCCCTTCTGCAGCACACAAAAGTAATTAAAATGGTTGCTCAGTTCAGTTCAGATTTTATAGCATTAATGTGGACACAACACAATACTGTTCTAATATACAGCAGCTCGCAATTTCCTGAAAAAGCATGTTATTTTACTTTGTAAGAATCATTCCAATTGCGGCAGAGACACAGAATCTATAAAATTTGTTAGCTTTGGAGTTATACTCTTTCCATTATTCAAAGCAACTGTGTAAATCTGATTTTATTTTGGTTAGGTCAGGATTAATTACAATTAATTAATTAGAGGATTTACAATTACTGTTTATAACAAATTATTGTTGTGCTGCTGCTTTGCAAGATGGCAATTGTGATAAAGAGCTAAAATTCTGCATATGCTTCTCCCTAAGCCATTTTGATGACAAGAGGATAAGTTCCTAGCTACTTGAGCTGGATGCTGTGAACTGTCACGACCTGGATTGTGTGAATTGTCACACAATGAAGCTGTTGACTTGGGTTTGTTTGTTTGTTTGTTTTTAAAGCCACAGTGGATTGTGGTATGGTCGTGATGCCATATTAAATATTCAGTGCCCAACAGAAGCTTGTCATGTCATGCAAGCCCAAGCACTGCAGATAGCACAAGGCTTAAATAAATTCCCAACCCAGTAACATACCATGGGTTATACAATGGTTGTTTGATCTTTGCACAACACCCACTGCCTGGGTTTACATGACATAACAAGCCACAGCCAGGCATTGAGTATTCAGGTTAGTTGCCAGCATGTAACACATGTTTTGACCATCCCAACCAAGTCACTGACAATTCCTTAACACAGTAGTTGCCTTAAGTACTGATGCTTATGTCCTTGATAATCAGATCTGCTCTGTCTGTTAGCTTTGCTACTTTTAGGGACCTAAACAAAAGTCTTTCACATGTTTTCCTTGCACATTTTAAGATGAAATAGTCATCATTTGTTTCACTGGTAGCAGGATGAAGAAAAGACATTCTTGTTAATAACCTTAAGGGGAGTACTGCATGTCATATATAAATTGTATGCATATGATGTAATTTACTTTCTCCATTTTTTCACTATAGTCTCACTAATATATAGTTCACATTACTACACAGCTTGTATTACTTGAGCAGCTACAGCACTGATTTCTTTCTGAAAATTTTTATTTCCTTTTTTCTTTTTTAGATGTTAAGATTTAATCAGTTTTGTTTCTAATTTCTGAAGTAATAAGCCTGGTCAGCTTGGTGCATTTGAAGGATGAAGATGGGTATTACAGATAGTGTTTCGTAGGTCACAACTTGCTTGCCTTCTACTCTTATGAAGCACCAGTTTATGTGGGCTCTATGGCTCTGGAGCAAATACAAAACTGACATGTTTGAGGGATCTTTGGCAGTTGTGGAGTCTGGGAGTGTCTGGGCAAGTAATTGTTTTGTTTGTTTTAGAGACATGAATGGTGGGAGGTATCAGCAGATAAAGTTCTACACTTTCCCTGAGGAGACATGTGTCATATTTGAACCATGGGTGTCCTCCACCCTCTCCAATCGGCAATTCTTACCTAGCACTGAGCTTAAATAGCATGTACCTTTCACTGACTTTTTCCACATAGAAATTACATTTAAAATCTTCCCTTTCTGTTTGTCAGATTCTTTTGAGAACGTGTGTAAAGGATAGGAATGCAGTGGAAGAGGCAATACATGTGAATGACAAGACAACAGACTGAGGATTCCTTCTTTCTTGTTGGTTATAGCTGGCTATCTGTGGCAGAATCAACTTGGTAACGTGCATCTGGGTGCTTTTCCCTAGCCATGACTTGCCTCTACTAGTCATACCTACCTGAGCATGCATGAGTACAATTGGATCAGAGCCAAAATCTTGTCATGCCAGGGCAGGGTAGCAAGAGCAGGAGAGTAGACCTAGTTGCCTACAGAGAGAGTAACTCTGTCCTCCAAGAGTAAGAGATGGCTTTTTTGTCCTCAGTGAAGCTGGCAGGTAGGCATATCTTACAGGACACTACAATATGATTCTTGACTGCCTGACATCATGCAGTGAAAAAGAAAGAAAGAAGCCTCCAATATGGTACTGAAACAGCAGCATGTCAGGGCTGTATGCCAGCATAAGAAAGTGCAAGATCACAAATGCAAAGCTTTTAAAGGGGATCATTTTGGCAGATTTCAGAATCCCATTTTGTTGCCTCGAAAATGTTCAAGTGCAAGAAGTCAGTGCAACACTATTGTGAAACCGTGCCTTTTGCTTTTGGAAATAGTAGTAAAAGCTGGCTGAGCAGGGACCATGTTGTATCTTTGTCTTATTAATCAACATCAACACTGTCGATGTTAAGAAATAAATCAAAGTGGTAGAATTAGTTACTTTTATATACGGCCTAATGAATATTTTAATTTAGCTGGAACACTTTCAGGCATCTTTGCAAACAAAATTTGATTTAATAGCAGAATATTGCTTTAGCTATTGTTATAACTGGAGCTGTTGTTTGAATAATGCAATAAAGTCCTAAAAGGTGTCATTTACATGCAAACAGTAAAACTGTCAAGAAGTGATTCCTTTACACACTTTAAATCACTAGGCAGTAAGATGAGATTTAAATCATGGTTTTCTACATAATTTGCACACATATCTGCATTGCCCTTAGGTAGAGGAACGTCATTAAAATATTCCCAAACTTGGTCTTTTTTATGGCCTGCTACCACTATACTTTCTCCTCCAGGGAAAGAATAATACAACAAACATCAGGCTATATACAAAAAGATCCAAAGTGATCCAAAGGATCTTTTCTTGTGGAGTATTCTGCTCAAAAGGTTTCATTTTCTTTTTTACTGCTTGCCTGTCCCTCCTCACACTTAGCTTCTTGTGCAGATCTATTCCACTCCCAACAATCCTCTTCTATTGAGTGATTTTTTTGAAACTTTTGAAACTTAAGGGGTAAGAGGTTGATTCTGGAACAATGAGATTAAGGTCTTTTTCTCAACTCCATATGTTTATTTTATTACATTTTTGCTGTGAAAAAGAGGTATGTGATCTCTGTAGAAATGCATTCACAGTTCTGAGAACTGTAAAACCAAGCATCTGTGATAATATCTAATAGAAAAATGCCCTATAATCTTACAGAAACCTCTGGAAGAGCATGACATTGTGAATGGATTAATGGAATTCATTCACCAAAAAATGTAAACATTGCATGAATGTACAGCCCCATGCTACATAATTAAAAACCAATCCTTGTTTCATGAAGAATAACCTTTAGCCTATAATGTATCTTAAATAGAAAACTTAAAATAGAAAATCCAATTTATTTTTTTTAAATCATAGATTTTTATCCACCTTACTTTAAAACCAGGTACTTGGTTTGTTTAGAAACACCTAAAACAGCACCCCTCTCCAGATGCTTGCAACTTATGTTTTGGCACTTGATGATGATGATGTTCGTCCATCGTTTTCAATGAGGACCTTGACATCTAACGGGTTGTGAGCTGTCCACGGTGTGTCCACAGGTGGCTGATAAGGCCAATACGGGCATGGAGTGTTCTGCCACATGTCGGGCAGACGTGTGCCCACTGTGCACCAAATATTGCAACAGTGCACCACAGAGTTGCAACATTTGCAACTCTGGCTTTATGGAGTGCTCGCTTCTCTTGTGCTATTGTTGTCCTTCTGGCTTCAGATGTTTGGCAGCCTTGGTGGATTAGCATGCGCCATGTCGATCGGTCTTGTGCCAGGGTCTCCCAGGAAGTGGTATCGATAACCAGGGACTTGAGAGAGGCTTTCAGTGTGTCTTTGTGTTGCTTCTTTTGTCCCCTGTGCGATTGCTTTCCTTGAGACAGCTCACCACAGAAAAGCTGTTTGGGGATGCGGTGGTCTGGCATACTTGCAACATGGCCTGCCCAGCGTGTCTGGGCTTTCATCAGCAGGGTGTGAACTGATGGCAGGCCTGCTCTGGAGAGGACTTCTGTGTCTGGCACCTTGCCCTGCCTCAAAAGTCTGCGGAGGCAAGTCTTGTGGAAGTGGTTCAGTTGCCTAGCGTGCCTCCTGTATACAATCCAAGTCTCACTGGCATATATCAGGATAGTTAGCACTACTGCTCGGTAGACTTTAAGCTTTGTAGCAAGACTTATTCCATGGCAGTCCCACACTTTGGTCAGCAGTCTGCCGAATGCAGAGCTTGCCTTGGTGAGTCTTGTCAATGTGCGGGAGAGGGTGCTGCCAAGGTATGTAAATTGGTCCACTGCTTGCAGCTTTTGTCCCTTCAGTGTGATGGTGGGCTCTTGGTGTTGGGCTTTTCAGAGCTGGCTGGTGCATCACTTTGGTTTTCTTTGTATTGATGAGGATGCCAAAGTTGTCGCATGCTGCTGCGAATTTGTCCATGCTGGCTTGCATTTCCTGCTCTGATCCAGCATTCAGGGCACAGTCGTCAGCAAAATGGAGGTATCATAGCATAGTCTCCTTTGTAGCCGGAATGATTGAAAGCTAACGGATTTTGGCGGGAACGCTCCATTCCCCCTCCCCTATCGCCTATAAATAGAGTGGAGCGTCCGCCATTGATTTGATCTCCTTGCAGTCCAAGGGACTCGCAGGAGTCTTCTCCAGCATCACAATTCAAAGGCGTCAATTCTTCAGCGCTCAGTTTTCCTTATGGTCCAACACTCACAGCCATACATTATAACTGGGAAAACCATAGCTTTGACTATACGAACTATTGCTGGCAGGGTGATGCCTTTGCTTTTTAGTATGCTGTCTAGATTTGCCATAGCTTTTCTCCCAAGGAGCAAGCGTCTTTTAGTTTCTTGGCTGCAGACACTGTCTGCAGTGATCTTAGAGCCCAAGAAAATAAAATCTGTTACTACCTCCATTTCTTCCCCATCTCTTTGCCAGGAAGTGATAGGACCAGATGCCATGATCTTAGTTTTCTTAATGTTGAGTTTCAAGCCAACTTTTGCACTCTCTTTCTTTAGTTCCTCTTCACTTTCTGCCATTGGAGTGTTATTATCTGAATATCTGAGGTGGTTGATATTCCTCCTGGCAATCTTAAATCCGACTTGTGATTCATCTAGCCCTGCCTTGCTCATGATGTCCTCTGCATATAAGTTAAATAGGCAGGGGGACAATATACAGCTTTGCCGTACTCCTTTCCCAATTTTGAACCAATCAGTGGTTCCGTGTCCAGTTCTCACTGTTGCTTTCCTTAGGGAAGTTCATCCCTTAGGGATAATTTAAACTTGATGCTTTGTTGCTCCTGTCAGCTTTCTCCTAGTTTTTAGTTTAAAAGCTGCTGCTTTGAGTCAACTTCCTCAGATTGGTATTGTATTTATCCCTTTAACTTCTGGCCGTGCATTTTAGAAGTTATAAATAGCATTACTTCATTATGTAAATTGTATTGCCATTAATGGCAAGTAACTTTAAAATAGTTAAACATGTGGTATAAAGTTGCTGTTAGTGTGGTCCTTGAAAATATGGTCACAAATGCTACTATGCATTTTGGGTAGAAGTTACCATCTTTGTTGTTGCTCACATCTTGTGAGGGAAATGTAAGCTAGGGGTCATTAATGAGATCTATCAGCACCTTCTGCTCCTCCCCTCCCCCAATATTCCCATTTATTGTTTAATCTTCTTAAAGACAGCTAACTAAAGGGCCGGATCCCAGCAAGCACCAATCAAGTAAATCAGGGACTGAGCTTGGGAGAGGGAGCAACTTTTATAAAGGGATAAAAGTATCCATGCCTGGTTACTTGAAGGTGATACTTCTGTAAGGTGATACTTGACCTGATAAACATTAAAGATAAGATTACTCTCCCATACATTCAAATGGAGCCTGGGAGCAGCTGCAAGTGGGCTTGCACTGCAATCCACACATAACAGATGGAGCTCTGCAGGTGCACACACATGCATACACTGATGCATACTAATTAGGTTCCTCCATGCAAGATGAGATCCTGATTGTACCATGATCCCCCTTCATATGTTCTGAAGTTTCTTTAGAGCTTTCAGTTCAGAAGCAGGACCAATTTACATGTAATCAACAGTCTCTGTGGGTATATAGCTTTAGCAACTAGGTAGTTTAGAAATGAAATAAATAAATAACATTTACTTATTCAGTCTTTCCAGTTGTAACTTCAATACTTACTCTGAAGTAACCCTTTTAAAGCGACTCAGCTACTGTACCCTAAGCTGAGCAATTCTCTTCCCACTCTAACACTGATAGTGTTGATTCTTTTGGCCATCCCTTTCATATCAATAGTAAGTACAGAACAGATCAAAGAGATCAAGATCCAAACCAAATATCCAGCTAATCCCTGAGCTCCAGGACCAAAACGGGAAAAGATGGTGCATAGAATAAAGTCTGATGTTGAACCAAGCCTCATCTGCCACCCAGCTATACCTGATGCAGACAGTGTCCAAGACTCTAATGTGATCGCTGACACTGATCTTGGAAAAACTGCAACTTCTATGAGACCATAACTCCCCAGATCATGTTTATCAGGAGTATAGGCACTTTTTTCTCATCAGAACCATATGATCATGTTTTCTTTGCCATCAGGATACTGTACCACAGGCCAGCCATATATGTCCCTGCTACTATAGCTCATCTCCTTATTTCTATAAAGACCATTCACCACCAAGACAATATGATAGCTCTTATAGTTGCTCTTATTTCTGCCTTTATTTTATTGAATTAATCTGTTGTAAACCGTCCGGAGACGTCTGAGATGGGACAGTATAGAAAAGTTTTAAATAAATAAATAATTCTGAACATATGGATAGTGATTAGCACTGTTATTATCCCCGCTGCTAATGGTCTTATTCCTCTCATCATACATAACAATCTACAGGAACTTCTAAATGCCTGATGCCTTCTCACAGAGTATATATTGAAACCTCCTGGAAACCACCAAATGCAGTACCTAACTTTCTAACTTTCATAAATTATAAAACGTCATTCTTTCTGCAGAAGAGTTGGACATGACCTAGTTTCTCTAAGGAACACTTCTCCCCTCCCTCTAATGACACAAGTGGTTATCACAATACAGGATGTTAGGGCACATGGCATGTTGATAGCCCTGTGATGGCCAAGACAGGCAGGGTTAGTAGTGCTTCTCATTTCGAACCTTATCTTCCTCACCTTCCAGATCTCCTTGCACTTAGAATGGGAAGATCAGACACCTAGGGCTTGTAAACCCTGGATCTTTCATGTGAAGAATACACTTCTGTTGATATGTAGTAGGGATAAACTAGCCTAAGGTTTATCCAGAGGTTTGGGCTGCACTTGGTGACACTCGCCTGTATCTTTCTTTGTCATCCAGTCCAGGTGAAGCAGTGACTGTTCTTAACCAGTGCCTGAGCTCAGTAATGCACTGGATGTGGGCCAGTAAGCCAAAGCTCAGTCCAGACAAGATGCTAGTGGGAAGTGTGTCTGTCCAACTGGGAATTTTCAACCTGTGTTGGATGTGGTTTCACTCCCCATAAAGGACAAGGTGCACAGCCTTGGAGTGCTCCTAGATCCCAAACTGTCACTTGTTTCTCAGGTGCCAGCAAAGCCTTCTACCAGCTTAGGCTGGTTTATCAGCTACATTAAATAGAGCCTTGCTACTGTTATCCATGCACTAGTAACCTCACTCCTGAATTACTGTAACGCACTCTGCATGGGACTACCTTTGAAAACAGTCTGGACATTGCAGCTGATTCAGAACGGGGCCACATGCCTGCTGATGTGGCTGGCTTCTGTGAAAATATCGCGGAAGACTTTCACAGGCTGCATTGGTTGCTGGTTGCCACCTGGGCCTTATTCAAAGTGCTGATGTTAACATGCAAAGCCATAAACAACCTGGGACCAGGCTACCTGAGGGAACGCCTGTCTCCACATGCTTCTGCCAAATCACTGAGCTCTTCCTCAGAGGCCCTTCTCTGAGTTCCTCCCCTCAACGAAGTGAGCGGGGAGATGGCCAGGAGAAGGCTTTTTATGTAGGAGCACCCAACCTCTAGAACCCTCTTCCAACACAAATCCGTAGGGCATCCTCCTCCTTTTCTTGTAGTTGCCAATTGGAAATGTTCGTATTCCGTAACTATTCTGGCGAGGGAGTTTGTTTTATAGTGGCTTTTGTTGCTGTTGTTGTGCTGAGAGTTTTAATTGACAGTTCATTTATTTATTTATGGAATTATTGTTCCATAATAAATAATATTAATAATAATAAAATAATCATTCCATAATAAATAGTATTAATAATAATAAAACAATGGTTTTATTATCAATCCATTGTTTTATTGTTTATTGGATTGACTGTTTTATTATCTTATTGTTCAAACAAATTGTTTTAAGTGGGTGTTTTATTGTTATACTGTGTAAGCTACCCAGAGAGCCTTTGGTTCAGCATATAAATGCAATAAATAAATAAATCCAATCTTAGGCTTCATATACTGCCAAATGCAATACTTTTTTAAAAAAGTATAGGCCAAGATCTCACCTCTGTCCAGATTTATTTAGCAGACAAATTGGTTAATGATAACAGCATTAACAGTTCTTCTCAAGCCCTCATATAAAACAGTTTCTCAAAGGTTTTGCTAAGCTCTACCCCCAATGGTCTTTTCTCCAGCTTAGGCTTGGAGTCTTCTCAATGATATTGGCTCAATTAGCAGTCAAACCTTTTAAACCTATAGGAGCAGCTGACAGGCTGCTTATGATGAAGATGGCTTTCCTCAGATCATCCATACTATTGTTTTCCCGATCATAATACATGGGTGTGAAAACTGGGCAATGAAGAAAGCTGAGAGGAAGAAAAATGATGTATGTGAAACATGGTGCTGGAGGAGAGCTTTGTCCATATCAGAAAGACAAACAAGTAGATCATAGAACAAATAAGCCCAAATCTTTCCCTAGAAACAAAAACAACAAAACTAAGGCTGTCATACTTTGGCCACATCATAAGGCAAGACTTACTGGAAAAGGCAATCATGCTAGGGAAAGTCAAAGGTAAAAGAAGAAAAGGAAGACCAAATATAAGATGGATTGAATCCATAAAGAAGCCCTGGCCTTGAACTTGGAAGAGCTAATCAAGGCTGTTGTGGGCAGGGCATTTTGGAGGGCTTTCATTCATGGTGTTTCTATGAGTAAGAGAGGACTTGATGGCAGATAACAACAGCATGCCAGGTATGCAAGCTATGTGCTCTACATCATCATCATTCTTTACTTTCACAGGGCAAATTCATGTTTATCCAGACTGCTCCTTTTTTTCTGAAGTTTTTCACAATTGCATTTGGCTTAGTGCTGCCGAGCTTTTTCTTCAGCCTATCTCTCCACTGGAAGTTAAGCTTCATTAAGCTTGATATCAGATGGGCACTCTCTTTATACAATCGTAGACTGTCATCCTTTAGGAAATCCACTCACTTATTCATCTGCTACGCCAACAGTAACACCACAGTGCTTGATCAAATGGGTGGTTTCAGTCATTCTTAGTCTGGAATGTCTACTGACAAACAGTCAAGTACAGGGTCAGTCTACTAGAGCCATAGCATCCTTTGCCGCTTTTCTCAGAGGTATTCCACTCCCACATCTATGTCATATGGCAACCTGAGGTCAGTGCTTTCATCAAAGCTACCACCTCGATATAAGAGCCTACGCAGGTGCAGTTTTCAGCAGAACAGTCCTCTCTTCAATTCTTTAATAAGTCTATTGCTTTTCAGACACCCATATGTGTGAGTTACAGAGACCAAAAATAAAGGGCAGGCTGCTAACTATAGTTTTTTGAGTGGTCATCTGTGAACACATGGAACATGCCCTCCTCCCTGTTTTGATGCTTCACCTTGTTATTTGTCAGCTAAGGCAATCTTGACCTGAACAGCAAGTGGGCACCACAGCCAGCGTGTCCATAGAGGAGGTGGGCAGTGCCCTCACTTAAAGCTCTGTTTAGCTCTAGAATGCTTTAAATGATTGTTTTGTAGAGGCTGATATCACACATGTGTGAGTTCACAGAAGCCACTCTAAGAACCACTCTTAGGGTAAGTAACTTGTCCTTACAGAAGTTCAGGGCAATCATGGTGCATGCAGATCATCTAAATTCCAGGATAACAACATGTGTGAAATAAATTAGGGAAACAGTTCTGAGTATGAATATTAAGGAATTATCCAGCCAACTTGGGTTGCAGTTGCATGGGATAAAATTTTCCCCAGTCTTTTAGTTCCAAAATTATATTATCTATATATAACCAAATTTTTACATCAGGCTCATTAGGGTTAGGGTTAGGGTAAATGACATTTATATCACTATGATCCCTAAGACTAGCAAAGATCATATTCATCATGCTATTTTTCAAACTGTTTTGCTAATTACTGTAGATATTTAAAATAACTGCTATTTTAGCTGATGGACTTCAACAAGTTCTCACAGCATTCATTTGAACAGATAAGGTAGAAGTTAACAAACAGCTTTTTCTGTCACTTCGCTTTGCCTTTGGAATGCCTTCTCTATGCACAGCAGGGGAACCCTCATTGCTTAGCTTCTGTCCCAGGTAAAGACATTTTGGTTTCAGGTTTGTTTTTAGTATAATTGTGGTTTTGTTTTCTTACTGCTTGTTTGTATTTGTCATGAACATTGTCTCCTGTTGCCATGTTAATTATTGCTTTAAGACACTGGAGTATTACTTTTAAAATTGCTGATTTTATTCTATGTATCATTGTTTTGTGAGCTGCCCAGAGAGCCTCAGGCTACGGAGCAGCATGCAAGTGTCCTAAATAAACAAATAAAAGATAGCAGACTGGCAATCCTAGTTGCAGATCTGATAACTTAAATAATGATAGAATACAATCTCCAAAATGACAGAATGATCTCAGTTCGAATCCAAGACAAACCATTCAACATCACAATAGTCCAAGTCTATGCCCCAACCACTGGTGCTGAAGAGGCTGAGGTTGACCAGTTCTATGAAGGCCTACAACACCTTCTAGAATTAACTCCAAAAAATGATGTCCTTATCATCATAGGGGATTGGAATGCTAAAGTAGGAAGCCAAAAGATAACTGGAATAACAGGCAAGTTTGGCCTTGGAGTACAAAATGAAGCAGGGCACAAGCTGGTGGAATTTTGTCAAGAGAATACAATGGTCATAGCAAACACTCTTTTCCAACAACCCAAGAGACGACTCTACACATGGACATCACCAGATGGTCAACACAGAAATCAGATTGACTATGTGCTCTGCAGCCAAAGATGGAGAAGTTCTATACAGTCAGTAAAAACTAGACCAGGAGCTGACTGTGGCTCAGATCATGAGCTTCTGGTGGCAAAATTTAGGCTTAAGTTGAAGAAAGTAGGGAAAACCACTAGGCCACTCAGGTATGACATAAATCATATCCCACATGAATACACAGTAGAGGTGACAAATAGATTTAAGGAATTAGATCTGATAGACAGAGTGCCTGAAGAACTATGGACGGAGGTTCGCAACATTGTACAAGAGGTAGCAACTAAAACCATCCCAAAGAAAAAGAATTACAAGAAAGCAAAATGGCTGACTGAGGAAGCTTTACAAATAGCTGAGGAAAGAAGGGAAGCAAAAGGCAAGGGAGAAAGAGAAAGATACAAACATTTGAATGCAGAATTCCAGAGAACAGCTAGAAGAGATAAGAATGCCTTCCTAAATGAACAGTGCAAAGAAATAGAAGAAAACAATAGAATAGGGAGGACCAGAGATCTCTTCAAGAAAATTGGAGATATGAAGGGAACATTTCATGCAAAGATGGGCATGATAAAGGACCAAAATGGCAGGGACCTAACAGAGGCAGAAGACATTAAGAAGAGGTGGCAAGATTACACAGAAGAACTATACAAGAAAGAGCTTAACATCCCTGATAAGCACGATGGGGTGGTCACTGACCTTGAGCCAGACATCCTGGAATGTGAAGTCAAATGGGCCTTAGGAAGTCTGAGCAACAACAAAGCTAGTGGAGGTGACAGCATTCCAGCTGAGCTATTCAAAATCCTGAAAGACGATGCAGTTAAAGTGCTACACTCAATATGCCAGCAAATTTGGAAAACTCAAGAGTGGCCACAGGATTGGAAAAGGTCAGTTTACATTCCGATCCCCAAGAAGGGCAATGCCAAAGAATGTTCAAACTACCGCACCATTGCACTCATATCACATGCTAGCAAAGTGATGCTCAAAATCCTACAAGCTAGGCTCCAGCAGTATGTGGACCGAGAACTACCAGAAGTACAGGCAGGATTTCGAAGAGGGAGAGGAACTAGAGATCAAATTGCCAACATACGCTGGATCATGGAGAAAGCCAGGGAGTTCCAGAAAAAGATCTACTTCTGCTTCATTGACTACGCTAAAGCCTTTGATTGTGTGGATCACAACAAATTGTGGCAAGTGCTTAAAGAGATGGGAGTACCAGACCATCTTATTTGTCTCTTGAGAAACCTATATGCAGGTCAAGAAGCAACAGTGAGAACTGGACACGGAACCAGTGATTGGTTCAAAATTGAGAAAGGAGTTCGGCAAGGCTGTATACTGTCACCCTGCCTATTTAACTTATATGCAGAGCACATCATGAGAAAGGCAGGGCTAGATGAATCGCCAGTTGGAATCAAGATTGCTGGGAGAAATATCAACAACCTCAGATATGCAGATGATACCACTCTCATGGAAGAAAGTGAAGAGGAACTTAAGAGCCTCTTGATGCGGGTGAAGGAGGAGAGTGCAAAAGTTGGCTTGAAACTCAACATTAAGAAAACTAAGATCATGGCATCCGGTCCTCTCACTTCCTGGCAAATAGATGGGGAAGAAATGGAGGTAGTGAGAGATTTTATTTTCCTGGGCTCCAAGATCACTGCAGACGGGGACTGCAGCCAAGAAATTAAAGACGCTTGCTCCTGGGGAGAAAAGCTATGGCAAATCTAGATAGCATACTGAAAAGCAGAGACATCATCCTGCCAACAAAAGTGCGTATAGTCAAGGCTATGGTTTTCCCAGTTGCAATGTATGGCTGTGAAAGCTGGACCATAAGAAAGGCCGAGCGCAAAAGGATTGAGGCCTTTGAGTTGTGGTGCTAGAGGAGACTCCTGTGAGTCCCTTGGACCGCAAGGCGATCAAATCGGTCAGTCCTAGAGGAGATCAACCCTGACTGCTCTTTAGAAGGCCAGATAGTGAAGATGAAACTCAAATACTTTGGCCACCTAATGAGAAGGAAGGACTCCCTGGAGAAGAGCCTAATGCTAGGAACAATAGATGGCAAAAGAAGAAGGGGACGGCAGAGGATGAGGTGGCTGGATGGAGTCACAGAGGCGGTTGGTGTGAGCTTGAGTGGACTCCGGGGGATGGTGGAGGACAGGAGGGCCTGGAGGAATGTTGTCCATGGGGTCGCGATGGGTCAGACACGACTTCGCGACTAACAACAACAACAACAAGACCAGGCCACCATTGTCTCTTCAGGTGCTGAAAAAGCCTTTCATAATCTTTATTGGCTTTTTTATTTTTATTTTTTTTGCTACTTTGAAGCAAAGTGGGTTAGAATTTTATACTTTATAAACTTGTGTGGCATGATGATTAGACTGTTGGATTGGGAATCTGTGAGATCCAGGTTCTAGTCCACACTTGGTCATGAAGTTCACTGGATGTCTTTGGGCCAGTTGCTTTCTCTCATCCTATTTTACTTCAGAGAATTGTTGTGAGAATAGAGTTGTTGTCGTGAGTAGAAGAGAACTATATAAGCTGCCTTGGGTTTCTTGCAGGAGGGAAAAAAGACAGGATATAAATGTGTTGTTGGTGATGGCAGTGGTTCCCAAGCACAAGAATTACAACAAACAGGATTTTTTGGAGCGGGTGGATGTGGGGTTCCACTTGAGAAAGGAACAATGTAGGGCTTGTCTTCGTTCTCTTCTGATAATTTGATTTAGACTGGAAACTACTGGCTTGCAGTATTGGGCTGATCAGTAGTAGTCATAGATTTCTGCTGATAGTTTCTGATTTAAAATCAGTCTGCATGCTTTTATTATTTCTGAGCTCCAGGTTGTTCTGTGCCTACACTGATTCTGCTGATTTATAAGGCAGTGTGATTTGTCTGGTGATTCACTGAACTGGTCAAAATCCAGTTGAGGATTACTGAAGATTCAGTATTTGCAGTGTATAGGCAGTCCCTGGGTTACAAACAAATTTCATTTCTGAGAAAATGGAAATTTGTCTTTTAAGTAAAATTTGTATGCAAGTCAGATTATGTATAGTCAGCCTTCCACATTCACAGGGGCCAGGGGCACAGGGCCTCCATGAAAGTGGTAAAAACGTGAATATCTCTTACCCCTGCCCCCAGCCAAACTCACCAATGTCTCCTCTTTGCAGCCAGATTTTCCACTCTGGATAGGCAGTCAGGAAGGCATGCTTCAAAGACCTCCCTCTCTTCCTTTCCACTTCCTCTCTCCTTATGGTGATGCTTTGGAGGCCTTCCCTCTCTCCCCTTTCCATTATCTCTCTATGGTGATGATGATTCCCCACAGTATTTTTTTAAAAAAATTAATAAACTTTATGGCAGTTCATTTGTAAATTCGGATTATTCTTAACTCAGGGACTGCGTGTATTAGTAAGACTGGCAGTTTTGATGGTGCCTAGATGTTACTACTTAACTTGGAACACTTATTCCCAGAGGTGTATCTCAATTTATTTAGTTTATTTTGAAAATTTTGGCTGGTAGGAGGGGTTCTGTTTCTTCAAGATCTGAAAACGATGCTACTTCCAATTAAAGAAGCTGGATTAGCTTTTTGGATCTTGCTTTATATCACCAGTTATATCTGTGGCCACATATTGAATTTTATGGGGTTTTTCCCCATCTGGATCAGATCTTCTGCCTTAGTTTTTGGATTTTCCTGCAAGGAACTTCTCTCTAAATGTCACATCAATTATATTTTATTCATTTTTCTCATGTGAAATTGACTTTAGAGGGCAAGCCAGATCTAAAAATTGGTGAGAAACTTTTTGTGATGGACATGGACACATAAGGTGATTTTAACATTGGATTAACTTGTGGGTGTTGATTATGTGTTCTTGTAATTTGCTATTCTTCATGCCAAATACAACTTGCCAGTTCTGACTGGATGGCAATACTTGCAATCACAGCCCTTTCCAGTAGTTAGGTTTGGCTTGGCCATTTTTATGTCTTCATGGTGTCCGTCATTATTGAAAGCACTTACTGAGACTGGTCAGGAAAAGATACCCACAATCTTTATCTATAGTTATTTTTTGTTATGAATAAATAAGATATACAGCGTTTTAAACAGAAATGGATTAGAGAATTGGATTGTCTCATTCTTCCTAATCTGTGGTTTCCACTTAGCATCTATTCATGTTGTTTCTGTGACTCTTTGGCTGAGTTTTATTCAAGAAAAACTTTTGATTCATGTTTATGGGGCACATCAGCAAGTCTTTAATACGGGGTTGCCTAACTTGGCTAATTTCTAGTAGTGCAATGCACCTAATCCTTCTTTTAAACATATGGTTTGACAGTATCCAACTGTTACTTCTATCTGGAAAGAGGCTATTACTTGAATAAATTTTGTATTGAAATAGTCTTTAATATTTGCTGATGATCATGTGCTTTTAAATTTACTTTCATCATGGAAAACAATAACTGGCCATAGAGATGGATTCTCTGCAGCCTTTTGACAACTAAAAGATTGATAATATAACACTGGAAGGACAGACACATCCTATATTGCATTGGATTGAGGACTTGACACTTGAACAAGTGGCATATAGTCACCACCTTCATATATTTGACCATGTGGTCTGATTTTGCTGAAGCCTGTGTATAACTGATGGAAAGTTGTATTTTCACATAGATGCATTCCGTATGTATTCATTGCACTGCATATGCTAATTTATGCATCTATATTTTAAAATAAAGTGTGTGAAGTAAGGAGATTGCAACTTGAAACACAGTCAACATGGGTTAAAATCAAGATATCTATGTACAATTTATTACTAGCATGCTGAAAACGTGAACTCCTGATTTCTTATGTTTCTATTGTGGCCTACACTGCTATCTAAGTTGCCTTACTACAGCCACTAATCCAACATTGTCTACTTGAACTGGCAGTGGCTCTCTAAGAAATTACTATTCATTAATGACATTGTGATGTAATTCCTTTGCTTTAGGGGATTATATTTCATCATGCTGAATAGAAAGAAAACAATTCTGAGTATTAGATTTTCTTACTTAAAAGCTAGAAAAACTGGTTTTATAAAATATTGGTTTGAGAACACACATCTTTTGTTGATTATAATATGTAGACATGAATACACTGACACTCATTATTAACAGAATTTTATATTTAGCCAGCATACAAAATTAGGTACTTCCTTCACATGAACGTAAAACTGAGTATGTCTTAGCCAAAGCAAATAAAAGAGTGAATGCTTTGTTAATCTTCCATAACTAATTTGAGCATATTCTGGGAAGAAAATTAAATCAGTTTTCATGGAACTTTTTCTAGTGGAATCTGCAAATAAAAATAAAACACAGCCGTTGAAAGAACAATTGCAATAAAATATTTCTCCAAATTCTTTTTATTGATGCTTAGAGATTTGCACTAAACTTTGAAATATGGTATGGTAAATATTGACTGGAAGGGTATTTTAAAATGTGTATCTCAAGTTAAAGAATCATTACATCTCCTCAAATATTGCTAAGGGTATATCTCTATGATGGCTGATAAAATCAGTACTCATTAGGGGGCATAATGAATCCATCCCCTTTTTGTGCTTTTGAGAATATAGGTCTGTTTGAGTACTATTTCCTATTTGAGTACTGTTTCCTATTTCCCCTTTCCTATTATTGTGAAGAAGGAAATCTCCACCTTCTGTAAAAAGTATATTATCAGTCTAAAGAAGAACTGTTTCTTTTTCATTGGAAGTATTTTGTTTTCCTGGTTTGCTTCGGAAACTTTTTTGTGTTTCAACGGTGTCAGAAAGTTTTTGTAGTTAGCCAGTGGAAGGGGCAAGTCAAATTATGGCACATACAATATGCGCGTGTCCTGTGGAGTCTGATCTTTGCTGAGGTAGTAAATAACTGTGTACTTAATATACCATTTCCTTCACTGCAATGTGTAAGCTGTGACTATTAAGAAAAGTTACATGCAAAAGCATGCATCTTAATCCTTAGGCGACTTCAGATTCTGTACTTATTTGTTCCTCCCATGGTGATAACTGCAACTCAGTTATTTTAGTTGGTGTTAAGTGTATATTGTGTATTATACAAAATTTCAGAAACTGTGGGAGGTGTCATTAAGGTGATATTGGTTAAGACCCTACAGGTTTGGATACCTTTTGCTCGGCAGCTGTTTGCATAATTCCAGAACCTGTATTGTTTATACTTTTGCATCTCCATATTATTCTCATTCATTCACAGTTAAAAATGTTCCTGTTCAAATGCTTTTGCCAGTTTGCTTCTGGCATTCCATTACTGTATTTGATGTGCCACACATTAAGAAATGAATTCTTATTAACAATACTATTTTATGTGTTGTTGCAGGCTATAGATCTGGAATTGGACAGCTATAGAACTGGGCAGAGCAAAATGATAAGATATAACACCTTTCAGAAAGAGTATTGAGAACTAAATTCTTCCATTTATTCTGTTTGTAAAAGTTATGAAAGGCTTGCAATATTCACTTGGGAATCTCCAATGAAAATTCTAAAGGATTTATAGGACAAACTTTCTCCCGAAATGAACACAAAGAAATACAAATTATAGAAACTTATACTATTTTTTTCCAAAATGTTAAACAGACTAACAAACATGACCCATATAATTTCAAGACGAAGAAAAGGCTGCTTTTATGATAATGAAATCAAAGCACATGGGTAAATATTGCTATTATACTAGCATGTAATTTGTAAACCAACACTCTTGTCTGGCTCAGACACAGTAACTAAATTTTGTCATGTATACTACTTGCCAGGGTCTAACAAGATATCCTTTGACTTGTAAAATGTTTCCAGTAAGCTGCTATATTTATTGTTGCAGAGCATAACAAATTTATTGCCATTTAGGCATTTTGACTAAGGGGTGGGATAGAAATCCAATAAATAAATTGCAAATTCTATATTAAAATTCCCCTTATAAAGAGAAAAAGGAACGGGGGAACTGGATGCTAAGAAATTTAAAGCTAGTTATTTCTTTAAAAAGCTGAATTACTTTTAGTTGGTTGTCTGTATCCCTTGACAGAACCTCAGATATGTATAAAAGCTACTACATTCTTTTCACTTTAAAATAGTGGAAAGTTTGACTTTAAGGGCTTTCTGCACAAGGCATTTCTTTTCCTTCCTGATTCCTCACCCATGTTTCTTTACATGTTTTTTTTTTCTTCCAGTGGCTCTCCCATACTTTCTCAGCATTTCCATGCCTTTTTAAAAAAATTAAAAAGTAAAATGAACTGTTTAAGACTGGCATGCTATAAAATCCTACAAATTGGTCATGTCTTTTTACAGTTCTGCTATACCACTGCACCTCATACTGTTTGTATACTGAAATATATAGAAAAAACATTAAGAATAATGTTAGGGGGAAAGGAGATTATCTTAATTCTGCAAAGAATACAGAAACAGAATCCTTGGTAAATTTCAGCCTAAAATAGGTTAAAGGTTAATGTAGAAAAGCCCCAAATTTAAGCAAATTATTCTCCTTTCTATATATCTCACGTAGACAAGGCACATGAATGCTGCAACTCATCCTGTCAAAAACAATTCAAACAACCATAAATTTTAATCCTATGAATGTTTGACAGAAGAAGTTCCTATATCTCTCTGAATTCTGAAGCCGACCATAGTAATTGTGAAATGCTAGGAATTGTAGGACTCTTTTCTGTTCAAGCATACACCATATTGCATCCTTAATTGTTCAAATGACTATAGCGAAGCTATGCTACCTTCTTTTCTTTTTTATTAAAGAACTAGGTTTCCAAAACACAGTATTTAGTGAAGGTTGCATTTTGCATAATGTTCCTTATAGAATGGTAGCAGTTCCTCAGATCAGTTTAGCTCAGTAGTTTTCAACCAGCAATCCATGGACTAGTACAGGAGATTTCCTATTGGTCCATGGGAAGGCACATCCCACTTGCTACGGACTGGTGTGGGACTGACTGCGTTCCACCACATCTTCTTCAGTTGACATCATGTTTGGGGGAGGGGGTGCTGGTGCCTCTGGGGGGGGCTAGGGAAGGGAGTGATGACGTGGTGGGAGCTGGCTGGGAGCCTTGCTGCACAGATTTCAGTATTTTGTTCTTTTAATTGCATTTCTTGTTGCCTGGTTTCTAGTTGCTTTGGAGAATTTTCATTTTCTTGGTATTGTCTTTGGAAACTTATATACAAAATATTGTATTATGTGTATGGTGCTTTTTGTTTCTGCCTCAGTAGTCCCTGAAGTGTTTTTCCTGTTTTCACTGGTCCCCAGCTGTGGAAAGGTTGAAAACCACTGGCTTAGCTAAGAATGTGTAAGATTCCATATTGTTGGGGACCACCTGATACCTCTATACATATTAAGAACTCTTACTTTAGGAAAGAATTTAGGGAGCCCAAGAAGGTCTGCCAGAGAGTACAGAGATTTGAAAATGGTTGTAACAAGATTTGAATTAAAATTCTCCTAGGGCAGTGGTGGAGAACCTATGGCACGCATGCCACAGCAGGCACGCAGAGCCCTCTCTGTCGGCGCATGAGCCAGGTCGCCCCAGCATCGCTCCAGCAGCCAACCATCAGATAACAGCGCACATAGGGGCCATGCACATACTCAGAAAGGAGTAGTGGTGCCAGGTGATGACATCACAAGCCATGACACATTAGCTGCAACTCATCCGAGCCTTGGCATGGCTGGTCAGTGTGCTGCCAAGGATATATATATATTTGCTTGGACTGGCTGTTTTCAGGTTTTATTGCAGTGTTGGCACTTTGTGATAAATAAGTCGGTTTTGGGTTGCAGTTTGGGCATTCAGTCTCTAGAAGGTTCACCATCACTGCTCTAGGGCAACAGTCTTCTTTCTAAGAGCTCCATCTCTGTATCAGGATAGTTGTTGGAAATCTTCATCTTCATTCAAAGCCATTGTGTGGTATAAACTTAAAATTCTATTATTAATGAAGAAGGTATTTACTACTTTGCAAATTATGTTTAGTTCCCTAGGGAACCCACTGAACTGTGGGTGCATATCAAATGTTACATGAGAAGCACTGATACGTACAAATACTTCCAAATTGTGAATTTGGAATTTGGTATGAATTGGGTGGTTTCTTCGTTGTACCTTGCTCTGTTTCAAGACCTTGATACTGATGGGTTACATGGCTTATTGATTTAACTGGAAATGAATCATTCTATAGGACTGAAAATTAAGGGTGTAAATTTTGATCTTTTGATTCCTATGTTTTGCTGTAATAGGAATAGTCAAAGAAATATTAAAGAATGCATTTTATACTATCACTGGGTGGAAGATTTTGTTAACTAACACTTCCATAGGCCAAGAAGCACCAGTGAGCATTTGGGTGAAATGTAAATGTATCAGTTGGCAAATGGTTAAAAGCAAAGTTGCAAAGGACAGCAATGTTAATTGTGTAGCTTGTGTGGATGCTCACAATGTATCGGTTACTGTTGATTAGTACATGTGTGATATTCCAAAATGTAAATATCTGAAATTATGGCTAGGTGGTTCCTGGTATATTATACACTTATGTTTTGTTAAGAATAAAATATATGTTTGTCAAGTCATATGGAACAAAAAAAGCACAATTGCACAATTTCTGACTGACTGAGGTGCTTGCAAGTATGTGTATTGATGTTTCATTGATGCAAGTTTGGTAGTCTTTAGAATATGTTGTTATTTTCAGTTAGGGTCTGAAGTAATGCTAATGTAAACTAGGCCCAATAGTCATGCATACGCATCAAGTTCAAACTGTTATTGCTCTTCATAATAACATGCAGCAGAACCTGTAGTATACAGCATTTGACTGTTATACGAGCTTGTAGGTGTGGGATTGTAGTCCTAGACACAGGTTTCCTGTAAGGGTTCTTTTCTCTAAGATTTTTCCTCTCTAAGCCTGTTTATAGACTTGTGCCATTTTGGCTACATAAGCAGCCACACTTTTAAGGATTTGTTTGTTACACTTAAATATTAGAAGTATACATGGAGAATGTTTCATCTGGAAGCAGTCTCAGAAATTGAGAGGAGGAATTTAAGAAGAATGGGCAGTGTTGTTTCATGCCTTCCACTATCCCAAGCATCACCTTTCAGTTATTGCTGTTTTTAAGTATTCTCTGTCTTTTCTAACAATTTTATAATTCAGAACTTGAATATTCCTAGTATGTGCCACATTTTTTAAACATTAACTTCATTTGTATGCATCATCATTCTTAATAAACGTTCTGGATATCTTGAGCCATGATTTTGCTTTTAAGCATCCTTTCAGCACAGATTGTGCTGTTTGCATTTGACCCTCAAAATCTTCCATCCAACTGTCTAAATTATTTTAACTGACATAGTTTCTAATTTACTCTCTCCAGTTGAGAGAGCTTCCTGTAGCTTGTCTATTTTAGCATTTAATTGCTTGACACTTCCACAAATTAGATTCTGTAGTGATCCATTTTGCTCTGCTGGTGAAGCAGTGATCTATTCAGCTTAGCCTAAGCAATATGGAACTTGGGATGTAGCTTAAGGGACCATCATCCAGGAACTTCCGGACTTGTTTTACTTTGGAGTACTTGTAACAAGCAAAAAAGCAGTATTTCTGAGTGGCTGCTAAATAAAGTATTGTCTTATTTTCTGTCAATTATGAACCTTTTGTTTGGGGGAGGGAATGGGGAAGGAGATCCAAAAAGTGATTGGAAAGCTTAAGCAAACACATCTTGTGTTACTTAATCAAAATATATGCAAAGCAGAACTTCAATTAGCACTTCAATGTAGTCACTTTTTTCTTTCCCTCAGTTGGCATGATGCTTTTGTATTTAATACTTGATGTCCTCTTCAAGCAAGTTTTGAACAAACTGGGAATTTTTATCTCCCACAAAAATAATTTGGAAGCCTTTGTTGGGCTTTATGTTTCTCTTTTAATAACAAATAGAACAAATATTAGTGGGAATGTTAACACTGTATCCTTTCAGTAACATAGTTATTTATCCATTATATTTGTATCGCAACTTTCTGCCATTGCAATAATTAGTGAGCTTTGCGGCTAATACTGCAATCATCTGACTATACTGCTACATACTTCTCAAAGTTATTCATAAGAACATTCCACTGAAATCAGTGATTAGTATTATTACATGACCTTGAAAATAGTTGCAGCCTAAACAATTGGTGGACCCCAGGGGTTTAAATCCATTTTGACTGAAATCAACTATTAGTTTACCTCAGAGATGATCTGTTACGATTATTACACGTGTCACTTCGTAGTAACTGAATTGTAGCCTACATTGTGCCAATACATTTTTTAAAATGTAAATGAATCCGTTATTGTATCTAGAAGAGCAACATGCGCCGGTATTGCATTCTCTTACATCCTTCTAGATTTTGCATTTTGGTTCATTTCACTAAAATTGAATGGAATTGAATCCATGCCTAAAAAATCTTGAAAACCTAACCAACTGCAGAATGTACAATGTTAAGAAAACCTGCAAGCCTTTTCAATTTTGTGTTGTTTTAAGTTTACTTGTTGTCTTCAGGCTAATGAATGATAGCTTTCCCCAACCTGGTGCATTCCAGATGTGCTGGACTAATTTCTCATCACCCTCAGCCTGTTCATGTTGACTAGGGATGATGGAAACTTGTAGTCAAGACATCTGGGGGCAGCAGGCTGAAAAAGGCTGTTAGCAATCCATTGCCCATTCAAGGTAAGTTACTCCATAAGTGAGTAAACTAATTCAAAATAAGTGGATTGCTGCAATGATCTTTTTGATCTGGTTTCTTTGCGACTAGCAAGATGGCAGTGAAAGAAAGGAAAGCAAATAACATTGAAGAGGAGTCCAGGTAGTTCCTGGGTTATTGACTGAAAATGGAAGCAAAAAGCACACAAGAGACAGTGCACATCATAGTTAAACATCTAAGGCATTGTTATTACATGCAAACTGAATCTGGAGCTTCTTTCAGGCCATTCTGATAATATTTAAATCCAAGTTCTGTGTGGGTAGAAACAGTCAGCAAGTTAGTTTTCACTAAATTGGAGTTTCAAGATGGTGAAGATTCTTCACTTATTTTAAGGACAACCTGAAACGGCAGCAATCTCAAAAATTGTGAAAGTTGTAACCTTGTAAGTTGTTAATTCTTCTAAAAGAGTTTATTGCAATAAAAAAAATCTATCTGACCATCTGTCTTGAGGTACCTATGTTTTTAAAGTTAGTTATTTATTATTTATTTAAACCATTTCTATGCCGCCCCATTTGCAAAAAGCCTCGGGGCGGCTTACAACATTAATAAATAAACATAAATAAACAGTTATATAATTAGACTTTAAAAAAACTGGAAACATCTCGGCACGTACATTATGCTGAGCAAAGTGACCCTATGGTGCCTAGATAGTACCTAAAGGGCATAGGATGTTTCAGATGTCCAGATCCCAGGTCCAAACAAAACTCCATTCTCAGAACTGGAGATCTGCATTTCAATCTCCACTCAGCCTCTTTCACAGCTAGCATGAAAAGAGTTGCATCAGCTGCCTTTCTGAGGTCAGAATACCACCCTTGGAAAAGGGGTAAAGAGGGCAATCTGGGGTTAAGGAAGGAAGAAGCTTGGGCCCATTAGGACATAACATATCTTAATGGTGCTCTAGCTGATGCAGCCAGAGTGCCAAAATCACTTGTCAAGCTGATTTGGAGGACATGAGGAGTAGAATGATGCCTGCAATCCTCTGAGTTTGGAAGTTTACAGGCATCCCCACTGAATCATACCCTGAATTTCTTGTTCATCTTACTTTGATAGTAAAGTAAGATGAACAAGATAGCAAGACATATTTTAATTAAGTAGATACTTTAGTATCAGACTGCTTCATAAAGTTTTAAAAGACATAAGTACAACACGTAGCTTTGTGATGCTAAGCATGGCTTTTGCGTTTGTATGTGTACATGGGGGTGATATTTGGGAGGAGGAAGCAACAGAAGTGGATGTGGAGAGAAGCAGAGCATGTAGAACTGCTGTTGGTCACCTATATTTTGCATGGTTTCTGAGAGAAGGAGACTGGAAGGGAAGATAAAGGCAGAAGCATAGGTATCTGTTGTTGGCAATTAGTCAATTGAGTTATTCATTATTTTGGTCAGGAGACCAGAAATAAAACCATGCACTAATCTAATCCAACTATTAAATCTATATTGTTGTTGTTAAACATTTTAATGAAATACACTATGTTTCAATACCTGTACTATAGGAGAAGTACAGAGATATTGTGTCAAAAATAGTTGGCAACTGTTCAACCAGAATTTAAATAGAACATTAGGAGGCTCTTTCCTCTCAAACTTCTAACACAGAGGATGAATTAAAATGTATACACTTTTTAAGAAAGGAAAAAACAGTATTAAAATTTTAATACTCAATATATACCGATAACAAAAGATGAATACAAGTCACATTTGACTTCTACAATTAGAAAAGGTATGAGGGGAAAACTGACCACAGGTGTGTTGCCTCTTCACAACAACACACCCTTTCACATGGCGCGTGTTTCGAAGGCTGCTGTGAGAGACTGTGGTTTCGAAGAAATAAACCACCCACCCTATAGCCCAGACCTGGCCCTCAGTGACTACTACCTATTCCCGAATTTAAACAAAGATCTTCGTGGAAAGCGATTTTCTAATGATGAATTGCTCAAGGCAGCAATTAACGCACATTTTTTAGACAAGGAGGAAGGGTATTTTTTACAGGGAATTGAAAAGTTAATTCTAGATGTAATAAGTGTATTGAAGTTATGGGGGATTACATTGAAAAATAAAAATTATTTCAATTATTCCTTTTTCTTCATGCTGATACCGAGAATACATTGAACGCCCTTGTAGTTGGTTACCATCAAAGTGGTTACCATAAGCATCCAGACACTTCTGATTGTGGTGAACTTGTTGCTGTGCTATGCCTCCTGGAACTTCCCTTGTGCACATCACACACAGTACCATGTGTCTCAAACTTACCACGAATGCCTGCAGTTGTTCGGTGTGTTGGAGGTTATTTTGCATACTCATGCCTCCATTGTTTTTGTACTTTCACAATGTTCTCAAATTTCAGAGTGAACGTCATACTACACATTGCTACCATAATTCAATTCAACTTCAAAAAGTAATACAATCTTTAATACATAGATAAAATTTGGCACCCCCAATATAAGCTATAAAAGAGATACGCATCTTAATAAATATGTCATGAAAATTCTCCCCTCTTGTCATTTTCATTTTTATGCATTAATATATCAGAGAATGCCCAAACCCACAACCGATCTATATATCTCCATTCTGAGAAGACCTTATCCATTTTAAATAGGCTGCCACCTGCATTCAAGTTGAAGCTAGGAGAAGTCTCAGCAAGTTTTTGTGAAGCTAGTTTTTGTATTCTTTAGGAAAGATAAATGTACAACAAAAAGTTAACTCCTTGCTAGCAATGCAATGCAGCGCTCCTTGAGTCCTGTACCAATAAACCCCATATATATCAATGTACCCCTCTCACAATAGATCCACCAACACAATGGGGACACCTCAGGGATAATTCTAAGAAGGTGAAAGGAGAGTTGTGTGGAAATATTTTTAAATGTGGAAGGTGACCAAATTTGTATCCATTCAGTTTCTGAAAGCCTCAGGTCACAATTCAATATGCATTCAAAAATAAGTCTCAGAGAATTGCTGTAGCTAATTTTGAAGAAGCGAATCATAAATCAGTTGAATCCATCCCCTAAGTTTTCACTCTGCATGATACAATCTCCTTGGGAATGCACCAGTCTGCAGTATTTGCATCTAATCATTCTCTGGTACAGATTTTTTTGTCCATTTTTAAAATATCTTTTGGGGTGATGTACCAATGAAAGAATATCTTGTACCAATTCTCTCTCTGTGCTTGGCTAGCCGTGAATTTTATTCCTTTCCTCCATAAAGTTTTCCTGTTAATGGGAGGATGTATCTTCTCCAAGATTCTGCAGCCAACTTACTATACATGTTTTAACTTCAGTGTCTTTATTTACAGTACTAACTTGCAAATCTATCCTAGCAAATGATCTTTTACTGTGAAATCAACTTTTCAAATTTTGTTAAATTTCTTATGGTACTTTTTCTTGTTGAATTAGCCCTCTCAGTATTGAAACCAGTTGGAAATAAAGAAGTCATTCTATCTTTTTATCTTTTAATGTTTAACATGACTTGATTCTTCCTTGTTGATAAATCATGTCTCCATATGTTATAAAATCATGATTTTTCCTTCCATATTTGTCATACTATGCTTCTATTAGAGACGGCAAAGGAGATATTGGAGGGCTAATCTTTCTTAAAGTATTCCAGATTCTTTTTAGGCTATCTGTAGTTATATGACTTTTGTTTTGTGTTTTACCTACAAAATTGATGTCGCTTTAATGAGTGCCATCAGCTGACAAATTTGAAAGACCACAAAATAGCATTTTGAATTAGGAAAAGGCACCCCCTTTTTTCTGTTGTTCATGTATTACCCTTTCAGAGGACCTGTTCCTTTTATCATTATTAATAAACATATAAAATTATGTCTCACCACCACCACCTTGAGGCTTTCTATGTTTCTTTTCCAAACAAAAACGGGGATGAGATATAAAAGCTGGACACCAACTGTAAGAATGATAAAATCCATCTGTGACTATGGATTCCAGCAAAGTGATGATACTCATGAACACACATGAGTACAAATTCAGTTCACCAACCTGTGCCAGCACTATTGGCATCCTGTTTGTTTGGAATGCTAGAAAATGTTGCTTGGTAACTAAGGTGTGGACATCATTATTTTTAAGGAAATGTTTATGCTTCATTAGTTCCATATTGTTCTAGCAGTGAAATGCTCTGTACTTAGTCAGCCCAACCCAAATATACTAAGGAGGTTGGTAAATAACAACTGCAAAAAAGAGCATGTGATTTTTTGCTTTGTGTCTGAAGATATTATTCTTAAATGTTTTATAACCTTGTCCTTAATTTATACTTAAAATTAAAGGCCATTCAGGAAAAAAAGGTTCCCTGTTTTTTCTTCAGCAAATGTCTGTGATAGTTAAAAGATCCTATTAGTCAGATCTTTAAACCACTTGAACTATGTGTTCATGGAGGTGTTTCTAGCTAACACAAAAGCAGTTAGTCCTCAACAAAGAAGAATGTCCCAAAGCTAGCATGGACTTTACTAGTGCTGGGACCAGTGTTCCACACAGGACGATACACTAGCTAACCATGAGTAAAGCAACCCCTTCAACAGCCCATGTGTTCTCAGGGTGATGTCATAAGCCAGTATCTCTCTCCTCATACCTCCAACAAACATCTCTTGGGATCTTTTCACTCCCGATCAGATCAAAATGAGAGGCTTCTAACCACACTTACATCTGGCCAGCCGGGACCAGTTTTGTGCTACAAATGGGTTAATATAAAGATTGTTAACAAAAGCCATCTCTCATGTGAAGGAGCCCTCTAATTGTGGATGTTGATTTTGCCCATGGCAGAAGTTGATTCCAAACTGAATTCCTCTTCCCCCTTCCCATCAAACTGTTAGCTCCACCTTCAGAGAGGTTTGTACTTCCTCTTCATGGTCCTTATGCATCACGCATAGAGGCTCTGCAACTGTATGTAGTGTGTTGCTGGAAAGACTCAATAGCAAAGAGCATTGTGGTGGGAACCCCTCTCCCTCCCCACTGTCTGTATAAAAGGGATGCTTTCCTGCCATTTCCCTCAGTTCTTCAACTGCCTTTGGTGTCTTGAGATGATTTTTCTCTTACTTTCTCTGTCTTACCTCTTTATCTAACTTTTTCAATAGCCTTTCTTAGCATCTTTTACTCTGTATACCCATTTTTTTCAAATCCATCACAAGCTTTTTTCCTCACCGTTTCCCTTTATGACCATACCCGAAAAGGAAAACTTTGTTTTTTCCTGTCTCATCATCCTACCCTTTTCTTTAATATTTCTCCATTTTCTTCCTCCCCCCCCCCACCTGTTGTTTGCTTCTCCAATGGCATCAAAGACACCATTCCTCAAGTCTGTGCAGTGTGGAGCCAAGCCGCCTTCTGCCCATGGGTACCCACTGTGTCTGTTATGCCTGGGAAAGGACATGTTGTTGACCAAAGCTCCCATTGTCCCCACTGCCAAGTGTTTACAAAATAACCCTCAAACATCAGACAGACCATCTCTGTGTGGAGGTTTAAAACAAGCTTCTGCATGCAGGCATCCCTCTTCCTGACTTGTGCAAGGCAATGACCTGATTGACACCATCCACCTTTGCCAAGCACATCTCAACATTCATGCCAGGGCTGACTGCATGTTCAGGAAAGCAGTCCTCGCATCAATACTGTAATGATGACACCCAACCCACCATCCAGAAATAGGTAAGCTTACTAGTCACCTGTATGTGGAATGCACAGAGACCAAGCAGAAGAAAGGCAGGTGGCTTACCTGTAACTGTCATTCTTTGAGTGATCATTCACACCCATTTGCTCCAGTGGGTGTTCTGAGTGACTCAATGTCTGCTTTTTTGTCTGTCTGTCTATTTTTCCCTTAACTGTACTGCTTTGCTGAATGCAAGGTTGGTATTACTGTTCCTCCCTCTGTCCTGTGTGGTCTCACTTGAAAATGAGGTTAATGGTAGAAGCATCTTTTATATGGATGCTGCGATGGGGGAGGGGTTCCTTCCCAAGCACTCGTAGCTATTGAATCTTCCCTGCAATAGACACCATGCAGACACGGAGCCCACATGTGTGGATGCACAGATGACCACTTGAAAAGCAACAGTTACAGGTAGCAGCCTGCCTTTCTTGTGGACCAGACAGCAGGAACACTGGTGTTACTTAATTGGTTTGATTGGTTGATCTGGGCTGATTAAGTTAAACCCTGTTTCCTCTGACCCTTAATTCCAGAGGGTCTAGCTTCGCAAGCTGCTTGGCTTGTCTACTGGCTTGTTGGCTTTGGCAATTCAGTTAAGCATTCAGATCCTGCTTCTTCCAGTTAACACTCAGAGTCTGAGGTATCCACTTTGGAAAGTTGTGTAGTGGGAGAAGTGGGCCCCTTCCCTACAGGTGGCCTGCTTTGGAACCCCCTCCCCCACTACCATGGCTAACTGGCTGCTTTCAGATGATGCAGCAACCAACCACGGCTCACTGCCCATGGTGGATTGCCATGTTATGTAGGCCCGGTCAGTGGCATAATTGCATTATTTTGTATATAGCCCTGTGTAATCATAAAAAGTAGGCATTTGAAAGGGTTGGGGCATTTAAGCAGCATTCATTTTTTCTGTCAAGAGTTTGTGGCTGAAAAATAGTTGAGAGTGCTGATAATCATTATCCCTGCTTCAAACACTGGCCCAGTGGCATCTCAGTACTGGAATAGCATTATATTATACACTGTATATGAGCTATACATAAACAGCATGCAAGCCTACTTATCTGTGTGTCATCTTTCCCAACTGCTGTGTGAAAAAAGAAGGAAGCTTATTCTGACTGACGATGTCCCAAACTACCACCTGTTAATCATATATTAAGTGTTCCTTAAAAAGGAACATGTGGCCACTACAGTTATAATGTGTCTTGAATAAAATACAACAATTCAATCAAAAGATTGAAGTAGCCTTTCCTAAAGGCACTTGACATTTTTGCCCAGTAGAATAAGTCAGAATGTAATATATCATCCCTGAAGAATACCTGTTAAAAATACTAATCGTATCTGTCAGATTATGCGTAATAATATTATACAGAACTATTAGTGCATGTAGATTCCTTATGAGTGAATTTCAAAAATGCACCAACCACTTGAGAAGGATTTAGGCCCTCTCAAAAGAAATACTTAAGAATATGCAAATATTCTCAACTGATTCAAGTTGAACAGATGTGACTGCCACAAACAATGCAAGCTCTTCTCCCTGGCCACTGCTGTCAGTCAGAGAACAAGATTAAGGTCAAAGGTTGTGACAATTTATAGAAGGAAAAGTGTGATAGGGGAGTTTCAATTATTGTACCAATATGAACAATAATAATTTACTATTGTGCTGAATTGTGAAATAGCTTAATCCTACAGCTTTTTGTCTGAATTCATGATATAAAGTAGGATGTGTTCTGAAATCAGTAAGTGAAAATTGTCATAGTTCTTTGTTGCCTTTTTGTATAAATATGCATGAGCAGTATTTCTTAATGAAACTTACCTTACACTATATTCTGTTGTGTTACAGCCTAATCAGTTATCAATTGGATATAAACAGCAATCTTGTGATGAAAAGCATGTCTAAAATAGTCAAATAAAGACATGCCAAAGGAGACAGACAAAGTGATGCATTCTCAAAAGTTTCTGTTGATTTTTGTACCAGCCCACCAGCATTTCAGAGAGAAACCCCTTCCCAAGGGGCTACTTAAAACAGAGTAATGCTTATTATGAATTGTGCATGTATGTGCACACGCGCGCGCACGCACACACACACACACACACACAGAATTCTACATCACAAAAATACTCAGATTAATTAAATGCATCTGTTCACAAATGCATTACAAACTTTTAAGACAAGAAAATTCACAAACAAAATAATAACTCAAATGTGCATGTATTTGTAAACAAAATATAATAAGACCACTAAGACTAAGTCTTTCTTATTTACGGTCAAAAATCGCTCATCACTGTAGCACATTCACATGACTCTTGTAAAATAAATGTAAATAAGATGGAAACATTTCCCAAGGGAACATCTCAAATAATAAACATACAAATTCACTCCAGGGATGCTATTACTGAGTTCCTATTTATAATGAAGTAAAAAAACCCCAAACAACAGTAATAAGGGAAGAAATACTTTTTCCTCATTCAACTTCTGGAAACAAAACCCCAGCCTCCAGAATCCACTTAGGATTTTTCATCTTGCCACTTTTTTTGAGATGAATCCTAGAAGGAAATGTTTGTACCTGTGCTTGTTAAGAGATGTTCTAGAATCCTGTGATTGTGGAATGACAAGGAGGTTGTCACTAACACAGATAAGAGAAAAATACTTATAGAATGTCAGTAGCTTATGCTCCTCACCTCCTTCTAGTCCTTCCGGAAACACTTTTATCCTGCTTTCATTATTTAGGTACCCTGCTCAACTGGCAGTAAGCTGAAACTTAATGCGCCTGTTCTAGGAAAAAAGGGAGATCAGCTGACATTATGCATGTAAGCTGAGCTTTCATATATGTGGGTTAAGAGACAGAATGGAAGCCACAAAGAAAGCAAAAACTGAAAGTCTGTGAAAGTTCATATATGCGCCTTTTGCATTTATCTGATTTGTATTTTATTTGCAAATTTGAAGTACAGGTGTCACTGAAGGTATCTTCTAACCTTAAGTTAGTATAGGCATGTGAATGCTAACAATGTAATTCCTGTTATAATGATAATTATCACTAATATGATTTAAAAGATTAAAACATCTAAAAGAAGCATTCTTTACACTAGCAATCAGACTGCTCCATCCAGAGCTGCTTGCTTCAGCCTTGTGAATGGGCAGCATGTGTTGTTGTTGTTGTTGTTGTTGTATTTCTTTAAAGTTCAAACCAAAAAAAAACCTCACTATATTTAAAATGCAAACATAGAGATTAACATACAGTAAAAATAATTATTGAATTATTATGCTCCCTAATACCCGGACCAAAGGTACATGTCACAGGTAAAAGAAAACAAAAACAAAAACTTTGAAATACTTCAGGAGATTCCTCCCTTCCAAAACTGTAATGATTCTTTTGACAGCTCAAATCCTTTGCCTTGGTTTAAAAACATAGTCAATGAATATACCTCAAATCTCATTAAGCTTTTATGTGCCCTTTTTCCACTTTAATATCACATGTTAATTTGTCATTAATAGCTATGTTCCAGACTTCTCTAATTGGAAATAATATTTTATCTTCCAGTTCTTAGCTATAATTTATCTTGCTGAAGTTATTAAATTTGTTATTAATTCTTTATTATTCCTACTCCAAAGTTTTTATCAAATGTTGAAAATAATGCAATCTCAGGGCTTATGTCAGTATGTACATTTAATATTTTGCTGCATTCTTTAAAAACCTCTTTCCAGAATTTCATTATTCATTATTTATTTATTTAAAACTTTTATACGCTGTCCCTTATGCATAGCATCTCAGGGTGGCTTACAATCACATTATATATTCACATTCCTACCACATATGAAAATATATACCCAATATATGACCACATCTCCAACACAGGGCACATCTTTTATACTTTGTTGTGTATTGTCTTCCCCAAGATGGCTATTGCCTTGCAGCCATCCTAAAGAGGTGCTGACCCAGTCCCCCTGCTAAAGCTACCCCGACACTGGTACTTACACTGATATTAGAGAAGAAACTCCTGCCTCTGAAAGCATTGTTGTCCAACATCCACACTGGAGAAGGTGCCTAATTAATCTCACTAAGACAGTTACCTCTGAGATTGTTGCTGCTTCATATCCATATCAGATGCCAAGGCTGGGTTCCCACAACACAGTAAACAACCCCATACTGTTTCATCCAATGGAGTTTTGCCCAAGCTGACCAGTCAGACAGTCACATGGTTAACCAGGCAGCACAGTTTCTGCACTCCTCACTCCATCCTCATGGCTTCAACACACATCCCAGTATCCTCTACAAGTGAAATCCCCATCCTTTTCCTAATCTTGCCTATGGACTGCAGCAGCTTCCTCCTGATTGGTCTGCTGCAGTCCTGAGGCAAGTTCCCCCTTTTGCCTCCCAAATGCCCCTCATGTCTGTACCACTTCCCAGCCACTCCAGCACCCACTGAGATTGTTATTAAATGATAGTAGTTCCACTGTAATTCTCTGTTCTCCCTCTGTGAATTTTTCATTGGCTGGGTTCAAACATAATCCCAAACCTGAGTGGAAACCATTGTGGCAAAGTCTGTTTTGTCTGAACCCTAGCAGAGGCTCACTACATGGTACAAGTACATTTGATTTCCATGTAACTACAGAAAGAAACAGCATGCTTCACTATGGCTTGTTTGATCATGTGAACCCAGAAACATGGTTTCTACACTACCATGTAGTCCTGCAGACAGAGCAGTGTATTCCCCACTGTCGAAACCTGCCTAGCAATTGGTGTATCAGCCTCAGCTGCTCTCCGATTGGCTGCTCTGCACTTCTCTTCCTTCTCTGCTGCATTCCAGCTGCCCACCTGTGGCTTTGGAATGTTGCTGGGATCAGAGAGGTGCACCACATCAGCAGCAGGGACCTTGGAGACAGCTATGTTTGGTGTTCTCTGATTGCTGCAGTTCACACAAACACCACTCGTGAATGCTCTACCATTGTTTTCAGGCAGCAGCATCACTCCCCTCTCAGAAAAGTTGCTCCTACATTTGAGGCACCAAAAGGGTGAGCACCCCAAAAAGCCCTTGTCCACTGTTCTGCCTCCCACCCTCTCCTTTGCTCCTATCTTGTGCCTGGCATTTCTTGGGACTGACAAGACACACAGTCACCTCCCCCTGCAATCTGAATTTGCAAACACCCACCATTACTAGATGTCAGACATGGGAGATTCACACCAGAATTCTCCAGTGGATCTAGGAGAACTACCTACCTATAGAAGTTCCACTGGTAGAGCCTCTGTCCCAGCATAGAGGCCAGCCTCTTTCCTGGTAGTAGCTACATTAAGAGTGCCCCTCGGGGCTTCCTGTGCACCCTGCAGTGAAATTGAGGGGGTGGGGCCAGGGCACAGATGCTTCCCTCCGTGCACCCCTGGGAGCAGCTCTTGGAGCCCCTTGTGTATTGCTACAAGCTAGCTAGGCATGTAGACCTGTAGGCATATGTCTGTGGAGTTAGGGAGTGGGCAGTGCCAGGTGATGTGAACAGTGGGAAAAGGGTACCTGCATGCTAGATGCCAGCATGGAGTGGGAAGCTGTGGGATGTGAGAAATAGCATGTAGGCACAGCTGTAGGCCAACAGAGCTTATGCACCAGCAGAAGAAACCACATACTTTTCTCCCTGGCACAGCTATCCTTTCCCTGCACCTGAGTCCCTGTAGATAAATATATGCAGAAATAAATACATGTTTTTCAACAGTGGTTTGATTCTTGCGGGAAGGGCTGGCTGTGGGAATGGCTGGAGAGGAAGCTACAGACTGAAGGAGCTCACAGCTCAGCCTGGCAGAGGTGGTGGAGGTGCTTTTGAAGGTGGAAATACAAGGCAAGGAATACACCAGGCAAGGCTGGCTGCAGCCATGGCATGGGAGGCAGTGGAGAAAGGCATAGCCTGCCCATACTGATACCCTCTGTGTGCCTTACTGCTGGGGGAAGGCAACCCCTACCTGTGCGTGTGAGTCCTGCACATCCACAGCAAGAGAGGGGTGAGGAAGAGGGGTGGTTGTAAACAAGCATGCATGGGAAAAATTTAAGATGCCAAATAAATAATAGTGTTAATATAATTTTATAACTGTGATACTTCATTCTGTTTTTTCCTTTAAGGAATCTCCTTCTGGACGCAGGAAAGCTCTTGCCACCAGCAATATTAACATGAAGCAATATGCAAGTCCCATGCCCACACAGACTGATGTCAAGCTAAAATTCAAGCCTTTGTCTAAGAAAGTTATATCTGCTACCCTGCAGTTCTCTTTATCATGTATTTTCCTGAGAGAAGGAAAAGCAACGTAAGTTTTATGTGAGATGATAGAAAGTTGTGTGTTTTTCAAAGAACTCTTTTTGAACCATGTCAGATTCTGAGAATATTCTCTACCATGCAGTATGTCATTTGAGTTGTTTACAATTGATTATACTTATAATAGTCTCCTGACATAGTTGGTTAAAAAAATGAGCTATGAATCTGAACTATACAAGCAGTGTCTTAGACAAGCAGGTATTCTCTCAGCCCCAGCCCATAATTCATAGTATGAGATACCAGAATAGATCTACCTTGTCAAGTTCTTGTAAAAATGAGTGAGATCATGCTTCACATATATTAAAGGAAAGCCCTATATAAATACTAGTAATTCAGCAGCATAGTATTCTATAAGTTGCTGCCCCTGTACTTCAGCTTTAAGAAACCAGACAGAAATTTGGTTGCACAATTTAGAGCGTGTCCCTTCACACAAAGAGCAGAAATAGTTTCCAGTGTTGGTGCAGCTATCAGCCATAGCTCCATTAATGCTTCATGGCACAACTGGGCCTCCAAGGTTAGAACTGGCTTGCTGCATTGAGGAATGCTGAACATGGGTAGAATAGAGTCAGTGATGATGAGTGTATCATCATAAAGAGAAGTGCATGCATTGTTTCCATAGGTCTGGGTGTTGTAGGTTAGAGTGTTGCAAAAATTCATAAGACGTATAATTGGTGTCAACAGTTAATTTGATGTAGGTGAATTGTTGTTGTTAGGGATGAAGATATGCAAAGCCTAGCAAGTCTGATGAGTATGAAGCAAGCAGATATTGGAAATTTAGATGATTTTGAGGAAGATAATGAAGATGATGAAGAGAACAGAGTGAACCAAGAAGAAAAAGCTGCAAAAATTACAGGTGTGTTTTCCTCCAAAAACTGACATCAAAATGGCTTTTGCCTTTTAATCTGGTTTGAGGCATTATGAGTATAAAAACATTTCCCCTTATATCAATTTAGAGTAGCATAATTTGCATTGGAATTCAGCAGTTTGGAATTACTTTTATACTATAGGTGACCAGCCTGTGGTAGACATAATACAAATGATACAGGCAGTATGATATAGGTATTTGTGATCCTCTTGGACAGCTGCACAGGAGCCTAAGAGTTTGGCTATGACAATCAGTACTACATTCTTGCCTGTCACCTCTGACCTAATGAACTAGAGGCAAGTAATATAGAAAGGGTGGTTCTAGGGCATCTTCCCACGGGGCACTGTGATCCTGCCAAATCAGTTAGTCCCTTGCCAGTTCATTTCTGCAGTCAGCTCTTCCCACTGATTCTGTTGCACAGGCAGGACCCACTGTGAAATTCCATTGAATACTGCCACATATTTGCTCTAGAATCTTGCTGAGGCTGTAAAGCATGGGTCCTCAAACTACGGCCCACGGGTCGGATCTGGCCCGCCCTGGCCATTTATTCGGACCTCCCAAGGTTTTAGAGGCACTGCGCACGCGCCTGCTGCCACCACCCACCACTGCCCACCTCACCCCGCACACGCCCGCCACCGCCTCACTCGCGTGGAGATCGAAAACGATCTCCGAGCAAGCAAGCCTCTGCGTCACATGGCCACTGCTGCCTTGCCATGCGCCCCCGCTCTGCCTCACCTCATCTCCCCTCGCCATGCACCCCTGCCCCCACCTCACCACGCCCCTGCCTTACCCCATGTGCGTGCATGCCCCGCCGCCTTGCCGGCCTGTGCCCACCACCTGCACCTTTCAACTGACCCCCTGTTGAAAAAGTTTGAGGACCCCTGCTGTAAAGTATTTACTCTGTAAAGGAAAGCAAGGGAGAGGTCACAGGTCACTGTCCTTTGCAATCACCCTGCCTCAGTTTCTTCAGAAAGAGAAATTACACAAAGGAGGAAATTATCTGCTTGGGTGATAAACCAAAACTTGAATTGGAATTTGGCCTGCTAGGGCAGTGGTTATCATCTGGATATGCCCTGCAGATCCTGAAGACATGATACAGCAACCAGGGAAGAGATCTACCCAGTGAGGTCCAGAGTCCATTCCAAGCAGTAAAAAGATGATTGACAATGCAGACAGAACAAGTTGGTGGAGGAAGCAATACCAGGACCAGAAACATTGGCATTAGAATCCTAGGTCCACCCTCTGATAGAGGTACAGCTTAGCATAGCTGGTGACACCTTCAGTAAGGGAGCCTGCTCCTGTATGGGGAAAAACGACCCAGCAGAAGATAAAGCCAATGAGTAGCAGACATTGGAAGTTTTCTCATCCAGGAGTGTTTACTAAGAGTTGAGCAGGGCTATCATGGACAGGACCTTTGGGAGAGCATTCATTCACAGGGTCTGCATAAGTCATATTCAACTGGGTGTCACATAGCTACAACAATCCAGGAGTGTTTGTTCATGTAAGTTCATATGGAAATGAACATAAGGTTATTCAAAGAGAAAAAACGACCTAAGGGTTAAGCTGTATTATTCAGTTTCAATCCATGACAGGCCTATTCCTTGGAATTCTTCATGCCTTCCTTGGTTCTCCAAGCTTGTATCAACCAATCATGTATGGAGAGGGAGGGACCCCTTGTGATGCAAAGAACTCATGGTGAGGTAGTCTGGACTGAGATGGGACAAAACTAACTTTTTCTGTGTCTGTGAAGTCTGTGGCAGATCCCTCTAATTCCCACATCTTCTTCTAACCCCATGAATGTCTATGAACCATGAGCATATCCTTCTCCTCTTTTCCTTCTGCCACCAAATCCTTCCTTTTCCTCTATTATTTCTGTTGTCAAATGTTAGATTCTAAATCCCTTCAAAACAGGGATTTTTACTCTGTAAAGTATCATACACAACAATGTTAATTGTAATGATAAAGATAGCAGCAGCAACTGCAGCAGCTCAGTTATTCTACTGTTCAGGAACACATATTTGCCAGTTAAAAAGGTGACCAGATAAATTGGTTAAAAGGGAACAGCTGCCTTGACTCCAGTTTTTGGAAGAATGGTGGGGTCTGAATCAAAGTGGCTATTAAGGAATTGATATGTTAGTTCTGCTTGAAATTTCACAACAGTTTTACTTATTTATGCATGCATACATACACGTGCTTATAGGCCACCTATAACTGCTGAGGCCTTCCTAGGCAACTTACAATACATAAAACATATTAACAAAATAAAACACATTAAAATAAATTAAAACACTATAATTAAAACATCTACACAAGCAATATAAAAAGGGCCATAGCATTCAGGCTGTTAAAAAATGCCTAAAAAAGTATGTCTTAAATTCGCCATCTTTATTTTCCTTTTGGCACCAGGCAAATTTCCCTCGGGAGGGAGTGCCAAAGATGGGGAGCAGCAGCGGAAAAGGCCCTTTGCCTAGTTGCCACTCCTCTCACCTCCCTGAGGGGTGGTTCTCATAGAAGGGCCTCCTGCGGGGGCAGGTAGGTATAAAGGGGTGCAGACGATCCTTTAAATAGCCAGGCCCCAAGCTGTTTAGGGCTTTATTTGTCAATACAAGCACCCTGAATTTGGCCCAGGCCGGTGAAGTTCTGTCAGAACTTGTGTTATATGGGCTGCTCAGAAGTACATGTCACCAACCAAGCAGCCTGATTCTGCACCAGTTGCAATTGCTGGTCCATCTTCAAGGGCAGCTCCACATAGAGTGCATTACAATAATCTATTTTGGAAGTTACCAGAGCATGGGTAACTATCTTCAGGTTCTCAGAAAATACTGTCTAGGTAGGGGCAGAGCTGGAAAATCCACCACAGCTGGAAAAAGGCACTCCTAGATACCAAGTCCACCTGATATTCCAGGGACAGACTGGGGTCCAGGAGCACCCCCAGACTGCAGACCCTGCCCTTTAGGGGGAGTGTGACCCCATCCAGGACAGGTTAATGCCCTCCTAACCTAGCAGAGGTCTCCCTTACCTCCATCTTACCAGGATTAAGCCTCAGGTTAGGGACCTTTATACAATACATACTAACAGAGAAGCATACCTAACCTCAACAATGGCAACAACGTGACCAATATTTTTTATTTATTTATTTATTTATTTTGGCATTTTTGTATGCCGTCCCATTCTCATAAGCCTTGGGACGGCTTCCAACATCATAAATAAATACACATATAAATACATACATATAAAATCTGGATACATCCTGGCTCAATATTAAAACCAATAAATAAAATCAACAATTATTAAAATATTGTTTAAATAAAAAGGACTTGGCCTGGCGCTGAAAAACAAATAACAACGGTGCCAGGCGGACCTTTCTGGGGAGCGCATTCCATAAGTGGGGCGCCACCGCAGAGAAGGCCCTCCTCCGGGTACTCACCCTCCTAATATCTTTCACGGACGGTTCCTGGAGAAGGGCCTCTGCCACTGATCTCAAGGGGCGGGAGGGCAAATATGGACGTAGGCATTCCTTTAGATATCCAGGTCCCAAGCCATTAAGGGCTTTATAGGTAATAACCAGCACCTTGAATTGGGCCCAGACTTCGATGGGGAGCCAGTGAAGCTGGTAGTGGACTGGGGTTATATGAGAATAACGCCCAGTCCCCTTCAGCAACCTGGCACCTCTATTTTGTACCTTCTGAAGTATCCGGACCATCTTCAAGGGCAGCCCCACATAGAGCACGTTACAGAAGTCCAGTCGGGAAGATACCAATGCATGTGTCACTGTCACCAGGCAATCGTTCTCCAGGTAGGACACAACTGATGGATCAAGTGAAGTTGAAGGAAAGTGCTCCTCGCCACCGCAGTCACTTGCACTTCCAGAGACAGCTCTCAAGCTGCGGATCCTATCCTTTAGAGGAAGTACAACCCCATTCAGGACAAGGTCCAGGTCCCCTACCCCGAAGTCCAAACCACCTACCAACAGAACCTCCGTCTTGTCAGGATTGAGCTTCAGTTTATTGGCCCTCATCCAGCCCTTTACCTCGGCCAGGCACCGGTTCAGTACAGCCACTGCCTCACCTGGATTGGTTGAAAAAGAGAGGTAGAGCTGGGTATCATCAGCGTACGGATGATATCAGTGTGATATTACATTAGTATGTCTCTATACCTTGGTCACAAATAATGTTCTTCATGAGTGCTTCTTCTATGAGTCAGCTTTGCCCCTCTCATACCATAACACACACAACTAATAGAGGTAGTTTTCCTGAACCTTTCTGCTTACTCATCAAAGAATCTCTACCATTCATATTCCAAAATCCTTATTTGTGCAATACCTCTATTAGTCAACCAAAAGATCATACAACTGTATGACCTGTGTGGTTTGCAGGCAGGATGGAAAAAATGTACAGATGATATTTCCTCCATCCAGTTGGCAGATAAAAAATCTATGGTCTCCCTTTTGCCAATACTTGCAAATGAGAAGTAGCATTTAAGAAGGAACTGGGGGTATAGACATGGCTAGCGTACTATTTCTTTTGAGAAGTTAATGAGATTGAATGTACAGAAAGGATTGTTTTCATTTTTTCCTTTCCTTCTTCCTTTCTTATTTTCTCAGGAATAAAAATATTGTATTATAATGGATGAGGGGTAACTAAAAAAAAAGTGGGGAAGATTTTACGTAAAAGTCACAGGCATTATGCATTTTCAAAGATTTGTAGGAATGTAATAGATGTGACTTGTACAGCAAATATCTAGACGAACTGCACCACCCAGTATCTCTAGGATGTTTACAGCAATAACACATAGGTGCGGAAGTTAAATGGAAAAGAAACTTTGCCCATATATGTTGGCACTGCAGTCACGTTAAAGAATATTACAGAAGATAATAAAACAGCATCAAAGAAATTACAGGGTTATACATTGCAGTGAAACACAACAGCTATACTCCTGAGTGTTATTAAAGATCAGCTCCCTAGAGATTTAAAGGTGATAGTGAATTATATATTAATAGATGCAAAGATCTTTTTCACAAAAGCTTGGTAATCAACAAGCATAACATCTCTGATACAATGAAAAAAAGAAGATTTGGAATGCCATAGTAATTAAGAAAAGACAGGGAGGAAAAAATTCTGACTTGATAGTGTAGCCAGTGTCTGCTCAGAGCCTCAAGATGAAGTGCGGGAAGGAGACTGTCTGCAGACACTGAACATGAAGTGAGGAGGAGGGATCTGTGGGCATTCATATTAGGCTCTTCAGTTCATGAGATCTGGAGCTGGCCCTGAGGGCTGCTGGAAACAATAAAGGGCTTTGAATCCCCCTTTCAAATAACATTTTTCTCCAACACATAGTTTTCTATCTAGTTTTCTACTACATAGGTAGTAGTTTTCCTTTAAATGAAAATGTTGAATGAAATCATCATACAAGTGCAAGGATATGCTGAGAATTATTGTAATGATTCACTTTAGCATGCATTCTGAAATTAACTTATGTCTTTTCTTTTCCTGTTCTCTTTTTCAAATAACAGCATGCTTTGTACTCCTTTTCTCTTAAATGACCTTACCTCACAATTGTCTCGACTGGCTTCTGTTTACAGAAATTGTAAACCAGTTGAATGCTCTGAGCAGCTTAGATGAAGATCAAGATGACTGCATAAAGCACGCAAATATGCTTTCCGTTAAATCAGCCAGTTCCTCTGAAGGTCTATGAGCTTTCCTTCTTCCTTTCTCTTTCTGATTGTCTGATTTTCACTGTGTTCTGTTACCCCTTGATCTCTATTTGTATTTGAATGTGAGTTGCATCTTTGTGCTTGATATCCATTGCTCCCTTTGAAAGGAATTTGTACTTCAACTAGCAGTGTTAAAGGGTGAGCAGTCAGTGTCCCTTTGGACATTGTTGGACCCCATTTCCCATCAGCCCCAGCTAGCATGGCCAATGGTCAGGGATGTGAGGAGCTGTTCTGTACAGCATCTGGAGGGTCACAGGTTGCCCAGTCCTGATTAGTCACTTTAATGGCTAAAGTTAGCATAGCGATGCCACACAGCTGTATGCATACTTGTACTCGAGATGTGTTAAAATGTCACAATAGTTCCCTAAGGTCAGCTTTACACTGTACATAGACAATTGTCCTTGATTATGGGAAAAACTTCATCCTTTTTGTATTTTGAAACAGGTTGCATGTTTAATTTTACAAAAAATAATTATTAGTGTTTTTCTCCTGTGAAGTTGCTTTCAGAAAAAGGTTGCCATGGTCTAGATCAGGATGCTATTTTTTAGGCAAAAAGAACCTTGGTTCCAGGCACCACCAAGATGTTTGGGGAACTTTCTTGGGCCACGGGTGCTTCTCATCTGCCCCCTACATACACACTTTGTCAAGCTGTTCAGCAGATGTGACTGGAACCCTTTTCAAGCCTGTCCTCCATGTCATCCAAGGAAGACCTGTCAGTCAATCAGTCATCAAGTCACCAAACAAGCAAATTCCAAAGGATTCCCTTGGTCCTTAGACAGGGATAGAGCTTTTTCTTTTCAATTAGAGAATGCTCTGCTTTACTCAGTGCCACAAAATCTCTGAGGCAAGATCACGGTTTCTATCTTCACTTGGCCTGTGCATTCAGTTTTAGCGCCTCCTCCTGCACTTGCAAAGTGCACCACTGGAGTTAGCCAGCAACACTGATCTTTTCCTCTTGGCTTCTTTCCAAATCACAGCTAGTTGACTGATTGTTCTTGCCAATGAGCAGCAGACCTCCTGACTCCACAGCTCAGATGCCCTTCTAAGCCTAGAATCTCTTCTGAGAATGAACTGTTAGAGAGAGGTAAAAAGCCTCAGTTGAGGCATCTGGGAGCTACCAGTGTCCCTTGGACCTTGCACCAAAGGAGGTTGCTCTAAGCAGCCAGTGCCACAAAGCAAGGAATATTTTGCTCTGAAAGATTCTGTTCATTTCACTGAAGTAATACTATTGGTATGCTACAAAACACCTGCTAGTTTTACAGCAGATAATGTGGTGCATTTAATCATTTTCACAAATAGTTGGCTTAAGAACTTGGAAAAAATGTTTGAACAATATATGTCCTAACTGTTGTTATACTGAAAAACTTGGCTTCTCAGAGCTTATCAACAAGCTTAATTTCCTGGATGAAGAGGACCAGGACTTGGCCAATTCCAGCTCAAATCCATTTGTAGATCCTGATGCAACAGAACTAAACCCTTTTGGAGACCCTGATATGGAAGGTATAGAATCTTGTTTTGTATTTGTTTGTTACTTATGATCTTACAGTGAAAAGTTCTGAACAGTGAAACTCAAAAAGGATTTGGTAATGCTAAGAAAAGTGCAGAAAAGGGCAACAACATGATCAAGAGGCTAGAGCAGCTCCCCTCTGACAGAACCTACAGCAGTTGAAGGGGTTTAGGCTGGAAAAAAGTTGAATAAGGGGAAGCATGATATCATGCATAGTAAAACCTGGCGTCATCTGGTGAGGATGAATGGTGAGAAACTTGGGACAGATGAAATTAAATACTTCTTCAGACAGCACAGAGTTAAACTATAAAATTCATTACCACAAGAAGTAGTAATGGCCACCAACTTGGTAGGCTTCAAAAGGAAATAAACAACTTTTTGGAGGATAAGGCTATCAGGGCTATTAGTTATGTTGCCTAGCTATGTACTACTGAGGCATTATACCTTTCAATACCAGTAGCTGGGATACAAACATGGGAGGGTGCTACTTCCTTCATGTCTTACGTGTGGATATTACACATCATTTGAGTGGCTAATGTATGAATTGGAACGCTGGACTAGATTGCTCTTTGGACTGATGCATGGCTACTCTCCTTTTCTGATATGCTTGCACAGGGGATGGGAAGCAACATGGTGCAAGAGTCAGCACTAGATCTCATGGGTGCACGTTATGGGGAAGTACTTATTTGTTGGCCATTAGAAGAAGCGCCTTAATGGTAGGACCAGTTCGATGATGGAACCAATTACCTAGAGAGATGGTGGTCTCTCCTCTATTGGAGGGATTCAGGCAGGTGCTGCACAGATGCCTGTTAGAGATACTGTAGCTCTCAGTTTCTTGTATGAAGCAGGGTTGGACTAGATAGCATATAAGGCCCTCTCCAACTCTGTGATTCATGTAAATGGCAGCTGTGGGTTTCAGGTCTGAAGCCGGACTGTAGGATTCAAACAATGTGGAATCATGCCTGTATTGCTCCCATGAGAAAGCCTGCAAGATACAGGCTTAGCGACAACAAAAAAGAGCAGATAAAAAGCAGAGGTAGGGCTTGTGTACTGCAACAAGTAGTGGGGAGTGGGTGGACATTTTCTTATTGCTACTGTAATGAAGAATTTGAAAGGTATGGAGCTCAGCTACGTTCTACTCTCTTTCTGAGCAGTAAGTATGCTTTGAAGCATGAAGCCCCTTGGGATCAGCAACCAAGCCTGTGGTCATTCATTTTTAACCCCAGCTTTTTAATTGGTATTCTTATAACTGCCTGCAAACCTCAACGCCACATATGGTATACCTTCTCCACATCCCAAAGGGGTGGTAGTAGTCACTCAGTAGTCAAAATGGCCTTGAACATGTCCAAGTGCTTTTCTTTTATCTCTCGTGTTCTGGGATGGGAGTAGATCTGAGCATACATTTTTCCATTAAATCTTATTATTTTCTGTATTGTTATGCACACAGAAACACACACGAAAAGGCACCTTGCTTGTGAACACATGCTTCCTGGTGCAAACCACAGATGTGTATCTTCATTTGTGTTTATCATGTAATGCAGTGCACCCTGGGTGCTAGTCGTTGATGCAGGCTGGTATAGAAACTAATGAACTATATAAACATAGAAACAGAATGAGTCAGAAGGGGTCTCCTGGGCCATCTAGTCGGACCCCCGGCTCCAGCCAGCTCCGCTCACGACATGCCCACCATGTGCATGTCCAGCCTATCTTTGAACACCCTCACCGATGGGGCCTCAACGACCTCTTGTGGAAGCCCATTCCACACCCTCGGGGTCCTAACTGTCAGGAAGTGCTTCCTGGCATCTAAATAGAACCTTGGCTCCCTGAGCTTTGCTCCATTGGAGTGCATCCTGCCTTCCTCTGCAAGGGAGAATGGGTCTCTATGGGCTGTGATGGCTACCAGAAGGATAGATTCAGTATTGTAAGGGGAGGGACCCATTATTTTTGTGTGTAATTCAATATTATAATTGTTAGGGTTTTTTAAAAAACTAGTTATCCCAAACTTTTTTTACTCTGCAGTACTTAAGGAAGGATTAAACAGTTTAAGCAGCAACTGTGTTTCCCTTTTAGCTTTGCCATGGATTAGTAATATATCCCAGATTTCTGCTATAGCTGCATGTGATAGAAGTATTTAGATTAATTAGTTAATGTTTGTAAAGTCCTTTGAAGATTTAAAGGACAATACAAGTGCCAAATTTTATTACAAGTGATTTATTCTTTAAGTATACAGTCTTCCTTATGAGCTTGCTTTTCTTGCCTGGTTCCCAATTATTATTATTTTTAATCTCCTTTGTCAATTTTGTTTATTCTATTCATTTCTTAGATGCTTAACCTGAAAGGTTTTATTTTCTTTAAAAATGTTTTCTGAAATTATAAAAGCAGCTAAATATTAACTATTGCACTTCCTACACCTGGGCATAAATACGTAATCCATTATTTGCTTCATGATTGATTAAATATGTTCCACTTCATACCTATTATGGTCTCTCTTTAAAGTACATTTTGTCATAAATATTATAGATTGAATGACAGAGTATTCATTTAGGAGACACCAAGTATTCTTCACAAATGTAATTTGCAGCCCTTGAATATGCCTCTATCACTCCATCAGCCTATCCCAACTCAGGTATATCTAGGGTTCTAGCCCCAGAATCAACATAGGTAGGTAGATTGAAAATAACAAATGTCACCTGAGGTTTCTTGATCTTAGGCAAGTTCTTGGAGTAGATTATAGGCAATGTCTTAGAGCAGATTTTCTGCATTTTTAGTCTATTTAATCTATGGAATATTATCTGATTTACTAAGCCAAAACATTCCAGCAGCCATATATAGTGGTGTACCTGTTTCACTTTTGCTTTGAACTGCAAAAATGGGGGATCACCAAGCACATGGCAGGCCACAGTATAGGCAGTTTGCTTGGTAGGATACAAGTTGTGCAGCCTTGACTTCTACCGTCCCTTCTTTTTGTATGTGATTGATTTTTTACAGTGACCAGTGCTGAATCATAGTGCTGGCCTTGGATATTTCAAAGGTAATTCACGTCAAAACAAACCCCTGCTCCACCCATTTTTTTTTTGTCTTTAAAAATGCAACCAAATGCACAAAGATGGAAATTGGAAGCAGGAAAATGGCACCCCATCTGGAACTTGCCACTTGGAGTGACTGCTTCATGCTGTGAGCCCTGGTTAGCTATCATTGCTGCAGCTTCCTATGTGGATGATTCCATGAAACTGTCCTGCCAATTCTGGTAAAATTTCAGAATAGCTTTTTTTGTACATCAGTAGTCACCAAGGTGTTGGCCCATGTTCATCTAACCTAACTTTTTCTCATAAGGTTGCATTAACTTAGAACACCATTTAAATATGATCATCCTACTCTACTAATAATGTTTATGAATAATAAATATCTTGCACTCTGCTAAAGTAGGATTAGAAATGTGTTGCACTGCATTGTAGTGGGAATGACTGTCTAATTAGTAATTTAGAATTTCTTCTGAATTAAGAAGCAACCCTTTATATTGCTTTCTTCAGAACCAGATATTAAGGTGACTTCATCTTCAAAAGAAGAATCCTACTATGATGATGATGATAATGATAATGAATACAACCCCTTTAAAGAAGAGGAAGCGGCAGAGTATGTGAACCCTTTTGATGAGACAGACCATGAGCCAGAAACACGAACACCTGTCCAAGACTTTCCTCCTCAGCCGGCAAAAAGAAAAAATGTCCAGCCTGTGGACATGAGCAAATACCTCTATGCCAACATATCAAAAACAGAAGAAGAAGAGTTAGATGAGTAAGTATATATGTTTTCTTTTTTGAAGCAATGTTTTGGTGTTACCTGGATTTTAGCAGAAACCCTCAAGGCACAAATTATTCAAGCCTAGTTATTCTTGTATAAAGCACAAAAATGAGTTGCTCCACTTACGGAATGTGAATACATTTATTCTGGTAGAGATAAATGCTATTTATGGTTCACTTGCTTTTTTTCTACTGGGATCTAAATCACTGTTTTTCATGCTGAATAATAAGCTCTTAAGGGAGGTGCAAATGCTACAAATGTTCTGGATGAAAAACACACATTCTCAGTTCAGGTGTAGCTCTGGCTGTAACATTTGCAGGTTGGCTGGTGGCCAGCTTTCAGCTATGTTTAGATCAAGCCAAGGAGAAAGTTGTGAAGGTAGCTTTTAGTGCAAAACAACGAGGATAGGCTGAAAGGCACTGGGAACCAACATAATAGCAGGGTTACGTTAGGGGTGTGGGAAAATTCTACCAAATGAAAAATAACAAACAACAAGAATGGGGAAGTACCCTAAAATTTACTAGCTATTCTGAGGTAAGAGGATGGTCCTCATATAGATTTAAATCAAACAACTAAGCATCATTTAGTTTTATCCTATCTTATTATTACAAATGGCTGACAATTGTAAAACACTGCAGTGCAAACACATGAGATATGCATAACTGTTTCTACAAAGAAATTGACTTGAGAAAGTGACTAAGAAGTCTCAGAAGTCCTTAATTGTTCAAAATGCCTCGAAAGCGGCTTTCCCAATGAGAATGCATGGATGAGCACAGGGAGGCACCCTGTTGCATATTATCCCTGGTGAAGGAAACCTTTGGTTTTTCATTCCACGAAGGGGCACCTGCAGATAAACCAGGCAACATAACACTATAAATGAGCTCTTGTTTGCTTCTAGAAGCCAAAAGGGAGCAAATGCTTTTTGGCTCCCTTTCACAGGACTGGAAAAGTGCATTGTTTTTGAGTGGACAGGTATATGTTTGCATTGTAAGTCCATCTATTTTTATTTGTATTTTTAATTTTGTAAATGGGTCCTGAATATCCATGTGATTAAATGATTTTCACCATGTTTTTTACTTCTCCCCACATTTTTAAACATAGAAATTTGCTTTTATCAAAGGATTGAAGCATCAACCATTTTAAATAGATGCAACATCGTATCAAATGAGTTTTGAATATGCAGAACATCAAATGTAACCTTTGATAACAGTTAAGGCTGTAGTTCAGTGGTCAAGCACATTCCTTGCATGGAGGTCTCAGATTAAACTTCTGTCATCTCCATTCCTGCCTGTCAGTATTGACAGCACTGGGCCAGATAGACCAATGGTCTGACTCCATATAAGGGAGCTTCCTGCATTGTATTAATTTATTTATTAGAGTTATATACTGCCTTTTTCTTTTTTAAAGAGCACAAAGCGGCTTACATCATTCTTCTCCTACTGCTCTCAATCTTATCCCTTCAACAACAGACCTATAAGGTAGGTTGGGCTGAGAGTCTGGCCCAAAGTCACTCAGTTGGCTCCATGGCTGAGTAGGCACTAGAACCCAGATCAGCTGAGTCCTGTCCCACACTCTTAATCACTACACTGGCACTCAGCTACTAATTCTAATTAGTAATTCTAATTGCAGTAATTCGAACTAGTAAAACTACAAGTTAATTATAAACCTAAAAGTATTGGGTGCAACACTGATCATCTGCTAGCCAAACAAATTTCTCTCTCCCTCCTGCAGCTACCTCCCCTTGCCAAATTTGGATTTGAGGATTTTCCAGAAGATATTTGAGGCACTTGCCAGGGAATGTAGAAGGATGAGAGGACAGGGAAGTCATGTTCCACAAGTGCAAGTCCATTTGGGCTACATGGGATCTAGCCCAAATACAAAACTAACAATGTGTGTCTGTTTCTTAGTTGTGGTTTGGAAGCATACCTTTGCTGAATGCCTGGTTGGTGAATGGCCAACCAGGACTTGATCCTGGATGAGCATGCTGACTTGGCCTGTATCAGAGATCTGGTTGTATGCAACAGTCTCCACCTCTGCACACCACCAGGCAAGACCTGAGGATGGGGCAGGAGGCCAAGTTGCAATGGTTTACTGCTCATCCTGCTGCCCAACATTCTTCCTTTTGTGGGCCTGTCATTCAACAGGGCACACCTTGAATCTTGTTTTCTGTGATGAGTGGGAGGATGGTGATTTCGGGGTGGAAGAATGCTTCTGTTGTCATGAACAGATCGCTAGTAGGTGGGTTTAGTCTTACTGGGCCTGGGAGTTTTTGCAGGGATGAGGGACCAATTAATATGGTCAGACCCAGGGGAGTGATGGGTCCAAATGTTCTTCTGATGGCTCTTGGTGATTTTCCACCATCATGGCAGGTGATTGTGCCAAAGCTCTGCCGGTGGACTACCTATAGCCCTTTGTGACCCATATGTGTGACACCTTTCATACTGTTAGATCTTTACCAGCTCAAACAAGACCAGTGAAAGTGAATTTGGGACTTGCTAATGGCTATGCAGGGTAGGGCTCTTAGGAGCTGTAGGACTCAACATCAGGAAGACGACAATTTGTCCCTCTGCCAAATGGTTTGGTATTATCCTTAATCACTCATATCCCTTGTGATAATTTGATGATTATATCTGAGCACTTACATACACAGCTTATTCTTTTTCTTTTTAAAGTTTTGATCAAGTTTACTATTGAGTAAACTTCCAGTAGTCTATTGTAACAATTACTTGTGTTATATGATCTTCACGGTCTTTTTTTTAAAGAAGATGCAAAATTTTCAGTTTTCTCTACTAGAAATATAAATGGAGATCCTCCACCACAATTTCTTTTCATGGAAAACTCAGTGGACAACTATTATTTCCCACTTTTAAAACATGCAATTTAGGAATGATAACTTTCTCAAGACTTTTCATTGAGAGTTTACGTTTGCACAAGTTACATCAGCTGCTCTATTTTCTTGAATTCCAAAAAATGAATGAAGTAGTGACACTGACATTTGGAAATTCTGAACGCTGGATGCCTACCATGACAGCTATCAAGAGGCCACATCTTGACATATTACCGTATTTTTTGCTCTATAAGACTCACTTTTTTCCCCCTCAAAAGTAAGGGGAAATGTCTGTGCGTCTTATAGAGCGAATGTGTGTGTGCAGTGAGTCTGTCAGATGTGCAGCCCATGGGAAGTGATGGGGAATGTGCCTGTGATTATGTGCCCATTTGATTCAGAATATTTTTTTCTTGTTTTCCTCCTCTAAAAACTAGGTGCGTCTTATGGTCAGGTGCGTCTTATAGAGCGAAAAATACGGTAATAATCAATGGAAAGATGATAGCAAACAGCAGGAAAGAAAAGAAGAGAGGGGAAGATTAGAAAGTAGCAAAAAGTGACTATAAAATGATGTTCTTTTCATTTGCCCCTTCAACAGAATCTGTACCACTAAAGTCACATCTAAGTGTTTAAGGGACAACTGTGTTTTTCTGTGAATAAAATAGCAGATATGGAAGACCATATAATGCATGTCTTCTTTCCCTTCTGCTTCATACAAATATCCACTATTATATTTCAACACAGATCTTTTTTTTTTTTTTTTTAAACAAGAACTTTTTCAACTACAATTGCTGCACCAACTCTTCAGTTCTGTGCAGACTTCTAGATGACCATGAATAACTTGAAAATGATTGCTTTTTCCAGTATAATGAGAGAGGAAGAAAAAAATAATCTCCATTCACTGTCTGCATCATGCATGATTTTATAACCTCCAACATGCCCTCCCTGCCCTTACTCACCCTTTTCCTAAGCTAAAAGAGTTAGTGAGCAGGACTTCCCTTTGCAGATGCTATTTTGAGTCTTTTTCAACAAGATTTGTTCTTCTGTATGCTTTATGATGTCTCAACATGCTGCTTTGTGCTAGCCTTGATGCAGGTAGCAAGAACTCAGCAACTGGGAACCTCTAGGAATCCCTACAGAGATAGGTCTTAATCCCTTTACACCACATGAGCACTCATTTTTTTCACACAACATGCAGAGAACACACCAGCTCCTCCATGGCAAACATGGAAGACTCCTTGGAGTCAGGAGTTTTTGTGAGGCAGGTACAGGATAACGAGGGAAGCCCGAGCTACACTCTCACAGCAGCATATTCATTAACTCACTGCACAGATGATGAGGGTGGAGCAGGGCATGAGGTCTGAATCCAAGCATGGTAATTGTGGAAATAAGACTGATTGCATGCTTGGCCAGCAACAATGACATCAGAGGCAAAAGTGACAGACCATGAAGCTTGGAACCCACTACCACAGGGGCAAACATAAGATACATCCTCCAGCTATCCTCCTAAAAACCTGGCCATACATGCCAGGGTTCAGGGTTTCATGCTGGAGAGGAAACCCTGAACCCTGTGTGTTCCATGTACCATACCATACCATGTGTTCAGGGTTTCATGCTGGAGATCCCAGTGTCAAATCCTAGTTGCAGCCTGCCCACTGAAGAGCCTGGAAAAGTCCTTACACAGAGAGAGATTGTAGCACTTGAACCAGATCAGAGGAGATGCTGTATGAACTTCATAGCACTTTTGACTCAACGCTTACTTTGGAATCTGTAGTGACATTCCGCTACCCTTGTTGCTTTGCCTGACTGACCTTCTGCTCATCCATCTAGAGGTCTTTAATAGCAACCTGTCTTCTTTTAGCAGCTGACTATGTGCTGTGAGAGGTTTTCCTTGACACTTTCTGGAGCTTGAGTAGGCAAGTACCAGCAAGACCCCTAGCCCCCTTCTCATTCTATATCACATTCAGAGGCCAACTAAAGTGAGTTTGAACTAGAGGGAAACGGATCTGCACCTGGAAATCTGCACTTACAAACAGCTGTTCTAAAGTGGAGACCTTCGTAAAACAGCACTGGGGAAGGAATGGATTCTAGAAGGAAAAATATTACAATGTAAGCAGCCATCCCAGTCAGGCACTGTAAAATAGAAACATAGAAACATAGAAACAGAGCGAGTCAGAAGGGGCCTCCTGGGCCATCTAGTCTGACCTCCGGCACCAGCCGGCTCCGCTCATGACATGCCCACCATGTGCATGTCCAGCCTATCTTTGAACACCCTCACCGATGGGGCCTCAACGACCTCCCGTGGAAGCCCATTCCACGCCCTCGGGGTCCTAACTGTCAGGAAGTGCTTCCTGGCATCCAAATTGAACCTTGGCTCCCTGAGCTTTGCTCCATTGGAGCGCGTCCTGCCTTCCTCTGCAGGGGAGAACAGGCCTCTCCCCATCTCCATGTGACACCCCCTCACATACCTGTATGTTGCCAACATATCCCCTCTGAGTCTCCTCTTCTCCAGGCTGAAGAGACCCAGTTCCCTCAGTCTCGCCTCATACCCCATCCCCTGCAAACCAGCCACCATCCTTGTGGCCCTACGCTGCACTGACTCCAACCTGGCTATATCCTTTCTGTAATGAGGGGCCCAAAACTGAACACAATACTCCAGTTGCGGGCGCACCAGAGTCATGTAGAGTGGTAGTAGTACCTCTCTTGATCTAGAAGCCACACTTCTGGCTATGCAACCAAGGGTGGCATTCGCCCTCTTGACCACCGCATCACACTGCTGACTCATGTTCAGCCTGCGGTCAACCAGTACCCCGAGGTCCCTTTCACAAGTGCTGCTCTCCAGCCACTTGTCCCCTAACCTGTACTTATGACAGCTATTCCTATGCCCCAAGTGCAAGACCTTGCACTTCTCCACATTGAACGCCATCCTGTTGTCTCCTGCCCACTTCCATAGTCTGTCCAGATCCTTTTGGATCTGGAGTACCTGCTTCTCAGTTGTGGCCACTGCTCCAGTTTTAGTGTCGTCTGCGAATTTGATAAGCAGACTGTTCACCCCTTCTTCCATGTCGTTAATGAAAAGATTAAACAGGATCGGCCCCAGGACAGAGCCCTGGGGGACCCCGCTTGTCACTGGCTGCCATCCTGACGATTCCCCGCTAATGGTTACCTTCTGCTTTCGGTCAGTCAGCCATGCCCTAATCCACCGGACAGTGCTTTGGTGTATCCCAAAACTCCTCAGTTTCTCCACCAGGATATCATGGGGCACTTTGTCAAAGCCCTTGCTGAAATCCAGGTATACCACATCCACTGCGTCCCCTCCATCCAGCCATCTCGAAACCTTGTCATAGAATTCCACAAGGTTTGTCTGGCAGGACCTGTTTCTGCGGAAGCCATGTTGTGTGGCTGTCAGCCTCCCTTCCCTATCTAGCATCACTAGATCTCTCTCTATTATGAGCCTTTCCATTGTTTTTCCTACAATGGACGTAAGGCTAACCGGTCTATAATTCCCCATGTCCTTCCTACTACCCTTTTTGAAAATTGGGACCACCGATGCCACCCTCCAGTCCTCTGGAACTTCACCCGTTCTCCACGAGGCCTCAAAAATGGAGGCCAGCGGGCGTGAGAGAACCCCTGCCAACTCTCTAAGTACTCTCGGGTGTAACCCGTCAGGGCCTGGCGCCTTTGTAATGTCCAATGCCCTGAGGAGCCCCTCGACTTCAAGGGGGGTGACTCTAATCTCTGCCCCTAAGTCCCCAGCCTCATCCAATCTCCTATACGGATATCCCCCGTCCTGCTTTGGGGAGAACACAGAGGCAAAATAGTCATTTAGCATCTGTGCCTGTTCCCTCATGTCAGTCACTGGATCTCCTTCCTCCTTATTTAGTGGTCCCACCACTTGTCTCCCCTTCCTTTTCCTATTTACATGCTGGAAGAAGCCCTTTTTGTTGCTCTTGATATTCTTGGCAAGTCTCAGCTCATAATCAGCCTTAGCCTTGCGAAGAATCCTTCTGCAACGGGCCTCCTCCTCCCGGTATACCCTTTTGTCTATTTCCCCCAGTACCCATTTCCTATGGAGGTTCCTCTTTCGTCTAATCCCCCTAACCACCTCCTTTCGCATCCATGGCGGCACTCTCCTCCGCCTCCCCACCTTACTGACTAGAGGTATTGTCAGGGCTTGCGCCTGCAAAACCTCCCTTTTGAGTGCCATCCACCCCTCCTCAACTCGCTTACCTTCCAGTAACCTATCCCAGGAGACTTTCCCCAGCCTGGCCTTCAGTTGGCCAAAGTTGGCCCTCTTGAAGTCCCAGCTTCTAGTGCTCGCCCTGCTGCACGGCCCCAGTCCTCTGATCTCAAAGCAAAGGATGGAGTGATCACTCGCATCCAGAGCTCCCCTAATCTGTACTTCATCTATCAGCTCCTCCCTATTGGTCAAGACCAAGTCCAGGATGTTTCCCCCCCTCGTCGCCTCTCGGACCCTCTGTGTGAAAAACCCACCCTCTAGAGCTTCTAGGAAGCGACGTGACCTGGCTGTCACCGCCGAGTGAGTCTCCCAAGTAATATCCGGGAGATTGAAATCTCCCATAATTACTGTGTCTCTCCCCCGAGATATCCTTAGAATCTGGCCTGTCAGGACATCATCCAGGGTCTCAAGTTGACCTGGAGGGCGATAACATACCCCCACTGTCAGGTCTCTTTCTCTGTCAAAACCCCTACGTTTCACCCAGACTGCCTCTACCGAATCCCCATCTGTGCTGCACTCTATCTCACTGCATCCTATCCCTTCCCTGACATATAAAGCCACACCCCCACCTCTCTTTCCCTTCCTGTCCTTTCTAAAAAGGTGATACCCTTCTATGTTCACATTCCAGACTTGCCTTTCATCCCACCAAGTTTCTGTGATTCCCACCAGATCGTATCCTCCTATTCCCAGGAGAGCTTCAAGCTCTTCCTGCTTATTACCCATGCTCCTAGCATTGGTGTACATGCACCTCAACTCCTTCCCACTGCTTCCTTTCCTTGGAGTGCCCAGAATCCTCCTTCCTCCCATCCTCCCTGGTACCTGGCCCCTCTCTGTAGAAGTCCTGTCAGTCCCTGCAGTATCTCTAAAACCCTGCTCCCAGAGCCCCGATCCTCCCTGCACACTTGTCCAGTGCAGACATGTTACTGGGGGCCTGAACCCACCCCCCACTGGCTCAGTTTAAAGTCTTCCGGATGAAGCTCGCTAGAGCATCTCCAAAGGACCTTTTCCCCATCCTCGTGAGGTGTAACCCATCCCTTGCCAGAAGTCCATTGGCAAGAAAATGAGTGCCGTGGTCGAGGAACCCGAAGCGTTCCTTCTGGCACCACACCCTAAGCCAGTCGTTCACCTCGGAGACCCTCCTGTCCCTTCCTGTCCCAAATCCCCGGACGGGTAAGATTGACGAGAAGGCCACTTGGGCCTTCAGCTCCCTGAGTTTCTTCCCCAAGGCCGAAAAGTCCCTGGTGATCCCGACCACCCCCTGCCTGGCCACGTCGTTTGTGCCCACATGGATCACCAGGAGTGGCTGGTGACCCCCGGAGCGAACAAGACGCTCCACTCTGTCCTTCACGTGCCGGATGCGTGCGCCCGGCAGACAGCAAACCTCCCTTGTCTGAAGGCTGGGGCGGCACACCGCCGCCTCAGTGCCCCTCAGCAGGGAGTCCCCAACAACTATCACCCGCCGCCGTACCTTCTCGGTGCTGGTGGGCAGCCGTGCCCTGGTCCTCGCCTCTCCTGCAGTGGCTCCCTTGCCTCCTGATGTCCCAGGCTGGGGGTCCTGCTGGTCCCCTGAGGCCTCGTCAGCCCCAGCCTCCCCAAGTGGAGAGAACCTGTTTCCCAGCTCCAGATTTGTGCCAGGAGAAGGAGGAGGCCGTGCTGGCCGCCTCCTCCTGTGGGTGACATACCTCCATGTCTCCGCAGCTGCTCCTCCCGTGGTCTCTCCCTCAGCCCTCTGTCGAGAGGGGGGCTGCTGCGGGGGGGCCTGAAGAGCTCTCTCGGCCCTCAGGCACCTCACCTCCTCCTCTAGCAGGGTCACCATCTTGCACCGAGGGCAAGTGTATCCCTGCCTCTCCTGGGGGAGAAGGGCGAACATGTCGCAGCTCTCGCAGCGGACAGCAACACCCGTGACTCCCGCCAAGGCCATCTCCTGGTCTGCCATCTGTAACCCTTCCGAGACCTTACCTTGGTCCCCTGTCTTGTAAGTCCTGCAGTTCCTCTCACTCTCCCAGTTCTCCCAGGCAAAAACCCCACTTGCACACACACACAAGGAGAAAATAAACTTAAATTTAAATTGAAAGAAAAAGAAAAAAAAAAAAAGCACAAGAAAGCAAAGCAAAGTGCAAACAAAACAAAACAAAACAAGAACACACAAACAAAACAAAAAACAAACAAACAATCAAACCAACAACCTCTGTGTCTCAGGGAAGGGAGTCCCTGGACCGTCCGGACCGCAGCTCAGGGACGCAGATGGGGTAATAGTAGATGGGGTAATCCTCATGACTCCGCCTTGATGTTTAAATATACTGTCATTTGTTAAATAACTTGTCTGGGATGGAGCTTACCCAAAACCAAGACCTTGACAGCTGCATGGAAGAGCAACTGTAACTGCTCTGTCAGTCCTTCTGGTCACACTGTGGGCATCTCTTGTGGTCTGCACAGAACCAGGTATGGTACAGGTCCTGTTCTCTGTGCATGCTGGGGAACTGCCTGTGTGGCAGATTAACAAGGAATGCATAGCATCTGGAGCTTCAGGTACCTCAGCATGATTGTACAGTAAGTATTTGTGAGGATGAAAGAACAGTGCCACCTCGAGTGCAGTTCTCCCTTAGGTGGAGATAGGATAATGACTAAGCCAATACTTACCCCTGAAGGGGAGTTGCAGTGGAATTATGTATATGTGGCATCTGTTTGTTTAACATTATGTGACCAGGCAGTGATTCTGGTGATTTGGCAAAGGCTTTATTCTTAGGAATATTCGACCAGCAGTAGAATTTTTGAAGTGGTGTTCCTGGCATTCCCCAGTGGAGTGCTTACTTGCAGAGTATGTGCTACAGAATGTGGCATCTGTATGGTAGAGACTGTTCCCAGTTGTTGAGGTAATATTGCTTCACCAACACAGTTTAGGCAAGATAAAGTGTTCACTTACCACAAGGGGAGGGGAGAAGCCTGAAAGGCATTTGCAGCACTTACACTTTTGAAGTATGCACCTATTTTCCACCACCTGGTGGGGTGTTCTGCCCTTATATGTCAAGTTGTAGGAGTTGAATACTCATTGCTATTGTGTATATATGTCTGGAGTCCTGAGGTGGAGTACCTGTACTTCAGAAGTACTTGACTTCACAGAACAAATTAAGAAATTAATTCATAATGTCCAAGTTCTGGCCCCTAGTTGTGTCCCTAAGTCCATAAGACCAGAGAGGTACAACACTTTCCATGATTTGAGTTGCATGTTTCCTGTCTGATATTTGTAATACTGTGTTGATGTTCTATGACTACAAGTAAGTACATAGTTAGCCCTTCATGTAAGGTGTTGTGGTGGCCTTTTTCCTTCCAGTTAATTTAGGGGGTGTTCACACCACCGAGCCAGTTTCCCATTATACTAGGATAAAGATTGGGCTCTATGGGAGATTAGGATTTGATATACGTTGACTTCTTTCTTATGCCCCACCTTTTTTTTGCTCATCACGACAGTGCAGTTGCACTAGCAGTGTAGATACTACTATCCATCAGTGTGGAAATTTGCCGCCATCTCTCCTAGTTCAAATTCGCTTCAGCTAGCCACTGGGTTACACCTAAGTTGTGGGGTCTCTGCTGTATCCTGTGATTCCTGAGGAGGCCTATCTCAAGTACAGAATTATATCTGTACTTCTTTTGGGGGGAAGGGTACATGTTGTTGCCGAGATATAAAAGGCGTTTAAAGAGTAGATACTACCTCCACTATTCTAGTTATATTAATCAATGGAGAGGTTTAAAAAAATAAAAATTGCATCTGTTAAATTGGAAGATGGTGGTTATAATAGATGGATTAATTTGGAGAACGATTTTTACTTTGTAAAAGCACTGTTAAAGAGAAGTATAAAGTAGAAAACATGGAGACAAAGCATTGAATTTCAAAACTGGATTGTAATATCTTGACCTGAAAAATCCTTCTTTTTCTCTAAACCAGTGCAATACCACAGAATCCAACTATCTCTCTCTCTCTCTCTCTCTCTCTCTCTATATATATATATATATATATATATAAATAAAACATCCAGAAGCATATGGTAGATTGTCAAAGGGATTAATTTTTCCTATCAATAAAGAAAAGGCAAGAACCTTGTAGAGCTATATTTCCCAAAATGTCACCACTGGGTTTTTTTTAACTATGAGCAATGGACACTTATAGTTATTTGGCAATTCATTTGTTCAGCCAATCAGTGAATCTTCTCTTTATATGTAAGATTTCCTGCTCTCCTTTCAGAGACCTATTAAACATCAGTCTTCAATAGAAGTAAATGCTAATGAGTTATGAGAGGAAAGAGATGCATTGTTTCAATATACATTTATTGTTGAGACATTTCAAATTTTTCTTTCTTGTTTCTCTGGAGAGGACAAGAAACCCCCATTGGATGCAATTCATTATGTATCATAAGCATGTATTTCAAACTCACTCTAAATTTGTCTGTTCTTTCTATCACATAATTCTAATCTTCTTAATCTCTTTTCACAGAAGTCTCTCCATATCTCTTATCATTTTCATCCTGCGTCTCTGGATCATCCTATTTTTCCTACTGTATTTCTGTTTTAAGATGGGGTGACCAGCCTTTCCCACAGTATTCAAGATCAGGGAAATCCCTTTGGTTTATGTGATGGCACTGTGACAGTATTGCTTTACATCTGTCATTTCTCATGCACTCATTTTACTTGTTTAGCTTCCCATTGAACAGAGAAGAATTAAAGTTGTATGAAAAAAAGAATGTGATCTTAAAGATGCCTTACTTCATCACAAGAAAATGATATTACAATTAACATTTTTCCTTCTATCCTTTTGCAAATAACAAGCCAAATAATATAATCTAGTTGTGCATCAATCCAGAACCTTACACCCAGCTCCTGGAAGTAACTGGTTTTGGCTTCAGTGGGACCAACTTCTAAGTCGCAAATTCTGGATTGGAGACCTTCTCTGCTTCCTGGGACCACTTTCTCCTCCTCTTTCAAGTTCACATTTTCCCTAAGGGTTGTCTACACAGTCCTTCCTTTACATACTAACTGTGTCACATTTTAATCCCAACCAAGATGACTTTGCACTTCCAAATAGAAAATAGCATAGGAGCATTCTGTTGTTGAGAGTTAATCCCCTTGGGATATCTGAACATCCTCTGACTCACTCAGTTGTTTCTAGAACATGTGATATTCCTTGGTGAATTACATTATAGTCAAAGAAGCAAGGGTGATACTTTTAAAAAAAGCATTAATATTAGTATTGTCTCTGTGGCATTTGTTTTCACAGTTGCACATCTAAGGGTTTGCTGAGACACTGTAGCCGTAAGGGACGGAAAGCTCCGATTTACAATTCAGCCATGTAATTTATTTTTAGGTAGAATCTTTTATCTCTCTTACATACTGAGAAAGTGATCTCCCCGAATTAGAAGATATGGTAGGACCTGGCTTTTGTAAGAAAAGTGCAGTTATTGGCTTACCAACAGCTGAATGGGCCAGTCCTACACACACACACACACACACTAACTTGGATAGTGAACAGCCACCTACTCAGCTGATGGGTTGGATCCAGAGGAGGTAGGGAGTTGTACATTAAAAGGCTCATTCATTCACATGAGAGGAGCATCATTTCAGCTGACTGCCTGATTTGACAGTCATCCACAGCACCATATTTAATTCTGTTCCCAAGTGCTCTTCACTCCCAAATTGGGATGCTGGGGCTGCCAGACAGAGCTGGGGGAATAAACCCTATTGTGTAACCAACACTCCTTGCAGTTCTCTCAGTCCAATCAAGTGTCTTATTAAACTTTCCAATTAATCCCCAACGCCTTACTTTATTACATTGGTTTCATTTTGTTTTCTGGTCCTGGCGCAGAATTAATTAATGTATTAGATCTCTTTGGTTTAACCATTTTTCCTGTGTATTCCTCTGAAACAGCCTTGTGAGCTGTTCCCTTTAGAACAAGCAAAGAAATGGAAATATACTCCACATGGTGTGTATTTTGATACTGGTCTTGATAAGTAACTATTCAGGTGTACTCAGTGAATTGGATTTTTACTAGTCTGTACAAAGCTAAATAATGGCTTGACTACTTTATCACAATATTCTTGGATGCAGTCTTCTTGCAAGCATCCCTGAAGCTCTGGATATGGGTTACATTTCTTTTTCTAGGGTGAAGAACTTTTGTTCTATAGTGACTGCATAATGTAGTGAGTAGTTTAAACATTATGGAAATAGGTAACTGCTATATTGTGCATATTCAGGTGGATTATGTTTTTATTGGTTCCATGATACATGTGAAGCATGATTTTACTTTATCTGATTTAAGCTGAGTTCATAATGCACTTACTGTAAGGATTCAGCGGGCTAGTTCACACAACCCAACAGCCTACTGTGGGTCATTTAACCCAAACTGAGGCTATGGTACATGCAGCTGCTCTTTTGCATATCCAGCCCCCACTTGGTACTCTGAATACTATGTGAACCTGGCAAGCATGGATTGTATGAGGGTTAAACAGTCCTTGCATGATCTGAGAACAGACCATGGTTTGTTTGACCCTTGTATGATGCATGTTTGCAGTGTTCACACATGACAACCCCTGGAAAGGAGCTGGATATGCCAAGTGGCGCCAGTGGGAACTGCAGCTCATCATGGACGAATAATCACGGATTGTCATGATATGTCACATGAACTAGGACAGCCCATCCAAGTGTCTTAAAATCCATTCACGTTTGAAAAAGGTGGTCCTTTTTCTGATCATTTTAAAGAAAGCATGAATATGTACTGCCGAAAGATCACTTTTAGCTTAACCCTATCACTTAACACTATAAAAGCCTATTTATATGTTCTGAAAATCAAGTTATACATCCTTATGAGAACTGTCCCATTACAGAATCTAGATGATACAATCTTGTACTCATTTCAACAGAGCACATTACAAAGCTTCCGCAGCACAAACGTATGCAAAAATAGCACAGCAGGAATAAGGACAAGCTAAGCCATTTTCCTCTAGAAGTATACCTTTCTCTGGATAAATTTGCGCAGTATGACTTTTCTAAATTTGCTGACTGAACCTGAAACTCTACATGTGGCATAAGTTCTTTAGGATTTTACTTGCAAACTGACAGATCAAACATCTAACAGCATTTAAAATTAGTTCGATTATATCATCATGAAAAATGCAGCACTTAAAATAAGGTATGGGGGTGTGTGCGCACATGTGCCCTATGTGATTTGTTTAATAAATTGAATGTTGCAAAACATCTCTAAGAGTTGGAATTCCTTTTCATAAAAGTGCCCCTGTTTCAATGCTGTCTTTTTCTATTCAATGTGAATGTGAACGTTTCACTCATAACATCTTACCATTAGCTGTGTGAAATCCCCAGTGCATGTTGAGTCTCTTAATTCCAAGACTGCAGAAGATCAGGTAGTTCATTGTCAAAACACAGTATCTTAGTTAACTCTCCCCTTTCTGACAGTAACTTGTAGAACAAAATAAAACATGGTGACATCCCATATATCAAGTATTGTCCTTGTTCTTATCTTTTTTCAATCTCCTTTTCACCTTCCTTTGAACTCTGTAACATTTGAAGTCATCTCAAAAAGGTTGTCAACAAAATAAAACGATTGACAGGCACTCTTCAGTGTTCTGTTCCAATCTGAATGCTATTATTTTTCCACTTTTGTTTTCTGTAGAACATGTCCCTTTTGTTTATTTTTACATCACCTTAAGCTTTAATTTTGTTTGTGTTTTTGCATTTGATGGGTGCTGACATGAGAACATCTCAAAGGTGCCTTCACTTTGCAACCTAGTTATTTTAGTCTCAGTTTGTCCTTTTATTCATTACACATCTTCTTTCTGTAATAAACAATGGCAGCCCCTTTGGACAGTGATTGATGAAATAGATTGGGTTTTGAATTTGCTCCAGTGCTTCCCTCCTTTTGCCAAAGTTCCAGTTATATAATTAGCAAACTTAGTACTGCTGAGACTAATTTATTCTTTATTGTTCAAATGAATGCTTCTTCCTATCCAGAAAAAAAAGAAAAAGAAAAGTGCAAGTAAAGGGTTGGTAGATGATGATGGTGATGATGATGATGATACCCCACCGATTGAGACTGTAGACAGCTCACAGCATTAAAATTCACACAATTAAAATGTTCAAAAATACACAAAAGTTAAAAATGCAATTAAGCCAAGTGTATATTACAATTATCACTAAGTAGCTTAACAACACAAAAATATAAACAGTTAAATTAACCCAGTGCAAACTCACAGGCCATTCCCAAATGCCTACTGGCATGAAAAGTTTTTAGCCTGCTTATAGAACAATAACAGGGAAGGGGGCCAACCTTATCTCCCTAGGGAAAGGTATTCCAGAACCTGGGGGCAGCCATTCGGAAGACCCTCTTTTGTGTTCCCACCAAACATGCCCGTGAGGGTGGTGAGACGAAGAGAACGGCCTCCCCAAAAAATCTTGTTAGGTTTCATTAAATTGTTGGTTTTATTACTTACTTCTACCCACTCTTATATTCAGATGAATTCTCAGAGCAACTTAACAAAAGGAATACAATATATAGATTTCTACACTGCCCCTGTGTAAATGTAGTAAATGCAGAAGTGATTCTTGCTGGATTATATCCAAGGACTTTGTTGAACAGGATGTGATGGTTTTAAAAATATTTAATAGCTTACACTTAAATAGAATTAGATGTTAGCTATTGATGTAAAGTTATAGCATGTAGAGCCAGTTTGCATGGAATAACTATGATTTTTTTAAGCCATAGTTAGTTGTAGCGACATGTTAGCAAGCAAACCCCTGCCCCGCTGCCACTGCTCCTGCCCCACATACATATCACTTCCACATTCCTAAACAATTAAAACTGAACTGTTAACCCTAAACAACCCAAGGTGCTATGTTTGGACATTATTACAACAACCCAGGAACTATTGTCCTGATTTTTTAGGCAAGCGGAAGCAAGCAGGAACCAGCATACTGACTCCTTCCCACACACTCATATACAGCCTCAGCTTTGTTAATGCATTGTATGATTGTACAAACTTGGTCAAAGCTAGCCCATTATTTAGGCCATGGGTTGTTGTTATTTCTGAATCATTTGCCAGACTGCATAAGCCTTGAGAAAGAATAGTAAAGGAAACCACAACCAAACTGTCACTTTACATGCCATTATTAGAACACCTAAAAGACTTTTGGATGTAGGGATGGAACAGACAAAGGAGGGAAACAAATCATGGTTCATTAATTTGCCTGACAAACCCTGGGTGGGACAAGAAAACATGGGTTAAATAAACCATGAATTAGCATTCAGTGTGAACCAGGCCTATATGGACGCATGATTGTCGGGAATATTAGTTTTTAAAAAATTAAATGCATTTAGATAACTTAATGCATAGTATTTTGATGAGAAAATTCTTGGGTATGGAAATGATAACACACATAGACTCATTCCTGTCAGCCATACCACCAAATTCAGCAGTTCCTTCTTTCTTTATTTGCTGGAAGTAGTATGAAGGCATAGCAGATTTCAGACACTATTTGACAATTCCAAATCTCCAAGTTCTCAATCGCATCTTCCTTGTCAAACCTCTGAAGAGAGGTTGTCCTGGGAGGAGACCTCAGAAATCATCACAAATCATCTTAACAGACTCTGTATCTTACACCACACAATTTAAGGAATAAAATGATTAAACATTTAAGCAGAAAGAGATGTTTGAGGTGTAGATATTACCTCTGTGGTAGGTATAGTACAATTTACTCCTGAGTATGTTTATTCAGGAGTAAATACTACTGAATCTGATGATACTTGGTTCCAAGTGACCTTATGGTACAACATATTGTAATCTGCACAATTGTCACCCACTTACCCAGGAGTAAACCCTTTTGAACTCAATGGCACTTACTGCTGAGTAGGCATGAGACTGTAAGTCATCATTTTTAGTTTAAGTTAAATCTTCTATTATTTATTGATTCTTATTGTGTAAATTGGCCTTAAACGCTCCAGATGTTTTGGACTTCAATTCCATTCTGCCTCAGTTAGCATGGTCAGAACTGGGTGTTGTAGTACAAAACAAAAGAAAGCCTTGAAATGGAACATCTTTGTTTTCTTTCAGTATGATTGTACATTTAATTCTAAGTCTTCAGAAATAAGTGAAATTTTATTGTATACTGTATATAGTGCCTCTGAAGATCTCATTTACTCACATTCATTTTAAAGAGATTTTATAGGATTCTTAGCTCTAGGCCTTCTTTTTGGCTAGCTGTATATACGCTTCACTCATCAGTTACTGTTTGTAATGGCAGGGAGGTAACATGCAGCATAATCAGTGGGACTTTGTTTTCTGTTTTTTTACAAAATTAAATCAGTTTCTAATCACTGTTTCAGGCAATTAACTTTTAGAATTAACATTGAAAATACAGAGATAGCAAAGAAATAAGTTTCCCTTCTTTTAATTAGATCAAACCCATTTTATGAACCAAAATCAAGCTCTGCTTTAAATAATCAAGTTACGTCGCTGCAAGAAGTGGAAAGGAAGATGAAAAGAAAAGCTCCTGAACCACCAGTCCTCTCACCAAAGACAGAAAGGGAAACAAGTGGGAACATGTCAGCTAGTCATGCAGTGAAAGAGCTTTCCTCTTCTCCCAAGGTATGTAGCAACCATGTCACTAGCGTTTGTAAATGTTTGTTAAAAACTGAAATTCCTCTGCTTGTATTGTATACACTGGCACTTCACTGTCTTAATGCATAAATGAGTTTCATTTAGCTATACATTGTCAGTTCAACTTCACCTATTTCACTCTGCATGGACAGAGCCAAGATTTTGAAAGCTTGTAAGGGACGTGACCAGATCTGGCACATGATGTTGGCACTGTTTCCAAACAGCTGTCCTGTATGTTCCAAGGGGTGTGCGAGTTATAACTGTACATTCTGAGAACTAAGCACAGGATCCTCTGAGCAGCACTAGTCAGAGCACTTGTTTCTTCATTAGCAGTGTCTCCCATTCCCTTCCAAACCCCTAGTAAGCGATCCCATCAGTTTTTTCTGCAATCAGCACTAAACATGAACTACAACTCATATTATTGTGTCTCTTTTTGCTGTGCAAGCTGCCTTGAAGGCACACTATCTATCCTGAAAAGAAAGTTGAAATATCTTAAACAAAAATAAAACACATGAAGTAATAATTTAATGAACAACAGACTTTGCAAGGCCTTTTTATGAACACTAGGCTGAACGGTACCATTCTTTCTAACTTTACAGTTGCTGTCCTGTGTACATTAACCTGGGAGTAAGCCTACTTAGCTCTGTGGGATTCATCTCAGTATAAATATGCTTAGGACTGTGCAGGCATGCCATCTCTGTCTGTCTCTCCTTTACCATTAGTAGGTTCATTATGGGAGAAAGGAGGCAAGTAAATGTAGCCACATCTGTCAGGTGATTGTAATATAGCCATTGAACTTTAACTTCACAGTATATGTTTTGCATTGTTTCTATAGCTAGAAGCTAAAAATCCAGTTTCAAAGTAGGAACTATGGTAGTGTAAAGTTCTGAGTAATTGAGGGCCCAAAGAGCCTCAGGCTTTGTGAGGAAAATAATTTATGTGACATGAGGTTAGATGTAAACTACACATCCCACAAATGGAAGAACACCTTCTAACCATGGAAATAATTTGATCCAGTAGAGGTATCCCATTGGCAGAAAGCTGTGTGTACGGATGTATGGAATTTTTGTTTCTGGGGTAAAATTCAGTGGATGTCTCCAGTTCAGCCCTACAAATTTCATACCATTTTCCCCTCACTGATGTTGATTTAATTATAATGAGTTAAGCAGATGCACAGCTCCTGGTAGGGTCTCTTAATAGTGGCAATTTGCACAACTGGGGAAGGAGGGCTTGGAATTTGTGTGAATAATGTTGTAATTTCTAAAACTCTTAAACATACTGAAATAATAATCAAAAATCACCCTCTCCTTATATTACAGTGTTCAGCTCAGATGAGCCATATTCTGTACTTCTCAAAGAATTTGCCAATTTCATTCTCAGGGTCCACACTTCCAAAACCAAGAGCAGAGAATAATAGTCAAGTATGAAGCATGTATGAAACTGACAAGGGTATTTACAAGAGATTAGCATACTTCTACAGGGCTTCATAGCAGATGTGTAACAGTGCACACTTGTGCAAGGTCACAAAAAACAAGAACCCTGTTTTAAAATTATGTCATTTGTGTACATTTCAAGATCTCAATTCTCCTTGCTCACAATTTGTGTAAATTACCCATTTTATATGAATGTCAAAACCTGTAAAATATGTGCAAAAAATATTTGGAGTAAGAAAAAAATATGGTATGATTTGCTGATGCTTACTGGAGCGGAAGTGCTGCAGAATTTCTACAGCACTTCTTTTCCAGTTGAAACAGAGTAGGACTCCCAAGAGTCACACATGGGAGAGAACTTTGGGTGGTTTAGGTAGGAGAGAACTCTGACTGATTTCACCTCTCCCCTGTACCAATTGTGCCATCTGATTATGCTGTCTGAGGGACCTCCAGGGCTCAAGATCATATTCTTAGAAGGTGCCAATGTCTTCAGAAGGAGAGGAAAGTTGTCTCTGTTTCAGCAGGAGCTTCCCTTGAACAGAACTCTGTTCAGGATTGCTCCTGCTGAGGTGGCCAAAGTGTAGATGTAGCCCATTAACTTTTTCTTTCTTTCTTATTTTTCTTTCTTATTTTACGTTTGCTTGCTGTAAACCTGCTATTTTTCCAAAATGAACTCTTTTTAAAATGTCAGATTTTTGTTTTATTTTTCAATTTAGCCTGGATTGTGTTGTGTTGAATGATTCATTTGGGATAAAATGATGATATTTTGTTCCTTCTGTGAAATAAATTTACTGAATGTGAAATATGGTAGACCATTAGAATTAAAATTAGAAGCATTAAATAGTCTGCTCTTCAAGATGCTCTCCTACAGAAGCAAAAGAACAGTGCATTGGTGTTGAACAATTGCAGGGAGAGAAAGAATGGAATGTATTCTGTTGTGTGTGAGAAAAACTGGCTGCTTTGATCTGGAACGTCTCAGACTAATATGCAGATTTACTTAGTGATAAAAACTTTCTGCATTTAACTGTGGCTCCTCATTCAGATGGAGCAAAGTGTATTAGATGAATAGTTAGAAAAAGAAATAGCTTGCTGTGGTCCTTTTGCAAATAGAAGTACTTGCAACTTAATTACATAATATTTTATTAAGCAAAGGTGAAAATCATATGCATTAATATTAAAGGGAAGTTATTTAGTTATTGATGGAATCTGTGCAGAGAAAATAAATAGCAACTTCATAATTGTTTTTTGTTTTTTATTTGTAAGTTATTGTTGAGCTTTCATGTTTTCCCCTATAATCCATTTATGAAACCTCTTTGGAACTGCTTTTCATTTGAATCTGGAAAGGAAAAGAGAAAAAAATCTTTCGGCATGTCTTCCAGACCCCTCTTAAAACATCCAGCGGCCCTCAAGGGCCTTGTATTTTAGATATCATCATTCCGGTTAAGAACTGAATGGAACCCCTTGTCACATCTATCAAACTCTTGCTTAATTAGGCAGAGAGCTTGCTGATGAATCCTTGTCCCTCAAGGGCTGATCATGCCATTTTCTCCTTTCTACCAAGGGAGAAAGGATGAGACCAGAAGCTTCCCCTAGGAAGCAGAACAAGCTTTAGCAAAGAGACCACTGAACTGGCACTTACAATGCAGAATCACATTTTCTGCCTTCCGAGAACCTAGGCTTAGTCTGTTTTCTGTGGAGTTTCTTTGATAAGAAAGCTCACCTGGTTCCTGATTGAGGTTGAGAAACAGAAGATTTGGTCAAGACATAAGATAAGATATTGGCGCTTAAATCTGATATTGGAAGAGACAGACGGTGAGGATGTACGGCAACGATTTTTTTCTTCTCTTTTTTTCCTCCTTACTTGGATGAGTGTGTGTGCCTGTTATTTAGTTGCTCAAAATCCAGTTGGGAAAGAGTATCTGGTGAATGGCAATAGGGTTTTCCTTAACCAAGTTGTGCTGGGCAGCTTTCAGCACCCATCTTTTTCTCCCTACTCCCACTCCTCCCACTTGGCCCAGAGGTCATTCTGCTTGATTCTAGAAATCTTGATTTTTTATTATTTCTATGGATTTAGACTGCGATGATTTGAATGTGAACTTGATTTGCCAGAAAAGAACTACTTATTTGGCATGTTCTTTGCTTCCTTATTGGTGTCTGCCATCTTAGGAATAACTGGGGAAGAAGAAATCTGTTGGAGGAGTGGCAGGAAAGTTCCATTGTATTCTGAGTGATACTAGTGCTATCAAACAGACTGTGGCTGTTTGGAATGCTTCTGTCAATTCAGGCATAGAACGTCTGCACAATAGAGATGTAGGAGCAGATGGACTTCTGTTGATCATCACCCTGCTCTCTAAAATGTAACTTTTCAGATCAGAAAGGCAATCACTGATAAGGAGGGCACTAAAGTCACAGAATAGGGTATAACTGAGCAAATAAATAGTGCTGCCACAATGCACTGCCAATTTACAGTCATGATTTCAGGTCAGTGAGAACTCTGTGCCACTCTATTATTTTCTAGTTCTCTGTTCCCTACCAGATCCAATTTAGCACAAGTGAAGTCAATTATTTTATTTTAAATGAATATTGCTCAGAAAGAACAACTTCGTTGGATACTAAATGTATGATATCAGAACTAATTTATTCTGACATTTAAAGAAGTAGTCTGAGAATTCTGTCTTGAAAGATTTGCATTCAAGAAACTTTTATCAGGAAGCTATTTATTTATTTATTTAGCACACTTCTATGCCACCCCATTGCCAAAGCCTCAGGGTGGCTCACATACATAAAAAATAATGCAAAATTAGCAATTCAATATTAAATATGGGGCGTTACTGGGGAATATGTAATGTCTGCCTTTAACTCCTTCCCCCCAAGGCTTGTTTTGTTCGTGGGTGTGCTGATTGGTTTGCATGACACAGCAACCCATTGTGGGTAACTAACCATGGTAGGTTCTTGTGTAATGTGAACCTAGACCACTTCTTACTTGGTGCCTGAACAAAAAGTCACTCTAAAAAAACATGGCTTTCACTAGGGGTTGCTGTATGCATGATGGATTTGTGTGTCATCCAAATCCAGACAGCCAATTCCATCATGGGTCCAGGGAAAAAGAGAACAAGCCACATAGTAAAAGCTACAGAAACCACTTGGTGCACTTGCTGAGTTCACCTGGGTCAGCACCCATCAAGGCCCTTCTGCCAAGTGCCCAAGTGGCACTTCAACTGGCCATCACTACCTTAATCATCCCCACATGTGCTGTGACCCTTTTTGCAGTCACTGTGACTTGTTTTCTCCCCCCCCCCCCACTTTCCCTTTTTATCTAGGGGGAGATCGCCTTTTTAATCCTTTTTGATCTCCATAGGGACAGTCGGTAACAAGCATTGAAGCAGTAGTCACAGCACATTTAAAATGGTGTGTGCACATACACATCTTTCCCATTGGCATTGAATGGATGGCGAGTGGGGGAACTGGCTGGTGTATGTATCAGTGGAGGTCAGCAGGTGCGACCCTGGTGCTCTCCTCAGGTACTTATGGAACATGTGGTATAAGTCATGCGATTCCCCCTTCTTCTCATAGCTTAATTCACCTTACATGAAGGCATCCATGTGAGCCACCCAGAACTCCTTGGTGGATATAAATGTGACAAAGAATTTGTGTCCAGGATAGTAGTGACTAAACAGTGGAATGAAATGCACTCCATCCTCTACTGATGAGTGTCTTAATAAAGCTTGGCTATTAATACCTATCAAGACCAAATGTCTGCCTAATCTAGTCTCCAGCTTTCACATGGGGCAGACAGATAGTTTGATGTAGACCACCATTAGGGCCACAGCTTTGCACCTCTCTGCCTCATTACTGCACCTAAGGGATTTCACAGAGGCTGAGTTTACTCATCATGATGAAGATCCATCGTTTAAAGTATTATTCTTTATGCATTTGTGGAAGTCCCTTGTCAAAGCCATGTAAGCTCATGGTAATCATTCTGTGACAGTGAAACCAATACATTAATTACGGTGATAAAAGTTTAGAATGTTTTACTTTCCCCAGATTTCCAAATGCAATCTGTTTATATCATTGCATAGGAACACATCCATCAGTAATGTGTTACCTAATTTATAGTTTAGGCTAACTGCTTTAGGTTAATAATATGTTTTTAGATTCTAGAACTAGAGTATGATGTTTTCATACTGCACTTTGATTTATTTAGTATTTGTATTCTGGGAATGAAGGTGACAGTTGTTGTGTGCACTCTTGGGTCACACCAATCTAGACTCTGAATCTGAGAATGACACAGGGAGGAGGGAGGCCTGGGAAAATGGAACTCCAGACTTGAAGCTGGGAGAAGCAGAAGTACTTATCTCAAGGCTATTTTTCCCAAGTCTGCAGGCAGCCTCTGAGAATAACCAAGATGTAGAGCTGTCAGGTGTGCACATGGGAGAAGAGCACTCAGAGACAGACAAATCAGGCACAACTCTTGACCTCATGATGCAACATTGGGAGAAGAGAGCTAGCCAAGTAGAAAGGAGGCACACAGAGAAAAGGCATGCTCACTTCCAAGCAGGCCCTCTCAAAGGGATTGAGACCAGGCATAATCAAAAGGAAGATTTCCAGAAGTTATTGTTTAGATTTGGTTCAGTGAATTCAGTGGGTTCTGTGCATGCTCAGAGATACATTCTGTGGTGATTGAAATTATTGGCCATACATTGGTGAATAAAGTGCTTTTTGCAAAAGAATGGTCAGTTTCCTTGAATGTACAAAAGGAGGAAAACCCTAGCTCATCACAGTGTATTTATCTATAAATATTTATCATATTTATAGCCTGCCTTTTTCCTGCAAAAAAGCTCATAGTTTCTATAATCCTTCTCCTCTTTAATTTATCCTCACAATAACCCTGTGAGGTAGGTTATCTGAAAGTGAATCTCTTGCCCAGAGTCACTGGGTGAACTTCATGGCTGAGTGAGAACTAGAACCCAGATCTTTCAAGTCATAGTGCGATACTCTAATAATTACACCATAGTGATAAGGCAATTTCAGCTGTACATGGGTGTGTATGTGTATCCTTATTACATAAACTATGAGCTGGTGAGTTTGTAACCTAGTAACTTCACAATGCAGCTTACTAACCTGTGCAGTTTTAGATGAGATTATTGGTATTTGTGTGTGCAAAATAAATGTTTCTTATAGTTTTCGTAACATTTGAAGGAAAGAGTCTAAGGCTGCAATCTGCATGCACTGTTGAAAAATTGACCCCACTTTCTGTTAATGTATTTGCCTTCTATCCTTTCATTGTTGAAAATATACTCATACTAACCAGTAGTATGCAATTCTGGGTTTAGTTTGTCTCCCTTCTCCACCCAGTTTTACATTCTTTTGTTGTGATTTTTTTAAACATGGGTAAATTGTTTAAACATCTTGTAGATTCTACTGCTCTCAACTTTGTACTATGGAAGCATAATTGTGAAGCAAAATACTTTCTACTCATATATAATTTCAGTCTATACTTACAGGCACTAGAACTTTCACTTTGAATATTTATTTATTTATTAAAACACCTATATGCCACCCCATCGCAACAAAGCCTCGGGGCAGCTTACAACATTTAAAAATACAAATATATATTGATTTACTTTTTCAACTAAGCACGCATTAAGTTTAATAATAGATTTATTTATTTATTTATTTATTTACACATTTATATACAGCCCCTTGCCACAAGCCTCGGGGTGGCTTACAACATCAAAAGATAAAGATAGATTTAGAAGATAAAATGTCTTGTTTTGTAAAAATGTTCACAAAGATTTGGTTTGTGTATAATAACTGTGGAATCCTCAAAAATAGGTCAATGTACTGTATTTTTTGCTCTATAAGACTCACTTTTTCCCCATTCAAAAGTAAGGGGAAATGTCTGTGCGTCTTATAGAGCGAATATGTGTGTGCGGTAAGTCTGTCAGATGTGCAGCCCATGGGAAGTGATGGGGAACGTGCCTGTGATTATGTGCCTGTTTGATTCAGAATATTGTTTTTCTTGTTTTCCTCCTCTAAAAACTAGGTGCATCTTATGGTCAGGCGCGTCTTATAGAGCGAAAAATGCGGTATTTAGAAACTAGGTGTGCACTGTGCATTGAGGCTGTAACACTGGGAAGGGAGCATAGGAGGAAATTCCTATTGAAGATAGAAATCTCTTACCCTTTCCTCTAAACTACCCAGAGGGTTGTATATGCTTGCTTCCCTTATACCACAAGAAACATCCCTGGACAAAATGTTAGCAAACAAGATGAACCTTGGTCTTGCTCCAGGAACATGTTTTATGCCTGCCAACAGGCAGCATACTTTTGGGAACTAAGGCCTCTGTGCTCTCCAACTGCTTTCCTGGCCTTTCAAGTAGTCTTGCTCATTAGTTCCTTGGAGCTCCTGGGGAGAACACTCTGCAGAAGCAATTGCCACATCGCAAGTGTGGTGCTTGGCCCCTCCCAAAGTTCTCCTTCCATCATTTCCCTTAAGAGGATTTGGATCTGGTGGAGCTGTAGCAGCTAAGTTGTTGATAACCACATTGAATGACCTTTAGTTATGCCACCATGTAGTTGGTTTTTTAAGTAGCCAGCATGCAAGGAGTATCATTTATAACTTCTCCACATCCATGGCAAGTAGAGATGTAAAAGATTTTTAGTTTCAGTTGACAGATCTCCTGAACTTACCCCAGTTGCAACCTTCAACCTGAACAGGAGTGCATGTTTTGGAAAAAAAAAATCCATGCATTCCTGAACTTGTTATCATATTTGAAAAATACAATTGTTGAACAATAGGTTGTTTTTATACTGGTTTATACGATGTTTGGTCACCGTGGACCAGTTGTTTTGTGTTGTTGTTATTTGATTTCTGTAGTTAGTATATTTAAAATGTCTATGATTATTATGCATATGTTTTGGTTTTCTGTTTTTCCTGTTTGAATTGATGTACCCCGTTCTGAGAGTGTTCACTAAAGAATGGTTTATAAAAACTTTAAATGATAAATTAAAGTAAACGCATTCAAGCTGCTTCTGCCACTGCTGTTTTCTCAACTCCTGTGAAGAAAGGCTTCTGGGGCATCTTCCACCTCTGCTGTGGAGGAGATTGCCTCTGATTGGCCAGCCTAAGTTCACAGACTGAGCTGAGCCCCTTTTAAAAAGACATCCCCTATTTTTGAGGGTGCTAGCAGTGCATTAACTGGGAGTGGAGCAGCAGAAATGCCCTGTACATACACAGGCATTTCTGCATGCACATTTGTGAAGTGGAGGACATTGCTCTGGCAGGGTCTTCTCAGCAGCAGCAGCAGCAGCAGCCACTGCTGCCAGCCCCAGCAGAGAAGCCAGAAGCTGCTTGGGAAAGAAAAGTTTCGTTTTCAAAGGTACAGCAGAGAGGAAGCTCAAAGGGGGTACTGTGCTCATGGTGTCTTCTGATTTGGGCCACCTCTGCTAGACAGTAATTTAACCTCTGGAGCATATCCTAACTTCTTAGCTACCAGTAATGCCATTTCCCATCCAATCATGTTAGCCAATCAGGAGAGTTAAATCCTGGCAAAGTTTCTTTCTGTCAAATTTCTAGGCTGAAATTTTGACTTTATAAGTTCATTTCTTCTTAAATACTAGATCTCTCAGCTGCTTTTTTTCCTTCCCACTACTTTAAACAACTCCTAAAATGAAATCAAAAAGCTATAATTGTTTTATAGCCCCAAGAGCCAAGCATAGCATTGCTGAAAGTTTTATTCATAAGACTACACATGATCTTTTAGGTATTTAAATTCTCCTAATTTCTGTATACCCTTTTAATGCTTCTTTTGTTATTTTTGTGAGCATAAATGCTTCTGCTTCTTCTCCAGGTGATACTGCATTTCCTGCTGTTCCTTCTTGTGTCCTTTTAAATCCGTCTGTCTTTGCTTAATCTTGTCTAGGATTGTTAAGACGACTTGCAGGTCATCACTGGACTTTATAACTTTTGGTTAGAGCAATCTGTCTCATGGATACATATTCTGCCATGTTTCTAATCCATCTAGTCCCTGGTCCATTGACACGAAAGAAAATGGTTCTGAGTTTTCCTCCTCTGTCTTTTTCCTTTTTTCCCTCCCTGAGGAGAAAAGATCACCACTGATGGCCTTTTTCCACTGTTTTCAAACCTAATAATACTGTCATATCCAATTACTCAAGCTGTAGGCTGCATCAACTATCTTCCCAGTCCCTCTTTTTCCCTTGTAAAGGAGCTGTCACATGTGGTGGTAGTGGCAGGATCAAGAAGATGGGACTGAGCAAATGGATTTCCTCCCTTCCCTCGGTCGATGTAGTGCTATAGCATGTGCTATCAAAGTATGCTGTTTAAGCACCAGTTAATTCTTAAATGTCCTGTGGCTTTGGGCAACATTCATTTCCAACTGTTGCTTTGCACATTAGATTATTCTTCAGAAGAATTAGTTTGCAACCAGTAATGGAAGCTGCTCAAAAGCAAAAGAGACAGATGATTTCAGAGAACCTTCTTTTCCCAGTATGATATAGGAGGGAAACCCTGCACTAGTGTAGTACCTAGATCATACATATTAGGGCTAAGACTTGTCTTGCTACCCTCAGTGTAAGTGAAGGAAGCAGCTAAATTAAGGCATGTTTGGATTATAAAGGCTGGCTGAATATGTGAAACTTTGTATACATATACACATGCACAGCCTGAACCAGACAATCCAGTTGACTCTGAGACTCTCTCCAGTTACCCTGGGAGGGATGTAGATTTTTTTTTTCAAATGAATTTAGTGACACAGCAATAGGCATTGGAGAGAAAGGATGTTCTGTTTCCCAAGGGTGAAAGTTAATCAAAACACCTGCACATAGAAATAATTTTCTGCATTGCATCCAGAAGCACTTCGGTGAAATATTGCAACATCACAATAATCAAACAGCTATCATTATTAGTCAACTGGCTTGGAAGAAACAATTGAGAGAGAGGAGACAGAGCCCTTGAGATTTTTTTAAAAAGAATATGTGAAGGTAAGTATTTTGAAGCAGTGTGACAATTAGCTAATTTGGAGTTGGATCCAGTGTTTGTCATCTGCTAGCGGAACTGATTTCCCTCTCCCTATAACTCCCATGTGCTCCTCAAATCTGCTCTGGAGGGTTTGGGGACACCACCCCCAGAGCAGCTGTGGAGCAGACTTGCAAATCTGTCGATCCAACATTTTGCCTTACTACATTTACCTTCTCAGTTATCTGAGAAGAAATGTAAAACAAGTAGACAACCTTGAAGTACCATCATATGTTAATAATGCTAGAGTTTTAGATGGATTTTATGAATTAAGCGTAAATTCCATATGGACTTATGACTATCATTCTTTGAAGGGTATTTTAAATTAGCATAGAGTATTACATTTCTTCTGCAATTGCAGCTATATATAACGCTGATGCAAAATATAACAATAATTTAAAAAGTTAATAAAGTTTTATTTATTATCAGATGGGAAAGAGTCCTAGAAATGTAGTATCCTTTGATAAAGGAGAGATACTGTGGTCTTCAAAGGCTTGCAACTGTGTTACATGATTATAAAACCAACCTTATTGTTTGCCAAGCATTTAGCAAACATAGATCTTGAGAAAGTTGTTTTCATTGGAACAAAAGTGCCCTAAATTCACAGTAGGGTGTGGCAAACCCTAAAGTGCTGAAGTCCAATTTCTAAGCTATAATTAATCTTCTTTTTTCATTTGGATAAGAGCAGCATTTTTGTAGTGGTACAATTATGCTAGCTTCTGAGGCTATACAACCTGAAACTGGTACTTCATTCATTGCCAAAGTATTAAAAGAAGGTGTGCCAAGCTCCATACACTGATTTGTACTATCTAAAAATGTGCCGAGGAAGTATCTGAACAACATGACAACAGATTTGGCCTTTTATCACATTGGAATGAGCATAAGGTAGAAGTATCTTTAAGGATTTCCAGGTGAAGAAAAGATAATGTACACTTAACCTGTTTCATGTGCCTCATTTTGCTTACCACCTAAACTGGTTATGTTGCTTTCACTATTAAAAAGTATACCTTATATTTCACAAATGCCTTGAAATGTGTCTCTGTTTAGTTTTGGTCATCCAGCTGTGGCACAGCCCCAGTAACAGCACCCTCCAACAGGAACCCCAACTAACTTTTCAACATTACCACCAATCTCCCCCCCCCCCAATTTTAATACCCATCCCTTTACATTAGCAATTTGCACTCACATTCTGTTAATTGTATTGGTGTGCCATGGTAATCATTGCTGCCAACATACCTGTGCATTTTTGTTAGCAGGTATCCTCAGATATATGTTACTAGATCTTGCCTTTGCATAACAAAGACCCACTGGTATCATCAGATGCAACCACAACTATCTGAGAGCCACTTTCCTGTGATGCAACCCCACAAAGTTGAGGGGTACATAGGTGTGGTGCAACTACGTGGGCAGGAGAACTGGGTAAAATTCTGTGAGATAGACCCCATATGTGTTTTTTCATAAAACTGAGCCTCTTGGGAAAGACATCCCTATTACCATATGGGAGTATCATTAACACAGTTGCCACAGAAAAACCACTCCCATGAGGTTGCATCTGAATTATACCAGTATCGCAAGAGGAAGTTGGCTTAGAATCATAGAATAGTAGATTTGGAATGGGTCATGAAGGCCATTGGGTCCAACCTCCTGCTGTTGCAGGACAGCAATTTACACCATCCCACTCAGATGGTTTTCCTTTTGAGTGTCTCTTGTGTGGAGGAACCCACAACCTCTACGCAACTGTGTCCACTGTCGTATTGCTCTGGAAACTTTTCCTGTTATCTAGCCTAACCTGGGTTGCCGCAGCTTGACTTGATTATTCTGTGCACTACACTTTAGTATCAGCGACCTCCCTCTTTGTGACAGCCTTTGAGGTACTTCTAGAGGGATATCATGTCCCTCCTCCATCTTCTCTTCTCAAGGCTGAACCTACCCAGTTCTCGCAGTCTCTCCCCACAGGACAGTGTTTCCAAACCCTGGATCATTTGTGTTGCCCTCCTCTGGACCCTTTCTAATTTTTCTGCATCTTTCTTAGATCTTGGTGCCCAAAACTGGACACAGTATTGCAGATAGGATCTGACTTGTAAAGAATATATGGGAACTACTACTTCCTGTGATTTGGAAGTAATACTTCTATTAATGAATCCCAAAATGGCATTTGCTCTTTCAGCAGCTGCATCACATTGCCGGCTCATATTTAGCCTGCTGTCACAATTACTCTGAGGTCTTTTTCTTTTTCAGTTCTGTTGAGCCACGTATTCCCCATCTTGTATCAATGCATTTGGTTTCTTTTTTATTAGGTGAAGGACTTTGTTCTTACTGAATCTCATTTCGTTGCTTTCAGCCCAGCATTAAAGTTTATCAAGATCATCCTGGATCTTCCTTTTGTCTTCTAGGGTGTTTACTATTCCACCGAGTTCTTTTATTGTCTGCAAATCTGATTATCTTTCCATGTACTTCCTCATCTAAATCATTAATAAAGATGTTGAAGAGCACTGGACCCAGGACTGAACCCTATGGCACTCCACTAGTTACCTTCCTCCAGTTTGAGAAGGTGCCATTGATGTGTTCAATTTAACAGCCACCTAATAGTTTTTCTATCTAGTCCAGTTTTTGCTAATTTACTTAGCAGAATGAGGTGGGGCACTGTGTTGCTAAAGTCTAGATAGACTGTGTCTGCAGTGTTTCCTCTGGCCAGTTGGGAGGCTGCCCAATCAAAAAATGAGATTAAATTAATCTGACAGAATTTATCTTGATAAATCCATGTTGGCTTCTATTAATCAGTGCATTTTCTTCAAGATGCTTGCAGACGGATTCTTTGATAATTTTCCTCAGAATTTTTCCAGGGATTGATTTCAGACTAACTGGTCTGTAGTTCCCAGATTCATCTTTTTCCCCTTTTGGAGATAGGGAAAATATTAACCCTTCTCCAGTCATCTGGCAGTTCTCTTGTTTTCCAAGATTTATTGAACTTAATAGCCAGTGGTTCTGAGAGTTCCTCCTCTAGCCCTTTAATGACTCTGGAATGGAGTTCAAAAAAGTCTGCTCTGCTCTGAAGGCATGTACTTATTTGATGTTACACACAAGTTTCAGTTTGCTAAGCCTTAAAAAGACAGCCTGGACAGTGGCATTCTGCTATGTTGCACAAAGGAAAACAGAAATGAGGGAGAGCCTTCTTCAGTACACCTATCACACAATAATCATGATTATTCCAAGCTCTATACCCTGATTCTACCAACCACCTACATGCTGTGGTTATGATATTCTCCCATTAGTATTCAGTTAGTCTGATGATCAGATGCTTTCTTTCCTTAAGGAAGAAACTCTAATGACACAGTTTGAACACCACTATTATGATCTAGTCTAGGTCATGAATCTAGTGTTCTGAGTAGTCTGTGCTTTTGACAAATTGAGTAATACTAGGCATGACTTTGCCTAGATGATGTTGATTAGGTGAAAGCACATAACAACAGTGTGCAGCTTTGTCATTTGGTAATGCCTGTGCTTACCAGGGAGGTAGAGAAATTACACTGATTCCAGGTTAGAATAAATGAAAGCTAAGATGGATCCAGATGGCCAATCTTTCAAACTGCTTTTAGAGAAAAGTCTGAAATAACTTGCTAATGTACAGCTTGATCACAGGGCCTGTGCCATATTAACCAGCTCATATGACAGAGCTGATTTTTCCTCTAAGTTTACACTGATTGCAAAAAGGCACTGGAAGTTCCTTGAATGAACCTTCAGTTTAGAATTTATTTAACAGGCCCGTACACATGTCAGAACAGCTCACAGTGAGTTAATTTACTTACAGGGGTTCTTTGTAATCCTCTGTGAATGAACACATTGACCTGGTTCACATGACACAACAGCCCACGGTGGCTTAGTTTATCTGTGGGAGTTGTTGTGTCATGCTGGGCAGCCATGGGCACATTTCTGCATTTCACCATGGTTCACATAAACCCATGCAACACAGGTTGTTTCAGGGTTAAACAACCCCAAATAACCCTAAAATGAGCCATGGGCTATTTGAGGTTGTCTAATGCCTAAAATACGCAATGGGGTATTTGAGGATACAACAGCCCCTGCAGGAAAACTAAACTACAGTGAGCTATTTTGTCAATTCACAGGGGATCAAAGAGTAGTACTGATCAAAGAGCAAGACCAGCACTCTCACAAAATGCCCTCAGCAAATTTATTTTGAAGCACCCAAAGATGCTTTCTATAAATGAGTTGGCCTTACTCACCAGTGCTTACAAAAGCACTGTGCATTCTCCTTCGGAAGTTCTTCTCTTGTTAATTTATAGGCTTCTTTACTGATCATGGATTTCAACCAAGGACTTTTAATTTCACCTTGCATGTTTCAGAAGTGTTGCAAGCATGTTTTTGTTTTTATGCATCTGTGTATAAACCATATGCATACCTTGTGCTCACTTTGTGTGAAGCAATTAGAGGAAGGCAGTATAGGTGGCGGGCAGCCATTAGTCCAAAAGCTCTTGTGACACTGCCATCTTTCAGAATAAGAGCATACATTTGAATAGAATCTTTTCATACTTAGACGTTTGCTATTTACACCATGATTGTGCACGAGGCTCTGCATTTTCATATTTAAACTTGCTAGAAAATATGAAAACCAACTGTACATGTTATCTCATTCTCAGTGAAAAAATATCAATACAAATATAATGTGTGGCTTTTGAACTCTTCCTTAGGCTGAGTGTTCCACCATGGTTTGATGAAATGGAATGCCCACCCCAAGAACATTGATTCATAATAGAAATATTTGTCTTTTCGGTGCCAGGCAAGCCCCCCCCCCCCTTTGTTCTTCTTCCAGGGCTTTTAGATGTTTTGACTGTTTTTATGAATCTGGCATTGTTTCTCCTGTGCTCTTAATTTTCTTATATTGTATTATATATTGTTATTTTAGTTTTATGTAATCTGCCCAGATAGCTTACTGGACAGATTAAAAATATCAGGAAATAAATGTTCTTTTCGTGGCCTCTGTGCATCACACATATGGGTTCTGTGCCTGCGCAGTGCCTTTGGCCGGAAGATTAACAGCTAACAGTTTGGCGGGAAACTCCGCTCCCCCTCCGCCCTAGCACTATATAAGGAGCGGAGTGTCCGCCATTTTCCAGTCTTTGCGACCACCGTTCATTGTGCCTCATGCCGTTTCGCTCTCACTTAGATCTTACCTCGTGCTCTCTTGTTTGAACCACTTTTTTCTCTTGTTCATTCCAAGTTAGTATTCCTCCTTACCTTTATATATTATTCCTGTTACTCTCTACAGATTTTTATCTTCTTCCTATAAAAAAAACAAAAATAATCTATTCCCGCTTTGCTATCTTCTTTCCTTCTTTTTCACGATGGCTCAACGGGCGGCGTTCCACAAGTGCGGTGAGTGTGGCTCTAAAATGCCCACTGCAGACCCGCACGACCTGTGCCTCCTTTGTTTAGGGGAAGGTCACAGGACAGACAAGCCAGGAAGTATAGGGAGAACCATTTACGGAAGCTCCTGTGGGACCAGGCCCTCCTACAATCTGATCGGCTGGTGGCTAAGCCCGCTGCAATTTCGCCCCCACCAGACCGCCGTCCGGCCTCTACTGGACCGCCACAACACCCGGCCCCTTCCTCTACTGCTCCGTCCTCACACCCTTCAGGTGAGAGTGCTTCCGCCATGGGAGAGCAGTCTGTTTCTCCGCCTAAGAAACAAAAGGAAAAGAGAAAGCACAGTGTGCCTGAGAATCCGCTTGTGCACAAAAGGGCCAAGAAGGATAGGGCCAAGAAACCGGCCAAGAAACTGAAGAAACCCGAGCATTCCAAACACCGACACTCGGATTTGGTGGCCTCTTTGGTTCCGGTGGTGGCCCCGGTACCAACACCCTCAGGTCCGACCATCCAAGCAGCAATGAGAGTCACGCCTCCGGTGTCCCCGCGCCATATGGATCTGGAGTTACATCAAGATCCACCTCGCAGTTTGATCTCTGATGGTGAGATCGAAGACTCTCCGCCAAGGGCTCGATCCCCAACTCCTATGCCATCTGTTGGGCTCGACCCTGGTGCCGGCCTGTCCCTACCAAGAGAGCAGAGGAGCCGATCATCAGAACCCCACTCTGATGACTGGTACCATGCCAGATACATGTCTGCATCGAGATGGTCCGACTATCCACCTGTCGGATACTACCCGGCTCCTAGGGATTGATCTCCAACACCTGAGCGTCGGGACCGACCTCATCCTTTGACCTTGAGGGGCGCCGGGTGTGTACCGCCTCAGGAAGGGGAGGGATCCCAGTCACTGGGTGGTTCCTCCTCCAGTGACCCACCTCCATATTGGGTATATTCGGATGAATCGGAAGTCGATTCTACTTCTCTCGATGCTGCGATCACTTCACAGGGTCCGGCATCACCAGAAGAACCGCACATCACATTCGCCGAGCTGATGCCTTGTGAAGTCGTTGGAGATCGAAGTGAACCAACTACCCTGATGCGCTATCAATATTTCATAATGCAGCGTTTAGATAACATCATTGCTGCCCTGCCTGATAACCAAGGTGATTTGGCGAGGGTCTTCGTCAACGAAGCAATGCAAGTCCCCATACAACAGTTATCCACAGCCAGACACCATGTGGATACAGATTCAAGGGCTCTCGTTGGTGCTATCTCTCTCCGGAGGCACATATGGTTGCGTAACTGCAACTTTCCGGAAGAGATGAAGTGGAGAATTGAGGAGATGCCCTTTGATAGATCTGGCCTATTCAATGCCCGAACTGATCATTAGTTGAAGAGGATTCATGAATCGAGAATGACGGCCCGGCGCATGGAACTACAGCCGCCTGTTCGACGTAAGTGGTCTTGGAACCGGTCTCAGTATAGGCAACAATGTCCATCCTGCCAACAGCCACAATATCGCCAGCAACGCCGCAAGCAACCATCTCAGTGTTTTCAGCAAGGCCACCGTTGCTTTGCTGGAGATAGACGCCAGCGCTGATGGGGCGAGCGAACCCTTCCTCTCCTCCCAACTCCCCCCTCCCCCCTCTCATTTGGGGACCGGCTGAAAAGCTGACTCCCCATTTGGGAGTCCATTACATCTGATGGGTGGGTGTTATCCATCATCCAGCACGGATATAGAATTGAATTCGACGTTGTTCCATCACTGAGTCGTATCCGGTTTACACTGAGCTTGTCAGTTCTGTTGGATGAGATTCACCAACTCCTTGCTAAAGGAGTTGTTCATCGCTTATTGTTATCGGAAGGACTCCACGGATTCTATTCCAGATATTTCACGGTCCCGAAACGAGATGGAGGTCTCCGACCTATATTGGATTTAAGAGCTCTCAATAGATTCATAACACCAAAAAAGTTTCGGATGACCACGCTTCAAAATATCCTTCCGTTGCTGGGGAGAGGAGATTGGTTCACATCGCTGGATTTGAAGGATGCCTATTTTCATATTTCGATACATCCACATCATAGGCGTTTCCTTCATTTTGCAGTAGCCTCTGTAATCTACGAATTCAAGGTGTTGCCGTTTGGATTAGCCACTGCACCAAGAGTCTTCATGAAGTGTATGGCTCCTGTTTGCTCCTATCTTCGACTACGTGGAATTCGGATATACCCGTACCTCGATGATTGGCTGTTGGTTTCTGGTACTAGAGAAGAACTTACTTCCGCTGTTAATATCACTTGTGATCTATTGCAAGACCTTGGACTCTGCATTAATCGCCAGAAATCGTCTCTTCTCCCTACACAGATGATCAACTTTATCGGAGCTTGGCTGGATTCTACGGTGATGAGAGCCTTCCTTCCTCGAGACAGACAACATGCTATAGCCCGACACATCTATCGAATTCGACGAGACGGAACTGTTCCTGCCCAATCTGTTCAAAGACTGTTGGGGCATATGGCAGCATCCATCGCTGTAGTCCCATATGCCAGACTCCGGCTATGTCCTCTCCAGTTATTCTTCAATGGGATATTCCAGCCGCAAGGGATCCACCTACGAAGCTGATTTGGCTCCCGTCCTCCATTCTACAGTCCCTCCTATGGTGGACAGAACCAGACAATTTAAATGTCGGAATCCTGTTTCGAACCTGGTACCCTACAGTGACTCTCGGTACCAATGCGTCCCTTCTGGGATGGGGAGCCATTTGCTCTGATCTACGCACCCAGGGGGTTTGGAGTTATCGAAATTCCAAGAACCACATCAACTTCCTAGAACTTCTTGCACTGCAGTCATTTGAGGACGTGCTTCTTCATCAAGTTGTCCAAGTAACTTCGGACAACATAGCCAAAGTTTTTTATTTAAACAAACAAGGGGGAACACGGTCCCCGAAACTAGCCCGCCTGTTGATGCAAATCTGGGAGTGGTGCATACCGAGGGACATCACTCTTATAGCAGTGCATCTCACGGGTGCGGACAATGTAGAAGCAGATCTTTTGAACAGACATATGTCACGTTCACACGAATGGGAACTGGACCGTCAGATCTGCGACACACTGTTTTGCCTCTGGGGTCCCCCAGACATAGACTTGTTTGCCATCCGACACAACAAGGTGTGCGTGAACTATTGCTCCAGAGTGGGAATCGGACAGGGGTCGTCCGGGGACGCCTTCATGATTCCATGGAGCGACATGACTTTTTACGCTTCCCACTGATTCCCCTCATCATGAGAGCGGTAGCAAAGATTATTCACAAAGGGGCCACGGGACTACTGATAACCCCTTGGTGGCCATGCCAGCCATGGTTCTCAAGTCTTCTTCATATTTCTCGGAAAGAATTTCTTCAACTCCCTCTTGTCACTTATCTCATTACTCAGCAACAGGGCACAATCCGACACCCAAACCTGCCGTCGCTGAAATTAACCACTTGGCGAATTCGACACCTATAAGTGCCAGACCAGTTTCGACGCCACCTGCAATCCCTCCTACCTCTGCCTCATTAGATTTAGTGAATCTATCATCGGCCTCACAAGCCTTACGTCCAGATCTGCAATATATTCTCAACTCTGCATTAAGACCATCCTCTCGAAAGTCATACGTGGCGAAGTGGCGCAGATTCTCTAGTTTTGCCGAATCTCACTCGTTTCCCGCGCCATCCGCATCTGTAGAACAGATCCTTCAATTTCTCTTTGAACTACATCAGTCTGGACTTAAACCTTCTTCCATAAAAGTATATACAGCGGCAATCTCTTATTACCGCGGAACTGTGCAAGGTTTTTCCATCTTCTCTCAACCATAGATTAAAATATTTTTGAAAGGACTTTGTAACCTCCATCCAGCAATCAGGCCGTTTATGCCCACTTGGAGCCTCTCAGTGGTTTTACAAGCGTTGACACGGCCTCCTTTCGAACCTATGGCGACAATTGATCTACGCCTTGTCTCCTGGAAGACTGCTTTCCTTGTAGCAGTTTCTTCAGCTCGTAGGTCTTGTGAACTCTGTGCCCTTAGGGTAGACCCTCCCTTTTTGAATTTTCATAAGGACGAGGTAGTTTTACGACTGGACCCGTCTTTTCTCCCTAAGGTAGCTACTTCATTCCACATGGATCAGGAGATTGTTTTACAGCATTTTTTCTGACTCCTTCGAATCCGATAGAGAGGTCCTTGCATATGCTGAATGTTCGTCATTGTCTAGCCTTTTATAGGTCCAGGATTGAGTCTGTTTGGCACTCTAACAGACTTTTTGTTAAATACTCGGAACAAAACCAGGGTTTTCCTGTTTCTTCCCAGTGGCTTTCTAAATGGATAGTTAACACAATTACTCTGTCTTACCAGTTGGCTAAATTGGACTTACCGTCTACTCCAAGAGGTCACTCCACTAGGGCTGTTGCTGCTTCCTCAGCCTTTGCATCGGGGGTCCTGATTGAAGATGTCTGCAGAGCTGCCACTTGGGCTACTCCGTGTGCTTTTGTCAGACATTATAGACTTGATGTTCATTATAGACTTGCCAGACGGGATTGCTCTCTTGGCAGAGTTGTGCTTTCTTCTATTCTTCGTTGATGACACCTCCCTCCTCCAGTTTGGGTAAGCTTGTTATTCTACCCATATGTGTGATGCACAGATGCCACGAAGAAGAAGAGCAGGTTGCTTACCTGTAACTGATGTTCTTCGAGTGGCCATCTGTGCAGTCACACAACCCACCCACCGGCCCTGCTTGGTGTCATGGGTGGTCCGACCTTTTTTCTCTTCAATACTGGACTATTTTCTCCATTTGTTGTACCACTGAGAGTTTTTCTTTCTTTGGCTTTAGTTTAGTTCTTTTTAAAACTTTGTGTTAGAGAGCAAACATCCGGTCTGTCAAAGACTGGAAAATGGCGGACACTCCGCTCCTTATATATTGCTAGCGGGGAGGGGAAGCAGAGTTTCCCGCCAAACCGTTAGCTGTTAATCTTCTGGCCAAAGGCATTGCGCAGGCGCAGAACCCATATGTGTGACTGCACAGATGGCCACTTGAAGAACATCAGTTACAGGTAAGCAACCTGCTCTTTTATAACAGGAAGAAAAATAGATGCATCTCAGCTTGGACATTATGTTAAGCTGTCCTTCTCTTAGTCTGTCAGTAGAAGAAGTCTGTCCTGTGTCCTTTCCAATATATCCTAAACAACTGCCCCCCAACAATAACTTTCTCTGTTAAGTTCAAGGTGATGAGTACAGTCCTTTCTCTTCGGCTCCTTCCCATTCTGGTCCAGAGCCTCTTTCTCTAATATATTCAGTCCATTCCACTAATGTCAGCAGCAGAAAATCCTGCCTGTGTGCAATGGAGAAATTCAGCAAGGAAGATGAAGGCTGAGCGTCTGTCCCACTGATCATCACATTATTGCTATTATGTTTTCTCCTATATCTGCTTGCTTCAAGTCCTTGTTTCTGTAGAACTGTTCTGTAATGAAGGAGAAGAAGGAAATTCTTTAGTTCTGTTGGGAGGGTAAAGGTGAATCATGCATAAACAAGGAATTACCCATTTATTTCATTCCATCCACCTTTGCAGAAGCTCAGGGTGGGTTGCAGTACACTCCATTCCACTGTGTGTGTGTTTTACAAGAACCACTAAGTTGCTGTGGAAAGCCTATAGGTTAGGCAGAGATTGTCCACTCCTGGACACTTGCACAGTTCATTGAGATGCTTCACTGCCACATGTCCAGTACGTTAAATAACACTGCCCAGCATAGATCCCTCCCACAAGTCACTTGGAGACTCCCCAGCCATGACCCCTCTAGCCCAATCATGCCCAAACTCTTATCTCTGTCAATGGAGTGCACAGGTGCAGAATGTCAGATCTGGGTCTAATCTGGACTGTCCACCTGGGGTTTCCCAGATTGCTATAGCTCTTTACCTCCAATTACTACTAGTCATTCGGTGAGTTCCCAGCCTGTTAAAATGTCTCTAACATCTTTAAGCTAAAATCTGCTTGCATTTTAGTATTTACCTCCTAACAATCATCTTTTCCTTCCCCTTTTCCTTCCTGGGTACTATGAGACTCTCTGTCTCCTTCCTAGCCTCTCCTTTATAATCTCCTTTCCATATGGAGAAGGAGGGTGTGGGATTTCTCTATCAGAGCAATGCTATGGCTGCTCCTCCAGATCGTCCTCTTCTTTTGATTGGGGATGGGAGGACTGGATGGGATTTCTCCCCATTCTGTTCCATTAATATATGTGATGCCTGATTCTGTGCATGTTTACCCAAAAGCAAATCTCATTAAGTTCACTGGGACTGGCTCCAAATAAATGACTATAGTCCTATGGCTGAGCTCAGGTTTCCCCTATCATTCTTTTTAGGATAAGATTGCACATTTGTAGCTTAATGCAAAAGACTTCTCATGAATGCTCTGCCTTGAGACCCAGCTCAATCTTCTTTCCAATAATTAAATAAAATGGGATTTGTACTTCTGCTCATTGTCTGCCCATCTGGAAATAAGGAGAGCACAGAGAATCTGTCCAGGACTGCCCAAGTGTGCTTTGGAAGTGGCAGTAAGAGTAGCAACAGCTGTGCTTATTTCTACCACTGACAGCAACAACTATGGCTATGAGCCATGGTGGTAGAGGCAGAGGGGTGGGTGGTGGGCAGAAGAGGAAAGAAAGAGCAAGCTTTTTGCAGGTCCATGGTGGTGTGAGCAGTCCCTCTATCTCTACAAAATTGGGTTTTTGACAGTACAATTTGACAGTGTCTGCGAATGGCATGAGCTGGGTAAAGATGGGGTTAATGGGGAACTTGGAGAAGAAATGATGGATCACCTGAGGTCCTTGGAGTGACTTGGCAATGCACTGAACACCACCTTTCTCTGTTCTTGTTATTTTCTCTCAGCAAATCTTTGCCCCTTTCTAGGACTTGGGAGTCTTGAGGGTCTCAATAAAGAAAGATGCACTGAGCTTCTGAGCTATGCAGTTAACAAGTAAGATGTCACTCACAGTCGGCATGCAATTGGGGATTTGTTCTGATTTAAGGATTTCAGTAAAGATAGGGGCAAAAAAGATAAGGAAGCAAAAGGAAGTTAAAGTTGAGAACAAGTGTGAAAGTTGAACACATTTTGTAAGTTCCAGTATTTGTGGTAAGACAGTAAAAATGCATTATTGAGATATGTGCACTATGTGGGCCTGAAACTATTACCAAGTTGCATGAAAAATGCAGTGCAAAAATTCTACATCCACTTATATGTGAACTTTGTTTACTTTCTTCAAAATTAGTATTCTTCATTCTTCCTTTTCTACTGCTAAAAATGTTTGCTATCACCTGGAAGAAGTGTGGTAAGAATGGATATGAGAACAGGAGGCTGATCAAGATTTAGAACTTAGAAAAAATGTAAAGTTTTTGCACGGTTATACATTTCATCACACTAACCATGTCTTGGCATTTGCTGTTCAGCTCTGATCTGTAGTGAATTGTGTATCATGTATGATTCACCATGGGATAAGGCAGCCATTTTGTAACTGGCTAGGCTCCGAAGCCATCATTTTCTGATGGGTCTCTACCTCACTTATTGCCATTCTGTGATGGATTGTGGGTAATTAAATCATGAGACCCTGGCCAAAAACGTAGTCTCCATAAGACAAATGTCTGTCCACCCTTGCAATAGAGCACGTGTGGCCAACCCAGACTCAGGAACCACATGTGGCTCTTTTAATTTATTTTGTGACACACTGCTTGTTGCTGCGGACACTTGTGTGCACCCACTTGCCCCACTGCCACCACCCTCAGGCACCTGCTTGCCACTTGTCAACTGCTGCTTCTGCCTGCAGGTACCTACTTGTAGCCGTCAAACATCTGACATTACCATATGTGGCTCTTTTGTTGCGCAAGTCTGACCACTCCTGCTTGTTTGTTGACATGAGGAACATTGATACGTAGCATAGTTAACTGCAAACACAGGTTGGCTTTATCCTCTCTAAGTTAGAATGTTAGCATCCATGCTGTGATTAAAAAGGCAAATACAAAATACAAACATGTTTGTAAAAAGCAGATTACCCAAATAGTAAATTACTTAGAAGAACTCAGGAAATGCTATTTTCTTCTCCCACAATTCATGGGATATCTTTATTTTTAGTAGGAACTTTCTGTTTGCAGTATGGAAATGTTTGTGTACAAGAAAACCAAGGTGGTTTACAGGACTCCTCTGTATTGTTTTAGTTGTTTTTAAATTGTTTCTGTGTTTGTAATTTTGGACACTTTTCGTTTTTTGTTATCTGTTTTAACTTGTAATCCACCCAGAGAGCTTTAGCTATTGGGCAGTATAGAGATGAAATAAATAATAATGAATCTCCCTGTAATTCATCTTTGGCCACTGTATGTTAGTATGCTAATGACAGTCAGCTTTGTACCATCTAAATCAGGAGGGACTGTGCGTACAGTGGTACCTTGACTCATGAACTTAATCCATTCCACAGCTCTGGTCACGACCCAAATTGGTCATGACCCAAGTCAAATTTCCCCATAAGGTGCAATGTACATAAGGTTAATCTGTTCTGTAACCATTTTTTAATCAAAAAAATTTGAAACAAAGTGACAAAGAAAAACAAAGATCGTGGGCATCTCCCCCCATCCCCAAGCACAACCGTGATCACGCCTATCTTCCCTCCATGAGTGCAAGTGCGATCGCAGCCATCTCCCCATCCTGCCCCCGAAAACGATCGTGGCCATTGTCTTCCCCCAAGCATGACCACAATTGCGCCCACTTTCCCTGCATGAGCATGACCGCAATCATGGCCATCTCCCCATCCCCCCAAACACAATTCCAGCCACGAAGATGGGCATGACCGCGGTTGCGCTTGTGCAGGGAAAACGGGCATGATTGCAATCATCACCCAATGCGGAGTTTGCAACCTGAGGCTAAATTTTTCTGAAATTTCTGTTTACAACCCGATTTGGTCATGAACTGAGGCGTTCGTGAGCCATGATACCACTGTATTCTGAACAGGTGCTTGAATGCAGTGATGGTTGTAGTGAGAGCCAACAAACTGAGAATGAATCCTGACAAGACTCTTTAGGGTGGTGGTTCTTTAGGCTCTCTAGACTCTTTGGGTCTCAGGTATAGGGATTGAGGAATTTCTGGGGATGACATTGTACTCCCTCAGAAAGAACATCTATGCCATTTGGGAATGTTCCTGGATTCGACATTGTCATTAAAGCTCCAAGAAGTTTCTGTGGTGAGGAGTGCCTATTACCAACTCCAGTTGATATGTCAGCTACAGCTTTGCTGGATGGCAATAGCCTACCCAGTGTAGCTTATGCATTGGTAAATATTTATATTACTGTTATGTACTTGGTAAATGTCTAGATTATTGTGGGGCTATCCTGGAAGCTGCAGCTGGTGCAAAATTTGGAAGCCAGGATTCACATATTACAGTGGTGTTTAAACAGATGCTCTGGATTCCTATTGTATTAGTAATATCACGGTCCTTCTAGTTCAGAATCTGATCAGCAGTATTCTGGAAGAGTTGAGACCAGTGTGAACTTACCTTTGTCTCTGTCCCCTTTCTCAGGGGAAAGTGGGTAGGATTCAAGTTGTCTCTCCCATCCAGCTCTGCATTGCAGAAAAAGAAGCTGGCAGCCATCTCTGGAAACTTAACAGGAGAGGGGAGGGGTGGCTTGCAGAGGTGTCACTCAGTTTGAAGTCCATACCACTGAATGGTAGAAGGGCAACCCCCAGGTGGGATAGGAGGTTTATAGATGGGCCAGCTCCTCCCTTGTGAACTGGATTGGGAGGAAAGTTACTATAGATGCACCTTTGCTTTTAGGTCAATGCATAGCCTTCAGGGCCCTCCCTCCCTCCCTCCCTCCCTCCCTTTCTTTCTTTCTTTCTTTCTTTCTTTCTTTCTTTCTTTCTTTCTTTCTTATTTCTTTCTTATTTCTTTCCCCAGAGAGGTTCGCCTGGCGCCGTCATTATTTGCTTTTCGGTGCCAGGCGAAGACCTTTTTATTTAAGAAATATTTTAATTGTTAATTTAATTATTAATTGTTAATTTAATTATTAATTTATTAATTTATTAATTTTATTATTTATTAGTTTTGAATCTTAGTTTTTGTTAGTTTTAATTGGGACTATGAGATGGGCCAATTTTAGTTTTTAATGGGAATTCGGTAGGTCGTTTTGTGTTTCAATTTTATGTTGTATTTTGTGTTATTTGGACCTGCTGTAAGCCGCCCCGAGGCTAGCTGACAAGGGGCGGCATAGAAATTTTTCTAATAAATAAATAATAAATATTTATCTGTATCCTGTCCTTTACAGTGTTTCAGGGCAGCGATAACATAGATGAATACGACACAGCATCACAATAATACATAACATCAACATTAAAACAATACTAACTTTCCAGGAAAGGAACTTTTCTAGGTTCATCTTCTAAACCTAATAGGGCACTCTGAATATGGACTCTACCCAATTTGAAATTTCTTCTCTTAGGATTCACAATACATGGCTGGGTTGGTACATGGCTGGGTTGGTAATACATGGCTTGATCTCTATGGAGCAATGGATGGTGATTCAGTTCCTTATTTTTAGATTGCCTTCCCTTGTTTCTCAAGCAATAAGAATGTTTCTCAAATCCTTTCCTGATCATAGGAACAGTTAGGAGTTGCTCAGATCCCAAGCCCAAAACTTCCAGTATTCTAGAGGTTCCAACTCAGTGGCAAAGTTTGATCAGATATGAATGGGTACAAGCTCAGTCTGTTATTAGAATCCTTTCCCTTGCTGCAGGAACAACTGGAGTTGGCTCTAATCCTTCCCTTATCTGAGGAGCAATAGAAATTGGCATGGAATGTTAGGGAATTTAGTCCCTGAGAGTTGTTGTTCTTCATGGTCTCTGTGCATCACACATAATGGGTACTGCACCTGCGCAGTGCCTGTTGCCGGACAGAATACCCAAGCTGCAACGGTTTTTGGTGGGAACTCCGTACCCCTCCCCCCTGGTGCTATATAAGGCGGAGCGCCTGCCATTTTCCTCAGTCTTCTTTCAACTGCTAATCGCATTGCCTCGAGCCATTACCTTGTCTTCTCGTATCTGCTTGTTCTAAATCATTTTTCTTACCCAGTTGAATCCAAGTTACTTCTCCTTGTTTCCAGTTAATTCTTTCCTCTTTCTGTTCTATATATATAGAACTATATATATAGTTCTATATATATATAGAACTATATATATAGTTCTATATATATATAGAACTATATATATATATATATATATATAACTACTAACTATATATATATAGTTCTATATATATATAGAACATAACTATATATATATATAGTTAGTATATTTCTTCTCTTTCTTCTCTTTACCTTGCTATCCCTTTGATGATGGCTCAGCGTGTGGCGTTTCGAAAGTGTTTGAAATGTGGGGCTAAAATGTCCCTGGCAGAACCTCACGAGCTCTGCCTCCTTTGTTTTGGAGAAGGGCATCGCACGAATAAGTGCGGACTTTGCCTGGCCTTTACCAACAGGCCAGGAAAAATCGAGAGAACAGACTGAGAAAGATCCTCTGGGATCAAGCCTTGCAGGCCTCTGATGAGCTTGCCGCTCAATCTGTGTCGGCTGGGCCTTCCATGGTAACCTTCCCTCGACCATCCAGGGGAGCGGCTTCTGAGGAGATCTCTTGCTCCTCCCACTCCTTGCACAAACAAAAGGAGACGTGGAAGCATTCTGACCACGGGGATCTGTCGGTCCTGAAAAAGGCCAAAAAGAACAAGTCAAGCAAGGCTACTAAGAAGCACAGATCTGCTCTGGAACTGCGAAGGGACTTGGACCTGACCGTCTTACCGGTCCCAACAGGACCTTCGGTCCTGACAGCCTCGGCATTGACGCCAAGGGAAATGATGCAAGTCACGCCTCCGGGATCCCCACAGAGGGTTGAGCCTGTGGACCTGATTATGCTACATCCAACCGAACCAATCGTTCACGGGTCAATGTCCGACGGGGAGATTCATGATTCCCCCCCGAGGTCCTTGCCATGCCTCCAACCGGCCCGTTCACCAACCCCAATGCCATCCTCCCCGGAGGCTTCTAGGAGGACTACGACGATCGAACCCGACAGACAATGGCGGTCATTGGGACAATCCACTAGGTCATGGGTTCCAATGCCGTGTGAAGGACCAGAGGCATCTCAGCCTCAATACTGGGGACCACCTCCGTTCAGCTATTACATGCCTAGGGATGATGGCCATTGGTCCCGACAATCCAGAGAGAGGGCTCCATCTACTTCGGCCCCGGCAACCTCCTGCCATCCTCCTTCTCCGGCGCATTCATCCTCTAGTCCGCCCTATCCATATGATTCCAAATCAGAGGACTCCGATGACTGATCTACATCTCTGGCGGCAGTCATCTCCACCCAGGGACCTGGGTCACCAGAGGAGTCCTACTCTACCTTCAGGGAGCTTATGGGCCGACTGACAAGAGCTTTGGAGATAGAGGTTGAGCATCAACCCAGTACAAATAAGGACAACTTCTATGACATTGTCTGCAAAGAACAGTCATTGGCAATAACCATTCCATTGATTATGACTTTGCGGGAGGCTATGGAAGAGACATGGACCTTCCCCGACCAATCTCAGTCAATCTCGCGAAGGTATAAGTCCATGTACAAGGTCAGAGAACAGGACATTCCCTTCCTTCTGCGACATCCAAAGCCCAATTCGATCGTGGTCAAATCATCTTAAGGGCAGGACAATAGAGAGCACTCGGCCCCCAAGGATAGAGAAGGGCGGAAAATTGACCTCATGGCGAGGTGAATTTATGCAGCAATGGGACTGGGCCTGAGAATTTCAAATTACGAGGCAACGATGGTGAGGTATCAGTACTTTCTGATGCAGCGACTGGACTCGATTACCTCGTCCATCCCAGAACAACAACGTGATCTTGCCCATGTTTTTATTTGAGAAGCGATGCAGCTGGCGATACAGCAGCTCACCACAGCCCGCCATCATGTTGACTGCGATTCTTGTGCCCTAGTGGGCTCGGTTGCTCTCCGGAGGCATGCCTGGCTACATTCGTGCAACTTCCCGGAAGAGACTAAGAAAAGGATGGAGGGAATGCCATTCAATGGTTTGGGCCTCTTCCATGATCAGACGGACCACAAGCTCGAGCATATCTATAATACTCAAGCCACCGCCAGGAAAATGGAAATCCCCAGTTTGAACCGTCGTAAGTTGCAGCAACCTAGACACCATACATACCAGCCATACCATCGGTACCAGGTGCGTCAGCAACAGTTTCCTCAGCAGCAACAGCGAAACTGTTCACAACTGGCTGCTCAATATCAACAGGCTGGTAGCCTCGTTGCCAGCCTGTTGATAAGAGGCAACATTGACGGGCACCTTGAACCCATCTTCTCTCTCCTTCTACACCCCTCCCCACTCCCTATGGGGGCCGGCTACAAAGCCGACTCCCTCTTTGGGAGACCATCACATCTGAGAAATGGGTCCTTTCCATAGTTGAATTTGGGTACAGAATCGAGTTGATGTCATTCCTCCTTCGGAACCGATCTCATACACCGCACCATCAAAAATTCTTAGAGAAGAAGTATCTCAAATTACTCCAGAAGGGAGCAATCTGCCAAATTTCGCACTCTGATGGACTCTGCGGTTTCTACTCAAGATATTTCATGGTACCTAAGAGAGATGGTGGCTCACGCCCCATACTCAATCTAAGAGGTGTCAACGCCTTTATCACGACTAGAAAATTCCATATGACCACCCTACAAAACATCCTCCCCCTGCTAGAGAGAGATGATTAGTTCTCGTCTATTGACTTGAAGGATGCCTATTTTCATATCGGCATCCACCCGTTTTTTAGAAGGTTTCTCCGATTCACAGTCGGTCCCGACATTTTTGAATATAATGTACTTCCTTTCGGACTTGCCACAGCCTCTACGGTATTCACAAAATGCATGGCTCCGATATGTGCTCACCTTCACCAACGAGGACTCCAAATTTATCCATATTTGGATGATTGGCTTATAGTCTCTTCTTCTCGGGACTGACTTGTGGCAGATGTTCACACCACGTGCGCTCTTCTGGAAGACTTGGGACTCATTAATACTGAGAAATCCTGTCTCACTCCTTCACAGGTCATCAAGTTTATAGAAGCCCAACTCAATTCAGTTTGAGCCCGGGCATATTTACCATGAACCCGTATGGACAGACTTTGCTCAATAGCCCGTCGGGTCCAAAGAAGTGGACTGGTTCAGGCATTACTCATACAAAAACTGTTGTGCCATATGGAATCCACAATCGTCGTAGTTCCCAATGCCAGACTACAAATGCAGCCACTTCAGCTGTGGTTCAACACGGTTTTTCAGCCCCTCCACGATTCGTCAAGACGGCTTCTTCTTCTGCCCACTTCAGTTTGCCAGACGCTAACTTGGTGGATGGACCCAGACAATCTCACAGTCGGCGTCCCATTTCACCAGCGACAGCCTTCCATCTCACTCCACCGATGCATCTCTTACGGAATGGGGAGCACACTGCTCCAATCTACAAACACCAGGCACCTGGCAAGCACACGAGAGAGTAAATCACATCAACTTCCTCAAGCTACTGGCAGTGTTCAAAGTGCTACGATCTTTCGAACCCATGCTTCGAAACCGATCAGTACAGGTAGCCTTCCGATAACACAGTTACCGTATTTTACCTGAACAAACAAGGCGGTATGAAATCAGTACCGTTAGCTCAGCTATCCATGCAGATCTGGGACTGGTGTATCCCCAGGGGGATTTATTTATTTATTTATTTAAAACATTTTTATGCCACCCCATTGCAACAAAGCCTCAGGGTGGCTTACAACAAAGCAAATTATACAAATAAATAACAATACAGTAATAAAAATTTTACTTAAACCCCCCCCCCCCGGTGCATCTCAGCTAAAAAATTTAAAATCCAATAAATACAGATAATTTAACAATTAAAATAAGTTTTAAATAAAAAGGTCTTCGCCTGGCACCGAAAAGCAAATAATGACGGTGCCAGGCAAGCCTCTCTGGGGAGCACATTCCATAGGTGGGGCGCCACCGCAGAGAAAGCCCTCCTCCGGGTACTCACCCTCCTTATTTCTCTCACAGAGGGTTCCCAGAGGAGGGCATCTGTTGCTGATCTCAAGGGGCGGGAGGGCATATATGGAAGCAAACGTTCCTTTAGATATCCAGGTCCCAAGCCATTTAAGGCTTTATAGGTCATAACCAACACCTTGACTTCAATCAGGAGCCAGTGGAGCTGACGGAGAACAGGGGTTATATGAGAGCAACGCCCAGTCCCCGTCAGCAGCCTAGCAGCTCTATTCTGCACCAACTGAAGTATCCGGACTGTCTTCAAGGGTAGCCCCATGTAGAGCGTGTTACAGAAATCTAATCAGGAAGTCACCAACGCATGTGTCATTGTCGCCAGGCAGTCGTACTCCAGGAAGGGACGCAGCTGATGTATCAGCCGAAGCTGAAGGAAGGCACTCCTTGCCGCCACCATCACCATAGCTTCTAAAGACAGCTGTGGGTTGAGGAGCACTCCCAAGCTGCGGGCCCTGTCCTTTAGAGGGAGTGCAACCCCATCCAGGACAAGGTCCAAGTCCCCCGTCCCGAGGCCTGAGCCACCCACCAACAGGACCTCCATCTTGTCTGGATTGAGCCTCAGTTTATTGGCCCTCATCAAGCCCATTACCCCAGCCAGGCACTGGTTCAGCACAGCCACCGCCTCACCTGGATTGGTGGAGAATGAGAGGTAGAGCTGGGTATCATCAGCATACTGATGATTCCGCAGCCCACACCTCCTGATGACCTCTCCCAGCGGTTTCATGTAGATGTTAAATAGCAAAGGGGACAAAATGGACCCCTGTGGAACTCCATGGCATAACTGCCATGGCGCAGAGCCATAGTCCCCCAGCACCACCTTCTGAAATTGGCCATTGAGATAGGAGCGGAACCACCGCCATGCGATGCCTCCAACTCCCAATCCCACTAGCCTATCCAGAAGGATACCATGGTCAATGGTATCGAAAGCTGCTGAGAGGTCCAGGAGAACTAACAGGGACGCACTCCCTCTGTCTCTCTCCCTGCACAGGTCATCGTACAGGGCGACCAAGGCAGATTCAGTGCCGTACCCGGGTCTGAAGCCGAACTGAAATGGGTCCAGATAATCCGTTTCATCCAAGAGTGCTTGGAGTTGTCCCGCCACCACCCACTCTAGCACCTTGCCCAGGAACGGGATGTTGGCCACCAGTCTATAATTGGCGGCCACCTCTGGATCCAGGAATGCCTTCTTTAGGACTGGCCGGACTACCGCCTCCTTTAAAGGGGCATGTACCAGGCCGTCTCTTAAAGAGGCGTTCACCACCTCCAGGATCCAAGTCCCAATCCTGTCCTTGGCTTTCTAAAGTAGCCAGGATGGGCATGGGTCTAGTAAGCAAGTGGTACGGCATACTTGTCCAAGCACCTTGTCCACATCATCAGGCCGCAGCAACTGAAATTCATCCATTAATTGTGGACTCGTTGGCGTCGTTGGCACCTCCCCAGTAGAATCTGATTCAATAGTAGAGTAAAGCTCATGGTGAATCTGAGCGATTTTCTCCCTGAAATGCACGGCAAAGTCATCACAGCGGGCCTTCGAGGGTGGCACCAGATCTTTCTTTGGGCCTGGGTGTACCAGTCCCTGCACCACCCGAAAGAGCTCCGCCAGACAGCACTGTGAGGAGGCAATGGGAACTGAGAAGAATTTCATCTTCACCATCCTCACCGCACAGCATAGGCCCGATAGTGGGCTCTTAAGTGTGTTCAGTCAGAATCACCCTGTGATCTCCTCCACCTACGCTCTAGATATCTCCCAACCTGCTTCATCACCCGTAATTCGGTTGTATACCACGGAGATGAACGGACTCTGCCAGGTGGGAGAGGACGTTTGGGAGCGATCGTGTCAATAGCCCTGGTGATCTCTTCATTCCACAGCTCAACCAGGGCATCGACAGGATCACCAGCCTTGTCAACTGGAAAATCCCCTAGAGCTTCCAGGAATCCATCAGGATCCATCCTGCTCCGGGGGCGGACCCATACAATCGGGTCCGCACCCTTACAGAGCGAGAGGCCGCTCTCGAGCTCAAACCTTATGAGGAAGTGATCTGACCATGACAAGGGCGTCAAACTTAAATTCTTCATCCTCAGATCAACCTCTTCCTGTCCCGTCGAGAAAACCAGGTCCAGAGTGTGTCCACGTTCATGGGTTGGGCCAGTGACGTGTTGAGACAGCCCCATGGCCGCCATGGAGACCATGAAGTTCTGAGCCGCCCCAGTTAGAACCGTCTCGGTATGGAGACTGAAGTCCCCCAGGACCAGCATCCTGGGAGTCTTCAACACCAGGTCCAAGACGACCTCCGTCAGCTCAGGCAGGGAGTCTGTTGGGCAGAAGGGTGCACGGTACACCAACAGAATCCCCAATCTGTCTTGGTCGCCCAACACCAAGTGGAGGCACTTGACAAGTCTACCTGGGGGGCAGCTGACAAGTCTACCTGGAACCTGCCAGCTGGGGGAATAACCAGAAAGAGGGACAGGTGTTAACCATCTGTCCCTCCTTCTTCTATGCTGACCCATTAGACCCTCCAACGCCATAACGTCCATTGCCCATCACCACCCCGATGGCAGTGCCCTCGCGCTCCCCAGGCGACAACATAGTAAAGCACGAGATGCACCAATTAAAAGCAATCTAAAAACCAACAATTAAAACCATCCTACCTTACGCCACTTTTCGCTAACAGCAATCCATCTTGCGGGGATTCACAACCAGGAGGCAGACACCCTGAGCAGGAAGATGTCATCGACCCACGAGTGGGAACTGGACGATCAAGTGTGCAGAGACCTTTTTACCCAGTGGGTACCCCAACTCTAGACCTGTTCAGGACAGTGTTGAATTCGAAGTGCGTGACCTACTGTTCGAGGGTGGGAACGGGTCCGAACTCATTAGGGGACGCATTAATGGTGAGTTAGTCAGATTCATTCCTGTACGCCTATCCACCAATCCCGTTGAACACTCGCACTCTGGAGAAAGCTGATCGGGACCAGGCACACCTGATTCTCATTACTCTGTGGGGGCCCCACCAGCCCTGGTTCTCGACTGCTCTCAGGCTGTCAAGACACATGTTCTGTCGTCTGCCACGAATTTCTCACCTGATTACGCAGGGGAAGGGGACAATCCTTCATCCCGACCTCAATACTCTCAACCTTACCACATGGCTCCTGCACTAGCTGTCGCGGTCGACCCTGACGTGCTTCCACAGAACTCCTTGGTCCCAATGCCAGAATGTCAGTCGGTACCGGAAGAACCTGCCCGATTATCTTCTGACGCTACATCATGGCGAAAGATCGACTTTATCTTAAAATCCGCCCTTCGACCGTCCACTCGCCGAGGCAAAATGGTATGAGGCAAAATGGAAACGCTTTACCGCGTTTGCAGAAGCAAATCATTTTACCCCAGAATTAGCTTCCATTGATAATATCCTCCACTTTCTGCTTTCTCTACATCAATTGGGACTTAAACCTACATTGATTAAAGTCTATATTGCAGCTATATCGCACTTTTGTAGTTCCCTTTTGGGTTCATCCGTGTTCTCCCATGCACTCATCCGTCGATTCTTTAAGGGGCTGCAAAATCTCCACCCTCCAATCTGACCATCGGTACCGACTTGGAGTCTGTCTGTAGTCCTCCACGCACTCACTAGAGCTCCCTTCGAACCTCTTGCGTCAACAGACCTGAGACTGCTATCTTGGAAAGTAGCCTTCTTGGTCGCCATAACGTCAGCGAGAAGGGCAAGTGAACTATCTGCCCTCCGCATGGATCCACCATATCTTAATTTCCATAAAGAGAAAGTAGTGCTCCGTATCGACCCAACGTTCCTTCCCAAGGTGGCCACACCGTTCCACATCAACCAGGACATTGTGCTTCCAGCATTCTTCCCATCCCCGTCCACACCAATAAAGAAATCTCTTCTCTCCCTTGATGTACGCCGATGGTTAGCTTTCTATCGGTCATGTACAGAAAGCTTCAGAAAGACTAAATGCCTGTTCGTCAGATACTCCGACCCTGATTAAGGCGCACCTCTTTCTGCACAGAGACTATCAAAATGGATAGTCCAGACTATTGAATTGGCTTAAAAACTGGCGAAAATGGACCTTCCTGTGACTCCAGGGACCATTCCACTAGGGCCATGGCAGCCTCATCAGCCTTCTTGTCGGACATTCCACTGCTGGATATCTGTAAAGCGGCTGCATGGACAACTCCCTGTACCTTTACCAAACACTACAGGCTCGATGTCCAGGCCAGACAGCACTGCTCCTTTGGACAGGCTGTCCTATCATCCATCCTTCACTGACGACACCGACCCACCTCCGGTGAGTGAAGCTTGTTAATCACCCATTATGTGTGATGCACAGAGACCACGAAGAAGAAAGTCAGGTTACTTACCTGTAACTGTCGTTCTTCGAGTGGTCATCTGTGCAGTCACACAACCCGCCCTCCGGCCCCACTCGGTGTCAAGGGACGGGATAGTAGTCTTTCTTTCTATTGACTTCTCTGACGAGTGGTATGCTCCGCTAGGGCGCAATCTACTGGTCTCCAGAGACTGAGGAAAATGGCAGGCGCTCCGCCTTATATAGCACCGGGGGGAGGGGTGCAGAGTTTCTGCCAAAATTGTTGCAGCTTGGGTATTCTGGCTGGCAACAGGCTCTGCGCAGGCGCAGTACCCATTATGTGTGACTGCACAGATGACCACTCAAAGAACGATAGTTACAGGTAAGTAACCTGACTTTCTAGTTCCCTGCCTTGTACTATTGCAAAATACTATAGCACAAAGCCATGAGCTCTATGATTTCTAATGATTGAAACATTAAACGTATGCCATGTAATTCCAGTCACTAATTAAAAGACTCCTGCAGGTGCCAGAGCACTAGACGGTGTGATTTCAAGAACAGGGCCCCAATACTTATTCACTACCAGATCAAGTCGCTACTCTTGCTGTTGGCATATCAAGCCCTAATGTGTGGGAATATTACCTGGCAAAACCCTTCCCCAATGTACCTTTGTAATCATTGGAGAATGATTGGTTGTATTGTGACATGCAGATTCCCATCTTGTAGCAACCAGGAAATGACCTTTCCCATGGTGATACCCACCTTATAGAATGACCTCCCCCTGGTTTTCAGGAGGCACAAACTGTACTTGCTTTAAGAACCAATTTAAGCCCATTTCTTTATTGAAATCTTCCCTGAGTTGCTCAGGTTGTTTGATTGTGACAATTATACAGTTGATACCTATTTTAATGTTTTTACTAATGAGCTGGCAATCACTGCGTGTTTTAATCAATATTAAATACTTCATTTTAATATACTTAATTTTCTTGTAAAGCATTTAGAGAAGCTTTTAATATAGTCAGTGGCATATAAATGCATGCAGGAAACAATTCTGTGGCCCCTAAACATTGTCTGAAGAGCCATAGGATAGTCCTAGCTCCAAGCTCAGAAGTGGGAACTGTAGTTTATTTATTTATTTTTCAATTTATATCCTGCCTTTTTCCTCAAAGCTCAAGGCAGCTTAAATCATTCTCCTCCTCCATCTTATCCCCACAACAACAACCCTGTGAGGTAGGTTGGGCTGAGAGTCTGTGACTGGCCCAAAGTCATCCAGTTAGCTCCATGGCCGAGCGGGAACTAGAACCCAGATCGTATGAGTCCCAGTCCCATGCTCTTAACCACTACACCACACTGGCTCTCAGTTCTGCCTCTTTCCCTTCACAGCCAGCATGGAAAGTACTTCAACCTCAAAGAGGCCTCCAGAGAGCATTTCAGGGGGCAGGGAAGAGACAGGTCTCCTGCAGCCACTCCAGCTTTCTGCCTTCTCCCTCCAAGATGCCATTGCTAGTTGGCCAAAGCCAGCAGACAGGCCTGATGTGGAGTAGAGACTAGGTGGCTACAGTTCCTGCTTTGCTTTGGATGATTATGAGCCTTTGAGTCTGGAAGCTTTTGCTTTTCTTTATAGGATTGCTAGATAGATAGATAGATAGATAGATAGATAGATAGATAGATAGATAGATAGATAGAGTCCTAAGAGCCTCTGGAGTTTGGATGTTTGCAACAGTACAGGAACTCCTCCTTTTAAGTATTAGGCCTAAATAATTGACTTGTGCTGATTTTTAATTTGAATGTTTTGAATGAAATATACTTTAAAGCATAAATTGTGAGTGAGGTGAAATGCTTCTAAGCTTCACAATTTTACTAATGGGTCAGCAGTTTTCTTGGGGGCGTTGCATGACATTTGAAAAAAAATACTCATTTTAAGCTTTTGGACTACAAGTTGCATGTTTAAAATATACAGGTTCATTAGAAACTTGCATTAGTTCAATCAAAAGCCCTTTCTGTCACTGCTTTTAGAAGAATGTGTGAATGGCAGGGAGTGCAGAGCAAGTACAGCATGTATTGGCATGAAAGAAAGACAGTGCTGATTCCAGTTAGTTTTATAAAGCAGCTAACCAATAGAAAGAATTTATTTTACCAGAGCATTCATCCTCAGATGAAAAAGACTGAGCTAATTTAGCTCCTTTTATAAGCAATTAAGTTTATTGCTTTGTATAATGTAACCTTAATACATGTATTGTGGTAATATTAGATCAAAATGTGTCATTAGTGGTTGTTTACATTTAGGTTTATGGGCCTGCTGTTCTCAAAGCTGTGTTCAAATAAAGGCAAAAATATGTTTGCTTGGTGTGCAGTAATCTAGTCACTGTCACCTTCTAATTCCATGCAAAATTTAGCCTATTCAACTTCAGCTATATTGGTGGTTAGGCTAATATTCCTCTACTTGTCCTCTTTTGAAGCCTGCAATGAATGTTTTGGTACAGGAATTATCTAGTGTGATTCTAGACCCGTTCTGAAGTTTCACTTTTTCTGTCTCTGGCATGAAAGATGTAGGCCTGGGATTCCAAAGCTACTTAATGGACTTCAAAGGAACGTGCTCTCTGCCTGGTTGCCAGTGCCTGATAAGCCTGCAACTGGACAGTGCCACCAAGAAAGATGGCATTGGTCTAGGGAAGCGTATTAAGCTTCTCTTCTCTACAAGGAATGTTTACCAAATATAGTACAGTTCTCTAAGTTCGCATCCTCATACTATATTACTGTGTACCACAAATGAAGAATCTGATAAAATCTTCTAGATAGAAAAATTCCCCAGTAATCTTATCAAAACCTCTGGAAACCTCATGACATTGTGAATGGATTAATAGAATTCATTATCCAAAAAATGTAAACACTGCATGAATATACAGCCTCATGCCACATAATTAAAAACTAATCCTTATTTCATGATAAATAACCTTTGGACTATAATGTAACTTAAATAGAAAACTACAGGTAGATTTTCCTCAAAAAGCATTTTATTTTTAAAAATCTGATTTATATTTTTAAAAAATCTGTTCTGTTCCTTTATCATTGGTTTTTATCCACCCAGGTGTTTAGAATCAAAAAAGGCCTCCAACAATTTTAAGTAGTTCATGGGGAGAATGCTTTGTGCTGATTGGCATCAACTGTTAAGAATAATTTTTCCTACCTTGACTGTGAAGATACTAGGGTTTGAATTTGGATGTTGTGTGGATACAAAGTATATGCAGTAACACTGGCCTTTACAAGCCTGATAATTGGTAATGCAAGACTGCATTTGTAGTATATTTCTCCCCATTTTTTAAAAAAACAAGTCAAACATTCTTGGTTACAAAAGGAGATTCACATTGACCAATTACATTATCCGACATTACATTAAGCCACTGACAGCATCCTGCCAGTGGAAGACTTGGGGTGGGGAGCAATTCAGTCTTCACCTAAAATGCATTCCCCTTATTTGCTGTGTAGGAATGTTCAAATACCACCAGTGCTTTTTTTGTCATAGGACGCACCAGAATGGAGTTCCGGCACCTTTTTTCGACAGATTTTCCAAGTTTTAAAAGTAACTTTTGAAAATTTAATGTTTGGTCCACGTGGATTCGAATCGCCTTGTCGAGTGTAGCAGGTTGGCGGCAAAATCATTAAAACGGTGCATGCGGGCTGCTTGTGTGTCGAATCTGATGCATGCGTACTTCTTCCGCACTGGTTGTGATGGCGCAGCACAGCTTGTGGCGCTGCTTGGCTTGTGATTGGTCATGTGGTCATGCGCTGAGTGCTTCCTGCGGGTGGCGACCGTTATGTTTCGTTACACAACTGACGTGTCTGGGTGCATATACAGTGATTGACTACGTGTGAAAGGTAAATAATTTCATGAGTTCCGGCACCTTTTTTCTTACAAAAAAAACACTGAATACCACTATTTTGATTGTGCAAAATGTAAAACTTTTTGAATAGTTCTATTTTGATAGATGGGACCAAAAAGCTACTTGAAATATGCCCAGTAGGATATACTGCATTTTATGTTAAATATTGGACCATGCCCTATCACAATCTGCTTTTGAAAGTCCTTTCAGTTTCAAAAGCAATTTGCTCTGTAGCATGTGACACTGAAAACAGCAAGCCAAGAAACTGCATGCTGAACTAGTTTGCTGTAGTTTAAATCTTGGCTAATATTAATTAGAGAAGAGTTTGCCAGGAGGAGGAGTTAATACAACAACTTTTTAAAAAAAATAATGAATCCAAAATTGTTTCTATTAATTAGAGACTAACAATGGCACTATAAATGGTTTCCCTTTATTATTGAAAGAATTGGTCCAGTTCCTTGAAGTTGATCACAAGCCAATTGGTCCAGTTCACAATGAAGTTGATTATACTGTCAATACTACTAGCTTTGGAGAGATGGCTGAACCCTTACAAATCATAGCAGATGCTTTGAAAATTGCATTATTGCTAAACTTAAAATAAAGAATAGAATAACTTGTTTATGGAACTTGGAAATTCTCCCCATAGCACTTTTTCACCTTCCTTGATAGATTCTGTTTTGCTTGGCACTGTTCCTATTGCAAGACCAGCCAAGGAGGAAAACTTGTACGCGTCTATGGCAGGGCAATAAGTGCCTCCTTTCAAACGTACATTAACTTGAGGGGTGATCTTAAACTTTTTCAAAATATGTAAGGAACTTTGAAGTGCACTGATAGGTCTGTAATTATGAAGCTTGTGTAATTTGTTGAGCCTTGCACTAGAATCCAAATAAAAAATCTGGAAATATACATGCTAAGAAAACTGGGAAATTAAAAACAGTTTCTGACTGCATACTAGTTGCGGAGCAACAGCATTGCTGAGGTGCGTTATTTCATGGAAACATTTATCTCAGAAATCTTATATACCCAGAACAGTTGAATGCAAAATGTGATTGTCTTCTACATTCTTTCATAGCTAATATTGGGTTGTATCCACTTTAGGCCTAGAGTAGAACTGTTGAAATTTATGATACTTAAGTTAGACTAACACTAGATAAAACCACTTTGCATTTCAAGGCAGAATATGCTAAATTTCAGATGGCTCTACTTTGGGATAAAGGGACTGTTTAAATTTTGATTTTGGCATTTTTATAATATACTTTGTCAAACATCTGTGCCATTATTTCAAAGCAATCTTGAGCTGCCAGCAAACCATTTCATGAAAAGGGTTTATCTGTGTTTGAAGTATCAGAGTTACAATACCTTGTACAATACCTTGTTTCTTCACTCGCCTAAAGGCTGGGTTTGGCTCTTCTTACTTGGCAGGTGCTTACTGAATTGGAATAAGGCATGTGTAAATAAATCATCTTTTATTTCAGTCAAATTGAGTTATGGACATGTTAATAAAATAAAATCGGGGCAGAGGACACATTAACCTCACTTCATAAATCACTCTGCTCCCTCTAAAACAAAACCATAGCATTCAACTCTCCGTTAATGTCTGCAGGACTGTTTATTTTGTAATATTCTCTGGATTTTCAGGTGAGCCAAAATAATAAGTGAGATTGAATACCTGTTTACTAAGAGTAGTTTTACTATGACACAGAGGCGAAGAGAGAAAATGTTAAATCCTAGCCAATATTTTGCAGTTTGTGATGATGTTTTTAAGCACAATTTTTCTGTGCCTGTTCTCTGAATAACTTGATGTAAGAACAATTTAGGTAACTCATTTCAAGCTGTTTCAATAGTTTGGGGTGTTTTGCTTTATTGTTGTTCTTACACACTGTCAAGTTGTGTCCAATTTATGGTGACCCCATGAATGAAAGCCCTCCAAAATGTCCTCCCCTTCCCTGCCCAACTCTTCAAGGCTGTGGCTTCTTTCATGTAGTCAGTCCATCTCATATATGAGTTTTTCTTTAAAGCAGGATTAATTAATCTTACAAGATGGGAGTGAGACCTGTGCATAGCAGGAGATGGCAAACAGTTGAATCAGACCAATAACTTGATGCAATGGAGGCAGGATAGTTCATTATGACAAATGTTAGCTATCATTGTTTTGTCCACACATTTACCAGCAGTCATGAGCAAGAGACAGTCCTGACTGGAAATTCTGCAACCAAAACTTAAGGCACAACAATGTCTGAACCAATTCTTATCTTTGCAAAATGGAGTATATTATTATTTTCTCCAACAGTTCAGCTTTGAGGGTTGGCAGCCAGCGTAATAAAACCAAGTACTCCTGAGATAGTGCCAGCATGCTAGCTGCATGTTATACAACAGTATTTTTAGCCTGTGTTCAACAGTGTGCTTGCTATCGCTCCTCCATTTCTTGAATTCAGTATGACCTTTGCATGAATAAAGTCAAATAGGATTAAGGATGGAATTTTCAACAATAGTAAAGAGCAACAGATGTAGCCAATGTTGAACGTGGGAAGATTCTTGATGCACAGTTACCTAAAGCTAGTGTCTATATGCCGGCGACCAATTTAAAAACAAAACAACACTAAGAAATTTCCTCAGCAAATGCATAAAAAAGCAACAAATTAAAATGCATTCAGAGAAGACTCAACAATTCTTGATTTAGCTGAATCTGAGTCTTTTTAAACCCTTTTTACTATAGGGTATCTTTTAAAATTTGCATTCATATAGATTTTCTTGATAATATCCAACAAAAGTCACGTTTCTCTTTTTATTTATTTTTACTTAATTCAGTGTTTTTGAGTGATTTTGAAGATCAAGCACTGGGATTTTTCCTGAGCACGCCTGTTGCAAGATTGGAATAAGGGGAGACTTTTCCTTCTGGTGAATCCTTTATTTACCAGGAATCCCCTGGATACACTGTCAGTAGTAAGCATGAAGTTTTCAGCATACCATAGTCTGTCCAACTGCTTGAGAAATTTCTGAGGTTTTTTTTTTTTTTTTTTTGCCAAGGTCCCCTTATTTCAGCCCAGCCCTAGGGGAAAAAAAAGGTGGGGGGGGGAGAGATGCTTTCAATTTTCTTGCCCAAAGCCTAGAAACACAGAATTCAATGTAAACCTTTGTTAAAAGTCTAGGGAGACAAATTATATAATTGCATGATCCTTCACATGGGAAAGATTTGAGTGAGAATTTACTTTTTAAAACAATGGAGCTAAATGTCCAAATATACGAAGACATTTATTTGTGGGGAGGAAGGGAGAGAAACAGAAGACAACAATCTCCTTCCCTCTCATAAACACACACACACACACAGAGAGAGAGAGAGAGAGAGAGAGAGAGAGAGAGAGAGAGAGAGAGAGAGAGAGATAAAAAACAGTAAAGACAATCCAACTAATCTACTTACATGTTACTTACTTGAGTGGAGTTTTGAGTCCCAGGCTATATGCAGAGTTCATTGAAGAGAGGATTGTCCAAGAGAATGCATCTTGGCCTTTTCCCAGATTGTATATAGAATCTTTTTATGAGGATTTGTTTTCTTCAAAAGCTAGTTTCTTAGAGATGGATTTTTGCTTTGTCAAATAATGCAATAGCCTCCATTTCTGCTGTTAATAGTCTAAGCAGCAAAATTATTTGGTGGCTGCACCCACCTTCCTAACTGCTGAAAATATACCTCTCAGAACATTATGTCAGTTTAAACAAGGTTTGGATTGCATTTTTGAAGAGAAAATGTGAAATGAATTGAGATTTAGCACTTTCAGATTTGCCCAGTGGGGTGCTAATGCACCAGATGCTCTAGAGGGCACTGTTGAACTATATCAGAAGTGGGGCTTGATCACCCTGTTCCATCAAAACATCCAGATAATTGACAGGGTTGTTTTTATTCTTTCTTTCCTACCATTTTAAGTCAAAGTATATGTTTGCTTAATTTGGCAGTCTTCTGTATGTTTGTGCAGCATTATTTGCAGTGCAAAAATTGCAGACTGCACCTGATAGTGACATATTTGTTAGTCCTTTGGTTTCTTATGATACTAATATAAAGTATATAACCTGTTTTAAGTTCTGTGTTCTTGCTTTCTTAAAACTTTAATGAGTTTTCATTCAGGTAAAAAAATGGCATGTATGAGTTGGGCCGATATTGCTGGTTAATACAGAGAAGATTGAAGGTTCTGTTAGGTAGTTCATCTGTCTGGTTAAGTGACATTCAGCCTGCTCTAAATGGGGTTGCAGTTCCCAAGAAGGAACAATTTTTTAGGCTGTGGGTGCTCATATATCCAACTCTGTCACTTGTGGCTTCAGTGGTGCCTTTTTCAGCTCCAGCTGAAATGCATTACCAGCTGTAACCCAACCTGGCTACAGCTATCCATGCACTGTCAGCCTCCTGCCTGGCTTAGTGTGATGCATTATATATGGGGTTACCTTTGAAGACTGACCAAAATCTCAGCAGAAAACAGAGCAGCAAGTCTGCTTTGTTTGACTGGCTTGTGCACTTCCAAATGCTTTTCCAGTGCTGTGTTAATTGCAGTGGATGCCATTCCCTTTCCTGGACTGATTCAAAATGTTCATGCAGACCTTGAACACTATAAATGTTTTAGAACCAATCTACCTGCCTTGTCCCTTGTACTCTTGCTCAATTGTGAAAAATGGTTTCAGAGGTTCTCTCTCCTTTGGGTGCCACAGCCTACAATCATGGCAGTTTGCTGGTAGGGAAAGAGCCTTCATTCTCGTGTGTGCTCCTTCAAATCTGTAGAGTGCCCTTCCCAAGGAGATCCACTTGACATCTTCATTATATACATTTAATAGCTTCCTCTTTAAGCAGGCATTTAAACTATAATTCTGTTGCTTTGATGCTGGTTCCTTCTGAACTGCTTTTATATTTAATGATTACTATTTTAATATTTTGATGCTGTTATTGTTGTTTTAAATTTGGTTATTTGGTTGTTGCTTTGTTTTATGATTGTAAACTGCCCTGAGGGTATCTGCAAGTTGGAACATAAACTAGTTCTAGTTACTGTGTCTGCTGCTATAATATATTACAGTTGCCTTTTTTGCTTCGGAGAAGTCATGTACCACATACTCCAATTCATGTTTCTTCAGAATTAAGTCTGTTTCTTCAGAATTAAGTCTCACTGTTGGCTGTTCCCAACAAGGCCTACTCCCAGAAAGATGTGTGCTAGATTTCAGCCTTAAGGTGAAATCTTATGGATTGTAAATATGTTACAGGGTACAGCAGTCACCAAACAGCCATTCTAATTGGAGAAAGCTTGTGGGTTGTAGGACTTTTTTCTATCTGGATGTGCATAGGATTGCCCCCTTAATATATCAAATGCTGCAGTCATAAACACATATGCTTGAGCGCAAGTCCCATTGAATCCAATGGGCCTTTTTCCTAAATAGACCTGTATAAGTTTGTACATATATATTTATTTTTAAAATTTATAAGCTGTGCCTTCAGTTGGCCTCTTTTGTTTATTTTCTTGCCTGCAGAAAGTTCTGGAGAACTCAAATATTTTGTGACCTTTCAGTTTGCCTAATAACAGTACTACACTAATACAGAACTTAACACTTTTCTTTTGGCCACACAGATCCCATGGCATGACAAATTTCATTCGATTTTAATGTTCTTATGCTGGTTTCTCACTCACAAACTTACTTGCACAAAATAATAGTTGCTGATTCAGAAGCACAATACTTTATGGGGGAATTAAAGTTGAAATGAGCTGGGTTTTGGAACCAGTAAGTCACATTCAGATATTTGAATCTTCATGATCTAACGTGGCCTTCTCCAGCCCTGTGTCCTCCAAATGTGTTGTGCCAGAACTCTCACCCTCCTCAGGCATCTAGAGCAGCCATGATGGCTGCAGCAATGGGTAACTTCTGGAGGGCACCAGGCTTCTCTAATTGTCAGGATCTGGGATGTTCTGGTGAACAGAACCAGAGCAACCACCTGCACTGTATTCCCAAGACCTACTGGACCTCTCCTTCTACTGACGAGCACTGCTAGGACCCTTAGAAGAAGAGCTATATAAGAGCAAGCTCATCCCTCCAGAACTAGTCCCAGTGGCACAGGCCTTCCTAGAGCTCCAGTGCCTGCACTTTGCCTGACTGTTGCCAATTCCTGCCTTGTTATGCTGCCTCTGCAGTGCAGGTCCTCCTGTTTGGCTCCTGGTTCTTGCTGTGCTTCTGCCTTGCCATGTTGCCTCAGCAGCACAGGCCCTCCTGTTTGCCTGCATCCTGCCTGAACTCTCCTGCTCCTGCCGTGTCTGCTGCATCTTGCTGTGTTTCCTGCCTTTCTATGTTGCCTTGATGTTATGCCTGCATCTTGCCTGCATCCTGCCTTGACCATGTATTCTGCCTTGCCATGTTACCTCAGTAACATAGAAACACAGAAACAGAGCGAGTCAGAAGGGGCGTCCTGGGCTACCTAGTCTGACCCCTGGCTCTAGCCAGCTCCGCTCATGACATGCCCACCATGTGCATGTCTAGCCTATCCTTGAACACCCTCACAGATGGGGCCTCAACCATGGAAGCCCATTCCATTCCCTAGGGGTCCTAACTGTCAGGAAGTGCTTCCTGGCTTCCAAATTGAACCTTGTTTCGCTGAGTTTTGCTCCATTGGAGCGCGTCATTGGGGCAATAATGAAGGGCTTCCTGTGAGCCGTGGTTCAGCTCCTGCATCTTGCCTGACCCTTGCCACATATGGTTCCTGTTGTTCTATTACCATGCCTTGCCGTGTCTCCTGCTCTGTTATCCTGTCCAAGATACCTGCACCTTTGTTTGTCCTCCTGGTTCTCGAATCCTGGCTTGTCCTGATGACATCCTTGTTCTGCCCTCATGCATTCTTTTGGTTCCTGACCTCAGCCTATACCATAACTATGATTTGGACTGTCCATTAAACCCAATGTTTGGAATCTGTCTTTCTTGAAGTTCTCTTGCCTCGCCTCAGGCCACCCATATCCTGGCCATGGAGTTGACAATCATGTGTAAGAATTAAAGGAATTTTAAAAATTCAAATACACAGCTTGACTTTAGTTTATGTATTGTTAATATGTAAGTTTAAAATAATGCCATATGTGTATTATGTTTATGTGTGTTTGTGTGAGCTCACACATGTCATTATATGGTGTATGGAGTAGGATCTGGAGTTACATTATTAAGTGACTTGATCAGAAAAAGTACTGAAGCCCAAGACTCTTAGCAAAAACTGCATCAGTTGTGCATGACTTAGTCAGATTTTGAAATGTTAGTGACAGTACAGTGTTATGCATTTTTTATCAGAAGTAAATCTCAAGTAAGTTACTACAGGCTTGCAGCCTCAAAATACTTCTACTAAATAATGATACTAAATACTGGCACTGAATTCTAAAAACCAGCTGTGCAGGTTTTCCTTAAGCAGATAATGAGCTGAACAGATGTTTTGGTGATTACAAGGCATGGCACGTCCACAGGATTCTCTTCTTTCTTCAACTAGCAGTAAGCTCTGTTTACGCAAAGAGATGCATGCAGAGCTTCCTGCTACACAGAAGTGAACAGGGAAGTTCTTGCATATCTACAATTTTCTCTACCTCACACAGAGTTCTCATGAAAAGTCACAAGATCAAGCTGTTTGTCTTTACCATGTGGCAGACTTGTCTTATGAAAATAACCATCCAAGCAATATGCATATTCTATGGAAAGAAAGACTACAGTATCTTGAGCCTCTGATGTGTTTGTAGGTAGAATCAGGATGGTACACTTGGTGGTAATTGAAAACCCAACCCCAGCATTGATGTTTTATCACCTAAAGTATCTAAGGCTACAACCATATGCATTTAACTGAAAGTGAGCCCAGCTGGATGTAGGTGAACCAGCATCTAATTAAGAATGCATATGATTGTGTTGCACACCTGCCTGCTTTTCATTTTATTGTATGTGTGATTAAAGAGAATTCTTTCAGTGAAATCTTGATTGAGAAATAAAGTAAGATTAAATGTACCAAATGTATGTCCATGAGCTATATTTTCAAGTGTTATATACATCATCATTCAAGATCTTCCAAACTCCTCAGGAATGCTATATGTGTGGATTGAAACAGTGCGGGAAAGAATCACTGCTAAGTATTGTCTTTGCATCACATGATGTGGCTAACACCCATTTACTGCATGCTTAGACTTGGATGGTAATTATAATCGAACTGTAAAATATGTTGACAGCTTTTAACCAGAGCAAGGTAGCTAGCAGACCATGGGTATGGTATAAAAGTACAGCAATTTAATTTATGTTCCTTTTCTAAGGGACAGCTTTATATCTTCTGGCAATATTTCCTTTTGGTTTTTATTCTAAACAAAGCATTACTTCAGTCCAATAAATGTTGTTTTTTATGTAATAATGAACCCTATATTAAGAATTATATACATGTTTTTACCTGAGAAATGCTAAAACTATAGTCATGCAAATATTATTTCTCTCTGTGTGTGTGAGAGGGAGAGGGAGAGGGAGAGGGAGAGGGAGAGGGAGGGGGGGGATGCAAGCTGATCATAAGCCCTTGGAAGACAATTCTATGAAATCAGTGAGACAGTTTTCTGTGTTTAGGATCTGAATGGTTAGTTTTATAAGAATACAGATTCAGTGGTCTACAAATAAAATATAGAACTGGTTGAATCATCCCTCAGAATTGCAGTCTAAAAGAACAATAACTTTTACGAGTGACAGTGCACTGTGGAAATTAAGAGTGTGGGACTGGGACCCAAGTGATCTGAGTTCTAGTCCCCACTCAGCTGTGGAGCCAACCGGGTGACTTTGAGCCAGTCACAGACTCTCAGCCCAATTTACCAGAGTTGCTGTTGTCGAGTTAAGACTGAGTGCAGGAAGAGGTGAATGACATAAGCTGCTTCAAGCTCTCTGTAAGAAAAAAGCAGAATATAAATGTAATAAATAATTATAATACCTTCTATTCTTTTCTTTTCTATCCAGTAAGTATCACTCTCATGCTGCTTGATACAGTTTAGATCAAGTCAGTGGTCATATACAGAAAAGTCAATATTTCATGAATGTGAGCACATGTATTTAGGGTAGCACTGCATGTTTGCAGGTAGATTTCAGAATCAGCTTTCCCCACTCCAATATCTACATTTTCACACTACAGGTTTTACAAGGTTTTTTTTATTCCTGGATCAGGCAAGAGAGTTGGAATCTTTCTGTCCACTTTTCATTGAAGGAGTAGCTATTGCTCTTTTATTTCTATAATTAGGGCATAATTAAGTAGAAAACAGAATCATTTATTTATTTCATTTTTATACCACCCCAATAGCCAAGGCTCTCTAGGCAGCTGACAAAAACATACAAACAGCAAAAATTAACCGAAAACAAAACTACAGCAATTGTAGCTTAATCAGCACAGAGCCGTAGCAGTGGCACAGAATAAAATCCAATATTAAAACTAAACTTAAAGTGCTGGGAAAATTAAAAAAAAGTTTTCAGCTGGCACCAAAAAGAAGACAAAGTAGGCTCCAGGAGCACCTCTTTGGACAGCTTATTCCACAGCCAGGATGCCACAACCAAAAAAGCTCTCCTACTGGTAGCCACCCTCCTTACTTCCTTTTAGAGGACGTACTGAGAGAAGGACCCCCAAGGGTTCAGGGAGCTACATATGGGACAAGGCATTCCCTCAGATAACCCAGCCCCAATACTGTCACTTTTGATTGGCCTGGACTTCAGCTGGCAGTCTGTGCAGCTAGAAGAGGATTGGCCTAATATGTTCTCATGAGCCAGTCCCCATTAACAGCCTTGCTGCCCCATTGGATCAGCTGAAGTTTCTGGACCACTTTCAAAGGCAGCCCCATGTCCAGCACGTTGCAGTAATCCAAATGAGAGGTTACCAGAGCATGGATAACTGTAGCCAGTTAGGATATAAGCTTAAGCTAGCAAAAGGTGCTCCGTGCCACCAAGTGACTTTTTCCTCAAGAATTAAGGTCATACATTGGTGAATATTACAAAGCATCAAAACTTTAAAGGATGGTTTACTTTAATCAACTTCTCATAACTTCTGTGATCTTCTAAATACTTGGAACAGGCATAGGATCACCTGAATGAGGTTGGTAGTAAGATATACTTTTCTCTAACTCTCACTGCAGTGCCATCACTGATTGGATTGTTGGCAGTTCATTAGTTGGACTTATTGGATATCAGATAATGTAAGTTAAGTGAATAAATTTAACACTTCTTACATCCTTTTTTCAGGGTTTAGAAGCAAAGAAGTACTAGAAATAGTAATGCATTTATTTGAATGCTTAAAAAGCTGCAAGAGTAAGTTTTATATCTATGTGTCTAAACATAAATATTTCTAGATTTTGTCAATAGCTGATCTAGGAAACCCAGTATAGTGTATTGGTTAGAGTGTTACACTAGGATGAGGGAGAGCTATGTTGAAATCCTCACCTGGCCATGAGGCACATGAGGTGGTCTTGGGTCAGCCACCATTTCTCAAGCTAACTTGAAAAGATTGTAATGGATATAAAATAGAGGAGTAGGGAAGCATATACACTGCCATAAACTAATTAGAGAAAGGGCAGATTAAAATAGAATAACTAATATAGGGAAAGGTAAATCCAGTCCATCCTGAATCCTTGTTGAATCATTGTTATCCATTTATATCAATGGTCACAACAACTTAAACAGTGGCTGCTTGAGAAAATTATAGGAAAGGATCTGCACAAATCTGTGACTTAATTCTAGTCTGTGAATGGCTTGAAGGTTCCAGTGTCTGTTACCTTTATAGCAGCAGAGGAAGGAAGTGCTGCACTTACCTATCTATCTATCTATCTATCTATCTATTTATTTGGAAGGCTTCTATGCCGCCCCATTTGCCAAAGCCTCAGGGCAGCTCACAATAATAAATAAATAAACATTATAAAACAATATAATATAATTTGAGTCGACCTGGCCTGAAACTTATAGAACTTATAGATTCTCTTCTCATCATTCTCCTAATAAATACATTTGGACAAGGGGTTGATCTATCCTTGTGAAACCAGGGCTGAGTACAGTGAGGATAGTATTTTACTATTTTTTTCCGGTTTTAATCACTTGATGTATTTATTTAGATTAAGGTTGGTATCTCTTAAAACTGCTTTCTAACTCAAGGTTTTGAATAATTTGGGTCAAAAAACAAAATGTGTCTGATATGATATCTGTTACTTCCCCAGACCTTTTAAAAATGTACATTGCAGCTCTATGGTATCACCAGTAATATGGTGAGTAGTCCAATAACTTGGTTAAAGCCTAGCTATCTTTCTTGGTCAACCACTTGCAGAGTACACTATATTCCTTGGAAAGTTCTTATGCAGCTGCTGCAGCTAGATGAAAAAAGATGACTTCATGAACTCCATTCATTGGCCACTCAGGTTATGGCCATTGTCTTAGGTTATAACACCACTCCCTTTGCTGACCTACTAGCATGGAATTGAAACCATCAGAACAGTCTGAGGTGAGCTGGGCAGCATTCTCACATATCTACAGGTTCTAGGGCTACTGTGACATGAAGAGAGATTACTGCTTTAGCATAGGAGTAATCCTGGTTGCAGTAAAATTGTTTGACTCTGTGCACAGGCCTGTTAATGTAGCACATAAACATTGCCAGTATTGCCAATTTGTTGCTTAAGTTTCTTGTCCTTGCTTGTATGAATTTGTTGTATATCTTTGAGAAATCATGCTGGATGGGGGAAATGCCAGATGACTGGAGAAAGGTTAATGTTGCTCTACCTTAAAGAAAGTAAAAAGGAAGAACCTGGGAACTACAGACCAGTCAGTGTGATATCCATCCTTGGGACAATTCTGGAGCAGATTATAAAGCACTCAGTCTGCAAACACATCAAAAGCAATGTAGTGATTACTGGAAGCCAACATGGATTCCTCAAGAACAAATCCTGCCAGACTAATTTGGTTACCAAGGTTTTTGACTGGGTAACCTTCCTGATGGACTGTGGGAATTCTGTGGACATAATCTAACTTGACTTCAGCAAAGTTTTTGACAAAGTGCCCCATGATATCCTGATTAGCAAACTAGCTAAAAGTGGGCTAGATGGTACAACTATCAGGTGGATCCACAGTTGGCTATAGAATCAGACTGATCGTGTGCTCATCAGTTGTACCTACTCAAACTGGAGAAGGCTAACAAGTTGGGTACCACAGGGTTCAGTCCTGGGGTGTTCATCAACAATTTTATTAATGGTTTGGAAGAGGAAATGTAGGGAACGAATATCAGATTTGCAGATAACACAACCCTGAGTGGGATAGCAAATAACCTGGAAGACAGACAGAAGATTCTAGGTGACCTTGATAGGTTTGAACACTGAGCTGAAAACAACAGAATGTAGGGACAACAGAATTTGTCCCTACAAATACTGAGTTCTGGACCTAGGAAAAAGAAAGCAAATGGATAATTACAATTCTTGACTCAACAGTGCTGCAAGTGAAAAGGATCTTAGAATTGTTGTAGATCACAAGGTGAATATGAGTCAATAGTGTGATGAGGTTGCAAAAAAGGCAAATGCTATTTTGGTCTGCATTAATACAAGATCACTTCCAAATCATGTGAAGTACTAGTTTACTCAGAACTTGTTAGACCTTATCTGGAGTCTGGTTTTGGGCACCTCAGTTCAAGAAAGATGCAGTCAAGCTGGAAAGGGTTCAGAGGAGGGTAACAAGGATAATCTAGGGTCTGGAAACAAAACATATGAAGTGAGATTAAAAGAACTGGGCATGTTTAGCTTGAGGATAGAAGACTGAAGCAAGATATGATACCACCCTACAAGTACCTGAAAGGATTTCACAAAGATGAAGGACAGGACCTCTTCCCTATCATTTCAGAGTGCACAGCCCTGTTAATTTAGCATATAAACATTGCCAGTATTGCCAATTTGTTGCTTAAGTTTCTTGTTGCTTGTATGAATTTGTAGGGTATCTTTGAGAAATCATGCTGGATGGGGAAGTGCCAGATGACTCCATCATCCCAGAGTGCAGGACACAGAATAATGGGTTCAGGTTACAGGAAGCCAGGCTGCAGCTGAACATCAGGACGAACTTCCTGACTGTTAGAGCAGTATAATAATGGAACTAATTAACTAGGAATGTTCGTTCACCCACACTAGAGACTTGCAATTTGACAGCCATCTAAGACAGATGGTTTGAAGTGGAGTCTTGCACTGAGCAGGAGGTTGGGCATGGTAGTCTTCTGGCCCCATCCAACTATACTATTCTATGATTGTATGAATTTAATGGTGAGCATGATCATATACTTAAAATAAATGCTTATTCATTTAGAATTGTGATGCCTGATAAAGGAATGTTTATTAATTCATTTGGGATTGTGATACCTGAGGATGTGAATTAATATCAGAAAATATATTATACAAATGTTGAATTGTGTAAGCATTTTCATAAACCACTGGCACTCAAATGAAAGAATTATACAGATACACAATTTCTAAAATATGGCTACTGATGCAGAATCAAGTTAGTAATGCTGAATTATGCTAGTAGATGTAAAAGAAAAAGTACAGTTTTTCTCAATTGTTTACTATATGTACCATAAGCTTCCTTTTCAACTTTAAGGCATCTGGTACCTTGATATGGTGGAGAGCATGAGACTAAAGCATGCTGCAGCACAGGCACATGTCACTAAAATACAATTCTGCAGTATGATTCAGTGATTCCCAGTGGGGCTGCTATATTTGCAAGGTTCTTGATAGTGCAAATAGATCCCATTCTGAAGTAATGCTGGACACACACAGAAGATGGGGCAAGCTCTATTGTAACATGCTAGCACAAAATCAATAGAGTTATACATTATTGATGATCTTTTCGTTATATATTAAGAACTAAGATAGCACTTTGGCTGATAAAATTGCAATCTAGTTTTGATATACTGCATTGGCCTGAAGCCCAGCACATGAGATTCAGTACAGGTTGATTCATTATTTCCATTTTGAGCTCCTTGCTTTGCATTGATTATATATCTTATGTAATAATATTACATAAGAATTATTATACAATGTATAGCATTAATTTTATTTGCTTAATATTTATATGCCACTCTTTACCAAATAGTACAAGGCTGGTTTATAAAATGTGATTTAAAATGTTATTAAATATTGAATAGCTTCCATATTCTAAGCCAAGTTCTGTTCTGTGTCTTTTATGAATTGTTGTAAACCATCTAGAAAGCTTTGGTTATTTGGTGTTATATAAATGAAATAATCAGCTACTCCATTGGCCTAAAATGTTGGCCAGTAGTTCAGCCTAACTTCGGTGTGAATCAAAAGTTTCCATTCATCAAAGTCCTGGCAGATGCTTTTTATATGAAATAACAGTATAAAATTGAATTACTCATACTGTTCATTGCTCGGGAATCTGGCTGTGGAATAGTATAGAGATTCTCTAAACGAATAATAAATAGGAGAATGCGATCATCATAACAGGCCCTACTCCTTTTGCATGCCTGCAGTCCATATGAATAGCAAAACATTGCAACAGCATGAACATATAGATGAATCACAATCTCTGTAGAGTGGGAGTCACAATTATTGCTGGGTATGCAGAGAGCCTGCCATCCTCATATCATGAGTTCCCATGTGCAGAGAACATCCAGTGAAGCATTTTCATAAGGCTTAAATGTATTTCATTCCAGCAGTTAAAAGCTACTTTTGTTTCTACTTGTGTGTAAAAAGCATTCTTTTCCAGTGGTTTATTTATCTAGAAGATTTATCTACCATTCTATATCTAACAAGATTCCTGAGCATTGAACAATACTTTATTTGTAAAGGTAAACTAAAATTGAAATGTAAAGTCTAACTTTTTAGAAGAATAGAAAAGAGACATTTTCAAGCAAATTATTTATAGAAACTGACTAGATTTGTACAAAAGTAAGGCTGCAATCCTAGGCAGGTTTAGACAGAAAAGGACTACAACTTGATTCTGGATAAAGCAGGAGGCACTTGCTTCCTCTCACTCTTTGCCCCATGTGTATGTGTGTGCATGCAAATACACACGGGCACACATGTAAATATTAAGAGAAATCAGGTGCAATAAAATCATAACTAGAAAATGATATTAAAAATGTATTCCCACTAATATGCTGTCCTAGTTCAGATGCTGAAGGTTAAATAAGCTAGTAAAGACAGTTACCTAAATTCCAATGAAGTGCATTTCAGACAGAAGCAATTTCAGTTCTCTGCCTAAAAACAAGACAAGTCAAGGGCCCGGGGAGTAGGGGTGGGCAGAAGCAAGAGGGGAGAAATCTAGGCCAAGGAGTTCATGCCACTGACTCCTTAGAATACCACCAGTAGCATGAGCAAAATTCAGGTGGGATAGCAGTGTTGGCTGGAGCTGATGAGGGCTAGAATTTCAGCTTCAGCTTCACAGTCCTTGTCTTAGGCCCATATTAGACAAACTCAGTTTTTAAGCTCAACTCTTAGGGTTTTTAATCATGTATACATAGATTTAACTATAAGACTGGAAAGGGATTAAAATCAGTACATGAGAACGAGCATTTCAACTCTCCCCTCTCTGTCTTCACCATTGTGGCCTTCAGCTTCTGGAAGAAAACAGTCTGAGTGGGATGAGGAGATGCTTTATGTGAGCCAGAAAGTGACTTTTTCCATTCTGGCTCACACAGATAGCCTGCACTGCTATAGGAAGCTTCTTTAGAATGTGACCTTCCATGTGTTGTAAGTGATGAACATTGCAAAAGAAGGGGATGGACCTGGAACACCTCATGCATTGGATTTTAACCCTTTCTTGAACATCTGAAGAGGGCCCTAATTCAAAGTATACCTAGGGTCATCTCATACTTTCCATAGAAGAAATTATAAAAGTCATATGTTCTGCCTCTCCTTGGGAGGCTGTGCATGTGTTTCCTTTGCATGTGACCAGTGGCATGGGCCAAAGAAAACATGAGTTGAAGCCTATTTTGCCTGTATTCAGAAATAAGACCAGCTCACTTTGCTTTGGCTTACACCCAGATAAGCATAGATAAAATTGCAACCTTACACTTCATCTCTCACCACTCCTATGAAATGAGCAAAGAGGCCACAGATTACTCCACCACATGTGTATGTGATTCTTGCGAAAAGACAGCCTCTTGATATTCTTCCGCAGCCACACCCAATAATGTCAGGCAGTTACATCTATGCATCCCTGCTCAGGACTTGCAAATTATTGTTAGTTTTCCATAGACCAACATCTTGCATGTCAAGACAGTTTACTCTATAGAGTGCTGAGTTAGGCAGTATGCAGGCTGATCATTTAAGGGGAATTAGGGTGATGGATACATTTACATGACATGGCGGTTCAGGTTGTTAAGAGGTATGAATTGTCAGATATTTTCTTGAGAGAAGTACACACACAGTGTCAAATATGAAGACAATCCCAATAGACTAAAATGCTCTCTAAATGCTTAGAGAACACATGAACCTGCAGGTATCTTAAGTCTCCTGATGAGGACAATCTGTTTCTGTCACAAAGAATGACAGAAATACCTCACTGGGGTAGTTAGGTAACTACTTTTTGGTGCTGTGTTTTATTTTCAGAGGCTTACTTTAAAAAACAATACTTTCTTATTCAAACTTGATTATAGGAATGAAATAATTTTCTTTATCTGACAGCTAGCATGCCACAGGGCCTAAGGGTTTCACCACTGTTACCCAAAATCTTTCAATCACAATCAGATGTCTGAACATCATAATTTTGATTGAGCAATTTATAATTTAGCTGGACTAAAAGTATAACTATTAGTACCTTATTCTGTTGATAAATAATTAAAAGTTTGTATTAAGTCTTTTTAGTTTTATATAGCTTCAGGCATGTTTATTTTGTTTACTATAAATTAGCATATGCTAATCAGAAGAACAAGAAGGACAAATAATAAGGCTTACATGTCTGAGACTGGTGGCATCTGGAAATCTGAATAAGGAAAGCTTGTCAATGGTTTACATATCAGATATAATATTTTGTATTAGTGCATAAATAAATATAAACAAAGAGAAAATGTGTTTTGTGGATTTATTAAGAAAAGGCCTTGAGATAGAATCCTGAATTTGAAGGATTAGATATTGGGTTTCAATTCATGCTTAAGATTTTTTCTCTGTCCAATAAGTATATTAAAAATGCATACACTAAAATATGACTGGCTAGAAGATACCTGATTGCACATCACAACTTCCGCTATCTATCAAAGTTTCAAGATCCACAGAAATCATTTTGTCATTCTTAACATTGTCACAGTGTAACTCTGTGCCAAACTGTTATTACTACATCATTTGCTTCAGTCTGAGCAGAAAAGGTTCCTTAACGCAGTCCAAGAAATTTCTTGTAACTTGGAACACTGAAGTAGAGTCCATTTATGCAACTGCTTGAGAGAATTTCAGACAATGCCAAAGAAAATAATAGTTTAGAATTCCTTTTCTCCATAAGGTATGCTCCTGTTAATCTAGGAAATGAAGCACACCATAAGATATGATGCTACTTTGATTTGTATGCCTGTTACTGAGAATACAACACAATTATCAGTGGAAAATAGTTTACATGTTTCTTTTCTTTTAAGAGTTAATAAGATTTTCCTCTTTCTGCTTGCTTTCACACCCTGTGCTTGATTTTAGTTGCCTTCCCACAAACAAGAAATTTACTAAAGGATTACTACATACCTTGATTCATTCTAACTATTAGATGAAGAGTTGATAATATTAGATAAAAGTTGATAATAATTACAGATCACAGCACCTATCTTGCATGTTGTGGGAAGTGGTTGGGATGAGTATTGAAACTGTTTCAAAGTTTTATGTACACAGTATGTAGTACACACCAGTTGTAGTTTTATTTTAAGGTTTTTTTCCCCATAGCAAATTTCACTTTTATGGCTTTGATTCTGATAAGCAGGTAATAATTTGTAGAGAAAATGTATAAATCCAAAGGGATACTGAATTAAATGCTTCATTGTCTTCTAATTCTTTCCCTCCTTCCATGAAATTTAGCTTTCAGATGAACCAATTATTTACTTTGACATCTGCAGTTAGGACATTTGTTGTTGTTGTTGTTGCTACATTTTATAATGCCCACAGCCAAAGCTCTCTGGGCAGTTGACAACAATAATCATAGAATCATACACTTAGGTCACCATTTAAAGAGTAGTTTTACCATAAACCATTTAAAAGTCAACCAAAAACTGGAATACCTTATTTTTCTTAGATTTATCCTAAATACCATCTCTTGTGCAAAGCTCCAGACTTATCAGTATAGAATGATTGGCCTGAATTGAATCAAATTTCAATTCTGTGACTTTGAGGCAGAGTCAAGACAGCCTTAGAGACCCAGCTCTGACCCCAGGAACTTGCTGCAAGGTCAGTATTGGTACTCTGAACTCAGAGCATCCTCCCTCTGTCCTTGCAGCTGGCATGGAAAGGAGTGCTTCCACTGCATCTTTAAGTAGCTTTTGGGGGTGGGAAGGGGGCAAGGAGGAGAGGGGAAGAGATAGCCTCCACCAGTATGCACAGCATGCCAGGGGCACCTCAGCCTCCTTTCCTCATGATTCAAGACCAAGTATTTAGAAATAGGCCATCTAAGTGTTTTGACGGGAGGCTACCCTCAACTCCACACGCCCTATTCCATGCAATAGAATACCTGTAACATCCTGAGTTTGGAGGGTCACATCAACCTCACTGGATTCCATTGGACAAAGCTAAAATACACTTAAGCCTTCACCTTCCCATCACTTTTAGAGGTGCTGTTAAGTGGACCTGAGATCCAGAAAATCATGGTAGTTCACAGAGCGTATACAACCTGACAGCATTTTAGAAACTGTGAGGGGACTTTTAAAAGCGATTTGCAATATGGCGTAAGAGTATGCCATCATCCTTGGGACCAAAATGTGCAGGGTAATCTTGAGATGAGAAATAAAATCAAGAGACCGTACTATAATGGTGACTTCAACTACTCACACATTGACTGGATAAATAGATGTTCCAGGTCTCATGTTGTTGCTAGTTGCGAAGTTGTGTCCAACCCATTGCAACCCCATGGACAACACTCCTCCAGGCCTTCCTGTCCTCCAGCATCCCCGGAGTCCACTTAAGCTCTGGCCGACTGCTTCAGTGACTCCATCTAGCCACCTCATCCTCTGCCGTCCCCTTCTTCTCTTGCCATCTGTTGTTCCCAACTTTAGGCTCTTCTCCAGGAAGTTCTTCCTTCTCATTAGGTAGCCAAAGTATTTGAGTTTCATCTTCAGTATCTGGCCTTCTAAAGAGCAGTCAGGGTTGATCTCCTCTAGGACTGACTGGTTTGATTATCTTGCAGTCCAAGGGACTCATTGAAGTCTTCTCCAGCATCCAGGTCTGATAAAGAGGTCATATTTCTCATTGTCCTCAATGAGCAAAATCCAAAACCCTGTATGGTCTGATCCAGCTTGTCTCTTCTTATGTTTTTATGTTCTAACATAGTTAGACTTCCTTAATGTTTTTCCTTGGAGCCTTGTAACTCTAATTTGTCTGTGATAATCACCTGTAAGGCATATAAACTTTCTGGTCTGTTTATTTGCACATTATGTTTATTGATGTCTTAGAATTAGAAAGATCTAGTTTGTATTATATTGTATCATATTTCTTTTTATTATAGTTCTACACCTTTAGTAACTGGATGCAGGTATTCATGTGCCATGTGTAACTGGTGACACTACTCACTTTTTTCCTAACATTTTCAAGTGACAAAAAACTTAAGTCTTCATTTAGAATTCCATCAGTTGCCCATAGTAATATATCTTCTCATAGTCAATTATGGTTGTTTTTCATTTTACTTATGGATGACCTGTGATACCATGTCAAATGTAATGCTTTAAGGCACAGTCCAGTGGCTTCTGCATTCAGTGCATGTAAGCATCCAACACACACTGCAAGGAAAAGAGGTGGGATATGAATGAATGAATGAATGAATGAACAAACTGCTACACCACATCTTGCACCTTGCATTTCATCTAGACAGACATTGTTGGAAGAAGGAAGGAGGCCACAGCACCCTTTGGGTACAGTATTAACCATCAGTTCTATTCTCTTCCCCTCTCCAGCATGGCCCTTTTCCTATTTCTAGAATTATTTTCCAACCACAGAGAGGCAACTGACATGGCCCTTTCTGCACCTGCTTCATGGGAAGGCAGAATGGGAGGTCTGTGTTCAAGGTCACAGGATTTGGGTACTGAATAATCCCGCACCAAGACAATGTCCAAATACCATAGGATTGCATTCTTGGTGTCACTCCATTCAGTATATGTGATTATCAGTTCAAATAAATGGGGGAAAGCAATTATTACTGGGGTTGGGATAGTGGGAATGCCACTGAACTGAGTTGAAGAAATGTGAATACACAGACTTAGGGAAAGATGTAAATTTGTACCCGATCAAAACTGTATGTTTTAATCCACAACACAAGCTTAGCCATTTAGACTTAATCTTATTTTCTAGTTTTAATTAATTTTAGATCTAATTAATTACATGGTCATTTTCATCCATGAAGATTAGCAATGTATTATATCTAGGACTGAACCTCTAGTGTCATTAACTAGTGTCATTAACTTCAGTAAACTTAAATTCAAGTATTTTTGCTTGAGTTTCTAATTGGACTCCAAAATGTAAAAAGTAGATCAGTGGTCCTCAAACTTTTTCAATAGGGGGCCAGTTGAAAGGTTGCAGTGACCATTACGGGCCGGTGAGGTGGGGGTGCCTGGGGGCACGGGCTGGTGAGGTGCCATTGGGCGTGCGCGAGGCAGCATCAGGCGTGTGCGGAGGTGGCTCATTCGCTTGCTCTGAGATCTCCCAGTGAGTTCAAAACCATCTCCAAGTGAGCAAGACACCGCCTCCCCACCTGCAAAGCAAGTGTGCGCGCGGGTGGCAAACGGTGGCGTGGACTGGATGGATGGCCATGGTGGGTCGGATCCATCCCATGGGCCATAGTTTGAAGACCCATGGAGTAGATCATTTCAAATATTTCCGTTCTCCATTATTTTTTGCTTATTTGTGATTAGGTGCAAATGACTTTAGTGTTCAGGATGCCTGTCACTACATCCTTTCACTCTACCTGCAGTCTGACTTTTTACTTGTACTTAAGTATCTGTTGCTACTTCTGGTATACACCCAAGCAGTACAAATTTAAATACGAATGACATATAAAATTTGCAAATTATTTGGCATTGTATGTGTGTGCTGCTGTAGGGTATATGAATTAGATAGTATCATTCTCCCGTATGTGTAGGTTTTTGTTTATATAATGACAGCTTATTAGTGTAACAGTCAATAAAAATGATAAATTACCTTTGTAGCATTTCTGTTACAGTGACTGTAAGCATCCTTCCCCACTAGAACTAAAAGCATTAATCAGAGAATGTAGGAAGTTGACAGTTTTAATTGCTTAGCACTGGCACTCTTTAGTCAAGTGGGGGCATCATTGGTCTTTCAAAGATAGGCAGTCTGGATAGGACTATTTCTTTGTAAATGTACATTTTTGAGAATTACTAGTCACTTGTTTTTTTAACCTTTAACTTTTTGACAGTCTTTGTACACTTGGCATTCTTCATGTACACATACAGAAGGCATTATCCAAACTCAAATAGTTTATGAATGAACGTCTTCATTTTTTCCATAGTAATGCTTAAGATTTTGGATGTATTCCAATTTAACAACTCTACCCATTTAATTGCATGTAATAACCATTTTAAAACTCTGAAAAAGCCAACAATTCTTCTATATGAATGTTAGGGGAAATTTACCTTTTAAATATAGAAAGAATAGTAATTGCTATCTTAAAATAAAATGGCATGCCAACATTCTAGTTTATGGCCTTGTAACTGATTTTCATTGCATGGCAACTCACATTCTGACTTTGTTCTTTTATGCTAGAGTAGGAGTACCCAACTTGTGGTTAGCTTTGACCCTAGTATGTTTTAGTGTTTTGCAATCAGAATGATGTCTCTGTTGAATGTGTAATGTCTTTATGGAAAGGAATACATTTTGAATAAGCTTTCTAAGGGAGTTGACAAGGCAAGACTACACTTATTGGATGGCCAAAGTACACATTGGTGCACTTGTGAGAGGCCAGCAAAAATTTAAAAATTAACAGTGCATTTCTAAGGCACCCAAAAAATAATATATTAAAAGGCAAAGCTTAATAGATCCTCTAAATGCTGTGCTGGCATCAATAGAAGGCAGTCAGTGATGAGATCACAAAATGAAAGAAGCACATCCTGTCAATCACCACAGCCCATAAGAAAAATCTTTCTCTTAGGGTCAGGTAACACAACAACCATTGTGGGCAGGAACAAACCTAGAACACTGGGGTCCTCAAACTTTTTCAACAGGGGGCCAGTGGAAAGGCGGCGGTGACTGGCACGGTCCGGTGAGGCGGGGGTGTGCCTGGCCGCGCAAGCTGGTGAGGCGGTGTTGGGCACACGCAAGGTGGCTCGCCCGCTCAGGGATCTCCCAGCAAGTCCAAAACCATCTCCGAGTGAGCAAGCCACCTCCTCCCCGCCTGCATGGCGGGCAGCGGCGTGGGCCGAATAAATGGGCATGGGAGGCCAGATCCATCCCACCACCCATAGTTTGAGGACCTATGCTGTAACAGGTCGTAGGTTCCTGGCATGGCTTGTTCCCAAAAAATAAACCACCTCACAGAAAATACTTTAGGTTTGGATGCTACAACAGCCCACCATAGCTGCCCATGGTGGGTTGCCAAGTGATGTAAACCAGGCCATTGAGCTGAGTTTTGTATCTTTTTCAAAATCACAAGGTTTGTAAACTGACAGTTCCAAAGACCCTAAACTGGCTATCAAAGGGTGCAAGTCATCTAGTAAGATCAATTGGTATTAATGTTTCTCTATCATTATATTCTTTAATGCTTTTTTACTTCCCCCCACCCCCGCTTTTTCAGCCAAGCCCACCACCAAGTCCTGTTTTGGGAAGGAGGCCAAATGCCAGTCAATCACTGCTTGCTTGGTGCAAAGAAGTTACAAAAAACTACAGAGGAGTGAAAATCACCAATTTCACTACATCCTGGCGTAATGGATTATCCTTTTGTGCAATACTACACCACTTCAGGCCAGATCTTATGTAAGTAGGAATATTTTGTCTTTATATTTACATTTCTTTCTTATAGTGGTGAAATCAGTCATGGTAACAAATAAATACATCTTTTGTTCTTTGATTTCTGTCTCTTAGGATGTCATCCAATGTGGCTGCCCATAGCCCTCCAACTTGAGAGGATTGTGAGCATCCACCTGAGCATAGGAAGAATGTGGATTCAAGGACTGGCTTTGCCCTTGTTCCCCCACCCCACTGTCTATGTCTTTTTCCCCTGCCAGTGAGGATAATAGGCTAAGGATACAGGCAGTCCCTGGGTTACATCCAAGTTATGAACAACCAATACTTAAGAACGAACTCCCATCATTTAAAAAATTACAATGTAAAATCGTCATCACCATAGAGTGTGAGGAAGCAAAAGCGGGGAGAGGGAGGACCTCCAAAGCATCACCATAGAGAGAAAGCGATTAAAGGGGGTGGGGGAGAGGGAGGTCTGGAAAGCTTGCCTTCCTGTCCTGCCCATCCAGAGAAGGAAACCTCTCCAGCATTTCCTTGCTGCAAAGAGGAGGCACTGGTGAGTTTGGATGGGGTGGGGCGGCTAAAGATAGTTACATTTTTTCCAGTCAGATCATGTGGTGGTCTTGTGCCCCTAACCCCCATGGCCGAATACCCATGATCAGACTTACATTCAAATTCTATTCAAAGATGAATTTCCATTTTCTTATGAAAAGAACTCATTCGTAACCTGGGGACTGCCTGTACCTTGTGTCTGAGTAGAAGTTCATTCCTTCTGTCCCCATCCTCAGCACTTGCAACTTTGAGCTGAAGATGCAGACAGAGTAGAAATAACTTGTACCAGCTGCAAGGGCAGAGGAAAGGCCCTCCACATTGCTGAGGTCAGAACTGGAACTCCAGCCTATTCTGTGGCAGTCTGGACAGTGTGCAGCATTTCATTTGCATTTTTATGCCAATGTTTAAATGCTATCTGGTAAAAAGAGGAGAAACATAGAGAGGCCTATATCAATATGACCTTTCCAACACATTCTTCTAAAACCATTCCTGTTTCTTTTTCACATAATTTTTCTATGTGCTTTTCCCTTTTTAATCTTATAGAAAGAACTGACTTCAAGATTATTATGAAAATTGTGTTTGTGTTGAAATGAGATGAGACAAATAAGCCTGTAGCTCTTTTGTACACTGACAACTAAAGATTACCTTATGGCAAATATGGTTGTCAAAGCTAGCCTCAAGCCCCTGCCTTAACTTCTCTTTTTAGATGGAAAGCTTGAGGCACTGAAACATGCAATCTCTATATTTATATTTATGTATTTATTCTTTTAATTTTCCACACTATTAGTTTTGCTGATTGGATTGCTGTGAAATTACTAGTTACTGTATGATGCTATTTTTATGTTGAATTATTATTTTTTAGATAGGGGTTTGTTTTAAAAACTGCTGCTTTTATCAAGTACTTTACATACCCACTGTGCCATTTTCCCCCTCAGTGACTACAAGTCCCTGAATCCTCAAGATATTAAAGAAAACAACAAAAAGGTAAGAATTGCCAGAAGGAAGGGGGAAAATAGAGGTATCCTCAATTTTGGATCATGGCTAGGTTTTATTAATTTTGGGAAAGTGAGGAAGGTTATGACTGCACCTCACTGGAGGGTTTTATGCATCCTGTGGCTCAGCTTGGATACATTATTGATTCCAGGACAGATTTTTTTTAAACATTCACAACAAATGCCCTGGTGGCCTTAAGGCTTCGTATTTATATGGGCCTGCATTACCTGAAGGAGAGAGAGAGTGAGAAGTGGTAGGTCTCATTTTATCATTCTATTTTTCCTAATAATTTAATTAAAATACAAAATATCATTGTTCATTAATTATCTTGCTTCAAGGCTTGCTTGGCCACTACTTTAATATAAAAGATCTCACTTATATGGTTATAATAAGCACTGTTTTTACTTTGGCTTTTATTTAAGAAAGAGAGAGAAATGAAGATAAAACTTCACATAGGCTTTTATCCAGCACAGTCAATTAAACTAAGCAGTAAGGTGCATTGGGTTTTTTATATTATGCAGAGTATTGAACAATGTTTTCTGTTAGTAACAAGACTTTTTAAAGCAAAAATATTAATGAAATACTGTCTGATAATGTTCTGGGTCCAGGTTTATAATCCTCAATAATATTAGGTAATCTAATACCCTTTTGATGTAGAGGTTATAGAGACATTTTGAAATTAGTTCAGTGATTTGCGACTCAATCTGAGAATCACAAGGAGACATGTTGGTACTTAATGCTTCTCGCTACTTAAGTCTTTTTACTGTAGTCACAAATTTTAATTTCCATAAGATTCTGGGGCTTTGGCCCTAGAGGGATCCATTTAAAAATTGCTCATTTTCCACTTGATTCGCCTACAACAAAACTAACTGTAAATCAGCTCAGTTTGTTTTATTAGCTGTTTTTTCTCATCTAGGCAATATGCCTTTCTTCTTGTTTAACTGTTTTTTTTTTAATTACAGAATGTAAGATAATGTGCAGAAAAATTCAATGCCTCCTTCTTAAACGCATGTGTGTGATTAATCATAGATGGTTGATAACACCCCAATGTCTATATGCTTTCAGTATTGTAAAAGTGTTTTTCTAAGTGTTTATGTGTTTGTTTTCATCTGATTTATGTTCATGCTTCCTAAGCCCAGAAAAATTGTCAAAGACCATGCCAACATTGCAGTAGCAGTAAAGTACGTAAAGTTCATTGGAAAAAATAATAAACATTTTTGAAATATAAGTGGATGCTGTTCCATCATTTTCAGAATTATGTGTGAAACTGCCTGATGACCTAAGAAGATTATCTGTGACATCACAGTGATTTCTGTTTCATTGTGTTTAGCTTCACCATCCTATGATTCTATCAGCTAATCAAACATGACTTCAAGGGCTTTTAGTATAAGAGCTAATCAAACATAATTATAAGTCACAGTAAATAGAAGGATTTTTTTTAACAAATGCTGTTAAATGTACAAATCAATTAGGTCATTTTTATTTATTAAAAAATTGTGGCTGGAAGTGGGGAGGAGTTATCACATAAAACCTATTAGTTCATTTCTATAATGCTAGAATGAGTCTCTGTATTAAAGGAGCAATTGTTGCCATGCTGTGGGGTTTTTTTTCCTTTCATCACTTTGCAACTCCTTGCCTGACAGCTACACTGAGTATCTTAGTTGCTTCCTGCAGATTTATTTCCTAGGCTCACACAGTTCTGCCTGATAACCCCATGTGCCCTTGATTGGAATGAACACAGCCCTGGGAACAATTTCCAAGTATAAATTCCATGCAGATGTATAGGTCATTTGACAATGAATAACTCATTCTAACCATTTAAAATCCTATTGATGGATAAGTAACACCCCTTTTGTCTCCCACAGTAGTATCCTGTAAATTGACAAGGGAAAGAAAAATAAATTGGTTGGCTTTGACTTTAGATGTAAGCATTAACTTGTGGAAATGCAATTCTCTCTCTGCATTCTATTTTTACGAAACTGATAACTTTTAAATTGAATTATTCTAAAAAGCAAAAAATATGATGCCACAAAAAGCAGGCCAGCAGAATGTACTCTGAGGCTGCAATCCCACGAACACATTCCTAGGCATCAGCTCTATTGTACGCAGTGTGGCTGGCTTCTGCGTAAACATGCACAGGATTGCTTGAAAAAGTACTATGTGTATGTGGCAAGGGGAAACATATTTACCCCTGACATCTGACCTGAAACAACATATCAATGTGTTTAAAAGATGTTTGAATACTGCCTGTGGTGCTTTTGTTGATGGACTGCAATTGACATCTGTCAGTCACCTGATCCAAGTATGCTTTTACAAGAAACCCTTAAGTGGGAACTGCATTTATAATGGAAGCCCCATGTCAAATGTTTAAAGACCAGAACATTTAAAAATGCTTAGGTTATTCCCAAAAATAAGTCTAAGCCCAACATGCATAAAAAATATATCAGAATGCTAACACCAAATCCTAATCATTCTTGTTAATGAATGTTACAATGTTAAGTAAATAGTTGCTTTATACCATATGCTTATATGATAAACAGGGTGGACAACTCCCATCAGCCCCTACTACCCACTGTGCTGGCTAGGTCAGATAAGAGTTGTAGGCCAAAACATCTGGATGGTCACTAGTTGTCCACTCCTGTAATAGGCCAATGTGCTAGGTGCACATTACTTCAATATTACAAGGCACCTGGAATTAAAACTTTAAAATATGGCATGTGTTGAAACTCTACCATTGGTCAACTGTTCCTCTTAGTTTTTAGTTTAGTTTAGTTTAGTTTAGTATTTATAGTATAGTTTCTATTACATCCAATATTTCCTATGGATGATATTTGGTATCTTTGAAATAAATGAATATATTGATACTAAAGAATTACTGCAGTGTAATTTAGCTGATCCTAATGCAGATTTCTCTCACTGAAATCCAGCAAAACAGAACTGAGGAAGTGAGCTGTGATAGGTGACCCTATGAACTCACGTGTTCCCTGTACCATTACTGTCAGTAGGCACTTCTTACCATCCTATGAACTGAAATCTAATTTTACAGCTGAACAAAATCATGGCTAAGTGGAATTTATGTGTGAATGCTAAAGCTTGCAAAAGTGTAACCTGTAGGGATATCAGAAACCATTTTGCTATAACCAGTCAACCCCATCTATTATGTACCTGCAATACAACCTACTGTTTCATCAGTGTTATAACCCTAGAGGCAGGGCTAGAGCGGGGGTGAATTTTGACTAAAATTGTGGAGTCAAGATTAGGCTTTGTAGGTTTCATGAAAGCTTTCCCTCCCTAATGCAAGTCTTACAACTGTACAGAGAACTACCTCCCATGTTCATGTCAATCGACTAAACTGAGTCTACTTAGGTATTTGTCTGTGAATGAAAAAGGCAGTTACACAAGAGATACGGTTCTCTACTTGCCAAGTGGAAATTCTTTATAAGGAAAGTGTTGAATTTGAATGTTTCTTGATAAAAACTGTTTTGGACAACTTTTCAGTTCACTTACCTAAGCAGATTAGAAAAAACGGATCTCTAAAACACTTTGGGAACCATATTTCTTGGGTAGTTGTCTTTTTTTCATTATTGTTTCTCTTGGATTTTTGTAGAGATGTATCAATCTTCTCTGTATTTGTTGATGTCTGTGAGAAATCCTCAAGAATTAGGAAAATTGCTTCTACCTTTAAATGTCAATTTTTGTCTTGCCTTGCTGAAATGACTAAAACCAACTTAATACAATAGAAAAAATAATAACAGAATTTCATAAGCTCACCTGGAAACATCAGATTAAAGAAAACTAAGTAAATACATAGCTAGTTTTTAAAAAATGGTGTCCAATGAAAAGCAGGACACCAATAATTAAAAAGCACATACACCCAAGATATATGCTAAAGAAAACACAATGAACTTGACTTGCTGCCTAAAAGATAATACAAAGATGAACCTATCTTGGGGGTGAGTTACATTATTTGGACACCACCACTAAAAAGACATTCTTCCAGTACTTACCTGCTCAATTTCAAAGGTGGGAAGACCCAAAGAAGATCCTCTAGTGATTATTTTAACAAATAGGGCACTTATGTATGGGAGTGATCCTTCAGATACCCTAGTCCCAGGCCTTTAAGGCCTCTTAAAAACAAGGCCAGCTCCTTGAATTCAGGCTAGTGGAACTTTTCTATGATATGTCTGTAGTCAGTTCTAGTCAACAGACTGCCTGCTACATTCTTTTGGATGTATCTATCCATCTATCTTATTGTAAAGAAAGAAAGAAAAAGAAAGATGTGGCTACCTAGATTTGAATATATCAATCTATATATACTGAAATGTCTTACACACAGATTTCTAAGAAAAATACTTCAACAAAAGCTGATCAAATATTCAAATATGTATTCAGTTTCAGGTGACATTTCAATACCACATGCTCAAATGTTGAAATAGTAAAGATGTTTATATACTGGTCAGAATGGCACAGAAAATCCATGTGTAGAGACCATGTATTACAGGATGCAGAAAGATAGTTTAAAAGAGCATATACACCAGTCACTATTAAAGAGTATTCTAAAAAAAAAGTATCCATATTATGACCTCCCAAAAATAAGCAACTGGGCATTTGCAAAACATCTGCATAAAGGAAGCATTAGTTGTGTTATACCTTCAGCAACAAGGCAACTTAGATAAAACCCTTATTAAGTTATTTGTGGCATCCCAAAGACATGAAACTAATGTTTTCACTGAAGAACGTGCAAACTGAGATCCATGAGTACATCAAACACAGATTCTAATATGCCAGTCTATTGCTTAGTCAAAAAAAGGCACTCAGTCCTGATTCCATTCCTGCCTAAAACCCTGTGCTTTTTCCACTAATCAATTTGCCTGATAAGTTTCAATAAGGACTTTCAATAATGGAGGAGACTAAACCTAGATTGTAACAAATGTTGCAACTGTAAATATTCCATTTAACTGTAGCTGGAAAATTGTATTTAACCCACAAAACAGAAAACAATATAAACTCATCATGAATACCCACCATGAACACCCATCATGATCCAAAGAAAATTGTCTTCTGTGACTGCATCTGCCACACAAACGTTTTCTTAGCAATTTTTGAATCTCCATAGGTCAATTAAGCATGAGCAAGCAAGAACAAATGGATCAAAAGGAACTGACATGACATTATATGCAGAGAAATGTGCACAGAAATGCTTATGAATTTTCATCAAGCTATGCTTTAATGCTTTAGGGCCTACAACCTAAAGGTAATTCTTGCAGTCATGTTTCTGATCCTTCTCCAACTTTTATTTTAACAATTCAAAATTATCTGTATCTCTCTAAAATCTAGCCCCAACTATTCTATTAAAAAAGGACGAAAATTAAAACTTGCTTTGTTTTTCTCAGAACATTCTGTCAGCTGAAATAATGCCCAGAGTACCCTATTTAAAGGCTTCCATGAAACACAATACTCTTTTTTCAGGACTTACCTTGGATAGTAATAATTAATTGTAAATTGAGAAACAGCTGTGGTTCTCCAAAACTAGAAAAACCTGATGCATGTGCATTCTTAAAAGCAGTAGAAGAGGTGGGTGTCACAAATTTTGCTTTATGTTTCTTAACAATTTGCTATAAATGAAGTTATCAGTACCTAGTTGCAGAGTGGAAGGTTACGTAGATTTTTGATGGAGGCATGGATAGCCAGATAAACAAATAAACAGCATGGATTTCATGGAAGGAAGGTGGTTCTGTTATCTGATTGCAATTTTATGGTTAGTAGAAGGCTGGTCACCAATGATAAGTCCCAAAATGGATTAGTGTGCAGTTTCTTGCTATCTTTGTTTGTTATCTTAGATCCTTATCTTAACCCCCACCACCCCATTGCGAGTACAAGGTTTTTTAATATACTCTCAGTTAATGCTTTCTTATTGCAGCTTAAGCTTAAAATGGTAGGACTTTAAAAAAATCTGTATAACTCAGTCTTAATTATTACCAGCAAGATGTTTACCAATATAATGGGTAATACATGTATGAACTACAGCTCATATATTAAAAGAACATTTGAAAGAGATGTTTCCAGTTGCATTTGCAATGAATAAAGAATCAGGCAAGAGTTATGCAAAATGAATTTATTTAAGTAATTATTTTTGTATGGGTTGAGCATACATTGTTAGAGACAGAGATTGTTACATTTGAGTTATTGTACAGTATTTAAACATGGATTATTATGTGCTTTGAGCTCAGCTACACTAACAAGCCATACCTTGCTAACTATGAGCAGCCTATGAAGGGAAACTACGGTTTGTTGTTGGGTTGTGAATTATGGGTTGTTCACCATGGTTTGTTACCGCACTTGGGTTCAGACAACACAATAATGCACAGTTCAGCAGTAGCCAACATTCAACACTAGACTGTGGGTTATCATGTTGTCTGAACCCTGCCATTGTTTTCCTTCCACTCTCTGTCTCTGGTGTTCTGCAGGAACTTTTTAGATATTTTTTCATTTGGTACTTCCTCTCTGTGTCACAGAGGTGTTTTTCCTGCCTGCTGCCCCAATTAACCTATGTCGTTCTATATGTATTGATACAGAAGTATCTGTATCTCTGCAGAGAAAGATGGTTTCACCACCCTGCAGGATTGCTGTGAGGAAACTAATGAATCAAAGTCAAGGGAAGAAGACTACCTATTCCTAACTATGAAGAATTAATGCCTGAATTGTGTGTGTGTGAGGGGAGGGGGTTCCTTCCCACAGACACACACATATCCCTTTTTTCCTGTCTATTTCGTTGTTAACTTACAGAAATTGTAATCTTCATACAGCACCTAAAAAACTGCAGCAACATGAACATCATCCTCATCATAAGAGATGCTAGGCTCTTGTAGCAACAGTAACCAATGTGAAAGAAAGTAAATGGGTGTTCCTAGAGACACCACTACGGTGAGACTAAACCCTTTCTCTGCCCCTAACTCAATAAGAATAAAGCTGGGTCTTGTCATTGCAGCCCAGTCTGAGTGGCTGGGCCAACCTAGATACTGACAAGTGCTATAATTGCAAGTATTGCCATTTAGCCATAGCAGACAAGTCATATTTAGCCTGTAGAACAGAAAATAAAAAGAATATATCATCAGCACCCACCAGTTCATCCAACATAAAATCACCTTATCTGTCCATGACTGTTGCAAGACCATTTTCTTACCTATTACTATAATTGTTACTTAATTTGTTTAATTGTAGCTTTTCAAAATAATTTAAAATGTGGCTTTTATATTCTGTATTGTATGCTTTATGATGTTTTTAAGTGTTATTTTGTATTGCATTTCATCTGTTATTATGAACTGTCCAGAAAGCTTTGGCTATTGCATGGTATAGAATTATAAATAACCACCACCACCACTTTTTATATCTGAATTGCTCCACATGGTCAATTTAACATGAGAAAATAGATAAAAATGTAATTTTATCACACATTTGTTTGCAAGGGGGCGGCATATAAATTTGTAAAATAACTAAATAAATGAATTTGTAACTTTAGAAACAATGGTTATTGTGTGGCTTGAATCTAATACCATCCATTTAATGAGAGTGATCCTGCAAGAAGATTCCAGAACTGGCCAAGATAGAAGATCTGATGCAGATAGGAAAAGTCAAAATTCAGTACAAATCAACTGATAAGCCAAATTATATAAAGCAAGATCTGAAAAATCAATTCTTCCTTTTTTAATTGCATATTAAAATAATATTAGTAGAACAGAACTCAAAATGTTTTTATGAATCTAGGCATTGGTATTATGTAAATATTTATCTGATGTAGATAAAGAAATCCCATATATAGTATAAACCATAATAGGTATCTTATTCATCTTACATATATTTACCTTACCCCATGAAGTTAGCTTTAAGATATCAATCTATCTAAATCCAAAGAAATGTTGCTAATTCCATCTCATTAATTCATTTATTCAAATAAATAATAAATATTCCAAAATAAATAATAATATCTGGGCAATATTGAAAGTACCAATCTGCTAATACAGTATTATATATTATAGTATATCCAACTGGAACAAATTTGGATTATCACCAATTAATTGAATAACCAGACGGATTGCCAAACTAATCAGCTGCAACAATACCAGCATGGATCAGTGCAGTTCAGAAACAATAAAAGTTTATCATTGGAAATAATAATTTTTAATTCCAAATGACCAAGCATACATCCACAAATGTTTGCTGCTATTCAGTCGCAAAGTCATGTCCAATTCTTCATGACCACATGGACAACATTCGTCCAGGTTCTCCTATGCTCCACAATCTCCCGGAGTCCACTTAAGCTCACACCAACTGCTTCAGTGACTCCATCCAGCAATCTCAATCTCTTCCATTCCCAGCATCAGGGGCCTTCTCATTAGGTGGCCAAAATATTTGAGCTGCCCCTTTGATTCTGTCCATGGGATTTTCATGGCAAGGATACTGGAGTGGGTTGCCATTTCCTTCTCCAATGGATCACCTTTTCTCAGAGTTCTCTGCTATGACCTGTCCATCTTGGTTGCCCCTGCATGGCATAGCTCATAGCTTCATTGCATTATGCATGCTCCTTCACCACAGCAAGGCAGTTATCCATGAAGGGGCCACAAATGTTACTTTCCTCTTTAATAGATCAAGTGAGAGCTTCTGCATTTAATCAAATATTAAATGCCATACCTGTCAGGTTCCTTTCTCTGGTAGAAAATTTCCATTAGGCATAAAATATAAAATTCTGACCCAGTTCAAAAAAATCTTAAGAAAAACTAAGTTTAGTTAAAGTGGCAAAAATAATTTGGCAGTAATTTTAATCAGTGCCTTTCTCAACATCCAAAAAGACAATGATGACTTGATTCATTCTATCACTATCACATCTACAACTTATCTAAAATTGTCACACACACCCCTTTCTGTGTTTACACCACTCCCATCTAGTAATATATGACTGGTGAAGTTGGTTTGGCTCACTTGAAAATTGGCATTCCAGGCCATTCCATCCAGTATTGGGATTCTGAGGAACATGGGGTTAAGAACAATAAATGGAAGGAATAATTTTCAAGTATCTATTTAATATGCCATGTTTATCTTGCCCCTACCTCCCAGCCTTCCTGTGGTTTCTGCTGCTCTGCAGTTAAACTCTTAACAACTTCAGTCTATTTACATGCTTATTTCTGAGATATTACCATTTTTTTCTACAATATTCCATAAATACTGTTAGGATAGTGCTCTGACAAACTGTGATTGACAACATGCTGACACTTTTATTCAGCCAGAGAGCTCCACATCTCATTTCAAGTGATAGGAAAGTCCTTACTAATTTCTATCAGGTTAAACTGTGAACTCATAAGGAACTTAATTCAGACATTATGGGTACCCTGATAAGATTATATAACAGTTTTCAATGTGTACAAGTTTGTTCATTTTTATGGAGAATACTTAGTTGTCATACTTCTAATATTAGCATCTTGTATAATTAATTCAAACTTGACTTTCACTCTGTGTTTTTTTTTTTAAGGCCTATGATGGATTCGCCAGTTTAGGAATATCCCGGCTACTAGAACCTTCTGACATGGTTTTGCTAGCAATTCCTGACAAATTGACCGTTATGACCTACCTTTATCAAATACGGGCACATTTCAGTGGGCAAGAGCTAAATGTGGTTCAAATTGAGGAAAACAGTAGCAAAAGCACATACAAAGTGGGCAACTATGAAACGGACCCGGACAGCTCTGTTGATCAGGAAAAGTTCTATGCAGAACTAAATGACTTGAAACAGGAGCCAGAACTGCAACGAGCTGAAGGGAGTTTGACTGACCTTGTTTTTCAGGACGACTCTGTATTTATAAATGACCGTAGAGTTGGGGAATCAGCTAATGAACATCAGACACCACCTCAGCATCAGTCACCAGATGACCCTCTACACCTCACTGTGACTTCCCATCCCTCTCACAGGACTAAAAGTGATGCAGATCAACAGAAAAACCAACAGAGCTTAGGAAGGACTTCTGGATTTGAGGATACTATGAAAAACTGTACAGCAGAAGCCCAGCCTGTGTTGGGAAGGAAGAAACTATTAAAAGCAGACACTTTAGATCTGAGTGATTTGGCACAGGTCAGTGATCCAAAAAGGGATGCATTTCCAGTAACTTTAGGTGAGGACCCTGACAAGAAAGGACATCAGAATTCCAACATTATCTCAGAACCAGAGAAACATGGCCATCTAGTTCTCAGAGAACGTAGGAAATCAGATTCTGAAAGAACAAACTTAGAAGTAGGAGATAAACCTGAATGTTCCCACAACACAGATGCAGATATTAATAAGAAATCACATGCCTCTCAGAGGCAAATGGAGGAGACTGACTCAGAATTTGAGGTGAAAACCATTATAAATCTGACAGATCTGCCTACAAGAACTGCACAGGTAAGAATACATAAAATGTTTTCAGAATACTACAATATAATTTCTCTTGAAGTTGAGTATATATAGTGCTATACTTCACCATTGCTATCTCTAATGTCCTAAGGGCTTAACCAGGGTTTATCTGTCATTGTGTGACCCATATGTTTACAGTATATGTAGATAATTTTAAACATTGATCAGACACAGTCCCTAACACCTGTTTGACATCCTGTGGAATTTTTGTGCTTGCATTTGTCTATCTCCCTCCTGCTACAGCAATTTTTTTTGTATAATCAGCTTATTCAGATAATCAGGGTTGTTGTTGTTGTTAGTCGCAAAGTCGTGTCCGACCCATCGCGACCCCATGGACAACATTCTTACAGGCCTTCCTGTCCTCCACCATCTTCCAGAGTTCACTTAAGCTCACACCAACTGCTTCAGTGACTCCATCTAGCCACCTCATCCTCTGCCTTCCCCTTCTTCTCTTGCCATCAATTGTTCCCAGCATCAGGGTCTTCTCCAGGGAGTCCTTCCTTCTCATTAGGTGGCCAAACTATTTGAGTTTCATCTTCAGGATCTGGCCTTCTAAAGAGCAGTCAGGGTTGATCTCCTCTAGGACTGACCGGTTTGATGGCCTTGCAGTCCAAGGGACTCGCAGGAGTCTCCTCCAGTGCCACAATTCAAAGGCCTCAATCCTTTTGTGCCCAGCTTTTCTTATGGTCCAACTTTCACAGCCATGCATTGCAACTGGGAAAAACATAGCCTTGACTATACGCACTTTTGTTGGCAGGGTGATGTCTCTGAGTTTTAGTATGCTGTCTAGATTTGCCATAGCTTTCCTACCAAGGAGCAAGTGTCTTTTAATTTCTTGACTGTAGTCCCCGTCTGCAGTGATCTTGGCAGCCAGGAAAAGAAAAATCTGTCACTACCTCCATTTTTTCCCCATCTATTTGCCAGGAAGTGAGAGGTCCAAATGCCATGATCTTAGTTTTCTTAATGTTGAGTTTCAAGCCAACTTTTGCGCTCTCCTCCTTCACCCGCATCAAGAGGCTCTTTAGTTCCTCTTCACTTTCTGCCATGAGAGTGGTATCATCTGCATATCTGAGGTTGTTATTTCTCCCGGCAATCTTAATTCCAACTGGCGATTCATCTAGGCTTGGCTTTCTGCATATAAGTTAAATAGGCAGGGAGTGTACAGCCTTGCCGAACTCCTTTCTCAATTTTGAACCAATCAGTGGTTCCATGTCCAGTTCTCAGAGTTGCTTCTTGACCCGCATATAGGTTTCTCAAGAGACAAATAAGATGGTCTGGACTCTCATTTCTTTAAGAACTTGCCACAATTTGTTGTGATCCACACAATCAAAGTCTTTAGTGTAGTCAATGAAGCAGAAGTAGATGTTTTTCTGGAACTCCCTAGCTTTCTCTATGATCCAGCGTATGTTGGCAATTTGATCTCTAGTTCCTCTCCCTCTTCGAAATTCTGCCTGTACTTCCGGTAGTTCTCGGTCCACATACTGCTGGAGCCTAGCTTGTAGGATTTTGAGCATCACTTTGCTAGCATGTGAAATGAGTGCAATGGTGCGGTAGTTTGAACATTCTTTGGCATTGCCCTTCTTTGGGATTGGAATGTAAACTGACCTTTTCCAATCCTGTGGCCACTGTTGAGTTTTCCAAGTTTGCTGGCATATTGAGTGTAGCACTTTTACTGCATTGTCTTTTAGGATTTTGAATAGTTCAACTGGAATACTGTCGCCTCCACTAGCTTTGTTGTTGCTCACACTTCCTAAGGCCCATTTGACTTCCAAGATGTCTGGCTCAAGGTCAGTGACCACCCCATCGTGGTTATCAGGGATGTTAAGCTCTTTCTTGTATAGTTCTTCTGTGTAATCTTGCCACCTCTTAATCTCTTCTGCCTCTGTTAGGTCCCTGCCATTTTGGTCTTTTATCATGCCCATCTTTGCATGACATGTTCACTTCAAATCTCCAATTTTCTTGATCTCTGGTCCTCCCTATTCTATTGTTTTCTTCTATTTCTTTGCACTGTTCATTTAAGAAGTCATTTTTATCTCTTCTAGCTGTTCTCTGGAATTCTGCATTCAATTGTTTGTATCTTTCTCCCTTGCCTTTCGCTTCCCTTCTTTCCTCAGCTATTTGTAAAGCTTCCTCAGGCAGCCATTTTGCTTTCTTGCCTTTCTTTTTCTTTGGGATGGTTTTAGTTGCTGCCTCTTGTACAATGTTGCGAACCTCCGTCCATAGTTCTTCAGGCACTGTCTGTCAGATCTAATTCCTTAAATCTGTTGGTCACCTCTGCTGTATATTTATCAGGGATATGATTTAGCCTGAGTGGCCTAGTGCTTTTCCCTACTTTCTTCAACTTAATCCTAAATTTTGTAACCAGAAGCTCATGATCTGAGCCATAGTCAGCTCCTAGTCTAGTTTTTACTGACTGTATAGAGCTTCTCCATCTTTGGCTGCAGAGCACATAGTCAATCTGATTTCTGTGTTGACCATCTGGTGATGTCCATGTGTAAAGTCGTCTCTTGGGTTGTTGGAAAAGAGTGTTTGCTATGACCATTGTATTCTCTTGACAAAATTCTACCAGCCTGTGCCCTGCTTCATTTTGTACTCCAAGGCCAATCTTGCCTGTTATTCTGGTTATCTTTTGACTTTCTACTTCAGCATTCCAATCCCCCATGATGATAAGGACATCATTTTTTGGTGTTAATTCTAGAAGGTGTTGTAGGCCTTCATAGAACTGGTCAACTTCAGCCTCTTCAGCACCAGTGGTTGGGGCATAGACTTGGACTATTGTGATGTTGAATGGTTTGCCTTGGATTCGAACTGAGATCATTCTGTCATTTTGAAAATTGTATCCCAGTCCTGCTTTTCCTACTCTTTTATTGACTATGAAGGCTATTCCATTTCTTCTGAGGGATTCTTGCCTGCAGTAGTATACCTGATGGTCATCTGAATTAAATTCACCCATTCCTGTCCATTTTAGTTCACTGATTCCTAAGATGTCGATGTTCAGTCTTGTCATCTCTTGTTTGACCACATCCAGCTTGCCTTGATTCATGGATCTTACATTCCAGGTTCCTATGGAGTATAGATCTTTGCAGCATCGAACTCTTCTTTCACCGCCAGATACATCAGCAACTGAGTGTCCTTTCAGCTTTGACCCAGTCACTTCATTCTTTCTGGCGATACTAGTACTAGCCCTCTGCTCTTCCCCAGTAGCATATTGGACACCTTCCGACCTGAGGGCTCATCTTCCGGCGTCATATCTTTTTGCCTTTTGGTACTGTCCGTGGGGTTTTCATGGCAAAGATACTGGAGTGGGTTGTCATTTCCTTCTCCAGTGGATCACGTTTTGTCAGAGCTCTCTGCTATGACCTGTCCATCTTGGGTGACCCTGCACGGCATAGCTCATAGCTTCATTGAGCTACTCAAGCCCCTTCGCCACGACAAGGCAGTGATCCATGAAGGAGTAATCAGGGTTATGTGTGCTTTTAATACTAGGTGTGGAATACACATAGACACTTATTACTTGAGTGCTACGTTTATTATATATGGCATGTAGCATATATATATGTAGCCCTTTCCCGCTTCCATTAAAATTTCTATAATAATCACTCCGTAAAGTTTCAGTATTGCTGGGAGGCAACAGCTTGCATAGGTCTAGCCAGTGAATTTATGGTTCATCTGAAATGTTAGTTACAGCTGTCTAGGTCATATCTCATGCTTTTTACCACTGTGAGTTATGAATCATGAACAGCTGATTGAGGGCCAAGGAAGGATTTGTTTGTTTGTTTGTTTGTTTATTGATTGATTTATATCCTGCCTTTTTCCTACAAAGGGCTCAAGGCAGCTTACATCATTCTCTTCCTCCATCTTATCCCCACAACAACAACCCTGTGAGGTAGGTTGGGCTGAGAGTCTGTGACTAGCCCAAAGTCACCCAGTTGGCTCCATGGCTGAGCAGGGACTAGAACCCAGATCCTCTGAGTCCCAGTCCCATGCTCTTAACCACTACACCACACTGACTCTCACACTGGATGGCTTCTTGTTTCAGCTTTCATGGTAACTCTAGGGATATTGTCTTTTAAGTTTTTTGAATCATGAATATATTCACTTAAAATATATTTTGAACATTGTTAAGGTCCAATAAATGACTTCTAAAAAAACCATTTAAAAATTATATATACTTTATAATTATTTGGGTAGAATTATGGTTGGTCCTTTCTTGGCCACCATGTTTCAAATGTTAAACAGAGCTTGCTCTGCTTCAAAGGACCTGTTTATGAGCTGTTTATAGTGTTTTCCTTAAAAAATATTTTACATTGCAAAAAGCACAGAAGCTTGCCACTACACCTTTTTCTTACCTTGAAGTAATTCTAGTATGCAGCAGAAACACTGAAAGTCCATTTGAAGCCTGTGACCAATTATGCTAATAAGAAAAAGTCCAAACATGGATTCAGAAATTCTTCATTGTGTGGATCACAGAAGAGAAGTGTGGATCATTATCATAAGCAGGAAGGGTGGGTGGGCCTGTCCTGTGCAACACTAGTATTGAGAGAAAAAGTGTTAGGAATACAGGATAAAATGAGATGTGAAAGGAGGAAGGGAGAAAACAGTTGCTTCTGTGAACGTTGGACTAAGCTTGACCCACCAGCTTCCCTCTGTACAGCACTGTATTCCCTACGCACCTAATGTGCCTCTGATAAGGCCAAGTGGGAAGGAACAGGATGAGCCAAGGGTGTGGCTTAGCATGGCCTTCAGTGCCCTGCATGGGGAATGCCACCAGTTGAAAAGCATTGCTTTGGCACATACCTTGCCTTGGAGCCATGCCCAAGAGAAGAGGGCTGGTAAGCTTGCATTTAAGCAAGGACACCTCCTTCCTTGTGTTCACCCTTTCCTTGAGGTAAGCATTGCTTACTCTGTTGTATGGCTACACTTAGCATTCCACTGTGCACATTGGCACCGTAAGTTTTCCAAGGGGATGGGACAAAGTATACAAACCCTTAAAGAAAAAAAAAAACCTTTCAAACTTCATAGTGATTGTGTTTTGGGTACATCACACAGAGCTGTTCATTTTCCTTATGTTAATAAACATGTTTATATTTTCTATGGCTTTTAATATCCAGAGCTCTCTGGGTGATTTTCAACACATAATACAATATAAAAATACAAGAAATATGAAAACAACCATAAAAGGTTATCATATGAAATTTTAAACCAGATTAAAACACATGTAGAAAAGTTGCTATAGTCTATATGAATTAATCAGACAACCTGGTTAAGCTGCTACCTAAGCTCCCAACAAAGTAAGTTAATGTCCTATGATAATTATCTTAACCTGGCACTGAAAGGATGCTAAAGTTGGCATCAGATGGGCCTCAGTGGAGAATGTTTTGCTGCCTAGACTCATATTCCCTCACATTTAGAAGCATACACAGAGTTAAAGAATATCTCAAAACTGAGCATTTGAACTTTATGACATTAATATCCAAGAGTGTAAGATTCAAGCTTTATACAAGAGGAAACATAAATTCCAACAAAAGCTTATTTGGAGCAATGGGGCATAAAAAAACCTAAGGAAAAGGTAGGGACAACAGATGCATGAACTGCAATCCCTTTTAAGAAAGTCATATTAAATATTTTCTGGAATTGCTCTGTTTATTTTAACATTGACAAGTTCAAATGACTTGTCATGAAAAGAGTCTCCATATTCTAGAACAGGGGTCAGCAACCTGCGGCTCCAGAGCCACATGTGGCTCTTTCATCCCTCTGCTGCGGCTCCCTGTTGCTCAAAATATGCGTCACAATCGCCAATGTGCAACACCCACCGGCATGCATTTTATTGAGCTTTTTGACCCCTGGTAGGCCAACCATGGATAAATCCAAGAAAAGAAAAGTTTCAGGAAAAAACATAACATTTAATGGTATGTGGGCAAATTCATTTGCTTTCACTGCTGACGAGACTGGTTTACCAGTATGCTTAATATGTGGTGAGAAACTGGCAAAAAACAAAAAGTCGAATGTTGCAAGACATTTCCAGAATAAACACACAGCCTTTGCTGAAAAGTATCAGGAAGGAGATGAGAGAAAAAAAGCCATTTTGGAACTGATGTGGAAGGTTGATCTGAGCAAAAATCATTTCAAGACGTGGATTAAAGTCTGCAAATTCTATTTTATTTGAAAGTAACCTTCAACCCAGCGTCTTTTTTTTCGGAGTTCAAAATGTTTTTGTTGCATGCAGAAATAAAAATTTGTTTTCTCTGTAGCAGTTCATTGATTTCATAAATGCAATACACTATAGTTTTTTTATACATAGCGTAAAGGTAAAAAATGATATATGCAGCGTTATCTTCATTTCATATGTTAAAGGAGTTTTGTGGCTCGCGGTGTTTTCTGTGGGAAATGGGTCCAAATGGCTCTTTGAGTGTTTAAGGTTGCCGACCCCTGTTCTAGAATAATTTCCTTCATGTTGGAAACATTAGTGTATGCTCTGTGAACAGTAGCTATAGACTCTTCAGGAGTAAGGATAAATAATTGATACCTTTGATCAAGGTTTAGTTTTCTAGTGGATCCTGTACTACTCAATTGCCTTTTGATGTGGTTTCAGTCACTTTTTACATCATCTGGCTTAATTCTAGTTGTGTATGCCTTTTGAACTGCACGTTTCTGAGAAACACACGATTTGCATCTGGTTGCACATATTTGTAAAGCCCACATAAGTAGTATAAGAGAACATTTCAAGTAGATCTCATGAATAAAGACAAGGCCTGGGTACCAAGTCTACCAAAATACTCAGATGCCTCTGAAAAATGTGTGTATCTTCTCTTTCTTTGTCCTTCAATGTGTAGAGCTGCTGTCCAGACCATGTCTTTCTATCTGCAACTGAATACCTAAATTCCAACTTTTAATCAGTTACACTGCTATTACAATCAACTTAATGTACACAGACACACGCACCAATTGCACATGTCTGTTACATGCCAACAGATTTCCCTAATTACCCTTGCTGCAGGTAGCTTATCATGACATCTGAACCTGATAAAGGTGGGTATCCCCTGTTGTTACGATGCTGGGGGTGGAGGAGAATCCCAGGCCTTCGCTTCTCTGCTCCCAGGCACCAGCTTAGGCATGGAGAAAAGAAAAATGGGTAGGCTGAGGCACAAGGCATCAGAAGAGGTGCTTTGGCAGAGAGTCTCACTTTCTACCACCTCTTCACATCATCTGTCCCACTGGGAAGATCTGAGGGGGCAATGGAAAAATGTGGTCTCCCTTGGTCTTCTTTGATTTCCTTGCAGGCTTGTTGTGCAGAGCTGGCCTGAGAGCCAGCCCACTGTAGGAGTTCATCTAACAGTGCAGTACAGTGTCCTATTGAGATGTGTTTGTTATTAATTGTTTGGGTTTTTATTTTAATTTTTAAGCAACGAATGTTATCAAGGCAGGAAGAACTAAAAGAGCGAGCAAGAGTTCTGCTTGAACAAGCAAGAAGAGATGCAGCTTTAAAGACGGGAAATAGACAGCTCTACAGTTCAACAGCCCCAGGCTCCTCTAAACAACTGAATGATGTAAGGAATATTGGCCCTCATGGCTGTTTGCAGACAGATATATTTTGTGTGTCCGGTATTCTTTTATTTGGGTAATGAATTGCATTGCTGGTGGATGAATGTAACACTAATATGTAGAGATGGAAGCAGGATATTATTTACTGGTGATGAAGCGCTCCCTATCCTACAAGTGCTTAGTGTTCATCTCCTCCTACCAAGAGCTGATTATTTTCACTGACTGAGGCCAATGAAAGATCGAAAGTCTGTTGAAAGCAGTGCTCTTTGAGTGCCATGTGATTTAAGATATTAGTCAGATGAAAGGCAAAGTTATCTGTCACATTACAGTGTTGCACCCAGTACTTTTTCTCACAGTGACCCTCCTTTTATCATCAGAATGAATTATTTTGATGGCACTGGAAAGCATAGCTAAGCAAACCTGGGTCCAATGGGGAGGCAGCTGCAGTTGCCTATTGCTCCACCAGTAACCTCAGTGGTGACCTGGAGGGGACTGTAATCCCTGGAGATGAAAGCTAATTAAATTTTTATGCAATCCTTTCCAAAGCAGAGGTTGCCTGTTGTGTCACATTATGTGCTGTAATTTTGCAATTCTAACGATTTGCACATGAGAAACTGTGCTAGCACTGCAGCACTCATTTTGCTAATGACTGCAGTATGGCCAAATTATTCTTTCAAGCCTTTCAATAAAATGTTGATATGTAATTACTAGTATAAATTGTCTTGCTCTAATCATGACAGCTTTTGCTTTACTTATATGTGCATGTGTGTAATTGCTGAGAATATTTTACTTATTAAACAGTCCTGACTTTATAGTCAATAGCTTATATCCATTGAAAATATTTTTCTTCTATGCAATTGGACCATGGTTTTCATAAATCTAGTTTTCATTTCCATTGGGATTACCTGATTAAATGTTGCATTTACATTTCAGATTGATTCTCAGCTTTAAAAAAATCATTGTAAACATAACTTTAAACAATCAGAGCAAATGGTATTTAACTGTATTTTGAAAAATTGGGGATCAAACTGTTTTTAGATATCTAAAGTGAATGTTCCTCATAATGTTTCTCATACATTTCTCATGAATAGGACAGTGCTGCAGTTAACCATGTCACTGTTGTGGAATTATGGCCTTGCATCATAAAGCTATTAATCTTCATAGTGGTCTGTACAATCATCCTGCAGTATTCCTTCACTCATTTGTTATTTGGTTGCTCCTTGCCTACTAAAAAGGATTTTTTTTTTTAATATGCACATATCCACCATTGCAGCAAGCTCATAAATACTACATTTGTCTTTTAGAAAAGGGTATATCTCTCCAGTGATTTTTATCTGCAAACCTATAACATGTATATTTGGGGGGAATGGGCACTGTGGCAGGAATGATTTCTGTGTCCAGAACAGTAGCCTTTTCTTTGTATGATACAGTTATTCCAATTTGCCTCAGCAATGATAAGTTTATTTTTTATTCTTTCATGTTGGTATTGCTCACTTGTTATTTTCCAGGGAGGAATCTCAATAGGAGACAAGTTTTAGGGTTTTGCATTCCTCTCCTTTCTCATCATGGGAAGAAAGTAACAAATGTACTAAACCGTGTGGCATATATTAAAACATGGTATTTCCCTTAATACCTATTCTACCCCCTGAAAGATTGTGGAGGTTTTTGATCTGGTAATGACAAAGATTCAGCATTCAGATAGTACAATCTCCCTGCTAATTTCTCCCTGAACAGGTGTGGCATACACATGCTTGAATCCTCAGACTGGGTTGAGTGGTTCTTCAGAAAGTAATGAATGAACAGGTGCTTTGACTGTAATATTGAACCAAGTTAGATTTAATCATTTATTTAATTTATTTCATTTCTATACCAGCCCATAGCTGAAGCTTTCTCTCGCTGTCATTTGCAGTCAACCACCTTTTCTTTTTCTTTTTGTCAAGCTTATCTTATCTCTTTAAATATTTCACAGATATGCATTCATAATCATCCTCTGTTTTGCAACTAGCAGTTACCGAACTAGAAGTGACGTAATTTTTCAGCTTTAACACAGTTATGAAAAGTAGACATGGCTTGTTTCTATTTGTATCTACAGAGCTGTCAGTAATACACTAATATGCCAAAGAAAACATTGTGTTTCAACATTATTCAGAATAGTATCTATTCCCAAAGAACCCTTGATCTGTACTTTTGTGAAGCTACTCACAGTAGATGCAGTTATCAACATCTACCAGTATACCTGTAAATACCAGTTGCTGGGGAACAGAAGAGGAGGGTGTTATTGCAGTTAGGAGTTTTGTGTGTGGGCTTCACATGGGCATCTACGTAGCTGCCCAGCACGGGAATAAAATGCTGGACTAAATGGCCTCATCCAGCACAACTCTTCTTCTGTTCTTATAAGGAAAATTTTATTAGAGCTACTTACCTGCCTCACAGAAGTACATTTGCTGGAACACTCTGGGATAAGACAAAGACGTTTACTGGTGGTACTTGTCATGAAAATGTAGTGCGGCATAACTAACAGTGTTTACTGAGGCTAATCTCATTCTTTTTGACTCTCCTTGATGTTGCAAGGATGGCTGCTGATGCTACAGTAAAGAAATACTGAATGTGTGTGTGTGTAAGCAACCAGAGAAACCTGCCCTCTATCCCTGTTTCTTGGGTGAGGAGATTTGGCTTGCTTCCATTGCACTTGGCAATATCAACTCATGTACTTTGTCCCTGAGAATTTTGTGGGAAGGCCCTGAAACTTGAATCTGCTTTTCAGTAGTGCATGATTCCTGCATTACCATAGTCCTAGTTCAGGATATATGTCTTGGTCATTCTGGAGCAGGAAAGGTGTTATGGTGTCCACAGGACCAATGATTTCCCTTAAAAAGGTCAAAGTAGCTTGTTTTTAGCAAAGTTTACCCTTCTTGCTCTTTCTTATGACTTGCCACTGAAAATTGGCAACAAATCGTATTTTTGCTGCAATGCTTCTGAATTTCAGCAGCACAAGGGTGGGTGGTCGGGCACAAAAGAGCCCTTGGGAGCTTCATGTAGCCCATATTTGCTCATCCTGCTCTAGACAGTGTTTCAGCAATAAAACTCAGGAATTCACTGAGTCTGTGTTATATATGATTTTGTGCGGTATGTTTTTTCACCAAACGACTGGAGCTTTGCCATTACTTTCCCTAGAAATTATGATGTATTGTTTTTAGGAACACTTGTTACTATGCATCTATTAGGACTGTATTAACTGGGTTAGGTTTGGAAAGTTGTTGAATGCAATTGTGTTACCTTGCATTACTTTCACTGAATAATACACTCTCCACACTTACTATACTTAGTGGAGAGAAGCTACCTGGTTAATTCTAGGGATGCAGAAGGTAGGCTCTTTCTATGGAAGTGTCCCCATCATCATATAGCACCAGCACTTTATGCTTAAATTATGGCACTGTAAATAACAAGAAGTTTTTTCCTTGTCTCTCTTGCATCCATATTGATTTCTCTGAAGAGAAGCTCTGCTCACTTGCCTTGAGAATGCTTAAGTCATATTTTAGAAGAGTCACTTAATAGGCATTGGGTTTGGGCAAGGCCTATTGAGCCTAGCTCTACAGATCACATTATCCACAGCCAGGTCATGCTAGTTGGGGATGATGGACATTGTAGTAAGGAAAGTCATTTGCCATTTATCTGCTATTTCTTGTCATGAAACCCCAAAGCTTGCTGGAACACATCCTGAACTCTTATGAATTAAGAAAAGAGAATAGAAAAAGGTGTGTATGGAAAGAGATGAAATTTCATATTAATATCTATTCCCACAGTTTCAATATACTATTTAAAAGGAATTATTTCCATGTTTAGCAAATTCATATTACTGGCTTTGATGTATATTTGGAAAGGATGAAAAGACAAATTTAAAATATTATAATACTGGGGCAGCATAGTCCTACTAATGTTAAAAAAAGGAAGATACTAATGTTCACAGAAAGCAGATACATATAAATATGGACATATTACATGCAAGAAATAAAAGCAAAGTTTATTCTAAAAGGGTGATAGTTTGGAACCTCTCTTAATATTACTGTTCTTTTTCAAAGAATTTGTTTCAGCTATATCTAATATATTCCTAATGAGTATGTTGCATTCCAGATACTGGTCTGTTTTGCCTGCTAATTATCACTTTTACAATACAGAAGTTTTAATAGCAAAATGAAAACTTTTTCACATACTTTTTTCACTCATAAAATGAAATCCTTTGTTGGAAGTCTTCATAAATCAACAAGCATCTTCCTAGAAAAGAAATGTTTTATAAGTTTAATTTGATTTAATTTAATGCAAATATTGTTTTAGCAATAAATTACTCACACACAAAAAATCTTCCAATACCAATTCAATCAACACTTTTCTTCATTGATCCTGTCCAACATTTGCCCCGGTGCCACTTTCACAACCACATACCCAAGTTATGAAGATGTTTGGGGGCTGCTGTTATATTAGCATTAAAGACACAAATCTCTTGATGGTGTGAGCCTATCAAAAACTGCATTTGAAAGAAGAACATTATAGCTGTTGTGTAAAGGGTTATAAATATTTTAGTTAGTACTTTTATAACAACAAAAATTCAGATGACAAAATTTCACTACAGTTTGAAACAGCTTATCTAAACAGAAAGGCTATCTCTCCTTGTCCAGAAGATAACAACTCTCTTATTCAACTGGCCTGAACAGCACTACCAAAGTCCTAAATTAGTGGGATTTGCATTATTAGAAAATTGTTTCTGAAATGAGAAAACTAAGAGAATAAAGCTAGTTGCTATCAATTAAACATACAATAGACTTTCTGCCTTTTAAATATATTCAAGGGTAGGACTTTATATATGGCAACCTTGGTCTTTTGATGATAATTGAAAATTATTGATTGGTAGTGGTGGGGATACTAATCTGTCATGCTGATAATTGTGGCAGATTTAGATATGATCACCAGATTGCCTTTAGATTATAAAAGAAGCAGTTAGCAGCTAATTGTTAAAAAAATGAACATTATTTTGATAATCCCTGAGCACTGGTAACATGTTCACTATGGGCCACATTTATCTTCCATATATCCCTCTAAAAAGCTGCTAAATGTGGTTTAAGCTGATAACAGTGTTCACTGTAATATTTAAATATAAATTAATATGGCAGGTAAGCTGCATATTTATGTTGTCTGAATTGAGGAAAAATACAAATTACTACAGAGAAATGCTTTTTCAAAAGTAAAGTTATAACTCTTCTGAATAAAATTGTGTGATCCATACTAATTAAACATACAACAGATGTTCTGATAGTAGTCTAATCCATTTCAACTGAAACAAAGAAAAACAGTTATGTATTTCAAACTAATATTGACATTTAAACCTGAAGAGGTTTCTTTTGTTTTTAGCATTTACAGAATCTGAAGTACATTCTTGTTGAACTACGTTTTTCTAGAGATTGGGAATGGAGAAAAGAAATTTGTCATTTCTGAGCACAAGAATTGTCATGTATAACTCCCACAACTTAAAAGACAATATGTTATCCTTTGCTGCTTTGCAGGGAGCGGATGTTTTTGTTTAGAATCAGTCACTTATATAATTAATGTAGTCTTCCTTCAAGACAAAAAAGCTCCTAATAGTCTTATGATGTAAACATTGGTTATTGTGTGAAGATCAGAATGAAATGGTTTATTTTATGTTATTTTATTTTAACCTAAGCATATGACCCTAGATTTCCTAACTTAACTTTTATCCATTGTAAATTATTTTGAAATTTAATTTGGCATGTTGCCTGGCCTGCATTATTCAATATCAGACAATATCAAAATGTTCAGTCAATTTAGCAATTCATTTCTAATGTGGGCCTTATGAAAACCACTAGCCTAGTTCAAGAACCAAAATATTTTCTCATTTTGTTCATAAAGAAAAGTGATATCTGTTTCAGAGATTTGTTTTTATATGAAGGCAATACGTTTTTTAGCACCGGGGATGCTCTTTTTCTACAGCTGCTAATGACCATAAATGTTTTTGTGTGGCTGTTTTCAATTCATCCCAGGATGATATCAACATTACTTAGAACTGTATGTTTCACTGCATTTCTCAGCATGCACGAGGGTAGAGTTAAAATCTTTATTCATTTCATTTTGAAATGTTTCTTTTGTTCTCCTTATCATGTTTCTGGGTTTCCCAAGGATATATGCCTTGAACGAAAAGTCACATGTGCATTACTAATTGTATGCCATTGTATTTACAGTTCCTAGTGGTGGCACTGTGAAGCTACTAATTCTTTTGCTTCACTTGATGTAAAATAATCTGAGCTTCTTTGATAGCAGTGAAACAGTATTAATTGTTTTGTACATTTCTTGGTCATTCTACTTAGGTGGTCTTCATAATCTATTAGAACTTTCAGCCAGATTTTTGTAATGTCATGCCTCCAGCAGTGATTAAATTGGTAATTAATGAACAGTCTTTGGCAATGTAAACCACATCCCGTTAATTTTCCCCTCTTCTTCTCCCCCCCCCCCCGAATTTTTTAGAAGTTGTCGTCTCTGTCAGAAAGCATTGCGCCACCTTGCTACAGCCCCTTGGCATCAAATCACAACAGCTTGATTTTTGCAGCCATTAGTAGATCAGAGCAGTAATTTCACAGTATTTTGGTCAGGGTAATTATAGTACCAAGTACTAAGTAGAGTTGAGAATTTCACACAAGAAGTCCAGAAATACCAGGTGAGCTTCCTTGTGTTCACTGGGTCGTTATGATTAGTTTAATTGGGCTTTGTTTGATTTTAGCCGCGGGGATTCTTTGTGCCAAGGCAGTGCAGTGACTTTCCACTTTAGGGTTTCTGACAGGATCCGGGGCAAAAATGAACTCTTTGAAGTAGGACTCTTCAAAACATCAACTTTTTTAAAAAGCAAGGGGCAGAAAGAGGGAGAGTTTAATGTAAATAGTTAAATGGGGGCAATCATTCAGAAAGTACTTTATTAGACTCTTCTATTTATATTCACCATGTCTTTGGTTTCAATACTGCATTGTTTGGAAAACCAAAGCCTAGAGGTGGAAAGCTAGGAACTTTGAGTATCATATTTAAGTCAAAGTTTCCTAGACTTAAATCTTCCTTAATAAAATTTTGGCCTCTTTTTCCTACTTTTGCCTAAAGGAAAAAAATAGGAGAATTTATACACCTGATATATCTCAAGAATCTTGATAAAACACGTTTTCTATCAGTTCCCTTTTTAGTAAAGATATTGTATTCTTCTTTATGCATTTGTATAATGCAAAGTTAAAGCTGGATCTATCTAAATACTGCTTTAAAAACTGAGAAAGGAAAAGGACAAAAAGACAGTTTTTAAATAAATAAACCCTATTCTAAATCTACGTGTGTGAAGATTATTGGGTGTAAATGCTTTTCCTGTGCTTTAATACTTAGAAATATACTGTAGCTGGCCATAGGTAACAGTGTCCATGTTTCACTGACTAACTAAAGGTGCAGCTGTCTTCAGCAGCACACTGCACACACGAAAGCGAAAATAGTTGCTTGCATGGTGACTCCAGAATTAAAAGGATGTCACTGGTCACTTCTTCTGGAAGCCTTAATGAAACCAAATAGTTTGCTATGAGTTTGGGTCTAACCATCAGGGTGTTTCATGCAGTCTTGTCAGTTGATGTTCATGAATTGACTTGAACAGAGATCAAAGTGTTTCTCAAAATGGAGAATCTGGGAGAGAGACAGCTCCTTCAATTGCTCCACAAGAGCTAATCAAGCCATCAGTTCTTTATGCACTCTACGTGCCTTTAGAATTTAATACCCAAAGGTTTGTCAGTACAAATTGAAATTCTAGTTTTAAGCTTGCCACTTCA